>JAUNZM010000411.1:0-1468532 GCA_033459285.1 Clamator glandarius
CATCAATTAAAAATTGATTTGTTGTTATTTTGTTGAGAAATAGGGAATTTGTGTCGTGGGAACTGTTTATGGTTGATACCTACTGTTAGAAATAGAAGCTGTTCAATTGCTTCTTGCAGTTTCTATGTATCTAACAAAACAGGGGATCCTCTGTACTATATAAGATTAGCATTCATAAAAAGATTTAAAATAAATAATTACAAGAGGATCAGCTACAAATTACCTACCACACTGTGACACAGATTATTAAACTACCATTGGGGGGAGGGGTGTGTGTATGTGCGTATATGTGTCCTCATGCGTGTGCATGTGCCCCTTTTCCAGTAGGGGAGGAGGTTATTAAACTATAAAAGGGCCATATTAGCATAAATTTACAAGAGCTCTTGTTCTGGCAGCATGATAAAAACCTGTGTTACCTTTGCATTAACACTGAATTGCTTGTTGTGCTTTTGGCAATGACAGATAAGTCAGTGTAATTCCCCATCACAACGGAAATGATGCTCCAGATTCCAAACGCATCCTGAAGATGTCACTGACAATAATCTTCAAAGAACGGCCAGTGAAAGTGGGCTGTATGTTTGCAGGATGATATACTGCAAATGACAGGAAGAATTATGTGAGTGAAGACGAATCTGTAACATATTATTAAGCAATTTCACGAGAATAACAGGGATAAAAGGATAATGGATGAGGGTGTCATTATTACCTTCATGTAGAGGGAAAGCAAAAGCAAAGGTAGAGAGACAAGATTAATTGAGGAAGGGTGAAGCATTCATTGCTCATCAGCTCTTTTGTACTCTTTGCTCCTGAAATTCTAGACAAAAAAAAAAAAATAAGAAAAAGAAAAAAATCGCTCAGGGTTGTATTTTAATGCAGCTGGCAATACAGAGCCGAAAACTGACAGGGCAGTTTTTAGTCACCTCTCTGCTGCCATAAACACACAACAGCTATTACTCCTGGAGTCTTCCTGTGGTCAGAACCATAAACTGGCGGGGTGTTATTTTTTATCACAGCTACTGTTTTAATTGTGCTTCTGAACTCAGCGTTTTATCTCTTGATAGTGTGGAACTGAACAGGTGATTCCCTACACATTGTTTGCATTGCACAGTTGCAAATGCAAGCAGACTGTACATAATAGATGTCAGCCGAAGAGTTTCTTCCAAACACAAAGGCAAACTGAAGTGTTCTGTAACATTAGTGACTACATAAAACTATGTCAAGGTATCAGAGTTTTGCTGGGTTTTAATATACAAGATGAGCAAATGGGAATCCATTTGGCAATTGTTCAGACCAATCCTGCAGTGTTAACTCAAGTAGAATTCCTGGCAAACTCAAGTTTTGCTTACTCAGAGCGTTATCATTCAGTCAATACTGTCAATTACCCTTCTCATTTTCTGTACACTCTCTAAGTAGCAGCTGATTTTACTGCAGAGTATAGTTTTTTTAATATTCCTTTTGCTTTTAAAAATCTTGGTATGCAATACAATTTAAAAAAAAACATTTTAATATTGTATAGATATAGAATGCATTCCCCTGATAATGACTTTCCGTCTGTGTCCAAACGAATGTCAGGGACTTGGATAATTAAGAATGTATAACTATACCTATTCAGAGAATAGATTCTGGGTTTTAAGCCTTCTCAAATTTAGAAAAGTGTTTGGCTTCCTTGATTTTATTTTCTGGGTTTTTTTTCAAGTAAGGAGTGGTTGTGATAAACAGATTTGTTTGTTTTGTTTACTAACTGATAAGAATTATTCTGAAGTGTTGAAACCAAAGGAAAGAGAAGGAAATTAATTTCTCAGATATGCTTTGTAGGTTGTTGTGGTTTAAAGTGGCAGGCAGCTAAGCACCATACTGCTGTTAGCTTACAGCTCCCTCAGTGGCATGGGGGAGGAAGTTAAAAAAAAGCAAAACTCATGGGTTGAGATAAAGGCTGTTTAATAAGACAGAAAAAAAAGGTAGTAATAATAATAATAATGATGATAAAAGAATATCCAGAACAAATTATGCACAATTGAATTGCCCACCACCCACTGACCGATGCCCATCCAATCCTTGAGCCATGGCACCCCATGGTCAGCTTCCCCTAGTTTACATGCTGAGCATGATGTCATCTGGTATGGAATATTACTTTGGCCAGTTTGGGTCTCCTGTCCCAACTTTGCTTCCTCCCAGCTTCTTGTGTACTCCTAGTCTTCTTGCTGACAGGACATGAGAAGCTGAAAAGTCCTTGTCTCAGTATTAGCTCTACTTAGCAACAACTGAAACACCAGTGTGTTGTCAACGTTATTGTCATACTAAATGCTAGCCACAGCACTATACTAGCTATTAAGAAGAAAATTAACTCCATCCCAGCTGAAACCAAGACAAGGGAAAATAAGGAGGTCTTTTAGGAGAAAGATGAAAACATGTAGTTTGATAAGAAAAAAATATAGGAGGGGAATATGCCCCGATTGATTGTTATTTCTAGTAGTGAAGATTTGATTTCCTGAAGTTGGGTATTGCTTAAACTGAACATACAGCAGAAGACATACACAGGATATTGGGGAGAACATCTAAAATCAGCAGTACAAGCTGACTCACTGGCAAAGTCTGAAACTGAGGAATGGCGGGGGCAGGCAAGTATTTTTTCTGCTACCTCATGTGTAATAGCAAGATAAACAGAGAGGAGTACTGGAAGAAAGAAGGGGGCTGGGAGCTGGGTTAGGTTGAGAGGGAGCTGCACTTTATCATAGCAGGTTTATTGATCATTTATAGGTATGTGTCTGAAAAACATAGACAGCAACTTTGTTCTGTGTGATACTTTATTAGCACAAGAATATGAGAAGGTTGTTTCAGTAGAGTGAATGCTGTGCTGCCTAGGAATCAATTGATGGTGAAAGAAGCCTCACAGGACCGGAGGGCTCTGTTCAGGTTCATTACAAAGGTTTTCTTAGTAATCTATAGGATCTCATGCTTAGATCTATCACAGTACCTATCACAATAACCTGCCTGAACAATGTGACTTAAAAACTGGGTCATCCTTCAGGCAGTACACATTTCTGTGCTTGGTAGTTAGTGTTCCTTTTTATGGATTTTACTTGTTCGTAGTATATACCACAGTTGTTATATTTAAAAGTCTAAAATCACTGCCATTATCAATAAAAAATTATCAATAATAATGGCAGTGTTCAGATAACTTTTGTGGATTTTCCTATTTCTGTTCAAAGCAGTTATTTCTAAAGCAAATTCAGATTACACAAGATACCTCACTGGAGAGATTCATGTTGGTCTTGTAGCTTATTTATATTTTACATTTAAGTAAGAAAACATACTGACATATTGTGATGATTTGTCCACAGTGCTATTGGGTAGAATGCTTAATATCACCAAAATCTTATCCCAGAACACATGGTAAATTTTTTGCTCTGTGAGAGGATGGGAAGACTCTGATCCTAACACCCGCCTCTCTTGTCCCAAGGGAGAGAAGTCAGTCAGTCCTTTGGCCTTGCTTTTGCCCTATGTTGGCCTATTCTGTCCCAGTATTCAGTACTGTAATGGCTTGCAACAAACTCTTGCAGAACTGACCAAGAATCATGAAGAAAATGGGATTTTAATTGTGTTCCCCTCATCCAATTAAGGCTCAGTGTAATGTCTCTTTGACTTTATTGAGCATTTTTCTGTGAATAGTGATGCTCAAAAGAGCACAGTGGAATTTTTCATGACTCTGTCTTTAACCTAAGCCACCAAGAAATTTATTTGGCTTTGCAGGTAAAATGCAAACAAAACCAAGTTTGTGTTTTTTCTCTACTGGTTGATCTACCAGTCTACTGAAAATGCAATACACCTCAATTTTATAACATCAACATGTGGCATGTGGCTCAGGTGGCCTGCAGTTACTGAGCATTATGTGCAGCCAGGAATGAATCCAGCCTGACACTGAGAGTCTAAGCTGAGTTTGCGTAACTCGTTATTATAAAAGAAGTCTCATTCTGTTACACCCAAACTATTCATATATGGCCTGAACTAAGCAGGTTGGAACACACTGACTCTGCAAAATAGGCTTTATAGAAGGTTTTGGACAAGTATCTGAACTGACGTGTTCATATTAAGAATGACTAAATAGTAGTTATTCTTGCCCAGGGAACCAGAAAGACTTCCTGAGAAGACATGGTGATGATGCCTTTGCTGGTTGGCATCTTTCAGTGTGTATTTACAGAATGCAGCAATACTGTAAACTATCAGGATATTATGGTTATATTTTGTCTATCCAATGCCTTTTCTTTTTTTTATCATCTGACCATTTGGATTGCATGATGTGTTCACTTTCTTTGTCTCTGCCTTTCTTTTTGTGCTTAGTGCTGCTCCTCACACTTTTTAGTGATGTTTCTCCAATCAGAATTCCTTTCAATCCAAGGCTACTGAAATCAGTGGAAAGGTCTGGAATGATTTCAATGCGTTTTGAGTAAGTCCCAGTCATACTGAAATCAAGCTGCTCTGCAATTCCAGCCAAACCTTTCCCAGTTTAATATCCATAAAAGTCCTTAGACATTAGTGGGTTCCAGAGCCATAGAGTACTGCCATCCTTATCTAAACAGGGCCATTATATCATGGAGAAAAACTCAGATAGTTAATGAGTACAGGTTCAGCTCACTTTAATTGTGTTCCTGTTAAGTTATTGTTTGTACTGTCAGGAGTTTTATCTTAAATATATGATGTTTCAGTTTAATATTTTAATTTTCCACCTCCTTGCCCTCTAGTGGACAAATGAGCTCATTATTGTTGTGGCCCAACACAGCGGGAATGGCAATTACCCATAAGCAGGTTTTCATCTTTACGTGATGTTTTAAGGTAAAATTTGTCTTGGGTTGTTTGATTTTTTAAGTTTGTCTCTATTGATGTAGGAAAATGTTACTTCTTGGTGCTACTTGGTGTAAGCTTATAAAAAATTGGAACCTTTTTAGGAGTATTTTGCTCAGCGTCATAAATAAAGATCCCAGCAGGACCAGATTGCATCTTCTCATTTCCTAATTTTTTTAATAATAAGTTTGAAAAATCGTATCTGCTGGTTCGTTCCACTATAAAGTGATAAAAAATATTTCAAGTGTTTGAGTTTTTATAGAACTAGTTGACATTTTCCATTGTAAAAATTTTATGCTTTTTCATGAATATTAAAAATACACAGTGTTCCTGCTGGTAGAGAAAGTTGTTCCAACAGCAACCAACTGATTTTTAAAAAGTTCTTCCAAGAATAATGCTCTTGCTATGTTGTTTTTTTAAAATACAGCTTGACTATATTATTTTTCCATGGTAAACATACTACAATGTAATGATGCAGGAGCTTCATATCAATACTGTACAGTTGCATTGGAAGATCGCAGTGGCCAAAGAGAGTGTCACTGTTTTCAGTCGTGGAGGTATTTAAGGAGTAACTACGGCCTTGTTTTGTTTATGTTTTGTTTACCTTCTTTTTATCTTTTAAGTAAATGATGCCACAGACTCTTAAGGATAGGTGGTTAATACTGGGAGGGGGAAATGTACATATCTTGTCCTTCTCCTGGAGCAAATAGGTGTTTCTTCTCAGCAGTTCCTTATAAATGGATGAAACACTTTTCCATGGGAAAAGCAAATAAGGTGACTCTATAGGTTCCTGACAGTGGACACCTGCATGTGAAACCAATTTTGGACTCTCTGAAGGATTTCTAGCTTCTGCTTCAAACTTCCAAGAGTAACAGCTGTTTATAGCACTCAACATTTCTGCAAACAAGTCCAAAATCAGCATTAATATTTATGATAGCTAATATATCTTATTTAGATGCTGTTTCTAGGGACATGATGTAAAATTTTCTCTTATTTATTTTCTAAGGTGTTGAAGTTCTAAATTACTTACAGTAATTCATATAAAATGGATTCTTCTGTCAGCAACACTGGTACAGCTCATTCAATTAATTTAGTGGGATGGCATCAATATAAAGGTAGGAAAAAATTTCCTCTAGTTCAGGTTTCCTCTCCCTAATTCTGCTATGTCTTCATTTTGCTTTATGATTTTTGGCAGAGAAGGCAGATGAGTGATTGTGGTAATTTTACATTTCTCTCTGTTTTGGAAGTGTATGCTCAGCCTTGTCTTTTTCCTGTTCATCTTTCAAAGGAGAAAAAAATCTTTTAGCTAACCATTTAGTGTAGTTGCAGAGGGAACAACAGTAACAGGGGACGAAGACAAGGCTGAAGTGCTCAATGCCTACTTTGCCTCAGTCTTTAACAGTAAGGAAAATTGTTCCCTCTGTGCACAACCCCAAGGGTTGGATGAGAAGTATGAGATTCCCAAGGTCCAAGAGGAGGTGGTTAGAGACTTGCTTGCCCAGCTAGACACCCACAGGTCTATGGGGCCGGATGGAGTCCACCCAAGAGTTTTGAGGGAACTGGTGGATGTGCTGGCCAAACCCCTTTCCATCATCTTCCAACAGTCCTGGATGACTGGGGAGGTTCCGCTGGACTGGAGGCTGGCTGATGTTGTGCCCATTTATAAGAAGGGGTGCAGGGAGGATCCGGGGAACTACAGGCCTGTCAGCCTGACCTCGGTACCGGGGAAAGTCATGGAGCGGGTGATCTTGAGTGCGATCATGAAGCACTTGCAAGAGAACCGGGTGATCAGGCCCAGTCAACACGGGTTCATGGAAGGCAGGTCTTGCCAGAGTAATCTGATCACCTTCTATGACCAAGTGACTAAACTCTTGGACGAGGGAAAGGCTGTGGATGTATCTTCCTGGACCTCAGTAAAGCCTTTGATACAGTTTCTCACAGCATTCTGCTTCGGAAACTGTCGGCCTCTGGCCTGGACGGGCGCACACTCTCCTGGGTGAAAAACTGGTTGAATGACCGGGTCCAGAGGGTGGTGGGAAATGGAGTTAAATCCAGCTGGAGGCCAGTGACAAGTGGAGTTCCCCAGGGCTCAGTCCTGGGTCCAGTCCTGTTTAATGTCTTTATCAATGACCTGGATGAAGGCATCGTGTGCTCCCTTAGCAAGTTTGCAGATGACACCAAGCTGGGTGGAAGTGTGGATCTGCTGGAGGGTCGGGAGGCTCTGCAAAGGGACCTGAACAGGCTGGACCGCTGGGCTGAGAGCAACGGCATGAGGTTTAACAAGGCCAAATGCCGGGTCCTGCACTTGGGGCACAACAACCCTGTGCAGTGCTACAGACTAGGAGAAGCCTGGCTGGAAAGCTGCCAGGAGGAGAAGGACCTGGGGGTGTTGGTTGACAACCGACTGAACATGAGCCAGCAGTGTGCCCAGGTGGCCAAAAAGGCCAATGGCATCCTGGCTTGTATCAGGAATGGCGTGACCAGCAGGTCCAGGGAGGTTATTCTCCTCCTGTACTCGGCACTGGTGAGACCGCACCTCGAGTACTGTGTTCAGTTCTGGGCCCCTCACCACAAGAGGGATGTTGTGGCTCTGGAGCGAGTCCAGAGAAGAGCAACAAAGCTGGTGAAGGGGCTGGAGAACAAATCTTATGAGGAGCGACTGGGAGAGCTGGGGTTGTTCAGCCTGGAGAAGAGGAGGCTGAGGGGAGACCTTATTACTCTCTACAACTACCTGAAGGGAGGTTGTGGAGAGGAGGGAGCTGGCCTCTTCTTCCAAGTGACAGGGGACAGGACGAGAGGGAATGGCCTCAAGCTCCGCCAGGGGAGATTTAGGCTTGAGATTAGGGAAAAGTTCGTCACGGAGAGGGTGGTTAGGCATTGGAATGGTCTGCCAAGGGAGGTGGTTGAGTCACCGTCCCTGGAGGTGTTTAAGGTGAGGGTGGATGAGGTACTTAGGAGCATGATTTAGGGATTGGTAGGAATGGTTGGACTCAACCATCCAGTGGGTCTCTTCCAACCTGGTCATTCTGTGATTCTGTGATTCTCTGAAAATGGAAAAAATGCAAATACTCAAAAGAAAAAATGCTCTTGAAAAGGGATTGTGTGTTTTTTGCCATGTATAAAAATGCTCAGGTGTGACTACATTCCAAGATGATGTATAGATTTAAATTACTTACCTGTGCTTGACAGAGGTAGCTAAAAGTGAATATAACATTATCATAAGATATGGCGATTAACATTAAATTTGGGTAGAAGAAAGTTGGATGCTTATCATGATAGGAAAAAGGTTAATATTTTAAAGTGAGGCTAAAGGTTGACAGGAGAAAAATTGAGTTAGTTTTCAAAAAAGAAATTTGTTTCTTTAAGTGAAAATTGGGGTCAAGAGGCCAGAGCTCTAGTGCTTCAACATGAATGAAATAAATTAAATAATACCACCATAAGGCAGCAGTGTATAAAGTAATGATAAAATAGTAGTATATGGTGGTTTTGAGAAAGATACTGTCTATGAGAGAAAAAAACTGTAGAATTTCTGTTTCAAGTTAGTAGGTTTGAGGGTTTTAAAATTTATTATTAGTTGGTTTCAAATAGGATAGTTGGGATTTTTTTTCAGTTGGAGAGTTTTAAATTTGTGTGGTACCTTTAATTATTAACAAAGTTGGTAATGCTGATATTCAGAGAAAATTGCAATTTTAATAATTGCATTCTGTCTGGCTGAAATTTCTGGCATTTCAGATGGGTGCACTATTCTGTACTGCTTTGTGACCTAACTAGTGTGTGATATTAGGTGATGTTTCTCCATGTTAAATCAACAGGACTTGACTACATTTCTTTGGTCTGTGTGTGGTAATTCCTGTGTATGTGAATAAATATAAGATGTTGCATCAATCTGTAACTATATGAAAATATCAGGTATAGGAGATAGGAAATCTATCAGTATCACTGCTCTTCATCATGTCAGTCTATGCCTTTGACAGACGGAGATGGGCAGCTAGTTTACTGTCATCATTACCAGTATGACATACCTTTCTTTCTCTAATAAGCATATGTTTCTCCATTGTCTGTACCAAATTAATCAAAACAAAATTCCTTAAAGATACTGAGAAAAAAAACTGAGCAGGTTTCTTATTTCCTGCTCTCTGAAGGATTTTTGCAATCTAGATAGTTTTGTGTATCAAAATACTAACAGGTTTTCTGATGTTACTTGCTTCTACTGTCCCATTTTTCAGATTTCAAAGACTGTTAGGTTATTGTAGGTTGAAGTATATTTACATTTGTATTTGGGTTCCTTGCAGAAGTGCATTTGCATGTATGCAGTAACCCATTTCTGAGTTTATCCTCTCCAGTCTACAGATAGGTTTTCAGTAACGGTCAGCTCCACTATGTATCGTTCTGCATGAGCTTTGCAGAGTGAGTCCCTGATGGGGAGTTTTTTAGGCTTTGCTGGAAGGTCAAGGATCACCTCACTGGCATTGGCTGTGGGGGCTGCATCCAGTCTCAACTGCTTTTTTCTTTTTCACAGCTCAAGTCATAGTATTTGAATTGTAAAAGAGGTGATTCCCCCTCTTTTCCCAGGAAAGGAAGATGATGCTTAATTGAAGATCTGATACCTCAAAATAGAAAAAAGAAACCCCAGATCTAATTAATTTATAGGATGAAAAAAAATTGTCTTGCTTGTTTAGACCTTCTCATCCATACAAATCCAACAGGGTGGGTGGCTTTACTCAGTGTGTATTTGTCAGCTGAATCTAGGTATTACCCTTCCATCTGGGGTCATAGTTTATTTTAAAAGAGTTATATATGAGTTTTCTCTAAATTGTAGCAGAAGGTCATGAATTAGTGTCTAAATGTGGTCTTGACAAGATTATTATAGTCTCTATATCATGCCAGAAACAAAGATGAATAGAGATAGTAAGCTTTTAAACAGACTTTTTGACATCTCTAATGTCAGCAGAGAGTGAATGATGGCAGGATGCAATAACAAATCTTCATTTTTTAATTATTTTGTAGGAATTAGATGGACCTACACTCATTCATAATTTCTTCCTAAAATGATTACTAAGTATTACATGAACCAGTTATTTTCCATCCCAGTTATCTT
This sequence comes from Clamator glandarius, assembly GCA_033459285.1. Taxonomy (NCBI): domain Eukaryota; kingdom Metazoa; phylum Chordata; class Aves; order Cuculiformes; family Cuculidae; genus Clamator; species Clamator glandarius. The sequence continues at coordinate 9,938 of JAUNZM010000411.1, forward strand.
CCAAATCATACCAATTGTTTACTAAGATGTATGCACTAATATACATGCTCTTGAAAATAAATATACTTTGATTTACATTTAGGAGCAGATAGGATACATTTAGTTAACACTTTGCACTTTCATTTTAGCTGAAGGTGTATATTGAAGTAATTTTCTTTGTGCCTAGACCTAATAATTTGGTTTGATGCTTGTTGGAGGAACTACATTTTTTTTTTTGTCTTTTCAGTCTCTTTTCTGTGGTTTTACTGATTATTAGATTTCTGGAGCAGAGACCTGTGTTGGCAATTTTTGAATGAGAAAGACAAAATGCCTACCAATATAGTACTGCCTATAGTTAAGTACGTAGTATATAACTGTATGGCCCTCTTGAAGATACACGTTCAAGATTTTCCTTTTTGTTTATTCATAGTCTGCGTGCAAACAGGGAAGAACCTCTCATGTTGAGGCTACGGGTTCTAACTTTTCTTTTTTCTTCTTTTTTTTAAAAAATCCCTATTCTTAGGTATGAATATTCATTTTCATTTCAGGAGTGCAATGGGCGCCACCAGTAGTACTTTGGCATTTTTTGTCCAAATGATAATACAAACCATAGAGTGATAACTGTGAAGAGATATAGTATTCAATCAAATAATAAACCCACATACAATTAGCCATACATTTTTCTAAGTTTACCTCCTCCAATGGATGCAGATATTATTATATCTATGATACCTAGGAAAATACTGTGTATACATAGCAATAGATGCGGCAAAAGCATATCCAGATATTGCGAATACTGTTTCATTTTCACTTCTTCTCTAACTGCTGACATAAATGTTTTTATTGGTCTTTTCTTTTGTTAATGGAAAGACACAAACAGTTCCACTAATGGAAACCAGCATGAAGTGGTAGTAGCTTTTAAAAATTGTTTTTCTTCTCCCCCTCCCCACAAAAAGGTATGTCATTGTAACAAAAAGCATTGTTTCAATCCAAATTTTTTTTCTTTTTTCTTTTTTTTTTCCTTAAGCCCATCCTGTCAGGCTGCAAGCGTGAAAGTTATTTTCTGGTGGTGTGATTAGATTGGGGCTGAACTCTCCAGCTGGCAAGCCTGTCTGTGACTGGCGGCGTCCTGTCCCCAGTGCTTGTCATCTCCTGACATGCCTGACAGGATGGGGACAGCAGCCCCAGACAGGTTCATTAGATGGTGTTTTCTACAGCTGGGCTAAAAATAAAAAAAAAATAATAATAAAGTGTTAAAAAAAAAAGGCCACACTTTGTCACGGCCCAAGCTGTAGGGGCCCTTCTTGTTGGTTTAAACCAAAGCCTTGTTTTGACAAATTCTGATCTGTGCGGGTTTTAGATTTTCTGACACATTTTTGTTTTCTTCCCCTTTGGCCTGCGCTCTTTGCACTCTGCCTTGTTGCTGCTTCAAAATCCTAACACTGCCTTCCCAGGAGAGCAGGGAGGATGCTTGTGGAGGGCTTGGAAGGAAAAATAGAGCTCTACAGTGAAACAGCAATAAGTGTTCATTTCCATGGTGATCAGCCCAATGGCACAAAAAACAACCTTGGGACTCTCAATAAGCCAATTACAAGAAAGGTTAAGAGTTTTATTGTGCCAGAAACATGCCATCTACATGAGAAAATGGTATCATTACCAGCAATCTACGCTGTTAAATACATTGCTCTCTGGTGCTGCCAGTAATGTAAGGGGGTTTTTTGTTGTTTTGGGTTTTTTTGAAGCTGCCAGAATTTTCCCATGGTATTGCAGGTTTTGATGCATTACATAAAAAAATCTACACAGTTCTAGATTATAAAATAGTTTAAGCCAGTGAAAAGCCATTTGAAAGCATTAGGCATATTGAATATCACAGCATTAGCTAAACAGGTTCCAACTCTGAGTTTCTTACAAATTTTATCAGACCTTCACTTTAGATTTTTATCACAATGACAAAGCATGTACATCATATATAATTCAAGAATCTCTTATAAAGTATTTCTGAAAAGAAAAATAAACCCTTACTACCTTATTTTTTCTACTGCAATTGTAAGGTACTTATTGACTCCTTTAATTTATGGACTGGTGACTACAGTTTGACTCCAGGGTTGTGTGGTGTTTTTCTTAGGGAGTGTTGCTTGATTCTGGACATTTTAGGTAGCTACAACATGCTCTTGTGGAAAACATTTCTCTAGCTACTGGGGAAAAAAAGGAAAATGTTCACTATTTCACTTACTTTGCCCCATTGCTTAGGAGTGCGGAGAGCATTACAGCCTTTTATGTTTTCTGCATTTAGCTGCTTGCAGTGTGATCACTGCGGCTGGAAACCAAGCCCTTCATTCACAGAAATCCTACCACTTACCTTTCCTTTGTATTGTTAGTTACTGCTGCTTTAGTTCATGGTCTCTATGACAACTGTTTAAATTGGGATGGGCAACTGTCATCTGGAGTATTACTGAAAGCAAAGTGTTAGTGAGCACACAGTTCCATAGATAGAGCATTTCAATATAATCCAATTTTAATTGAGCTCCAGAGACTTTGATGTGCTGCCGAAGGTTGGGAGAGAGCTATTCCAGGGAGAAATTAAAGCAGCCCAGCAAGGCTTCACTACTCCAGACTGTCACCATTTTAAATAAGCATTAGCATTAGACTTAACCTTCCCCTATGAAACATCTCACTTTTTCCCCCCCCAACTTCTCCCCCCTCCCAATACATATAAAGGTAAAGACACTTTCATCTTTTTATATACATTTCTGTATTCCCTTGATTAAGTTTGAAAAGCATGTACTGGACCTGAGATGCATCTGACGCTGTCTTTTGGACCTTGCATTGCAGTTCATAGAAAGAAACAGAAGCAGAGTGAGGATTAGTTTGCAACAGTCAAATGACATGTGTTGGATTTTCTCTCTAAGACTGCTCTAAAAGTAACCCGTTCTTGTGGTAAAAAGTTGAGTGTGGACTTACTTTAGCTTATTTCCTCATAAATTTCCTTTGATGTAAATGAAGAAGAGTAAATATTTTATTGGATACTCTGTTAGTAGCAAAACCAGTTTTTTTCTATAGCTACATGTCCACTGTCTGGGATTTTTATGGTTTTGTGCAGAAGAGTAAAAAAAAATCATATAACAATTGGAATAACAATTAGCAAACTTATCTTCATTTTTGCACAGTGGGGAGATTAGAAGATGACTGTAAACTTTTGAACTGCTGAATTAAAGTTTTTTATCATTGCTTCATTTAATTAAAATATATGATCCTTTTGTATCATTTTCTTTATCTCTCACAAATGTGCATACACACTAAAAACCTGTAAAATGAAAGAACTTCATAATAAAATAAAACTGAGGATCACGGTACATTTTCCAATATGTCAGTGTACACTGGACAGAATTGCATGTTAGGAACCTAATTCACGTTTTAACTGTTTTCATCATCCTGGCATTTAATGCTCCCCTCCCCCCCTTTTAAAAAAATATATCATGGCTGACTTTCTTGGATTTCAGTGAAAGAAAAGCAAATCTGCAAGATGCTAAGCTCTCTTTCTGGATGCTCTTTACTCTCAGTTTCTGCTCTAAACAATAAGAGTTGGGGTACTCAGCTACAAAGAAAAAATGCATCTTGCAAAATTGACTCTATTAGAGTATTATGTAGGGATGCTTGTATTCTTTAGAGGGAATGTGATATGCATCAAATCCAGATTAATGGCAGTAGAAATGGAGCCAATCGCAGTAGAGGCAATAATCTGTCTATACAAGTTAATAGGGTTTATTGTCTACTGAAGAAATTAGCCTGTTACCTACATAAAAGAAAGGTAAGAATCTAGATTAGTAGGAGAATTTGAACAGTTAGCTTTTGTAATCTATTTTTAAACAGTGGAAATTTCAAATCTCTTTGTAAAGCTTGAGATAAAAGCTATTTAATTAATACTTGTCTTAATTAAGCAAATATTAAGAATAAATTAATTGAGGCTACATAAAAGAATCAGCTCAGGTTGGGATTGGCACTCTTTTTCATAATCGCATAGTACCCAGAAGTCCATAAAATCTAAATACCTTCTGTGGTAGGCCAGCTTTTCATGGACAAAACCAGAGGCATATTCACACAAAGCATCCCTACATGCTGACAGGTATTGCAATAACTTCATACTGGGAAGCTAGAGTTCACCACAGGAAAGCCGGTGAGTATGCCCAGATTTATGACATGAAGGCTTGCCTTCCAGTTGGCTAGAAGTCCAAAGAGGAGGGAATTGCATATTAAAACTGCCATAACACTTCTTCCCCTAGATATTGAAGACATCAGAGGGCTATATGTGTGCCCCAGAATCCATTTTTGGTAGATAGCTGAGTAGGCTCTTAATATTCCTCCTAGGTTTCATGAGAATTTTCTGAACAGGACTGAGCCTCCTCCCAAAAGTTGTACTTATCTATGATTTTATAGATATAAAAATAAATATTAAAATTGTTTATGGAGTTTCTATACGCAGTTAACTTTTCATGTAATACATGTTAATTTCTGCAGGCTTTGTATTTTGTACAGTTTTATTTTTCAGTGCTTAATTACTGTATCTCATTAAAAAGAGTGTTCCTTAAAGCAAGTATAGAATGCATAGGTACTTTTTCTGTATTACTAAAGCAAAATAAGTATAATGAAATATGAACTAATTTAACGATTGTTTAGTTACAGCAGGTAGTTTGCAAGCACTGCAAGTTAAAAGTCTCAGAAGAAACATTGCTGTGCTTTCCTTGAAGAGACCTAGTAATGTGAGATAATGTTCTGTATATAATAATAAAAAGAATACTAGAATTATGTTTGCTCTTGGAACTGTGGTTTAGTGTTTCTCATGGTGCTGTAATTTCTTGTCTTTTCTGGCAGTGCAAAAGAAACTCACCTTAAATGATAAATAAAGAATCAGTTGGTATGGCAATATATTAGGAATTTAAAGATTTTTGGTGTACGTTTACCATAATTCACACAAAGTATAGGTGCTCTTTGAGGTTGTTAGAAGTTGACGTGATGCAGAGTAGCCCTGATTCTGCTCTAAGTTCCATGCAAACTGACTTCCAGCAGTCACTAGTGCTCCTGACTCAACTCTTCTAGTCACACCTGGGCAGCTGTATAATTTTGCATTTCTTGAGGGTTATACTTGTCTGTTACAAACTGTAATAGACAAAGTTTAGGGATAGTGAGGATGCTGTGAGTGTCTGCTATCTATCACTATAAATCCATGTATTTCTTTTTGCTTATAAAAATAAATTTTGAATCAATTGCTAGACTTTCAGAAGTAGAAATTGTTCCACTGGTATTCCTAAATGTCAGGACTAATGTTTATGAATTTAAAAATCAAAGCACTGCTGTTTTATGATCAATCTTAGATAGGAAGAGATATCTGGAACAGAAACTTAAAAAAATTAAGCTCCATAGTAAAAAGTATGTTGTCTTCTAATTATTTTTGTAGATTTTAAGTGTGTTCTCCAGTGAATAAATCAAATACAAAACTGATAAAATCCAAGACACTTGAATGTATCTTCTGTGTGACATTGCGATCATATCTCTAGCAAGAACATCATAAATCTATCTTTCTGTCATTTGGTAGGAAATGGATATTGTTTAACAAAATTCAGTTTTTACACTTTTCTTAATATGAATTGTAGTGCCTTCAGTTATTATAATGTTCAGGATTTGCATAGTGGTACATTTGAGTATTTAGACATCTTTTATTGCATTGCACTTTTGGATAAATATCTAGGTATGCAATCAGAGGGAAAAAAAGACCCTGAGGATTTTATGATGTCTTTATTTTTGGGAAAGCACACAGTACACACTTGTAGATACCTTATCTTCTTTATTCCTCAAACTATTCCTACTTTTTTTGCTTTCACTGAGTCCTAAAACTTGATTAAGTAATTTATCCTCAGTGCAAGGGAAAAAATAATATGCATGAGGATGAAGGAAGCACCAGAAGACACAATTTTAGAGCACAGAAGAAAGTAAATTTCTTCTAGTCCTTTCCTATAACTGGATGGTCAGCACACTCACCTGGAAAATGGAGTCCTGTTTCACTTCTTTCGTATGTTTGAATAGGGAGCAAGTTGCCTTGTATTGTTGTCAAACCCTGACCAGGTGCAGTGCTTGCTTTGTAGTCCCAGCAGAAACACGGCAGTGAGCTTTTCTTTCTGTTGATTAGTTGTATGTGTGCAGGAGCTTGCCAGGAGCTGCTTGCCCGCTGCCTTTGTCTGGGGCAGCCCACAGTTAAGGCAGCTGATGCAGCTCACTCGGCGCACTGTCCATCCCAGAGCAGTGAGGAACCCTCATCCAGCTGTGAGCTGCTCATCAAGAGTGCAGTGGTAAGCTGGAACAGACCACACTGCTGGGGAAGGATGTAATTTGGGTTCACATGCCTATGAGGCAGAAGGGACTGGAATCTGAAGGTCTATCCCAACTTCTTGCTTCAGGCAACAGAGAACTTGTTTGTTTTCACACTGGTGTTTGAATCTAGTCCTGTAACTTTATTCATCTAAAACTCTCACAGATTCACCAGTATTTCAAGTTTAATAAATGTACATTTTTCTGTCAAGTAACTATTCAGTGAATAAATGTCCAGCTTTGGTTTCAAGTTTCAAGCATTTATCAACACTGTTTTCTCCCTGGATTTGTGAATATTACAGGTCTTCTTTCCATTGCTTTACTTTTACTAAGGACATCCAGGATGAAGCAGTTCACTGAAAAACAAGCTCTCCATTTTTAATCCTGGAAAAAAAAGTTCCATGTTTTCTCTTGTATAAACTTTATGTCTTTTTTGGCTTGCCTGCTCAACTGTGAAAATGGAATTTGTGCTGTTCTACATGAAAAAATGTGATTGCATTTCACTGAATGTGGTGCTGAGGCAGAATTGCTCAGAGCAGTCTGATTATAAGTACTGAGATCACCACTAGCCCATTTGGATTAATCTTTAAGCATGAGATGTAGGGTAAAAACGGAAACATCAGTTCTGTTAAGATTTCTCACTAGATTTGCATATGACATCCCATTTTTGCCAAAGTCAACACAAAATCATCTTAAAACTTGTGAGGAAGCAGTCACAATCTGCTTCAATGTTATTGCTAACTTGAACTAATTAATCTTGTCTGCTTTGCATTTTACCCCAGTATTTGTTCCCTCATCCTCTGTTGATTGAGTTGGGTTGTGCTCTAACACAGCTTTGTATGCCACTAGAATGTATTTGTCTTCCATGCGTTGTTGCCCCACCTGGCACCATCACCTTTATTCCCACTTTCGGAATTCTGAAATCAGCTGAAACTTCTGCCTAGAACAGTAATTGCTGGAATTTAGTATGGAAGTAAAACCTGAAAAAGGCCTCTGCCTACCTTTTATTAAGTACTGATATCTGAATCTTCTACCTCTTCCTGATACTTCTCAAGAACTTCAGTGTACAGCTGGCATTCTACCAGTTGCCTAAATTAACACTGTTTGAATTCTGCATAGAAAGGAAACCATGCAAAGGTATGCAGATGTGTAACACCCATAAATAAATGATAAGAATAAATTCTTATTTAGAAATCTGTTTTTGCAAAGGTAATATTTTCCCATGTCAGTAGTCATTATCCTTGTGTGTAGAACTACGCATTGGTGTTTCACAGAAGCAAGGGAGTTACAAATAATACATTTAGAATATCCAATGTATTCTGTTTGGACTATTTGGATCTGTATGTTAATGTTTAGCAGCAGTGTTTCAATATCTAGGAGCAGGGGTTTTTTTACTCTAATAACCATACTGTGGCTGCTTCTCAAGAAATACCCATATCCTTTCCATTACTTTCCTCGAACACAAAATCATAACATGCAAAATCATTTTACCAATGAAAAGAGGAAAATGGCCTGAGAATGGGCCAACTTCAAATAATTTTTCAGATGACTGAAAATGAATTAGGAATAAAAGCATCAGTTACTGCTGGCTGTATGGGCATTGTTTTAATGGATACTGAAGCAGTATGCTGACCAGAGAAATCAAATTTAGAAAAGGTTGGGGGTGAACAGAACCTCATGTTTCAAGAAAAGGGGCCTCTTTAAACCTTAAAAAAAAAAAATTGGAAGTAGAAGTATAAGCTGAGAAAATTTGGCAAGGAAGTAAAGCCCAAAACCACAAAAATAATATCTGCATTTTTTGGTTCCCTGAAGAGGAGGATAAAAATGAAGCAGCCAATATTTATTGGTTTTTTTTTAAAGTTCTAAAAAAGATTTTTAGAACTGATGTGAGTGGAGAAATTATAACAGCACATAATATTCAACTTTTCCTGCAGACCATAGAGTTGCACGAGTGACTTGGAAGAAAGCTTTTAAGGCTTACAAATAAAGAACATTTTACACAGTAACATGTCATAAGGAAGGGGAAAGGAGACCTTAATGTAAAGATAAATTAGGAATGCTTTACTAGAATAAAGTGTGCAAAGGAAAAATGATAGCAGTATTTTGATAAGATTTTAGGAGTGTTTACTCTATGTGACTATCAGAATTGAGGCAGACAGGGTCTTAAAGTGGCTTAAATGTGCAAAAGAAGAAAATAGTAAGAAGTCAGTGAAACACTAGGATATTAAATTAATTTAAATTGTTTTTCCTGTCTATTTACATTCTTAGTTTCACATTTCAGAAAATCAGAATACAGAAGGGTTTCATTATTTGAACTTATTTGATTTTGAAGTTTTGTAATAAATATTTTTTCTTTACATGTTTACACATCTTGACATGATATATGATGCTTATTACTGTGCATGAGTATTTTTCCTGCTAAATCTGAAAGTTGATCATATGCAGTGCTTTATCAAACATTTTGAAATTATATACTGCTTACTCAGTATGGTATTTTGTAAGCTCTAAGAGTCTGGTTCCATGCCATTAATGTCTGCCATTTCAATCTGTATTTAGAATACATGAAGCAATCAAGCAATCTGCCACGTACTTGTAGTGAGCTCCATGTTGTAAGATGTTCTTGAGAAGGAAGTTTACTCTGTGTATGTGAGCCATTTTTCTTTTAACTTACGATGATCTATATTCAGAATTTCCTTGAAGCAAACAGCTATGCTAGCAAACACTTGAAAAAGGGAAATCCAAATCCTTGACAGGAGACAGTGACTTTCAGTAATTGTTTTCACGTGTTTGTAACCTCTAAAACTATACAGTGATGTTAAACTATTTTATGAATACCAATTGTGTATTTGGGTCAGGCTCATAAGTGCAGTTTTGTAGCTGGCTCTACCTGAAATATCTAGATGAAATATCTATTTACTCATTTCTTTTAGTTCACTTTATACAGAAAGCAGGAGATACAGTTTCTACCAAACAATAGGAAGGCAAAATATCTTTTGCACAGTTCATGCCCATCACAACTGTGTTCAGTTATTTTTCAGGAAGGTAGTGTCAGACTAACAAAAATATATCTTCTTTTAAGTTTACAACAGAATTTTATTGTAAAAAAACACTTTTTGCAGCCTTAGGGTGTATTAAATATTCATTTGAAAAGGATGGTCAAGACACTTCAGAGTTTCTCTCCTTGGAAAATGAATTCACTGTAATGTCTGTCATGAGAAACCATATGCAAACTCTTGACTGGGAAACTTGGAACACAAAGGCTATTTTACTTTTCTTGATTTTGTTAACATAGGTGTAGTGACTGCAGTGTAACCAAAATAAACCAAGATTTCTTCTTCCTGTCTTTGTTCAAGGTTGGGACATGACATAGACTCATAGTTGGCTCTTGCAGGTCGTCTGTCTTCCAGAAGTTGGTGATGGTGAATGAAGAATGAAATAGAACTCCTGTTCAAACTAAGAGCCACTCTAAATGGGAATGAAAAGGGCTTATTTTGTATTGAAGAAACACAACTTTGCAAACTTGGTTAAAAAATAAGACAAACAAGGTACAGCAGATAATGGTTGTAGCTGTAATTGCAGTATTAAGGAAGACCTTCTGAGTTTGGTAAAGATTGTGGCATTTGGCACATCATTCAGAACAGTTTAAACACTGGAAAATATTATTAGTGCTATTGGACTGCAGTTGAGGAAGATTAAGAATATACAATACACTGTTTTTCAAGCGTATGTCTTTAAACTTTTGAATCAAATGAAAAAATAAAGGATTGCTGTGGGCTGGTCTCCCAGGATGCAAGTGCATTCCATTAGACCTTACTTAGTCAAGACAAAGCTGTTCAAATGCAGAGCAAATATTTTTTTAATGTTAAATATTAAACTTGAAGAAGTAGGAGGGCTGAACTTCCAAGGAGGAGAAAGGATGGACTCTTCGAAGTTTCTTGCATATCCACTGGTAAAGGAAAATGCAGTGAGTAACACGCGATGGAGACAATATCTCTTGTTACTAGGCAACAGAGCCATCTAACAGATAGATGGGATTTTGATACCTAAATTAAGGACATGCCAGAGCTCTTTTCTTTAATGTTTTAATGAAAACTGCAGTGTCCGGGTTCAAGATACTACTAGGTACACTTAAACACTAGATAAAACTGTCTTTATAAAATGAAAAAGTATCTTCAGTACCAAAATTACAGGAATTATATTTACTTTCAGGAAATGGCCATTTTACTCAGAAAACATGAGTCTGAGGTTCCTTTCTAGCCTTGAAAAAAATAATCTGTAGAAACTTTGGCATGTATCTGTGGAAATGCAGCAAAAACTGAGGCAGTTCTACTATATATAAGTACAAGGTAACCATGCCCCTTACTGCTCTTGTTGTTAGACATTATTAGCATTGTCAGTGCAAAAAGTAAAGGATAATAAAGGTAATCAGGGAATAAATGCTTTGAAAATTAAAAAAAAATACAAAACAAAAACCCAACCACAAAGTTATATTACGTGTTAATGGATATATGCATTTTGCACTAGATATAAACAAAGGCTGGCAAATGTCACAAATATCAATCGATACATTCACAGAAGAATCAGGTTGGAATTAAAATACTCTGAACCTGAAATCTGGTTCCAAAAGACAAATGATGAATTCCCATTGCAAATAGTAGAATAAATTCACTTACATAGTGATTAATCTATCTCCCCAAAGAGCTAATTTTAAGAAAAGAAAATATTGAGCAATCAGCAACAATTCTTTACAACAAACTGGTGAAGTGACCATGCTTACAACAGAGAATAGATAGAATTTGTACAGGCTTCCTTCCTTGATTTCTTTATATCACCTGATTTTGTAATTATTTCAATTCCAGAAACAATGATCATAAGAAATATCCTTTTGTAGGATATTTCATTTTCCATCTGGTCATCTGAGATACAAAAAATAATTTCTTATTTGAAAAAAAAGAAAATATCATGATTACATCACAAATAAAATTAAAATAATGAAGACTTCATATTTGAGCTGAGTAGGAAAGCACTTCAGTAATGTGTTTGTTTCTTTTCCGTCTGAGCTTTGGATCTGAATATATCATACTGCTTTAGTAATCTAAGCTAGTGTCACCAATAGATGTTGCTCCGCATTACAAGACCCTGAGGGTTTGGGGCTTCTCATTCACGCTATTAGAGTCACAGCTTCGTCTTACTGCAATGCATCCTAGCAAATTTTTATTATTGGTCTATTTTCTGGCCAGTGCACCCATTACTGTCTTTAAAATATACCCATGTTTCCGAGTAAATGAAACGGGTTTACACGGGATGAGCTTTAAAACAAATAGTTGCAACTGATATTAAAAATTAAGTGTGTGCAGTTCAAATGCAGGCATGGTTTGTTGACTGATTTTTTTTTTATTTTATTAAAAACTGTTTATTTGGGACCTATCTAGAATTTGGTCCTTAGTCATGAAGTTTTAACCATGCCTAGAACAAGAAGTCTTCATGACTGTTTTTAGGAGAAAACCTCAGAAAGCTATCCATATAAAGAGCACTGACTTGAAATATAAACAGCAACAAAAATATTGGATGGAGTAAATGATAATTTTGACTTCATATAACTAGGTAACATAATTTCAATGTCTTTTGATAAATGAAATAATTATTTCCACATCTTTATGAATAATGAAATATACAATAGATGCAGTCTGTAAACAATCTGAAATAGCCAGGTCTTGATTCACATGATATGAGAAAGCAAAATGCTAAAAAATGGAAGAAAAAATGTATAAACCTTGTAAAGAACTGCAATTCAGAAAAATGAAATTACTTTATTTTGGCACTTACAAAAACAACAAGGAAGAATCCTGGAATGACATCAGCAGTTCCTACTGTAACCTGTAGATATGTAATAATGGTAGGTACCTACGAATGGAAGGTTTAAAGCTTCACTTGGAAACTGTCAGATCAATGTTATGGAGGATGACCAAAATGTGTAGTATATCTTGGACAGGAAAACAATACAACAGAAATACTGAAATAATTGAGATGATTTAATATCAACATGATAATCTGATATTTGTGGGACTAATAGACGGTTAAGAAAAGTGTAATGGAGGATAGTAATTGAATTATAGACTACTTCCTTTATTCTGATTTCCTATCCTTTATAATAGTTTACTGGAGTGCTATCTGAAGTCATCCATTTCATAGCGGGATGAATGCACCTCTATGAAGTTATAATTGCTTTATGCTTGAGTAAAAAGAGTAGGAAGAAAAAGTCACCTAGTGTATGGCTGGTACAGAATGTGCTTTAGGGTTGATCTGTTATAACTAAGCTGTGGTGAGTATAAAGACATAGTAAATCTGTTACTGTGAATCATCTAAAATGTTAATACATAGGATATAGTCAGAATTAAACTTTTTTCTTAAAGAAACAAAATAGGAAAAACAGAAACATTTTTGAAACAAAAAGGGAATTCCCGATGTGTGGCAAGGAATTAGTTGCCTGAAAGGTCTGCTGGCTGCTGTAGATCTGCTTACAGCTATATCTATTTCAAACTCCTCTCTCTCCATTCTCTGAGAGTCCTTCCACATTTTTTATCTTTTTAAACTTGAGTGTTTTCCTCACTGTTTCCTCTCTGTATCTTAAGAACCTGTGTTTTTACAAAATTTTTTATCAGATAGCGGCAAAATACATTCCAATGAGGAGGTGCTGGAATCTTCACATTCATTGTTCTTAACCATCTGAATTTCACTTACACAATACCATCTGTATCCTACCATCTGATCTCAGTGAAAGACTGAAGGACATTTTGGTTTATTTAGCTTATCAAAGAGAAAGCTAAGCAGTAACTGGATCACAGTCTGTAATTACTGACACAAGGAAAAGCTATCTGATACTAGAAGACTCTCTAATCTCACAGACGAAGGTGTCACGAGATCTAGTGACTAGCAGCTGAAGTCAATAGAGTTCAAAGTAAAAATGAGGTGCAGATTTTTAACACGAGGGTTAATTTACTATTGCAAGAGTTTAGCATATGAGGTAGTAATTCCCGCAGCTGGCCTGTGACTGAATGGAGGGAGCATGTAGTCTCTTGCATGTGTCTGGGAGACCTCCAAAGAAATGAAGACCCTTGCCTTCTTCAAGGCTGTGTTTAGTTAGTGTGGAGAACTGAGGTTAATGAACCAATACCATCAGCCACAGTGTTGCTCGTAAGTCTTCCCAGCACAGGAGGCTGATTGTTCTCTCCAGTTTCCATCAAGGACAGAACTAACCTATCACTGTCCTCTAGCATGCTGAAGCATATTCAGTTTGTTGCTGCTGTTACCGTTGTCTCTGAAATAGACTGACTCATCATGGTTATGAGAAAGAAGTTATGGAGAAAAAAATAACACAAAAAATGGAGCTTTTTTAAACACAAAGTGTACAAACTTAAATTAGCTTTTTCATATATGAAAACATTTTACTAGCTTGGAGCTGCCTCAGTGAAAAAACTGAAGGAATACATTTTCCATTACCTCAAGCATGAAGGATCATTGACAGCAGCATCATACGGTCTCCCTAACATTTGCCAATTCAGAAGCTGGGGGAGGTCATGACTGCAGAAAGCAAAGATCTCAACTGAGTGAGTAAAGCACTGCAAGCTGGTACACCAACTTTTCTATGTACCTAATGGAGAACAGAGAAATTCAATATTCCAGTCTGAAAGCTTCTTTTTGGATATCGCTTTAGTAGAGGTGTTCCTTATGTTTCTTTGTTTCACCAGGGCTGCAACTCTTTTAGTAACTTCAGCCTAGGGGAAGGCACTGTCTGTAGAGCCTGGGAAACGAGGTCTGGGTGTAATGAGGGGGATGGTCCCCATCGCGGATGACTGACCCCTGTTAGGATGAAGTGTCAGGATCTCAGCTATGGGCAAGAGCCGCCTGAGGAGAGGTGGAGGGCTGAAGGCAGCCTTCCAGCTGGTGAAAAGGATTGGAAAAGAGTTGTTCTACAATGCGTGATACTGCTGGAATGATAACGCACAAGTGAGATACCTTAGTAAAGCTGATACCTAATGAAATGGTGCCTCTTTTGTCTGTTTTCCTAAACATCCAGAACAGGGAAAGAAGAGTGAAAAATATTATCTAGATATTAGTATCTATTCTTAGGCCTGTACTTTAAATTGAGAAGCTGACTAATCAGAAAAGCTATGCCAATTTTAACTATTTTGTTTCAAAATATTTTCACATTTATTTTAAAATGCAAAAATACAAATTCTTAATTTTTTTCATGGTTTGGGATAATAAATTAACTTAACTTTAGAAAAATTATTGTGTTGACATATTGGTCTATCTAATTTCTGTATTTATTAAAGGAATGGTGGGAATTCTAATTTATGACCTTGGAATGGATGTGAATATCATGTTATATTTCGTTGCTTGTACTTCGCACAAAATAGCCTCAGAAGTACATCTGTTATCCGATACGTAACTGACTGTGCCATGCATACTTCTGGAAGAAAATACAGCTAAGCATAATTCCAACTCTGTCCATTACCCTGTGCTTGCTGGAAGAATTTGGGGTTTTTTGAAGAAAAATATGTTTAGGTGACTTATGAGAAATACATCTTCAGAGTATCAGATTATATTACTTACTGATATTCTTCTAACAACTATACTTCATTGCATTTTTAAAGAAAATTTAAGTTTGTATTTTAACTCAGCTTTTAAGTGTTAGAGATATGATTAACTTAAATGTACTTCATTGACAGGTAAAATTGTACTATCTTCTCCTGCAATATTTTAATTAAATACTCCTGCTAATAGCTGTCTCCTTGACTTTCTTTACAGGTCCTTGCCTATACAGAAGGTCTTCATGGAAAATGGATGTTTAGTGAGATTCGGGCTGTTTTTTCAAGACGTTATCTTCTCCAGAACACAGCTTTGGAAGTGTTTATGGCAAACAGAAGTATGTCTTTGTTTATCTCATTGTATTAAAATGTGCTAGTAGATACTTTGTGTGTTATTTATTAATCTCGGAATTTAAACTGTGATTCCTTTGAGAAATGCTTAGTTCTGTGTGCAATAATGGCTCCTCTTGCATGTATTCATTGCATTTCTTGTTAAAATCAATCACATAAGTCAATCTCATTGCTTTCCATGCAGCAGTGAGATCTGTATATAAAAAGGGATCATTGCAACTGGTAGTCTTCAAATGTTTGATAGGAAATTTGCTTTTTCTATGATCTCACCCCTCTCTCCCATTTTCTGTAAATAATTTAGTGAAATATCTAAAAGGATATTTCCTTTTCTAATTACAAAATGAGTTAAAGTAAAAAGGACCCTATCAATAAATGGATCCCTTTAGTTTTCTATATGTGCTACTCTGAATCAGAGTTGAGTGGTTGGAGAGGTGTGTTGGTACTTTTTTGCCCTGAGGCGCTCTGATGTATGTTTCGATTTCATCTGGAGGGGGAATGATTTCTGGTCCTGTGTGTTAGAAGACTTGAATGCCATGCCATGCCAACTGCTAAACAGCTTCCCACCCTGCTAAGAGGTTTAATGGGTTAATGGTAAGCTATGTTTCCTCTGAAGTGTGTCTAACTCAGTTCTTCTGCAAAAAGAAAGAGTGCAAAATGTTCACAAGCTAATGCTACATAGGTATGAAGTTTGCTGGGAGTATCTGACCTGACTTGGCTTTGGAGGAGCGTAGAAGTGGAACTGACTTCTCTTCCCAAACTAAAAACGAAAAGCATTTAAAAAATATGCACAGGTGGAGAATCAGACTTCTGCAATTGTTTTACCACTCTGTATTTTCTCTTCCTCATTTAGCTTCTGTTATGTTTAATTTTCCTGACCAAGCAACAGTGAAAAAAGTTGTGTACAGCTTACCACGTGTTGGAGTAGGAACCAGCTATGGTTTGCCTCAAGCCAGGTAATTTAATTACAATAGTTTGTATATTTTGTGTTTAGTGTACTATACAAATGATATTTTAAAACATGTCAATGCTAGAACGTTATTCCTGTCATGAAACTTTAGGTTTTCTCTTTCTTAAGGACAGTTTGACAAACAATAGCAGTTACTTAATAAATGATCTGTTATTACGGAATGGAATCCAAAGTTTTGTAAATTAGATTTTTTTAATCATTATAGAAAATAAGTACCTTCCAGTGAAGGACCCAAAAAAAAATTATACTTTTTCTCTTCAAAGTCTGGGTTTCAATCAGATTTTATAAATGTACAGACAAACGTCCATCCTTGCTGTTGTTGTGCAGGATGTGGAACTAAGCTTAAGTAGGCTTTATGTTTGCTGAATAAAAGCTTTTTTTTTTTATAATATCTTCTCACTTTTTATCTGAATGTGTGTGGGCTTTACTTCATTGCTTTTTGGTATAGTGACGATTCTTCAGTTTCCAAATTTCTTCCATTCATTAGTACAATGCATTAGTTTTCTTCTGTTTCCAAAATTAAGGAGGATATGTATTTTGGAAAGGAACAACTAGAGTTTAGCTCTGGAGATTTTAATCTACTATAGACAAGTACAATTTTTATTATCTCATCAACATTAATATCAAATCAGCCTATAGTCAGAAGTAAGGCTGGGAAGTGTCAGATCCTACACTATAAACAACTTCAGTGACAGGTAAGATGATCTTCATATGTATTTCATTGTGTTGGAAGGGGGGAATTTCCTGCCTCCATTTTAAAATTTTCTTTAGAACTGTCTGTTCAGACCTAAAATTATTTTGGGGGATGTATCAGCAGAAGTTTGCTGAAAAATGTTTAGGTTCAGGATTAATTTCTGGTCAAAATGCAAGAATAATAAATATAATGGAGCGAGGAAACAGCAGGAAATTCAGAAAATATGATGCTTTGGGTTCAGATCTCCATTTGGCTTGACTTGGCCAAAAGCCAATGACTTAATAATCAGTGCAATGTCTGGGATTTGTCTTTCTCTTTCTTTAATTCTTTTCTACAAACTTTATATTGCCCTTGTTTTATCCCAGTGCAGAATGTAGAGGTACACTGAAGTGTTAAAGCATTTCTAGGACTGAGGAACTATTTTGTTCCCAGCTGAACATCATTCCCTATCTTAAACTCAAGTGTCTCATGATGCTTAAAGCTTGATCTCCTGAATGTGCTCAAGTTCTTAGGCAAACTGCCAAACTTCTCAAGTTTTCACTGAGATCAAGGGGAAGTTGGGGCATTTCTTTGGAAGGTGCATCTTGTTAATATTTGCATTGCACTTCCCAATTCTCAAATTAAAGGAATTGCTGTCTCTAAAGGTAAAGTTTCTCAAATAAAAATGGCCACATGTTCTAGAACAAACAAAATGCAAATTTCTCAATCAGAATTTCATATCTATGGTGACATTTTTTTACTTTTGAAATTCATATCCTTTGTGCATTATTCAGTGAATAATTGTCTGAAAAAGTTTGTTGATATATAATTATTTGGAAAAGTTTCAGCTTCAATATGATATACAGTTATTTCCATACCTTTTTGATTAAAATTCATTTTGAATTGAAAATGGGCTTGTTAGCCTTCAGAATAAATCTGGCATATGGTAGTGAAGTTGTTTATCCCTCTTCTTTTTGTGTAATCATGTTATGATTTATGCACAATAAAGACCCTGTAATCATGGTTTTTACTTATTTTCTGTCTATATACTCTTATTGTCTTCAGTAGGATTGCAGCAGAGTAACTAGGGGAAAAATGTGGCTCTATAACAGCTCTGTAGTTAGTATTTTGTTGAAGTTAAAACATAGTTTTCCTTCCTATTAATACGTTGGCCGTGGAATGTTAATTTTTAAAATTATGCTTATTTGTATAACTAACATGATAGAAATTACACTGAATAACCAAAAGGAGCTGCTACACTGAGTAAAATGTTTTCTTTTTCTTATGACAAATTTTCCAGATTAAGCTGTATTTTGAAATACTTTTAACAAAAGCAGATCTTCCTGATTGTTTTATTTAAGTACTTTAGTTTTATTTTTGTAAGAAATATTTTCTCCCTGATACTTTTCTGATAAAATTTTCATTTAAAATTTATTGCATTATCACAAAGAATTGCAATTTAAGATAGAAACATTCAGAAGGAGTAAATGACATTTAATGAAGTGTGTGGCTTTTAAGTGCATTTCTGTTTTCATTGAGAGATATTGTGATTAACAAAGATGGAAGGAAATAGAAGGAAAAAGCAATGTTTATGGTCTTCTAATGGCACAAAGAATTAGAAGCATGTGAACTGGTATCTCTTTCCAAGACTGCTACAGACCTGATGTTCTAAGGAAGTCTTTAGCTTGCCTCTTTGCTACCTTTCCCAACAGCCTATCTAATGCTTTGAATCAACAGAGCATTCAAGCCTGCGTTTAATGTTACGAAGAAGTAATTGCATCCTTAAAATCAGTCATATGTTGAAGAGTTCAGTCTGATTTGGTAATCAAATTCATCTGTCTTTGATAAATGCATTTTCAGTGTTCCCGAAACATGTTGCATTGATTGTAGTTTCCTTATGACCTTGCCATATGATACAACTGGGCAGGCAATACTGTGCCTTTTATTTAACTTATTTCTGCAGCTCTGCATGATTCTACCCAGGTAGAGTAATATCCACATTTTTACAACACTATTAGACTTCTTTTTAGGGTTCTAACACCTCAGGTGTAATTTACTGATGCATTTTTATTGAGGGCAACATCGCAGCTGAGAAACCAACTGTGAGCTGCCTGACAGTTTTGTAAGCATACATAGATCAAAGAATTGGTAAAACATACAGTATCATTCCTCACCACCAAACATGTGCTAGCATCTTCCACTAAAATTCTGTGGGCTGTTAATGTATTAGATAAAATAATGACTCAAGCAATAAAACCTGAGAAATGAGAATTATGTAGTTTTTGCTGAAAAAACCCCATGTATTTTGGCGAGTACAGTAACTGTATTCAGGGTCATCTCAGTGCTGCCACATAATCCACATCAGTAGCTTGGTGATGGTTTTCCAGATTTCAGTGTAGCTGATTGTAGAACTTAGATTTTGCGAAGGGAGAGGAGTAGGAAAACTACTTTCAGAGTTTTGATTAAAAGTAAATATTGACAAGTTTATTGTCAGAAGCCAGTGGTTTTCCTAAGACTTTTTTTTCTTCTGAGCAGGAGCAACATAACACAAAACATCAGACAAGCACTACATTTTTGACAAGATGCTTAAAGATTCTATGTATGAGATTGTATTGAGGCTAACTAAATTAAAAGTGATTGTGAAAGGGGGTGGGTTGTACTCCACATGCAGGATTTATAACATCCCTTCCTTCAATAAAATGCCACAAAGTGTTTAAACAGATTTGTCTAAACATATTGAAAGCATATAAAACTTGAAAAATGGGATCATTCCCTTGTACCTCAGAGGGTCTTCCACAGTTTCCATTTTGAGTAGGTATTTCATGGTTCTGTAGAAGCAAAGGAAGCACATTTATTCATACATCTTCATATTGGTGATGGCATATTGAAGGAGAAAAATGTTTTGATCAAAGTTGGGTGGATTTAGCAAAACACAAAACAGTGGGTCTTCCTGTGTTAACTGAAACAAGCAGGTGTGGAACCAATTTATTGTGCATAATTTTTTCCAGTCTCTGCTGAAATAACTGCGAATCTTACAAACAGGTTATATATGAAGTAAATAAGGAGCTTTTTTAGTATATTCTGGTTTTCTGCCCAATTTGCTCAAATTGGGCATTCAAATGCAAAGTCCAGCAGTTGATAGGTTACAGATTTTTTGAGATTCCCTGGGAGATTGTGTGTGAAGTCTAAAAGCAGCTACTAAGCTGTACTGATGCATAAGTATTGCTTTGTCATGGGAGGAACAGAAAGTCTCTGGCAGAAATGCTTTCTAAATTTAATGATTTCTTTAGTATTTTTTAGTTTCCATATTTATTAATTTGCACATAGTGTTAGCCATAGTTTACTGTGAACAGTATGTATTTGAGAGTTCCACTGTAAAATTAACTATTGTCCTATGGAATGCAATATAACATATAATTACATTTGAATAATTCTTAAGGTAAATTATTCAGAAGAAGCGTGACACTTAAACAAATTCATTGTCTCTCCTGTGTACTGGTAAAATCAATGTACCATTGGCATCCTAGAGTCTGCTGTAAATTAAGGCTAACCACACTAGCAAGATCTTGTGTTCTGCTGTTTTGAGCAAATACAGATATTTAAAAAAAAAATACAAGTGTACCTGCACTTGCGTGGTATTTTTGTGTCCCCAGTTTGTGAGCCTAAGTATGGCAGACATTGACAACCTACACAGTAACAATTTAGACATATAATTGTAATAACTATACACTCCAATTGCATACCAATACTCATTCTTTCTCCAGAAACAGAGTTTAGTGCATGCATAGATATATGTACATATATCTTTTAAAGTGGATGGTCCGCATTTTTGTAATCTCTGCCAAATTTGACACCTCATATATGACTTTATATTAAAAAAAAACTCAGCATTCAGAGTCCATAAATAGTAGACTTAGAGATTTTGGTATGCAACAGAAAGCTGAGACATTGGATGCCCCTGTTTACTTTTTACAAGCTATAAAATGACTAGATGTATTCTTTATATTCCTGAATAAGCTACACATTAAGAATCCCCTCCCTCCTTTTTTAACAGGTATAAACATATTCTCAATTTTGATCCACTTATAGGATTTAAATTTCTGTAAAAAAAGTAACTGAGGAAATGACTTTTTCACCTTCCAAAGATTTTCCTTGTTTGTTTTTTTTTTTTTTCAGCAAGGACTATTTTCTTTAGAAATGAGTTGTGAATAGTGAGGCTAGTTCTGCTTGCTGCAGATTTTTTCTTTAATGCATTAGTCTAGACTGAATCTAGTCACTTATATATTACCAGCCAGGGACAGTATATGCCCTGGGTAACTTAGAACTCGGTGCACAGTATTTGGTTATTGCAATGCTGAGTTGAATATAGAAGAGCTGAAGTTTTTTGCTTTTCTCTTCCTTGGCACAGTAGTTTGTTTCTTTCTTCCTTATCCAGTCATGTATCTAAGTTTTAGAAAATATGTGGAAATTGAGTATCTTAGAAGCTTCTACTCCTTTTCCAAATTTGAATGAAATTCAATTCAGAAGTTATTATGGAGAGACAGGAAGATGGGCATGCTAGCAGATAATTGAATAAACCTCGTTTCTTTCAGAAACCAGGCTATAAATAGAAGTCTCAAAGCTTACTGGGATATAGGAAGGGATCATGGGAAGCTGACCGTGGAGGGTTGTGGAATAAATATCTTCAGCATGGAAATACATGGCACTTTAATCTATCACTCACTCAACTTAATGAACTTATCTCAATGTATCCTTTTGAAACAAGGAAATGATATTCCTCTTTTATTCCTGCAGGACAAGTCAGGCACCAGGAGGTCTGCAGCCTCTTCTACTTCCAGTCTTTCACCCAGATTCAGAATAAAATAAAACACAGAATATATTATTCTAAATTATTACAATGCTGTAGTACTTGTAAAATAAAATACAGATTTTAATTTTAGTAATTTCTCAAATAAGGTAATAGTGTCTTCTTGACTTCATTAAATGAAATAAGAAAACGTCTGAGAGAATCTGAAATTAATCACACTAAAACTGTCGCCCTACATCCTAACATTTAATGAGGCTCTTTAAAAAATCATCCTCTAAATGTATTTCCTAGGAGAATCTCTCTGGCCACTCCTCGACAGCTTTATAAATCCTCCAACATGACTCAGCGCTGGCAGAGACGGGAGATATCTAACTTTGAATATTTGATGTTCCTCAACACTATAGCAGGTAAGGCTTCTGACTCTTTAATCCTTCATAACATGTGTATGTTTGTCAAAATCTTAAGCACCATGACTTGATAGAATGCATTTATCCCTCTAGAATTCAGCTTTATGATAGATTCTGAAACACACGCATTAAATTTTATCAGAAAATGCACAACCTATCACTGAGACTTTAGATTCATCTGTTGTTGTGGAGGCTGTTCCTTGTTCCCCTTCTGCCATTTCCTCTGCTGACAGCTTTGTCTGAAGCTTTATTAGAGTCAACAAACCATTGCCAGAAAGTGTCTGGAAATAATAATGGGAAAATGTAATTTTACTACTTCATCATTCTCAGCAAAAGCAACGAGACAGCAGAATAACAACAGTACTCTGCCTAGTACAGATGTCACCTGGATTGTGGTATGATTAGATTACAGCATCTTTTCTCGTTTAGTTCTCTGAGGTGAAATATAATATCAGATTAGATATTTAAAATGAGAAATAACTGCTATATGCATCCATTTCTTATTGGCAAAAGAACAGCTTTTCTGGCAATTATCATTAATTAAACATACACAATGGCATTTTCCTTTCACCTTTCCCTTTTAGTGTTAACTCCTGTGGTAATTTTGAATGTAAAACCCAGCATTTTTCTACACCATATACAGAGATTTCCAGGAGGTTGTCTGCTGTTACCATTCTCGGCTGTTGCACTCATGCTGCTTATGAACCTGCCTGCAGAGAGACTTGCTTAGATATTTCACTCCAGTGTGCTTTAATTTGAAACCCAAATTAAATTCCATGAGGCATCACTTTGTACTCCAGTGTTACAACTCTTATCTTTACTTGGTCCTAACTTTTATGCTTGAAGTTGTCCTCAGGCCAGACTTGAGACTGATGTAAGTGCAGAACCCAAAGGTAGCTCCTGTAAGTGCCCGTTATGCTGACCAGTCTGAAGACAGTCACTGCATTCTTCCCAGTAGGTCAGTGGCAGAATTAAAGAGCTGTCAAGTCAGCTTAATTTGAACCTTTAGGCTTTTGCTTCTGTGCTTCCAGTCTTACAGACATTAATAAATGTGTCATCGAATTAACTGAGTGTGATACAGCAAGTGCTACCACTGAACAGTTGGAAATCTGAGGGTATGTTTACCTTGTGCAGTGAAGCACAAAGCAGAGACCCTGAAGCTACTGGAGTCCTCAGCTGGAGAGTCCATACGGTGCAGTCCCATGCATGTACACCAGCTTGGTTCCCAAGTATTATAGCTACAGTCCTGCAGATCTCTGCTGAAGGAAAAAGCCCTGCTGAACGTTTATTATCTCTGGCGCAGCACCACAAGAATGCCGCTATGCTGCCTCTGGACACTGGCTGCCTCCAGCCGCTCCATGTCTCTCTCACATCCACTGCCCTTCTGGTGATGAGGAAATGCAGGCAGAGCCTTGCAGGCTCCCTGACTGCCTTACCTGAACTTGGATTTACTAAAGAGCTGGAAATTTAGTCTGGATCCCCTCAGTCATTGTCCAATACATTATCAGCAGAACTGTCCTTCACTTGTAATTTCCTTTCTATGTATTCATTTCTTCTGTAAGCAGTATGTCTAAACTCTTTAAATGAGAGTAGATAAGAGCTGAGCCAATTTTTGATAAATTATTTTTCATTTTAATCAGTTTAAAGCTCCAAGGTCATTTATTTTTTAGGTAAATAACCAAAGCGTACAAACCTGGAAGACATCATTATGTCTGAAGTCAATTAGGAATTGACACTAAAGTATCCATCTGTAAATAAGCTTCAGCTTAAAGAGATACCTCAGATGTCTCAAGAAAAATGTTTTTTTATACTGTAGTTTGGTACAAATACTGCTAGGCAGGTTTTATAACCAAACACATGAGACACATTTCTCCTAATGTCATCTAGTGTCATTCACCTGCCTTATAATGGGATGGCCTGACATTTGCATTCCAGGGACTACCCCTTATGCTCACGTTTTGGAGGTTTACCAACTATTTTTTGTGTGTATGTGTTTGCCTGTGAGTTTGCATTGTATTTGGAAAGGCTTACAGCAGCTCAGTCAGTACTTTAGTAGTGCCTCTGACTCAAAGCATTTCATTTCTGGCAGACTTTTTATATCCATCTCTCACTAGTAAATTTCATTTGTTCCTGGAATCTCATTGCTGTTAATTGTACACACTCACTTGCTCTTTTTCACAGCATTACCTACCATCTTATGAAGTGTTTCAGCAGTGGATGATCAAATTCAAATTTAGCTAAAGACCATATTCCCTGAAAGAGAGTGAGATAAATATGAGTCTCTAGAAGAAATTCACCCTAAATCCTTGTCTCCATTTTGTATTAGCTGACTTGTTTTATAAGGTTGTTCTTTTTAATGATACTTTGAAGTCACAGAGATCAAAAAATTGTTTTCTGAACAAGAGACAATATGCCGATTTTTAAAAGTTTTGGAAGTGACCAGTATTGCTTAAATAAAAATTAATGCCCATGCATACTCTCCTGCTAACATGTGAGCATGGTGTTGACTAATATTTGGAGATCTTTTCCTTGTCACAAAGAACATCCCTTACTCTGATTTTTATTTCAAACCCATCTGCATTGTTTGGCTTTTGCTAATGGTTCCTTACCATTCTATATATTTTGTATTCTGTTTTTATTTTCCAAGAAAGGCAACAGTCATCGTGTTAGTTTGAGAAGGAAGTATTACTGTATTATCTCATAAAAGACTTCAGAGGGACGTCCAAAAGCAGCTGAAATTCTTGGGTGCTTTCCCATTCAGCAAGAATGCTTTCACGTCTGATAATGTTCCAGAAGGATTAGTGAAATAAAGGGTACTGCTGAAATCAGCTGTGACTATTACATGTTAGAATGGGCTTCAATGCAAAGAGCTTGTAAGAAAGCATGATTGCATTGCTGTATTATGTGCTTTCTATTTCTGCTTCTTCATTTTTTGAAATTTTGAAGATTCATAGACTCTATTAACATAAATTTTATTTGTTAATGTCACAGAATCATATAAGTTGGAAAAGACCTTTAAGATCAAGTCCAACCATAAAGCTAACACTGCCAAGTCCACCACTAAACCCTATCCCTCAGCACCACATCTACACGTCTTTTAAATACTTCCAGGGATAGTGACTCAACCACTTCTTTGAGCAGCCTGTCCCAGTGCTCGACAACCCTTTCAGTGAAGTAATCTTTCCTAATATCTAGCCTAAACATCCCCTGGTGCAACATGAGACCATTTCCTCTTGTCCCATCACTTGTTACTTGGGAGAAGAGACCAACATCCACTCCACTACAATCTCCTTCCACGTAGTTGTAGAGAGCAGTAAGGCCTCCCTTCAGCCTCCTTTTCTCCAGACTAAGCTTCACAGTTCCCTCAGCCGCCCCTCATAAGACTTGGGCTCCAGCCCCTTCCCCCACCTTCTTTGCTCTTCCTTGGACGTATCCCAGCAGCTCGTTGTGTATCTTGTAGTAAGGGGCCCAAAACTGAACACAGGATCTGAGGTGCAGCCACACCAATGTTGAGTACAGGGGGAATGGTATCTTCCCTAGTCCTGCTGGCTACACTATTGCTGATACAAACCAGGGTACTATTGGCCTTCTTGACCACATGGTCACACTGTGGGCTCATGTTCAGTTGGGTATCAACCAACACCCCCAGGTCCTTTTCAATCAGGCAGCTTTCCGGCCATCTTCCCCTAAGCCTGTAGCGGGCTGGGTGGAGAATGGATTGAGAGTAGCCCTGAAGAGAAGAACATGGGGTTGCTGTTGGATGAGAAGCTCATCATGAGTTGGCAATATATGCTGGCAGGCGTGAGGGTCATCCGTATCCTAGGATCAAAAGAAGTGTGACCAGCGTATTGACAGAGGTGATTCTTCCCTTGTACTCTGCTCTCATGAGACCTCACCTGGAGACTTGTGTTCAGTTCTGGAATCTTCAGCACAGAAAGGATGTGGATCTGTTAGAGAGAGTCCAGAGAAGGGCCACAAAGATGATCAGAGGGATGGAACACCTCCCATAGGAGGAGAGGATGAAAGACTTGAGCTTCTTTAGCCTAGAAGAAAAGGCTTCAGGGAGACCTTATAGCACCTTCCCAGTACTCATAGGGGGCCTACGAGATGGTCAGGGACTCTTTAACAGGTACAGTAGTGATAGGATGAAGAATAATGTTTTTAAACTGAAAGAGAGTAGATTTGGATTAGATATTAGGAAGAATTTTTTTTGCTGTGAGGGTGAAGAGGCACTGGAACAGGTTGACTAGAGAAGTCTGGGATAGCCTATCCCTGGAAGTGTTCCAGGCCAGGTTGGATGAAGCTTTGTGCAATGTGAACTAATGGTAAGATTTCCTGCCTCTGGCATTGAGGTTGGAACTGGATAATGTTTGAGGTCCCTTCCAAACCAAACCATTCTATGATTCTATCATTCTATGATAACTGTCCCTTCTGTGTTAAACAAAATCAAATTTTTATATGCACTGTAAACAGGACCCTTGGCTCTCAGAAGAAAATACAAAATTTTATGTTATCTACACAAAGATAAGAGTATTGAATATATTGATGATCTCCTCTGCCAAGTAAAGACAAGACATATATTCTCTTTTCTTTCTTCTTTGGAAATCCAATTTTTCAAATAAACTTCTAATTGTAATCTTCTGTAATCAGATGCCATAAGAAATATGTTCTTAAAAGACAGAACTTCTTTGCCAGTAATTGTTCATGTAGGCAGTGATGGCTTAGTTTTAGACTATAACTGTTTGTTTAAGCAGCATCTTTTCTAAGAATCATAGTTTTTAGCCACTGAGAAGTATGTACATCAATATATTTTATTCGCATTGCCATTTAGCTTATTCAGCATATCTGAATCATAACTTAGTCACTTAAGAAACATCAGGGTTTGGCTCTTAAGAAATTAAGTGCTGATAAGTGATACATAGGTCCCTTCATTGTTTTTAATTCTCTTCCAGATAAGTAGAGGTCCACTAACAAAGTGATATGGAACTGTTTTTTCCAATTCTTTGTAGCTTCCTTTCATCTTAAAAGGTGTTTAGTTAGTGCCTAGCCCTTTATGAAACAGTAAGAAATCACTCATGTTTTCTTGTGATCCTTTTCTGGAATTATTCCAGAAACACGAGCCTTGGAAGAAACGTTCAGAAATGAGGTTTTTCTCACACCGACTCATTTCTTTCATTCGTGTCGTGCAACTGGTTGCTTTGCCACGAGAAACCCTTTGCCTGAGTTTTAATACTGTTATTACACAGTTTTTCTATTTAGTACAGACCTATGGGAATAAACATAGAAATCTCTCCTTCAGTCTCTCCTTGATTTGCCAATACCTCTGTCCTGACAAGCATGGCCCCTGGCTATTCTATAAGTTCTTAACCGATGTTTGAAATACTAAAATGTCCCCTTGGAAAAAATCCAGCTTTCTATGACTTCAGATCACCCTGGTACCAACTCTGAAACATTGCCTGGCTTCTTTTTTAGTTTAACTGTTTCTTTTATGATCTACACTCATGACTTAATTACTGCCTACTTCAGCTATCATAGTTATCTCTTTCTAGATAATTTCCTATATAAGGATATATGATTACCAACACTTACTCTGGCCTGATGACTCATTGCATTTTCAATTCAAAATCTCTCTCTCCATTTTCAAAACTCTCAGAAGTCTTGTTTCAACCTGTTTCTCTGCCCTGCTAGCCAACTGTTTTCTCAGCTCCCTATTTTGTTACCAAGGTCTTCACCTCTTTCTTGCCCTCTTTTCTGACTCGAGCATTTTCATCGTGTTTACAGCTCTGGGTTTTTCTCCCAAAGGTAAACACTGCACTCTGCTATGTATCAATCAGTCTCAGTGTTATGCTCTATGTGCTCCTGGTTTTTGTCCTGGTTGTGTAGACATAAGCCTTCCTGGCCACCTTCCCCCGCCTCCTACCTATTCCCTTCTCAGGGATCTTTTAGCTTTGAAGGCTCGGAAGCAGCTACAATTATACTAATTGTTCTTTCTTCAGTCGCATAGGAAAAGGCCATATTGCATGTGATCGGCATGTATGTCAGCTGAACCCTCTGGATGACAGAGGGAGCAAGTAATTTTTACTGACCTCAGTTAAAAGATTATTGGAAAAAGTACCTAAAAGTAATCCCACCACAGCAAAATGAATCAAGAGGAGTAGTAACAAGGAATCTTTTTGTAATATGGTTGCAATGCCCACTATATTAGTTGGAAGTCTAGTTTACAAATATGCTTTTCACTATTTAACTGATTTCTGATATTTTTTCCTTTTCAGATCTTAGTATAGTAAATATGTGTTTGCATTTGTATTTATTGGCATTTTAATTATTTTAAATCCTACCTGCCGCAGCTTTTAAAAGAAGCAGAGAATAATTATATCCATAATTTTTGTAAGTCATTTCTTGTAATGGAAAGAAATTATTTTTAAAGGTTTGTGGGGAAAAAAATTACATCTTCAGCCGGGTAATAAATTCAGACAAACTTCTTACCCCTCCCTCTTTCTTTTCGCCTGTTTAGCATTTTCCACTTTTTTGCTCTGTGATGTACAAGCTCTCACTGGTTAATTATGTATATATTTAGCTACTGCATGTGTTGGGCTTATTATTGTCATCTAATTAGATGTAACTTGAACTACTTGCTTCTAGAAAAATCATTAAAAATTCTTTCCTAATGACCTAGAGATGACAAAATGTCTGTAAAGTGTGAAGAAGCAGACAAGCACAGGAACATCACTCTTAAAGAGTGTTAATCCAGATGCTGCAATCATCTAATTAAACAATATTTTGCTGTCATTAACATTTTCACCAAGGAATTGCAGTTATAATTTCTTTGTCAGCTGTCTCTAGTTCACTTTACCTTCAAAACTAAAGTGCCATATAAAAACATTAAATTGGATGGTTTAATTAATTTTTTTTTAATGAAGAAATGTATCCAGTATTTCTAAGATCTCATTTACTCTGCCTCAATTTCATTGTTCAGGTAGATTAGTGTCAAAAGCTTGCAATATTTAATATTCAGCCTTTAATATTAATCCCTGTAAGCTTACTTGGGGCAAAATCTGAAGCTTCTGAAAAGGTATAGGGAGTACCAATAGCAGTACAGGTTTATCTTTCGTATTTATTTAGCTAAAGGAAGAACTAAATTATTCTTGCTGGAAGCACCAGACAATTGATGAAATGGCTAAATATATTCATCTGCTGACTTGACTCTGAAAATAATCATTGTGAAGCCAGAACTGATCAGGACACCATTCCTAATAGAGTTAAACCAATAGTATTTAGAATTAGAAATTTGTAATGCCATTATAGGCCTAGATAACTGTCCTCTACTACGATAAGCATGGATATATATGGGCTTATCTCATTCTGTAGGTTTGGTTTCCTCTCACAGCTTATGGTTTATCTCCTGTAGTCATTTTAATTTATTGATATAAAAAGAAAATTGTTGAATTCAGAAAAATAAATCTCTAACTTTCTATGCTAAACAAATAAATAGCTGTTCTTAATTAATTAATATCATCATAAATGAAACATGTTTTATCAGTTTTGAAGTAGGAAGCAAGTTTTATTAAATACATAATCACTAAGACTCCATTGTTTGTAACTTAACCTTCCTTAGCTGGGAAATAAACTGCATCAAATTCTTTCTCATTTTGGGGTAATAAGATGCACACAAGAGTTACTGTGCTGAAATGGGGCTGGTTCCACTTGATAATTCATTCCTATCTCCATACTATAAGTAACCTATCGAAAATACACAGTGAAGAAGAACTTGTCTAGAGCTGCTAGGCTAGGAATTGCTCTTTTCTTGCTCTGTTCACATATTCTTAATTTCCACATCTGCAATAGGGCAAAGCATCTAAATCTCATTGTCTGAATATTGAAATCAAAATGGAATTAATCTCAAAATTAAATACAATTACAATGTGGTAAATCTCAGTTTTGAGATATTAAGTCTTTTTGCATAACTCTAAATTGCTTCTCAAAATTTTGAGAAAGGATGTTCTTACCTTTCCAAATGTTTCTATAAAGTGTTTTCAATCGAGGGTCTTTATTACTATGAAATCTTTTCCATAAAACTTTTGATTCTGAAGAATCATCTTTTTTGCTTATGGTTTGTAATAGACTACTGTCATCTCAGTCATTGTCTTCCCAGATCTCAAATTTCTTTTAGTCTGCTGTCTACATAAGCACATATATCTTTCCTTTGTGGAAGCTTTTGCACGCTCTTCTGTTAACTTACTTGCGGATTCTGATGGTAAGAAAAGCATTTATTATATAAAGGTAACATTTTATAAAGACCATATATTATAGAGCCTTAAATTTTACAACCTTAAGAAACTATACAAATAGTATGTAATTTATTCCTTGCAAAAGTGGAAATTAATACTCTAAATTGACAGTTGTGGAAAATGAAGCAGACTTGTCTTACTTCAAGATGTATAGACCCCCCCCCTCCAAAAATTGATTTATTTAATTGTTTGATAGCTTCTAATTCTGTCCAAGAATGGTTTTTCATTGTTGATATTAAAGAAGACCATTTTTGTTTCTATCCATCATTCTTTCTGTGTGGCGCACAGTGCTAGTGTTGCCTTCTTAACAGAGCTGTATTTGTACCTAAATTATTATTTTATATTCTTGTGAGCATATATGTGTTCAAAATGTAAAAATGAGGACACAGTTGTTAATAATATGCACTTTTCTTGTTTTCAGTGAAACTGTACAAAATAGAAACATGCTTCTTGTTCATCAATTTCTATTGAAAAAAACAAGGCGTTTGTAGAGCGGTGAAAGTCTCAGATTTCATTAAGAGCTGATTTTTGTGGAGTCGCAAATGCTACTCAGAACAAGGAAGCCTGTGTTTTCCTGTGCTGGGTTTTGTACCCCAGGAATCTGTCCAGAATCTGGAAGGAAGCAGTTAGTGAAACAGGGCTGTAAATCTGCCATGGGAGTGGGAATTGTTAACCTGGGTTATTTCAGTCTACTAATTATATTATATAAATACACACACACATATATTTATGACCTGATTTTGTTTTTTAAGACTCATGTTGCATATTGTGTGGTTCTCAGTAAATCAGTATGGTGGATGTATCTGTACTGAGCAACTTCATTTACCTTATCACTGAAATGTTAGATACTACTAAATACCAGTTGAGACAGAAGTAACAGCCTTTGCCAAACACATTTTTTTCTGGTCATGAATTCATAATTTTCAGTTCACTTTGGTTGCAAATTGTTCTCCTGAAACTGTATCTAAAGATAGGGTTTGCATATTTGAGCTCCTGGAATGGCAGCGATGTTTCTTTCACTATATTTGGAGACAGTGGCCTGGGGCAGTCAGTGCTGTCATTTAAGTGTGAGAAATTTTTTTTTGATTCTGCTGTTGCTGTGAAATATCACCAGTCCTTCTGAGAAGAACAGCTGTGGGGAATAATGGATTAATATGGTCTAGGATAGATCTAGATTTGCAAACATCAAACTTAACCCCTTTCTGTTGGACTCTCACTTAATCTTTGCTAACTAATGATACTGCATACAGTTGCTAGGAAAAAGTCTAGTGGGCTTAGATTTCAACATTCATGCTATGAAAATAGCTTCATGGAAATTAAAAAAGGATTTATTTGCAGATGGTTGGTTTTAGTTGATCCTGAAAGATGTACTATGCTCTTAATATATAAAGATGATGCTGATTTCTGCATTGGTTTTTGATTCAGGGTGAGTGCATCTAAATGGCTTCTTTTGTCTGGAAGATTTACACCTAATTCTGTCAAGTGGTGGGAACTGAGAACATGTGATTCACTGCTGGATTGTTTTTTGGCTGGAGAAGTGAACATTACTTCCTAATTTTTAAAATATTTTCTTTCTCAATAGGACGAACATACAATGATTTGAACCAATACCCTGTGTTTCCATGGGTTTTAACAAACTATGAATCTGAAGAGTTAGACCTGACCCTCCCAGGCAACTTCAGGGATCTTTCAAAGGTATGCTTCAACTCTGGTAGAGACAGTTCACCTGCCTTTTGTGGAAGAGATTTTGGATTATGTTTATAAGCTGCTTAGGTATTTATCTTAAAGTTAGAAAAATCTGAAATAGACTTTTCTATTTTAAAATACTTTATCTCTACACTATCCTATTTCACTGTCCCTGACTGGTCTGGTTCCAAACGTGGACCTCTGGTACTGCAATTGTTTCAGCAGGCAGGGAGGAGGTGTGTACTGGCCAAGCACAGCAGAAACATAAGGAGGGGTTCTACTTTTGGCCAGCTGGAATAAAGACATGAAACAGGACTTGAAACTGAGTTGTGGGAAGTATCTTTCCTGGTTCCTATCAACAAAGAAAGTGTATGTACTTTCTTACCAGAGAAGATGGGTAGCCTTGCAGCATACCCAGAATGAGATTTCTGTTGTCTGGGTGTGACAGCTTCTTTGCATCCTTGCCACAGTTGCTCAGCCAGGAGAGAGAAGTTTGCTCATACAAGTTCAGTGAGGCTCAAAACTACAGGAAGCTGTCATGCACTGGCTTTAGGAAAGAGGCTAAAAAGAGGGGAGAAAATGACCCCCTAGGCCTGTTCTAACACCCTGTGCTGCAGTCCCTGTTTTCCCTCCTGCTACTGGTAAGGGATAAAGATTTCTGGGTCTTCTGCCTTTAAATTTGCTTTTCTTTCCTCCACTTCCTGCAAGCACACATCTTAGGCAGCAATGGAGAGTTCCGACCCTGGGCACTTCAGTTGCGTATTCCTTTTGGAAAGAGTGTGCCTGCATTACCTCCAAGTGTATTACAACAATTTCTGGAAACCTGCTTTTGTGAGATTCCAAAATAAATAGAGTAAGTCTTGGTTGCATAGTGGCAGATAGATACCAAAGTTTCCTCCCCATTTTTTCTTAGATAAATAAGTAAATAAAACCAGAAATTAAACTACAGTCACAGTATGCCTCAGATGTAAACAAATCGGTTGAGACACTACTTGTGTTGCGCTTGTGTTGTTTCACAAATGTCCTTTTCTTTTATGTGAGCACCATAGCAATCTGCACCAGAAAAGATAAAAGAAAATCTGCAGACATGAGTTAACTAAAAATCAGTAGTCATTTGCTGGCTTGTTCTCTGGCATGTATAAAAATAATCCTGGATTTGATAAACGTTCTGTTAAGACTGTTACACTTTTCAAAATCTCTCAGATTCACTTCTTCCTAGTATTAATAGCAGTATGTGTGGTGAAGTGCAGCAATATTAGCATCTCATGAGTCCTTCATTAGGTATTTAGTTCTGGTTGAATCCAAATTTTTATGGCAGCCTATTAAAGTGTGTAATTGCTACAGGAAGTAGCATGATAGTTGAATAGATAGGTTTTCCTCATGAGTTAGTAAAGACTCATTATGGAATTAGAGTTTGTATAGCTTTTTAAGTATCGCTGCACGCCTAGTAGACAGGAAATGTAAAATCAAGTCTCTGGTTACTTGTGATTCTTCAAGAATCCGTGCAATGTGCACAGCAGTATTTTGCCTGAGGACCTTTTCTTACCCAATTTGATAACTGCATTCTTTTACTCAAAAGCTACCGGTGATCTCCTCTGGAAGAGCTAAGAGCTAGTCTTTGACCACTGAAAAAAAGCCTACACAGAACAAGTTATGGAGAATGGTCTTTCCTTTCTGGCACAGTCTGGGCTGCATTACCCCATGAATGTGTGATACAACACACATGTAATGTGTTGTGGGATCCCTCAGGATAAAAGGGGTGTAATTGTCAAAATTTTCCAGTGTTAATTATAATAACATCTGATAGGTTTAATTCTGCAATGGTTTTAAAACAAAAAAATGAATACGATTTTTTTGAAAAAGGCAGTGGCCAGTTAATATGAAATGCCTTACTTTGTGCACTTTGGCTGTTTCACATTACTTACATCCTGTTTCAGTTTGTGCATTATCAGTAAAAAATCTTTAAAATCAGAATATAGCTGAAGTATTTCCTTGGCAATTCTGTTTTCATTTTCAGTATTACTCCATATCCGTAAGTAAGCCCCTTCTTTCCTTGTTAGGGAGGTGAATCTTGAGTAGCCTAGTGCTTAAAAGCAGTAGTGATTTATTGTTCACATTATTGAACCAAGGTGTGCCATCAAGACTTAGCCAGACCTCTGGGGCAGGCACTCACAGTATCTTTTCCATGAGGAGCTACTTCCTTCCATCAGATTTTACCCTACAATGAAGAAATGTTCCTGCAGATCTGATGGCAAATCAGAACCTCCAGCTAATCTGTTGATGAATACAACCTCCTTTGTTAGTTCCTGACCTTCTGTGCTGCCACAAGTTTCCCCTTCTTAGGTTTCACAATGCCTCTGTCCATATTATTTAGTAATTAATATACCTCAAACAATCTTTTGAAAAAATTTAGAATTCTAATACTATTATGTAGTGGTAAAAGCCCACAAAAGTAATGACATTAAAAGTAAAACCACCTATCATAATTTGTTTTCTTGATTTAAAGTAATTTTGGTGGTTAAATGTAAATATTAAATCCAACTTCTTTTAAAGTAATTAATTTGTGTGTTATACAAAGTTCATACAAAGTCCCACTGTCAAATGTCATAAATGACTATACTCCTTTTGAATTTTTTTAACCTTTGATTCCTAGATTTTCTGCATAAAATACGATACACCACTTTTGTGATATCACAACTCCTAATCAAACATACGCTACAAATGTAATTCATCTGTTTTGGGGAAATTAAATTAGGTGAGTTTGGTTTGCTTAGAATGTCAGTGGCAGAGTAAAACAGATGCCTTTTGCATTTAGCTCAACCTTAAATATTTACATTTATATAAAGCTGTCCTGAACATGTAACTTGTCCTAACCTTCCATTCCATTTTATTCTGTTTTAAGGAAGCATTCCTTATTGTGGTACTTTTACATCCAAATGTTGCTTGTTCTTCCAGAGCAATTATGTTTAGATATTAATTCTAAAATTCCTCTGCTCTTTTTGTTTGAAGTGTTTGGAAATTCCTGTGTCAAACCATTTTTTTTTTTCCTTTTACATATAATTTAAAACCAGGACCCATGGGCATGGAAAGTGCCATAGCAGTAGGATATATTGGACCTCTTATTTGATTAGACAGTGTAGGCTCAAGTTTTATTCATTACATATACAAGGTTAAAGGTTATATTTATTGTTTGACAGGATGAAAAGCTAATGAAAGAGGCTGTCATAGATACATAGATTATCTTTTCACTATCAAACCACCAGGTGATCTGCTTATTTTCTTCTTTACTGAGATTTCCTTAAGAAGAATACCTATGGTATTAAACATTAGTACAGGAAACATATGCAGCTCTTCCTGCGCACAGAGGTTTTAGGGGTTTTGAGACACTTAAGATGTGATATGGTTTGTTTGTGCAAAATTGTGTGACTTTTACTCCTAAATTGTAGTGAATACATGGGTTTGAACATGCATTGTTCCTGCTCATCTACGTGTAAATGGGAATTTCTCCTCATTTACTTCCAGTCATACATCCTGTTAAATAAAATGATTTCTTCACCAGACGAAGTGATACTAATATCGACATGTGTGTGAGACATCACATGCCCATTCATTGAGTGGAAAAATTATATTTTGTTAATATAGAAGGTTTTTGACTGATGGATGGTGCTAAGCATAACCACTTTTCCTTATTACTGTGCCATTTCAAGAAAAGGAAGTGATAAAGCCCCAAGGCTTCTAAATGTAATAATGCAAATGAATGCATCGAAGTGTGAATATTTCAAGGCAAACCACACTTAATACTTCCAAAAATGTGTATGCTGTGGAATGGAGTTTATGAGCTTAGCAAGAGCCATTCTTACTGGAAAAATGAAATCAGTTTCTGTAAACTAGAATTCTCTCTTTACCACATGCAACTCTACCATCAGAAAAAGAAAAAAAAAAGTGCTTGATTCTCATTTAGTTTAGGCCACAAAATTAAAACATTTTCTTTTCTTAAAGAAAAAGTTCATTTACTGGGTGAAACTCTGGTACTTTGAATCTGCCAGAACTCTTATATTTGATAAAGTTGATGGTGATGTGCTGAAGAAAAGCTGTTTACAACTTTGGATCAAATTAGCATTTATTTTAAACTTTAAAGTACTATCCTAAGATGTCCTACTTAAAGGTTGTTGTTTTGTGGGTTTTTAATAAAAAAGCAAGGTGTCAGGAAGCCCTCAGTCTGTATTCAGCCAGAGCCAAATAAAACCATGCTCAAGATTTCTTTTGTACCCAGATGCAATTTTGTGCAGTGCATTACAAAAAAGAGAGATAAACAGATAAGATAGCTGCTGTGTGAATTAGAGTTAAGATAAGCAGAATATATTAGTGGCTAGAGAAATAGGATGCTACATTCAGTTCTGTTCTCATGAGAGAATGTAGTTCTATGAAGATAGCTGGCAAAACAGTAAATTTTACGTGAGCTAACATAACATGTCCAGTGGATATAAACACTAGATGTATTGACAATACACTGGTTCAAAGGCCAGATGTCTAAAGAGATTAGCCAGATAAAAAAGAATGACATGAATAGCAATGTGTTTTTAATGTTAAAGTAAATACTTACTTTATTTTTATATTGAAAAAGAAGTGTAAAATAAACTCAAACAGCAGCTTTTAGTACATCAGAAGTAAAGAGGTGGAATAGGCATTGTCATATAGTGAGCCGTTTTGCTTGATTGGATTAAAGAATCTCTTAGAAAACTATTTTATGAAAACTTAATGCTATTTGATATGAGTCCGTACAGAGGGCTTTTTTAATAAAAATGACAAATGGTATGTTTCGAAAAAGCATTTTGTAGAACATTATAGAAAGAACTCTTATTTAATGTTCAGAACAATTTGACTTAAATTCAGTTTCTGTACTAGTCTTATGGTTAAGGTACTGGACTGAGATATAGTACACACATTGAGCTTTCCCTTTGTATTGTCTGTGCACATAATTTTTAACTAGTTTGCACAATAGTAGAATGCCATTGAAATGGAAATAAAATTATTTTCTTCTGTTACATGACAATACAGGGATAGATCTATAAATAAAATATATCCCTATTGTATAGCCATTGTGTCAGTTTAAGACCATAGTAGTTGACTTTCTGAACTAAGAATGACACAGTAATACTATGGAAAAGTGACCAAAACTCCATATATGCTACATATTTCACGAAAAATGTAAGTCACTACCATTATTGTAGAAATTATCATCTACCAGGACATACACCTCATTAGAGTAAAACTGAGTTAGTTTTACATTTGCTTGTACAACTGAGATTTAAATTCTTTACAGAAAATACATGTCTTTACTGAAGGATGAACTGTTACCATTTCTTTGGGTAACAGCATTTTGCCACATGGTCATGAAAAAGCCTCTAAGGAAGACAGGGGCAGACTTCTCTGAATCTACTCCATGCTATTTTATTTACGGAAGTTTTCACTTTCAGAAAATGCTTGGTCATTTGGTGCATACAGGCTGATCTATTTACTGTTGATCAGCAAGGTTTTAATTTACACAATAAAAATATGAGAGATTTGTGCACTTTCTGTTAGTATTTTCAATGTGAATAGTTTCCTGCACCAGGGGAGGTGTAAGTCCTTTCTGTTAATATGCATAGAAGTGGTTCACAAAGGGATTTCCATAACTGCATGTAAAATAAATGGGGGTAATCAGATGTTCCTTGTATTTCTTCATCCCAGGTCAGAGACAACCAATGTAATTGCTGAAGCAGAAGGTGCAAGGTTATATGAACATAGTGCAACTCCCAGCTCTCCTCCCTGTCCTGTGCAGCATTGACACAGCTGCACTATTTCTGAAATTCTAGTTGTCATCTCTGGATAGGTGGTGCACGTCTGCATGCCAGCCCCTCTAGAGCTATGCTTGGGGATATCTAGCACACGTTAATATTGCAGGCTATAGTCATAGCTGAGCTAACCTGGGAACACTAGAATTCTTTGTACAATGATAGAAATAAACCTCTGTCTCCTGAATCCCAGGCTACCATCAAGATCACTACTTCATCCAGTCCAGGATCTGTCCCAAGAAGTCAAATTAAGACTTTCTTGCTGAGGGCCAGCAATACCTCCCCGCCTTGTTTCTTTCTTTCCTTCTCTCTGGGATAAGGAAGGTAATTCCCAGAAAAGATTCTTCCCAGAGATCTTCACATCGAAATTTCCATTTCATACAAGAGGATAGATGTCTCTCATGATATTTCACTTAAAGAGTCCATTTTATTCAGCAGATATTCTATGCATTTCAGCATTTCTCTCCAAATGAATCCTAAAGTAATTGAAAGAAAAATGGATTCCAACTCTGGAAAGAATACTGATGAGGTTGAAGGTAATCTTCAGAATACAGCCTTTTAGGTTTATAATTTAATAAATTGAACATGTGTATTCTGAAAGTAGATTATTTTAGCTACTTGTGCAGTCACTTTTACATGAAAATGGGAATGAGCTATTTTACAGCCTTGTATCTTTTATCTTTTAAATTGAAATAACACTTCTCCCTGGAGAACCTAGAAAACATGATGATGTGTTCACATTAGTGTTTTATATGACTTCAGAAAACTATTGTCAAGTTCTTGAAAGAAGTATCTTTTTCATGAAATACAACTATACACATTTTAAAAAAATATTTAAGTCTATGTGTTAAACCTTCATTAAAATTTTGCTGGTCTATAAAATACCTTGCAATTTTTTTTTTTTTGAGCATCAGTTATGTTTCACAGTTCTTGTTACTGTAATCAATTTACAGTGAAGAATGAAAACTCATAGTTTTTTTGATTAAAGACATCTGATCAGCTTCAAATATGTTTTGAAAGGCCTGGAGTTTTGATTTTCAGTCTTGCATTCATTACCAAATCCTTTCTTTACTGTGCGTTCAAACATATATGTACAATAATATTGTGACAGATAACCGTCTTTCATAGCTTCAGAATTCACTGCTACGTAGGGAAAGATGCACCTTAACAGTGGAGGGAAGAGATTTTCTCAGGGTGTTTTTCCATTACAAAATACATTCTCACAGATTTATCTGCCATTTTCTGTTTCCTCCTCAGAGAGGGTGAAGGTTCCTGTTAACAGACTAGACTGTGAATTACTGCTTTAGCTTTTTAAGTGCTTAGTTGGAGACTGAAAGTTGTTCTGCCAGAGAAGTGGATGTACCTTGATGAAGATGGTATTGTCAGGACTCATGCAGTCCCCAAAGCAACTGAGGAGCCGTGGTATAATTTAGAAGGGAGCGCATATATCTGCATAGTTTGTCAGTCTAATAGGAAAAGAATATCTTTTAATAAGTTACTTTTTCAAGA
Source organism: Clamator glandarius (assembly GCA_033459285.1). NCBI lineage: Eukaryota > Metazoa > Chordata > Aves > Cuculiformes > Cuculidae > Clamator > Clamator glandarius. Next base: position 49,390 of record JAUNZM010000411.1, read on the forward strand.
ACATGGTTGAACTACCATTTTTATATATTGGCAACTTATAGCCTATAATAATGCCACTGTGTTTCCTGACAGTGACAGGTTGTATAATGAAAGTGAGTATATCCAAAAGTGCAAATATTTATTATTTTCTTTTTCCTGTAGTTGGGAAACAAGCCTGGAAAGAGTTAGGGGCTGGCTCATGCTTCTCGTTCAAGAATGTTTTGTGAGGTCTTGTAGTCCAATCTGCATCAGATAACACTGATCCTTGGGGATTACTCATACATTTCACATGTATGAGAAAGCTCTAAACGTCTCAATGACACAGCAAAGTATTAAGCATTTAAAGTGTTGCATGACAAATTCTGAAACCGTAATGTTTTAAAATGTTCATGTTCACCAAACTTATTCAAAAACAAGCTCTAATATGTAAAATTGGAAAACAGCTTATTCTATGGCAACCTTTTTCACAGGCATCTGAAAAATAACAACAGTGCTGAAGAAAAACAATACTTGTAGCTTTAAAATTATGCAGTTACATATGTAGTGTAGTAAAACACACTGATTTGACCTTGTATGGGTAGTTCCATTCTGAAAGACTTTGGATTTTAACTCAGTAGAAAAATTGTGCTGGGAATGAAATGCAAAAATATCTATTATAATTTTGAATGGGCTTAAAGTCCTTGAGTATATGTTAGTTTTCAGGTTGTAATTCCCTTCATAATCAGTTCTAACTCTTAAATTTATTAATACGAATCAAGTAATCATTTAAAATTATAATACGTTTATACAATTATTTGGTGTGAAAGTGTGCTAAGTATTAAACTCTGCATGTTTGATTAATTTTACTACAAAAGCTAAAATCTGAAGACTATTTCCAGATAGGTAGTAAACACACTCTACCATCTCAGCGGTAAAAACGGGTTTAAGATCACTTATATATTTCAACATTTTTGTTACTTTCTGTTGTATTTTCTTTACCCTAATGATTTTTCTATCACACAATAACGAACACATTCTGAAAAAAAATGATGAAAATAAGTTAAACAAATCATGGAAAAGCAAGTATCCCCTATGTAAACATATCAAAACCAACAGTTCCCACTACTGTCTTGTATTTCTTTTGGCTTTTACCTAACTTGTATAGATGGTCTGTTAAGTATGCTTAGAATGGACTTTGAATTTGTGAATACTTTCCAAATTCTATTGGTTTTAAGTATAAAGCTTGTTTGCTTTGCTCAGTAAAACACGGCTTTGTTCAGTCAGAAAGTATATCCAATCCTGCAGTACTATGCATGTTTTTAAGTATTTCTGCTTAGGATCACCACACACCATCAGCAGTTCCACATGAAATCTTTTCATCATGCGCTAGGCATTGCAAAGTGTCCTGTGTGAGCAAAAGTCAGTTTTCATTAGCTGTGTGAATATAGTGAATGACAGCAACAGAAATATTAGTTTGGCCTCAATGCATTTAAAACGGAGTTTCAGAAGTCTTTCTCCAGAACAATGTTGCTGAATTAATTGGGAAACAACTCAGACTTCAAGAAGGTCTTGAAAGTTTACAGATAGGAATCACTTATATTTGTAAATTAAAATAAGGAAGGTCATAAGACATTTAGTACACAAAGCCTTTGAAAAGAAATTCTAAGATTACAGAAATCTGAAAGGATTTCTACAGCATGGAATGAGTTTGGTTGCAGAATCTCCCACGTAGTGAATCTCAGAACAGTTTTGACCTATGATATCTCAGACATGCTACCCTTCAATTAATAATATATTTGACCTCTTATCCCTTTGTAGCCTATTGGTGCTTTGAACCCAAAGAGAGCAGTCTTCTATGCAGAAAGGTATGAGACCTGGGAAGATGATCAGACTCCACCTTATCATTACAACACCCACTACTCTACATCTACTTCTACATTGGCCTGGCTTGTTCGTATTGTAAGTATTTCTGGATCCTGTTTCTCATCAATGTCGTTACCCACAGCGTCTGTTCTGTTATTTATCACTTTTTTGATTCTTTTTTTAATAAAAGTACCCTTTTATCAAAATCTCACTGTTCTTCCATACCTTAAAAATCGCACAAATTCTCTAGGTATACTGTGTATACTAATTTGTAGTGAGCAGGGGCTCCTGCCTACCCAAAGAATCTGAAACATATTTAGACACAGAGATCTGGTAGTGCAGGGACACATATGATGGAGAAAATCCATCTAAAACTAAATCCATCTTAAAAATATTCTCCAGACAATAGAGAAAGCTGATACTAGTCATATATTAATTTATTTTTTTCAGCTATGAGCAGCTATATACAACATTAAATAAAAACCTTTTATAAAAAGGACATTAAACTGCATGAGATTGAGAGGGGAATTATAGAACTAGTTTTACATTAAAGCAGCATGGGGTAATGTTTTATGCAAATGAATTATACTTCTCAATGTATAACTTACAGGTTTCAGAAATGTAAAAATGTTGATTCCAACTTCAAGCTGCTATTTCCATTCTGGAAACCTCCTGCTTAAATTGTATCCTCAAAATCAGATCTAGGGAAGGGGGCCAGACTTCAAAGATAGAATTCATCTGAATTTAATTTATGTGTTAACACAATGAATTACATAAAAAGGAGTGCAGATGAGAGCCTTTAGATTTCACAGGGAAACCTGAAATAATGAAAAAATGAGTCACTATTTGATTACTGAACTCGAACTATACTCTCCCAGTAATTGTAAGCATGTTTCGCACACAGCCAAACAAAGCAGAGCTGCACAAAACTAGAGAACTGAATTTTCACTCATCTCAGCTTTGCTTGGACATGTGCTATTTTTTTGCTCAGAAGGGAAGAATTCATGTTTCTATGAGTTCAGAATATACTACTTCTTGACCCATGGGAAACTTAGCATTGATTACACTTCTGTATGGGGGGATCATTGTACTCCTTTAAAATGTTGCTAAATTATTCATGTAATGTGAATTCATTTTATGGTTCACATGTGCTTCTTTGTTGCCTTAAAGTATATTAAAACCAGTGAGTTTATTTGCATGTTTATCTATTAATTTTGGCTGCTATTCAACAAAAGATCCCCTCTTGCGAGTCGGCAAATTCTTAAGTCTGAAAGTCTGCTTACAGGCTGAATGTACAACACACAAAGGAGTATTCATTTCCTGTATTAGGCTAATGCTGTGTCATTTTTACTACTGCTGTTTATGTAATAATGTAAGTGTTCTTGCTCTCTTTCTCTTCTGCTCTAAAAACACAAGAGAATAAGGTCTCTGCCATAGTGACCTTGCAACATAGACCTGACAAATTATAAAGCAAACAATATACTGTGAGACTAGAAAGCAGAAACAAAAAGGAGGAGCGATGCTTTCCAAGGAGAAGATTGCTGATGGAAGAAGGTGAAAACAACAAAAGGAGAATTTAAATAGGAAGGCACACCTAGATAGGTATTTTAAAAATTGTTTAAAAAGGACTGACCAGCAAAGAAAAGCAGTTACTAGTGGGAGAAGACAACAGAAATGAGAGAGAGACATATGTGGGGAGAGTTTAAAGCTCAGAAAAGGGAAGAAAGAAATATTGTGATGAGATTAGATAGGACTGTGTATGGGAACCCTAAAAAAAGATTTGAAAATAAGTATGTATAGGCACAGTAAAAGATTATTGCTACAATGATTATGAAGCCATAGTTGTTCTAAAATATGTCTTGCTGGTGAATTTTTTGAGCTAGTGTTTTGGCATGACTTTGCGAGGAAGACTGCCTAAGAATGTTTTATAGAAGGTAAATTACAGTCTAGTGCAAGAAGAGAAAGGTGACAATAAAAGATGCAGAGATTCAGACAGAAAAATGTTTTCAGTATTTTAACAGATTTAAGGAGATTCATGAGAAGAGGTGTGTTACAGTAGAGCTTTTGGTAATAAGTGAAAACAGTGGAAGAGAGGAGTAGAAGGTAAAAATCATGGGAGAAGACTGAGTGCATCAAAAATAAAAGAGAAGGGAAAGAAAAAAGAAATTGAGAGAAAACAAACCAGCAAGCACACAAACAAACAAAGCCATGACCAAAAAGTATACAGGGAACAAGATAGTCTAGATAGAAGCAGAACAACCAGTATAGAGTAATAGGGATCCAGGGAGGAAACAACATGCGTAGACTTTGCATTTGAGGAAACAGTAGTTGCAGCAGGAAAGGAAGTTTCAGGCACTCTGTAGTATGTGTATACAGAGCTGTGTAATTGCCACAAAATCTCAAGAAAAATTTTTAATCTTGCTATTTGGTTTTGACATATGCAATCTGTTTCCTGTCAATCTCTTCAAAACATTGCTTGTAATATCCTTCTTCTGAGTCGATTCTATGATAATGACTTACATCTCTCTCTGTGGCTTTCCTTATCTAATTTATCAGGTTACTTTTATAAAAGGCACTTTGTACCTTAGCCTCAGTTCTGTCCTGTTTAATTGATTTTTATATCATCAATCTCCATCTCTTTTATGTCATTAACATTTTTTTTCACTGTTCCATTCAAAAGGGACTAGGCACTGTTAAAAGGGGATGGAGAAATGCTGTTGAATGGAAAAAATCCTGCTTCACAGCTCAAACTTGTGTTCCTTGTAATCAAGTACTCCACAAATTTCTCTTCTTGTCAATGAACAAGGCGTGATTTTTATTCAGAATATTAGGAATGAGGGAGATGGGGTTATAATGAAAACATTGCATAGCTTTATAGCTTTCACAGCAACAAAACCTTTACATTAAATGACAGTAATTGGTATCATAGAATAACAGTGTTTAAATGAGTATATTGAATATGGATATGAATTGTATTTATAGACTATAAGCACTTCACTTTCCAGAGAATAAAAATTACCTTAAAATTACGTGAGAGGTCCAAGATAAAACGCGAGAAAACTCTGAATATCTGCTAAGGATTAAAAATCCAAAAAGATAGTCACAACAGGTCATAGCAGGATAGCATAATAGGGCACCCTGTAGTGCTCTGCTATTAAAAGTTTAATCCTTGATTATGAATTTTATTGCTTTTGTATATTTGTCTGAGATGCTTAAAATAATGTCATGGACTTTTGGATTAACATTTTTACATAATTTATTGTAATTACATCATTTTTCTGGTTTCTGCATTTTTTAAATCCATCAGCTGCTTTCAGAACTTCAGCAGTGACCCACACTCTGCTGCACAATGATATTCACAAGAAATTACACATATCTTATAAAGGAAAAAAGTGATAACTAAGGGCTGGTAGAAGGGGGAATTACTTGCGCTCAGATAAACAATATATCAGGTTTTTCAGTATGGGTCAGCTAGAAAAATAGCATTATTTGAAAAGATTGCTGTTGCAAATCTTTACAGAAATTTGGGGGCAGATGTCAGTTAAAACAAAAGTAATTCTAATGTTAAAAGGATTTATATAAGCATAATGCTAAAATGATAACATTAATAGAATTTCCGAGTAAGTTAATATAATCCATTCTTGTATATGTAGCTTTCTGTTTGCTAGCTGTGGATCTGAATCATACCCTTTTTCATTTATATTTCATATTCTATATGAAGCACTGTAAAATCTAGGGCCATAAAAACTTTATTTTCTTTCAGTATTTCAATTCATTGTGATACTTATATGCTTCTTACCGGTTGAGCTACTGTTAAATTTTAATATTCTGTTCGAATTATAAACCTTTTCCCCATTTGCCATGCATACTTTCAATATTCAGGAGTGCAAACAAAGTCATTGTGCAATGGGAATCAGGGTCCTTCAAAAAGAAAAGATGTTGTGATTATTTTTTTACTTGATGTAATTATTTTTAGTTAATTATTTAATACCTACTAGGATTCTCTGATGAGAATAAATACGCTGATGAAAGTCTGCTTCTTAGATTGTTATCTATTTTTTGAATATGTCTTTTAATATAAATCTCTAATATTTCGAGAGAAAAAAAGGCGTAGAAAACCCCCCACCATTCAGTTAACAGTAGAATGTCTTGCATTACTATAATAAAAAAATCCATATTTACAGTGACATATGCTGAAAGTTAAGAGACTGTGGCTAAAAAAATGAAGAAAAAAAGTGAATTCCCTTAAGCTGCTTCAAAGGTACCAGCACACTATGACAACAGTAAGAGAGATATCCCATTCCTTCCCCTTTAGAGAGAGAAATTCAGAGTTTTCCTCTTCTTTCTAAGAAAGCCTATGTTGACTGCTGTGTATAAAAGAAAAATTAATTGGGAGGACATGCAGAGTAAAGATTAGAGAAACTATGGTCTATGGAGGTCTGAATTCCCCTTTTATTTTCCTCCTTATTTTGGATTCTTTTGCTACATTTGTAGGTATGCTTCCTTATGTATATTTTAATTTCTCTTAAATGCTATGGAAAATGAATTATTTCAGCCCGCTTTAACCTTGAGTAATTTAAAAATTATATGTACCATGTGACATAATTCCCTCAAAATTTATTTATTAATGGAGGAGTTCTCTGCTTTGCTCAAAAGCCTCAGAAAATGAAATAGAGGATATGTAGAATAAAATTCAAATAGTAGATGGGTAATGCTGTAGTAAGAGTTATGATTGAGTGATCATGAACTGCCTTGATTAATGAAATTTCTAAGTTATCAGGACATGTAAGGAAATAAATTTGGGTGTGAATTTAATGAAAGGGACAGTTTTTCAAACATTCTGCATCAGACTTTGGCAAAAATGAAGATGTAGTTTCCATCCACATGGACATATTGCCAAATATTAATTGAATCAGAGAGCTAATAGAGTGGTGCTAGAAAAACAGAGAATTGGCAGTGATCTTGGTAATCAGATTCTGCTGTCAAATTAAGGATTTCATCCCCTGTTAACTCTTCTTCTGCAATGGAATGTGGTGACATAAAAATGGGTACCCCAGACTGTCTAAGACTTGAGCTCTTCCTACCCAACAGTTAATAGCAGTTTCCATTTAGTATGTGTTGGAAGTGTGGTTTCAGATAGAATTAGCAAAAATAAAATGACATTTCATCTCTGTACCTCTGCCACAAAGCAATGCTAAAGCTAGAGCTCCTGTAACCACAGTCAGCCTCATAATAACCATATAGCCATTCTACCACTGTAAGGCAAAATGGTCCTGAGGTCCTGAGGTCTTTTAAATTAACTAAAATCAAAAGGAAAAACCAGGCAGGGGATTTTTTAAGATTTTATTTTGACATACCATCTTACAAGGAGTAAATAAAGCCTGGTAGGATAAATAACACAGAAAGTGCTTGCAATGGTTGAAGCAAAGTAGGCAACCAACGTGAACTGGAAGTAAGCTACATAGGTCTGCCACAGATGGGTAATTAGTCTTACGAAATAGTGGATATATAAAAATAATAACCTTTCCTGCCAGAACTCAGGATTTGTTTGTGCAAAATTTGTTAGTGCCAATAAATATACCAAGATATTCAATACAGATACCCAGGCTCAGATAAAACTATACAGTGCCATGTTTTTCTTTCGTTTTACCTTTATGAGGTACCTTCACTTGCAAAAGTTTGTTAGAAACTTGCTGCATAATTCCTTCTACTGTTTTCTTAATCTGTCTTCATTTTATTGACTACAGGAGCCCTTTACAACATTCTTTCTAAATGCAAATGATGGCAAATTTGACCACCCAGATAGAACCTTCTCTTCAGTAGCAAGGTCTTGGAGGAACAGCCAAAGAGATACCTCAGATGTGAAGGTAACATAAACATTAAATAAATCAATAATTGACACATTTTCATTTATAGTGTTTTGTTTTATGCAGAAACAAAGAGAGTTTATATATATTTCATGTCTTTATATTCAGTACACTAGATATAGTTTAAATAAAAGGTAAATGTTACTAATGATCATTGTTCAAACAGAAACAATCAAAGATTCTTTGAAGTTCAGTGGACAAAAGGTGTTTTGTTTTTAGAGAAAACCTAACTGATCTAATTTAGATCAGATAATCAGGAGATGGAGAAAAGCCCAATAAATTCTTCTTTCCTGCTGTTAACTCAATATTTGGCCCACTCCATAAAACACAGCAGGAATTGGATTTGACCTTAAAGTGTCATATTGTTATAGCTTGCCTAGCTCTGGGTTTGCATTGCCTGGGGCAATTAATAAAGCATTAATGACAAGACCCATTAAAAATGTTGGCTTTTCTGTACAGCTTTAGCTTTTACTTGACTGTGCCTGGGGATATTATGCAACAATACGCATTAGATTAAAACAACTTCTACACGATATACAGAAGCAGCCAGAGAGCAGAGTGATTTTACTGTTGTTGTTCCTTACCTATTGTTAAATACAAAGGGTTATTGTTTATATACGTGGGACCTTATCAGAAAAAACCCCAAAATTCTACTAAAATTTTTAATAATATGGTCTTTTATTGGTTTCATTTTCTAGTAATAAGGTAGTTAAAGTATACTGTTAATTGCTCTTTTTAGAGACTTTATTTTAAAGTGAATATATCTCTCCTATTCTCATATTGCCACTCCTACTGGGAAATACTAAAGTCAAAGTTACATTTCCATTTTATTTCTTAACTTGACAAAAGAATATGATGTAAATTTGTTTATTTATTTTCATTCCAGACTGCCTGTTTGCATAAGTAATCCAGAAATCTCAGAAGTGTATGTGTACAAATCATGTTGTTATTATTCAGATACGAGTTAGAATATCAAATAATATATTTTATGACCATCTTAACGTATGGGAGAAAATGCTTTTTTAAATAAAAGAGTTTAACCTAAACCTCTTACAACCCATTTCATGTTTATTTATACTCCCTTGGAAGCCAGTAGTATTTTAAGTTCTATCACTAATACCTTTGTAAGAAAAAACAAAGGAAATTTCAGAACTTGGGAGGAATTTGAGTTAATATCTACTGTATTTGAAATATAGACATTTCTTCAAATTCAAAGTGCTGACATTTTGATTTTTCCCTTGCAATGGAATCTGGTTTTCCTGAAATTCCACTGGAATATCTGGGAAAATGGCCTTCTAGGAGTGGGGCTGAAACAAAAGATAAGAGCCTTAAGCTGAGGAATAAGGGAAGACAGTTGGAAGTGACTGTAATCTTCTTTTCTGGCTTTAGTACACAGGAGGAGGGCAGTTAAATACATGAAGGCATTGCGAAAGATAAAGGAAAGTCTGTTGACAGACAGGAGATGTTATTCAACTAGGGTATATAACTAGTGAAAAGATTCTTCCTAATTTAGCAATTCAATGAATTATCAGTAAAACAAAGGACTGAAATGTTTGGATAAAAATACCAGGAGTTTGGTGAACCACAGCGCGTAATTTAAGCCGCTACTGCAAGGATGCAGGAATTATGGATGGATAACAGTTGCATTACAAAATTTATTTGTATTTTTAAAAAATTCAAGTTATTGAATAAAATAGATATTAAAAAGGTGCTCAAAACCAGATACCTTCAGAAAAGGAAGGCAAAAGTGACTGTGTGAGGTAGCTGTGTAATTTAATGTCATTGACTTTAAAGAAGGGAGTTAGGAATAGGTCTGGGTAAAATAGTAACAATTAAGGGTCAAAGTTGCACTGGGGGAAAGATTGTAAAATAATGTATTCTAGAATACATTTGGGAGTCTGCTGTAGAGCCTCAGAGTCAGATTTAGATATATATACATTTCTGTTATGCCATTAGAAAGAGAAGTACCACTTGGAGCTAAGTCATTACAGAAAATCTAATATGTGAGGCACAGATGAGATATGTTACCCAATAAATGTTTTCTCCAGATAATCCCTGACCTGTATGTTCAGGGATACTTTAGGGATTAAAGATGCTGTTTAAAACATGGTTTTGTTAATTAATGAAGATACAGGGAAGATGGGTTTAGAAATTAACCTTGAATTGATCTATTATGAGTTGATTCAGCTTAAGATAAAAATAGATAAATGAAAGCAGATTCAAAAATTTTAGGGACGCTAAAGCAACTAAGAAAAGTTCATAAACAGAATAAGAAATGACAAGAGATATTTTTTGATGTATTCAATACCAGGATTAAATGCATTACATCTTCAAATTAATTTATTACATATTGATTCAAAGACATTATTGGAGTCAGTCTACTCAAGAACACATACAAAGCCACTACTGGAATAAGTTTACTGGAGTACACTTCAGTAGGCCAAGCAGTGTATGTCTGATTAGTCCTTTATTTTTTTTCAGAACTCTTATGTTCTTGGAGAAGACAAGTATTTGGTTTTTTTGTTGTTCAATCTTCAGTATATATTCATACTGGGTAAGGCAAATTCTTAGTGCTACCTTTGTAGGGAGCTAGCTAGTGGAAGTACATACCCAAAATGGAGGGGAGCATAAGAAAAGCCACAATGTGTTTAAGGAGTTGGAAATGGGAAGAAAAATGTGGGTATGTGAGGGGTAATTTAAGTCTAAAAGTGAAAACATGGTAACATAAATGCTATGAAATATGCAAACATATGAAAGGGAGAAGAATTCTGTGTCGGGGAACAAAGAAGTAAACTTCAGAGGAAAGGGATCAGAGTTGAAAAATGCTTACGGAACTAAGAGTGTGAAAAGTTAAAGTGAAATTGAGTATTCTCTGAATTTGAATATCCTCACAAGGGGAATTCCTCAAGCTCCTTAGAAATGTAGACTGGCAAAGCACTGGAAAAGCTTAGAGAGAGTCATGAATTGGCAAAAGGATGCGCTAGTTGACCCTTTAGGCCCTTTCCAGTTGTAGAATCTGTGTTTCTTAGCGATAAATCAAGAATGAGTATAGCAGCTAATTGTTGCTGTTTGTTGCTTAAGATCTTAATGAACTGCATTTCTCAATGCCATGACATCAGGCCAACTTTTCCCTGAGGCTTTGGAGTTCATTCTGCAAAAGGATGGGAAATTGAACTGTTCTTAATACTACAAAAAAAAAAAAAAATTTTTTTTTTTTCAGATTAATTGTGCTACTGTTTAGAATGCCTTACAGACTTTTGAAGCATTTTAATCAAGTTTTCAGGAACTGGAAAAGCAGTGAGGTTTGGGGAGCCAGCAAGAAACTCCCTAAAAATCCCTACATATTTTGCCTGCTCTCCTAAGAGCAGATACCTCTGTTTTGCACAGTAAAAAACCTTCAGCTCTGTGAATGTGAAACATCCAAAAATTCATGTTCAGCTGTCTGGCAACTTCTAATATTTATATGCAGTACTGTGAGAAAGTAGTGCAAAAGAAAAGATATATAGAGCTTGCATGTGAGTACAAAATCTTAAAGCATGTTCTCTGTCAGTGTTCTGCACATTTTTGTAGCTTCTTCCTAGCTGCACGCAGAGTTATAAATGGGGGTCTTTGGCAGTTTGGAATTCTATACAATATACATGTTGTAAATTGTTTTCCCACCTTAGAGATTTTTTTTAATCTTTATAGTAAAGGTTAGGTGTTTGGAATATGGACTATCCATCAAAGTAGAAAATTTTATAAACTGTTAAGAATAGAAAGAATTAATTATTCATGTATTCTTTATCATATATTTGAAATTCATCTGAGCTGCTTTAAGTACATTTAATCTCTGATCTCACTAATCTCATTAATTACTGTGGCAGAGGTTATAAAATATTTTAAAAGTGTGTGTAATGAATTAATATGACATTTTTCAATGCTGCCTATTGTAAGATGACCACATTTTTTGCCTTCAAATGCTGTATTAAATTATATTATGAATTGCAAGGTCTAATTAAAAAATCTTTTTAAAATTAAATTTTATGCAGATAAATCTGTATTGTGGTTTTTCATCAATATTGTTTAACAAAAAGAGGACTATGAGGTGTTTTATTCTTAAGTACTTAAGTCACTTCTGAAGTAGATCAGTTTTAACTAGTAACTTTGTTCTTTTGTAGCCTCAATGTACTCTTAAAGGAAAGGTCCAAGGCACTTCTAAAAAATACTGCTCTAAAGTTTTAAAAATAAATACCTGACATCTGCAAAGGAATATGTATCTCTTTAGGAACCTGCAATTCTGTGGGCTAGGCTGCCTCATAATATGCATTGTGTACTGTCTAGCATTCTGTCTCTTTTCTACCACTGTCCCCTTGCATATGTGTACTCTTCCCTAGAACTAAGTTGTTTCACATTGAGGTAATGAAAATAGGGCTGTGGCAGTAGTTTGATCAGTTTGAAAAACAAGCTATAATTCCTACATCTTGAAATGTAGCAAAAGGTTCACCACCTTAGAAAAATGTAGGAAATGATAGATTATTGCTCAGTGAATGATTAAAGGTCACCTTAGACAATTTTATTCTGTACATTTGGGCAGTTTTGCTTCATTGTCAAAGAAACCTCTTCACCTACAGTGGGTGAAACACAATTAATACAGTATGTGTTATATTGGGGTGGTAACACACAAGGGAGAACCGGTATAACAGAGTTTATTTTATTGTGTCTCCCTTTATCAACATTGACCTTCAGATAATCAGTGCAAGCTGGAGGAAGAATGAACATTCACAGAGTGACCTTTGAGGAAGCAAGTCACCCAGAAATGACCATAACTTGGCCAGTCAGCTTTCACATTTTTTTCCTTTCCACCCCCACTTCCCTCACCCCTGCTCCAGTTTTTGGTAACATTCACTTCCTCAGAACCTCCTGTTCAGGCTCTAATCTTTCCTAATGCCCCCCAAACTTGTTACATTACTTTTTGAATAGTGTGTCTGGAAGTTAGACAGGTAGTTCTGACAAAATGTCATTAAGGTGCCTTAGTGTAAATTAACGCAGCTAATGGAGGTACTCCTGACTGACTAGGCTCTTGTGGAATTAAAGGGTGCCAGGGGATCAACCTTTTGGGACAAAAAGAAAGAAAAAGAAATGGCAGCTTTAAAACTTTGAAGTGAGTTATATTCGAAAAGTGAAAACGTCTGGGTTGGATTTGATTTCATTGGGAGGCCATAAAATGGTATACCTTAGCAAAACATATTAAACAGAAACATCAGATTTGATGCAAAAGGTGTACAATTATTACAGCGTTAATAGTGGCCCTCTATCACCCCCAGACATATGTTTAAAGTTTAATTTCTCAGCAGCCTGGATTTGTCACAGGCTTGTAAATTAGGAAATGCAATTGGTGATGTTTTCTTACATGAAGACACAAGACATATAATACTGCTAACTATACTTTGGAATTTTAGTATAGCTATGAAAAAAAAGTAGAGATCATATTTACAGAAATGTCTGTTATAATATTCATTTTACCCTCTTTTTACACCCCTCAGTAGCTTTACTACATCGTTTTTCATCTGAGAAGAGCCAAGCTTTTCAGGCAGTTTGAAAGGTAGCTGAGTAATAAATGATAGAAAGCTAACCTGTCTTATTAGAAGTGTGAATGAAAGGGGAGCAGAGGAGGTTACCAGCTTGTGAAATGTCAAGGACAACTAGACAGAAATTACTGCAAATGGTTTTAGATCACTAGAATCCCTATTTTTATTAACTCTTTGAACTCCAGATATTTATTGTCCTAAAAAATTACCCATGGCACGTTATGTAGTCAGAAATATTTATTTAGAACCTTTTATATGTTTTAGCAAGAGTGAAGAAACAAAATTTACTGAATTGTATCAGTTAATGCAAAATTATGTAACAGCTGAATGGCATACAATAACAATATGCATCTAAATCACTTAATTGACCTATGAATATTTTTTTAAAACAGACTTTTAAAAAATATTGGTCTTCTGTGCTTTTTTTTTTTTTAGCTTTGCATTACCTCATTTTATGCCTGCAAACTGACATAACATCTGAGGAAGCGTTTTTGATGTTCTCCTTCGTGTCTTGATTTTCACTGGCTGACTCAATGTTTTAGTGTAGGAAGATGATGTTTTGAGATTTTTCTTTCAAGAACATTTGTAGATTGAAACATAAACTTCTCAAAATCACTGTAGCTTTAAACAAGCATTCCTTTGCATAGACCTAGCTTTGCACTGACCTTTCACCACTGGTGCCACTGAAGGCGCCTTTGGAGTTTTAAGGATCCACTTATTGACTATTCTGGTCTGTGAACTGGAAAGCAGATTGGGTGATGGAAATCTTCTGTGTCCAGTCTTTGGTGTAAATAACATCATTGAGATACATTTTTACTCTGCTTATTTCTGACTCTCTTTGTCCTTATCTTCAGGGTAAATTTAACAATGACCCTTCTAAAGTACAAAGCTGGTGATTTGTAAGAAGCTGAGTTATATGGCAAATTACACAGTGAAAAGCAGCAGATCCTGCCAGAAAAATATGCAGTCTTAATCTCCGATGTAAAGACCATGGAGGTTGATAAAAACATTAATTCATATATTGATGAATATGTGACAAAATATAATAAGGTTAAAGTATATGTAGGAGTAGATTAAGTTATGCAGTGTTTAGGAATAATTCTAATAGCTAGTTCAGGGATATTAAAATAGTATTTTACATATCTGTAACTAAAACTTGAGCAATGAAGTAATATGGAAGTTAAAATCATTGTCCTTAATTCTTACTTTTAGGACCTGAAAGGTTGTGAAGCTGGTAGCATGCTTTACTCATATATAATAAACTATGCAAATAGAAGACAGTGATCTGTTCTCTGTGTCCATGATGGATTGATAGCTAGGACAAGGGAAAATGGGCTTAGATTGTGTAGTGAATGATGCAGGCCAGGTGTTAGGTAAAACTTCCTTAGATGAATAATGCTGAAGTCAGTTATGGAAGGATTGTGATATTGCTCTTCCTCAAATTCTGGGACAACAGGGTAGACAAATATCTAGAAGGGAAGGAATAGTAGGTATTTCTGAACCTCTTCTGGAATGGAGGAATGGGCAAGGTCACCTCTTCAAATGTGACCCTAAAACATCTAGATATTTGAGGTATCTGTTCACTGTCCTAAACCGGAAAACCACAAAAAAGAGCAGTCTCTCTCTAGCCATATCCTTTGTTAGAATATCAACTGTCACAAACACACTTACGAAACAAAACCACTTATGAAACAAAGAAGACTCAAACTCTGGCTGAGAAAAATGTAAATAGGTTTTGAAAATAAGTGTATCTCTTGCTAGTGTTACCCTTTCTTTCTTTCTTGTATTCTTTCTTGCAGCTTTCAGTGGCTTCTTGTTTAAAGCAATTCTCTTTGGGCCCTAGTTGTCATCTTGCTGCCTCCACTGAGGTTCACTCCTGTCTACTTACTTTTCCTAGCAACTTCCCAGACTCCATCCTTGCTGCCTGCTCCAAGCTTGTACTTCTCCTAGCAAAGCATGCTCAGGGGCCCAGGGGGAAGGAGTATTTACCTTTCCATCCTCACCTGGTGCCAGCTGTTGGCATGAGGTATAATAGAAGAGACATACTTCATTATTTTTCACAGTAAAATAAATAGTGGGCACACAAAATGAAGCCTTTTATCACACTTCGCTAGATTACTTGTATTTTTGATGCTTCTACGTAGCTAAATACACAGTTTGAAGATTTTTCCAGATATTAGCATGTTCATTCTTGCTGGGTGTCACAAGCTTTTGAAATGTGCCTGTGTTTTAGCTAATATTCATTCATTTTCTATAAATTAGAATGGGATTAATCTGTCTGAGCTATTTTCAAGTGTTGTGGTTGTTTCTTAGTCTGGTCAATAGTGGAGGCAGCAAAATTATAGAAGGAATATCAAATGCTACCAAAGAAAACTGAATGGTTAATCCAAAGTATGGGGAGTATGTGTCTGGGAAAAGTCACATGCAACATTGTTCATATCTCAAGAAAAGGTTTAATTCATGCTAAACAGTGCTGAAATAAGCAAATAAAATTGAAGGCTTCACTAAAAATAACATCCAAGAGAAAGCTGAGACTGTAATACAGTGGGCTTTTAATTTTTTTTTTTTTTAATACTATGTTTAGTTTCATTACTTTGACAAAAAAAAATACCAGGAGATGTTTAATTGAAATGATTAGGGTTCTAGAGAGAGTGTTATTTGAAGAGGATTTATAAGTCTGGCACTGGTTAGTTTCCAGAGCACAGGAATAAGACAGGTCAAACTAAACATATACAACACAATAAATCTTATGAAGAAAGTTAATCACATGCGTGCTATTTATTCTATTTCTTTTTCTGTTTTCTGCTATACCAGACAGGAGAACATTAAATTACACTGAAAGCAAATAGCAACAAAGTTAAAATTAGTAAATGGAAATACCATTAAAATATTCAGTGACTTAAGTGCCTTTGTTTCAAGATACCCCTAAAGTCAGAAGTTTAGTAGAATTCAGTTAAACACTGGATGTGTCCCTGGTAGCAAAAATTTTTCAGATACTTTAGATGTAAAAGTTCATAGTTTGATGCTAGGACATTTAAAATAGAAAAAGGAAATTTAAGAGTTAATGCATTTTTGATGGAATCAAAAACTTGCTTGTGTTTTGACAATACAGGTTAGTACACTGCCATGTTGCATTAAAAATGGTAATAAATAAAAACAGTGGTATGTCTTTCAAGGCTTTCATACAAAATAGAAATAAACTTTTCTTTTTTCCTTTAATAAATTTTATTTCATTTGTATATTGACTTTGGATTTAATTATAACTTAATAATATTTCATCATTCTGAAGTCTTTAGGATTTTTTTTCTTTGAGACAATGCCCTTAGTTTGTCAATGATTTGTATGGTAGTATATGTTGGGTTGGACCAGCCTTTAGTCCCAAGTTAGTAGTGGCTTGTTGAGCTCCAGGAAGATTAATGTCTAGTTTTCTCCAGTTTGGGGGTTCATTCATTGTTTTGGCTCCACTAGAGAAAATCGAGGGTCTTTCTCAGGAACCTAGGAGTTAGTGAATCCAATTTAGGGAAAAGCAGGGAAGTTTGCTTCTCTGAGTTAATTAGAGGTATGTAATCAAACTCAAGATTATCAGTGAAATAATCTTTTTTCTTTAAACCTGATAGGATATCGAAGATTGCTTTTATTTGGCTTAACTCTAGCTGCTGATCTATTACATACTGCATGCCATATTTTTAAAGTTTTTTTGCTTTTTGAAATTACAGCTCATTTTATAATGAGCTATTCAGTCTCAGGCATCTGTCACTTGCATAGTGTCTTGCACTTGTTAGATATTGAATGGCATGGCATTTTAGCCTAACCTGAGATCAGACTGTTTGTAATATATTAAAAATGATGTAAGAAGCAAGTAAATTATCTCCCTAAGCATACTTAAAATTGTAACATAGACATTCACTTTTTCTTTTCTTAAATGAATACATTTGAAAGGGCCATCTATGCTTTTACTGTTGTATTCTCTATGGAGTTACAGATCAGATTTAATTAGATACGTTTGTGTCTGCTGTGATTTTTTCTTTTACGCTTCACATGTCTGCAGCTTTTGAAAGGACCACAGAGAGACTCATATTTCGGGTGCTGTGTCATCAGTTTTGATCATGTTACACAACTGAATGCTGTAATTCTTTTAACAATGAAATTTAGTAAATTTAATCCATATCTGGATATTAGAAATGAAATAGTGGGCTTTAAACCTTTTTTGCTATTGCAGCTCAATACTTAGTTCTAAAGTAATAGACAGCAACACATGGTAGTATTTATTATAGTAAAATACATTTCTATTTATCTATGCAGAAATTGGGAAAAACCTCGCGCTCCAACTTATCTGTAGTGTATTAACACACTGCAGATGATTTTGCTACTCAATTATTGACCTTTCACAGTTGGAATAGCGTGCATTTCTGTTTTAAGGACATTTGTTGTACTTGGCTGTCTTTTTCTTATAGCTGAAAAATTCATTCACCCTGAATCATTTTTCCATGTATAATCAGATAGCCACCTTTTCTCATGTGATTAAAGAATACAGAGAAACTTCCTACCCTTCAAGTAGTTTAGTAAATTAAATATTGATTTTAAAAGTCCAGTATATTTATAGTATTGAGGGCTTAGCATAGTTTCTTTTACCTGTTATTCTAAGGAGTTCTACTTATTGATATGCATTGCTTTTCCAAAGTTACGCTTTTCATAAAACAGATATGGGAAAAAACATAGACTGACTATTTCATTGTGAAAATACGTTTGACCATAAGTAAAAGAAAACAGATTATAAAATTTCTTAAACAAGCACACAGAAGCATTAAAAAAAAAACAAAACTGGAATGCTTCAATGTGTACCACGACAGAGCCTGATTCTGGCAGCACCATTTAGCGTCTTTGTATAAATATAAAATCTCATCGTGTGTTTTTTTCTTGTTAGGAGTTAATTCCAGAATTTTACTACCTGCCAGAGATGTTTGTCAACAGTAATGGCTATAATCTAGGAATCAGAGAAGATGAAGTTGTTGTGAATGATGTTGATCTCCCTCCATGGGCCAAGAAACCTGAAGACTTTGTCCGTATCAATAGGATGGTAAGCTGCACTTTAGTTTAGTCTGTGTAAAGAGATTTAACAAACTGACCTAGTGCTGTTTTTCATCTCATTAGTACTAGATTCATAGAAGTAAAATAAAAAATGAAGTGTCTTGCTTGACCGAACCCTTCATTTTACAATGGATTTTCCCTCCATGTGACCAAATAATTGAAAATGAAATTCATTTATTTACTCTCTCAAGGCAAAGCATCAGATGGGCATGAGCTGGACTATACAGGGTAACCTGAACTACTGTGGTGTGAATCACCATTCAATGTGCAGAATTTAAGCATGAAAAACATTTATCTATGTTGGGGTTTTTTTGCATTAATTTGATAGATGATTGTATAGATTGATTGAGTTGATACTTGTGTTTACTTCTAGTCATATTTAGGAAAAACAAGGTAAATTGTGATATTTTGGCCAGCAGTAGTTCAATTTATGGCTCTGTTCTGGAAATGGATCTTCCTTAAAATGCATATGGTTTGTCTTGCTTAAAGAATCAGGAGTGTGCTTTCAATAAGCTAAGGGTTTCCATACAGTTACAGAACTATTCAGCTTGTGCTTAGTGTTTCTGTGGTAGCATTGCAAGTCTAGCAGTATTTTTTTTCCTAATAAGTTTGGCAACTTAATTTCAAGAGCTGTCTATTTAGAGAAAATTGATATCCAAGAATTTATAGAAAAAATAGCCATATGAAGTTCAGAAGAATAGAATATCATAAAACCGAAACTATTCTTAGATATGTATGATTTAGAAGTGCCCTCTATTCGAAAGAGTAAGTGGCTTGACATATGTATAACGGTCTTGTAAGGACTTAATGGCAACCTCATCACTTCAGACATATGAAATGCACTACACAAAGCATGAGAAATGTGTTCCAGGTAGCAGTCCTTATTGGTAGGAAGAAGCTGAATAACAGCTTTTTCTTGGCTGATTTCTCTTTTGTACAATTCTTTCTAAAAACAAATAGTTGTCACAGCTGGTGGCAATAAATTCAAGTGCAATTTCACTAGCAAGGCAGGAGGTGGACTAAAAGGTTGACTACCCTCCATTAGCATTCTCAAGTGTGGGATGCACAGTCACAGGTATGTGTATTCAGAATGCCCGTGTCACTGCATGGAGCCCTTTTATGGATTATGGTTGTAACTAAACTTGACTGAGTCCAGGAGTAAGCACACTAAATTTACCCAAGATGTTTAATTTTGATATCTGTAAGAACAGAAGTATGATGCTTTCATGAAAAAGGATAGACAAGCTGCCACCTATTGGGGAATGCATATTAATGTCTTAGACAAGCTGCCACCTATTGGGGAATGCATATTAATGTCTGTCTTTTGGAAATCTTGTAAAGAATGTTTGTTCTTGGATCCTGAATTCTGTTTATCCACCTTTCCACAGAGATTGAAGCATTAATAGCACTATAAAAGACACTATTTGATAAGAGATCTCTTTAAAAAAAGCCTTAGTTTTGTTTTATTTGATTTCTCTGGTGCAATTTCTGCTTTTTTACAAAATACAGAAAAGTTTTATACTGGGGTATTTATGGCTGTTGAAGAAAATAGCTGGTTACATGAATTTATAGTATGATATTTGTGCTTCTTAAGGACTATACTTCCAATCAAGGCTGGTAGTTAAGAGCTGGGAATACTTTAAATAGTAAGCTGCAATAGCACTACTGACTGATTCCATATAATAGAATCAT
Organism: Clamator glandarius; assembly: GCA_033459285.1. Classification (NCBI taxonomy): domain Eukaryota; kingdom Metazoa; phylum Chordata; class Aves; order Cuculiformes; family Cuculidae; genus Clamator; species Clamator glandarius. Next base: position 69,425 of record JAUNZM010000411.1, read on the forward strand.
AGAATGGTTTGGGTTGGAAGGGACCTTAAAGGTCATCTAGTTCCAACCCCCTCTGCCACGGGAAGGGACACCTCCCACTAGATCAGGCGATCAAGGCCCCATCCAACCTGGCCTTGAACAGCTATAGGGATGGGGCAGCCACAACTTCCCTTGCGAACCTGCTGCAGTTACTCACCACCTTCATCATGAAGAAATTCTTCCTTATGTTTAGTCTAAATCTTCCCCTCTCCAATTTATAGCCATTCCCCCTAGTTCTATCCCTACATGCCTTGTAAATTGTTCCTCCCCAGCTTTCTTGTAGCTCCCCTTCTGATACTTGAAGGCTGCTACAAGGTCTCCTAAGAGCCTTCTCTTCTTCAGGATGAATAAACCAAACTCTCAGCCTGTCCTCATAGCAGAGGTACTCCATCCCTCTGATCATCTTTGTAGCTCTCCTCTTGGACCCCTTCCAACAGTTCAGTATCCTTGTTGTGTTGAGGATTCCAGAACTGGACATGATACTCTAGATGGGTCTCACAAGAGTGGAGTAGAGGGGCAGAATCACCTCCCTTGGCCTGCTGGCCATGGTTCTTTTGATGCAGCCCAGGATATGGTTGGCTTTCTGGACTGTGAGTGCACATTGCCAGCTCATGTTGAGCAGTTGTCGTTAATGAACACAGCCAAGTCCTTCACTGTCTGGCCACTCTCATTCATATCATCCCCTATCCTGTACTGAAACCATGGACTGCTCCACCCCATGTGTAGGACCTTGCACTTGGCCTCATTGAATCTCATGAGGTTCACACAGGCCCACTTCTCCAGTTTTTCCAGGTCCCTCTGGATGACATCCCATCCTTCCGGTGTGACACCTGCACCATTCAGCTTGGTGTCACCAGCAAACTTGCTGAAGGTGTGCTCAATTTATGCTCAAACTGCCACAAGACAGACAAACTGATATTGATTAGAGTAGTATTAGAATTACAAACTTCAACTAGTTAAGCACCTTGCAGATTTTTAAAATCAGAAATTATCTCACTTAGGTAGCATACCCTTCCTGTACTGCCTTCCACCTCTGTCCCCACAGATGTGAGCATTGTGTTGTTATACGCTTTTGCCTGGGGGCATTTTCTGCATGCCCTTTATTCATCCCAGCATCTACTTTTAGAAAGGGCATGAGCAGTACTTAAAATTCAGTTCTACACAAATACATTCTATCTTCAAGTGAGAAAATTATTATGAAAATGGGAATTGTCTAGAAAGCAAGAGAAAGAGGCATAGAGTTATTTGAATTAGAAACAGCAGATACTGAATATCACCCTGGGAGGAAAGAATTAAAGATATTCAATAGGAAGCAGAAGTCTGGAAACAAAAATAGTACCAGAAATAGAGCAAAAGCAAGGGAAGGGTGACAATGAGCAGCAATTAGATTAGATATAACTCCGTGATTCCATATTCTCTAGATATGAATGCATTTTGATGCCATCTATGGAGAATCATTGTATCACACAGAATATAAACATTTGTACCTGTCTATAGTCCTTTTGAGACTGCACCTGGAATATTGGATTCACTTCTGGGCAACTCAATGATAGGAGTACTCACATTTGGATTGAGTTCAGAGCATAGAAACAAAGCAAATAATTTTGGGATGTTTAAAGAACACGATATATGCATAGTTTTTTGCAAAGCTTATTATGAAGTAGCTAAAGAAAGATATTCCCTTTCACAAAAGTACAGATAGTATGACAGTAGGAGGTAATGGAATTACATTTTGAAAGTGTTATAATCTGAATGTATAATAATTTTTCAGAAAAACATCTTCACCTAGAATTTTATTAGCACATACAGCAAACTGCCAGTACACTCTCTTTTTGGTTACTAGAACTAGACTAGTAAGAGAAATGAAGAAATATAAAGGAACTGGAAAGTTTGGCATTGCCTACCTAACATCTGATTCCATGTTTTGAACTGGCTAGCAGATGTATTATTCAGTTAGGTCATCCCTAGGCCAGGATTTGGCTGTTATACAAAAATCTACCTTGAGAAAAACATTAGTCTTTCTGTGGTGCTGACGTTTAAAACACAGCAACCTTGTGAAAGCCTGGAATTTCTATAGCAACTTAGAAAAGCAAGCAGAAAACATGTTTGCAGCAAAACACAGAAAATTGAGGAATATTTCAAATAAGTGTTATTCTGATCCCTTTTGTAATGAAACCAGCAGTAGTCATTTCATTTCAGTGTATAAGATCCCAGTGATAGAATCATAGAATCATAGAATTACCAGGTTGGAAGAGATTCACTGGATCATTGAGTCCAACCATTCCTATCAAACACTAAACCATGACCCTCAGCACCTCGTCCACCTGTGCCTTAAACACCTCCAGGGAAGATGAATCAACCACATCCCTGGGCAGCCTGTTCCAGTGCCCAGTGACCCCTTCTGTGAAAATTTTTTTCCTAACGTCCAGCCTAAATCTCACCTGGCGGAATTTCTGGCCATTCCCTCTCGTCCTGTCTCCTGTCACTTGGGAGAAGAGGCCAGCACCCTCCTCTCTACAACCTCCTTTCAGGTAGTTATAGAGAGCAATGAGGTCTCCCCTCAGCCTCCTCTTCTCCAGGCTAAACAACCCCAGCTCCCTCAGCCGCTCCTCATAAGATTTGTTCTCCAGCCCCTTCACCAGCTTCATTGCTCTTCTCTGGACTCGCTCCAGAGCCACAACATCCTTCTTGTGGTGAGGGGCCCAGAAGTGAACACAGGATTCGAGGAGCGATCTCACTAGTGCTGAGTACAGAGGGAGAATAACCTCCCTGGACCTGCTGGTCACACCATTTCTGATACAAGCCAAGATGCCATTGGCCTTCTTGGCCACCTGGGCACATTGCTGGCTCATGTTCAGTCACTGTCAACCAACACATTCAGTGGGATATTGTTTTTTCCTACCTGACAATATTTTCAGCTGTTCATACATATCTTTTGCTTGCTCCAGGCATATATAATGTGTAATTTTATGTGGAAGTAAATACAAATCCTTACATACAGCCTCCTTTAATTTGAATTCCCTTGCAACCCAAACCATTCTATGATTCTATGAAGTTGATAAAAAGGCTGAAAGATAATGGGACAAGCACTTGGAGGAACAGGCAGCGTGACTAAACAAGAGCCAATAGTGTGTCCTGGCAGCTAAGAGGGCCAACAAAGTCCTGGGTTGTATCCAGTATGGCATTGCCAGCCAGTTGAGGGAGCGCATTGTCCAACTCCACATTGGTGCAACCCCACCTTGGGTACTGTGTGCAGTTTTGGGTGCCACAGTATAAAAAGGATCTAAAGCTAATGCAGAGTGTCCAGAGGAGGGCCATGAAGTTGGTAAAGGATTTAAAGGGGAAACCATATGAGGAGTCATCTGGTCTGTTCAGCGTGGAGGAGAGGAGACTGAGGTGAGACCTCATCATAGTCTACAGCGTCCTTGCAATGGGAGGAGGAGGAGCAGGTGCTGATCTCTTCTCTCTGGCAACCAAGGGACTCAAGGGAGTGGCAGAAAGATGTGCCAGGGGATGTTTAGGTTAGATATTAGGAAAAGGTTCTTCACCCAGAGGGTGGTGGAGAACTGGAGCAAGCTCCCCAGGGAAGCAGTCATGGTGTCAAACCTGACAATATTCAAGAAGAATTTGGACAATGCCCTCAGACGCATGATGTGAATATTGGGGTTGTCCTACACTGGGATAAGATTTGAACTCAAAGATCCTTATGGGTCCCTTCCAACTCAGGATGTTCTATGATTCTGTGATTTATGAATATAAACATTTTCTTTAGATAACGGCAAGAATTTCAACATTTCATCCTGAGACTTACCAAAACAAGTAGGGAATAGCCTAGATAACATCACACAGGCACAGTGACATGAATCACTGTAATTTAACCAACTGGTTAACAAGCTTTACTAAAATTCTGTGCAAATTAATAAATGACAGGCATGGTGTTTTGTTTGATTTTCAGCTGGGTGTTTTAGATTTTTAACTAAACACAGAAATGGAAGTGGAAATGGTTTTCCATCAAAAGAGATTCTTTTAAACTTATGAAATTTAGCCTTATTATAAGGACTGGAAAAGACATTCAGTCAAGTAACTTTTAAGACCTATTACAGTAGTTTAGAAAGCACTCAGTGTATACATCAGGAATTGTCTTAGCAGTTTTATTTATCCATACAAAGCTAGACTGATTACTATGGAGTTACTCATGAAACATTAATAAAGCACTGTGTTCAATGCTAACATGATTATGGCCTGACCTCGGTGATGGCACAAAGGACAGAGGCAGAAAGTGTCCCTGATAACATTACCCTAATGCTGGGCTCATCAATCATAATCTCCCAGTTTACCAGGAAAAAAAAAACCACGCATAAAACCTTCCACAGATGTGCATCTGTAGTCCTACTCAGCCTCTCAATCCCCACAGACTTTAAGCAGTCCTGAGAGCCAGAAATAGGACAGATTCAGTCAGTAAGTCAAGCATGTTAAATCAAGGCAGGGAACACCACCGTGAAAAACTGAAGCAGAGCTTTTATAATAAGCGTTCTTTAGTTTTGAAACAAAAGATGCAAGGTTGTGTAATTTGAAGTTAATTATAATGATATTTTCATTATGGCTTACACACATATTAAATTACAAATTACAGTGTTGAGTAAAATGCATTCACTATAAATTATATTTTTGAAAGACTAAACAGTGTCCTGTTTTTGTCATACATATTTTGTTCCTATTACATAACTGTTACTAAGATTGAATTTTCCTTCTGTCTTTGTAATGATTTATTTGCACTCTTCTGCTGCCAATTACATTTTTGTACCGTTCCCTGGCTATTCAGAAGCATGCATAGTTTTTCATAATTAAAAAGCTTCTTGAACAGTCATTTGAAACATCTATTATGATATCTCTGTGCTATGAGAATCTGGAAGATTTATCTTTTCTCCTCATCATTCAACAGCAGTTTGTGTTCCTCTTTTACTAAGTAAGCAGTAGATAAGATTTGATATTACTTCCTCAGTAGTAGCTGTGATTTCATTTTGTATATTGCCATGGTTTGTTCTTAATGCAAGTAAAACTCATTCAGCTAACAGCAGTTTAAATCTAATTTGGAAATAGCAGCTTTTAAAAAAACTTTTTATGTGACTGGAAAGTCTTATTTACATCTTGAAGACACATAAAAGATCGATTTCTGTGTCACTTTTATTAAAATACTAGTTTGTTTAAACAAACATAACTGATTTCAGATATCAGTATTGTCTGATTTACTCTACAGCAAGAATCAAAGATTCTACTCTGATAGTCAGTACAAGAAATGATAAGGTGGAGAAGTATTAGGCAGGGAGAATCAATGGCTGCATAGAAGCGTGGATGTAAGGGGAGAGAAGAAAAACCCACCCAGCTCACAGGCTGAAACAGCTGACAGTCACTTATTGAGCAGATCTAAAAAACCAAAGTGTCTCAGTAGTTTTAAGAAAATATTGTTAAATATACTGAATTTGAGTTTATAGCAAGAGACAGACAGCATATAGCTATAGAGGAGAAGGAAATAAGGCAGGAACTGCAGAAACAGGAGGGGCAGGTGCAGATGGAGTCCTGATGAGGGGCAGCTGCAGAGCTTTCCTCTTCTCTGGTGGCACAAAATACTTGGGTAACATAAAATATTGTCATAGAAAGAGGTCAGAATAGCATATTTTATAAATGCAGAACTCCTGCTACTTTAGACAGCACACGATGTGCATTAAAATAAAAACCAATGCCTCCTACTTGGAGCCTCTGTAGAGAATATTTTTTACATCAAATTAGGATGAGCGGAGAGGAAAGTGTGCAGCCTTGATACTGGACAAGGATCTGAAAAGAGCTATGGTGATTGATCCCACTAAGCAGTAACTTGGCTTATATTAACTTCATTTAGTTTATACAAAAACATAAAATTACTAATACTTATTTATAATTTACAACAGCTGTAGGTCAGATTTTCATGCTGTGGAACATGTGTTCATATAGTTGCCTGCAAATACATAAAAACCACAGTTCATTTACTTCAACACATGTATACACTGTATGTGTAATAATGCTTGTGATTTACCTATTACACTTTTTTCTGTTCATTTTAATTATAATAGAAAACAAGCTGGATATTAGCTCATTTCTATTTAACAGTAAGAACCCTTAAAAACCATAAATAATAATATATAATTATCTAAGTAATAATAATTATTACTTTTCTTAAAAGAAATAGTTTCCTTATATTTCGTATTGAAAATATGCCCAAAAAATTGAGGGCCCCAAAATGCTTTAAAGCCAAAATGTTCCTGAAAAAGGTGCTGTTCTTTAGGGCTATCACCAGCCTATTTTAAGGATATTATTGTTATCATTTTTCTATATGTTGTTCCTACTGTAACTACATATTATTTTTTATGCAGAAAATTCCCTCATTCTGTTCCCCAGTGAGCATTGCATATTTTTGAGAAACCAAACGATGTACTGTTGACAGTGAACAATGTATAAATTTTCAGGAGGCTCATATAGGGAGAGGGAGCAGCCTGGGCTTTAGAGGAAGTTAAGGAAAAGATTCTGAAAGTATTGCATGAGCAGCATTGCAGATGTACTTTGGAGCAACATCAGCAAAACAGGTCAGACCTGACAGGAAAAGATTTCTTCTGACTAAATTGAATACAGGTTATAACGCACAGATCAGGAGCCTTGTCCCCGCTGTGTGCCAGGTAGGACTTCGCAGATTTTTGGTGGCTTGATCTTGAGTGCACCCTGCCTGTTTGTGCCCAGCACCATACCCCACACGTACCCCAGTGGGGAGCACATGAACATCACATAGCACCCATTGTAGCCTGCAGGTGGAGGCTGTGATGTGCTAGGGCCCACGCAGAACCACTGTCCTTTATAGCTCTGACTCCTCTCTCCACCTTCCACTCTGGTCTCTGCCCCAGGTCCTCTCTCTCATCACACTGATCTTCCACCACAAAGCACTTGGCAGACACAGTGCTGGTAGTCCCCTTGCTACCACCATCATCCTCATGTCCCTGACAGCAATTCTTCTGATTTCCAAATTTCTGTGGATTTCTTAAATTTTAGTTCAAAATAGTTAAATTCACTCTTTTCACAATTTTCACAATTCACAATTTTCCCCAAATCTTGCACAGCATTTCAGCATACAGACCTTTAAAGAACTGTTAAGCCTATAAACATAACACAATAAATCTGCTTTAAGAATTGGAGACAGAAGACATGATGTGCTGCTGTTAAAAAGTAGCTTATTTATTTAATAAGCTATTAAAGAATTGTTCTTCCATGTGAAATAGAAGTTCTCCAAACCTGCCAGGGTCAGTAAGACCTTCTTTGGAATGACAAGCTGCTGAGAAAGGGCTGGTCATGCAAGTAGAAACTGCCTCAGGGAAATATAACATAGGCATTCAGGTCTCCTAACAACCTGGAGAGGATGTCTGAGGAGATAATGAGTGAAATATACTCATTTGAACCATGCATTTATTTTTTCAAATTTACCAGGTCACCTTTAAAGAGTCAAAAGTTTAGCCATTTTCCTGATATGTTCTCAATATTCTAGAAATAACAATGCTATTTTTAACCAAATCAAATGCCTAACTTGTATTTCATTACTTACTTTTTAATAAATAAATAATAGATACAGAAAGGCTCTTATAAATGTGTGGAGTCTGGAGGAAGAAGAAAACTGGCTGCTGACTGAGAGTTGTTAGCAGATGGGTGCTGGAAAGACAACAGGCTTCAAATTCTATTTTAAATTTTATTTCTTACAAATTACCATTAAAAATTGAGCATTTAAATTTAGGAAATGCTTTATTTTATGGTTGTAGTGGCATACTTAATCTTGTCTTTGCATGCTAACATCATGCATGCTGAATGAGGTGAAAGTCCTATGAAAAAGATAATATGAGAAGATTTTATTGCTGGCTAAGTCATGTTGCACGCACACGGCACAATATAATTCAAGATCTGGCATTAATTATTTATTTGGAGACATGCTTTGAAACCAAGTAGTATTAGTTTAATAGTATTTAATGTTAAGTAGTATTAAAGCTATCTAAATAATATTAGTCGTAATTTGCGTGTGATGACCTCTGATTTTGAAAAGGAAACAACAATTTTTTATATGGTTCTCTGCAAAATGTCTATATAGCATCTTACAGTTTGTTGAAGTTAAGCCTTACAAAACTGAGCTATATGTCAGCTATTAAGCCTGTACCTTCCCAAGCATTTTCCTCAGAAATAACAGTCACTGGTTTGGACAGAAAAGGGTCCAGTTTTCCACCACAGCACAGGGAGTTCCTCTTCCGTGTCTGAGAATATCTGAGGAGCAATTGTGTGATTACCCAGGGCTACTCTTGTGGCTAGCCCTGTCTGTGGCTATTGCTGCACTGGGGGTGGTGGGCAGGGGGCTGCTCCCAGTGGACAGTGCATGGCATGCTACTATGATGCCCAGTGATTAATTCTGAAGCAACCTCCTTTTGATGTAAATGAATAAAATGAAAACCTGTTTTTTTCAGTTTATTCACCTGTAAAATATGAACTTTACTGGGGCAGACCTGAAACTGTCCCAGTTGGAAAGTGTATCTGCTGAATAGTGGCACTGTGCTAGAAACAACTCTACCTGTATGCAGTGAGTAGTACGAAGTTTGCAATAGATGTTTACATAATAAATTGTACTAAAGTTGGTATTTTATTTTCAGAGTGAGACAGGCTCTGTTTAGTAGTACTTAGTGGCAGGACCAGAAAAACCACCAGGCTAGAGCACCTCCCATATGAGGACAGGCTGAGAGAGTTGGGCTTGTTCAGCCTGGAGAAGAGAAGGCTCTGAGGAGACCTTATAGCAGCCTTCCAGTACCTGAAGGGGCTACAAGAAAGCTGAGGAGGGACTGTTTACAAAGTAATAGGACTAGGGGCAATGGGTGTAAACTGGAGAGGGGAAGATTTAGACTAGACATAAGGAAGAGTTTCTTCATGATGAAAGTGGTGAGTCAGTGGCACAGGTTCCCCAGGGAAGCTGTGGCTGCCGCATCCTGGAGATGTTCAAGGACAGGTTGGATGGGGCCTTGGACAGCCTGACTAGTGGGAGGTATCCCTCCCCATGGCAGGGGGTTTGGAACTAGCTGATCTTTTAAGGTCCCTTCCAACCCTAACTATTGTATGATTCTATGATTGAAACACAGGAGATTCCCTCTGGACATTAGGAGACACATTTTTACTATCAGAGTGAAAAAGCACTGGCACAGGTTGGCCAAGGAAGTCATAGAGTCTCCATCCTTGGTGATATTCAAAAGGCATCTAGACAGGATCCTGGACTGACTGGTGTAGGTGGCCCTACTTGAGCAGAGAGGTTGGACCCAATTATTTCTAGAGGTAGTTTCCAAACTGAGGTATTCTGTGATTCTGTAATTAATTTTTTTTTCTAACAAACTAATCAGATGTTAGTTCCCAGATCTAAGAACTGAACTGCACTTGTTCTTATTGAAGGAAACTAGGTATTAGATACTATAAAAAATAAGGACTGTAATGTAGTTTGGACAAGGACACATACAAAAACTTGGTCAGTGAATCATGAATCTTCATTTTACTAGCATTTCCTGTTTATCACAATTCTTCTCTGAAGGCAGCATTAGGAAATGGGGAAAGAATATGCTAGGGTGCCATCTTAAATACATGATGAGGAGAATGGTTTGTGTTTCCAGGTAGTGGTTCATGGGAAACTAAGACAGATAGTCTGGTAAAGGGGTAAGGAGTAACTGTGTAGTGCCGTCCGCTTTGAAAGCTCCAGTTCAGGCAATGGTATCTACTACGGATGCCATTCTTGTGTGATAAAGGCATGTTGGTTAGATCAACCTCAGTATTAATATTGTCATAATATTCTCCATCTAGAATTAGTCTCTTTTCATATGCTGAGCAAAGGAATAGCAATCCTCAAACACATTTTTAAAACAGTTAGACACAGCTTGTGCTTTCTCTGGTGAACCAACCTAACGGCAAAAATGAGTGAGAAAAATGCTTTTCTGCTTTGAAAAAACCAGTTGCAATTCATACATGGAGTTCAGGATCTCATTTTGCCCATACAGCTTTTTAATCCCCAAGTTTCCATTTTAGTTTTAAGACTAATTAGAACTAGTTGGAAAATGAGTTGGAAAATGAGGGGTTTGAATTGTTTTCCTATTTTCATCAGTTTTCCTTGACAAATTACATAACTTACTTGACAAACCCGATAATTAATAATTAAACCCCTTGCAACTAAAAGAAACTCAGTAGCTGAGAAGAAAATTAGGTTGCTATAAAGCTGAAGGAAAGAAGAATATATTTTTAGTTTCTCTTCTAATATACTTAGTTCTGGTTTTAATGTTTGAAGGATTTCCTGAACAGGAAATGTAATGATACCCATTATGTTTCCTCAGTTAATAGGAGAAGATAGGATGTAATTTAAGCATGAAATTGCAAGATGGAATTTACTTCCTAACTGTGAATTTCATATGCAGGCCCTGGAAAGCGAGTTTGTATCATGTCAACTTCATCAGTGGATTGACCTTATATTTGGCTACAAGCAACGAGGACCAGAAGCAGTGCGTGCACTCAATGTTTTCCATTACCTAACATATGAAGGCTCTGTGAACCTGGACAGTATCACTGATCCTGTCCTCAGGGAGGTACGTGTTTACTGTCATTTCACAAGAAATGGTACTTTTTCCATCTTTCACTGTTGGACAAAATTGTTGTGTGTGACTTGATTCAGAACTTAGACCCTAGGTGACTTCAGAAGCAAATATTAATAAACAGATGTCCCATAGTATTTTGTTTGCTTGAAATTACTAATATATTTTGTGGTCAGTTAGGACATGGGAAATGATACTGTAATAATATATATTCTGTAATATCTATTCTGCTACTTTCATGATTTACTTGTATTAGATTCACTTAGAACTGAAAAGCTGAAAGATAAATCTACAACATGCTTACAGGGAAAAAATCTAACCTTTTTAGTCAAATAATGGTGAAAATATGTATCTGAAAAAAATTGCTAGATGGACAGTAGAAGTTACTCAGATTACTTTTGTGTGAATCATATAAAGTAAAATCAAACTGTTAGCAAAACAGAAAATGTTTTCTCTTTGTTGTGCATGCAATTATGTTTGTTTATATGGAGGCATGAAAAATATATATATATAAGCATATGTATAAAAGGACATTTAAAATTTATCAGTATTTTTTTTTTAAATATACTAGCTAATCTGATACATGTGTCCTTCCAGTGACTCTGTTTTTAGTAAGACTCTTCATTTGAATGATCATTTTCTAATATCATCCATTCATTGGGTAAAACAAATGAAATTTGGTGAAAAGTGTGAAGAAGCAACAGCTGCTAGATGAGTACCACTGTGATGAAGCTGTACACACAATCTTCCATTCCCCCAGATAGCTGCCATCTGCTGTATGCAAAATAGTAATAATTTATACATTGCCAGGCAATAGGGTTTGTTTGTTTGTTTATTTGTTTGTTTATTTTCCAGTCTTGGAGACAGAAATCTACAGATTTCAGGAAGAAATAGATTCTAGAAAGCATGTGTATTCTGCTAAATATAGGGTTTTGGCATGTTGGTTTTTAGTAGTGCATTGTTGCATCTTGTTATGTTTGGTACTTTTTGAGGAGGAGAATGAAATGACATTCAGACTCCTAGCTTCCTAGGGCTAGATTTTACACCATGCACTGCACAATTTATGTTCTGTAAACAGTTAATATTTGATTAGTTTTGAGAATGCTAGAATTGCAGCGATCCCACGGGCCCAAAGTTTTAATATTAGCATCTACATAACTGTTTTCTGGATTTGAAACTTTGAGCACAAGAAGAGTCAGTAAGGTACAAAACTGGAGGTACAAAGGAGCAGTGCTTTTTAAAGTATGAGACAGGTGTCAAGCACTGTGAATACAAGGGATTTGCATGGCTGAAGATCCTGATTTGCATGGGCAGACTCCTATGTCTTGACTTTAAGGGTCTACTCCCACAGGGCAGCTTGTAGAATTGAGGTCTTTCTGTCTGTCTGTGCACCTTATTTAACATCTTATGACATGATGAGACTCTTCAGCTCTCCTGTGGCTTTACTTACATGCATAACTTGTCATCAGAAATTTTAAGAAATTCATGGAGATGTTTTTGTTCACTCACTTATACAGCTAAACCATGCCCTGTCAGTCAATAGGATATAGGCTGTTTACACCATATAAACTTCTAAAAGCAAACTTTGTTCTTCATTGCCACAAGTTTGATTAGTAAATAGTTAGATTAGGAAATAAAATGTAATGTTAGCAATGAGAAGATGGTATTCTCCTCAATTTGAATTTACACAAAGTTGTATGCATGCATTTAAAAATAGTATACTTTCTCCTCCAAGAGATCTCAGACACTGGTGATTTGTGGTTTGTCAAAAAAAGGTTTAAAAATAGTTTTTATTCATTTTTAATCAGAAATTACAATATATGCATAAATATAGACAGATTTAGAGCCGCCTTCTCTTTTCTTGAGTTCTATTTATGAAACTAGAAGACATTTCCTAGCCAGTAATAAAGTATTTGGCATTATCAGATATAGTAGATCAAGTATTTGGATGTCATGTTTCTGTTACAAGTTTGTATGTTCCATCTACAGTTTTTGTTGGTCTTTTTTTTCTTTATTCTCATTTATAGCAGATATTCTAGAAAACAAAAGCAAAAGTATCCTTCAAAAGCCTCTGAAGATCACTTATAAATACAGAAATGTAAGAATAAGAACACTAAAAGCCTTTAAAGATGATAATAACAATTATTTAGTGTGTTTCACAGTGGCAGATGGTGGTATCTGACATCATAACATAGAAACACTGCAGTTTATCCAGGAAAATGCATATCTCAGAATCCAAACGCTCTTTGTGTTTGTTTTCTAAGTAAACTGAAACATTTTTGTTCTGTCACACGGATGACCGTGTATGTTCTCAATAAATGGTTGTGAAATAAGACGATCAATACAACCTTATTGGTAGCAGCCTTTATTAGACCAATTGACTCAACCGTGGTGGTGGCCTCCTCAAACTGTGGCTGTAACTAATTTCACATTGAGCTGTGTCCCAGCAGAACCTATCCAGTGAAATAAGGCTCTAGTTAAAAACATCCTCCCATTTAGGTTTTAGCTGATTGATAGACCTTATTTTAAAAGACAGATTCCCATGAGCTGTTCATGCTATACCTTGGCCTGTTCACTTTCACTCTTTGCTTAGGCACCTCACTTAATCATTGAGGATTATGTTGTCCTTAGCTTTCTATGAAGAATGATAGAAGAGTAATTTCAGTAGCCATCTGACTAGAGAAAAAAATTATTCCATGGTGGAATAACTGATCTTTGCTATTCCTAATGTCTTTCTCACATACATGGGGGAGCCCTCTAAGAGCTCTCTGCCAGCAAAATGGTCATTCGGTGCTTTTGCTCCTTTTGGACTTATTTAATAGAAGACTCTCCACCTGGCTTGTTTACTTTGTTTTCTGTTTTGCAAATTCATAATGAGTGAAACCAGAATGCTGATACAGTATTAACTTTTTAGATTACTGAAGTGTCTGAAATCACAGCTCTTTGGCAGCTTAAGTTCTTCACTGGATGGGTAAAACATACTGATTTGATTTAATGTACTGATTTTGTTTTTTCGAAATTTGTAATTCTCTGGTACCAGAAAAAATATTTAATCATTCTATAGTATTTCTAATAGTAATGACAGCAAAATAAAAATCCTGAATTAAATGCTACACAGAATGTATAAAATGGAATTTTCTTGTTTAGATGTCTTATGATTAGAAATTGAGAAATTTTCCATTTCTATCAGTTCTAGTGGTCTCTCTTATTCTGCACATTGCAAAATTGTTTTCATATTATAGTAAGAAGGAAAAAAATGCATAGTAAAATAAACATTTTATTCCTTTTTTAAAACTATTTATTCTGTTATTGCAATGTTTTATATTCTGTTTGTAAGTTTTTCCTTTCTTGGTGTAAAAGCAGTAAGGTGAAAGCTAAATCTTGAAGAACAGCTTAAGGATATTGATTCATTCTTACTTGACAGGTGAAATCATGGTTGCAGCACTAACCACAGCAATTACAGCATTAAAATGTCAAGAAATTAGAGGTCAGAATAACAGATAATTTTCTTCCTTTTGTCAGATTAAAAATTGACATTCTTTGACAGCACAGGATCTCTGGCTGAGAAAATTTTGACAGCTTAACTCATTTTGTACTTGTAAAGCAGTAATTGATAATGAACTTTACCATCACAGTCTTCTCCTGTGGAGAAACATGACAGAACATCCCTGGTACAAAGCCTGTATCTCTTTTTAATATGTAAACAGTAGTTATATTGGACATTAGATGTTATTTGGAATTGTCTTTACTGTTAGTTTACATCATAATCCAAATCCTTTCCACTGGACAAATTTAGTTGACTTCAGGGAGCTGACGCTAGGAATGCTGCTATACAAAGAACAATATTGGAAATGTAGGTTTTTTATGGTGCTCTGATGTTATTGGTTCACTTCTTTAGAAAAACAGTTCCTCCCTCGTTTCCCCCAGAATGTCTGTAGATTTTAGGAACCTTATTTTTTCCAAACATCTGGAAATCTGGACACCCCAAAATCAAGACGATTATGTTTTTTTCCAAATTGGGAACTTGTTTCAGCATGATGCAAAGTGGTGTGGCTTAAAGGGAACAGCACAATAATAACCAGTCATTCGAAAATGCAACAGAAGAGCCAAAATTATTTTCAGTAGTGCCTTGTAGATTAAAAACAAAATAATAAATTGAGCATATTCAGTTAGTGCATAATACATTAACCACTTGTAGTACTGTAAGCACATCTAGCGTATAGACTCTCGGAAAAGTAGTATTTGAAGTTTTCTGTTTATTTGTTTAAAATTTTAACCAGATCTCTGTTTACTTGGTTTTAGACATTTGGCTTGTTTGTGATTAGAAATGTTTGGAAAAAAATAAGTGAAACATATTGCATAGCTATTGGTTTGCACAAGATTTTGGGTTAGCTTTGCATCTTCCTTGTGTTGGATGTGAGTTGCAAATACAGTTTAGTATTTATATATTAATGTGTTTAAAATGCAGTACAGTGACTTTCCTGCAACTGCTGCATCTTCACTGAACAATTGTGTCCCGTCAGTCCGACAGGAATTGCAAGTGTGTAGGAAAGCAATGCAGTGTGAAGCTACTGGGCTCAGAAATTTGTTCTGAGCAGCCACTTGTCAAAATACCTGAGCATACTTGCAACTCACACAGCAAATTGAAAAATGATTAAAATTGCTAGTGTTTGACAGGCAGTTGCTGTGCCCATAAACTAGTCCTAGTAGGACAGTTTTGCTGGCAGCTAACAGAGCATATGGCCTATGCAATATTTATTTCTTTGGTGGTGACTTGATGTTTAGCATATTTAAATAAATTCAAAATTCATAATGATGCGGTACTCTTGCAGTGTTTTTCAGTTACCCTCATTTCTCGGTTTTATTTTTCCTCTTATATTTTCTTTTCTTATGTCTTTCTTTGATCTGACAGGAATAACAAAGCATCCCTCTGGATCTGCTGTAGAGAAATATGCCCACAGGAAGCAGAGTAGATCAAATCAGTTTTCACTTCTTTTTTTTCTCCTTTCCTCTTCCCCCCCTCTCCTTGCTGAAATGCTCTTTGCTACTACAGAGGACTGACATGATAGGGCTGTCAAGACTCAGCAAGATAGATATATCTTTAACAAAGGGACCTGGAATGCTGGCCTTTCCCTGGTGGCTGAACTTGGCAAATTTATGAGGAAAAAATTAACACGTTGTTCTATAGCGTTTTCAAGGTAATGCAGGCCGTGAAACCACACGCTTATTCTTAATATTGCTTGGAGTTATTCTTATGTACTCTAATTTCATTTTTAACTTATCAGATCTTTTTTTTCTGGGCACTTTTTTTTCTGGGCACTGTTTCTTTGATGTGACAAGAATATCAAAACCACTCCTATGGATCTGCTTGAATGAATTGTACCTGCAGCACTGGCCACTTACATGCTCAGTTGTGCTTAATTGCCTCCATATAAGGCATGTTCTTTGCTTCCTTTCTAGGAGAAATGCTACTTAGGCATGAATACAGATAGTGGTGAAATAAGCCAGAAGTGGCAAGTAGTATCAATATCCACTTCTTTCAAATTTAATTGAAGGAATCTGTGTAGCAAGAACCATCATGAAATGGAAATTATTTCCTTATATGCTAAGTGCTCTGTTCTTCTCTGAGAAATGTACATTTGCATCCTGTTGATTTTTCTTGAATCATAGAATCATAGAATCACCAGGTTGGAAGAGACCAACCGGATCATCGAGTCCAACCATTCCTATCAAACAGTAAACCATGCCCCTCAGCACCTCGTCCACCCGTGCCTTAAACACCTCCAGGGAAGGTGAATCAAACACCTCCCTGGGCAGCCTGTTCCGGTGCCCAATGACCCTTTCTGTGAAAAATTTTTTCCTAATGTCCAGCCTAGAGAAGTCTACATCTCCTTCATTCCCAAATACTGTTTCCTAGACATAAAAACCAGGTGGTTTTCACCTGAATTTTTACTCAGTTTTAGGGAAAATACTTTATTATTTTTTAGTTTTGTTTCCCTGTGAGGCTGTTTTGTGTGCGTGAAGAGATTATCATCACAAAACTAAGTGGATGTTTAAATTTCACTCCGTGAGCGTCTTTGGGTATTAATAGTTGTTATGTGTTTGCAGTGAGTTTGAGTGCTCAGTAAACTCTCCTGTAAAAAAGAAAGGAAGGGTCTTTACTTGCCATCACTTTGTTCTGCTAGTTCTTTGTAGGTCACGAAATGTAATATGGGGATTTTTGACGGTATTTATTTCTGTAGATAAAGATTCCTAAGACACTGAATAAAGGAGACACTTTCAATCAGAATATTCAATAAGGAATTTGTGTAAATTGCATCAGATCAATTACCACACAGTAATTGTCCAAAGTATAGGCTTTTATTTTTTAATTAATACATATGATTTTACTTTTTTCTCATTCAGAGGAAAGGGCTTTCAGAAAGTGTTTACTGCAGAATAGCTGAAAGATTTTAACTATGAATCCAGGTTTGCTATGAAATAACTTTTTGAGTCATTTTTTAATGATTGATCGTATCTCCAGTTAATGAATGTACTAGAGATGATCAGGTAGTCAATATTATACTGCATCTGTGCTGATCTGAGTTTGTGACCATTCCTGGTTCGTGCTGTTATATGTTTATGGAAATTCAGAATCTTTTCATAAACAAGAAAATAAACAGTTCCTGAAAATAAACAGTTCCTAAAAATAAAAGAAATTTGGCCCACAGGTGGGGTTTTTTGTCCAAAATTGCATACTAGAAGGTTTAGGATTGGTTTATTATTCATTGTACTTGTGATTAAAAAGCTCAGCATTCAGGCAGAGCTGAGCACTGCCACACAGCATACGTGATCAGCCACATAATAAGCATTCGAACTGCAGGTAGCTTATTTAGCTGATGAGCCTTCAAGCAACATATTTGATAAATATTTCAGATAATTCATTCATCAAAGGAATACCAGGGTGAGTTTGTGAGAGACTCATAGCCCAGGAAATGTCTCAATTTACTTTGAATATAATTTGGAATAAATTGTTAGGCCAGTTCTCATCTATGTCAGAAATTTCATGTGCGTGTTTGTCAGAACATCCTAGAGTCTTGCCTAAACTGAGTTTAATGTTTTGCCAATACAGAAAGAGCATCATTAACTGCAATTGCTCTCTTTTATTGTGGAAATGTATAAAATACAGGTCTTGTACATGAAAATTTCTTCTTTATTGTCTGGTTATTTCATTTTTCTCCATATGGATGACAGGTACCAATTATTGATTTTTAAAATTAGCAACAAGCAGTTTAACACACACTTAAAGTAATTTTTTATGTGAGAGACAGAGAAAGAGAAATGGGGTGAAAATTATTGCAGCTGATTGTAACAGAAATAGCTGGAAGGGGATTCTTTTTTCCTATTAGCACAGATTTCAGTTATATTACACTGTCATTACTTCAGCATAAATTAACTGTTATTCAAAACATCTCTCACACAATCGTTTATTGGAATAGATATTACTCAGTCTTAAGTATCTAGCCATTTCCTTAGAAAGATGCAAAGCTGAGCTTTCTAAATGTTTTAAACATATTGATAATGTGCCTTTTTAATGCCATTTTGAAACCTGTGGTTTTTTATTGTTTTCAATATTATTGTTTTCAATTTATGTCAAAAACAAAGTGAAGTTTTGAGGAATGCATTCTGGGAAATAATCCAAACAAAATAATTTCTTTATAAGCTAAACCCTGAAAATAACTGAGAACATTTATTTTAAATGGAACAGTATAACCTGTTTCCAAAACTGAATTTCTAATATACACTGAAGCTTCATGAATACTATATGCAACACCTTTCAGTTTGTACGGTTTACCTGCTTCCCTGTCAGTCTTTTTTCAGCTGATAGTTTTGAAGGTTGCCTGTTCTCTAAGATAGTGCTTCTGTCCTGCAGTGGATAAATTGAAGACTGGCAGATGGTTGGAGCCTCATCATAACCTCAGTGGGTAGTGAAGAGTATGTGCTTTGCTCAAAGCACTTTCTTAAGGTGGGAACAAGGCAGAGGATTTGTAATAAGAAGATGAAGCTGAGAGCAAGGAGATAAGCCAGCATTTGCTTTCTGTTCAAATAAAAAAGAAATTCACTAATGTTATATTACCACAATCCATTAATGCATTTCATTTCATTAGCAAGGAAAGATTTTTATTCACAATTTTGCTATTTTTTTGACAAAGTCGAAGTCAAACTTTCAATTTTACATACATTTATTGTTGATTTTCAAAAGTTTAACTGTGACTTTTTTAAGCTGACAAATCAGCTTTTAAAATAAAAAGCATCATTAAAACCGTCTGTAAGCATGCACTGTTAAAGCTCTTAGTCATGAATTAAAAAAAAAAAGATTAATTAGAAGAGTGGATGAAGTTTCAAATTTTCAATGAAAACTCCTGCTAATATTACTGTTATATTCTTGTGGATAGGATGCCTAAGCTTAAAGGCCTCTGTGCTCCTGAAAATGACAGATAAAAACATATACGGTGTTTTAAACAAAAACAATGGCAAGCGGAGATAATAAATAGTGTTAAACCTGATGTGGTCCCCAACAAAATCTCCCTTTTAACAGGACAGCGTGGAAAGTTGCTCTGTGTAAGAGGCAGAGCACTATTCAGATGACATCGGCCTCCCTGAAATCCATGGAAAGTGTCTCAATGCCACTTCTTTGGCTCCCCTCCCAATTACTCCTTAAAGCACTTAACAAGTCTAGGGTATTCATATTTTGTTCTCACCCCGGCTGTTGATTTTTTAGTTCTGGCAGCTGTGTGGGTTCCAGCAAAGCCAGGCTCTTTCTGCTTCTGTGACCTTTCCTGGCTAGGCAGAAACTATGAGCCTTTTGGTCAGCCAGCTTGAAAGTCAGGGTTTCTTCAGAAATACTTGGTCCCCCAGTTTCCTCAAAAATACCACTGCTTTTTTTTTTGCATGATGCATTGGCCTACTGAGAGCCACGAGTGGAGGTCAAGCTGACTGCTTCTGCTTTCCAGACCAGTCTGTAGCATAAGGATAGTGATGCTCAGTTTTGCTGGTTTGTCCAGACTAAAGATTGCTCTCCAAGCAGACTAAAGACTTTTTCCCCAGGTTTTCATGAACAGTAGGGTATCTTCTTTCTTCTGCCACAATGGTGACAGGTTTTTCACATTTACCTTCTTTGTTTTGTAGCATTTCTATCCTTGGACAATACCTGGAGGGTTGAAGGAGAAGAAATGGAATTGCATGGGAAGGTGGATATTTACACATCTCATGTCAGGGAGGGAGAAAGAGACCAAGATGTAATAAAAGCATGAGAAGGCAGGTGGACAACAAAGAGGGGAAAAGGACAGAAAGAACATTTGTAGCTCTGGATGCCGAGGAAGAGGAAGGGAAAGAGTTGGGAAGGCAGTTCTTGGAAACCTTAGAGAAGAGCTGAAGGGATTACCATAGGAACAGAGAGTTCTTGGTATTGTTGTTAATGGAGAAAAATGTTTGCAGCCTTCGTAGAGTTTTATGAGGTTTTTCAGTCTTGACCTTTGAGACTTCTATTTTCATTAGTGAATTCACTGAGATATTGCATAATTAGATATAATCTAGTGAGTCATTTCTAAACAAAGCAGACTTTAAGTAATTTTGACTTGTAAAATTCAGCACGTTTCTAAAAGCAGTTGATGGTGTTTTGAAAACTACTACTGGCAATTTTTAACCTAGCATGACTGGAACTGCAGCCTTGCTGGCTGTTATTACTTTCTTTTCGCATGTGGAAACAATTGTAACATCCCAGACAGCAGCAGTGTTTTTTTTTAAATGCCTGTAAATTTTAGTGACTGCCAGCAAAGGCATGCTAATGACATTTTTTCATATTTTTTTTATTCCTTTACTTCCTTTTTTGTAGATTTTAAAAATCTGTAGTAGTTCCAGTCAGAAAAGAAATCACATTTAACAATTCTGAAGACTTTTTTTTTCTTACTCAAGGAAAGGTAACAAATTTATCTCTGCTTTAGAAAAGCCTTGAAATAACTTTTCATTATTGGACATACTGTGCTTGAAATCCTAGGAGCCTTTTCGGAAAAGAATGTTTGTTCATAGGTTTCCTCTTTTGTTTCCTGATGTCAAAAAATAAATTAAGATTTCAGCATCCTGGCTTGTATTTCATATGCAAAAGAGAAAAATAACTAAGTTAAAGGATGCCATAGGGAGAGGAAAGGAAATTCTTGGCTTAAAAGCAAGAACTCCTGAGTGAGAGTGTCAAGAAGTGGGAGGTATGACAAACCTAAGACAGTAATGGAAAATAAGAAGAAGTAGAAGTAGTAGTAGAGAAAGAAGAAGTAGAAGTAGAAGTAGAAGTAGAAGTAGAAGTAGAAGTAGAAGTAGAAGTAGAAGTAGAAGTAGAAGTAGAAGTAGAAGTAGAAGTAGAAGTAGAAGTAGAAGTAGAAGTTGAAGAAGAAGAAGAAGAAGAAGAAGAAGAAGAAGTAGAAGTCGAAGAAGAAGAAAAAGAGAAAGGAAAAGAGAAAAAGAGAAAGGAAAAGAGAAAAAGAGAAAGGAAAAGAGAAAGGAAAAGAGAAAGGAAAAGAAAAAGGAAAAGAGAAAGGAAAAGAAAAAGGAAAAGAGAAAGGAAAAGAAAAAGGGAAAGAAAAAGAAAAAGGGAAAGAGAAAGAAAAAGAAAAAGGGAAAGAAAGAAAAAAGAAAAAGGGAAAGAGAAAGAAACAAGAAAAAGAAAAAGGAAAAGAGAAAAAAAAAGAAAAAGAAAAAGGGAAAGAGAAAGAAAAAGAAAAAGGGAAAGAGAAAGAAAAAAGAAAAAGAAAAAGGGAAAGAGAAAGAAAAAAGAAAAAGGGAAAGAAAAAGAAAAAGGAAAAGAAAAAGAAAAAAAAAAGAAAAAAAGAAAAAGGAAAAGATACAGACAGGGATAGCTTCAAGAGGGGTTTTGGTAATAAAAACAACTCTAGTTCTTGGACCTCGAAACTGGAGGGACAAATTCAACAGCGAGGGCTCTCACAGTAGCAGGATTTGTATAACAGGAGACACTTTGAGGCAACAGAACTGGTTTGGTTTGATTTGCAAATACTGACTATGACACATCTGCAGTTCTGAACGTTGTGATGGTTTGATTGCCATCATATGAAGGAGTAATACAAAAGAATAGTATCAACAGAGAAATACTATATTGCAGGTGTACAGTTTTGTAATTTGGCAAATCGTCTAGATTGGCCTTTCACCCAGCAAATCACATAGGACTTTTGTCCATGTAGTCTTCTGAATGTAAACATAAATGTTGGTACCTGAATAATAAAAAGAGGATACGGAAGTGTTTCCTTACATAGATAGAGTTTAGGTGATGAGATATTATTTCAGTTACCTTAGATATCTATCATCCAAACACAACAACAAAAGTTCATATTTTAAATGAAATAAGGAAGTGTCTTCAGAAAGTATTAAATTTATTGTCGGATCAAGACGAATTCTCGTTTCTGAGGTTGTCCATTATGTAGCAATAGGAAAATGATTTCATGTTAATTATCATTTATCTAAAAAGAAAAGACCCAGATTGCCTAGTTTTGAAAACCTTAGTTATTTATCGTATGAAGTACCATGTTTAATAAATTATTATGTAGTGCTATTACATCTCTCTCAGAAGTAACTTAGCAGTAAAATCTTTTCTAATGTGTTGTACTCAGTAACTTGATGATCAAAAAACTTTTTCTTTTAAAAACTTAATACAGGTATGGGAGAATAATGACAGAGCAATGATTTCATTTGGCATGGCATGGATGAAAACACAGGAGTTTCAGTAAATGTCACCAGAATGTAATGAACAGTAATTATTACAAGTAGGAACATAAGAAATACAGTCGTTTAACTGAAGAAAATAATGGCATGAAATCACAATAATTAAATGTTCTTTGTATGTTGGGCAACCTCATTGCTCTCTACAACTTCTTGAGGAGTGGAAGAGAAGAGGGAAGCTCTTCTCCCTGGCATGCAGCGACAGGACACTTGAGAACGGGTCAAAGTTGTGTCAGGGGAGGTTCAGACTGGACATTAGGAAGCATTTCTTTACCAAGAGGGTGGTCAAACACTGGAACAGGCTTCCTAGAGAGGATGTCTATCCCCCAAGCCTATGAGTGTTTAAGGGGCATTTGGACAATACTCTTAACAATGTACTTTAACTTTTGGTCAGCCCTGAAGTGGTCATGGTAGCTTCCTTCCAACTGAATTATTCCTCTTCTCTTCTCTTCTCTTCTCTTCTCTTCCCTTCCCTTCCCTTCCCTTCCCTTCCCTTCCCTTCCCTTCCCTTCCCTTCCCTTCCCTTCCCTTCCCTTCCCTTCCCTTCCCTTCCCTTCCCTTCCCTTCCCTTCCCTTCCCTTCCCTTCCCTTCCCTTCCCTTCCCTTCCCTTCCCTTCCCTTCCCTTCCCTTCCCTTCCCTTCCCTTCCCTTCTGAAAAAATAAAGTAACTTTGAATGTAATTGTAAACAAAACTGTAAATAAATGTATGACTCTCTTTAGTTCCAGCCTATGTGTAGAGTTTTGCACAGAATCTACTCAAGAAGCAAACAGGTGGTCCCTGTCTGCCTTCTATACAGGCAAACAGCAGGGAAGAAAAGGCAGCAAAATTGCCGTGGACAGAGAGCAAAACTCACAGTTTTAAAAATTATCACGACTATAAAAAGAGAGATGAATGGAGCAATGTGGCCTGAGGAGCCCCTATAACAACATAAACCTTGTCAAAGGAATTGGGAGTTAAACCTATTTGCTTTAGCGAATAATAGAGTTTGCTGTTGTTTTTAGTGTAATATGATGAAAGAATTTCATTATATCTGTGGTAAACTCCTCTGTTCCAGGCAGAGTTGGAAGACTACAAAAAAGAAAAACTATACAAAATCAGTTTTTTTCCTTCTGGTATAGTTAGGAGGGGAGGGGAGCAGTTCAATCCTTGCCATCAGCCCTTTTCAATGCAAGCAAATCTTTCATGATTTTCAGGGGAATGGGCTCCTAGAGAGGAAAAGGAAATATTTGTGCTTAGACACATGGGAACCTCACACATGAGAGTATGCCTGAAAGAGCAAGGGACCTACTCTGGCTGCAGGATATCCCTTTTTATGCTATTTTTGCTTTACTTTCTCTGTTTCTGTTTGTGAGGTGCATTGAGTGTATTTCCCATTTGCAGTGTATAAACCAAATGCATGCTTAAGCTGGCAGAGTGTTTAAATTATTTCTGTGTCAGGAAAGGCAGATTGGACTACCAGAGGCAAGAATGAGAGAACTATAAAGGTGAAAGAGGGGAGAAATCACTATCACAATTAGTAGCTTAATGAGGTAAATGTGAAAGCTAAAAGGCAGTGCTCCCTGAGAGATACAAGGTCACTGATGTGACTCATGCCTGTAAAGAAAATGGAAGATCTTACCTTTCACATTCTCATTCCTTTAGTAGTACTATTACCTTTCACAGGAGAATGAGGGTGAAGTTCCGAGGTGGACCGACTCTGGGAGGAGTCTGAAGGTCACCTTTGAGCTATTGGTCTTCTGCTGGAAAGCCATTTAATTGCACACTGGATCCAATGAGATACCTCCTGTGATGGGAAGGAGCTTAAGGTTGCCCCTTCTCCATTGTTAGATTAATAAAGTAGTGACCTGCGGAGAAAATCCATTTCTATGCCCATCTTTCAGTCCCTTGAGTATCCTGATTAAATAACTGACTGTATCAAAGCCCCCAGAACAGTTCAGTCATTGCTTGTGTTTAAACTACAGTACTTCTTTCCTCCAAAGATACAATAATAAAAAGGAAATCAATACCCTAAACCTAACTTATTAAAAGCCCTGAAGATAGTGATGCTGTTTAACAGCTGTAGTTGTAAATAGAAAACCAGTATGTGACACTATTTGTGCAAAACAACAACATTTTCAAGCTGCTTCTGTTATTCGCCAAAGGGCTGTCAATCATATTTGCTCTGAAGAAGACAATGCTGGGGGCTGTTGAAAGGGCTGGCTGCATGGGCAGGAGAGCACATAAAGGATTCTTGTGTTCACTTGGATGCAAAACTGAAGTAAACTTTCAGGAAAGGCAGAATTGGGTGACTGTTGTGGCAATGTTTATTTCTTGAATGCCTATATATATATCGTCTCTTCACTGGGCTCAGTCTCTGTGCACAGGGGAAAATGGATTGTAGAAAATCCTGAGTGTGGTACACAGGAAGAGCAAAACACACTAGCATTATGGAAATTAGTAGTAAAAAGACTGATTGTGTAAAAAAAGAGTAATAAAACCATAGAGAAACTCAGATTATACATATTTAATTAAGTTTAAGTATTAATCAGTTAAGATTAGTAAAACAAAGCCACTTCACAAAAGAATAGAAACAATGTCTTACTCTCTGCACTGCAGTATGTTTTTAAGGATTTCTTTCTTCCATCTATGAGTCAAAAAGAAAGTGCTCATGCTTTTGTATTTCTTGTGTTACATAGTCAGTAGGCATCTCTCTCAGTGAAAGGGAATTTGCAGATGAGATGGAACATTAATATCTTCCTTGGTAATTTTACCTGCATTTGTAAAGAAATTTTGTAGAGAAAAAGTATGTTAAAAATAAACTGCTTTGTGACTAACCCTTTTGCAGAAAATAGGCACAGAAGCAGTGTGTTGCAGAGGTGCAGCTAGCAGAGCTCAGTTGATGGAGATCTGCAGCCTATGCTGGAGCCAACTTGATAGGAAACCCCTGCAGTGGTTTCAGCAGGGTTCAAGACCAGCTCTTTTGCCCTGCAGCTCTGCACCTTTTGGGTTACACTGCTTGTTGTTGCCTTTGATCACTAAAATAGTTCTGATGCCTAACGAAACAGATTGCTTGAATTCTTTAATGGCAAGTTTGTGTTTCTTTCAACCAGAATTGAGAAATAAAACCCAGATACTTTGGTAAGCACATAATAGGCAAGGCAGATGTATTGAATCCTTCATTCCACAAGAAGCTGGCACTAAGGACTGATCCTCTAAGTTACAGAGGAGCATCCCAAGATCCTTGTGAATGTATAGTCTGCCTTTAAACATAAAAATTGGAACCAAATAATTTGTTTCTTTGACAAAATTATATCTAGGACACCACTTATTGTAACTAAAATTAGTATTATTCGTAAGATTGTATGATTTTACATATTGATTTCTTGGATAAATAAATATGTATAATGAATCTCTATTATTATCAGTATTAAGTGCCTATGAAGTTGTGTTTTGCTTGATTGCATAAATTAGGATGTGTGAGGTCAACTCAGTTTAAACTTCAAACTGCCAGCAAGTTTGCAGATATTTTTTCTTTCTTTGTTCTGACCTATTATTATCAAATAGTACGCTAACACCTATTTTATCTTTCCACAATACATGATCGCATCCTAACAGATACTTCCTGAAGTGTCTGGAGTATACAAATCTCATTTTATGTGTATTAAAAACAGTAGGGAATCTCAAATCAACTCAATAAATAGCTTTTCTGCACATGTTATTAAGATAGTGAAAACTAATATAATTGCTGTTTTGCTGTTCCAAAAGTGCTAAATGCGGCAGCCGCTGAATTCCAAGATTATATTGTTTATACACAAAGGACATTTGAAAGTGAAATGAGAACAAACTTAATTTTATCAAAATTTATATTAATTTGACTAGAATGTGTATCTCAGGAAGTGGCATAGCACTTTGCACACAATAATGAAGATCTGATGGGAGAAAAGGAATTGATTAATTATAATTAAATGTTTAAGGCCAGTGAACAAATCCTAAATTTGATGATTTACAGATCGAGAAAAACTGTGACGTACACTGAACAGTTTTCAGATAATTTCAGGTGCAGCCATAGTTGTCTTGTAAACAAATCAATGTATTACATTATCATTCACAAATCTGTTCTGTACCTGCTTTTCATTTTGTGTCAAGTGACCTGATAGGAGGCAGCATTAGGAATACCCTTGGGCCAGTCACTTTATCTCTCTGTGCTTATGTTTATCTTCTGTGTAAGTTTTGACAAGGTTTTTCTGTCCGTTTTAAGTGTTATGAACTCTTGAGAGGAATACCAATTGTAGCTGTGCACACTATAGTCTCATTGCAATAGTTGAATATCAGGGGTATTTTTAAAGGAACATTGTTCAGTTTTTTTAACACTTCCAAGAGTTGTCAGTTTTACAAATGGTATTTCTGAAAGAAAAGGATAACATTACAAATCATGGGCTGAGGGAGAGGCAGTTCTCTCTGTAAGTGCTAGCCAGCAAAAATATTCAGTATTACCTGAATATCAAGGTCTTGATTCTGCATTTGCCCTGGTTATGGAAGTACTTGGCATTCACTTAAATGATTTATAATTATGGGCACGTTAAGTATGTATGCGAGTATTTACCAGGACATCTTCAGCTGTAAAACAACAGATGCTCTTGACAATTATGTTTTAAGTGTCCATTCCTTATAGTCTGAAAAATGCATGCTTGCTCATTATCATACTCTGCCTCTCTTTCTTTTTGCCTGCTACCATCATAAATCTACCTAAGCTGGGAGGCAAAGCCAACAAAGGTTATGTGTGCAGAATTTACAGCTTAACAACCAGAATTTGCCAAGAGTGGACAACATAAAAGTAAAAGAGAATTAGAATTGGGCTACACTGAAAAAAAAATTAATAGTTTACTTCAGAGTGCCTGTGAGACATCAGAAGTACCATTTAAGGGATCGCTATGAAGGGTGGGAGAAGCAGATCTGGGTTTTGTTCAGTATTGTTGCCAAATACAATTCACACTCTTACTTCAACACAAAGACCTTTCAAAAATTAAAATTAAATTAACCTTGATAATTATTTCCAAAAAGAAAAGTGGAAATTACTTTTCTCAACATATTATTGACAAATCTGTGTGAAAGCATATATCATACAGTGTCTGATATTGTTGATATTAGTCTTGTCATTTTGAAAATGAAATTCACAAAAAAGTGTAATTCCCTTTCCTTCTCCCTACGAGGCAAATCAGTTATAGACTACTGAATGTGATAAAAAATGCTGTCCTTTATTTGACTTGAAGTGAATTTTACATTTCTGTACAAGAAGTGTTTGCATGAATGTAGGCATCTACACAGTGTGTAAAGAGATACTATTTGATGGTGCATATGTACAGCTTCTGTATAGATATGTACATGCATATGCCCACACAAATGTGTTGGTTTTTTATAAAATTCCTCTATGATTTTAAATTAATGCATCATTTAATGAAGTTAATGAAACTCAAGATGCTCACCAGTTCCCAAGAAACACTCTATGCCTTGGAGACTATGCCCACTCTGAATTAGTCAACAAGCAAGGAATCACCTGTACTGAGGTAATTGCAGCATCATAGAATAGTTTGGGTTGGAAGAGACCTTAAAGATCATCTAGTTCCAACCCCCCTGCCATGGGCAGGGACACCTCCCACCAGACCAGGCTGCCCAAGGCCCTATCCAGCCTGGCCTTGGACACCTCCAGGGATGGGGCAGCCACAGCTTCCCTGGGCAACCTGTGCCAAGTGCCTCACCACTCTCATGATGAAGAAATTCTTCCTTATATCAAGCCTAAATCTGCCCCTCTCCAGTTTATAGCCATTCCCCCTCATCCTATCACCACAAGCCTGTATGAATAGTCCCCCTCCAGCTTTCTTGTACTGGAAGGTCACTACAAGATCTCCTCAGAGCCATCTCTTCTCCAGGCTGAACAGTCCCAACTCTCTCAGCCTGTCCTCATATGGAAGGTGCTCCAGGCCTCAGATCGTCTTTGCAGCCATCCTCTGCACCTGTACCAACAGCTCCATATCCTTCTTAGGTTGAGGATTCCAGAACTGGACACAGTACTCCAGATGAGGTCTCACAAAAGAGGAATAGAGGGGCAGAATCACTTCCCTCGATCTGCTGGCCACTTTTCTTTTAATGCAGCCCAGGATACGGTTGACCTTCTGGGCTGCAAGCGCACATTGCCGGCTCATGTTGAATTTCTCATCAACCAGAACCCCCAAGTCCTTCTCTGCAGGACAATCACATCATCCCCCATCATGTACTGAAAATGGAGATTGCCCCAAACCAGGTGCAGGACCTTGCACTTGGCCTGTTGAACATCATGAGGTTCTCACAGGCCCACTTCTCAGCTTGTCCAGGTCCCTCTGGATGACATCCCATCCTTCCAGTGTGGCAACTATACCACTCTGCTTGGTGTCATCTGCAAACTTGCACTCGATCTCACTGTCAATACTATTGATAAAGATGTTAAACAACATCAATCCCAGTGTGAACTCCTGTGGGACATAACTTGTCATAGATCTCCATCTGGACTTCGAGCCGTTGACACTATTCTCTGAATTTGACCATCCAGCCAGTTTTTTATCCACATTGCCATCCATCCATCAAATCCATATCTCTCCAATTTAGAGAGGAAGATGTTGTGGGGAACCGTGTCAAAGGCTTTACAGAAACCTAGATACATCACATCCGCCGGTTTACCTGTGTCCACTGCTGCGGTTACCCCATCATAGAAAGCCACTAAGTTGGTCATACAGGATTTGACCAACTTTGTGGCTCAAATGCATGAAGGCTACAGTCTGTTGAAAGTCCTTCATCTGCTTGACTGGACTTTACAGTATGTTTCTTTTTTGGCAAATCTTTATTTGTGTTATTCCATTATATACCTGTCAATCTAGGGTATCAAGAATGGTAGATAGTAGTGACCTACTAGGAAATCTCTCTCAAATGTCTGTTCTTGCATCTATGCTGTGAAGTGGACTAGAATGCAGGTTGGCCTGTAGGAATTAGGAGACTATGTGAGTTAAAAGGATTCTTTTGTATCATGAAGTATTTATTTTGCTTCTTGCCTTTTTATGTCTGAAAGAAATAATGTAATTTACTGAGATAGTAATGTTTTTGGTGTTTTTTCATGTTTCTTGTGTGGTAGCAAATGAAAAATTCATAAAGCTTGCAAGAAAAATATTAAGGGTCAGTAGTGCAGGGTACAGTATATATATATAGGTACGTAATGCACTGTGCATTTCAAAATCTGCCAGTAGAGTTTTCTATGAATGCTTTATTCTTGATATTACAAGGTCAAACAAAATAGTACTTGTCTATTTGAAAAAATGAATGTGCTTTAACAGAGTCACTTTTACAAGCATGAATCTTTTGCAAAGTTTTTAAAAATATATCTTAAATATATTTTTGTGTGAATGAACCATCTGAGGAGTGGAAGAATCTCAGTATATGAGCTGTATTATACTCTCTATTGAATTACTGCAGATTTATTCTGAAAGCTGATTTAAGTCTTGAGGAATGCATAGAAATTGCTAAGTTTTCATTTCAAACCTGCGAAGACTGAAAATCCTTGAAAGAAATGCAGGAAAGCTAAGCATGAAATAAACACTCAGTCGATGTATGCAACTTGGAAAATATTTTATATTATTGTGAATATGCCTGGAAAGACTTATTTCTGGCATTTTTGTTTGTTTTACCTTCTAAAGTTGTCAAAATAATAAGTATTTGGGTTTTATGGTATTTTATACATGAATTTTGTTTCTCAGTTTGCTTTTCTTTCCCCCCATTTAAGATTCCAGAGGCTTATTTTATTAGAGATCCTCATACTTTCCTCCTTACAAAGGATTTTATTAAGGTATATACGTTCTTTTTAGTGAAAAAAAAAAGCTCTCTCAAGACCTGAACTGCATGTCCTTGCAGGTTAACATTTTCACATGTAATGCCAATTACTAGAAATGAGAATGGCTAGTTGGTTAACTGAAGCATGCTTGAAAGGAGTAGCAAAGCTTGTCTACAAAATACTAACACTTGGATGAGTCTGCAGCCTGGGAGGAGAGCACCGGGTGAATTTTCTGGACTTTTTTCATGGCTGACTTGGGATATGCCTGCATTGTCACACAGTGTGTTTACCTTGCTCCTTGATGCATATTGCTCATGACAGTCCCTCTCCCTTGCCCACAGGCCATGGAGGCGCAGATACAGAACTTTGGACAGACGCCATCACAGTTGCTCATTGAGCCCCATCCACCTCGAAGCTCTGCCATGCACCTGGTGAGACATAACTGCTGACCGGGAATGCATTCCCTTTGAACCTGAGGATCCTTTGTAGGTCATAAAGTACCCATTAAGAAACACTTTTAATGCCTTCCATTTCCCATACAGCTGTACTTTCTGAATTGCAGTGCTCAAGCAGAGCAAGGTGGAGTTTTGAATAGCTTTAATATCCTGTAGTCCTTTTTTTTCCTGTCTAATATTGTATAAAAAAGCCCTGTCTTCGTAAATGCACACTTGAGAAATACATATTTACATTCTTATTTCTGCAAGTAGTGGGAATGACTGCAGGCTTTTCTTAGAATAAGCATGTTGTTTTGTTTTGGTTTGTTTTAAAGGATGCATTGTTAGGGACTGGTTTATGAACAATGCCTGCTTGACAAAAATGAAGTGCTGGAGTTCAAATCATGCTGGAATCCTCCTGCCTTTTCCCTCAGGAGTATATGATATATATTTTGAATTGCAATTTGAACTCCAAAATTCATTCCCAACACATTCTTCTCTGTGCTTCTTGCAAAGAATTATATGAAATAGCCAGACTGAATGAGACAGATCTCTGTGCCCCTCAGTGCCTTTGATTAAATGCTTAGAGCTGGATATTTTCTTTTAAGTTTTGTAAAATGACAGTAATATGTGAAGTAGTTTCAATCATTTTATCTGTCTACAAGGAAATCGCTCCATCTAGTTGTATATTGCAAAAGTGGGAATTGATCTGGAAGTGTTAGCTGTGTTATTTTAAGTAATGTGTAGATGTCAAATATTCATAATGCTTATCTTGTATTCTTAAGATATGGGTAGATACGGATAATATATTTTTAAATAATATATCTTAATAATTTAAAGTGATGAGTAGAAATTTGAACTTATAGCAATAATTCTATTTGTTATAACAGTGGTTGAAAAAAACAACATTAAAACCAGTACTTAAGAACAGTATTAACATCTGTGCACAAAAAACTGTCACTTGTAGCATCATCAGGCCACTTTATAATTACTTACAGGTTCCTTAATAACTAGATGCTTTACATATAATTAAATTATCTGTCTTTAGAAGTCGTGTATTTCATATAAAGAATTTGTTAAGAAAAATTAAACATCTGAGCTTTTTAATCCCTCTTAAAATTTCTCTTTTCAACCACTGTAGTTTATAGCATTTATATTTATAATATAGTAATTGAATAACTCTCATATTTGACTCATATTTCTATTTTATGAATATTAAGTGCTGTGTAATTTTACATTTTACTGTATAATCATTAATGCTAATGGTCATTTGCGCCCTGTAATGACACCCCTTACCATACCTATTCTCTACTTGTCCTCTTGTAATGACCCCATAATAGCTTCTGATCTTGCTCTCCTCCGTCACTAGTGTAGATGTACAGGTAGTGTTGTTTTCCCTGTATGTGCACATACTTGCCTGCTCTTTTTTAACCTCATTTTCCCTCAGACCTGCTCACTAATTGTGTTATCCCTTCTGTTTTCTTCTGCTCTCTTCTCCTTTCTACTCAACAGTGTTTCCTTCCACAGAGCCCCCTCATGTTTAAAGATCAGATGCAGCAGGATGTCATCATGGTGCTGAAGTTCCCGTCAAATTCCCCTGTCACACACGTGGCAGCCAATACGCTGCCCCACCTGACCATTCCTGCTGTAGTCACCGTAACTTGCAGCAGGCTATTTGCAGTCAATCGGTGGCACAACACAGTAGGTAGGTTCTCACAGGCTGTTTAATTCAAATTTAAAGACATTAACTATGCAGCTTCAATTTACAGTGCAGTTTAGATAGATGTGGGTTAATCTCACTCACCTGTCTGTGCACAAAACTTTACTGGTTTTTTCTGGTTTGTATCAAATAATCAAAGCTTGTGTTTTCTCTGGTGTCATTCCTAGAAACAGTTTCCCTAAGAGCAGCACGTCACCATGGCAGCCAATCGATTTGTGGTTACATCAGGATCAGCCTTTGATTTAATGCTTTTCAGGAGTGTGCTGCTGTTCTTGACACAGATGATATTAATATGTCCTGGGTTTCAGGAATACCTACTGGCATGCTAGAGAGCAGACATCACTGTCTGCCGCTTGAGGGAGATTTCACATCTGTCCCGGAGCTTGTCATAAGTCTTCCCCTGGTTCACCATTAGATAATGTGGGACCCTAAGCAAGCCTAAGCAGCCAGACACTGAACTATTCAAAAAAGAAGTTTCCTCATTCCCAAAAGCCCATCCAACAAGGTCATACCAAATTTCCCTTCCAGTCCTTCTACTCATCTCTCCATGTTGCTGCTGGGACATCTAGACTTGTCAGTGTTGAGGTTGTCCTAGGCACTGCTAAATAGATGGTGGAGCCATAAAGGACATGAGGGAGTGAGCAGGTTTCATTTTCTAAGGTAGTTTCCTGTTGCAATAGCCGTATCTGGAAACTTTTGAGGGTTTCTTACCCCCTGGTAAAACCAAGAAGGTACTTAATACTCGAGAGCGTGATTCAGCAGCTGGCTCAGGAAATTTGTAGGGACTAGGCAAAAAAAGAAAAATTCTCCACTCTTCATGCACAGGAGAAACCTCTGGAAAGAAGCAGATGCTCCTGGAGAGGGATTTGTGTTATTTAGGTCAGATGAATACCTCCAGTATACTTAAAGGGATTTTAGAATACCTAGGGATTTCATTGACTTAAACATAAACATTTTCCCAGTGTATAATTCAAGTTAGGTGAAGTAAGTCTTATCTCTTATGCACAAGGCTGACCAAAGACTGGTGTTAGAAGCAATAATTAGAGCTATGAGTGGGAATTCCCTTGTAGGAATGCATTAGAGGAACTATCAGAGCAATTAATAGTATTGTAATGCTTAATATTACTTTGCATGCAACACCTAGGCTTTATTTTTTCATATATATGCTTGTAAAACATGTCACATTGTGAACATACAGAATTTGCATCATGAACCAACCTTGAACTAAATTCCACACCATTTGAAAACCTCTGGTGCAAATTTCTGAATATGCTGTAAGAGGAAAGTTCGGGAAAATAAAAATGTGTGGAGAATCAAAACTCATTCTAATGATTTTCTTAATCTTTACAACCTTCCTGGCAGTGTCTTTGATTTTGCAAGAGGCTGATCCAGGACAGGGTATCAGTTTCCTACTATTACCATAATATTATTTTAATAAATCACAGAGGTAGTGTAAAGAATAGGTTCATCTACAGAAATGTATACACAAACCACTTTTACTGTTGTGGGTTGTTATGTACAGCTTTAGAGTTTATACACAGTAGAAGGTGTTTGTATAGCCATCTCACAACAGAAGTGAGTGAATTTAAGTTAATACTAGCAAAGATCTGTCCCAAATGTGTTAGATTTTGGAAGAAGAGAAAAGAGGGTGGAAGTGTCGATCTGCTGGAGGGTTGGGAGGCTCTGCAAAGGGACCTGAACAGGCTGGACCGCTGGGCTGAGACCAACGGCATGAGGTTTAACACGGCCAAATGCCGGGTCCTGCACTTGGGGCACAACAACCCTAAGCAGAGCTACAGACTAGGAGAAGCCTGGCTGGAAAGCTGCCAGGAGAAGAGGGAACTAGGGGTGTTGGTTGACATCTGACTGAACATGAGCCAGCAGTGTGCCCAGGTGGCCAAAAAGGCCAATGGCATCTTGGCTTGTGTCAGAAACGGCCTGGCCAGCAGGTCCAGGGAGGTTATTCTCCCCCTGTACTCGGCACTGGTGAGACTGCACCTCGAGTACTGTGTTCAGTTCTGGGCCCCTCACCACAAGAGGGATGTTGTGGCTCTGGAGCGAGTCCAGAGAAGAGCAGCGGAGCTGGTGAAGGGGCTGGAGAACAGGCCTTATGAGGAGCGACTGGGAGAGCTGGGGCTGTTTAGCCTGGAGAAGAGGAGGCTGAGGGGAGACCTTATTGATCTCTACAACTACCTGAAGGGAGGTTGTGGAGAGGAGGGTGCTGGCCTCTTCTCCCAAGTGACAGGGGACAGGACGAGAGGGAATGGCCTCAAGCTCCGCCAGGGGAGATTTAGGCTTAAGATTAGGAAAAAGTTCTTCACGGAGAGGGTGGTTAGGCATTGGAACGGTCTGCCAAGGGAGGTGGTTGAGTCGCCGTCTCTGGAGGTGTTTAAGGTTAGCGTAGATGAGGTGCTTAGGAGCATGATTTAGGGATTGGTGGGAATGGTTGGACTCGACGATCCAGTGGGTCTCTTCCAACCTGGTTATTCTGTGAAATCTGTGAGGGAGGGAGAAGTTCTCAGAACAATGTTTTGCAGATGGCCAGCTGTAGACCCTGTTTTCTTTTGCCTTTTCCAATTGTCTACTGCAGTAGTAGAGATTTGATTTTACTGTCCAGAATTCTGTTGCTCCTTTTATGGAGGATGCTCTTGTGCAACTTGGCAGCTCTGGACAAATAAATCATGTTTTCAGTAGTGACCGTTGTGATCTATATGCTAGGAAAGGTGCTCAGATGAGCCAAGCAATACTATCTGAGCACAAGAGCAGATAACACTATATATCAAGTTCCTGGTGCACATTTGAACATCTTAAGGACTACTCAGGATAGAACTGTTAGGAGTGATTGTCACAAATTTACTGTAGCCCACAATTTCTCAACTAAATATTCTAGATAAAACCATGAAAAGGTCTAAGCTCTGTCACTTACAGTTTTCCTTATGTAAGAAGCTCATAACAATGTTTAATCCAATTTATTTATTTTCTGTGCTATTATAAGATCTCATCCGGTGGTCAAATGTAAAACAAAAATCTCTGTTATGCTGTTTTAAAGGATTTATTTAATGAATGTTAGTGGCTGCAGAAATCATGATGAAATTAATGCTCATCCATTTATAGTTACTATTACATAATTAAACAATTTAAAAATGCATATTTGTGTAGCACAGAGAAAGAAGCCTTAAAAGATTCATAGAGCAAGTAATAAGTTACTTTTTTAATATATAATAATCCAATAATACAATTTTAAACCTAGAAGAAACATATTTAAAAAGTAGACAACAAGATTCCTATGTGCTTTTTTCTTCCTTTCATGAACAGGCCTTCGGGGAGCCCCAGGATATTCTTTGGATCAAGCTCATCATCTTCCAATCGAAATGGATCCATTGATTGGTATGTCAAGGTGAAAATGTAGCAATATATTTGAAAACAGCATCTTCAAGAGTTATCGATTAAGCTATATTTGAATATTATGCTTCATTTAACACAGAAGATAGGAAAATATTTATTCTTGTCAGCCCTGGAGAACTGAAAGCATTAACTATTGATACTGAATGAATTATATGAGTGCTATTTGTTATTAACATTACCAACTATTGGTATTTTAGAAACAGTCAATAAGTCAGTTACATTGTCAACCCATATCTATAATTCTGTTCTCTTATCAGGTCACTTTAGTAAAATAAAATATGAGGCACTGGTAGAATTCATGTATTTTCATTTCTTAACAGTCAGCGCTGTGTGTAACAGTGCAGATGTAAATTAATTTCTGTTCATTCAATTTATTATTTAGTTGGTGTTACTAAATTAATAAATACTAGATTTTAAAGTGATACATGATTGCATTTTTTAAAATAAAAAATATTTCAGAAAGTGAAGTATTTAGAGAAATAACATCTGCTAAAACTGTTAGAGACATTGCAGGACATGTATTCCTAATGGTAGTTATTTCTCCTTGCTTCCAACTCTTTTCTTTGTGCTTGATTGGTTTTTTTTTGCCGTAGCTACATTTTGAGACAGAAATTGGGGATAGGGGAGGTTCCTAAGAACAATTTTGCACGACTGGTGAGAAAAAAATGAACTTTTAAACACTTCCAGTTGAAAAGTTCTTTTTTCATCTTTCTCAATATTTGCGGTTAAAGGACAACTATCTCAGGAGAGCTAGCTTTCTCATTCTATATGCTTCATTTGCTCACATAATGACAATGATTTTCACTCACATTTTCCTCTCAAAAGCTAGGGCACAAATATTGTGCCCACCTGTTCTGGAAAGCCGACTAATTTGGTATTAATTATCTTTCAGTGGATGGACATAGAAGGTCTGATAATTTAAACGTGTGCTCATGGGTAGTATATAAACATGGTATTGACTTTTACAAGTAAATTTAACATAGGGTGTTTTTTGTTTTATTCAGTCTCTTTTTAATGCAGTTTTGGGCAATCTAAGTGGAATAAGCAAAAATAGGGACAAAAGAAATTTCAGAATATTATCTACATCGAGTCACATCCCTACATTAGGAAAAACATGTCTCAGAGTGAATTTCATCTCTCCTTCCTTCAATTAGTTGAAGTTGTCAAGGTTCCCTCCATAGCTACTGTAACAAGAGAAACCAACCTCTGGAGTTGTTAGCGCTTGGATAGCTATTACTGCATGAGATGACTTGCTGTATGAGGCTATGTCTCTCCATTCAGCACAGAGTGAGCGTAGATAGCTAACTTAGGTTATATACTGAACATTTAGATAGTTAATGTTAGGTGAGAGGGAACACACCTTCATCATATTGCCAAATCCTGTCTGTTGTGTCAGAGGAAGTAAAGATCACAGGGTGGTGGGATTCAGCATGAATCATTCCTTTTCTGTCTGCCTGAGGGAATTTCCAGGTGGCATTACCTCTTTTGACGTTACTACCCATGGCCTGGCTCCCTGCTCAAGGAGTAAGTGATAAGACAATGTTGAAAAAGCACATTAGATTTGAATAGCTTTATTGGTTTAGTCCTTACATCTTTGATCTGGTTAAGACTCTGCAGGTATGAGGCATGACAAGGTCATTCAATATAAGCTGGGACATTTTCTGTAGGAGGGATACCTACCAGCAAAAATTGACTTTCAGCAGTATTGTTGACTTGGTATTTTAAATGAACATCCATCACTTTCCCCTAGTTCAATTTGGTTTTGGAGAGTACTTCAGTAGAGCACTTAAAGTATTACCACATATTATGTGGTGCATCAGGCAGTTTATAAGAAGTTGCCATCTTCTATAATATCTTTTGTCTTATTCAAAGGGAAACCAGAAATCTCACAATCATTTTGTTTTTCTGACACCCATATAGACAGCTCTAAATGTTCATATTCAAAATGCTTACTCAACAACAAATTCACAGTTCATTGAAAGTTAAATGTATTCATTTTCTCCTGTAAGTGGATGACAGGAAGGTGTTGGAATGGCTTACTTGTAAAATGTGTTTTGCATTTTGTTACAGCAAATAACTCTGGTGTGAACAAACGGCAGATCACAGACCTTGTGGATCAGAGCATCCAGATCAATGCACATTGCTTCGTGGTCACAGCAGATAATCGCTACATTCTTATCTGTGGTTTCTGGGACAAGAGCTTTCGAGTTTATTCTACTGAAACAGGTGATGCTAAATACAGGTGCCTGTTTCTTCTTAGGTCACAAAGTGGACAATTGTCTTAATATTACCATGTCTAATGCCTGTACTTACCCATGAATACATTATAAAGGTAGTTTATAAAATGCTTCATTATTGTTTGAGCATAATAGCTTGAAGATGCTTTTATTTTTTGAAGCTAAAGGATGTAAAAAGAAACAGGCACACAGTTGTGTTAGTGGTAGCTTTTGAAAACCATAGTTATATTCAGGAAATTGATCATACGACCAAATTTTTGTTAGAATATTTTCACAGCTGTATTGTTTCTATCTGTATTTACTTCATGTGATAGGGAAGTAGGTTGCATAGCCTGCCACTGGGAATCAATCTTCTTTGTCTAATTGCTTAGCCTAATATAATTGCTAAAAGGTGACTGCAGCAATGGAAAGGAGGAGGTGATGATCATAGTAAACCTTAGTTTAACATTAACATAAAACAAATATACATTTTGAATACAGTAATGCAGCACCATTATGGAAAAGTTCATATGCTGTTATGCATATCATTCATGAAATTCACAAATAGTCTTATAACACCATTGCTTAAATACTGATGGAGCTGTAACTCCACTTAATATTCAGTGACTGCAGCACTGACTTGATATTTGGAGATAAGCGTTAGGTTATGGATTGACACTCAGCATAGACCTCAATAAGAACATAAAAAAGAGAAAAAAGTAAGTTCTATCTTTGTGGGATTTTAATATTATTATAGTATGTAGTGAACAGTAATTAAGAGACATGAGGCAAGAATTACATTTAAACTAGGTATTTTTTTTTGTGTTTTAGTTAATGATTCCTCGCTGCAAGTACTTAAAAAACTGAATTTGTATCACTTTGCATTCCTATCAGGAAAATTAACTCAGATTGTGTTTGGCCACTGGGATGTCGTGACTTGCCTTGCCAGATCGGAGTCCTATATCGGTGGTGATTGTTACATTGTGTCTGGGTCTCGTGATGCTACATTGCTGCTTTGGTACTGGAGTGGCCGACATCATATTATAGGTGACAATCCAAATAGTAGTAAGTATCCTGTAAAAAACCACCTCCCTGAGAGGTCCTCTGTCACCTATTTGTTTTTAGCATTCCTTCTATCAGGTTCAGAAGGTGTTAACAAATGTATCGATTACTTCACTTGTAGGTTGAAAGTTGGTATGAGAGCAGCACCACTTCATTGAGTACTAGCCAAAAAAATGTTCAAACTGTCTTTGCATGGTAACAGATAATAGTATGGGAGTAATTCTTAAGTTCATAATTGCCAGTATCACTTATAGCATCATGTCATCATAAACTAGAACAAGATGGTTCTGGCCTTTAAGTGACAGGATGCATATCACTATATTTTGACTTTCTCTTTTCCAGAAATATTTTCTGGCATTTGAACTTAGTGCTTTTGTGCTACAACATGCTGTATCAGATGCTTGCCTTTTCAAAAAAATGGATTTCTCACATGCCATGGAATTAAATGAGTCTGAGAAAGGTCTTTCTATAGTAAGCAAACGTTTGGAGGAGCAATGTGACTGTATAAAACCAGAAAAAGATAAAATGTCAGGAAGAGTTTATATTTCATTTGCCAGGGACTAACTATCAGTGCTTTGTGGACTGAAGAGGGCATCATCATCATCATCATTATTATTATTACTAATTATTTATTTATGAAAGAGGACAATTAAAGTGCACTACTGATTTACAAGGTCCTTTCACCCAAGAAAGAAATGTGATCACAGCTAAAGACAAGAGCAACTTTTATCCATATAGTATAGGTCTTTTGTACAAGACTAAATCCATTTCATTTAAAGCAGTTTTTGAATTTTGATGATTATTTTCAGCACAAGGGTATTGCTTCTTCAGATAAACATAGAAGAATCCATCACTATCAATTTTGATCTCTGGTTCAAGTACTGACTGGAGGCAGTTGTAGACCTGTCAGTTACAGACATCTAAGTGAGAGTATTTCTTCCACTGAATGTCTGGTAGAAAAGTGTTTTATTTGTTATAGAGTAAATATTTTGTTAATTACCAGGCAGCAAATTTTCTAATGTGTTTTAATTTTCTTCCATTTTTCTGTAAGCTGAGCAATGGGGAGACAGATGATTATCTGTGGTAATCACTTTCTCACCTGGTTTTCTTCTGATTTTATAACAAAAAAAGAACGGAGGGTGGAGGAAGAAAATTGTGTTCCCATAACAAATTTCTCTAATTTTGGTGCATATTACAGGTCTTTTTTAACACCCAAGTCTCAGATAGGGAGAAAATAAATCTGATTCCTGGAAAGGAATTTCATATCCAGATACTCTGTTTAGCTTGATGCCATTTTGCTTCTTTGAATGCCTGTGTGATTCATACCAAGTAGTAGCAATTTCTATGCTGAATCAGAAAAAAGTAAGAGCTTACTGCTTTTGTTGAATTAAAAATGTGAGACTTTTCCTTTACTTCTTTTGATTGTGTGGAGCCTGGACAGCCTTGTCATTAACATCTGCTGACTGGCTGATACAAACTGCTCCATGTCTTTAGCAGATAAATTTATTGTAGTCTGATATGTTTTTGTAATTATGAGCATACCTGAATGCAAGAAGGTGGTATATTTTAGAATCTCAGATTTAATATGTGAGCTGCGTAACTTTGGGAGTGTCTGCCTTGGAGCGCTTTATTTTTATGAAAGAAAGGATATTGGTTGATGGACAAAACTCAATGAAAACATTAACCAGTTGTATGATTTGCTCTGTATCTCTACCTCTCTATAGAAAAGTTACTGTTTTGCAGAACAAAAATCCTTACACTCAAATTAATGGGAGTCATATCAGGGCGTGTATAATCTCGCAGGCACAGGTAGCAGCACCCAGGAAGATTAGGTTGCTGGATCTGTTATGCTGGCTTCCAAATATATTGAACATATTTCTTACTGCTTGTGCTGAAGACATGTTGAATACCCATCTTTGGAAAGAGTGATGTCATCATTATAATTTCTGTCTCTACTCATTGGATTAAAGTTAATATGGATATGCTAATTATATGCCAGGGGAGGTTCAGGCAGAACATTAGGAAAAAAATTTTCGTGGAAAGGGTCATTGGGCCCTGGAACAGGCTGCCCAGAGAGGTGGTTGAATCACCTTTCCTGGAGGTGTTTAAGGGATGAGTGGACGAGGTGCTGAGGGACATGGTTTAGTATTTGATAGGAATGGTTGGACTCGATGATCTGATGGGTCTTTTCCAACCTGGTTATTCTATGATTCTATATATACTAGTACTTTACTATAACTAACACTTCATGAGTTGTAACATATCCTTATTAACAGTTACTTTGACTTTTCGTGTACATAATCAGAAAGTATAGATCACATGCCTGAAAGACCTACTTCTACAATTACTAAATATTAAATCTAAATCTTAAATTACTAGATTCTGTTTCCTACCATGAACGGACATGATAGGTTGTTGTATGGCTGGTTCCCTGTATACTGATTTTCAGGAGTGAAACATTCTTAAAAATCCTTATGAAAATATGTTTGAAGTTTTACATAGTTTAAGACACTGAAATAAGAAAGAAATATCTACTCTTCTAGACCTACTGGTAGAAGATTAGGATTTACCTTATAGGGAAAATGAAAGTGAGATGTTCACTGTAGGTCAAATCCAATTAGTTAACATCTTTGGAATGAATTTCTAGAAAGATGTAGATGATATTTTCTGGGGGGAGAAAGGAGGGATTAGTTTCTTTAAAGCTGTCATCTGGAGACACAGATAAGGTGTTTTATATCACGGATTGTAAGAAAGTGAAGAATTCAAAGAAAAATGTCAGGTATAGTAATTATCTGGGTTAGATGCTTGACTTTATAATGATCTTTTAAGCTGAAAGACAGTTAATTATCAATTTCAGCCTCAATGCATCCAATTACCAAAAGGAACTTTACTTGTTTCAGAAAATGTTAAGGGATGGAAAAGCAAGACCCCAGTCCGAAAGAGTTTATGTGGTTTAACATTTGTATAGAAAAATGTAGAAAGCATTGCATTAGAAAAGATAGCAATAACAATCATTTATTGTGAAATGTTCTGGGGCAAAAAAGATTGTCAGAACAAACTCTTTACCAGTTCTGCTAAAATTCTATATTCCACAATCTGTGAGTTTGTTAGATAAAATCTTTACCTAACAACACATATGTCAGCAATCTAACCTGTCAGGCTTGTTCAGAACCTTCTGCTGAAACACCTGTGTGACCTAAGCTGTGTCTTTGGGAAATACAGAACCAGCTCCAGTTTAAAGAGAACGATAGTGAAAAATTCTTAGATAATACTCTTGCAAGTGGCTGTTCCAGCTCAGTAGCTAAAAACTTGCCTGTGAAAGCACGATGAGCTTAATTTTATGATTTCAAAATAATTTTACTAATCAATGCATTTATTAAGTTATGACTTTTCTTATACCATAAATATCAAAAAGGAGTTTCTGGTTCAGTTTGCCCTTGTTACAATGTCTTGACACTTCTCACAGTTGCTGGGAGAGGACTGTAATTTTACTAGATTTTAAAGACAATGTTTTCCATGGTGTAGCTTTCAAAAGTAGCTTGCAAAAAACCTTCTTGTTAGAATGCTTGTTCAAAAGTGGGAGACTAAGTTCTTTGCCTCCAGAGACTGTGGGAATTAAAACCCATGTTCCCATATTCACAAACATGTGTTGACTGTCAGGCTATAAATTAATGTAGGAGGCCACCTCCCAGCCCACCTGAACTTCTAGCTTTGGGGGAAAGCAAAATTCCTTTTCCTGGTCTTGTTTGTGGATCTTAAATGACATGGTGATTGGCTAAAAATAGAAGTCAAGAAAGCAAGAACCAAAACTGCGTAGCTTCGACAGTAGTATTTAGGGCAAATTGTTTCTCT
Organism: Clamator glandarius; assembly: GCA_033459285.1. Classification (NCBI taxonomy): domain Eukaryota; kingdom Metazoa; phylum Chordata; class Aves; order Cuculiformes; family Cuculidae; genus Clamator; species Clamator glandarius. The sequence goes on from JAUNZM010000411.1 coordinate 112,397, forward strand.
ACTTCTACTTTCTCTGGTCCTACAAAAATCAATTTCATGACTACGCAACAGCTAAGCTCCAATAGTGGTGATATAAAATGTCCTTCGCCAGCCTATACTAGAGTCTGGTGCCTAGAGACACTCCTGGAAAGTGAGATATGTGGCATTATTTCATTTAAGCTGAGCGGGAGCTGAATACAGGTTTTTGGTTTTTCTGTGAGCCTCTCTTTATTTCTCCACTTCTGCTTAGGTAAGTACCGCCTTTGAGAAAAACACTGAACTTCATGAAGCTTAGTCATCTTGCCAGGGTCAGATACTTACTTTCTAAGCCAAAATTGTCCATCTGAAATAGGTAATCTGAATCTGCACCTTATTAAGTTGATGATCACATTTTATAAATCTGCTGCAGTTGAGAGAAAAGTGAAAGGAATCTGTTTTCTCTTAGGAAGATACGGCATATGCAAAGGACGTTTTTGCTTATTTTAACTCTTTGAAGTGATCTAGCAAATGTAAATCTTTGCAGTTCTCAGAGGCTGAATAGAAAAAGCATTGTGATGGAGTTTGACGATTTTGTGTTTGATTTCTTTTTCTCTTATGTTATGTAGGGATTTATTTTAGCTGAGTGCTAATTTGTATACAACTTTCTTCTCACGTAGCAACTGTATTAGTCATCACAAAAAGGAGCAAAGAAAGCATATGATATGCCCTGGAGTTCAACGTATTTCGTTATAGTTGTTTTATTTTCATATTTTATGATTGCTTTATTGAATATCTCTTTCAAACAAGTGAATCTGAAAATGAGAATTATCTCCAAGTCTTTGAATAGATACCAAAGTGGATGATAGAATTGCAGAAAAGTGAGGGACAGATGCTTTCATCTGAAACAGACACAAATTCAGAAACTAATTTGGAAGTGATAAAAATTAATTTGCACACTTTAATTGGAATCAGACTCCTGCATGAAAGAAAGGAAGGGAAGGCAGCTTGTGCTAAAAGCTGATTGAATTTTTTGTCAGGTAGGCATGTTGGACTTGGCCGCTTATCCTCTTGAGCCTCTCTGTGCAATATATTGCGTTCACCCTCTGACTGGTGTTCTTTAAAAGGATCAATGCTATTCCTGTTTTGTCCCTAGAGCCTGAAATTTCATTGATCTTGGGACTTGACATTTCTCATTACCTATTGTAGCTTCCAAGAGAATGGTCACAAGAGTTGTGAGAGTTAACCCTGCATTTTCTAATGGGAACTGTGCTGACCATTGGAAAATATTATGTCCACCATCCCTAATCTGGTTTTGTTTAGCATTTTAATATAATCCTCACAGGTACTAACAATTCACCCCATGCTAGTGAGAGTATTCTGTATATACCTAAAAGGAAGGGTAGCATTGCCATAAAGGACCTTTATCAAGTTAACCTGCACTTTTTTTAAAGTCTGTCAGGAAGCATGCTTTTATTTATTCCTTTTAGATAATGTATTTTTAAAACAATTTTAAATTGTAAACATTGCATGTTTTCTGAGTTTGTACCTCTAAAGAGTAGTTACTCTGAACTCAGAATATTCACCTATTTGCTTATACCCCTCTACATTTGCATACCCTATAGCGTACCCTCGTTTAACCTTGAAAGAGCAGCAGTTTAAAAACAGCTACCAATGTGTTCTGCACCAAGTGGACTGGATGGTTGGCTGAAGGTCCTGTGCAAACACATTGGCACTCGTGCAATCGGCTTTGCATTGTTGAAAGAATACTGTTGTACCATTTAGATATTAATTTTTAAATGGCACTTGGCTCTATTCTGCCAGAGTAGAAGCTCTTTGAAAACCAGTGTGTAATTTATGTTGGCACCATCTCTACTCTGATAGCCAGACATCTCTCTCCTAAGACTGCTAAGGAAAGGTAAATGAGCCAATACTACACCTGAACTGATGCAGTTATATTTAGCATTTTCTTAACAGATGTCTGTGCCTATGTTTTGCTGCATACCCAATGGGAGCTGTACAGCACAGGGCAGTTCAGCAACTTGCCAAAGTTATCAAAGCAATTTAGTGGAAGAAATAAGAAGAGAAGCTGCAGATCCTTACTCTCCTCTACTCTTTTTTTCCTTTGGGGATCTGGATAGTTGCAAGATATCTGGAAGTCCATTCCACTCACCTTGGTGTGTTGTTTGTAGATGTATACAATGCTGCTTATATTCCTCAAAAATAAATCAATACTGCCTGAGGAAAGAATATCTTGAATATATGAATATTTTTTTGTCAGCAGTCTTTCTTTTACAACCATTGTTCCTTCATATTCTGGACATCGTTATTGGCTATTTCCTAGTTTAAAATATTCCTATTTATTCGTTGTAGCCTTATCTTTTCATCAAACTCCAGGTTGGTTTTGCCTGACAGTAAAAATTCAAGGATATTACATTTTCCATTCGATGAAATACATAGTGTTTTCTAAGATTTTTTTTCTAGTCACCCCTCAAAAGTGCTAATAATAAAGTAAATAGTAGGTTATTTTTAACAAATAATTCAGCTATAGCCTTGTACTTGCTTCCACCAAAGTCAGAAATGAAATGGAACCTGGAATTCGCTTTATGCTCTCATGTTTCTTTTTACAGATCACTCTTATATGTAGCCCCATATCAATCTATACATAATCCCTGGAAGATGACAACATGGGAGAAATAGTAACACTCTATGTGCACTTTCTTTTCTTCTCCTTTTTTTAATCTTACCACATAAGAGCACAATTTGTTCCAGAACAACCTTACAGTAGTATTAAGAATTAAGGTTTTTTCTGAGAGGAGGGAAGATGTATTTTATTTTAGACTTCATAGAAAAACTTACTTCTGTGGAAATACAACAGAGATTATTTTTTTTCCTTCTGCCCTCTAGTAATTCAGTTCAAAGGTGCTCCTTTGGGGAAATTACAGGGAGTTTACAATGATGGTATCTGAGTTCATAGGTACGATATTTCCACCTGCAATTCCCCCAGAGCTGCAGCCTTTGACCTCTGGTTGCATCTATCAGTGGTGATGTGACAGTGACAGAATATTTTGCTAGATTTTGAATGATTCCTGGAGTTCACAACTTCTGTCCTTTGAAATAAAATGTAATATAACTGAGGTTCTCTTCCCCATGCCACAGCTTTCCTGTAGAAAGTATCACTGAATAATTTTTCATTTAAGCCCTAAGGGGAAAAATCCCATTTTCAATTACTATCGAACTGTTACTCTTAATAGTGATATTCCATTATTAATTTGTATTTACTGAAAAACAGCACTCAAAGATCTGTTTCAGGGCAGTTGTTTTTGATAAGCATTTTCCTTTATAAATCAAGAAGTCAATTAAATATGTTCATTTGTCATATTTTGACATTTTACAATTTCATGATATATAGTGTTTTCCTAGCAAACACTGAGAAACATGCCCTTTTGAATATTGACTTATTTCTTTTCCCTTAAAAAATTCTATCTATCTAATAATTTCAGTCATTCACCCTTGCAGTCTGATGACTCTACTGTGTAGACCTTTGTAATCATAGTTTAAGCCAAGATGACCCTTAAGCATAATTCCTCTTTCTTACAGGGAGATATAAAGAAGAAAAAAAAAAGTGGAAAATTCTAAATTTACTCTATTGCAATCTTTTTCCACTTTTCTGTTATTCACTTGGGGAAAAGAAAACCTCAGCTGATGAGGTTCTCAACAGCAACATAGATAGGGAAATTATAAAAATCTAAATCTCAAAATATGGGTAATCTTTGATGAGGTATACAAGGCATCCTTCTCTATTTCTTCCAACATCCATCCTTCCCAAGCAGTAAAGAGAATTTTTGAGTCACATCTTCAATTTCCAGACCAAAAATATTCTTTTCTTGCAGGCTAGATTAAAGACTGAGGAAACTAGGGTTTATTGTGGTAACTCTTTTCATCAGAGATAGGAAAGTGTTAATGTGTCTGTACATGATAAGAACAGGTAGATCAACACACTCTGAAATATCGGGTCCAAACTAAAGTCCATATATCCATGGTTGGTAGTTCTCAGCTAGTTCAGAAAGATACTAAAATATGTGGAATTATTCTAAAAATGTTGGTGACATGTTAGGATTTGGCAGGAAGTGGTACAGATTCACCATAAAATTTCAAGAACTATTGTTATATACAGTTCTGGCTACCTAAATTTCAAGAAAAATCTTGAAATAGAAATTTCAAGAAAGATAGATAGGCACAGAAACAACAAGCCCATCACTTCAAAGGAGTTTATAAGTGTCTGATTTGTTTAATTGAGTCAAAAGGAAAGGTTAAGTGGGTTGATTGCTTCTGTAAGTACATGTAAGTACACAAGCAATGAAGACCTAAAGCTAAAGGACAGTGCTGACACAAGAACAAAGAGAAAGAAGGTAGACAGGAATAAATTTAGACTACAAATCAGAATACTTCTCTCCTTTAGAGTAAGAAAGGTCTGGAACATCCTTCCAAGTCGTGTACCCAGATAACCATTTCACTAATTTATTAAGAGATTTATCTAATGTGTCTGCAATAAAAAAGACTAAATTCATTGACCAACAAAAATCTATCCAAACCTGCATTCCTAAACCATATCTTTCAGAAACCCATGCAATATTGTTTAGCTACTCCAGTAGTTCCTTTGTTAATTTGTTTTATGGTTTAACTGTTTCAGCAGTTAGGAAACTGCATTTTATTGCTAGGTTGAAATGTGTGCAGCCATTCACCCATTGGACCTTGCTGTACCATTAGCTGCAAGATAAACTTCTGGGCTATTGGGCATCTTTCATGCCTGTGACTCCCAGCTATGGTGGCCAAGTCACTTCTTTACTTCCTGTGCAGTGAAGAGAGAAAACACTTTTAACATTGTTCAGCCGTATAAGACTCTGCAATCTTATTCTCCATATCAGTTATGTGACCATCTAAGGTCATTTCTGTAAATGTGGGTACAAGACTTTAATCTTTTGGGTTTATAATGGCAAGATAGTTGTCGACTTCCCTTTGCTGTTCTAGAGTATTGTATTGAAAGTTAATGTTGAAGGAGTTTTCCTTTCTGGCTCCATTAATCCTGTCTTCCTGCCTCCCAGAACAGAAACTCCTCTCCAGCGAGCAGAGTTTATGCTTGCCCGGGATCATCAACCTTCCACCTGGGGCCATTCAAAATAACTAAAATAAATAAAACACATTTTTCTACCTTTTTATTTTACTAGGCAATGCAGAGACTGTTATAGTAATGACTTTCTCTCTTTATTATGCAGTTGTCCATTAAGCTTTATATCAGGTTTCTATATGTGTGTGTATATGTATATGCACACACAACCATATATTACTAGCAAAGATTTTACATTATTCTCTAGATAACATTATTGGTTAGTATTCAACCAAGAATCATTTGCCAGCTCCTAACTGGACATCTTAGTTTCCAGTAACCTAATATGTAGCTCATAGTAGATACCAACACAAGTAGCTGATACTTACATTACAGCTTCTTTTAATACCATCACATTTTGTGTTCTTTGTCTGAAATATAAATTTTTTGTATTTTCTGGTCATAAAATGACAATTTATTGTTATGATTTCTCTATTGTAAAAAGCATCCTGCCCATAATTTCTAAACCAAAGAAGTTTGCTTTTTGTTAACGATTGAGCTAATGCACTGGGGAGCTGTGCTTATGAAACTGTATGATACCTGAACGTATTTTGCTTGGAAACCGAAGTAAGAGATATTTAAGCTTACTGCACCTCACTTTGATGCTTACTAAGTTAAGGCACATTACAGCAATATTCTTTTGTTGATAAAGCATGTATGGCATTGTATTCCTCTCTTGTTCCCTTCTTGTTTCTTCTTCTTCTTATACTTTTTAACAGGTGATTATCCAGCTCCTCGTGCTGTTCTAACTGGTCATGACCATGAAGTTGTCTGCGTGTCAGTCTGTGCAGAGCTGGGACTCGTTATCAGTGGTGCTAAAGGTCAGAAATGTTTTTATTATTTAAGTCTGAACACTTTTAGCACCTTTTAAAGTGGTACTTCTCAGTATTCCTTGAAACCACATACACTTTAATTATCCAACTTCTCCTCTACTAAGTTGTGTTGTAATTCTGGGGGAATCTGCAGCAGCTATCTCTGAGTGTTGTTACTTCCTATCTGTACTTACGAAGTTTAGACAAAAAATAAGTTGATCATTCCTTCCAAACATCAACCTGTGCTGTTATTCCCCCCACATCTGGAATAGTTGATAAGAGTATACAATAATTTATCATTACATCTATTGATTTTTAAAAAACCTGTTGATAGAGACCTGTATTTAGAGGAGGGACAGCTCCAAGCTCTCCACGCTGATCTTAATTGAATGACAGTTTGTAGGACTGATCTCAGTCTCCTCAGCAAGGGAAGCAGAGTCAATTTGCTTGGTTTTCTATCTGTGGACAGCATTTCTTCCACGAGGTATTTTGGTAGTGGATTCCAAATAATGAGGAGTTTGCAGGTTTGTAGCTACTTTGCTTCTATTAAACTTTTAGAGCCATCTGTTCATACTTTCTCTCTGTTACTTGTCTTTGGAATCCAGAGTATCAAATAATTGCTAATACAAATGTTCAAAATACTTTTCCAAACCAGTAGCAGTTTCCTGTTAATCAATGTAAATAAAGAGCCCACCTCAATGAGTGCTTGCTTCTGCTTTCCTTATTCTATTTCTCCTTCATTTGTTCTATTTTACTTGTTCTGCTTACCTTCTCCTTTTCCCCTTAAATCCATGTCCACTTTTCTTCCTCCACTGCCCTTTCTTGTTCAGCTTCTTTTCTTAATTTAGCAAACTGTATGTCTTTTTCACTTTTTCTTTCCTATTTGCCTCCCCTTACTTTGTTTTGTCCTTCATTGTCTCTTCTTCCTTCTTATTCCTTTCTTTACATTACCCTTGTCATTCCTCCATGTTCTTCTTCCTTATATCTCTTCCTATCATGTTTCCACCCCCCTTCAACATCCAGCTTTTTCTGTCTATAGCTATGCCTGTTTTATTCATCCCGATGGATATCCTTATACTTCTTTTTAAAATGTTTGCTGCTTCTGAGAGCAAGAAGGATGTGATAACTTGTTCTGCCGCTTTTGCTCACAGCTGTGCCCCTGGTTTCATCTTTTATACTGCCTCAGAGCTCAACATTTATTTTCAAAGCTGAGTGTGAAACTTTTGAGTAAAGGCATTTATAACACAAAATCCTAATGGATCATTAACTCTCATAATGACGTACTACATAACAGTCATTTATCAAGAGAAATGGAAGCTCAATGTGGCCCCACTGTTACTCTTCTCACATTCTTCCTTTTCATACTTTAGTCCACATATAAATGCAGAGAGAAAAATCTCTATTTTATTGCTGCCTTCCAGCAGATGCTTTCTAGTCCCTTTCCAGTTTCTTAGATTGCATTTCATGGCAGTGCTGCATTGCTCTGCAAACCTGCCCAAGTGCTGCCTGTGCTCCCCTGCGGGGTGGCTGCCCCTCTGGAGCTGGCTGTGGCACTGCAGTGACATTCACAGCACACCAGAGAACCTGCTGAAGCAGGGAGACAGCACATACAGGACTCCTCTGAGAAAAATCCTGTGCATCAGGTTGATGTTTGCACATTCTTACCCAACTAACCCCAAAAGAGCAGTGTTAAAGGCCTGTATGTCTTTGTAGTATTCTCCTAAATCAGATTTTTTTTGTGTCTTTTCATGTCCACGACTGATGGATCAGATGAGCCAACTTAGTGGCAGTTTGTTAGTGGACTTTAATATGAAAGTGTTACGCATATCTTTTGAAAAACTCTAACATAGAATCATAGAATCACCCGGCTGGAAAGAACCTCTTGAATCATCAAGTCCAGCCATTCCTATCTGCCACTAAACCATGTCCCTGAGCATCTTGTCTACCCATCTTTTAAATACCTCCAGGCATGGTGACTCAACCACCTCCCTGGGCGGCCTATTCCAGTGCCCAATGACCCCTTCTGTGAAAATTTTTTCCTCATATCCAGTCTGAACCTCCCCTGTTGGAGTTGGAGGCTATTCCCCTGTGTCCTGTCCCCTGTCACTTGTGAGAAGACGCCAGCACCCTCCTCTCTATAATCTCCTTTCAGGTAGTTGTACATAGCAATAAGGTCTCCTCTCAGCCTCCTCTTCTCAAGGCTAAACAACACCAGCTCCTTCAGCTGCTCCTCCTAAGGCCTGTTCTCCAGCCCCTTGACCAGCTTCGTCACTCTTCTCTGAACACACTCCAGAGCCTCAACATCCTTCTTGTAGCAAGGGACCCAGAACTGAACACAGTATTCGAGGTGTGGTTTCACCAGTGCCAAGTACAGGGGCAGGATAACCTCCCTGTACCTGCTGGTCACGCTGTTTCACACCATATATCTCTACTCAACCAAGCTGGTTTTTTCCCCGCCAGCTCATTTTCCGGCACATGGGGACAGCTTGTTCCTGCACTGCCACAATTTCCTTCTTGAACAACACCCAGCCCTCTTGGGCTTCCTTGCCCCCAAGGACTGTAAGGTGGAGGCATCACTTCTTACAACATTCTCGCAGTTCAGTATTTCCAGAGCTGAAACACATATTTGAGAAAATAAATTAATTTCATTATGGTCATATCCCATGGATGCAATCAGGCCTGGGATCTCTCTGTATAAGGCTTTATGCAAACACAGATAAAAACCTGGACCAGAGGACTCACACATGAGTGCACTGATGCTGTGATTCATTCTACCTGGGTAAACCCAACTGCTGTGTGAATTTCAAAGAAGTTAGGAGGGTTTAACATGAGATGACTGTGTCTGCCAGAATGAATTTACTTTCAGGATCATGAAGCAGTTGTATAAGGAAGAGATTACTGTCCTGTCCAGGAGTATCCTGTGATTCATAAAAGAAAACATTTAGTATTTACCATGACTCATTACACTTATCACTGAGGAAATTCCTTTTCTTAATAGGAATACAGATCTCACTTTCAAAAGAGCTTTTCTCATAGATCTTGAAATGGAAATAGCTTAGTTTTGCATCTTAGAATGTACATTGTAGATTTCATAGCTGTCTTTTTCTTTCATTAGCAATAGTAAAAAGACATTAAAATCTCTCTGGAGTAAATGCAGTTATAGTGTAGTCTTCTAAATGCTTCTATAGTCCAAATACCATAGTAACTCTGTTGGCTGTCAGATAATGCTCATTGTTAAAGTAATTCAGGACTGAAATCTATGCAAATAACACATTCATTGGGGTAGAGAACCTAAAGGAACTGCCATTGTCTATAGGAGAAATATGCAGTGATACAATTATATGCCCTCTGGGAGTTGCTCCTACTAGTCACTGATAGGGCCCCATCTGTTTAATGTGAGTGGGCAGGCTAAAGAGAGTTCATCTTGTTGGAGGAAAGCAGTAAGTCTGAGGCTTCTGAATGCTTGGAAAGGGGAAAGAATATTTTAGAAGATAGATAATGAAAATTCCTACCAGTTTAAGTAAATAATGAAGTACTACTTTTAGGCATGCTATAAGTATTTTCTTAATATGTTAGCTCTTGCATTTCCTTTTCTGTTGCTTATTTTAAATCTTTTAAACAAACATTGCATCCTGTATCTATGCAGGACTAATGTGATATAAATGTGTATTATGCATTGCATTTGTGCACAGTATATAGTTTGTATAAGCAGCAAATGTATGATATATTGTTTTCATATACAGAAGGTCCTTGTCTGGTACACACAATTACTGGAGATTTGCTGAGAGCCCTGGAAGGAACAGAAAACTGCTTGTATCCCCGCTTAATTTCAGTATCTAGTGAAGGTCACTGCATCATCTACTATGAACGAGGACGGTTCAGCAATTTCAGCATTAATGGCAAACTCTTAGCTCAGATGGAGATCAATGATTCAACCAGGGTAAATCTAAATGCAAACAAACATTTCTTGTGTCTTGCCTTTATTTACTAAAATAAATTGAATTTATTTGCTGTGTGGTTTAAAAGGAAATCACATGTAAAATTGCCACCTCCTGGTTAAGTCATATTCAAACACAGATCCTCTCATCTCTATCTCCGAATGCAAAAATGCTTTTGTGCTTTTCCAGAATAAATAAGATCAAATTTTTTATGAAACAAGATTCCTGGATTTTTTTAATTTGGAATTACATTTTGTTGGGAGATATGTCTTTAAAACAAAATGCTCTTAAAAGAGTCCATTCTTCATTTATTAGCCAAGACATGAATTTGTGCCTTCAGGGCTCCGCTCTGTCACTAGCATTTGAAGCAGCATTAGGAATTCAGAGCACTGCTGTCCTTTAGGTGTTAAGTGATGGTGCTGAGTACTGTAGGACAAACATCAAAATGTTATGTGCTGAACTCAAATCTTGGCAGATTCACTTAAACAGCTTTTTGGTTATATATCATATTTAAAATAGCATAATTGTTTTATTTAAAATTTGGAGATCCAGAATTTGTTGGTTTATTTTTTATCTGGGGAAAAAGAGGAGTGAAACCCTTTGCTTCAAATTTGAAGTGGGTAGAGCAAAAGAAATGCTTATAAGTCAATTAAATTTTTGTAATATAGCCCTGTTTCCAGAAAACCTAACTGTGTGCTTATTTTATGTATTTTCTCCCGCAGGCCATCCTCCTGAGCAGCGATGGGCAGAACCTGGTGACAGGGGGTGACAACGGTGTAGTGGAAGTATGGCAGGCCTGTGACTTCAAGCAGCTCTATATTTACCCTGGCTGTGATGCTGGCATAAGAGCTATGGATCTGTCTCATGATCAGAGGTGGGTTTGTCATTAATATTTGAATGTAAATTATGAAATTGTGCAAAGCCTACATCTCCATGAATATTAAGGTATGAACCCATGACATGCAGTCATTAATGGGATGTCATAGAAAACAATTAGACCAGTTGTTATCTTGTTGATTTATCTAACTCAGCATTTTTTTCTGATCTTGTATCTCATTAATGCAAGCATTTAACATTAATGTGAGGTCTTATATCATTGAAATCACTAAGCCAGAGACTTGGCTAGCAAAATGTGAGTAAAATTACATTAACTTAAAAACACGGGAACAGTCAGACTGGATCAGACTGCACTAGTGCCTATTAACTAATGCCTAAAAAAAATTACAGTTTATGATAAATTTCTGATTTTCAGCTATGTAGAGCTTGAGAACTTCTTAAAGTTGCATCTAGACTATTATGTGTAATATTATCAGTGGATCTATCTACTAAGAATGAGTGTGATCCTTTGACCTTCTTGAACAATGGGGATGCAGTGTATGAGTCTAGGTATTTGCAGTCACTGCTGTGGCACTAAAATGCACAATGCAAGTGTAGCTTAGCTTTACTCACATAATTAAGCAATGGCTTTTGTATGGTTTGCTAGAAGTGGTGATAGATGTCTAATCCAACTTTAGACCTCAGCTACCATAGTTATCAGGTTATGTGATAACTGAAAAAACACTTCAACGGTTGCCACCAGAGTAATGTAAATATGGAATATGAAGCATTTTGAACAGGTTGCTGAGGGAAGTTGTGGATGCCCCATCCCTGGAGGTGATCAAGGCCAGGTTGGTTGGGGCCTTGGGTAACCTGATCTAGTGGGAGGGGCCCCTTTCAATCCTAACTGTTCTGATTCTATGATTTTAGGAGTACCAAGGTGGAATGAGCTTCTAATTAAGAGATCAATTCAGTTCTCTTTGCAGAGAGTTCTCATTCTTTCTGGGAGGCCTTAGGATATCCAAGTGACCCCAGATGAAGCCTCAAAGGCAGAGTTCTCCACAGGCCCTGTGCACAGCTGCCAGTCAGCATAGCCATATCATATAGCCATCCTGGGGCACCTTCTAAAATTAAACAGCTTGGTTGAGTTCTCAAATACCTAAGTGTAGGTTTTTGGCATAGATGGCATAGATGTCTCATGTGAACTAGAAAAACCGTGGAGGTGCACTTGCTACAGCTTGTGAAGTTCAGAGGACAATTGTGCTCACCCTCAAATACATGCCCAGTATCTGACAGAGAGCTGGTCACAGGGTACTCATTAGGATACCCATAGCCAGTTGTACTGTTTGACATACCCCAGAGGTCTGAGGTACACACATAGAATCATAGAATAGTTTAGGTTGGAAGGGACCTTAAACATCATCCAGTTTTAACCCCCCTGCCATGGGCAGGGTCATCCCACTAGATCAGGCTGCCCAGAGCCCCATCCAACCTGCCCTTGAACACCTCGAGGGATGGGGCGGCCACAATCTCCTTGGGCAGCCTATTCCAGTGCCTCACCACGCTCATGGTGAAGAAATTCTTCCTTATATCAAGTTTTTTTTTACATGGGATGGTACAACATATGGCAGAGGATCTACTGAAGACCCACACCCTTTACTAATGTAAAGGCAACTGAATGGAACTCTAGACCTTCCTTAACGACAATGGGTACATGGGAATTTGGCTTATATGGAGACATTTAAAAGCAGCATCACCATCACATACTGAATCCTACCCATGAATTTAATTTTCACATTGTTGCAAAAAGCACTGTTTCTTTTAGCTTTTTCACTGCTTGTGGTAAACCATCGTTTGAGAAGATGAAAGAGAACTAATAGATTTCTATCTTTTTCAGAACTCTGATTACTGGCATGGCTTCTGGCAGCATTGTAGCTTTTAATATAGATTTTAACCGGTGGCATTATGAACATCAGAACAGATACTGAAGTACAATGAAGAACTGAAAGCCCAGGTAAAGCTGAGAGCACAAGTGCTGCAATGAAAGGTGTAGTCTCTGGTGGAAAACCACGTCTGCATTGACCTCCGTTGTACATTCCATTACACCCAGCAATAGCTGTACATTGTAGTCAGCAACCATTTTACTTTGTGTGTTTTTTCACAACTGAACACCAGCTGCTGAAAAGCAAGCTTGTATCATGTAAATTATATGAATTAGGAGATGTTTTGGTAATTATTTCATATATCTTTGTTTATTGAGAAAAGGTAGTAGGATGTGCCACAAGAGACTTTTGAAAATTCTGGGGAACCTTGTGTCCAGTTGTTTCAATGTTTAGGCTTTGAACCTAACATGCATCCCATCTCCAGACTCTTTTCAAGCTGAGATAAAAAAAATACGTTTGATACTTTGTACATCAGATGCACATCTTAACTTTAAAGGGATACTTTTATAAAAGTAAAACCTTGTATAAAGAACAAAACTGTTTCTTAATTTTATTGTGGAGTTACAACTTGCATGTACTTTAAACCTGATGTCTTGAAAGAACAGGTGCATTCACACAAATCAAACTGGAGATCTGCCTAAGGGTACAGCTTGTGTTAAAGGGTTGAATTTGGGCGCAAACAGTAATTTTGACATTTCCACCAACACTTGTTTTTCACTTTTTGAATCTAAACGTTACCCCTTTCAAGTGGAGTTCTGCTCATGAAGCATTTGGATTAAAAGCCATCATTTGCCATATTTAAACTTTATACAATAGAAATTAAATTTCTCCCTTTTAAATTCAAAGACTAGACAGAAAGGGAGCAAAGAAGGAAGTTCAGTTTAATGCTTTGTGATGCTTAATGACTCCCAATACAAAGTGCTATACTTCTAGATTATTAAGATTTGGCGTACAAACCATGGGTGAGATAGCCCCCAGTGATTTTTTCCCTTATTTTTCCTCTGAGCAGCTTTGTTTATTTGACAGCCTTAGCTTCATTGTAAAGGTGACTGAGGTTATTCTTTTCGATTCTTCTGAAAGTCTCACCTGGAGCCACTGAAACTAAGGCAATTCATGTTTTACAATACTGTAATGATAACTATTGGAATAATTTTCTGCACATTGTACTGATCAAATTACACACCCAGGGGTATATACACTTTAATTCATGTTTCTTCTTTGTATATTTGGTGACTGTATTGTCATAGATGTACATATTGTGTCGGTAGGGCTATGAGGCATGTAACAGGAATGTAATTTTCTCAGAATTTACACTCACTTGCAGTCATTTATTTAAAAAGATAATGGATTCTTTGTATTGGCACTTTGCACCAGAAACATATCATTATTTATTGATGTGATTACTTATTTGTTATCCACCTTGTATTAGTAAGTTTAGCACTGAATTTCCTTCTTCATTGTTGTTTGTATTTATAAGGGTCTGAATCATGGGGATCAACGTAATGATTAAGTTATTCATCACCCGTCTGTAAGCAATATCTTGAGTTTGTAGCTTAGAATTGGGAGACTATTGAACATCTGGAAGACAAGTCCATTTCATCTCGAGATCATGGTGAAATATTTTGGATATATAAATTCCTTAAGCTATTGTAACCATGTTTTATTGCAAAGATGTAAAATATGCCAGATGTGTGTGAGTTGGAAATCAAAAAGAAAAATAAAATATGCAAAGAATTCAATGATTGTTTTTCATTTCAATGAACTGGCCATCAAAACATTCACATTATCACTAGAAAGAAACAATTAAATATTATGTTTACCTGCTTGGTTGTGTTTCCTGGGTTCTCAGGAAATAAAACAGAGGTTATTGAGTGTGTTTTGCAACTCTTTTGATTGTCAGTACATGAAGAGAAGCTACTAAAGACACTGATCAGCAAAAGTGAAAAATCAAAGCCTTTAAGGGATATCTAGGATCTTTGTGAACAAGATCCTTGTGAATGCTGTAGAATAGACCTCATGAAAAGCAAAGATCTGATGAGAGCCATTTCATTTGTTATTTAAATATCTGACAATATGTAATGGATTTCATCTTATTTTACGTATTGAAACCTGTATAACAGGTGAGATAAATTGCCTTTTGGAAATGTTAAGGTCCCTACCAAGATTGTAGCAAGTAACTGGAGATAGATAATTATGTGTCAGGTGTCTTATACAAGGTAGCAAGGGTAGGCAAAATACTTTCCTCATATTTAGAAAAAGCTCTGTTGGCTGACAGGCAGAATAACAGCCAACACTTCAATTCCTTGCCCATCTCATTGCCTTTCAATTTAGAAGAATTGTGCTTTGAACAAATATAAAAATTATCTAAAGCAGATATTTGGGAATCTTATTAGAAAATAGTATACATTTTTGCAGATATCTGTTTCTATCAATCAGCTTTTGAAGTGGATAAGCTAACTCCATTGTTTTGAGGGTAGAGGAGAGATGGAGAAGGATATGAAAGGACTGGCATGTTAACAGTGGTGTGTGAAACAGTTTTATTGATACACCACAACCTCATTTCCATTGCTATGAGTATCACCCCTAATTTCATGTTTTATTCAACAAATTGAAGGAAAAAAATGCACCATTGCAGTTAAACAAAAATATTAGTATTTCTGTTATTTTATTTAATACTGTTGTTTGCATGACGACTCTCAACATTACACAAAGTACAATTTAGTTCACAAATTAGAAGTTTTTGGCAAACTTTTGCATTAAAAACTGGCAATGGGTTACAAAAAAAAAAAGAAAAAAAAAGATTCTGTTGTATTACATTCATAGGTAGGGGTATCCAAACAAGTCAGACATAATAATAATAGCAGTAGTAGAAGTAGTGGTAATAATAACAACAACAATTTGCCATCCCCATTACAGTTAAAATTATAAAAATGGAGGCACAGGACAAGGAGAATGTGTCAAAAAGTCTGGTATAGTCACATTGCATCACAGACTCATAGAATAGTTAGGGTTGGAGGGGACCTTAAAGATCATCTAGTTCCAACCCCCCTGCCATGGGCAGGGACACCTCCCACCAGACCAGGCTGCCCAAGGCCCCATCCAACCTGGCCCTGAACACCTCCAGGGACAGAGCAGCCACTGCTTCCCTGGGCAACCTGTGCCAGTGCCTCACCGCTCTCATGATGAAGAAATTCTTCCTTATATCAAGCCTAAATCTACCCCTCTACAGTTTATAGCCATTCCCCCTCATCCTGTCACCACAAGCCTTTATGAATAGTCCCTCTCCAGCTGTTTTGTAGGTGTCTTTCAAGTACTGGAAGGTTACTATAAGATCTCCTCAGAGCCTTCTCTTCTCCAGGCTCAACAACCCCAACTCTCTCAGCCTGTCCTCATAGGGAAGGTGCTCCAGACCTTGGTCCTCGGGACCCATTCCAACAGCTCCATATCCTTCTTAGGTTGAGGATTCCAGAACTGGACACAGTACTCCAGATGAGGTCTCACAAGAGAGGAACAGAGGGGCAGAATTACTTCCCTCGACCTGCTGGCCACCTTCCTTTTGATGCAGCCCAGGATACGATTGGCCTTCTGGGCTGCAAGCGCATGTTGACAGCACATGTCGAGCTTCTCATCGAACAGCACCCCCACGTCTTTCTCTGCAGGGCAGCTCTCAGTCACATCATCCCCCATCATGTACTGAAAATGGAGATTGCCCCAACTCAGGTGCAGGACCTTGCACTTGGCCTGATGAACATCATGAGGTTCTCACAGGCCCACTTCTCCAGCCTGTCCAGGTCCCTCTGGATGACATCCCATCCTCCTGGTGTGGCAACTATACCACTCCACTTGGTGTCATCTGCAAACTTGTTGAGGGTGCACTCATTTCTCCTTGTCTGTTGTTATGAGGTCACCATTCCCAGCCATCAGTGGGGGTACGTTCTCTTTGACCTTCTGCTTTTGATTGATGTACCTGTAGAAGCCCTTCTTCTTAGTCTTTACTTCCCTTGCCAATGTCAGCTCCAGCTGTGCCTTGGCCTTCCTGCCTTCATCCCTACACATCTGGGCAGCATTCCTGTACACATTCCAGGTTACCCGTCCATGCTTGCACTGCCTGTGTGCTTCCCTCTTCTTTAATTTAACCAGTAGGTCTCAACTCAGCCACGCCAGCCTCATCCCTTCTCTGCCTGATTTTCTGCAGACAGGGACAGAGCGCTTTTGCGCTTTATGGAAAACATCCTTAAATATTTTCCAGCCCTGTTCCGCTCCTTTGTCTCAGAGGACCATGTCCTAGGGGGTCATACTGAGTAATTTCTTGAAGAGTTGGAAGTCTGCTTTCCTGAAATTTAGTGTCCTGACTATACTCTTTGCCTGTCCCATATCCCTCTGGACCTTGAACTCCACCAGTGCATGATCACTGCAGCCCAGGCTGCCTCCGATCCTAATATCACTGATGAGTTGTATTGGTGACCATAAGGTCCAGTATTGCATCTCCTCGGGTGGGGGTTTCTATTAGCTGGACTAAGAAATTACCTTCAATGCAGTCAAGGAGTCTCCTGGATTGCCTACAGCTTGCTGTGCTACTTTTCCAGCATATGTCAGGGTTGTTGAAGTCCCTGAGTAGGATGAGAGGTTAAGAGTGCGAAGCCTCCTGTAGCTGGAGGAGGAAGACTTCATCAATTGGCTCTCCTTGATCTGGTGGCCTGTAGTATACACCAACCACAAGGTTCCTGTTAGTTCTTTTGTCCTTAATTTTGACCCACGAGCTTTCAACCCATTTGTGGCTACTCTTCAAAGACAGCTCTTCACATTCTATAACTTCCTTGAGATAGTTAGTAACACATCCACCTCTCCTTCCTAATCTCTCCCTTCTGAATAGCCTGTAGCTGCCTATAGTCACACTCCAGCCATGGGATTCGTCCCACCATGTTTCCCTGTTGGCAACTAGATCATAGCTTTCTAGTAGCATGGTAGCTTCCAGCTCCTCCTGCTTATTACCCGAGCTTCGTGCGTTAGTGTAAAGGCATTTCAGCTGGGCTGCTGGTTGCATCACCTTCCCAGTGGACCCTTTATTACCTACAAGGTCTTTTAGAGAAACTTCCTCCCTGACACCTGCCCCCTGACTTCTTCACATAGATGAGCTTGATACAGTTTTTGTGGTGAAACACTGCCCTTGCCTTTTACTATCTATTTAATTTCTTTTTCTGAAGAAAAAAAAAAGTTATAAATGTGCCAGGATATTTAAATTCCTTTGTTATTTTTGTTGATTTGGTTTAATTACATTAATATACACCTATATGATGGAAGGTCTCTTAGTGCAAAAAAAGACAGCACACACAGATCTCCAGTTTAAGTCACGAAACTTTTCCAAAGCTACAGCTGCCCCATTTCTGTCACACAGTAAAGCTGGATTGACTTGCATTTTTTTTTTTTGTCTATAGAAACGAGAGTTACTGATTCCAGGGCATCTCAGGAGAACCACCTCCTGATATAAGACATCTAGTATGTATAAATATTTCATTTGGAGACTTCTAGCTGGAGTCAATGCTCGCATTTTCCAAGGTTTTATTTATGCTTCTGTGTGTTCATGTGTTTGTGCATGTTACTTGCAAACACTAAAAATTAATGGAATAAAACTTAAGCTGGTATTTAAAGAAGGAAAGAAGTACTGGAAATTTATTTTTATATATGCAATATAGTACAGTTTATAGACTCTCTAAACCTAGTCATTATTTTTGCAGCATCTACAGTTAAGTTTGAAGATCTGCAACAAAACCCAGAAAAGCCTGGAGACTGCTTCCTTTTAAAATTTATAAGCTGTGGCCACATAATTAGTTTACAGAAGGATTTACATAGATCAAAATCTACCAAATAGCTGACTCTGTTTATGGGTCATTCTCTGGTGACATCATGCCTAAGTAGCACTGCAGCTCTGCATTATTAAGTAGAAGTGAGTCCCCTGTGAATTGCGCCCCATTTGCACCTGGGTACCTGACATGGGTACCCACATGCAAAATTCAGGGCCTTGGAGTGCTTTTTATTCTTTAAAGGAGACTGATCTAAGACCTCTGTGTGCCTAAAGGTGACGCAATGCCAAGCTGCTTTCAGTCTAGCATTTCTACCATGAAGTGGAGAATGCTCTTTTATGTACAAAACTAGATAGCAAAATCAAATTCTTCTCCTGTGCCATAAGATTACAGACAGCTAAAAATTATCAGCATCAGTGGATTGTCTTAAAATTTTTGTGTTTATTTATATTTTGAAAAAACTTAGTCTTGACAGGATGCTGCAATGACCAAGCACTGTGGCAAAGCTAATCCTAGTATCATAGCTGTGCAAATTTAAGAATGGTGCACGTTGTCTCCTTCACTGTGTAGCAGAACTAGTGATTGTCAGAAAAGGCAGGAGAAGAGCTGAAATTTGTCTTTCAATCTCACTGTACAGCTGTACATGTTAATCCAATGTCCACAGCTCTTCAGATACATTAGTATGTACTGAGCTATCAAACAAGAAATAACCTAGTGTCTGGTGGCTGATGTCTTTGCATGCACATCTTTTCAAATAATACGAGACTGCTTCATCAGGAAGGTAGCAAGACTCTGGGCAGGCTCCAGGGCTTGGAGAAAAGTCAGATTCTCTTCAACAAAACATGTGGTCCATATCTTCCAAAAAGACCCGAATGGATTGTCACAGCTCTGCTTTTGTAGGGTCCCTTTCCTCTGCTAAACCTCTCTGTCCTCCTTGTTTCATTTGCCGTGAAGAACAGGCTTTATGTTGAGTTTTCTCTCTCCTGCAACCATGTCTATCCTGGTACTCATCACATATCCTCAGTCCCCCTAATCATCAGGGAGAACTAAAGCAGATTCAGCATAAATGTGAGGCTCCAGAAGGCTGTACAAATTTCTTCCCCAAGCTCCTTGCTGTCACAGTGAGAGTTGCAGGAGACAAATACCTGAAGTGAAAAGGGTATCCTATATTTCAGCTGTCTATTCAAGCAGAACCAGTGGTCATGTGGGACTATTATTCTCCTAGTAATCAACACTAGTCAGGGCCCTTCTCTGACCCAAAAGCAAGGGGTGTGACAGCCTCTAGCCATGACACCAGACTCCCTGGGACCAGCCCTTAACCCGTCCTAGTCCATGTACACTGTAGGGTGTTGTTTAGAGAGTGATAAGTTAAAGGTATTCCAGTCACACCATACAGCATAGCGCCCAAGCCTCCATTGTTCTTGCTTAAGTTGTTTGAAGAGTTGGAAGTTGTTGTAGGCAGGGCACCCACAAGGATTCCCTTGGGCTCCATGATCCTCGCCATCCATACCTTACAGTCATGACAGACAGACCTTGGAACTCAGTAATAAATCCTAGCCACAAATCTATGTACCTCTTTATCCTGTTCGAGCACCACACCCTACTTGAAATAAAATAATATTAATAATAATATTGTAATGAAAAAATAAAATAACAAAAGGAGTAATAAAATCCAAGAAAGACAAGTAATGCAAAAGAAAATAATTGCTCACCACCAAATGACAGATGCCAAGTCAGTCCCTGAGCAGTGCCCCCTGCCCCACCCACCCCGGCCAACCACCTCCCAAGTTTTATTGCTGAGCATGAAGTCATGTCGTATGGAATAACTCTTTGGTCAGCCGGGGCATCAGCTGTGTCCTCTCCCAACTTCTTGTGAACCCTTAGCCTAGCAGTACTCAGCAATAATCATCCTCACTGCTATTAACACTGTTTCAGCAACAATCCAAAACATAGCCCCATATGAACTACTATGAAGAAAATTAATCCTATCCCAGCCAAATCCAGCACGCACATTCAGTCTCACGTTTTCCTTACATGGTGCCTCATATATACCTTTACCTGAAGAATGTCAGTATTGACTGGAAAGAACTTCTGCTTATTTTGTAGCCTGCATGAAGCATGTGGTCAGAGCTCCTGCTTGGCCACTCCTTCATGAAGGTCGTTGACACCAGCTTCAGATCCATGAAACTGGACACCTTGGAAAGAGGTAATGAGCTAATAAGCATGGCTATAGCTGCCTCTGTTGTCAGACCCTCATTGTAGAGGTTTAATTATGCCTTAACATGATAAGTCCCTCAATGGTAAGAAGTTATCTTGTGGGAGATAAGCTGCTAGGCAGACACCTACTGCAGGACTTATGAATGTCAGGAAAGAAGGATTCATCTGGGACATGAAACTCCAGGCATATAGTGAATGAATATGGATCCTGTGCAGGAGCTGTCTACAGATAGTGTACTCACATACACCTCATTCCATGTAGGTTGGGATTAGTGTCCCAAGGGGTCCTGATCTTTCTTCTTTGATAGATGATCTGGCCAGTACACTAATCAGGAATACATTCAGATTTCCATGTCAGTCCATAATGAATTTGTTGAGGCAACACATACACAATTGGAAAGCTCAAAGATTATGGTTTTCTGCAAAATGCAATCTTGATTGAGGGAGCTTTGAATGTGCATAAGGATAAAAACTTGGGAAAAAAATTGCTTGCCTGCAACTTTTCTCTAAGTTAAGCTGTGCTCAAGCACTCTCTCTCAAGCCTCTCTCTTTGCCATTTGCCACAGGGAGGGAAGGGACTGCTGTGCCTTTCAGATGCATTTGCAGCACAAGTATGCATGCATACATCAAGGCAGGTCAATTATGGATCAGTCTTTTTGCTACTTAAGAGAGTTCCCAGCAAAAAACAGGCCAAAACAAGGCAAAGAAGCAAGTAAATCACAAGGTTAGAGAACATCAAGGAGAAAGGGAATAGTGCATATTTCAGACGAGGAATGTGGCATGGACTTGGGCTCAGGGAGAAGCTAGGTGCCCAAGCTGAAGTCTGTTCTTTTTTTTTATTATTTAACCTAAACACTTAAAAAGATATAAGGCATCTCCATTAACAGTCCTAGAAAAGACTAGAGGTGTTCACAGGAACCTTTTCAGATTAACAGATGCAGCCATTAACAAACCAAGGTTTGAAGGGTAAAATACTTGTGTTTATATTGCTGCTACTCAAATTACACTCATATATCTTTTAAAGAATCTAATATTTCTCTATATCTGGCCTGCAGCAAATTATAATAAGGACTGCAATTCCTGGAAATGACCCTTCCTATGTGTTTCACGTAGACCTACTTATAAGTGTGAAAAAACTATAGTCTTTATTGAAGTCTGTTTTTCTTTTCAGACATCGGGTTTTGCAGTAATTTCTATTAAGCATTTTTTAGTAAAAGTCCTCCTTCTTAATGCTCATTTCCACAACAATTAGCTGAAAAGATTTCTATGCTTTAAATAAATACAAACTATGCATGGTTCAAGGGATGAAAGCTAAGACACAAGGAAACTTCCAGCAAGCACTAACGTAATTCCAAAGTATAAAACTGAAAGGCTTTTTTAGAAGAACATATTTGACATTCTAAATTCACAAGATACTTAGTAACTCAGAAACCAAAACATTTTTGAAAGATAAAATAAAAAATTTTGATTCAACTTTGGGCAAATGTGGGACAATTGGAGTGTTATTTTGCATTGCCCTCCATTACTTTTAGCCTTTGGAAGGAGATTTCTAATGGAAAAATGTTTCTGCCAGACTCCAGCAGAAACAACTACATTTGTACATGGGAAACAAGTACCTTTTGAGACACTGACATGAATGTGACTGTTATTTCTTAATTGAAATATTATGCAGTATTAGGCAAATGCCTTTCATGAAGCTGCCGTTATTCTTTCTAACACATTCGTGATCTCATCAAAACCATATCAACTCTGTCTATTTTTCACAAATTATTGTGAATAGCAAATTAGCTCATTATTTTAACTCATCTGTAGATTCTTTATTAACTACTGTTTTCCATGGGATTCTGTCAGGATGACAGGCCTGTCATAATTTGTTTCATTTCAAGAATCCAAAAGACATTTCAGACAGACTCTTTAAATTCTTGGAGGTAAATCAGAGAATAAATTGCCTTGAGACAGCTTATGTTAGCACAATATTTAACCTCAAGCACATGAAAATTAAGTAGTCTCTATTATTTAATTTATTATTTTCAGTGAGAGACATGTGACAACTTGTACTGTTCAAAACAATATGCTTTTTCATTAAGAACTCCTAGAAGGATATAGTGCACTTTTCACAGTCTCACAGGTATTTTTTTGCCTTGAGTAACATGCCAGGTTAGAGAAATTTCCACCAGAAGATCATAACTCCATCATCATTCCAGAGGAGCAAAATGCCACCAGCTAGCAGGAAGAATAAACCCACTTCATCCTGCAGCTGAAGCACTGATATTTTCATCTAGTGTGGATAATTTGTGAATGGTTAGGATCTAGGTTGACCAATTCATGAAACTCTTGTAAGACTTTCAAATAAGTTTTTTGGAGAGGAAAAAATAGAATTTTCCCTGCATATTAGCTGAGATAGGATTTTTCCCATAGAGACATTCTTGTTCCAGTTAAGCCTTTCTCTGCATTTCCTGAACTAAAGAAATGGAGAGGGAAACAATGCGAGAAAGTAACTTGATCACACAAAAAGGGAAGAGGTGTCAGTCAAGACAACATCAATAACACCATATTTTGAGGGAACAACGTAGCTACAAAGGGTGTTCTCTGTCTTCTGACACCATAGGCTTTGTTGCTATGGGCTTTACTGATACAACATGGAAAACAAGAGCTGCTAAAGTCAAACCAAAGAACTTTCTCCTCCTCAGAGGTTATGGGTTAATTACACTGAATCCTATTAATCTACAGACATCCAGACCAGTTACATTCTGCTAGCGAACCTGAAGAAGTCCCATCTATCTGAGATATTTCTCATCATAACAGGGCTTTTTTAGAAATCTGAGGAAGAGCAAAATGCTCCTTTTATTCAACCAAAGCCAAGAATATGCAAATATTGGATGAAAGGAGACAGTTTATATCAGACAGTCTAGAAGTTCAGAAAACGTTGAGGAACCTGTTATAAGGACTGATTTCACATTTATGCCCCAAACGTGGTCAGTTTCAAGGCTGAAATGAGGACCCTTATGGTTGCTGACTCACTCCCGGGCTCTACGCCTCAAGTGTCAGGTTAAACCACCTTCCACCTCACCAATAATAACAATGCCTCAGGGTCAAATTCAATGTTCCTTACACCTGTGCATCCCCGGGCCACAGATTAGGCTGGTGGTGATAGGGGTGTAATCCCTGTGTGGTGATGGGGCTGGACGAGTGTTGCTGCCTGAACTCATTACATGATTATGTTGATGATGCATGAAAGCCACCAGCTGCTCCCTGGCAAGGTGCAGCACCATGGTGGCTGACGCAATAAAGACTGAAGCCAGAATGCTTCAGCTAAATCAAATTACTTTACTGACATCCTCTCTCTACTCCTTCATTTCCACCTGCTTATTAATCTCATAGCTCTTTCAATCCAACAGTGTGAGAGGGTAGAGGATGAGGAGCTGGGGCTTCAAACCTCTCGTCTGAGGGAGCTACATGCTCGTTCAAGGCAGGAAGAGAACATTTTGAGTACATGATGGGGAAATTTAATTTTAAAAAAAGGGTATTCCATGTGTGTTGGACACTTCCTGCAGTAGAAAGGGATGGATGTGGGACAACACCTATAGTCCATCTAATTCTTCCCTTGTAGCTGGCCCACTCCCTTTTTGCACTACAACAGCTAAACATGTTATGGTACAGGCTGGCTTTTCAACCACATATAACAATAAATAATAAAAAGTGACCTTCATGGATTTACAGTCAGCTAGCGAGCTCTTATAATAAAAAATAAAAGACTCATAGGAACATACTTAGGGGCTGAGTGGAAAATAAATGACTGGGCAGAAAACCGTGAAGATATAAAAGGCAATCTTATAAACGTCACTGCAGACAAATATACAGCAACATTTCAAACAGAAGAATTGTTACTCAAATAAAGAAGATATCTTCCAGTTTAATGAGTGTCCTAGGTGCCAGCACTGATATATAATGACCTTAGATCTTTTGCATATGTTCTGGGATTGTCCAGAGTCACAGAAGACTGGCAATAGACACAAATATGCTAATGCATACAATCCCTTTACAGCCTGCAGTAAAACTACTCGTTTGAAAGACTGGTTCAGGAGGTGCTATTCTCACTCCTGCCTAACACTTTCTTCTCATTCAACTTGAGAATACTTCATCTTTAGATTTTCAGTGTGATATTGATCTCAATGCCTTTTGACATTTGGAGGGAAGAGACTTTATGTAAAAAATGAATTTTGGAATAGCTTTAATAAAATGCAAAATAATGAGGTGGACATTATGTGGTAATAAGAGTAGGAAATGTTATTTTCTGCAATACAGATGGTGCCCTAGAAGCATAAAAAATTTAAAATGCATTTAAAAAAATTTAAATGCAAAAAAAATATTTAAACATAAATTTACCATCTATCCCTTAATGTGCTATCAAGAAGTCTTCTATGACCTATGTGAAAATGATGTCTAAGTGTGCAATGTATATGTCAAACACAGGAACCTCACTATTCTGTATTTCGTAACAGTGTTCAAGCAACTCCAATAGCCAATTTTACCATGTTTTTGGTGAGCTGAGTTTTAAATTCTGCCTTTCTTTCAGTTTACATATATTTTCTTTCTTTCATTTATAGTTCTATAACATATATTACTTAATGTAGCTCTGATTTCCAAAAGACATTTCCCAAGTAGGCTAGAATTGGTAACAGGACCTGAGTTGAGCTGTACTAGATCATATCAGGCAGAAAACAAACACAAGGAACTGGAAGCACACAACTAGATGCTTCAACAAGCCCATTATCCATGGGATAATGAGAATGGATAACTCACACCCTGGCATGGCTTTCCAAAGCTTTGCTAGAAGCATCACATCACCCTGTTTTCAAATCAGAGTAACCAAGCTAACCTGCAGAAGTCATGCAAAACACTGCTGTTCAACATTTTTCCCTGAAGTATGAATATCTGGATGAAAGAAATAGGGAGCAGCACCACCACAATCTGAGTAACCCCCAGCTTCTTAACAAGTACAGCCATGTTGCTGACAAGCACCCTATTAGCTCTGTCTTTCAAAGTCTTATCTAGGGAGACTGCTGTGAAATCAGGGAAGAAAATAAGAATACAGCTGTCATAACACCCTGAGTGAATCACCTAAGTGAACTCTGTATCTTCAGAAACCAGTCACTGTAACTGCAAAGCAGAACTGGAGAGTCCACCTTCGCACTGGTTCCAGTTGATAAGTAGAAAGTTACGCTTGGTGATGTTAGGCTAAACGTTTCTCAGAAAGCCCATAACTGAATTAAGGAAAGAGTAGATGCTTTTCTTGATTTTGCTAACAAGTTCACTATTCATTATCTACTCCCTCCACTAAAAATCAATGTGTAATTGAGAATGCAGGGAATAAAGACACTCAAGACACTTATTATGCAAGACACTTAAGTTCAGTGCTATTTACAGCAGAAAACTAAACTTGCCTACAAGTTAGCTGTGAGAAAAATTTTTTGAGATTTTAATTTTTTTTCATATCTTTGGAAAAATTATAATCTTGTCTCAAATATTATTGACAAGTATTTAGATACAGAAGGAAGATATTTTGAATTGACTTTACCACTACCAAATCTACATTACAGTTATATATTATCTTAAAGGCCTAGTGAAATTCCAGAGAAACACACTTCATGGCAATATTTATCTGCATGTCACTCTTGACACTTAATTTATCATACTTTTCTCTGTGTCTTTGAGGGGAGAAGAGAACTACATTGAAATCTGAAATTCTAACAAAAGCCTGGTGTGACCTCCTGAATTAAATATATGATTCATTGGTATTTGAAGCGTAACATCTTGTAAAAACATCTTCTGAAGAATGAGACCTAAAGCTTGCTGTTTCTAGCCTAGTGCATCCCCAAATGAACTGATTCCCATTAAGGCAAGTTCACTGAGGAGCGTGTACATATGTTTGTGTTATTTAGTTATCTACCAAGATGTAGATGGCTTTCAAGTTCACTGATTGGAACATGTTCTGCATGGAAACGCACCCACTAAAACCAGGATTTGTTTCACCCAGTGCTTCAGCCATCTAAGATCAGATATCCAAATCTTATGTCTGTAATCCCAGGATACCTTTATTGTCAGTGGAAAGATGTAAACAGGCGTTTGTGGAGAGAGAGTCATTTGAACTATTGAGATATCTGTCTTGGGTATATAGGATATGTAATGAGAGAAATCGTCCTGTGGTAATACATACTTATTTCTCTCTAGTGGTAAAAAACTCATCCTGGAGAAACTGGCTCAGGTGTAAATACCTCAAATTTATACAAGTTAAGGCATTTCAAACTGATGTCGGCCATCCAATCCCTCCTTTACATTTGTTCCAGCCAAACGTGGACTCTCCCTGCCCTGTGGGGATGGCTTCTTCTCCTGTCTATCAGGTAACGTGGGTCAGGAAGTGGATCAGGGTGGAAAGAGACTCTTTCTCACCATGTTTTGTCCCCCACTGCCTTCATTTTTGGCTGCATCAGTTCTTGGATGGATTAATCTTAGCCACACTGTCCAACTACCCACTCTCTTAGGTATGTGATGGGTAACACTGAAACAAGGTTGAGGGAGATAATATGTAGAGAGGGGAGAAGTGGGAAGAAGAAGGAGAAATACAAAGGACTCTAAGAGAGGGATGAACTATAAAAATTGGCATGCTTTGCCAAGAGTGGGCTGTCCCAGGAAGCACAGGCTGAGGCACAGGTTGTGTACAAACACACACATCAGAGAAGCATCCGCTGCAAGTTAGGCAAATACAAGGAGAGGGTTTTTCTGGGTGGATATTGGTGGCAGGAGTTTCATCATTATTTTCTTTCTCCTGTGTTTCTTTCTAAGCACCTGCACATGTGATTTCTCTTAGTATGTTGCAAACAAATAAATGGATTTGCATTTTACCGTATCCTGATTTGAAGTAAGGATGATTTCATGCAACCAGCTTACAACAAAGAATCCTTTACACAGGATACAGAAAATCTAAACCACAATGTCAGAGCTAGAGGGATAACTGCCAAACTCACCAAAGCCTTGCTTCAGGAAGAGTTCAGCACACCTCTGTAAGAAACGCACAAGCCAGATTGAGATCCAAGGATCAGATGAAGAACTATTTCCCAGATAACACTTATATTCAGAAAAAATCCCCAGTGTTTCTAGCAGTACTTGAGCACCTTGCTTGGACCCAGAGATACATCCTTAGCTTGTGCAATTTCTCACAACTCAAAACATTCATTTAAGGGTATGTTTTTATTAACAAACGGGGGGGTACTGCACCCACAGCAGGAGTTTGCAGCAAGACCCATCCTCCAACAGGTCTCTCACCTACAGACAAGAGGTCCTGAAGGACCAAAATAAAACCTACAGCATCATGCCCAAATGAGAAGCCAGACAATAATATGTATTTCTGTATTTTATATCTGCCTTTTAAACTCGATTGGATAATGAAGCACACAGCTCCAACACTATCCCATTTTCCCTTCATTAGCCATGGAGCACAGATGCAGCCAATAGTTAGAGACAAAGCAGAACAATTTGTTGAATAATTTAACTAAGCAGGGTTAGTTAAGTGGGTCCCAGAAAATGAAATTCATTATAGGAAGAGGATCTTATAGATATCACAAACACCTGCCCAAAATACCTGGAGAAACTCCATAGAGCGGATTCCAAAATCTCCCATGAAACCATAAAAATTGTCTTGTGTAAAATGTTGTGCATTTAACATTTTATTTGTTATACTGAATTTATTTTAATGTTGGGGGGAAGAAAACTGGTTATTAAAAACACCGGATTTCAGTCCAACTTTTTCTATATTTTTATTTTGTCAACAGATGGGGGGGATTTCTACTGAGCAAATAATAGGTTTATCACTTCTCAAATGCAATGGCTGCCAAATCTCTAAGGTTAGAGTCTTCTCTCAGCTATAACACTGTGAAATCCATAATAGCTATGTTGAAATTTTAAAAAAGTTTCTTAATGAAGTTTTAACCAAATTCTTGGTATATTTGTGTTATTGTGTAGGTTCTGCCTGGTAACTATGAAGTATTACAACCAAAACAAAATGGGTTGGTGATAATATTCATTGGGCAGAATGAGCCTCTGAACAGCTTCTGACCTTTGTTTTAAGCTAACACCGACATTGAAGTGTATAAATTACAAAATACCATATATCACAATTTCTAAGGTTGGTTTGAATTATACTACTGACATTTTATTACATATATTGGGCTGGCCAGCTTTTAAAATTTTATGTAATGTTTGTTTTGGAATGGAGGTAACTTCTGTGGTTATGGATTAGTAGTGCAGTGTGGCTTTTCTCACTCCCTGCTACCTCAGGCTATAGCCACAGAGTATTTTTTGTTTGATATTGCCAGCTTAGAATTTATAGGTATACAGCTCACACCACCAGTTGCCAGAGGCACTAATAAAACCTTCTTCCTAGCACAAACTATCAATATACATCCTGATCAGGAGTGCACTCTGAAAGTAATGGCTCTTTTTTTCCCCTCTGGCTGCGAAGTGTCATTGCTGGCCAAGCAGGATTTGGCTAAGAGGAAAGCAATGATAGTTACCATGCTTCAACAGATGCCTCAGCAATTTTAACTGGCCGATATACAATACAATGAACTAATTCTACTTGGAGCCATTCTACAGAAAAAATATCTGGCCAAAACTTTTATTTGGTGTGAAGGAGACCAGAAGGGCTCAGTAGTCACTGAGTAGACACCAAGCTCAGAAGAGGAAGAGAGGTCAGTATTAAGGTCCTCCTCCTCTTCCTTCTTGCTTAATCAGAATATTAATGGCAAACTGGAATTTCTCTACAAATCACACTTTTTCAGAAATCTGAGAAGTCTCTAGAAACAGTTTTTCAAACTGAGATTTTGCCAAAGAACGGAAGTCCAGCACTGTGTCTGTAAGATGCTGATATGGGATGTAAGAGACTTGCTTTGAAATGTCAAGAAAAGTTTGAGCAAGACCGAACAGGGTCTGACTCCTAGGCTCACATACCCCCTGCACACATAATAGGCATAGAAAGACTTCACCTTTCATCAAAAGTGTTCAAAAAAGAGGCTTTTATTGCATTCCAGTGGTAACAAAACTCCTCTCCCAAACCACAGGAGTTATTACCAAAAAAATATTAAAATATCTGTCCTTTATGCAAATCTGCCATGGAAAGACCTTTGCAACATCAATGAGAGCTCAAGTAGGCTGTAAAATTTATGCGGTGCAGAGGGAGGTTTTTAATAAAAAGCATAAAAGAAGAATTGATCCTAAGTATGAGAAACATCTGCCTGAGAACAAAGCAGGTGAAACCCATCTTTATCTGCCCAGGCTAACAAGTACTGCCTGAACTCTTCCTGCCATAGAAACAGGACACTAAAGACTCAGCTTTCACCATCTCCAAAAACTTGGCCAGAAATGTGGAACAGTTGAAAAATACGTTAGATTGTATAATTTAGGAGATCATAAAACCAGTAGGAGAGTTTAAGAATTATTTAGATTTATGAGCTGATGGAAGTTACTTAGACATCCACATGGTCAGAATCTCTTCCATGAAGTCAAATTGCTTAAAGATCAAAGTATCTGTATCAACACTATCACCAGGCATCAAAAAAGCCACGACATACAACAGATGCCCCCTCTGTCTGGCCTCAAATTGTCAAAAGTTAGCAATTTTCAGTGCTATTGGGCAGGGCACATACAACATACACATGTAGCATAGGAGGGGAGGTAGACTGAGGGGAAAGGACAAACCATTATTCAAAAAGTATCTGCATGGAACGCTAAAACCAGGCAAAACTGTAGGTATCCTTGCTGACTTCTGTTTTTTAAGTTTATCATTTTCATGCTATACATATCATTATGCATAGGAACTCATATTTCCAGCAGTTATGGTGACCAACAAGCAAATCTAAGCCCTAAACTACTACTAAGCCTTTAAGTGAAGTGTCATCTCTATATAGTGTCTGTCAGGTAATGAGGCTTCTGCAAATTAAAATACTGGAAATTAACATCCTTAACTTTGTGACCACCATACAAATAGACATGGCTTTCTTCAGGAAGTAATCTCCATTGTGGCTGTTTATTCTTTCACTTTCAGACCTGATGGCTCATGAAATAAGGATTATCTCGGTGGGAAATTAGTAATCCATAGTAAATCCTGTACCAATCTACATTTAAATATGGACTCAATTGACTTATTTTCCCCTTTATAAGTAACATGAATTCTCTAAAACTCAGTGAGCTTTAGATTTCTGAAAGCCATTTTTTCCTATGCAGACAGAACCTTAAATGTGTTAACATCCTTTGCCTTTTTAAAAAAGTACAAAACCCGTTATGCAGAAAAGCTGTGCTGAAAACAAAGTCTGTTGCTCACAACTGGGTAAATGCAGTACAGTGCTGTTACCTTGGTAGGCATTGGAGCTCCACTGACTGCAGTGGGAAGAAGCAGAGCTTTCACACAAGTAGTGTATGATGACCCATATTTCAAAGATGCGCAAAAGGAAAAATGGCTCCTTAAGCAGTGCTAAGCTTTGTAACACTTAATTCCATCCTAAACCCTACTTGATGCACAAACTAGACAGGAAAAATTCCATATCAGTAGTGAGAACAAATGGATCACACAAATTCAGGTATGTCCTTTCCCCACAGCAACATAACCCTTCTTCTCAAGATGTGGTCATACAAGACCAAGTACTTTGGTCGAGGGGGTCAGACCCAGGCTGTTTAGTGCAGGACCTGGCCTGTCATGTCTGCTTGGGAGACACGTACAGGATGAGGCATTTCAAGCAAGACAGGCAAGGCACGTTGCATTTCTGCCCTTGACAAGTCCTGTTGCCATCATCTTACTGTTCTCATGAAGTGTGATGTATCTGTAAAAAAGATAAAGACAATCTCAAATTCACCTCCCAGGTGAGTTGCTTCCAGCAGAATGAGGCATTGTTCCTGCCATTAGAAAACGTACTGCAATGAGATTTTGTCAGAAGTGTGGTACAGTTTCCTGGTCAGCCATTCTCAGGAGAAATCAGTTCAAAAACCTTTAAAAAAACCCAAAGGCTGATGCAGAGAAACTGAAATCCCTTCTCAGCCCTAAGTAACTGGCTTCTTGAACACAGATGCTCCTGAGGAACCTGTCAGAATTAAAGGGACTTAAATTCTGGACTTGAAAGGCTCTTATCAGGAGAAATGAAATACTTGGAGAGGACTAGCAATCCTGAATGGACCAAAACCTTGATGAATAATCACGAGTGGGGGCATAGATGAATTCCTGCTTCCCCAACCTCTGTGTTACGTGTGGTGATGTCTGAAGAAATCCAGAGCTGCTTCAGAGCTACTTCAGTGAAACCTGCAGTGACTTGCTTCTACTACAACATGACCCTGGAGGGGTAAGCTATGAGGGAAAAGGATTAAGCTAGCTGAAATCTCACAGGTTTCTCCAAGCTAGAGGAATGGAGAATAAAATTCAGCTTTTGGAAAGATTTAGCAGGGTCTATGGCTGCAAAGCTTATCAGAGAGATGCTGTGAGTCTGACACAAAATGGAAGAGGAGCCTTAAAGGAAGGTGATGAGGCATCTCTATCTGTGTATACCCCACTCACAACATGTATATACTTGATTAAAGAGCACTGGTGAGGTGTCCCGAGATAGTTACTCCTGTTTTCCAGGCTGAGGCAGGATCAAAGTGGAAACCACTCTGAACTCAGCTGAAGCAGGGGAAAAAAGACTATTTGAGATAAGTGTTCAGCAAAATCTCCACCTCCAGGAAACACAGCACCTATGAAAAATCTCCCAGTGGAGCAGGAACCCCATTCTCCCCTTGTGAAATGAATTGGTGCCAAAGGAGTCGCCTCTACTGTTGCAACAAACTGCAAATCCTTTTCTTCCAGCACAGAGCTTACCTGGTTGAGTAGAACTCCAGCAGAGGACTCTGCTTGCAGGGTCAAGAGCTACGCATTTTCCTTATGAATGTTGAAGTCTACTGTAATGTGTCCAAAGTCCCTTCTCACCTGCCTCCCACACATCCCCCTGATTATCAGTTCCATTGTTCCCAGCAAAGGCAGCTGCTGTGGGAGAAAGCTAACAGGTGCTGTTCCCAAAGACAGCTCTGAACTCTGAACACAGGACAAACATATTGAAACACAACCTGAATTTAATTAAAAAAAAAAGCTCGAGAACAGAAAACTGAGAGGTGGAGTGACATGTTCACATTAACACATTACTCAGTGGACAACCTGCTGTAATTGGATCTCTTGGAGCTTTGTCAGGGTGAGACTTTCACTCTTAGTAGACTGAATGGCAATGACTAAGGATGAAAATGTATGTCCCCATGCTTAGGCCCGTGCTTAGTTAGCACTGCATCGCTCACAAAGAAACACTAAGACTATCTGGTAAAAAGTTGTACTGCAGGGATCTACAAGAAATCCACTAAGAACAACTATCCCATAATAGAGTTATAATGGAAGAGGTACTCTGTAGATCCTAACAGTTTTGCAGTTTTGTCCTAGTTTTTCTGGAGTAGAACTTGAGCCGGTTGCTTTTTTTTTTTTTTTTTTTTTTTTGTACTCACTTAGCTTTCGGACTAGGGTGGGCATGTGGCCAGCCTGACTCAAAGCAGCCTATTTGCAGGTAACTCGGACATGGTTACATGAGCTGCAGCTACATTTATGACTTCCATTCAGACACAGTCTCCAAGAGTCATCCTTCACATTACCATGGCACTTCTTTACACTGACATTACCTTGCTCTACAGGGGCACCTTCAACGTAAGGACTGTAAAGCTCTCTACAACACCAGACTGCTATTAATTAAGCCTTGCTTGCACTGGCAAGCAATTCCTGTAGTGAATTAAACACCCTTTCCAAGCCCCTAAATAAATTCATGAGACCACAGAAATCATTTCAAAGGACATGTGGGATCCCTTGCCTCCACAGCCCTCTTCTTTCCCTCACAATTGTATTCAGCAGTGATTATTTCCTATTTTAACACAAGTAATATTTAATAGAACTGCAGCTGTAGATATTTTTAAAGCAGACTGGGTCTGTGTGACTGTGTTGAACAAACAGTCTTACTGAGGCAGTAATTCACAGTTCCTGCTTGGTTCCTTCTTTTCTGTTTTGGTTTTTTTTTTATTTTAAAATATATACTTCCCTATAAAACTTGGGATACAATAAAAATGAAAATGAAGGAAACAAAAAGCTGTGAAACCATTCAGAACCCCGATTAATGGAAAAAATCCCAGCAGAACTGAATTCTTTGATTCTCACATTTCTATGTTAAGAGAGACTTCCCAGAAAGCTCATTCTCACATCAGCAACATACCAGATACCCAGAGTGTAAATGAGCAGGAACTCACTGCAGCGCCAGACTTCTATCAGCCATTGGAGCAGGAAAGATTTACAGGATGAGGGTGTATAATAAACCTTCCTTATGGTGATAAATCAATTCACAGAAAAGAGAGATGAATGGGCTCTTATGGGCTGCTGTTGTTAAGGCATAGGAGTGCCTTAATGTCACTGGACATCACAGGAGTGCATAGCATGTCAAAATAAAAAGAGCATCATGCAGAAGGTACCACATACCATCACAGTACTGGTGTTTGAGCTTTGGAAATTCATGAAACCTTTTCCTGCATTGTCCATCTCTTGAGTATGATATTTTTTTGCTCTCATGTATTCATGACTGTGAAGGGCTCTAACATTCTTAGGTAGGAGGTGCTGCAGAAGCATTGTTTTGCAATGCTTTTCTGAATGGCTGAAAAGGGCTCAAAAAGTATTTCAGTGTTTTACAGGTCTGAAAAACAGCTGAGGAGAAATATACATTTCTGTGGGGAAGCATAACAATGAAATTTTAATGAAGAATAGTCAAAAGGTCAAAAGACCACAATGTGACTACTTTCAAAGTGATGTGATAAGCTGGAACCACACATCTGCAAGAGACTTAACTGGAATAAAAAAAGCATCCTGATAACCAGAGTTAATCAACTGTCATGGCCTCACTAGCACATACTATCCTGTTGGAAAGGGAGGGGGAAAAAAAAATCTTAAAAAGGAACAGCATTTCAAGCAGATATTCCTGAAAGGACACCTCTGCAGCAACCAAAAGAAACAGTAAGTTTGTCACTGGTGAAAATCCTGATCTCATTTAATGGACATGCAGGAGACAAATCTGAATACTGGGAAGTATCTAGTTAACAATTTCAAGCTTCTGTTGTTTTCAGCAACAAATCAGTCAAGGAAGGGGAGTGAATGGGAAGAATATACTAGGAATTATATGTCCTTGGGAGCAGACAACGGGGTAAGAAATGGAAGGTACTCAAATGTGACTGAGTATGTACAACTCGTATGCACTATGGACAACCATGGCAGAGCTTGTTTGTCTCCCTAGTTACCTTTACTGATAAAGGAGACAAATAAGAATTTCAAGAACACAATTCCTCTAATTCTAAAGTAAACACTTAAAATAAAGATCCACTTGCTGCTTTCTTTAGTCTATGAAGGGAATTCAGAATGACTAACTCAAATGTAGACAGCTTAAAGGGATTTGATGATTCCCATCCCAAGATTCATCCCACGATGAATTTCCTCTTCCAATTGCCCTGCCACAATGATACCTGTCTCAATGACATGATAATTTCTTACAGAAATAAAGCAGTTGAGAATGTTCCTGCCTACCAATTAAAGGAAATTTGAGAATGATGTTTTGCAAACAGAGGCGTTTGGAATTTAGGTTGGTTTTAACTCTTCCCACGTGTTATTATTTCTGTTTTCCTGTTCCAAGCACACCTCAAAACTGATTGATTGTCAAAATGGTCTTTTGCATTTTTGCACTCAGTTATTTATATGCCTAAATGAAAGCCTCAGATTTAACTGTGCATTTAAATTCTAGGTGAATCTGGATTCCTAAAGGATCTCTACTTTGCAAATGGCTATTGTTTAAAGAGAAGTAAATCCCTGGTAAAAATGCAACGCTCATAGCAACAATGGCTTCTTAGCAATGGCATAAACAAATCTTCCTGGTATGTACTGGCAAACTCTAATAGTTGCAGATTTAAAAATGGGAACAAGCATATACTGACACACAAGTCTCTGGCCTGGGCTAGAGAACATACTGTTTTCTGCCATCAATAAAATGCTACAGCACCTTAGGACAAGGATTGCATGAACTAAATATTTTTGCAGAACACAGCAAGACGATTCCACAGAGCTTAGTGACACTAAATGCTAACATAATATAAATATTTAACAGCATTTGCTTCCAAGAAAATTCAGGCCACATGAAACAGAGATTAAGATTGTGTGTCATGAGCATATTCCAGTATTAGCATTAATGAGATCTAAACTGGCCAGACAAAATAACAAAACATTTGCTAGAAAACAGCAGTTAAGCTACCTGCCGTGCTCTCTTCATTCATCTTAAAGTGGTCTGAGTCCAAGCTGCAGTCAGTGATACTCACGCAAAAGTCAGGGAAGACTATCTGCCAATAGGATCAGTTCTGGTGCAAGTGTGTTCTGCAGCAGAACAGCGATCGTGGCACACAGTGAGGGATTTCCTCAACTGGGGAAATGCCAGGGTAGCTCAGACACCTGCCAGGAGCTGGCAGCTCTCACCAGAGCAGCTGACATGGCATGAGTGGGGCCAGGAGTAAAGGTGGCCACCTCCATCCCCAAAAAAGGCAGTTCTATAGAGCACTAGTGACCAGGAGCACTGTGAACAGGACCAGCAAACAGTGTGGGATAGCAGCCAGGATACAGCTGATTACAGATCAGGATTAAAGAAGAGGGCAGGGACTGGTGACATTATAGTGGGGGTTTGCTGCAGGCCACCAGCCAAGGAAAACCAAATACATGAGGCCCTCTATAGACACAAAGGCGCAGCCTCACTTTAACAAGCCCTGGACGCCATGGGAGATTTCACTCACCCTGCTATTTGTTAGAGGAACAACACAGCAGAAAATAATCAGTCTAGGAGGTTCTTGGGATACTTTGATGATAACATCTTTCTTCGAGTGATAGAGGAGCCAATGAGGATGGGTGCTATGCTGGATCTTGTTCTCACCAGCAAGGAAGGGCTGATGGGAAATGTGAAGCTCAAGGGTAGTCTTGAATGTAGTGACCATGAAATGGAGGAGTGGCAAGCTCACTATCCTGGGCATCAGGAGAGCAGACTTTGGCCTCTTCACGAATGTTCTTGGGGGTTACCATGGGATGAAGCCCTGAGTGAGAGAGGGGCACAAGAAAGCTGGTTAATAGTCAAGGATCACCTCTTCTAAGCTCAGCAAAGATGTATCCCATCAAAGAAGAAGTCAGACAAAAACGCCAGAAGGCCTGAATGGATGAACAAGTATTTTCTGGACCAACTCAGATGCAAAAAGGAAGCCTACAGAGGGTGGAAGCAAGGACAGGCAGTCTAGGAGGAATACAGAGAAACTCTCCAAGCAGCCACGGATCAGGTTAGGTTAGGAAGGCTAAAGCCCTGACAGAATTAAATCTGGCCAGGGATATCAAGTGCAACAAGAAAAGCTCCTTTAAATACGTTGGTGATAAAAGGAAGACTAGGGAAAATGTGGGCACTCTCTGGAAGGAACCAGGAGAATTAGTTACCGAGGATATGGAGAAGGCTGAAGTACTCAAAGACTTTATTGCCTTGATCTTCACTGGCAAGGCCTCAAGCCTCCTAAGTTACAGAAGGCAAACATTTGATGCTGTCCTCGAAGACATCCTTGTCTCTAAATTGGAGAGAAATGGATTTGATGGGTGCATCATTCAGTGGATAAGGAACTGGGTAGATGATCACACTCAAAGAGCTGTAGTCAAGGGCTCAATATCTGAGAGGAGACCAGAAACAAGGGGCATTCCTCTGGGGTTGATATTGGGGTTGGTGTTGTTTAACACCTTTGTCAGCAATATGGACAGTGGGGTTGAGTGCACCGTCAGCAAGTTTGCCAATGACACCCAGCTGTGTGGTGTGTTCGAAATGCTGGAGAGAAGGGGTGCCATCCAGAGAGAACTTGACATGCTTGAGAGTTGGGCCCTTGAGAGCTGGGCCCACGCAAACCTCATGATGCCCAAAAAGCCAAGCGCAACATAAGAAGGACAGAGATCTTGTCGGAGTGAATCCAGAGGAGAATCATGAAGATGATCAGAGGGCTGGAATACTTATTCTATGAAGACAGGTTAAGAGAGTTGGGTTTTTACAGCCTGGAGAAGAGAAGGCTCCTGGGAGACCTTATAGCAGCCTGCCAGCACTTAAAGGGAGCTTACAAGAAAGCCGGAGAGGGACTTTTTACAGCGGTGGCTTGGTCCAGTGGAAGGTGTCCTTGCCCATGGCAGGGGCATTAGAACTACATGATCTCTAAGGTCCTTTCCTACTCAAACCATTCTATGATTCTGTTATTAGTAAGTCAGGTGTCCTGGTCTACACTACTGGGCTGAAAGATAAAGTGGAATTAATTTAATCTGTTAATCAAGATTCTAACATTCAAATGCCCTATCCTGAAGCTTTTCAAACTGACATCATGTTGAATGATAAAGTTAATATTAGTTGACAGTTTGCCAGAAGCCATTAATTTAAACTCTCAGCTTCGTTTTAGGGCTTTTTAATTTTGCTGTGGCCTTAGAAAAGGAAGAAACCAAGTAAATAATAGCTATGTTCCTTATACTTTTTTTTTTTTTCCTCTCCAAGCAAAAAGGTCATTTGCAAAATTTTATACCCATGCCCTTTTTTTAAAAAAGAAGTAAAAATGAAATAAGACTTTTGTTTATATGATACTCTCTGTTGGTCCTGGATTTATTTTTAAAAGTTGGTAAACTTTCCTTCAAATTTAAATTGATTAAATAGGTTCAGCTGAGTAAATGAACAGAGTTAGACTCTAAATCATATGTTTTCACTTTAAATTTACATGCAAAGCAACACAGAGAAAGGAAGAAAAGGAAAAAAATTCTACAGAAGAGAGTCCTCTCTTTTCAAGATTAAGAAAATAAAACAACATTTGATACCATCACATTTTGCTCTCATGTAGCAGATGCTGTGGTCAGCTATAGATGGTTTACTCACACCAGTGACCTGTGATGAAAAGCACACATCTTACTAAACAGCATATATATGTCCTTTGGAAGTATTCTGTATCTCATGTTGCACCATCTAGATGTATTTTCAGTTTGTTGGCCACAACATGGAGTAGGTACGTAAAAAAAAACCACTACCAAAATGCAGCTGCAATGCTTCCATAATATAGTGGTCAAATATATTTTCTTTCTCTTAAAAATAAAGAATGTTTCCAGTTCTATATAGCAAGTAGCATCTCTAAGTTTTCAAAGAAGCAATAGAGTAATTCTGCTTAATTCTATTATTTCCCTACCAAAAGCTCATAACAGACTGTAAGCCAATTCCTATGTGTACAAGAAATAATTAAGGAACTACAATGAACTAAATGGTTTCCACAAAAATGAATATTAAAGGCAATTCTGGGTATTCAAAATGGATTTTATACAATTTTTGTTACACAGTGATGAATAAAAAAGGCATAATTTTCTTACTATTGGATTTTTCCCCTTGATAATATGAAATATTAAATATACCAAAATCTTGAAATATAAAAGAAAATACATGGAAATATTAAAACCCCAGTACAATGGCTTTGTGGAACATGAAAAAAGCAGATGTCTGCCTCATCTTGAAACATAACTTATGCACTCTTCTTCTTGAAAAAAAAGTGGCATAGGTTAATTTACAAAGAGTTTTTGTCATCCCTGAAAGAGGCACGTGGAAAGAGCTTCTTTATCTGCTCTGAAAACTGTTGAAGGTCCTATGAGGGAAGAAAGAGATACGGCTTTCCTTAGCATGTACCCAAAGCTATTAAATGAAACTTTTTTTGTTTCTTTCTTGTATTTCATGCCTTAGTGTTACAGCATTTGGGACCTTGTAAAAGGAATTTAATCTGCTTTCACCAACGCTTTTCTACAGTATTTGCAGTAACACTTGCTGAATTATTTTCATCCATGTTCCACATGAATGCTTTCCCTGTCCTGCTTGTTTGCCTTAGGCACACAGAGACAGCAGACTTAAGACTGTGAGATTCAGTTCGCACTTTCATTTAATGGATCAGACATATTTCCTATATCACGTTGTTCATTATATATCAATATCTGGTCATAGACTCAGCCACAGATCTAATCAATGTGTGTCAGAAGTGGTATCTGTGAACCATTTCCAGCATATAGTTAAAATGCTGCTAAAAATATATTTTTTCTGCATTGTTTTTGAATAAGTAAGTGGGGATCCTTCTCATTACATGTAGCAGATGTTCAGGTTGCTCTCAGAGCCATTATTTTATTGTTTGGGGCTTCATACTCTCACTGAAACACTCAATCAGAAGACCAGCAGCACAGTTCTCAAAGCAAGTTTTGTACTATTCCTGATTTGCTGAAGGGAAGGTTTTACCTCACCAGGAGCGAGAGGTGGTAGCTCCATGCTTTGTGAGAGGGATGTCATGGAAACTTCTTACTGATTACACAGGGTAGCTGCTTTGTGAGCCTGCAAGCTCCCAAAAGAGAAAGCATGCCAGACAAGTAGAAAACAAAGAGCGAACAATGTTTGTCTTATGAATACTGATGTTTGCTGCAGATATGATATATATCTGTATGTAATATATACAGATATATTTTGTTTTTCAATGAACAAAGAAAACTTTGAAAGCTCTTTTACACTAGATGAATTAGTGAGTTACAAGCACTTGCTTATTGATCCTCCCTGTGGGACCTTTCAGAACATAGTAAGAGTTTTACTGATATACTGAGTTTCAGCCTAGGGCATTTTCTGGGTTTCTTCTAAGAAGCAGGAACTTCTACCACCATTTTCCCCTCTGCCACCTAACCAACATCCAATGAAACCTTCAGGCATGGCATCAAAACCCAAAATGGTGGCTTCCTAAAGCAAATTGATTTTTTCCCATTTCTAGCAAGAGTAAGCATGAATTCTAGACATGGACTTCTGTTTTGAGTTTTTCTTGTTTCTTACTCTTCAAGAAGAGACATATTTAGAGAAAGCAGCCTGTGTTAAGTCTACAAGTAATCAGATTTCTATATCTACTTTTCACTGAGATGTTAGCTTTTAAGAAAATGTAGTTATTCCCAAGTAGAGGGTTATGTATGTGGACAACTGATCTTCAAATCATCATTATACACATGTACTATTGAAGAAATGTATTTGTACATACACTTTCAATCTTTAACTATATTCTGGGATTTGATGATATTTGGTAAATAATAAATTTCATGGTATGTCTGAATTCAATGCAGAAATTGTGACCATCCCTCCACACAATATAACAGCCTCAAATACATCCAGAAGGACCCTATCCAGCACAGCCATTCTGCAAATAAGAGTGACCAGGTCAGCTTAACCTGATTTTAATTACTTTAGCATTCATTTAGTCAGTGGGGGATATCAGAAGTCAGGCAAGAGGAATTCCATCGAGACTGACTTCCCCAGGCAGGATCAGTGCACATGCCTGTCCATCAGCTTTCCCAGATGGTGAGACTGTAGCACAGGCTGAGCTGGGCAAGAGCTAGGGACATTGCTATAGTGTAAAATGTTTGGCAAGACAAAGTTCTTGCACTCATTGAATCTGAAATTAGGAAGGCACTAGGTGATTTAAGAGTTCGGTTCCTTCCTCCTGAAGGACCACATCTCTAATCAGGTGCAATTAAAGAGTGTGTTTCCCCCTTTCCTACTTCACATGTTATATCTTTTTGCTATGACAAGATGAAGGGATGAGCTATGCCTCTCACTGGGTAAAGAACACTCCAGAACAAAGCCCTACATTTTAAGCTGTCAAGGATCAAAGGACAGAAATGTTCATTTTACATGTTGTTAAATTGGTTCCAGTGATGTGCTGCCCTGCACAAACAAGGATAGCTGCAAAGAATAGAAATTTATTCCTAAAAAAAGCCTCTACACCCAAAATGCCAGGAGGCATGGGTTTGGTTCAAATTCCAACAGCTTTTTCTTGACTTATCATTCAACAGCGGAGTGCTGAAACAATGCAGCAGTGATGCAGTATATACATTTTATAATGTATATACTGGAGATTCAAAAGTTCAAAGCACTGAATCCAACATATACCAGGAGACCCTCAGGGTGAGCTGGAAAACAGTAGCTGAACCTACGGTGCTGTCAGTTTTGTTAATGAGGACAAGTATTAAAAGCTGCATATTTGTTTAGCAGGGAATCAAGCAACATCAGCAAGACTTTGGCAGAATTAGAGTAAACAATACCTGACAGGTCAACCAACTTGATAATCATAACCACCATCTGATAGTGGCCACAGCAAGGGGCTGGCAGTGGGTGGATGCCCCTTGGGCCTGAGCTGAAATAGTCACTATCTCATGGCACTGACTATAGGAAGCTCACTGAAAAAGGCACTGCTTGTTCTCTGGTGGCCACACCATGAAAAGGGACAAACACTTGAACATCCAGGTTCTACTTGAGCCTTGAAGCTGGAAATACATAGAGTTTACCTCAATGTGTGTCATGTGAGAACCAGAGTGAATTAAAATACCTGGAACCAATTTCAGTATTAGGGGGACAGGTAACTGAACTGTTGTAGAATAAATGGAAATTAATTTGTTTTTATAGAAGTAAAATGCTTACTCATAGCAACAGGACTGGAGGCACAAAATAAATATACTTTTGATAAACTATGACCAGGAGACCTGCTTGGGAACTAAGAGGATGTGACAAAGAAGACTAAAAGAAACAAATGCAGAACTAGAGCCTGAACAAGCAACCATTCACATGAATTTCAGGTACACCAACAGACTTACCAACCAACATATGGGTCCCATGTCAGTGCCCTTCCTCCTGTGGCTCTCAGACCTGAAACTGCACCTGAACACGTTCTTGGTTTCTACCTGCATTACCCACAGCCACTTTAGGTAGCCCACACAGTAGATATTTCTTGTGGCGCCAACTCATTATGCCTGATCACATCCACAGGAATTATATGAAAATTGTTGTCTCAGTGCATTTCTCTGTTCTACTCTCTGTGCAGTTGTCACCTGAGGTCAAGCTGGAGCTCACTTGGCCATCACAGCTGCAGCACTAGCTTTCAGCCTCAAGTCAGTTCTCACTCCAAGGCTTGCAAACAGCCTGTAGAGTTTAGGCTGCACAATTACTCCTCTATGTGCCCACTGTGAGGTGTGATACATGGAGTTGATCTTCTTTTGTTGCTCCACTGAGAAAGCTGTTATTTAAATATTTACCTATCACAATCTCCTCTATTCTGTGGCTAAGTCTCTAACAACTGCCAACTACTTTTTTGTCCTTCCATTTCACATTATCAATTTAATTTTGATTCTTAGTCACAGCAGAAGGCCACACAAGATGGAACATTATTGGTCTAAAAAGTAGCTGGAAAAATCTGAAAGTCCTACAGATGTATAACTGATGAAAATTTCAACTTTGTCAGTTTTCTGCATAGGAAATATTACTGTGCTGAACTAAGACTTTACCAAAATCAAATCTGTCCAGCTGGTGGAAGCTGACTTTTATTTATACCATCCAAAACCTTTTTTCAAAAGCCCACCCAACAAGGATTCTATTTAGCAGCAGACTGGGACAAATTTTTTAGTAGCTCTCCTTGGGAGAAAGCCCTCGAGACTCAAGAAACTCACAGCCCTGCATTGGTGTTTGTCCACACTTACTCAGCACTGCACAGCCGTGTTAAACAACTGAATGTACATTTTCACAGGGAGGACTTTGAAGTTTCAAACAATCATCTTCCTAGTATAAATCTGACCCCAAGATTAGTTTCTTGAGTTCAAAAATAAACAGGCTGTTTTTACAAACAGAGATAGATAGTAAAGTTACTACACCAAAACTCATTTACTGTCTCTGTTTTACTTCAAAGAAACATTGTAAGATAAATAAATTGCAAATATCAACCCCTTGTTCCAAATACCCACCTCTCTATTCTTTTCACCTAGCATTAATTGAGTAATGCACTGATAATCATACATTTTTCCTTGTCCCTTTCTCTTGTTCGACCTGGATAAACACAGGTACCAGAGAACTTGAATAGGGAGACTTACAGGGAAAGGACAGACTCACTACCTAATCTAAGCTATAGAAATAATTTGACATGAACCATGGAATATATTTATTATTCCTCTTCATATCTCAAATTTTCTTCACATAAGAGATTGTAATAAACCAATAGAGTCACAGATGAACAAATCAAGCAAAGAGAAGAATCTCAAGCAGTGAGATTATAAAATCCCCTACTCTTATGCCAAAGAAAAAAAGAAATTGCTAGATATCTATGATGCTACAGATGCTCCAACTCCTTCCTGCTTTTGTCAGTATGTTTAAAATACAAGATCTATGGTGATCTGTTCTAAAAAGGAGCTTACCTTGGCAGTGTAGACATGAGAAGATTAAATCAGAGCAATGATACTGAAAGAGACAGTTTCTCAAGATGGAAAGAAAAAAAATCATAAAATTAAAAAAATATAGCCACTGAGAAGATGGCCCAAAGCAAAATGCTCTACATCCCTCCCTGATACTTGTGCAGTGAACATC
Source organism: Clamator glandarius (assembly GCA_033459285.1). Lineage (NCBI taxonomy): Eukaryota > Metazoa > Chordata > Aves > Cuculiformes > Cuculidae > Clamator > Clamator glandarius. Next base: position 156,622 of record JAUNZM010000411.1, read on the forward strand.
TTGGGAGGTGTAAAGAAGAGTGTTGAAAATATTAAGTTCCCCACATTAGCACACACAAAGCTGAGTGTTCAGGCTCTGTGCCTTTTAGCAGTCAAATATACAAGCTGGAAGTTGAGATGGATGTTTCCATGTCAGGTACACAGGACTAGAGAGAACAGCATGATGGCAGTAGGTATAACCCACTTTCTTACCTACAGTGTTTTGAACAGGTGGGCTTGCCCAGTGCTGCTTCCTCTCCTCTTTGTGACAATGCACTCTTAGGGATATGGTTAGTGTCTGTAGCTTTGTGCATATGTGTATGTTTAGCTGGTTCTTAGTTATGTCTATTGGCTCATGATTACTGAAAGTACATTGCATAAAGAAAATTACAGCCGTGTGCCAAAGCACATGCCTGGGATTTTGAGGATGTAGGAACAACTCTTCAGTAAAGGTTTTTTTGTTTCCTACCTTGCTTTCATTCCAGGGTACCTAGACAAGAAAGTAACTGCAGTTTGAAAGATTCTGAGTCCATGATAGCACAGCAGCAAGCCTGGACTTGAGAACTAGCCAGCCAAACCTAGCAGCCGAAGGGCCAACTATGTCCTGGGTTGCATCATGCGCAGTATAGCTAGCCACCTGAGGGAAGTGATCGTCCTACTCTATGCTGCACTGGTGCAGTCTCACCTGAGTACTCTGTGTAGTTGTGGACACCTTAATAAGAAGGACATTGAACTGTTAGAGTGTGTCCAGAGGAGTGTGACCAAGATGGTGAAAGGTCTCGAGGCCAAGACTTATCAGAGGCAGTTGAGGTCCCTCAGTTTGTTCATCTTGGAGAAGAGAAGGCTGAGGGTTAGCCTTATCAGAATGTAAAACTTCCTCAAGAGGGGTAGTGGAAGGGGATGTGTTAGTCTCCTTTCTCTGGTGACCAGTGATAGGAGGTGAGAATGTGGCATGAAGCAGCTTTGGGGAAGTTTAGACTAGGCATTAGGAAAAGGTTACTCACTGAGAAAGTCACTGGAACAGGCTCCCCAGGGAAGTTGTCACAGTACCAAGACTGTTGGAGTTCAAGGACATCTGAATGATGCTCTTAGTCATATGGTTTAGTTCTAGGTAGTCCTACAAGGAGCAGAGACTTTGATGCAAATATCCTTATGGGCCCCTTCCAACTTGAGATATTCTGTGATTCTGCGAACCCATCTAAGTCTGCTACTCTCTATGTGGGAGTATCTCCAGTTATAACAGCTACTGGGGCTGCTCAGTACAAGCAACTCAGGCCACTTCAGTCCAAATTCCACTGTCTACAGCTTCCTCGGCAGCCCCTCAACAGAGACATGTAACCATGAAACTTCACAGAAAACACAATCTGAGAAGGGATATTTTACAGGTATACAAAGGCAGTTTTCAGTTACGTGACAGTATGTGCAACTGTTGCTGTTTCCATTTCTCCCCACACATCATTTGTGTTATTTGAATTAAACTCTTGCTACTGATCTCTTCCTGAGAAGCTAATGGAGCAGATGTTATTTGGAACATACTAAATGGAAACATGGCATGCATTTTTTTAATGAACTATGCAGATTTTTGTGAGGCAGAACAGAGGAAATCAGTTCATTGGTATTTCTGGCTTTGCTATCCGGATGTTTTTAGCATAATGTTTACATACAGAAAAGCCAAGTCCTACAAGTGTAAATGCTACACAGCCCAGCATTCAGACAGGGCAGGCAGGGGTTTGGCTGGGAATACTGTAATAAACTGAGTGAGTAGTGGACGTGGATGTGCTAAAATCTAGATTTTATTTCCTCCTTTGCTAGAAATCACCTTTTGACAACCTGTGCATTATGTAACTTGCAAAATGTGTAAAAGATGCTTACAAACTGGGAGTGAGAGGCTTTGCAGCAAAATAAATGCTAGGAGTATCACAGGATTATTGGTAGCAATTGGGAGACAATATCAATTTACAGCCCTTTAATTCCCAGCTGAATGCAGTGTTTTTCTAAGACACAGGGTCTCTACTTCTCTTAAAGCAGAAAGAAGCTCTTATATAAAATGTATACATCATATGTGGTACTCTGAAGGGCTACTGCACTGAGGCGACTAAATTACTGACATTACCTGTATGTTATCAAGTAGTACTGGGGAGATATATAGTGTCTTGCACAGAGCTGATACAAACCTTGAAGAAAATGGAGAGCCTTTAGGACACACAAGCCTTTTTTAGTCTGAAAGACAGGCATTAAACCTCAAGCCAAGCACCAAGTGAGAACTACAGCTCAGCATCACTATTAGAGGATGAAGAAAGAAACAAAGTGAAATTCACTGACAGAATACCCAGGCAGGGCAGACTGGCTCTGTCATTGGTGACTGATCAGACAGACTGGCTCAGAGAGTATAACACTGTCAAACAATCAATAAATGAGCTACAATGAACTTACCCTAAGTCTTTCTTTGCTGTACAACAGTATTAATAACAGTCAGAGGATCAATATAGAAACCGATATATTTGGCAAAAGAAATCTTCTGTTCATTCTGGCATAGCTCATAGTCTAAGGTGAGCCAGCAGTATGAACTAAAACCCCAATAACTTGGAATAAGGTTCTCGCATGTCTGCATGAGAAGAAAGTACATTTGAAAGGTAAAGAAGTTTGGCAGTAGAAACAAGCCTTTAAACAGGTCAGTCTAGTCCCAATGAAGTCAACAGCAAAGTATGAACCCATGATGGAAAGCGAAGATGCACATTTAGGTAGGTGAACTAATTCAATTCTGTGTGAAAAATACAGGTTTTTAAATCTGAAAGTGTAGTAAAGCCATCTTATTTTACATCTTTTCCTGTGAAGAAGGACAGTGAAGCTGTGTTCTGCCTTTTAACCAGTCTTATAAAAGGCCAGTGTTCGATGTCAAGACACCTGACAGTGACTGTCATGTCCAGTAGTCATTTGTTGGATTTTCTCCTGGCAGTCACATTAAAGATAAGACTCTATTTTGCCACCTAATCACTGGCTATTGTGCCGAACTGCTCTCTTCATTAATCTCAGCTTTCCCAGAGACAAGGTCACAGGCTTTTTGACTCATCTCACTGATCAGCTCTGCCTTTGCTCTAGAATTCACTTTTTTGGGGCTAAAAAGGGAGTCCAAAATACAGGAGTCAGTGGATAAGCCAGTGATATTAGTATCAAAGGTTTCACCATTATGACAGTCTTGCACCTTGGCAGAGGATTCAGAGGACTGGGTGGCAAGGCATGATTGGGTGGCAAGGATTGGCTGGTCATGAAAATCAGAGTGTAGTATGAGGCCTAACTCCACCCAGAGCCACAAAAAAAATGAGTCTGTCTAACTTATTTTACTTTCTGTATAAATAAAGCTGCAATTCATTGTATAAACCACATGCCAACATCTCAGTTTGATCCATTAATGAAAGCTGAAGAGGGAAGCTTGACTTTGCCTATTAGAAATGGGAACTTTCTTCTTTCACTAAAATCCTTTTTTTTCCTTCTTTTGCCAATTTGCATTTAGTCACAGTCTCCTCAAATCCATTTCTTTCTCTTCAGTCAAAATGTGACTAAAGTTTTACAAAAGAGCAGGGCTGGTGGAAGGGGGGACTTGATGGGAACAAGAAATTATTTCCTCCAGCATTTCATGATCATTTTTTAAGTACTTCTCTTGATTTCTCTTCCTTACACCCATGTAACTTTCCTGTGTAAGCAAGAACAGATGTTGCAACAAGCAGAATTCACCTTTTGACCTCAAGATCTCATTTCTTCTTTTCTCTAGTGCATGTTTGGATTTAGAGTGGAAACTCTACAAAAATGCAAGCGGGTGGAGTTGCAAGGCAGGAGAAGAATCGAATTTTGGAAAGTCTTCCCTAGCAAACCCTCCCCAGCTTCCACTTGTCTCATTTTATTTGTGAATATCTCAGTCCTAGAAGCTGAAGACAACTGAAATGCCTTCAGATACCACACTGAACGGCATTGTATCAGAGTACCCAAGTGCATAAATTGAATCTCCTTCTCCAAAAATTATTTTTAGAAGAGATGATGTATTGTCATTCCTACTGTGCATAATGCATTACAGCAGGTGATAATCCCTTGTCCACACTAGCTCCATGCAGAGACCCCTCTGTAGAGAGCTGGTTTATAGATCTGCAATTCTCCTACGTATACATACAAAATATTTACTCACCAGCAATTAAAAAAAACAACCCAGAAACAAACACAGAAATGTTTTGCAATACAATCACTCCCCTTCTTGCTCTGTTTTCTCTATTGGTTTTGCCATTCTGCTTGCACAGGCTCTGCTTAAGCTGTCTCTGCCTGCCCTCCTAGCATAGTCCCACATCTGCCAGGTATGGGATATAATACTGTCCTCCCAGACACCCTCTCCCAGCTCCCTGTCCTTGTCACACTCAGATAGAATCATAGAATCATAGAATAACCAGGTTGGAAGAGGCCCATTGGATCATCGAGTCCAACCATTCCTATCAATCGATAAACTATGCCCCTTAGCACCTCGTCCACCAGTGCCTTAAACACCTCCTGGGAAGGTGACTTCAACCACCTCCCTGGGTAGCCTGTTCCAGTGCCCAGTGTCCCCTTGCTGTGAAAATTTTTTTCCTAATGTCCAGCCTAAATCTCCCCTGGCAGAGCTTGAGGCCATTCCCTCTTGTCCTGTCCCCTGTCACTTGGCAGAAGAGGCCAGCACCCTCCTCTCTACAACCTCCTTTCAGGTAGTTATAGAGAGCAATGAGGTCTCCCCTCAGCCTCCTCTTCTTCAGGCTAAACGACCGCAGCTCTCCCAGTCACTCCTCGTAAGATTTGTTCTCCAGCCCCCTCACCAGCTTTGTTGCTCTTCTCTGGACTCGCTCCAGAGCCTCAACATCCTTCTTGTGGTGAGGGGCCCAGAACTGAACACAGTATTCAAGAAGCGGTCTTACCAGTGCCGAGTACAGAGGGAGAATAACCTCCCTGGACCTGCTGGTCACACTGTTTCTGATACAAGCCGGGATGCCTTTGGCCTTCTTGGCCACCTGGGCACACTGCTGGCTCATGTTCAGTCGCTGTCAACCAACACTCCCAGGTCCTTCTCCTCCTGGCAGCTTTCTAGACAGACTTCTCCTAGTCTGTAGCACTGCATAGGGTTGTTGTGCCCCAAGTGCAGGACCCGGCATTTGGCCGTGTTAAACGTCATGCCACTGGACTCTGCCCAGCGGTCCAGCCTGTCCAGATCCCTTTGCAGAGCCTCCCCACTCTCCAGCAGATCAACACGTACTCCCAGCTTAGTGTCATCTCCAAACTTGCTAAGGGAGCACTCGATGCCTTCATCCAGGTCATTGATAAAGACACTGAGCCCTGGGGAACCCCATTTGTAACTGGCCTCCAGCTGGATTTAACACCATTTACCACCACTCTCTGGGCCCGGCCATCCAACCAGTTTTCCACCCAGGAGAGCGTGTGCTTGTCCAGGCCAGAGGCCGACAGTTTCTGAAGCAGGACACTGTAAGAAACTGTGTCAAAGGCTTTACTGAAGTCCAGGAAGATACATCCACATCCTTTCCCTCGTCCAGCATCCGAGTCACTTTGTCATAGAAGGAGATCAGGTTAGTTTGGCAAGACCTGCCTTTTGTAAACCCATGTTGACTGGGCCTGATCACCCGGTTCTCTTGCATGTGCTTCATGATAGCACTCAAAATGACCTGTTCCATGACTTTCCCTGGCACTGAGGTCAGACTGACAGGCCTGTAGTTCCCTGGATCCTCCCTGCGACCCTTCTCGTAGATGGGCACAACATCAGCCAGGCTCCAGTCCAGTGGAACTTCCCCAGTCTTCCCGGACTGTTGGAAGATGATAGAAAGGGGTTTGGCCAGCACATCCGCCAGCTCCTTCAATACATTTGGGTGAATCCCATCTGGCCCCATAGACTTGTGGATGTCTAGTCAGGCTAGCAAGGCTCTGACTACCTCCACTTGGATCATGGGAGCCTCATTTTGCTCCTCTCACTCCTGGGTTTGTACACAGAGGGAACAACTTTCTTTACAATTAAAGACTGTGGTAAAGAAGGCATTAAGTACCTCAGCCTTTTCCTCATCCCCTGTCACTGTTGTTCCTTCTGCGTCCAATAGGGATTGTATGGTCTCCCATGTCCTCCTTTTATTATTTATATATTTATAGAAAGATTTTTTCTTATCTTTCACAGACTTTGCCAATCTGATTTCTAGTTGAGCCTTAGCCCTTCTGATTTTTTCTCTACACAATCTCACTTTCCTCCTGTAACCCACCCAAGAGGCCTGTCCCCTCTTCCAGAACCCATAAACATTTCTCTTCTTCTTGATATCACTCAAGATCTCTCTGTTCTACCAAGCTGTTTTTTTCCCCTGCTGTAACATGGGGATGGCTTTCTCCTGAGCTGCTAGGATTTCCTTTTTGAAGAGTTCCCAGCCCTCATGGGCTCCCTTGCCCTTAAGCACTGTCTCCCATGAGACTTTGCCAACCAGCCTTCTGAAGAGTTCAAAGTCTGCTCTCTGGAAATTTAATGCTACTGCCCTGCTAACCACCCTCTTCACTTCACCTAGAACAGAAAACCCTATCATCTCATGATCGCTTAGTCCTAGGCATCCTCCTACTGCCACATCCCCCACAAGGCCTTCTCTGTTCACAAACAGCAGGTCCAGGAGGGCACCTTCCCTTGTTGGTTCATTCACCAGCTGTGCAAGGAAGTTGTCTTCCACGCACTCCAGGAACCTCCTAGACTGCTTCCTTTCTGCTCTATTGTACTTCCAGCAGATACCAGGAAGATTGAAGTCTCCCACAAGAAGGAGAGGCATCAATCTAGAGATTAACCCCAGCTGTTTATAGAAGAGCTCATCAGCTGCTTCTCCTTGGCTGGGTGGTCTGTAACAGACTCCCATCACAAAATCTACCTTCTTATGGGCTCCTCTGATTTTAACCCACAGGCACTCAATCTCCTAATCCCCACAATCCATCTCAATGTTGTCCCTTACAAAGAGGGCTACCCCACCTCCTCTCGTACCCTTCCTATCCCACCTGAAGAGTTTGTACCTCACTATATCTGTACTCCAGTTATATGAGTCATACCACCACATTCCTGTGATGGCAACGACATCATAGACTCCTTACCCTATGATAGCTTCAAGCTCTTCCTTCTTATTACCCATGCTGCGTGCATTGGTGTAAATGCACTTCAGCTGAGCTGCTGAGCCTTCAGCCCTGTTAGAGGGAACAGAGTTCATTCCCAACCACCTGGTAACTGGAGTAGCTAGTGCCAGAACGCCCGTATCTCCCTTACCACCCCCAGGTGTGTTCTCCCCCACTTTCTGTGTGGTGATGTACTGGTGGTCCTCATCAGCACACCCTCTCCAATTCACTAGTTCCCTACATCCAGGCTTGCTCCTGTCTAGCCTGGTCTCAATCCCCTGCCCCTTCACATCTAGTTTAAAGCTTGATTTATGAGCTTAGCTAGGTTTTTAGCAAGGGCTTTAGCCCCCCCCAGGAGACCCACGTGTCTCATCCTTAGCAACAGAGTTTGGGGGTGCGTGAGCCACCTCATGATCAAAGAAGCCGAAGCCACTTTCCTCACACCAGGCTCAGAGCCAGGCATTAATCGAATTCTTCTTCCTGACTTCCAGCTCCCCTTTATTTAGCCTGGGGATGGAGCAGAATACTATTTGTGCCCCAGAGCCCTCCATCATTTTCCCAATGGCCCTGAAGTCTTTCTTGATGGCTTTGGTCTTTCTGCTTACTAAATCATCATTACCAGTTTGGAGTACTATCAGAGGATAGTAGTCTGTCTTGTGGACCAGGGAAAGAAGGGCTACCGCCTTCGCTGATGCGCCTGGTAAGCAGCAGACCTCTCTGTGGAGTGGGTCCGGTCTGCAAATGGGTCCCTCCATTGCTTTTAGGAGGGAGTGCCCTACAACAATCACCCTTCTCTTAATGGAGGACATTTTTATCTTTTTCTGAGGATGGTGCGGCCTAGGGAAAGATTCTAGGCTGTGAGAGCCATCATCCTCAGGACAGGATTCCACAAGCAGCACATGGTACTTGTTCACCAGGGGGATCTCGGGCTTTGCTGTCTGGTTGAGGGGAGCAGGTTTCCTTCGTCTGGCAGGAACTTGCTGCCATTCCTCGTCTCTTGTAACCCCAACCTTACAGTTTGCAGGTAGATGGTGTTTGGGCATACCAGCTCCATCAGGCATGCTGAGTTAGTGAGAGGGCACTACTCCACTGGTCTATCTCCCTTTCACACTCCCTGATGGTCCTCAGCCTCTTTACCTCCTCCCTTAACTTCTCCACCATACGAAGGGGTTCCCCCACTCGAGTGCAGCTTTCACAAGTGGAGCCAGTAACAGAGGCACGAGCTGGTGTGGGAGGGGGACACTGCCTGCCACTCAGGGTCTGGGGAGCTGCATGCACCCACTGTGGCTCTGTCTGGGTGGCAGCATCCATCCTGCCTGCTGCAGCACACAGAGTAGCTTTAATCTTCTGCCAGGTGGCCACCATGGTCTGCGGTGTCCTCTGCCTAGTCTCCAGGTCCTCTCTGTGCCCTGCCTTCTCGAACTGCTGCTCAAACTGCCCCGCACCTCTTTGCCACGTTCCTCCATGGAGCATGGCAAAGATGGCTGGGCTCAAGTGGGGAGGGCAGGCGCAAAGCCAGCTGCTGTCATCTGTGCTAAAGAGCTGGCAAGGGCTGAGGAACTTACTGAGAACGGCTGCTAGCCATGCTGTGCAGGGCTGCTGGCAGGGACTATAGCTGCCTCTGATACGGTTTGAAAAACCAAGCCCTGCCACAAGGAAATCAGTGCTCCTAAACATCCTGCCTTTCCCATCACTGCCTGCCAGGGCTGCCAGGACATCCTTGGATGCTCCTACAGGAGCAGAATAGAGGGTTCCTGAATCCTGTGTGATAGAAACACTAAAGAAAGCTGGCCAGGAAGCTTTCAAATGAGCTGCCCACGGGTTCCTGGGACACGTCTCTGAACCTACTGTAGGGTCCTGTGAATATCTCTACTCCTACAACTCTTTTCTCAACACTGTTTTTTTTATTGGTCTGCATTGTTTGCAGCCAGGACCATGGACCCCCTGCCTAGCTGCAGGAAGAAAGTGTTGTCATCCTCCCATGGGCATCTACTCCCCACAGTTCTTTTTGTGCTCCTGAGCAAGCAGCACTGACGGTGACATGCAGATGACAATGTTGGGTCCTTGGCCTTACCAGAACTGACTCATATTCCCCAGGAAAATCCACTACAAGAGCTGCAAGAAAGAAAAACTAACAAGAAAACCAATGTGATCACCATTACATCTCAGCACATAATTCTGATATTTTTACAGCCCTTTGTCTGTCCTGGTTTTGTTTGTTCAGAGGACCTTTGCCCAGGAAGATTACTTCTCAGCCAAATACCTTGTCAAAAATTTCCTCATAAGCCACAGTTTTCCGATCTGTTCTTTTCCTCTTTGTACTTCTTTTGATATATCTAAAGTGCACCTTCCCGTTCTTCCTCACATATTTATCTTAAAGTATTTATAGGTTTAAGAGGACTATCACTCTTAACCACCTATATACCTTGTTTTTTTAGCATCTGCTGTATGAGACTTGGCTTTCTAAATCTTGATAATAAATACAATTATCTGAGGGTCCGAGCTCCTTAGAGTATGGATTCTTTGTTTACATATACCCCTTGTTGTAAAGGAAAAAATAATCAATATTTAACAGACACAGAATGGTACTTTGGAAACTAATATTCTATAAAATGAAAGAGCACTGTCAGAGAACGGAGAAGAGACTACAGAGATTAAAGCTGGCAGCTCTCCATTGTGTAGCCGCTCACTGCCACAGAATCCAGCAAGAGACGGCTTCTGCCATTTCCTTTTGATTTCTCTGTGTAAATCTGCTCTCACCTAAAGCCTGACCACATCACAGTACGTACTCACATTAAACTGATTATTTCTCTCTGTGCTGGGTGTAGAAGAGGTGATTTTAAATTCCACATAAAAAATGTCCCTTCTGGAAACATACCCATTTGCTGCTGAAGGAGATGCATTTCACATCCTTAACAGCCCCCTGCATTTTCCTTTAACTTCTTGATGATAACCAGGCAAAAGAAAGTCTAGCCTAACATCTGTGTTAGTGGTTGATTAAAATGTTCAGATAAGGTAACCAGACACACAGCTTAACCTAAAAATCTGCAGGTTTCTGATACTATCAATCAGATTAAAATTTTACCATTCCTAAGCAATACCAGCCACTTGCCAGAAAACATGTTCACAAATATACTTGACTAACCAGAAAGCAAGAGCAGCTGGGTTTGCACAGGGGAATAAATATCCTGAATGCAGAGATTTCTCCTGGTGATAACTAGACCTCTCTCTTCCTGCAGATACAGCATATATCTGGAGAAAAGTTGTGCATCTTGAAGGTGGGACTATAAATTAGTCGAATTAGTTAAAGTGCTGAGTATCCTGCTGGTTGATTCAGCAAGCTATCTCTACAGTCCCCTTGGAGCAAGAGAAGTATGGCTTTATTTCCTCCTTTCTCTAACCTCACAGCTGTTGGGTCAAATGATGCTTTAAATCCACTAATCAAGCAAAAATTTACAGAAAAACCCAATCAATCAGATGCATTTTATTAATCTCTTGCAGAAGATGCTGACATCACACAAATGCAGGATTATAGGTTTTTATTTGGAAAATAAAGCTATTATAGAACAAAGCAGATAAATCAGTCAACCAAATATGTGGATAGTTGTAGAATTTCAAGAAGGAAAGTCTCTTTATAGCATGGATGTGATCCAAAATGATTTAGAAATTCTTACTAAAAGGAACAGGATGCAGCAGCTCAAATGTTTCTCCATCTCAGGCTTTGTGATAAAGATTTAAGGGACTCACAAAATTAAGCTGTTTACATTGTTTGTTGCACATCATCTCTGAAGCTGCAAGTACCTATCAACAGCCAGGAGTAAAGTATTGTAGCAGAAAAGAGGAATGAGACTGTGAGCCAAGGAAAAGAGAAAGGTCTTGTACAGTTTTTGTCAGGGTTGATCAAAAGTGATGAAGACTGTGGAACCACTTACAGGATGACTACAAGATTCTTAGTAGCACCCCATCAAAATACCCTTTTTAATGTCATAATTTTGATTCAATCTCTGTCCATACCATCATCTGCTATACTGTCATTATCTGACATATCATCATATATAATCTACCCCTCTAACTTCACTTTTACATCTGTCTTTCTGAAGTGTATGCACTCTTTGACAACTGACCTAGACAACGTAGCTATTCTAACATGTTTCACTTATCCCTCTAAAATCTCCTTGTACCCGTGATGCCAGTTCTCTTTTTTCCCCCATTTCCTGGATTTTTATATTTGTTTATATTAAATCATGGAGACTATAACAGTGTCTGCTGAGTTTGCTTTTCTGTTTCCAAGATTAGAGATCTCTTTACCAGTTGTGCTAGCCTGAGTCCCAAAAAACTGAAATCCAATTATTTAAGGGGACTCCAAAGAAATGTAAAATATTTTCCCTGTATTGAGTCTTCTTAATGGTCAATATCACAAAGGTTGTCTAAAAATGCAAACCCAGATACTGTCTTCACAGCTTGTCAAACTTTGACTCTGCTTTTGTATCAAACAGAAGGATTCTTCAGAGGATCAATGGATGGTCCATTTCTTTCAGTACCTTTGCCAACTCAGGTGATTATCTTTCATTTCAGTAAGAATTTGGGAGTACCACCTGCCCTCATTTGAAGGCTGACATAGAGATTTTCTTCCAGAATCCTTTCCAGCCTCATGTGCATCCTTTTGTTCTCTGTGTCTATTTAGTGTAGGCCTATCAGCTCACAATAACAAGTTGGTTTTTTGTTCATTAAAACTTGACACAAGGCTGGGTGGTGTAGTTGCTACACCGTAAGGATGGGATGTCTTCCAGAGGGACCTGGACAGGCTGGAGAAGTCGGCCTGTGAGAACCTCATGAAGTTCAACAAGGCCACATGCAAGCTTCTACACCTGGGTTGGGGCAACCCCCTGTTTCAGTTGGCAATGTGCACTTGCAGCCCAGAAGTCCAACTGTATCCTGGGCTGCATCAAAAGAATTGTGGCCAACAGGTTGAGGGTGATGATTCTGCCCCTTTATTCCTCTCTTGTGGGACCCTACCTGGAGTATTGTGTCCAGTTCTGGAATCCTCAGCGTAAGAAGGATATGGAGCTATTGGAACAGGAGGAGGGCTACAGAGATGATCAGAGGGCTTCAGTACCTCCCATATGAGAACAGGCTGAGAGAGTTGGGCTTGTTCAGCCTGGATTAGAGAAGCCTCCAAGGAGATCTTACAGCAACCTTCCAGTACCTGAAGGGGGCCTACAGGAAAGCTGGGGAGGGACTGTTTACAAAGACTTGTAGTGATCGGATGAGGGGTAATGGGTACAAACTGGAGAGAGGCAGATTTAGACTAGACATAAGGAAGAATTTCTTCACAATGAGAGTGGTGCGATGCTGGGACAGGTTGGCCAGGGAAGTTGTGGCTGCCCCATCTCTGGAGGTGTTCAAGGCCAGGTTGGATGGGGCTTTGGGTAACCTGATCTAGTGGGATGTCCCTTTCCATGGCAGGAGGGTTGGAACTGGGTGATCTTTAAAGTCCTTTCCAACCCTAACTATTCTATGATTCTATTCTTTGTCTTCAAGCAAATTTCATGTTCTTCTTGAATGCCTTTTTGATGATGATTCTGTCTTATCATCTCTCTGTGTTACAATTACCTAAATAGTACCTGTGTTCTTCTTTACACTCCAGCCTAAGACTACATAGGCTGTTCTATCATCTTTTTCTGCTGTGGCTGTTTTCCCCTTTTCCTTTGTCACCTATCTTCTTTCTGGTTGTCCTTGTCATTCTTCTGCACATCAAAAGTACCTATTAATTTTATTTCTCCTCACTAGGCAAACTCTGTCTTCTTTCCGTAACCATTTTTTTGCTACATACAACTCTCCTTAGATCTGCTTGGTTTGCCTTCCACATCTTGTTTGAAAGATGACTTAACCTGTCTGCAGATCATCTTCTAAACTCCATGAAATCCAATGTCCTGAAGCACCTCTTGCCTAGGAAAAGTGTATTAGGAAACCACTTCAGAAGAATGTAGACCTCATGAATCTTGGTTTTTCCTTTCCCCCTCCCTCAATTTTTGTTTCAGTAGGCACATTCCTTTATTTTCTTAATTCCTGCTCTTAAAATAGAAATGAAAATCCCACAAATAGTTTGTGAGACTCTTTCACATACCTAATCCCAGTTCCTATTTTCAGTATGGTATTTCATTAAAAATGTATGATCTGAAGTCACGCACATCAAAATTGCAGTTATACAAGGAGCACTCCTTTTAATGTCACAGCAGAACATTTAGAGAAAACATACACAGTGATACCATTTATAAATACAATGCTTATCACTTTCTTGCCACGGTTATGATTCAGAGTCTCTGCTTAAGGGAAACGCCTGTGTGATTAGGTGTCAGAGTAAAACTTTTGCCTTTCCATTTCTCACTCTGATTTGCTGCGTAGCGCTGTGCATTGTTCACCTAATGTGTTCCACATAAGAAGTTACTGCAATTCAAGTTTTTGTATATCTACAAATATATTTTTCAGCCTTGTCTGATGTTCTCCTGCTCAGAGACTTTTATGAATTCACCAGCAATTGCTCTGTAAGGAGATATCATTTATATTTGATGCACTCCTTAACCCTTACTTATTTGATTCTACCTTATCTGACATCTTGTTTCTCAGCCCACATATACATATGCAAATCTGTTTACAGTATTTCCAATTTCTTTATATTTTTAGTCATGCAATTGCATATCTTCTATAGATTTATTCAACTCCTGATTAGCTATTGACATCTTGACACTTGCAAACAGACGTTCACTGAAAATGTTTTCCCATGACTTAACTTGGGAATCAGTTTATCCCCATTTCCTTTGTTCGCCTGTAATTTTAACCACTGAGTTTTCCTGTTTGGCAGCCACACTGGTCTAATCCAACTGAGTTAGCCTTCCTCACAACATGTACCCTAATGATCCTCCCAGCCCAAGGAAACCACAAGGAAGTCCATCCAGGCAGTAGATCCTGAAAAAAAACCCTCCTCTGCTGAGGCAAAAAAATAAAATTAATTGAATCAAATTACTTTGAAGCCATAAGTAACAACCACCAAACATGGAAGGACCTCATCAGTACATCAGTATCTCCACTATTTCACGGTTTATTTCTTTCAGGCTCCTATGATTAATACCATCTGCTCCTGGTAATTCACTGCATTTGTCTTTCTCAAGTTGCTTCACAACTTCCTCCTGAGAGACTGCAATTTCTCTTAGGGCCAATGGCTGATTTCCCATAGGAAATAAACTCTGAATACAACCTTTCTGTGGAAAACACAAATGTGGGAAATTTATTTGGCTTTACTCTTAGCTAAACCACCTTTACAGCTGACTCCTCATTGCCCAGTGGTGGGCTTTTGTAGTTTGCTAAATGCTAACAGGTATCTGTGAGCTTCTTGTCTTGGAAATATTTTTATGTTTTGGACAAATCTTTCCTGTGCTTATATGGCACAAATTCTCTTTATAATCTCAAAGTTTCTTCATAGTGTTTATCCACAACATTTATCAGGCTAAGATGCTTCAGAAAAAGAATGGCTAAGAATTCTAATAAATATTTTCCTCACTTTTACCCATTTTTCTTAATGTTCTTAACCATTCTGTCTCTCTGGAAGAATTTCTGTTGATTAGAAGCAAATTGTGCCTTCTACATTCCTCACCTCAATTAACTCCCACAATTACATGATGAATCTCTTCCTTTTTCACAGTCTCCAGAATGAGTTATTAAATAATCAGTTACTTATGCTCTCAGTAAACTGTTCCAATTGGCCATTCTGCAAAGGCCAGTGAGGTGATGTATTAATTATGCATTGCTAGAACTTCCAGTTTAGTAAGTATCTTACAAAGGAATGGCTTTGGCTATGACAATAGCTTGGGTTTGAATGTCATGTCTGGGTGCTGCTTGTTCAAACAGAACCGGCAACATTATTTAAAACTCACTGACTCTGGAAAATATGGGGAGGCATACAAATTCTGCTGTCAGCCAACAAAGTAAACAAACTAAGACACAATAGGATTAAAAGATGGTATAAAATTGTGAGATCAAAGAATCCTCATCAGAAACTCCTATGCTCCAGCAGTCACTTCTCATGCAAAATGAGTTGCAACTATACTGAAATCAGACAGGTAGAAAAAGCAATCCTCAGAACAGCCGGAATTACTGGTTTCCAAGGGGTTTACATCATCAAATACAATTCCTTATATTACTGCTATAAAAATTTGGAAACTGGTAAATGCTACAGAGAACAGGTGTAGAGTACTTCCTGCAAGGATTTCTGATAAATAGGCAACTGTGTTCTGTAATTCTGTTTTACAGCTACTGTAGATTCCACAGCAGTGAACCCTGTTCTCTAATTATGATGTGACAAGTGGCTTAATCAATTTGCAATCTCTCCTTTTTATGTAAAGGAAAACAAGACTAAATAAACAGTCTACAAAAAGTAGGACGGTATCCTCTGAAGAAAATATTTCAGAGGTAGGTAATCAGTAGCTAGGTAAGCTACTGTCATCAGCATCTGATGACAACATGGAAAGAATTGATCATAGAGTACTTCTGTGAGGTATGGGAAGAAGTAGTTGTGTAAAGATAATATAGAAAGAATATAGTCTTGATAGCACCATGGAATACCTATAGGATGCCTTTTCCACAGTTTCAGATATTGTTTATAGCAAATTCTTCTACAGTAAGTATAGAATTTACATTATTTATCGTCAATTCTTGTAGAATCCTACTAAACTCTCCAACACTGGAGTCAATTCTTGACTCAATGATTTACAACATTCTTTGGCTCACTGAGTTTGTATTGGTTTTCTCAAGACAGGTAGGGCTTAGAAACATAAGGAAATTAAACAGCAGATGGTATTAATGGAAGGACCGTACCAGCCAAGAAAGACAGAAGAAACTTTCTGGGAACAGGTCATGGCCTGACTTACTGGAGACATTTATTTCTACCTAATACCACTTGAAAACTGGCTCATATTTTGAAGCATAGTGAAATGTCATGCCAAAAGAGTTTCAGATATTTCTTTAAGATCTACCTATTGAGATGATTTGTAAAGTGTGTTTGGAAAGTTGCTGCAGGTTTTCCAGGTATTTCTCACCTTGTTCAATAACTGCAGATTATGCAGCAAGAGGGGATACTTTTTCCTGTCCATTTAATATGTACTGCCTTCCAGTTTCATTGAGCATAGCCTTGCTTCTGTATTCTGAGAACAGGTGTGAAAACACTGCTTGTTCACCTTGTGTTTATCAGTTATTTCTTAGTACAATTTTTTTATGACTCTCTTCTCTCTCTCCTGCCTCGAAGGAAACAGCTTAGAGTATGAATTAACCATTGTCCATTTTCTAAATGTTTGTCATGCATAAATCCATTACTGATGAGATAATCTGAACTAAGCATATTATATATATAATATTTCTGTTCTGAAATAACTACTCATTTACGTAGATTACTTTATAATATCTCTAGAATTATCATTGTCCCTTTCTTAAAGTGTTACTGAGGTTGGTTTTTCCTTACTGGGTTTGCACATTAAGTATAAGTCATAATTATGTTTCCATAATAGTACCTCGGCTTCTTTCCTTAGTTAATTTAGGATTCAGCAAGGTGTATGACTAATTAAAACTTTATTTAAGAACAAGATGCTCTTGACATTTTTAAATACAGAGAAAAATGATCTGTGGGGTATGCCAACTACTCCACGCCTCTACTGCCCAATAAGCAATCGATTTTTTTAGAAGCATATTCATCTTTATCTTAGTCTTTTGAGTGTATAGAATGAACAACAGATAATTAATTTTTTTTTTTAGTGTAAAAAAAAAAATGAAGAAGCCATAACACTCCATCTAATGTTAGCTGTTTTAACCATTGGGGCAAATTTTACAAGAAAAAGCCAAGGAAGAGATTATGCAATGTGGTTATCTAAAGCTAGACTGGTCTTGGATGCAATCACTTGATTCTTGCTTATGAACTGAGAGTATTACAACTCCTGCAGGTAACAAAACATAGCTCTGGAACTAAAAGGGAGTATAAATTTATAAATAGAAATTCATTGTCAAATATTTCTTCAGCATCAGTGGAGATGAGACACAGGCTGAGAACAGATTAAATCTACAGGAGACCTGGAGTATATTAATTAAGTGTCTGACATTACAGAACATATGTCTGGGGTGAACATGACCATTCTCGTCATGGTGAATTGATTTTCTGATAGTGTCTTGAAAACTAGTGACCAATATCCTTGATAAAAATCTTTACATCTACATTACTTAGTGAAATCAGAAAATAAGCACCACATTCTGGGCATTTATTAGATTTCTCTTAAATGCTAAAGTCTTGCATGGCAAACTGCCACTTCCTCTAGAGTTACTAAACTTATTCCCTATCAGATGGAAAAGTAACTGTGAAAAATCTTTACATAAGCCTGCTGGGACTCCATCAAAGCCAGGTGTTTTGGCAAGAGACAATTCTTCATCTGATCTCCAAGTTTCCTAAAACATCACTGCTTTTTCTGCTTACCTAGAAGAGACAGGAACTGTTGTTTAAATTGCTGACTGAAATAGAAAACAGAAATGTGCTGGCCAGCATAACACCATGTTTCTATCATGCCTTTTAAAAGATTCAGACATAGATTAAACTAAGTAAAACTGTATTAAAATAATCCAAGTAAGCTAGCAAAGTCAAGTAGCAGAAATTAGGAAAATTGAAGCAGTCTTCACTCAGTCTCCCTTTGAAGACTATTAAGAGATTCAAGTTCAATTCTTCTGAATCTAGAACTCCATCTTGACAAATGTAACAGAGGATGGGTCGGGAATAGGATGGGTAAAAGAAGTTGTGTATGACAAAATGAAAAAATAAGTGAATTGTTACATAATGAACTGAAATCTCAGTTCCTTCTTAGCTACTGTCTCCTACTACAAGACTTCTGCTGAAATACACAATAAAATGTTTGTTCTACAGTTAGTTACCTCTGATGCTTTCAGAACTCACTCATGAGCTTCTTATTCTCTTTTATAGCATCTACTACAACGAAGTCTTCCTTTGTGGTTGGAGCTTCTGTGCACTACTTTATTGTAGTAACAGATACTTCCAATTTCAAATGTATTTCAGAGTATTTTTTGGCCAAAGCAGGCAATAGTATTTTGGATGCTTCCTCTCATCTCAACTTTGCCTTCCAGCAGATTCAATGATCTTAGTGGAATATACATGTGTATTATCAACAGAACAAACAAATTAAGCATTTAATTTACACTTTAATATATGCTGAGTAAGACTAGACACTTTTTGTTATATATCGACTGAAAACCTCCTCTGATAAAGAATTCGATCAGAAACAAGAGAGTTAGTTTTCATGGAAAGTCAGTATCAAGCCAGACTCATAACAGAGCAATGTGTACTTGAGAAGAAGCCATCAGAAAACTTGAGATGTTGAATGTGTAACCTTGCACTTTTTTTTTTCTGTGTTTGTATGTATCATTGATCCATAAGCAGCCCAAGTGATAGCTGGAAAGAGTGAGCAGATAAATGCTCAGTTATTCAAAATATGAATTCAATTAAAGTGTCTTGGCACTTAAAAGGTATTAAACACACAAACAGTTTCCTTTTACAATCCTCAAATCTGTGCTGCAGGTATTTCTGGCTGGTTGTTCTGTGAGGCTGGATCATCAGTAGCTCACATGAATTTCTAAAGAAGATCTTTAAGTATTAATCAAAGGATTTTGCTAATTTACTCAAGTAGAAAGAGAAACATATTGTGCATATACACAATATATGCACATATATGTGTGTATATATAAGTATAAGTATGTATCTATATATTGCTTGCAAGGGAATAGCAGGTACAATGAATAGAAGAATTACCTATAATTACTTATTAAGAAATAAGAATGGGAAAAGTTTAGGGAATTTGCTAAAGCAGTAACTGAGCAGTAGTGTTTTACAGCTATTATTGCAAGACCTTGTTTTGTTTTCCTTTTTACAGATGTCGAGTCCCTTATAATATTTGGGGGGGGGGTTATAGTTCTTGAGAACTGAACAAACAAGAAATTAAGTTAAATTCAGCTCAAATAATTGTGATTAATCTAGGTTTGAAGCATGACATGATGAAAAAAAAGAGTTTTGCCCAATTTCCACGTGAAACAATAATCAGTCATGGCTGACTCACTAAAGCTAGCTCATGTTCACCAGAAACTGCAAAAGCTTTGTTTTCCTTATGGAACTTGTCAGGAGTTTTGTTTTTTGCTTGGAGCACCCTTGTCTAACTGGTCACTGGCCACAACTTGCCACCACCGTCAACTTCTGAGGCAAATAAAGAACTTTCCAGCACTTGCCCAACTGTTTGCAAACTACCTGTTTAAGCGCTAGTGACTTGGAGGTATCAACAACAATGTGAGGCATAGGTTCCTCCTTCCCTAAAATAGCTGTTGCAGATCTTAAATTTAATTTGTGCTTCTAGATCCAGGGAATCTCTGCAATAGCTGTTTAGTATACAATATAGCAGAGGATAAAGCACTAGCCAAGAAGGTTAAGGCAGCGCCTTACAGATAGTTCCTCCATCTATCCCTAAAATTTGCTGTATGATAATTTTCAAACAGAAAACTAGAAGTCTCTGAAACAAACCCTCACATTTCCATCAAGGAACCTAGAACATAGCATTCTCCACAAACAGGCACTTTGCTTAAATGGAGATGTGAAAAGTTCCAGTGTTCCAAGATCTGTAGGCTTTGTGGCTCTCTGACCCCTAACTGTAACATAAATGGATACTTGGGATGAGGCTGATGTCCCCAGCGCCATAGGTGGCCCAGACTAGAAAGGTGTGGAGGGAATTATGTTAGTACAGTACTATGCTCCTCTTGGAATGCTTTTTCCACTGTCAGTGTTTCTGGAGCTGTAGGCTTTGTAGCTCTCTGATGATTACACCAGGAATACCATTTCCCTTGAATGGTTGTGGCAGGAAAATATACCTTCCACACGAAAGTATACCTTTGACAAGATGCAGTAAGGCCTTTCCACATATGCTCTCATCTAATGATTTCTGTTCCTATTTTTGTTGGAGAGAAAAGTATCACGGAATGATCTGTTTGAAGAGGATACACTATTATTTCTCTTTACAGAGTGGAAGAGAAATGATCATGTTATGATCTTTTAGGAGCAAAGCAATATTACACAGGAAAAAGTTTAGAAAAGAATTGTAATAGCCACGAAGATGCAGGAAATAACTTCACTTTTCTGTAACGGTGCTGTAAGAGCCAGAAATTACTGCAGTATTTGTATAGGAAGAATATTCTTTGTTAACCAAACTAGTACTATTTAAAAAGACAAAACTGCTCCTGGGTACTTCACTGGCATGAGGCGATCGTGTTAACTGACACAGGGTTTATTCAGCATACATTTCCTTTTAGAGGCTTGCAGACAAATATTTTGGTGCCTACCTGTGCCCAGTCAGAAGCATTAGCAGAAAGGGTTTCAGGACAAGATCCAAGGTCTCAGCTGGTATCTTCTTTGCCCTTTATATCCAAAGCACGGTCATGCCTGTCACACCAGTGAGCAGGAGACTCATGTCATTGTTCCATGTCTCTCCCACTGCCTTCCTTGTCCTATAGACATCGTACAGTCCACTGATTCCAAAACGGCTCTACTGCTTCCCGCATCTCTCTCTAGGTCTGTGTGTGCCTTGTTTCAGAGACAACAGGAAAAGGACGATGCCAAATTCGGTGAAAGTGTTGATCTGCTTGAGGGAAGGAAGGCTCTGCAAAGGGATCTGGACAGGCTGGACTGATGGCCTGAGGGCCTGCATTTATTTCTCATGCCCTACCTTCTGTGGGTCTTTTTTCTTCACACAACCTACAACCTCATGCAGGTCTGCATCAAAGCACGGTTATTTTTTTACCTTTTTTGACCACTGTGTTAGCTCTCCCTGTGATTCAGGTGGGACTGATCTGTTGGATCCTTTGGTGCAGCGTAGAAGGTGCAGTGAAGACAGTTGGTTTGTCAAAGGCCAGAGCTGGCCGTGGGCCGTGACCCGAAATGAAAGTGTGAGCCAGCTGCAACTCCCTCACCTAAAGCAGAGCAAACCCACAAACTTACACTTATTCATAATATTCAAAACAGACAACAACCCACAAATGTTTATAAAAGATGTAGGCAGAAAAATAAAAGAAAAAATATGCTTAATCTGCTTATACTAAGGTAACATGAGAAAGATCCTTCATTCCATTATTCAGTGGATTTGCTGTTGGCCTCCACATGGAATGACAGTCAATTTCTGACTTTTTCCATGCTTCCTGTTTTTGAACGGATAGCTCATTTTTTTATAGCAAATAGGCCCTTTGAAACCTCCTAAAGGGCCAAGATTTGCTTTAACTTTCACCCTTAAATGCTTTTTTTTTTTGTGCCTGAAGTAGGAGACAGTCCCCTCACCCTCTTAAGCAGAACAAAGATTGCTTCCCAAACAGGAAAATGCTACAGCAGCCCCAGTCTACAGTTGTGTTTTACTAGTGATTTATTGGATCAGTTACAGTGTATTAGTAGTTATATTAATAATTCACTAATATTTTAAGGAGTATTACATGAGCAGTCACTGCTGTTCTTAATTGGTGAGTAAATGACTGTGGCTAAATGGGGCCTGAACCTCTTGTGCCCTCCTTTGGCAGCTTGTTGGTGTGCCTTGGTGAGGAATGCACCTTTCATTGAACTATGTGTTTTTCATCACTTTTTACTTAGAAACCTGCATGTCTGTAGCAAGCTGGCTGTATATAATTCGTTGCTAATCTTCTGACTGAGACCAGACAAGAGAGCAATCAAATCACAGTGAGGTGGCAATGGGTTTGGGGTGACTGGTCCTGAAAACCTGCATCAGAAGAAGGGCACATGGATCTGAGAAAGGAAGATGAGAATGGGGACACAAATCACCATTTTCTGAGCTTTGTAGGTTCTTGTGGGTTTAGAAGAAAGAATAATTGTTTTCATTGTTTTTGTTTACTTTTGATCAGACTGCTTCAAGTACCTAGGTATTTTTCTTCCCTTTGTAACAAAGCTGTATTTTGTGATATGTTTATTTGATTATGAGAGGGAAGTGGAGATTCTTTGACCTGTTGCCCACCAGGAGATCACTAGACAGGTCTATTGCAGATCTATTTTTGTTAAAGAACATTAGTGATGGAAAACAATCC
Source organism: Clamator glandarius (assembly GCA_033459285.1). Classification (NCBI taxonomy): domain Eukaryota; kingdom Metazoa; phylum Chordata; class Aves; order Cuculiformes; family Cuculidae; genus Clamator; species Clamator glandarius. The sequence goes on from JAUNZM010000411.1 coordinate 178,908, forward strand.
TTCGCTTAGAGTGGATTAAGGACCAAAAGAGCTTTTGGCCACTACTTGGATTGGGCACATAGGCCAACTCATACCTTAGAGAAGGCAGAAAAAAGAGGGCACAAAGGTAGAAGACAGGCCAAGTTATGCAACTGAACAGACTCAAATTTTCCCAAGTCTGCGTTAGATCAAAAGCATCATCAAAAACAAAGAAAGGAGGGGAAGAGAAGGAAAAGATCCACTATGAAAACAAACATTCTAATTAAAAATCATCAAAATAGCATGATTAATGCCAGGCTGAAGTGAACGGTAACCTACTGGCAGGGAGGATTTCTAAGACATGGATCCTGGCAGTTGATCATCCTGGAGACGAAAAAACCAAGTTATTACTATTCAAGAAATTGCTTTTGAAGCTCTGTATCATTCCCATCCTTTATATAGTTTTTCCATATAAAACCAACTAAGGCACTGGAGAAGTATTGAATTACATGGCACATTAGATATGTGATGAAGTGGGCAAATAAATGGTAAGGATAACAAGAGTTCCTTGAATTTTAAGTCCCTGTATTTAACAAAATAGAACGTGTTGCTTAAGTTTGCAGAACAAGCAAGACAAAGAATGGAATAAACCTCAAGTAGAAATTACTAAGACTATATTCCTGAGAGCTCAGCATGAAAAGCAGAGACAAGGGGAAAAGACTTAAACTTAAATTTAAGGAAGAAGAGATTTAAACTGGATGATAGGAAAAAAAATCCAATTCAAAAGACTATTGGTTTAAAGATCAAGCTGCCAAGGGAAATAGTTCAACATACAATTATTAAAGAATTTAACACTGGAACCAGAGAGCACTGTAACATTTCTAGTGGGGGTAGAATCACCTTGATAAAACCAGTGACCCAGACTAGACAGAGCTGATTCTTTCCAGATAAATTTCTCCTATAAAAAACAGAGCAAAATTACTTTTATTTCCAGTAAATTAAAACACACAAATTTTAGTATTGTTTTACTTAAATGCTACAGTGTGTTTGCCCTCTGAGTGTTTGTGCTGTGCCCTGGGTTTACAAGGTTATTGCAGGTTACAGTGTTGTCATCTGACACAGGCACATCATTAATGGTCAGGGCTGACGCTTTATTTCTGTAAACAGGAGTGGGCTGGAGCAAAAGAGCTTTCTAGTCTAAGTGCCAAAGAACAACGGCAGCTTCTGCTGCCATATGGCATGGGGACAAGCAGCAGGGTCAATATTTCGCAGTGTGTCATCTGGTTTCCTTCCTCAGATTGACGTGTATTAGCCAAGAAACTGTTCATAGGCTTGCAAGGCAGTGTCACTTGCACAGTCAGCCTGTGTGGGGGTTTTTTTATATACATGTGTAAAATATTCAAGGTCTGGTTCCACTTCCTGCCCCCATGATCTTGATCTTTTTCTTGGTAAGGGCTGAATAATAGCTTCTAAGGAAAGGTAGCTGGAAAAATCAATGTTTCTTCTGAGAAGAAAATTAGAATTATAAAATAAGGGAATATTTTTTTCCAAAAATATTCACAGGACTAAAATTTTGAACGGATTTACTGCAATGAGAGCTACGTTCATAGTCATAAAATTTCAGAACAGCACATTTTAAGTTGCAAAGATGAAAATGATACAATTCAACCTAGGGTAAGAAGCTTAGGCACAGCCATTTTCACCTTGCATTTCAGTGCTTCAAGACAAAATAAAAAAATAATTTAAAAAGAATATAAAAGGGCACTTCTCTCCCTTGCAGAAAAGGGGAATGGATAATAGCATCCTTTTAAAATGAGAGATGAAACAGAAGTGTGAGAAAGAGTGAAAGAAGACGAGGAAGCTGTGGTTCCTCCCATGCCTTTCCTGCCATTCAGCTATTTTGCAAGGCAGTGAGATCAAGTCCTTCAGCTGCAAGTTGGAAAAAGGGACGTAAGCTGCAACATCTGCCTCCTGAAGGTCCAGTGTACTGCCTGCAGCTCAAGGCAGCATTAGCCAGATCTCCATCCATCTCTTCAGCCAGCCTAGCATCCCTTGCAGAAAGGCAGGCAGATGTAACCACCACGTTGCCATTTAAGGCAGGACCAGTGCTGGCTCCCATTGACCTTTTTCTGGCACCCGAGCCAACAACTCCTTCAGGCTTCTCTCAGGTACTGAGCTGCTGATTTTCACAATACTTGTACAGCCTTAATTATTTTTTAGAATCTGGCCTCTTGTCTCCAAACTGGTTGAAACCAGCCAAAAGACTCAGAATTCACGAAGCGAAGAGTGGATGAGGAGTGGGCTGATGACAGTGGGATACGTAGAGAGGAAATGAGGTTTCAACTAATGGTATTCTAGCACCCAGGCTAATGAACTTTTCTCTGTAGATGCAAGCAAGCAGTGCTATAATGACAGCTCTGTGGACACAAGAGCCTCATTTGAGTACTATTTAAGATACACATAAAAACCTGCACACGTGAGACTGAATTAAAGTCCTTTGGGAGATTTTTTTCTTCCACATTCAGACTTCAACTACATAATGAAGTAAGAGTTTGATGCTGGATTTCAGGCTACCAATTTAATTCTCTGACTAGCCCAAATTTTCATTACCTCCTCTACAGTGTAACCCCAATCACTGGGGCGTTATGTGCACAGCCCTGATGTCTGGGGAAACAGCTGGGTGAGGGAGTGTGACACAGCAGGCAGCTTGGAGCTTGCAGCCTTTTGTGCATTTACACTGAAATGTGTGACCAGTTTCCCTGAAAATTCTCATGATTTCATTTCACTTTCTCTCTGTATTCCTTATCTCTTTTACCTTTTCCCTCATTAGCCCTCCTGGTACAATACTAACTTTCTGGAAAAGTGTTTTGAATTTATCTTCTTCACCCAGTAGTCTGTATGCATCACCTCTCTCCCTTAGGCTGAGGCTGGCTTTATCTGAAAGTACTTGGTCTGAACAGGCCACGAAAGCTTTGTCTTCATCTGATTTCCATTTTTACTTCAGGAGAGCAAAGAAACACTTTCCTATTCCACTCTCTGAACCGGACTGCAGCACCCAATCACTGGGATGGCAGTGAGGGGACAGGACACAAAGGCTTGAAAATGAGCAAACTTATAAAGGCAGCCAAAGTCTTCCTGAATGTGTCTATCTCAAGACAGGTGCAGCGTTGAGCTGACCAACCAAAAACTTATATATTTCAGGGATTGGCCCCAGAAGGTGATTTTGAATAGCTGAGATAGGCTGTATTCAAACACAAGCTTTGGCCAGACAAATTGTTCTAAGCTCAGAGTTATTATCCTGGACAGAAATAAAAAGGATTTATTAATGCACTTCAACCTGCTGATTGCATCCTTGTGGACAGATCCTTTCTGTTAGCCAATATTTCAGATAACTCCATGGCTTTTGGGTTGTAGCAAACCGCCCATTTTGTACCTCCAGATGATCTTTCCATCATCCTCAAGCTCAGGTCATGTCTGTTCCTTGCCGTTTTCAGCAGCGAAATGGAGCAGCTTGCACTGCTCCTGGAGGAGCTGGCTGCCACCCCTCCACACAAACCACCACCTCACTAAAGAACACCTCAAGCAAGTTGAAAATTAACAAATAAGCCAAATCTTGGCTATCACATATGACTTGGCTGTTCTAACTGACAGCTCCCTTCCTCTTTGTTTCTTTGAAGATCTCTAGTACCTCTGTGCTCTGCTGCAGAGACATAAAATTGGCCACTAACCTGATGCCTGGGTCAGAGAAAGGCCATGTGCTACTCCTGTGATTTGGGCAAGTTGAAAAGTATCTAGACACCCGGAGACCATTTGAGCTTTACTTTTAAAAATTTTCATATTTGATGTGTTTCAGGGCCTCCTCCATGCCTGCAGTGGAGACACAGCATCGGAGATGCAGACAAGTCAAAACAAAAGTAGCTGTCACCTCTTCATTTGACCTAAAAGAATCACACATGGTTTTGAGAATCAAGTAGAAATCATGAAGTCTAGTCCTTAAAAGTGAGGGCCGGGACAACTAGTTCCTGCCCCCACATAGGCACAGTCTGCACAAGCCCATGTATTTCTCTTCCCCTTGCAGCGTTGCACCACACCATCACTACAACATTTGCAATACTTGTGCAGCATGAAATGAAACGCCGAGCAGCCAGCAGTCTCCCACTGGCTCCTGCACCACTAGACACTTCAGACCATGAGTTACTGAAATCCTGCAGTCTGGAAACTTTTACTTGGTTCATGGCATGTTAGGTTTTTGTATTCTCCTTTTCAGCTCATCACTCTTCGCTGGGTAAGTTATTTTGATTTGTGACCTGCTGGTCTCTAGGAATTTCAATGCCACATGTTTATTTGTGGTTTGGCTTTCTCCATCTATTATTATATATGTGTGCATGTATGTTTGTGTGTGTGTGTATACCAGTCTCCATCCCATTCCAGTTCCTAAAACTGAGTTCTCAGCCTGTTTCAGGGTTTTACTGCTGGCCTCAGGGTAGAACAAAACAGTTTCTGCCAGTCTGTGTTCCCACAGAGGCACACAGCCAGTCATTAAACCTTTCCAATGGCCTCAGAAAATTTCCACCTATTGCAATTACGAGACCATGAACCTCGAGTCACAGGCAGGAACCTACAAGTCTCCCTTCCAAGTATAGTTGCTATAAGAGGTAAAGGTTGACATTTTAATGGTAATCACTGCATATTTTACACAAATTAGGCTACTGTGCACATTAATACATGCAGGCAGCGAGTTAGCTACATAACCAGTCCATTTGGGTGAAATGGAAAAGACTGCAGGGAATGAGGACCAGGTTCTCCTGACACGGAAAGAGAAGATGACACTTTCTGATCCATTACAGACTCACAATTAGAAGAAAATGTTGTAGTTAGTTACCCACAGATCCACTGACCCTTAGCAACTATTAAAACACTTCAAGGAAAAGTCTGCAGATTGCAAAAAAATGAATGCAGAAACAACACAACTTTACTGCTACACACTGATGGTGTTAATAGATGCACAGAAAATTGGGACAATATTGGGGAAAAAAAATAATCAGCATTTTCTGCTTCTCCGGCATGGAAGTGATTGCACATTTTTAGTGGCACTTCAACCCTGCATTTCAGTAAAGGACCAAACTGCTGTGCCACTGCAGCTGGATTGTGGTTTACAACACCCTTCCTCTCTTTGTGTCACTGCTCTTAGCACAAGGGAACAGCTTGCTGGGCCACTGTGCTCCTCTTCCAGCTCTGCAGCTGCAAAGTCTGCAGGTAGAAAGGGCCCATGGGGCTCTGCAGCCTTCATTAATTAGGTGCGCATTAAGAAAAAGGTTTTAAAGAATTTTTAACAATAGAAATCTAGGCCAAAATGTCTTCCTCAGTTGCAGTTTAATTCAGTGTTGCCTCGTCAAAAACGAGCTATTTCATATTCTTAAGGAAAAACTGGAACTGACAAATTCATTACTTAATCAGGCTAATCTAGCAAATTAAGAGGTAATTCTGAAGAAATAATGAAAACTCTCTAGTGGCGTATTAATTATGACTTTCTTTTCAGCTGTTAAGAAAGGAGGATTATGGATGTGGCCAAGAATAGAGAGATATCCATTTTCAGGGTCAGTGGATTTTTCTTTTCAGGGGGCTACCAGAAAAGAACAAATTGATTTCTCTCTATGCAGGTGATTTAAGAAGCCTTGGACCAAAGATGTCTTTTTTTTTTTTTTATTTAACTACATTGCATAATTAAACTGTCTATATTTCAAAGTTCAGTATCTACTGTAATATATGCAAATCCACATTTTTGATCAAAAATTCATCAATGTCTAAAAACTGGCAGCTTGTTCAGTGCTTAAAGTTTAACTTCCTAATTGTAATGCTATTCATTAAATTTGCTTACTATGTATTTTGTTCCTCCTATCTACAACTGGTATAAAAAGAAATTAATTTGGGGAATATCCTGGAATGTTGAGGTACCATATATTTGACTATGTAGCAATTGCCCATAACATAACAACACCATACACGATGCTAAGTAAAGAGAAATAAATAGTGAATTTCCAAGGTTTACACTCAGGTGACTTCTCTTCCTGGAGAAATGTTTGTACTTTAGCATAAGTAGTTGGACACAATCTAGATCTTATCTTTCTTATCTGCTTTTTGCCTGAAGAGAAGAAACACAATAAGATTTAGCTAGTTCTTTTATTTAATGCTGTTTTCTTTCTTTCTTTTCGTTTATTGTTTGGGTTTTGGGTTTTTTTTTAATGTTTGAAAGCACCATTTCCTTGAACATAACATAAACAAATAACAGGAAACAAGTTTGCATTTTGAACAAGTTTCCTGTTTAGAAAAACAAAAGCAAAACCCCAAACCCAAATCCAGCTGCATTCCAGGGAAGACTCGGTTATGACCATTTACTACTGATTTATAAGCTGCCCACAGGATCCCCATTTGCTGCCTGATGCCTGGCACACCCTCACAGCCAGTACAGGAGCAACAAACCTGCATCTTGATAGTTGCATTTTTCAGTCCCTTTGCAGAAGTGTGTCTTTCGTGAATAAAATTGGTTCAAATATCTTTCAAAAAGAGGATGTCTTTCGCCTTCATTTAGCCAGACTAAACGGTATTTTGGGCAACATTAATTTTTACCTTGGAGGAAGCTGCTTATGACTCTGCTGGCATTTTCTGGCAGAGATGAGTAATGCAAAGCCTGCCTGCTGGCACATAGTGGGCCAGGGTTTACTTTCCTATCTACACCATATCAAATGGAAAATACTGCTTAGCCAGCACACCTCTGGAGCAGAGCAAAAAGCTACAACCAGGGCAGTACCTAGGCTTAGGGTTTCCAGCAACTGCCTTTTTCCGTCTTGAAGGTTAGGTGCAACAAATAATAAACCTGTGCCATTTTTCACCCTGGAGCAAGTGACCACAAGATGGAGACTGTGTGTGTCTACTATCATTGTCCTTTAGAAAGCAGTTGGAAAATCTAAAGCATGTAGGCAATCTGAAGGCAACACATGACGTTTCCACTTCACATAGTTCTAGTTTTACTGAGCTTACGCAATGTTTAAACATAAATGATCGTGTCCCAACTTCCTCCAAGTCTTTCTTCTTCTGTTACTGTAATATTTTTTCACATCAACCCACTCTTTCAGCTTATTAAAAATAAAAATATCTTCAGAGATTGCACAGACACAATACATGCTTTTTGAACCTTACCCCTTACTCTCATTTACGCTTTAAGCCACAACTGCTGTTAAAAGCAGTCCCATCTTCCCACTGTGCTGGTCTATCAAAATGATGAACAGAAGCAGCTAATTAAAGTAGAATAAAACTTTTTTATTCCAGTGGAGCAGTTTCCCTATGTTTTACCTCATGAATGTACACTGCATGAGAAAAGGGGACTGTAGGAAGGAGAAAGAAATGAGTGGCTTGGAGGGGCTGGAGGTGTGCGAACAGGGGCAATGAAGAAGGGAGCTCTTTTATTTGAAGACAGTGAAAGTTCATGAAGGTTTTTATGGTGTTCATGAATCACTAAACTCCCATTCAAGATGCCAAAAACTTGTGCTGCCAGCAAGGTGGAGGACAAACTCTTTCAAAAGACAAAGTCCAAAAGCCAAAGTATGCCTATAGCCCTGTTGACCGTTTATATTCTCTGTGAGCTTAAAAGTCATACTCTAAAAGGACTGAATATCAGCCTTTATTTTTGCAGCTATCTCCTATGTGAAGAATCATTCCATGAACCAGCTGTTAAATAGCAACTAATAAGTTGTAAATGAGAATAGGATATAATATATGCTTTTATCAACACAGGTGAAATAGCACTTTTTCTGCCTTTCAGCAAAAATAATCAATGTCCTGGTGGGATTTCATATTTCTTAGACTCCTCATTTGTAGGTTTTACAGTCCAGCATGCTTGCTGATAATGTGTGAAGTATGAAATTAAAACTAAATCAATTTCCAGAACAAATGGAAAAGTCCAATACGCAATGCGTTATCCACTGGTCCTTTATTGTATTTCTTCATTCACCTGCTAATTCTCAAAATCCAGCCATTTACAATGAATTTTCCAGTCATTAGTGGGATTTAGCAGGCTTCCACTGTAAAACAGTATTCACATTTCTCATGAGAGTCAGTATGTATAGCATTTAAGGGCACCAGATACAAAGGCTGTCAGTCCACAACTGTATTTGATTTCCACACACTTACCCAAACTTCCCTCTTGTGCTGGGAAATTAACACACTAAGTATGAATTTCTTGAATACTTGCTTTTTTTTTGTTCTTATAATCATGCTTATCAAGACTTACTTTGGTTCAGTGGGTTATGTGGGAAAACTAGGATGTGGCTGCATGACTAATTTTTAAAGCCTGTGCACAGCTCCTCAGGAATGCAGCTGGATGTAACTCCTTAGTGGCTTGCTTGTGATGACTGAAATGAAATATACAGTAATGCTTTTCTGCTCAAGAAACTTGAACGCCTTAGAAGTTGAGACTAGAGGAGAAGTATTAAGTGATTTGCCCTTTTCCACTTTTTTTGATTACCATTTTATAGAATCATAGAATAACCAGGTTGGAAGAGACCCACCGGATCATCAAGTCCAATCATTCCTATCAAACACTAAACCATGCCCCTCGGCACCTCGTCCACCCGTGCCTTAAACACCTCCAGGGAAGGTGAATCAATCACCTCCCTGGGTAGCCTGTTCCAGTGCCCAATGACCCTTTCTGTGAAAAATTTTTCCCTAATGTCCAGCCTAAATCTCCCCTGGCGGAGCTTGTGGCCATTCCCTCTCATCCTGTCCCCTGTCACCTTGGAAAAGAGGTCCAATTTATGAAAATTTTTTCATAAAATTAAGCCACAGCTTAAAAACTTATCTTGTAAGTTAAGGTGATAATATCAGCTCTCATGTCTATTCATTTACATTTATTAGCATAAATGGCAGGATTTGAAAAATGTAATTTGGCTTCCATCCTGATTTCTGCAGCAGTATGTATCATCTAGAAATTATTCAATTAGTACCTTGAAAATAGCAGATTCATCCATGCCATTCAACCTACATAATGATATTTAAGTTTCTTACTTTTTGAAAGAAATTTAAAAATTTTCTAAATTGAAATAATTTAGAAACTCGTGTAAAGGCCACCACTTTCTTAGACTGCTTTTTCGCATGCATGAGAAAAGCGCTATTTAATTTCACACTCAACTAATCCTTTAACAATTTTCTTTCAGGCAGAATAGAAAAGATTATTATTAATTCCTTAATAAAATAAAAAATAAGTTATAGCAGATATGTCTTTAACCTTGGACCAGTTTGAGTAATTCTTTCCCCTCAGGTAAGACACTGTAGATCAGCACAAATGGCAAGTAATAAATTCACCTCTGGGAATTACTCAACAGCCTTCTTCCCTTTTTACACATCAACTCTCTCTAGAAACGCCTCTCCTAAAATACTTCTGGTTTTAGTATCAGTCATTTGATTCCTCCCACTACGTAACAATCAATGGCAAAAGTTGTCAAGATCTGATGTTACCCTTAAATTTTAATTCCCTGTTATGCTGAAGTAATTTCATAAAGACTACACTTAGTTACGATTCATGATGAATGCCGAATTGTCAGAACTTCATATCTTTAAGACTTATTTCTCTTTACCTTTGTGCTTAGATTTGCTAAAGAGAAAAAAAATCTATCACTGTCCTTCACCAGAGACCCTGGAATTCCTTTGGACATACAATTCATTGCATTTATACCTTGCAAACAATCCTCTATCTCAATTTACCAATCTCTCTCTTACCAATTCTCAAAGTTTCACCTTTTTTATGGAACCCAGCTTCAATAGCTGTGGGCATTCTGTTTGAAAAGAAAATAAATTTGTAGGTGCTGTTATTCATGTAGGAACTCTCTGGTCTTATCAGAAGATGTTGAAGCATTCCAAGCATCTAATGGAGATGCACAGGTAAGTAATTACCTCTAGATGATAATGGTGGTCACAGTAGTAACGCCAGCTCTTCTTGACAGAAAGATAGGCTTCTTTTCCATCATTGTTTTTTTTTTCCCTCCAGACCTTAAAATGAGATGTCCCTCCAGACCTTAAAATGAGTGAATAACTCTAGTCACTAGCTTTAAAATCTGTTAGGAACAAGGTATTGTCTAAGTTTCTGAGTCCAATGCCTTCCTACAACAGGAAACACATACTAGGACATATCAGAAACACCTCAAGAAGAAAGTTTCTCATCAACAGATCAAGTTCCACTTGAAAATCAGTTGGAATTTCTTGGCTCCAATGGTTCTTCTACTGGAAAAAAAATAATCTAAAACCTATTTGATCAGTTGGTTGGAACCATTTTCCAAATGCCATTATAAATTTGTTATAGCTAATTTCTACCTATATACTTTTCTCTAGCTCTGTCATTTAGCAGAAACAGTTATTTTCCCCAACCTGGTTTTTACTCATGGCTTGACAAAATGTGCAGCTAGACCATTCTGTAGGTGGACAGAGTTGTGCCATTTCTTGGCATCCACCTGCTTGTGTACCCAGCTACACCTACAGAAAGGTCTAGCTGCGTACACAGACAGGTGGATGCCACGAAATGGCACAACTCTGTCCACCGCCCCTTCCCCACACACTTAGGAAGGCTGGGCAGTTTTGGAAATAACTCAGCTCTGTGGTTCGTGAATGGAGTCAAGGATTAAGAAGACATTTCCATTACTAGTGTGTCATTCCATGAACTATATCTCCAGGATGTTTTGTTTCTTCCTCTGGACACACCTACAGAAAACTGCAGTTAATATGAAGCCTCAAAAGGGCAACTCAGTTCTTAATGAAGCTGTTTGGCATGGGCTATCCAAGTGTGTATGCAGACAAGTATAAAATGTATAGACATTTCACATTTCCCTAAAGGACCCATTAAGGTAGAAGCATGTTGCAGAACTGCTATTAAAAAAAATTTAATTTACAATCATTTTATTTAAACACCTAATTTCCCCACTAGCCTCTATGTAACACTACTTCAAACAGCTACACACGGTCTCATTTAGTGAATATAAGAGGAAGAAGTCTGCATTACGTTTGCTGAAAGAACTAGGATTTCAATTCCATCTGCCGCTGGGTGTGTTTGATTTGTATATTAATTATGCCTGTTTGTAGCTGTAAATTTGCTCCAGATTAGCAGCTGATTGGATCCACACATGGATTCATTACACTGCGTGGCTCCCTCACACTTTTATATTTTTCAAATGATTCCATACCTATGCTTTTTAAACTGCTTTTAATACCGCCCTTATTCAGTGTGAGCTTTCAACCCTGTCTTAGTCAGACAATTTTTTCCCTTTAAGAGAAACATGTTTTTCTGATTCTTATCTTCATGGACCCTTTTGGTTGGTGTAACATCAGCTTTGTTCACCATAATACTCTAAAACACAGGATGAAATTGCTGCTTCTCCCAGTCTTACAGGGAAATTCAGCATATTCACATTTAGCATTTGCTGCATGGAATGACTTAAACTAACGGGTTTAGGAATCATACAAGCATTCAGCAGGGCATATATACATACCTATTACTGCATAAACTTTAAATGCTTGTCATGTCAAAACAAAACTCTCCCACATGTGGAACATTTTTGCTCTTGATGAATTTTTCTCTGTGCTTTTTCCCTGGTTTTCAAAATGCCCAAAAGTTCTGACCTGTCACCTTTGTAGTTAAGACCTACAAGACACACCTAAAAATGTAACACATCTGAAATGAGCTACATAAAATGGCCTTTATTGAAGCTGCTCCCATTTGTGCGCATGCGCGTGTGTGTGAATGTTTGTGTACACTTAGAAAATAAATGTCGAAAAGGTCAAGGTGATTTCCCTCATATTTTAGGAAAAGAATCACTCCGAACTGAAAAATTGTATGCCAAGTTTCTGCCTGAAGCATATTTTTACAATCAAATTAAAAACCTTTGAGACTAAGAGTTTATAATGGAAATACTAACACAGCCTTAACCACAGCAACACTAGCAGGCACTGCAATAATACTAGGAAAGCTCTCCCTGCCCACAATCTAAACTAAATAAAAAAGATGCCATTTTCTAACATACACCCCAGGCTAGCAAACAACAATGATTTAATGTACTTGCCCTGTGGTAATATAGTAGCATTGCAAACCTCTGAGCCAATTTTTCTTTTCTTTTCTTTTTTTTTGTTTCTTTTTAAACATATATGCCCTATAGGGAAAGGATTGCAATTTAGCTCTTATTTGTGGATATATCGCTTTCATTCTGACAATTTGTGAAAGCTTTCCTGCTGTCACATGCTGCTGTATGCAAGCACCCAACTGAATAATGACTCACCAGGCTTTTTCAGGAGTTTATTCACAGGTTTGGCTTTTCTTATTGTAGTATGCACCACATTTAAATTAGATGAGGGCTACTGTAAAGCAATAACATTGTCAATGACTGGAATCTCACTTTCCCCTCTAACAGTCTGAAGCAAATTAATGTATTGGTTGTTCATTAACAAGTAAACAGTTTATGCTACAATGTCAAGGAAAAAGAATATGTTCATTAATATGAACAATCTTCATCTACAAAGATGATTTACACAATGCATGTCATGAGATAGCTTTCCCCTAACTAGTACACTACCAAACTGAAAAGCTGATTCTTAGGACTTCCTTGAAATTACAATGTTTGTTTACCAATATGAAAGACAGTCTCAGTCACCTATGCCACCATTGTAAGCTCTATATTAAGTACTTAAAAAAAGAGAGATTTCTGGAATCACTTGTGTAATTAATAAAATTGATAACTACAGACTTACACTGCATCAATGATACATATTATTCCTGTGATAAGTTAAGCTAAAAATAAGGTTAATTTGATTATAGAAATTCCTTAAACAACAACACTTAAATTATTTCAAACTTGAAAATTTTCAAGAATTTTCTGAAAAAATCAGCAAACACTGGCTAAAAAAGCAAAGCAGTTTGGATACACCAATGTACTCAGCATGCCCGGTGCTTTTCTGTTAACCCTCTGAGTAGAACCATACTATTTTGGATTTTTTGTACATAAATGCTATGAAAATTGTAACTTACATAAATAATAATTTATTTGTCATGACTTAATAAATCATGTTCTAAATATATTTTGGCTAGGTACCTTATCTAGTGAGTGATTCATCCATCCCAGAATTTTAATTACACACTAGAGAAGCCAGTCTCTAGCAACTGTAAAGTAAGATGAGATGATTGCCCCAGATTAGATGCTTAACTCTTAGATGGATACATCTAGATGAGAGAATGCCCAGTTCAGTACTGTTTAACTAATCCTCTGCTATCACCTATCAGTACCACATTCACACATCAAAGTTTGTTTACTGCATGTAAATTCACTAGAATATTGCACTTAGAATGGAGTCCATATTATCCCCACTTATATTTAGCTAAGAGGAATTAAACTGGAGGTGACCCTGTTATACTCTTCTGTTAATACTAAGATCCTCCAGATCTCCAGACACCTCCAGAGACCAAATATTAGGTGATATTAATCACTCTTTTGAAGTGCTTCTCTCCATCTCATTGGTGATAGACGGTGTCCACCGTGATTGCCATCCATCTCAGCTAACTACATAGGCTTGGTGGGATGAAGTTGGCCTTGTATATGTAATGAACTTTAAAAAAAAAATTCTTGTCACATTTCGCACCAATAGGATGCAATGATTCAAAAGGGAAATGAAGAAAGAAGTCAGGAGGACTGGTATATATTACAGTAAAACAACCACAGCGAGCTATGTGCTCTCCCAGATTATCGCATTAGAAATAGTCTGTTATCTTTGATTTCTTTTTTTCACTGGTGTTTCAAGTATTTTTAGGCCATATATTCTGTCTTCACTTACCCCAGGAATTCAGAGGTTAGACAAGAAAAGAGGCAGTCGCTGCCAAACAAGCCTGAACAATTATTATTTCCATTAAACCATACATATATATACATATATATGGTTATATTTAAAAATATATATGGATATATTTAAAACCATCATGGAAACCGCAATATTTAGATACCTTTCCTCGAAGCCTAAAAAGAGGCTATCAGTAATTTGAAACCAAATCTCTCACAGATCTAAAAATAACTTAAAATAAATATTTTTATAGTTATGTTCATAAAACATGAACCAAAGATCAAAAACATAGAAGACATTAGGGATGAGTAGGGATTTCAGGACCTAGGATTATTTATACATGCATTTTAAGTAGTACAAGATGGTGTAAGATGAGGGAGCCAAACATCTTATTTTAATGATAACCCTGTATTCCAATGTAAAGAAAAGGTGACAGGAAAATCCCAGATGGGTTTTGAATAATATTTCTCATGCATAAAGTGAAGCTTTTTTCCCCCTTGACTTCCCTCTCTAATTAAGAAGAATGAACATCAGCCTTTCCTTTAAGACTGCCAAATTTTCACAATAGTCAAGAAGCATATGGTATTAATGGACAATTTTTACATTTACATGGTTGTGTTATATCTCTTACAAGAGAAGGTTGTGATGTGATGTGGGAAGGGTAATGCTGGAAAAACATGCGCCAGATCCTCATCTACCACAAATAGATGCAGGTAAGTGGCAAGTGGGGATTGACCTTGGCTGAGGGCTTGGTCCCATGGAAAAAAATATTACCCATACTATCCAAATCCTATCAAACTACAGACTTTAACGTCACAATGGTGCTGGCTGTGTCCTGTCTACCAAGGGACTGCTCTCCGCTGTGACTCTAGGTTGGACGGGCATGGTCAAGGATCTGCCACAGATGTAGCCCCTTCTGAAACCCTAAAATCTGAGAACACAATAGCTCAGGCCATGCAAAGGCCTGTGTCCATGGGCAGAGATGAGGCTTCTTATGGCTTAGGGTGAGATTCATTCTACTAAACTCTTTATCTCAAGCAGTTCCTTCTACAGTCAATGGAGTGAGAGCAATAAGTGAATCAAAGCATGAGTCCTGCCTAAAAATGCATGCCCGTAACAGATGAGATTAATCAAACCTGGAAATGCTCATGTGTCTGTATTACAAAGAGATTCTGGAGATCTAGTTTTGACTATATGTCCCACTTCTGGATCATTAAGATTGAGTGAAATTAACTGCATTCCGTATGAAATACTTCTATCACTTATGTGAAGACTCACAGATGAATTTCCTATATTTGACATCTTCAAAGCTTTTAATATATAACTAAAAGTTATATATTAAACAAAACAATTTAAATGCTTCTTGGAATGCAGTTCAATTGATACTTGCAATCAGAAATGCAAAAGAGCATTACACTAACTCTGATAAGCTGCAGGTACATATCCACTGCCACAACTGCACATAGTGACAGTTCCATGAGCAAACACAACTCAGAATGAAAATGGTGCTGTGGGCAAATTTCCATGTTCCTCTAAAAAGCATTTCTACTTCCCAGTAAGACCAGAAAAGTCCGCATATCCTTTTGATCAGCATATTAACATTTATAGCTGTATGAAGTGAAAGAAAAAGGAAGAAAAAGAGGAAATCATATTCATGTGACATTCTAAAAACACTGTGAGAAAATTTTAACTTTAGAGAAAAAAATTTACATTTTATATGAGTAGTAAGAGAAAGTATAAATTTCATAATCTTGTTCTTTATTTTAGAATAGGATTTTGGAAGTTCCAAAGTTATTTTATATTTCTTTTTCTTTAAGATTATCACATCTGAAGCAAAAGTCTATGAAGTTTAATATTTCCATCGAAGTCAGCTTTAGGATAATGGTTAAATGAAATGCTACAATGCTGTGCTGAGTTTTTAACAAACCAGAAACATGTACACTCTGTGTAAATGTCCAGTTTATTAAATATTACACATAGAACTGGTGAATCATTTTTAGTTTCTCGCTTCTATGACAAAACTTTTCCTAATTCAGTTTAAGCTTCACATAATATATATTAAATGACTTGTATTTCCTCAATTTAGGAACATTTTAGGTATTTTAAAGGCAATTCTCATCAATGTTAGTCTTTAAAAGTAACTCGCCTAGAATAATCAGGTCAAGCTCAGAGGATGCCTGTACATTTCTGAATGTGAGGCAATGGAACCAGGAACTTCTCAACTAGATCATTACATACCATTACATGACAGACTGTGTCCTCAAGCCATTTCCCAAGACTCTGCATTGTCATTAGCAGCAAACGATATGGAAGCAACCTTTTGTGCCATCATAATGTCATCTTCTGTAAACTAGGAGGCTACTCTAAACTGAATATGCCATTTAACTTGCATGATGTCCTCCTACAACAGTCATGCCGTATGGAAGTATGATGCAGGTTTAGAATGAGCTGCTGTAGAAGACAGTGTGTCTTTAATATTATTATCATCATTTTTAAAGCCTATATTTGGAACCCCTAAGCAACAGTGTATTGGATATTGTCTTGGCCAGACACAGGCAAGGAACTTTAGGGTACTATAAAAGATTTGTGCTTACAAAAGCAAAAAAGCCAGAATAAAGCCTTAATGTGGGTTGTCAAGATTTAAGTTGATCGTTTACTCAGAGGGTTAACATGTGCTAAAATTACATACTGCAGTTCCTAGCTTCACTGATGAAAACATTCACTGCTTCTATCTTTAAATAAAAAAGCAAAATAGCCTTAACCCTTTGAGGATAGTATTAGCAGCAAGTTGCAATCTAAACAAGAGAACAAGTATTTCAATCAATTAGGAAATAACTTTTACAAATATTCTGTGAGCACCCTTTTGTGTTTTACCATCCCAGCATTTACTGCTGGACAGGACAGCTGTAATAATTTCATATAGATATGAAGGATTTTCAGGGTCTCAAAGGGTTAAAGCCAAAACTTTTGAGTAAAAGTGTTTTATTAAAAGGGTGAGTTAGGTGAGCGAACAGTCTCGGATGAACTTGGTGAATAGTCTTCCGATTCGGAGTTGAGTTCAGGTGGAGCTTGTTGTGCCTTATAACGTCCCCTCACATCCTGGTTGCGTCTTCGTCGGAAAACCTGCCTCTCCTTATCAAGAGCGGTGGTCTGGCAGGGGCATAAAATAAGAATAAATGAAATTAGGCTGTGTGTGAAATGCAAAGCTAATGAAAACCATGAGTTTTTATGTGGCCTGCAAATACCAGGGATAATAAATGTTCAGACCAAATTAAACCTGCTCTATCTCAGTCAGGTCTGATAGGTTTAGCCCACAACATAGCTAAATGCTTTAAAAAGTGCATTTCCCGAACCTTAATAGGTAGCATGATATCATCAAGCAGATACAGGACTGTATGTATGGATGCCATATGTTTTACTTCTGGATGCTATTAATTTCATACTTTAATAGATTCAAATTTCCAGCCAAATACCAACTGACCTTCCCTCTACCCTTCTCAAAGTATAAATCTTTTTCTACAGGCAAGGCAGAGATGTACGCTTGTCTTTGATTTGACCTAATGAGGGCTGATACATACTCACCCATGTTCAAGTCAGTGCAGTCAGCTAACAAAGATGGATTGTGATGAACTTGTCAGACAAGAGAGGAAAACAAACACTTGAAGGGTGCTAACCCAGCTCTCTGACACCTCATGCCACTCAATGGATGTTCACAGGGAGAACATTGAAGAGGTTTGAACGAAAGACCCGTTTAGCTTGACCACCCTGTCTCCTCCTGTTAACCAAGGCCTACTGAATTAAATAGTCCGATAACGTTATCTAGGTTTTTCTAGAGTATCTAGAAATGGGAAAGAAGAATGTTTATTTGATGGGCTTTATATTTTGATCAGTTCTTGTTGAGAATGCAAGTCTTAGTAAGATGACTGTGACTTCTCCTTTGTCTGGCATATTTACAAGGGGAAACTGCAACCCAGGTAAGGGCACCCCAACTCTGGCCAGTGTTTTCAAGCACAGGATTAGGTTTTGTTGATTACAGGGTATTAAACTCCAGTCCCTGATATCACTGTAAAATTACAAGTTCAACAGGATGGCCTTGATTCAGCAATAGCACTTTAACACATAGTTAACTGCCTTCCGAAACAGGACTGCCTTCTTTAAAACAGCCCATGATATTTTTTGGAAAAAAAGCAAACCAGAAAAGGCAGGTGACTAGTAAGATGACATACAAAATGCAAACAAACATCTGATTATGGCACTGAAGGCGAAGATAACTTTGAGAATGGAATAGGTTTAACTGCTAAGGTTTGTAAAAATTGTCTGTGGTATGAAAAATCTCCATTTAAAAGAATGCAGCCAAAGGTTATTCTGCTTCAAAGGATTTATTGTTTTCTCTCGAGATATACATGACTGATTTCTCTAGAAAATTTACCTGTTATAGTGTGAGCCTCACAGGAGAGCAGAGATGAATTTATAGCCAACGTATTTTTGAGAACAAAATGAAAACTAAATCCATCATACTAGTGCAGAATAGCATTATAGCAATCCTTGCTCTAAAATAATGCAATCAGCATTCAATAATGATGCAATAGAGACAGAAAGATGGACAAGAGTGTGGAGTTACTATAGCAAATGAATTTAGTTAGCCTAAATTGCTGAACTGTTATTTTTGTGTCTAGAATATACACAGCACTACCTTAAAGGGGTAAAATAATTAACTTCCATAAGTTAATCCACGTATTTTAAATAATCATTGCTATAAAATCCAACACTTCTCATCTGCTGATAATCTCTGTTTACTGCTAATATTTAAATTGAGAGCTATAATTATTATTTTCAATTATTCTGCATTTCATAGCCTTGAACCAATTACTTTTTATATTTTTAATGTGAAGCAGAATACCTAGATTGTTTATATACAGTGAATATACTGCATACGGCATGTAATTCTGTGTGAAAATTGAAAAGAATGGCATATATTATCATTTTAGAAAATATAGATTCCTGGTGAAAAGATTTTCATGCTTACAGAGAATAAGCATTTATTTAAAGTTTAAGCCACATCACATCATTCTGTGGTAACAGAAAGTCTCCTCTGAAAAAGTTAAACATTTCAGGTTGACTATATAAAAAAATACTATTCAAAATATTAATTCAAAATTTATTTTAAAATCCTGCTACATAAATATGGTAAATGTATATGTAAACTGAAAGTATTTAAAACTAGATAAATTACACAGAAGTGGATACTATTGAATAAAAGATTCTTTTTTTTAATTTAGTTTAGGGTATTGCATTTTTTAAATTTAAAAAAAAGAAATTAAAAAACTGTCTAGATAAATAAATATCAGGACATAATTTTGAAAATGCTTCTAAAAAATAAACCCCACTATTGTCTACTATTTTGGGGGAACCCATGGGGGCTTTAGATAAAATATATTTGTTTAGATAAACCTAAAGGCACTTCCTATCGTGTTAATCAAAAATATTAAGCAAAATAACCTGATCATTCCACCTAATCCAGCACCTTATGCTGCAGATTGTATGATCCAATATTTCTGACTTCCTAACCCCACCGAAACTTCCTGAGATATTTCAAGACTATGTTTTTCTTACATTTTTTAATCCCAACGCTCCCTTGAATTTGATCTAATTGGCCTTTATATAGACATGCTTGTAGACTCCAGGGGCATTATTGTGGTTACTCTCCTGGGCTGAGAGGCATTCAGAGCCTTTCTCACACAAAGAGCTTATCGAATAAAAATGTATAAAGTCTCAGAGAGCCAAAGAAGGGAGTATTTATCTACTGAAAGCAAAAATACACAGACATATCCCATCACTTTGTGTTTAACATGTCAGAACCACAAAATGGGTCGCTTCCGTCTGCAGAGCACTCTCAAACTCTACAGAATTTGCAAGATGAGACTTATTCTGCCCAGTGTTACAATGAGGTCTTGCACTTCCAGTGTCCATTACATTGCCAGGTGATATGGTCACCCTGCACAAATGCAAGTTTTCATTCAATGAGGTCACGGTTATTTTTTCCCGCTAAAGAATTTCAAAATATGATAGATTAATGCTTTGGAATACTGTGGGGAGTGGTAAGATGCATTTGAGTAAAGACTGCATGTATTTTGTAAGTGCAGTTATCACCTACTGTATCCTCTTCTGCATGTGGGCATATTCAAAAAAATCAGCTTTTTCATTATTATTAGTGCTTTTGTACCAAAGACCTTTTGTATACATTGCCTTGGTTTAATAGATTTATTATTTCATCTACTCTTCAGCTGTATGGTTCGTCAGTGCATGAACCAGTCCATTATGGATTTCCAGGGCATTTCTACTTTAAGCTACTCTTTCAATAAATAATAAGAGGATCTGAGGTGCACTTCTGCTTCACAGGGCTGCAAAGCCCAGATTTTCATTATCACATTTTGACTTTTTCCTTCCCTGACGCGAGGTGAGAGCGAGAACTTTGAGCACTGTATGATACTGATGGCAACTAAAATGTAAGGACGGCATTCTTATTTAAGATATGCGGCTGTCCTCTTACAATCCATATGAGGAAATGTAGAGCTTCTTATCCAGAAGCAGCTAAGTGGATTGCCTGTAATAGTTTAGTGCTGACGGGTCTAAAGCACTTCATTAAGCACTAATGTATTTTGCATCAACATTTAGTAATCCTGATGCCTGGTACCAAATGGTTAACAAGCCATTTTTGGAAATGCATTTAATTAGAAGTAATAGAGCATTATTTTAAAATCATTGTTTCTGTCACCTATATACTAAGGTACAGTTAGCATTTTTCCAGGATTTTGCCACAGAGAGTGTCTTCTTCCCGATTTCTAGGTTTGATGTTGCAGAATTCCAGAGCCATACAAAATTCCTTTTTCTTGAAAAACACCGAACTCTGTGTTTATGAACCGACATTCAAAAACTACAACTGCTGAGATAGGTATGTTGGATTTGCAGTGGGAAGCACCCTATTTTAGCCCTGGGGTGATATTTTCTGTCAGGTCAATAATTATTGGATTGAAGTAACTGTGTTGTATGAATGCAAGCAGTGACTGTTTTTCTTTTCACTTGTCTTCATTTACTGTTGGCCACCAAATATAGATATATATTCATTTCATTAATAAAAGAACATTATTGTGCATTTTGCCTCTTAGCCCATCCATTATTCATACCAGCCAAGAGACTGAATTGGGGATGCAGCTGTTCACACATTAATCTAAGAAACCCTTCCCCTCCACTCGCTTTCATTCTGCTGGAGCATATTTGCAATTGGTTCGCAATTTTCATGATGCTTTGTTTAGTGTGGAATTACGTGGACAAACACATTGAAACACTAGTATTTTTCATCCAGTGCATTCTTTCAGATACATGTATGTATATGCATGTATTGAAACATTCACACCTAGATATTTTTATCTTATTTCCTTAAGCTTCTGGCTAGTAACCTTGATATGTTGAGATATGTAACGGTAGGTTCTGCTAATGTAAAAATGACCATTAAACAATGCTCATGGCACGAGCCAGGCAGCCCTTCAGTCTGACTTTTTTTATTTTTTCCATGGGTTTCTCAGGTTACATATATATATATATATAAAATTAAGATATATATATATGTATATGTGTGTGTGTGTGTATGTGTGTGATTGATTCATGATTCAAGACATTTTTTGGACACTGCCTCAAACTTAGCAATGCACCTCAGTCCGGGAGTGAAAGACACATGTTATTGTTAGCCCCTTAGGCACAAGCCATAACTAAGTCAAGTTACACGGTGATTTGGAGACGTGCAAATGACCACATCGAGGGGACAAATTAATCGAGTGGATTTGAACCTAGACCTCCAAATACAAAAGGCCAGTGCTTTTCGCACACCATGTAACTTCTGGCATGGAGTTTAGCTAAAATGAAAGTAAAAAAAAAAAACCAAATCAATTTGATGTATGCTTTGTACTGTATTGGTGAGTGAATACAAAGACAAGTATTCTACACATATAATTACTGAATTTAAATTGCTATATTTAAGTTTGTGTTTACTCTTCAATATCCCCCCCTTTTAGAGACACAATTCCTCAGCAGGTTTCAATTACACATTGAAGAGTCTTAGTGCCAAGTTGCTTGCATGGGTGAATTTTATTTATAGTTTGTAAATCAGTTGTGGTTTTCTTAGTCAAAGAACAGGAGAAGAGATTTCAAATGGGTTTAGATGTTTGCCTGTTTTTATCAATATTCAGTTTAGCAAGGATTTTACAGTATTAAAACTGGCCCTTTACAGACAGCAAGCCTGATTCCCAACTTCCTTGTCCCATTTTGAAGATGCTTGGCTCTAACTTTTGACTTGGAAGTGTATTGTATTCTATCCCCTTGGGGCAGGTGTAAGTAACTGGAAAGATGCATAGTAATGGGAATTAGGAACCAAACACAGCAGATGGAACTATAGGGTTTGAAATGAGCTATTCAGATACTTTTTTAATTGTGACAGTGAGAACTGTATTTTAAAAATCCAGTATTTTATGAATTCAGTATTGACTGGATTGACAATTTCATTAAGTACTCAGCGTAACTCATGTCCTCACTATTGTCATTACATAGATAAGATGATTAATGTCTTTCCCATACATTTCCTGGGTTTTATTTGGCTCCCTTAGTTTTAAATGGATATGTGCACATGTAAAAATAACATACGCTAACATTTTATACTATTCTTATATATAATATTATATATACTAATATTTTCTATTAATATTTTGTATTAGATGCACCCACTCTGGCTCTTCTTTGGAAAGAAGAAAAGGCAGAAAATTCAGACCAATCAGTTGGGAGCAGATTAAAATAATGTTAAGATTCAAACACAAACCAGAATCAGTAAAGAAATTCAGGGCTGAAGAAAACATTGGTAAGTTATGCAAAGTATTGCCTCCAAAATGTGCAGCCATTAGAAGAAACAGCTAATGCACTTGAAGAAGGCTATGGAATGGACACTACAACACTTGAGACTATATGGGGAGGCTTGAAAACCTTTCACACTTAATATTATGGCTTAGTCATAAGAATGCCAATCACACAAACTGTTAAAAGTCTTAGTTAAAAGATATTAAAGAAAAGATCCTTACTAGAAAGTAAATGTATCAGTTATATTTCTGAAGGATGACGCAGGTGCCATTTGGATTTTTCATGTTCCTTGTTGCTAATTTCCAGTAGAAGTGAAGATCTAAGAGATGAATGCATCGGCTTTAACCCTTTCACAAAAAGATCTACCAGACAATGGGCTGACTTTGGAGTAAAAAAAAAAAAGAAATCCCCAAAATAGTACCTCTGCCCAGAGATGGATGATCTCCCTTATCTCAGACTCGAGTTGGCATTGGTAGTTTGGAGCGAATGAAGATGTGATTGTACCATGGACATTACCCACCTACACCAAGGCTGGATTTCCTGGCTACCAAGAACAACAACATTCTACCAGCCTTGGGGCAGCCCAGATTGTGGGAGTTTAACTGGGACCTCGAGCTTTCATTGCCTAGTGGTGTTCTGTTGGCCTTTTTTTGCAATTCTGATTGCAGGGATGATGTTCTGACAGGATTAGGTGGGCTGCTTTTAAAACATGTGGCAGTTTGGTGTCAAATGATTGTATGGATTTGGTGTCAGTGGTTTTCTCATTCTTCATATTCAAGGAATACTAAGATTTTCCAGGCCTTATATCTCATACCTGATATAACAAATATTACTGCACATAAGGTTTGCTGTATTTTAGTATCTCAAAAAAAGTCATGTCACTTTTGGTCTTATCTTACTGAAAGGGAATAAAACAGGATTCAGAATGAGTGGTCACAAAATTCAGACTTTGATGCACTTTGAATAGGAAAGGCTTTTAAGCAGAGAAAGGAAAAGGTTTTCTCGTTGATTGAAGGAGGAAATAGTGCCATTTAAAAAGATATTTTAGAAGACCGCTGGAAACTAGGGATGAAAATGATCAAAGGAGTGGAGAAGAAATGAGTAGTTTAACACTAACAAAGGGAGCATTAATTTTCCTTGGGACGAGCTTTCATTTTTCCCTGTACTTGTGAATTCAGGTTAATTTTCATGAGCCTGTGATAAATTAACTGTTTTATAGATGGGAATCGATGAACATTTTCATATGCTTTGCATTTGTGCCTATAGTTACTACCAAAAAATAAACAATTGCTAAATCAAAATAGTTTTATTTAGACTAAAATGGTGGTCACTACAGTAGTTGCTTGTTTCTTGCAGATTAAAGAGGACCAAACACAGGACAGGGCGTGTTTGGAGGTCCTCCCTGTTATAGAATTTTCTAATAAGCATCTAGGCATAGGAACCCTGCTCTCCCAGTCTGCCTTTCCACACTAGGTGCCCTGTTTAGAAAGCACTAATTATAAACATTGTTGTTACTGCCCCAAGCTGGAAAACAGAGCAGTTTATGTATGAATAAGGGAGATTATCGCCCATCTGCTCCAGACCATTACCAGGGATGTGTCATTTTGTATGCTGATGGCAGCCATTACTAGTGCTTTAGTCAAATGGCCTTTTTTTATAGCTTTTATTTATTTACCATGTCCAGAATTACAGTCTTCCTGCCCTATCTCCTCAAGATGCAAATGTATTTTATTTTCTTTTTTTTTATAATCTAGGCTATGCAGTTAAACTGAGTCAAGGCCAGTCTGAGAGATGCCTGCTTTTATTACAGGCTCCTGTTTCTGGTGGTCTGCTCCCCATGAAGCTGGGGATTTAGAAAATTCAAACACTCTGTATAGAAAATGGAAAGACAATTATGTCGTTTTTTTTTTTTTGGGGGGGGGGGTGGGTGTAAAATAAAAATACTAAAGCATAAAAGGATTGTAAATTGATCATTGATAGCAATTAAACTCTAGGAAGATAAATAAAGCCCTTTCTTGAGCTTTCCCTTGTTTTATAGGGGAGGCATTAAATTTGCAGCTATTTGACAAAGTTCTGCTTAAGACAAAACGCCATCATAAGCAGGAAAGAAAAATTCCCCTAATTCTGTCAACCCCACACACCTAAAACTGGGCACATAGGCCCCATTCCCCTTTTCTTCCAACCCAAAAAGCACTGATGCCGTTGCTTCTGTCTCTCAGCTGCATTACTGGGCTGGAACCTGCGAAGCATGATGTCAAGTGACAAGTTGTAGACTATGTAGGTTTTTCTGTGTCCTCGCAGGTCACAGTAGGTTTGTAGCCACCACTGCAAGTGCGATAGGGTGGAATTAGAGGTACTGCTGCACACTTCAGTACTTAGAGTGGAAACGTCTCTCAATTCTTGCTAGCCAACATTCAGATGATGGATGGGAACTACTTTTTGCCTGAAAAATAGGATTATTTTTGTTTTTTAATTTCCCCAGAACATCCATCTCGTAACCTACTTAATTGTGCACTCAGGGAACTGCTAAGTATAATGGAAGCTGTGCTGCTGGTCCATGCACTCAGTGAACTGACCCGAGGTGGGAGTTGTACTTCACTGGAAACACTTGCAGTGACCATCTCTGCTATTTTGCTCATGCAGTTAATTTGCTGGCTTTTCCCAAATACCTCACAGTTGAGCTTTTTAAAGGCTTCAACCACTGCAGTGTTATAAAACATGAGTTTCACAAGAAACATAAAAATTTCTCCAGCTATCAAAGCATGGGTCTTGTGAGTAATATAAGGAATAAAAGCCAGTAAATAACCACTTGATGGAAATTCCAGGGCTTTGGATTGATTGAGAAGGTGCATGGGCCTCCTGTGGGCTATCAGACCTGGATCCCTCCTTGCCCTTACTCCAGAACAACCCCCACCCACCCAGAGTCCCATTTTATCATACAGGTTAAGTCAGCTAACAACAACCCTGGCACAGTTACACAATGAAGAAAAATATATTCAAAGGACTCATGCAGTATTTAAAAAAATCAAACAGAAATAAAGAGGTATCCGAAGGGTTTTAAAAAGAAAAGAGAAGGAATGCATTGTTAGAAACACAAGCTTACCAGCACATACAATGCATTGTATCTCATTGAACTTGGGAGAGTTTCTACAGACCATATAAATGCATTGTTCAATCTAAGGTAAGGGTTGTGTTTAGTGGGTTTAAAATGACAGTATATAGCTCTACATCTCACATGGAAAAAGAAGAAAATATATGCTGAGAGCCTGTTGCTGCTCCATGTGTTTCAAAACAGGAGAGCAGGGGAAGCAGATGCCTTAACAAGCAGTAGGGAGGGGGAGGGTGCGTACTTCAGCATATCTAGTAGATTTTCTTTATACACTGTCCTTTTAACTACAGGGGAAATTGATACTGAGCATGTGCAATGAAGAGAAAGCTGGCAATGTGGGTGTGAGGGATGGGTGAAGAGAGGGAATGAGGGGGTGTGGCATCTCAATCAAGATTAAAACAAAACCGATAAAGCAGCATATGGACCAGATAACAAATCAAAAAGCATGTTTATCCACTGAAGGAACTGGTTAATGGAGACTGCCAGCACGTTGCCATGGAAACACTGACTGTTGGAGCTGCACCATCTCATACCTTATCCAATACATTCCTGGTTGTTGGTAGTAGTCCAAAGACCCTGATCTCTTGATGGTAAACCCGTGGTCCAGCTGAGCAGAGAGAAATGGGGCAACTCAGTGGATCGACATTAGGCTAAAGAATTCAGACTCCAGAACAAGCTGTTCCTTATTTAGTGCATATTTACTGTTTTCACTATCAGAAGGCACTTATTTAACATCCTGAAGCTACGTACCAGAGATGAAAATGAAAAAGAAAAAAAAGAAAAGAAACAAAAGAAAAAGATACTAACTCTAATTTGGTCTTAGTAAATTAGAAGCCAATTTAGTAAAACTAAAATGGAGTTTGCAAAATAGGTTACTTAATGCATAATGCATTCATTTAAATGTCTGACAAATATCTTGTTACTTCCAAAGACAGAAGTGCCCTTTTTAAGTTGCACATACAAGTAATGGAAAATTATCTTTTGCAATTAAACTGAGAGGTTTAATAATTTAAAAAAAATGCAGTGCAACCATCACAAGGAGCAGGCTAGACAGACTACACAAGGCTTAAATTAGACTGCTTCATAATCATGGAATGTGTAAAGATGAAAAGAATCAGGTTTTGATACCCCATCAATCATGGTAATTCATTTCTAAAAATGCGTTAACCTTGGAAAGTCGGACTACTCAGAGCCATGAATAACATTGCTTATCATTTCAGCTTACACCTCATGCTCAAAAAGATAACAGTACAAAAGTATTTGGTTTAGAATTGCACCAATTAAAGTCAAAATGGAAATGAACTTAACATTGTGTCCAGGAAAGAGCGGTCATTATATTACTTAAGGAATACAGATCTTTTAAGTTTAGTTTATCATTATCTGAATCATGTGCATAGGAACAAAGAAAATGTATTGTTTTCACTAATCCTTCTGTGTAGCACTAACAGACAGTGGAGACATCATTTAGCCCAGTTAAATAAAATTTTAGGGGAAAATATCTTGAGGGAGACACTCTGCCTGCTTTAAAATTGTTAGTTATGATGATTTTCACATTTTTCCCTATGAAGAGAAAAGGCCATTCTGTGCTTCAATGAGAGCATGGCATATATTTCCAATACTGGTGACAGTTTCTTATTCTAAATTCAGAAAAGCAGTTCAGCACATTTCTAGTTACCAACTGCTTCAAGGGTAGCTAAGAGCTAACTGTAAATTTAAATTTTTTTCTTGAAGACGCCCCTACAACTGTAGAATTCAATAATTTATTTCATTTTGTTAAAACAATACGGCTTTCATCTTATTTAGAATTATTTAAAGGACGTTTCCTATTTAAAACCATGAGAACATTGTACGGAGTCTATGTTCTGCTGGCTTAACCACGCTGGTCTGCTATTGCCATCTACTGGCTTCCTTGTATGCTGCACATAAAACACACACACAAGGGATTTTTTGTTAAAAAGAAGTTCAAAAATATTGCCCCAAAATCGTATAGCTACAAAGTAATATAGAGAAAATCAAGGGGTTTGAAACAATATCGTCGGTGTGGAAATCCTGCCATAAGAAACCCGAAAGTGGACAATGACCCCAGAACAACACAGAAAATAGATGGGAAGCGACAGCCAAGGCAGGAGATCATCCTTAAGTCAAGCAAAACTCACAGGCTAAACTTGGCTTCTCTTTCACATCAGCCAAGAAATCTCACCTCTAAAAATGCCAACTTGCAATTTTATTTTAAAATTGCCAGAACAAAGGGCAATAACCTATTCGCTGCCTTCCCCTTGGCAGACTGCAGGCTGGTGTCCCCTGCCCAGGGGCGACTCCGCAAAAGGCAGAGAGCTGCACCAACTTTATGAGCAGCTTTTCTCTTTTGCTATCTTTTTTTGTTATTCCTGTGAGCCTCCAGCTGGAGCTTAGTCCCATTGCCGAGACAGAGACCTTGTACAATCTTACAAGATTATCATCAGTCTTTTCCTCTGTCTCAGAAATGGCAAAAATACAAGCACAAAAGTGACAACACACAGGCAACACTTTTACACTTCAGACAAGAACATAAATTCAACAATGCTCCGTTCATACAAGGAATTACAGCACACCTCTGGGTTGCAGAAGCATTCTGAAAGAATGATTTTGGCTCCTGGTCACTTTAGCCACTGTCACTTATGCCCAGAGGGTACAGACACAGCATACTGCTTAGGGGCCAAAGAAAAAAAACAGGATATGACAGCCTAGGAGAACTGAAGGAAAAAAATCTACCCCTAGATTTTAAAAAGACTATTTAGTAAACATCTGGTTTTATGCTTTTACTGCAGTATCTTTTATAAAGAGCATCACAGAATTACAAAATACTGCTCCTATTGGAAATCTGTATGAGAAACCTGATCCTGCAGTTATTTTGGCACATGCTTAATGATAACACAGCCATCCTGACACAGACCAGAGGGACACTAGGCCAGCCTCCGTCTCCTACATAGACTCGTAGCTAACGCCTATGATGAGTTTATGAACAGGGCAAGTAAAGTGATTTTTCTCTTATATGCTCTCCCATCAGCAAGCTCTGTCTTTTAGGGACTTGTTAATTCTCTTGCTGTTTTAAAAGCTCCAATTAAGATATTGCTGGCAAAGCTATGTTGGTTTAAGGGAATTGTTTCCCAACTGACATAGTTATGCTGGTAGAACTTTTAATGATTTATTAATGTGTCAACAGAAAAGTCTCTTTGCCTGTATAGTTAATATTTTTTGAGGAATTACATTAGCAAAGGAACTACTTTGCTAGGCATGCACAACATGTTCATTATGGTAGTTTGTCCAAACTGACAATCCTTTCAAATGCGGAGAAACTTGACGTCTGGACACATGCATGAGAACTTGCAGTACGTTTGTGCCCTGAATGGTCAGAGACCACTTTTACTCAGAATTACCACATCAATAAAGCAGACATAAGTCTAAACCAAAGGAATGAATACATTATATTTGGACATCACTGAAGAAAGGAGTAGCCACAGTTAACGTATATAAAATACACATGGCTTCAAACTTCCTCCCAGTCAAGCTGACCACAAACGTATCTTTAGGAACTGAGTTTTCATACTATATTTTTAATTGGTGCATATGATAAATACTGCTTGAGATCTTTGAGGTGTGTTACTTCTTACCACCAAAGAAATATACCGTACCAGAGTGAGGACATATTAAGAACTAAATACCACAGATTAGCTATCTCTGTACATAAACAGAGGTAAAAACTCAAAATAATGTTAATAGTTAACATTTATACTATTAAATAAGCTATATAAATATATGCACATATTAACATATCTTCACAAACACACACGCAGACACAGATGTGTTATACAATATATAGAAGGCACCTCTATATATTATATACACAAGCACTCTCCCAAAAAGTCACAGTAAACATTCAGGCAGGCACAATAAAACAGCATTTTTGTAGAAAATATACTCAGTTCAGGTCTTGAGTGCTGAATAATATGTTACAGCATCTGTACATAGTTTGAAAATTCTAAATGTAGAACAGGTTTTCTTAATAATATTTACTTATTTGAGATTGCATAGTTAAAATAAGTTTCCCAGATGTAAAACCCTTATGATACGCATTTCAAATATATATTAAGTATGCTTTCAAATGCAGATACAACAATTAAAGGCTTTGCTGTTTTGCTTTTCACTTTATTTTATTTATTAGAATAGTTTTGCGGAAAATAGAAGTAATTTATTCTTAAAATCAAAATTATCTGGCTTTCTGGAACATTGCCAAAACACTAAAGAGGTCTATACTTCCCTACCTTTTCCAGGTTTTCAGAAAATAATTGGCACAAGCTAATCAAACCACTTTCTGGATTGTGTAAAAATATTCCAAACATTTCTACTTTATAGGCAAAGTTGCAGGATTAATCGTGCCAAACTATGATGTTCACTCACAGAAATGATCACTAAAAATAATCAGTTAAACTTCCAAACACTAAAACATAAATAAAAACCATTAGGAATATAATTAAACATATATGTATTTTTTTTCTGATGTATAATGTTTTTCAGTGGAAAGATTCACTACAGTGCCTTTTTCATTAGTAAAGTGTCAAACTGCTGTAAACAATTCCTTGGCAGAGCAACCAGGGCAAAGGGAAAAAAAAGGAGGGTGGGGAAATTAAAAACATAAAGGAGGCAAGGGATGGATGACGACAGAGGCATCATTTCTTGCTTTTAGCTTTGAAGTCATTAGCATGGAGGATCTGAGCAGTAATTCTCATGGACAAGCGTGCTGGCAGTCCATCCAAACGGAACATAGTTTCAGCTAGTCTGTACAGAACATACCTGCATTTCAGATGAGCAATGGGTATGTGATGTTTTAGTTGTGGCAGAGCTGTTGCAGTATTATTGCTTAAAAATGAAAATAAATAAATGCTGACTATGTTAGCTGATGACTGAGAAAATCTAAGAAAAGCATGAGGAACAACTGCTTCCATGTTGAGGACGTTCAGGGTTGGAAAGAGTAAAGAAAAAATATGAGAGGCACAGCTTGAAATTTTAAGTACTTATACCAAGCAACTTTGAGAGAGTATTGATGTTGCTGCACAAACAGTTCACACCTGTGAGCCAGATTGCATATGCTGAGCTGAGTTTACTTCATGCTGATTTAACTCACCACTGGAGGGGCTGAGCTGAGAAACATGAAAGTGGAAACAGTACAAGAAAGTGTACATGTGCAGTCACACCACCTGCAATTTATGGGAGCTGGGAATGTACACTGCGTAATCTGATATGGGAATGGTTATGTTTAACGTCTCATTTATGTTTAGTGACTATTTGGAGCGTTAACATTACCATGAGTAATAAAGAAAAGCTTACAAACACAGGCAGATGTATCAAAAATGTGAAGGATGTGCATGTTGCTATTCAATGGCATTAGTACGAATAATCTCACAATACACTGAATGTATTCAGTGTGCATGTATTTCTAGTGCACATGTTCATCTTTGGAGGAAAAATACAAATGTATGCGATGTATGCTACACTGAGCATGCCATTGAAACCTCGGTAAAGCTTGGTCAAAAGTGTGGCCAGGCTTCTTTTCAGAAGCTCTGACATGTTCTAACCTGGAATACCTAGACTGGAACTGCAAGGTGACAGAAGGCAGCAAGGAGCTCCATTAAGTCTTTACCAATTAAGTTCTTCTGCCTAAAGGGAAGCAGTTTGCATGTGGCAGTACAATGAAATGCTGCTGCTCCGCTAAATCTGAAGTGGCTGCACTCATACCAGCTATGAAGGTAGCGGTGAAGTATCACAGCTCTCTTCAATGTCTTCAGAGAAGAGACACTTAGGCTGACATACAGATTTTTGGTTACAATTTTAAAGTAATTTCCATTTTAAAGTGCTGCTGTCCTTCTGCTACAACCTCTGTGTGGCCTCAGTCCATGTGATCATTCTGCTGCCAAGTAAAATGTCATGATCCCATAGCTCAAACTATTGAATCTGCATTACAGTTAAGTTCTCTGATCGTCTGGTAAAATGTGGAAGTGTGTGTACAATTATATTTCCTAGGGCTGTTAAACAACAATGTGACTTATGAGGAGAATCAATGGAGAAACTGTGCAGAATACTAGTCTAACTATATTTGTACTAATTAAACACTAGAATTATCTAAAGATTAACCCTCTCTGGTTTATTTTGGCAGCATGTCCTAAACACACACTGTGTTGTGAGCACATATTTAAGTGTTTTGTCTGTGTATTTCAGATGCTTACTGCTATGACGGAGACTCCAGCTGCTGTGCTGTTCGGTTTAGGCCCTGTGTTGAAATGCTTCTTTATCTTCCCAGCTACTGAGAGCTGATGTTCATTCTCTGGAAGACCATCATCCTGCAGAGAAACAAAGCAAAATAAAACTTCAGAGAGAAAAGGTAAAATAAAAGAATTGCAAGGAGGTTCTGATAGCACCTGTCAATATAGAAAAGTTTACAAAATGTTTGTAATGTAATATGGGTCAATTATTATATCCATCAATGTATCAAAGGTCTTTAAAAGTTGAACATCATATTATGTCACGAACTGGCTTCTCCCTTCTTTACTCAATATCTTCCTCCCAAACTTTAAGCAATGTTAATTAATAATAATTGTTAAATATTTTATTATTATTTCTACCTTGTCTAAATTACCACTGTCTAGCTATTTTTGAGTCCATTAATACATGACATATATTAATATTTCAAAGCTTGATAAGCTCAGACCTGTTTATGATTCTTTTTATTCATCACATGAATTTACAGATAATGACCTCAAGAGCAGAAAGCACCCAAGAGATTACAGAAACCAGAGGCCTTGTTTTGATAGGATGCAAGACAGGATCTCCAAAAGCCCTGAGAGACACAATAAGATCCTTGTCTCATAAAGATTACAAACTCAGGGACTATGGGGTTATGTGAATATTCCAGCCACAAGTCAGTGAATCCCATGGTGAGGAGACCCAGGCAAAACGGGAGCTGAGAGATGCCCTGACTGAGATCCTGGGGACTGGTGAGCATAGGACCTCACAAACACCAGGTATATCACTGTATACATCTGCAGGCCAGGTTAGGCATGGGCTCATGCCTTGCTGTGGCATTTCCCTGCAGTCTATGACTGTACCATACTAAAACCATAGTTAAACAAAGCCACCTCTGCAAACTGAATCTCTGATGGACTTAAAAAAAGGCATTGCAATTCCTTTCCCCAGTGCCAAGACACACAAGCCTGGGATGCTGCAGGGACAGGACAGGACAGAGGTGCAGAGTACCTGGGAAAGGGTACCTCCCTGTTTCATAGAAAAGCCTGTCGGTCTGCACACAGGCATACAGGCACCCTCAGCAACCTAGAGAAAGAAGGGAGTTTGCACTTCTGTGCAAATTAGTGGGTTGAATTCAAGCCCAAGAGAAGAAAGGAATTGTTTTAGAAATTGCAAATAAAGCCCTTATGCCTTATGCAAAAGCTTCCACTCAGTGAGACCACCTCACTAGCAGAATATGCAGGGCTTCAGGCAACAATATGCAAAACAGGCAGAACATGCATGATATCATGTCACTAGACATCCACAAGAGTCATCTCAAGCCAGTGCTGCATGGTATGTGTAGTTATCAACAGCTGTAAAAGTTCTTAAATTCCACTTGAGCAAAACCCTAGCAGAATACATGCAAACAAGACACAAAATCAGAATACAAAGAGATGACACATTTATTTTTTTTGTCTTTGCAGCAATTCTGAGTACATTTGAAGAGTTACAGAGTTGCTGCAGTTCAGTGAGCATATGGGAATTTTAGGGAGGTTGGTTTGGGTTTGTTATTTATTTAGTTTGAGGAGTTTGTGATCCCTCACCCCTTAAACAAATGTCTTAGCTGGCAAAATACAGTCAAGTGCACACAGCTGCAAAAGATGGAACAAAACTATAAACCCGGTAGCTGATTGTTGTCTAGCACCAGGGAGTCTTGGCTTGGTGGTATATGACCCCTAAAAATAACCTGCTTTCCACTAACCTTGCCTTTCCCAGAAGAAAGCCAGTCTGTAAAGTGAACATTTTTTCACTGGAGGCTGTGGGTCAGGGGTGTAATAATTCTCTTGGCTTTCTTGACATGAAAGCCTGCGAAACGTTTGTGTCATCTTGTCAAAAGATTAAATTATGGAGAAGACAATAGTTACCAAGACTGTGGTAATATTTTATTGGTGAAGAACCATACCCACAGTTCCAGTGGCAATGTGCCAGAGACACATAGTTTAGACTCCAGCTTTTAGAAGAAATATCTTCCAGCTCAATTTAAGATGCAGCAGAGGGATATGTGGGAATTACTGTATTATTATTAAATTTTCTTACTACTGTTGGTGCTAACAGATGTTTAATAGTTATCTTTTTTTTTTTTTTTGTTCCAATGTGCTTTATAAACTACATATATAGTTTATACTAGCTGGCTCCTGGAATCACTTCAGCCAACAATAAAACAGATAGATATTGAGGGTGAGAGATGACAGTTCTTTAACTACATACAAAACAAGCTGCTCTGCCATTTAAAAAGGTAAGAAATGAAAAAAAACCCAACCCAAACCCATCAGATTCACCAGAATCAGCAGGGTATGTTGTAGAATTAGAGAACAGGCTAAACACTGTTGACAAGAATTTCATCAGGTGGCTGTAATGGGAAGGACATCAGCCTCCAAAGAGGTTAACTGTTCCTTTCCCCTGTTTTAATATTTTGCTATAGTAACTGCTTTTTGCAGCTTGTTAGGATCCTGGAATTTCATCTCAGCTTTAGCAGTCAGGACAAGATCTTCTGAAGATGACCAGTGATTTTTGGTGCTCAACTCTGGGAACTTTAAAGGGTTATGAGTGTCAGAAAACGTTGACTGCTGATGGTCTGAAAGAAGTGTTCTCCTGAGCAAGTCTCAGAAGCTGAGCAGTCAAAATTATTTGACAGTTTAAAAACTGTGGTCCAGAACTGAGATTTCACCTTTATGTTTTCACAATGTAAGCTGCTTGGGTTATATATATATATATATGCATTTTAATCAGCATCTACATGTTGATCTACTAGCAAAAAATCAAAATAAAATTTAAAAAAAAGAGTTAGAAAGTCTTGGCATCATTTGAGTAATTAATAAACCATGTTTTAAATTTGCTTTGGTCACTATGGCAGGAGACGTTGCCACTCAGTGAAAAAAAGGTGTTAAAAAGATGGAATGAAGTTCAGGATTCCCAGACCCCTACTGTGATGAAGCACTCAGATCCATTTCACAGGGCAGTTACAAGAGCTTTACTTTCCAGGTCTAAAAGCATCGGATGAATAGGTCATTATATAAAAAAGAGCAGAAAATTAGAGCAAATAGAAGTGCTGGAAAAACTTTTGGATTCTGTTTCCTTTAAGCATTACAAGGAGATTTTTCTTTGGACAGTGTCCTGGGGTGTAATCAAAGCTTGTGCAGCTGCCAATTAAGAAATGTCTTTTTAAATTAACTTCAACTTATAATTTTTCAGCTTATTATTTACTGCTTGGATATTCATTTCTTTTTCACACACATTTTCAAGGCAGACGTTGTTAAGCAAATATGTAAAAGCTTCTGTTTCCATAACTGATTTTAGGCTTGTCCATGCCATCTTCCTCCTCCAGCAATAACACACCAGATTTTCAAATGAGTATTTTAACAGAGAAGGATTGACAGAAAGCAGTCCTTTCCTTTTCATACTCACTACTTAATGCTGCTAGGAAATATTTACTACTTAAAGGACAGAAAGAGAGTAGGTTTGTCGTGTAACTTGCATAGCATAATTCAGGTTATCAATATCAACAATGTTTTCATTGAGAGCTCAAGCTTCCAGATTCTTTTATAATTCTTTGGTTTTGCAAAGAATTTGAGCAGGTAACAGAAAGAGCTGGGGTCCCTGCACGGGAAGTATAAAATGATGGATTTGTTTCCAGGTCTAAGTGTACTGCATAGCAGAGACAAATCCAAATAAACTAAATGGAGGGGGCAAGGAACTGCTGCTGAATTGCATTTAGTATTCAAGATCTCCATCTGTGGCAGTGGCACATAGCCAACATCTTTTCAGGTTTTGTTTTTTTGAATTGAATAC
The DNA here is from genome assembly GCA_033459285.1 of Clamator glandarius. Classification (NCBI taxonomy): domain Eukaryota; kingdom Metazoa; phylum Chordata; class Aves; order Cuculiformes; family Cuculidae; genus Clamator; species Clamator glandarius. The sequence continues at coordinate 214,846 of JAUNZM010000411.1, forward strand.
AGCTGGGATATTATTGACATAGGAACTGTTTTACTGGTCTGACTCTGACCATAACAAGTTTTGCAGTTTCCAAGAGGATCACAGCTATTTTTATAGCAAAAACTGAAACTGAAATGAGGGTTGGCTCCTATTGAAACTGTCAAAGCACATTCCAGGAATCTCAGCAATTTACCAAGTAATCACATAGTAAGCAGCTATAAAGTAGAACGGTTATTTACAATCTACAAAATGTTTTTATACAGTGTAAGCAGTTAGAACACTTCTATCAAAGGTTTGATCAAAGAGAGAAAATGTTTCTTAAAACTGTCAAAGAGCATGCATGCCAGCTTTTCAAGCCATATGTCTTATCCAGTATTTTAGCTGCAAGTTTAACACTCTATGAATAGTTTCAAAACAGAACTAAGAAAAGGAAAGTCCAGCATTCTATGCCATGAAAAAGTATTTAAACAAATTATTTGGGAAAATGGAGTATTAAGTGAAAACTCCATGTGCCATTTCTTCTCAGAACGAGTCTATCTTCTGACAGTTGCAGATAATTGCTCCGGTAATTACCACACATAGATCACAGAGCCTTTTATAAATAGGAATGAGTATATTAATTCCCTGTTCTGAAGCTGGGAAAATGAGGTACACGGAGGTTGTGTGACAGACTCTTATCTGGTGCTGCTGGTAATGGTATGGGGATGGGAGGTTGGATTTGACACCAGGGTACTATTCTGCCTCTATACACAAGCGAGCTGCCCCAGGCCTCTGCTGCATATTGCCCAGATCCACATCAGAGAAGTGTCCTTTTTCACAATAGTATTTAAGCACCTGTTTCAACTCAGCCATGTTCTTATTTCTCCTGAGGTGAACTAGGATTTTAGTGCCATCTAGTTAATTTTATGCTTAATATTAAGCATTTCCATGCGTGATGCTTTGAAATAGGAGCAATGTTTGGAATGTGCTCAAGCACTTTCCTGAACTGATTCCAGTGTCAGCCTTCCAGAAAAAATGTCTGGAGGATACATAACAGAATTCAAAACACATTTTGATCTCCACTATGAACTACCATTAGTGTAATACTGAAGAGAAAATACTGATTTGTTTCAGTTTCCAAAAGCAGCAATTGGGCAGAAAAGAAGAAATTACAGAACTGTCATGGAATATTTGTTTCACTTATATATGGACAGAACTGCAATAGGTTTTGATTGCAAAGAATTATAATCAGCACAAAAGTACAAGAAGTGAAGCAAAGCTAGGCCAAATGTGAATTGAATGTAGTACCCTGTTTCCAACAGTGCATGGTAGTTGCTGTTTATGAAATAATACATTTAAGGAAGAAAAGTAGATCTTGAACTTTCTCTGGTATATTCTCTAGCTTCTGCCAACCTAATACTTAAGGACTTCGTGAACCAAGAGTTGTACTCAGACCACCTTAATTAGTAGGCAACAATGGGCTTATCCTCAAATAACGTATCAAACTCCCTTTTAAATCCATATATACTTGGCCTCTACAGCATCCTCTGGCAAAGGGCTCTGCTTTTTAACTTATTGCACAGAAATCCAGGAATTTGCCAGGGTATTTCAGTGACCAGAGCTCAGATTTTGGTTACTGGGGCTCTGGAGTGCTTAAAGACTTTAGCCCCTGGCTCCTTTCTCTGTCCCTCCCTATAAGCAGGCATCAGCAAGGGCAAGGAGCAGACCCTTCATGTCACCTGCACACTATCAGCATCATGTTCCTTACAAAGAGCTGCACCTCTTCTGCTTAACATGTCATGCTAAACTGGCTTCCTGAAATACACCATGGTGTAGCTGAAGAAAAAAAAAAAAAAAAAAAAAAAAGTATTTTTCCAATGTATTTTTGAGAAAAGAAGGCTAGTGCCCACATCCTTATATGGTGTAAACAAGAGATGTTTCTGTAACCTCAGCAGCAGTGTGCAGAGTGATGCCATGGGTGACCTGGCCTCTCTATGAGTTCTGATCAGCCCTTTCCATCTCTTCCTCAGCAGCACTCCAGAAATCCCCACCCAACCTCCTCCTGTGGGGGCAGTGAGATGCCTCAGTCTCCAAAAGTCATTATAAACTGCAACAGAACACTGAGTCCAAGGAGAGAACCTGACACCAAGGAAAATTAATATTCTAGATGCTTGAATGTCATCCTAAAAATGAAAAAAAAATTATCATACATTGTGCTGGATCCTTGTACTCTTCATACACTGCAGAAGTGCTCTGCATGATAATAGCATTACAATTTAAGAAAAAATGTTTGGGTAAGAAGGGAGGTTCCAAGACTTAAAGCTTATACTCGGTAAACACTTAACCACTGTTCTGGGCTACATGGAGGACACTTTCACAAAAAAAAAAGATTAACATTTGAGTTTGCTGTACATTTTAATTTTCAGAACAGTGTTATAGTGAGAAGATTTTGGATACAGCAGCTGAGGATCAAAATAGTATTCCAGAGACGACTGCATACAAACTTACAACAAACAAAATGAAACATTATTTCTTCCTCCATTATTTTTAATTTCTCTGCTCATCCCAATTGTATTTCTTTTCTCAGAATTCCTTTCTGGATTTTAATCTAGATTTTCTCCAATTTTTCTTTCTTGTCATCCAAATATTTTAAGACATAGCAAATAATCTGAAATAATTAGCAAATACTAAATATTGTCCTTGATTCAGCATCAATTAAAGAGAAACCTCTTTATTCTCTGCCAGATTTATCTGTATGCCACCTCACTGATTACCACTTTTCTGGCAAATGTCCAGTCGCTTAGAGATAAGCCACGATACATCAATAGCTCTTTCATGGTAAGTATTATTAAATGGGTATGGGTGCATATAAATATATGTATATTTCAAAGTCAGAGGCTAAATATGATGCTAAAGGTTTCCCTGTTTCATGCTGGATCAAGTAGGCTTAACGTTATGGACTATGTTACAACAGCTCTTAATCATGACTGTTGGATTTTTGAGTTCATCTGATTTTAGGAGACCAAAATATGTCACTGAACCTATAAGCTGATTGTTAGAGGCATATATTTTTCAAGTGAGGTTGAGATATGTTGAAAACATGGCCCAAAATATTTCAGAGAAAATGTAGCTGAGCATGCATAAAATAGTGGCCACTCCGTAGTGCGTGTGTACTAAATCAGCCTATAACCCAGCTAATTTCCAGTTAAATCCATGGCATTTTTAGAATGTGCTGGCTCCAAAAGGGCATAGAAAGGACTTGACAGAAAAGAGCTCAGACTGTGCCAACTTATAAGCAGCATCTATAATCCTGAAAATACTTACATTAACCCATGGATGCTCAAGAACTTGCAAGGCTGAGAATCGCAGATCGACATCTACTTGAAGCATCATTGTGATAAGTTCCTGAGAAATGGAGTAATGGGTCAACTTTAAAGAACATTTTTAAAGAACAATCAACATTTAATTCACTAAAGTGCTCTTCAACTGATTATGTAAGAGGGCTCAACTGCAAAAATAAATTAAGGTTATTGAAAAAAGGAGAACAACTATGAACTGCTGAACTTCAAGCTGAACTTTTAAATCAATATCTAACAGTACCTTGAAAAGCTAGAAGACAGTTCTGACTTACAGTTCTGTGGTGACTGTTTAAGAGAAAAGCACTTAATATACAATGTACAAAACAGATGTTTGCATGAAATTAGGTTAGCTTCCCATGAAAAAAAAAAAGCCAATTCCTCCTAGGAGAAAAGCCAGCAAATTTAGAATTTTACTTTAAGATCTCATATAAATGACATAGAATATATTAAAAAAAAAAACCTTAACATCATTATTTTTCATCGTCTGATTTCCTCTGCAATTTAACTAGCATGTAAATAAACATATATCCAATTCCACCAGTGAGTGCAAGGCACAGAAAACTGGATGGCAGTATGACAGCAAATAAAGGGGTATCACCAATGACCCAAATTAATAATTCTTAGTGGCATGGAGAAGTTAAATGAATAGGTTAATGCTTCAAAACAGAAATTTTAAACTCAGTTTTTTTGGAAGAAGGTATTTCACAGGGGAACACCAGTGGCAAAGGATTTGCAGAGTTCTCATTAATGATACCATAAAATAAAGCCTGCTACAACAGTCTGCTACAAGAGGACTTCTTCCAGCTCTGTAAGTGTATCTCATTCATTAATCTCATTACTTAATAGGCTAAAATGCTAGTCCTGATGACCCTCTATATATCTGTAAAAGCTCTCTGTAACTCTCCCCAGAATGGAGGTTCAGAACATAGAATGCTACTTTTATTATGTGCATCCATCTCCAAATTTTAAGGGTTATTTTGTGATTTATTCATAAAAAAAAATCACACTGAAAGAAACAGGAAGACTGTTTCGTCTGGATTTGCCTTACAGGCTACAGAAGTAAATGGGCAGAAATTAACCACTCATCTTAGGATGACCATACAACCATTATGTTTTTGGATTTTTTCTTTCTTGTTTTTTTTTTCACATACACCTGTGCATTCTCTCTCTCTATATATATATTTATGTACATGACTACAATACCTGCCAGATGCCTAGAAAATCTGTGAGTTAAACTGTTGCTCCAGTGAACTGATAAGATTTAAAAGACTTGATCTGCTCTGCAAGTATAATGGACTTGATCAGGATCTGTATCTGAAGCAGATAGCATCTGCCTTAGCACACCTCAAGATCTACCTCCTTTGTGTCATGTGCCAAGAAGCAAGATAGCATGAACTGGTGCCCAGAGCAAATCTGTATTTCATCCCATACTGACAACAACAAGGAGTTACAGGCAATGCAGGGCCTGGGTCTTTAACAGAAAGAAACAACAGACATATCATCTAATGGGATTAATAAGGAGAAAACAGCCTCCCTGTAATATTATTATAATGTCCAAAGGCTCTGGACTTGGACCTGGTGCCCATCATAAGTACATATAAAGCAAAGTCCCAGGGAGTTTTCAAGTTAAGAAGCAAAGCAAGATGGTGATCGGGGGGTAAACCCCTGCCCAGTGAAGAGGAGGATCAGGTTCATGACCACTTAAGGAACCTGAACATATATAAGTCTATGGGACCTGATGTGATGCATGCCAGAGTCCTGAGGGAACTGGCAGATGTGGTTGGCAAGCCACTCCCCATGATATTTGAAAAGTCATGGCAGTCAGGAGAAGTCCCTGGTGACCAGAAGAAGGGTAGCATTGTGCCCATTTTTAAAAAGGGCATACCCTGGCAACTACCCACCTGTCAGCCTCACCTCTGTGCCTGGGAAGATCATGGAACAGACCCTCCTAGGAGCTATGCTGAAACACATGGAGGACACGGAGGTGATTAATGGCAGCCAGCACGGCTTCACCAGGGGCAAATCCTGTATGACCAACTTAGCAGCTTTCTATGAGGGGATAACTGCAGCAGTGGACATGGGTAAACCAACGGATGTGATCTATCTGGACTTCTAGGTGGACATCCTGGTGGATAAGAAACTGATTGGATGGCCATATTCAAAGAGTAGTGGTCAACGGCTTAAAGTCCAGATGGAGATCCATGAGAAGTGGTGTCCCTCAGGGGCTCGTACTGGGACCAGTGCTGTTTAATATCTTCATCAATGATATTGACAGTGAGATTGAGTGCACTCTCAGCATGTTTGCAGATGACACCAAGCAGAGTGGTGCAGTTGCCACACTGGAAGGATAGGATGTCATCCAGAGGGACCTGGACAGGCTGGAGAAGTGGGCCTGTGAGAACCTCATGATGTTCAACAGGGCCAAGTGCAAGGTCCTACACACAGGTTGAGGCAATCCCAGATTTCAATACAGGATGGGAGATGATGTGATTGAGAGCTGCCCTGCAGAGAAGGACTTGGAGATGCTGGTTGATGAGAAGCTCCACAAGAGCCGGTAATGTGCGCTCACAGCCCAGAAAGCCAAGCGTATCCTGGGCTGCATTAAAAGAAGTGTGGCTAGCAGGTTGAGGGAGGTGATCCTGCCTCTCTGTTCCTCTCTTGTGAGACCTCATCTGGAGTAATGTATCTGGTTCTGGCATATTCAACATAAGAAGGATATGGAACTGTTGGAATGGGTCCAGAGGAGGGCTAGAAAGATGATCTGAGGGCTGAGCACCTTCCCTATGAGGACAGGCTGAGTTGAGGTTGTTCAGCCTGGAGAAGAGAAGGCTCTGAGGCAACCTTCCAGTACCTGAAAGGGGCCTACAAGAATACTGGGGAGGGACTGTTTACAAAGCCTTGTGGCGATAGGATGAGGGAGAGCAGGTATAAACTGGAGAGGGACAGATTTAGACTAGACATAAGGAAGAATTTCTTCATGATGAGAATGATGAGGCACTGGCACAGATTGCCTAGGAAAGCTGTGGCTGCCCCATCCTTAGAAGTGTTCAAGGCCAGGTTGGATGGGGTCTTGGGTAACCTGATCTAATGGGAGGTGTCCCTGCCCATGGCAGGGGGTTTGAATCTTTAAGGTCCCTTCCAACTCAAACTATTCTATGATTTTATGATTTTATGATTCTATGATTCTATGATTCTATGAAATACAGCACTGTGAAACGACAACAGGCATTAGATACTGGCACAGGGAATAATACTGAAGAAGAAAGCATTATCAACTATAAAACTCACCTTTGCAGAGTCAGAAACATTGTCCCAATATGGAGATGGGAAATCCACCTGTCCCATCAAAATCTGATCAAAAAGCACTTCTTGGTCATCTCCACTTCTGCAAAGTAAAAAGCGAACAAAACCAAAACCAACAAAAAATGATTTCCAGAGCTGTTTTCAATAGACTTTTTGAAATTGCTTTTAACTGGTAGTTCCTTACTATGCTTTTGGAGGCTGTTGGTTCTCTTCAAGCATGCAGCTGTGTGTGTGAATGGTGAGATTAAAAAAACACGTGCAGTTGGTACGTTCTTTCTGAGGTAACCTGTTTGTCTTTAGGATTGTCTACAACTTTGTAATTGCTTTGAGGGGGAGAAAGGATCTGACATGTCCTTATTAAGTGGCTTACATTTTAATTACCTTTAACCGACCACAAAATATGTTGTATTTGGTCTAGAAAGAAGATACTTATTTTACTGTGTATTTTAAACATCAGGCAAAGACACTCAAAACCCGTAATGGAGGCTCTTGTTTTGTAATGCAATGAAGTTTAAACTAAAATAAACAAACATGAGACAGAGATTTTACAGTGAAATCACAGACATTTATGGAGTTTGCTTGAATTACTATGCAGAGCACGGGAATAAACAAACCCTATGAGCACAGATTTTTTTCCATTGGGAAGCTCTATGCTTAATGTAAAAGCAGCACAGGGACCAGAATAAGGATCGTTGAATAGATCAGTCCATACCCACGGAATGGAGGAAAACCACAGAGCAGGATGTAAGTAATCACACCTGCTGCCCAGATGTCCACCTTCAAGCCATATCTAGAAGTGTGAGAGACATGGTTAGAGACATCCAACTGCTATGAACTGGAGTGCAAGAACAGAGGGAACATTTTCAGAATTATTAATAACGTCTTATATATTTTCATCTGAAATTTCTCTACGTCCTACCTATCCTAATTCTGCTTTAAATCTTTTTTTTTTTTAAGTTTACATATTAAAACCACATCAGATCAGAATTCAGGAGTGCACATACGATGTGTTGTATTCTGGAGTTAGGCAGTGACACCTACCAACATGGAGCCTGCAAAGGTGACACAGGCTGCTCAAGCCAGCAAGCATTTACTCTGTGGAACAAATCAGAAGAGGACAGTGCATGATAACAAAATATTATAAAAAAGGGAATGGTAATTGGCAGCCTATAGGGACAGGTTAAGAATTACTTTTATTTTATTTGCAAATGGCTAGTTAGTATCTCAGCGTTAAGCTGAGAAGTTTGAAGCCAACAACTGGCAGAGGAATCTGATATAATTCCAAAGTTGGCACTGCTCTGAGCTGGTTTGGACAAGATAGCCTCCAGAGCCCTCTTCCAACTAAATTATTCTATGAGCCACAATTCTGCATCATACTTAAGCAAAGGCAGCATAAGAATCTTAATTGCAAGAATTCCCATCTGGCACACTGGCAAGGACATGCTCCACTGTGTACACATCAAAGAATCATCACTAGAATTGATTTACCCAGTTTCAGCAATGATTTCTGGAGCTACATATGTTGGAGTCCCACAAACAGTATACAGAGGTCCATCGACAATTGTTGCTAGGCCGAAGTCTCCTAGCTTCAGGGACTTGCTTCCATCTTGGTGTTCATAGACCTAAATCAGGAGGACAATTCAAAGATTTAACACAATACCGTCACAGCAACTACTATATCATTTACTAGCTGCCTGATATGTTCTTTCTAATTTACAGTCTTTTTTCTCCTCCTTACCTCCAACATATTGCTCTGCATGCTTTGAAAAATCACAGACAATTTGGACAAATTCTCTTGAATATACTCAAGGTGTTTGGGAAAGACTTACCTTTCTACCTGGTCAATGATGGACATACTACTTGCAAGAAGCTAAAGCTCAGAAGCTAAGGTCCAACATCCCAGCAGTAATGTTCCTAGGTTAACTCCTCACAAACAGCCAATTTACAGTTGCAGGGGTTTGAGTTTATCTGTTTTACTTGGATAGAGCTTAAAGGTTTGCACAGAAATTTCAACTTCTTAGAAAATACAATAGCAACTGCACCGATAGCAGCAATAGATTCCTCTCTGTGTATTTAAGTCACAATACATAAACCTGGCTGGACTATGTCACCTAGAAACATTCTCCTCTCCTTGGATGATTGCTAAACACCAATGAGTTGTATGTCACCATCCTCATCAATGGACACAGGGAGGGCTGCTGTTACTGAGTATGCATGGAGATTCTGTCAAAAAACACGATCTTCCATGGGTTTTTATGGGTGCAAAGCGAGATTAAGATATAGTTACATGAAAAAAATTAGAAATATCTGTAAAAATACACAAGTTTAAAGGCTGGTTCGATGCAAAGAACAACCCCAAACTTGCAAACACTGAAAACTTTATAAAAATATTTCAAATAAAAAAGAATAAAATATATCTAAATTAAATACTAGAATGTGAGTCTTTTTTTAATCCAGTTTCTGGTTTGGGTTCTTGCTTCCCCTTTTGGAATTTTTTATGACTCTTATCACTGTTTGCTACAGAACTTCTATAGCTCATAATAATTAGTTATATTATACAGCTCTCCCTCTGCCCTCCAATTTCTCCTTTGTTAATGTTAGTCATGTCTAGAAAGACAACCCTTCTCTATTCTGAATCCCTGCTACCAGGTGATATAGCCTTAAACAGACATTCAGAACACACAAAATTATTTTCCCTTTCTTATGTTATTTTTAATAATAAGACTGGATCTTTAAGAGGACCAGCAGCTTGGTATGGATTCATATTTTTCTGTTACTAAGCCAGAAAAGATAGGCTTATAGAAAAGCACTGGAAAAAAAGCAATTATGGTTTTATTAAAAACACAGATTGTTAAATACATCTGGTTCCTGAAACTACGGAAGTGCTCTCTGAAATGGCAGTAATAAATCTAATTTCAACAACAGTTTTAATTAAAGGCTAGAGACTAGAGCCTTAAATATACACTTGCTGAAAAATGTAAAGTGTGCACTTAGACATCAACAGCTGAATCCAGTCTAATTAGCATCTCATATTCTATTTCATATGCTTATCATTTACAGAGCTCTCTCTGACTTGTGTTAACCTACTGAATGTTCATCAGTTCCCTCCTTCAACAGACCACACCTTGTATAACTCACATATATCCTAGAAATTAATTATGGAAAAGGCTTGTTTGCCAATATTTACCAATGCAGAAAGTTTGGTACTGTGTATTTTCTAGTATTTTGCGCCATCTGTTTCCAGGAATTACTTTCCTTGGAAAATTACTTCACTTGACTTGTAAAACTGAAGAAAGTAACTTTTCCTCACCCTGTTATAACTCTATATGAAAGGAGTCCAATGTGAAGTTGTGGTGTGTTACTTGCCAGTCAAGGAATGTGAAAGATAATTTAAGGCTCATGTTATTCAGAACAAACTCTATCTATGTTCCACTGCATTTAAATACGGAAGAGCAATTAAAGAAATGAGGATTAGTGCAAATTACCCACTATGTGGTGCTTTCACTGTTTTAACTAAGCAATAAAACTGTGTAATTGTACAACACTAATTGAATGCAGCCACACATAATTGTGTGCTACCATATGTATCCTATTACTATAAAGACTGTCAGTATTTTCTAAGCTGCTCTTGTGATCAGTGCAGATGGCAACAGTCAGAGAAGTTGTTCTCTAGGGTTTATTATATGGCTATACAGACATCTCCTGACTTGACAAAAAAAATGTGCTAAATAGCAGCAATTATGAAAAATGTTCCAATTAAAACCTGGAAGACACTCTCTAGAGAACACCAAAAATTCTGGAAAATCACAGGTATTCAATGTACCCTGAGCTCTCAGACAGTTGATGTTAGGTGGGCTTTGGATGCCTAGAAGACAATAAGGAATATTTAAGTATTTACAGAAAGAACTGGTGTTGCAATATGACACTGAGAGGTTCACACACAAACGTTTTATCAACAAGATCTATAGCTGATGGCACACATCAGCTCTAGGGCAAAAGTTACATTTTGGGAAAAGGGAAAATCAAAGCAGAGTAAGAAGGAATGGAAAGGGAAAGCTCTCCCCCAGGGCCAACCAGGAAGGGACACAAAGAGGAGACTCCAGATGAGCGTCCTTGCCTGGGCACCCCCTCCAGAGCAGCATATTCTCCTCCTCCCCCCGTATTTGTCCTGTAGTAGTGCTATGGCTTTTGTTAGGTCCTGCTCATCCTCCTTGTTTTTCACCATTAATGGAGCTGTTAGCTTTGGGGCACTCATCGATCAGGGCAGACGCTATCCCTAGGGTAGTTGCTTGGCTTTGGGCAGGGCTGGTGTAGGTTCCCCTAAACTTAAAGCTACAACTGACAGGTAGGAAAGGGGATGGGGAAAGGGCTGATTCTCACACTGGTGGCCAGGGGAACCTGTTATAACAACACTACTGGGGTCTGCAAGTGCAAGACCATGACAGTAACGGCATGAAAGCAACAGCACAAGAGCAACAAGGGAAAAATACTGCCATGAGGTGAAGGCTTACAGAACTGCAAGCAAAAGGCAGGCGACAGAAGGCAAGTAGAAGGTCTTCAGTAACAAAAAGGTGAAAACTCAAATGGCATTTTGCAAGTGTTCTATAAATGCCGTGAAAATAACCTTAACTGCAAACTTGTGATACAAGGAACAAACCACTCCATTTGACAGATAATAAGATAAAAGTAGAAAGGCCAAGAGACGCTAAGGCCACAGACAGTATATGTCAGAGACAGGGTCAGCACTCAGGTAAGGCTGGTTCCAAAACAGTCTTCTAAAGCAGCTTTTGTTTCTTCCAAGGACCTGATGAACCTTAAAGAATTCCATTTGTGAATAAATTCAGAAATCCGAATCAATTTCTGAATCTGGCTTTTGAGATTTAGGATGCTTCAAGAGTTTAAGTGCTGCATCCTCACTGCTCTGTTATCAATACCACCATGGGACCTGTACACATGCACAACACAGGAAAAATCACCCAGAAAAAATTCAGCTGCGATGTAAACAATGTGGTTATTCCCAGTAGCAGGTAATTACCAGAAACAGCTGGAAAGAAAAATCTAATCCTCTCCCTGTGGCCCTCACCTCCTACCTATCTTTCTCTTTTCCCCTAGAAGCTTCCCTTTACTGTTGTCAGCCTTCAGGCATTTAGAGACATGCCAAAAGAACAGCAGGACAAGCTTTTCCCCAGACTGAGACCATCCTGTACACCCCACCGCAGAACATTAATGAATCCTAGCATGTGAATGTTGTAACTTCTGCATGCAGCCACCTATGAACATCAAAATAAGGGCTGCTAAAGAAGTATCAATTGTTAGTGTCCAGTGAAACTTCTATCCAACTTGGTTTTAAAAGTGTTTGGAAAAGGAGGCAAAGCTGCTTCCTCATCCAGAACTATGAAGGCACCTGCTATTAGAGGAACCTTAACTGTAAAAATCCCACTATCTAGAAATTTAGTGAGACCTTCTTGATGCAATTTTCCTGTAAAACTTTCTTGGTGCCAAGCAGGACTAAATGCACTAAGTCATCGTAGATAACACAGCTGAGAGAACTGATACTCTAGGTATCTTAAATGATGTATTATAGTTGCAGAATATATACAGAATTGGGACATCTTAATACTGAAATATGTTAGTGAATTCAGGAAAATTCACAGAGCAGTGAAGTAATTAGGAGGAATCAATTTCTCAGAAGAAATAAAACTAAGTCACTTGAAGAACACAACTGCTACATTCAAGAGTGCAAAATCCTCAGAAGGACTAATTAACAGGGTATGTTTTTCATTGTCTTCAGTGGATCGGGCTCATACAGATTCAGTCAGGAAAAGGAAGGTTTAAGCTGTCTGTTTAGGAAACTCTCTTAATAAAACGTGCTATAGGATTATTTGGGAGATGTGTAAGGGAAAGGAAGGGCTCCGGAGGCTCTTCCTAGTTCTGCCCTGATTACATGATTAGGACACAACATTTATACTCACCATCTTTGAAAAACTAAACTCCTGCTGATTACTGTGGCAGCTACAGAAGTAGAGTGGGCTACTGAGGACAGAACACCTTTGTATTTATGAGAAGCTTGAAATTACACTGCAGCTCACTGAAAGGTTAATTCTAGTGATCACTGGAACAACCCTGTAGCTGTGTCCTAGGGAACAGTCTAGACATACCAGCTGATGTTACTGTACTTTGTGATATCTGTTATCATAGTAGAGCTTTACAATGTTAAAATTAAAACACCAGACTTAAAAGACTGAAATAAACATAAAGCGTGTGTGGAAAAAGGGTGTAGCACAGACCTTCTCTCACACATTCTCAATTTATCAACAACACCAAAACTGAATTTTCACTTACCAGTAGATTCTCTGGCTTGATATCCCTGTGGACAATGTTCAGGCTATGAAGATATTTGATGGCACTGGCCAGATTGTAAAGCATCCCACTGGCATCCCGCTCTGTATATTTGTTGGTAGAAGTAATGGCATCAAAAAGATCTCCTCCCTGAAGTAAAATGACCATGGCAAATGAGCAACATTGCTTGTGAAATGACTAAAAAAGTTTAGAGAAGATCACAGAGCATCATTTATATAGAAGATGGAGGAGGGAGGAGCAGCACAGTTTCTCTGCAGCTGTAAAGTTTGGGCACTGTGATGACACTCCCTGTAACAGCAACCAAACATATCAGTAATTCAGAGCCATTCGTCGTGGCACAGTTGGTCAGCCAAGAGGCCAGAATCTCCCGTGTAAACCATTCCCACCCGCTGGTGCTTTTGTAACAAGTCCAACACCTGCCAACCTGTGTGTTCAGTGCCCCATTGCAAATTCCTGGCATGTCTACATTCTTGCCTCCACGATGCTTTGTACCAACCCTTGCCATTCTTCATTATGTTCACAAACTGGCTAGCAACAAATTTTAGCCACAGGTCAGACCAAACTCCAGAAAATTGAAAAAATGCTAAGTAAAACTCAAACCAGCTACCTGCCACCACTGCTAACATATTTTAAAAGTCTGATTCTGTCTCATAAAACTTTGAAAATGTGGAGTTCAGAAACTGCTTTCTCTGCACCAGATGAGAAGGCTTTGGTAGTGTGATGCTCTTCTTGCAGCTAATACCAAAGAACTTCCCAGCAGGTATGTCAGACAATCATACTGGAAGACACTTAAGAATTAACATTAGTATTTCACCACAGCTATGAACACAGCTGGCAGCTTCTCCTATTTCCTGCTTACAGCACTGTCTAATTCAGCTAAAAACTACTGCCAGTGAGGGAAAAAAAAAAAGAAGATACAAAGAAAGAGAGAAAGAAAAGATTGAAAAAAATGGAGTTTTTGAAGCTGAAATGATCTTTGCCATGGTCTGTAGCAGCCGTGACATTTGGACTGTATTTCCAGAGCTGAGCTGGCAAGTGAGAAGATGAACATTTAAGTGCCTGGAGAAAAACCAAAAAATAAATTTAAAGAAGAGATTAAGGAGGAAGCTTGACAGAGTGGAGGAAAAAAACCAAACATATTTTGAAAGATACTACTCAGATACTGGACCTTTGGCTAAAATGAAAGCAGCAACATAAAGGAAATACAGATCAACAGAAAAAAAAAAGAAAAAGAGGGGAAATGATAATTCTGGAAAAGCAATTAAAAAAATCCTGCAGTCAAAACATCAGAAAAAAACACCAGAGACTTTTTAAAGAAAAAGTAGGTATTTTCTGAAGGCAATAGAGGAATCCCAGCTTTACCAACTCTGATATTTTTATCAACAGCCTCAAGCTATTTGGAGAGGAGGGGATGCTACAGCACAGCTCCAGAATAAACACTGTTTTCACTAAGAGAAAGGAGGAGGGGGAAGAAATAAAAAAATATTTTTTGTGGGAATCATGGCTACAGAGAAAAAAGTAGGAAAAGACAACCACTAAAGAGTCAAACCTGAGAAAACAGACATTACTTGTTTAAAAAACTCATAAGAACTATTAGAAATTTTGCATTACTGAGATGCAGCTGAAGGCTGCCAGGACAGGTCTATTCCCACTGTAGATGCAAACCCTCAGCTTTGGAAACTGCTTAAAGCCGACCATTGTAAAATCTGGACCACATCAAAACCTCTTGCTCTGGCTGGTGACCAATCAAGATATATTAAGATGCATAGTGTCGAGGAAAAGGATGAAGAAAAGGCCAAGCTAAACCAGAGAGAGGATTAGAGAGAAAGGCCAAATATTTGGCAAAAGTACAATACCATGTACTTCATGGCATTAACTGATCCCTAAGTATTAGATATCAGCATGTGGCAAAATATGTGGGATAAATAATCTATCTTCCTTAAGCTCCTTCCTGTGAAGTCCCTGTACCAGCTGCTTTTTAACATGAGGTAGTGGATTAGACAGATCTTTGGTCTTATCTAATATGTTCCAGATGCTCTGGAGAAGTGTCAATAACATCAGCAAAGGATCTGCCTCCAAACAGAGAAATCAGCCCAAGCTGACATGTGAGGGAGAAGAATGAAAGAAGCTGAACCTTAAGATTTGAAAGGAAAATTTCTGCCGAAAGTCAGAAGAAAAAGAACAAATGTTCATCTAAACTCAGAAAAAGGTAGAGGCTGCAGAGCACATTAACAGATGGTCAAGTTGATCCGAAGCAGAGTAATTTTCTCCAGTTAAGCAGCCTACTTTACTTGGTAAAGTTTCTTACCAGGTAGCGTGGTAAGAAAAGAGGGCACACATTTAGTCTGTGGGATTCCCTACAGCTAGAAGAGAAGCACTGTCTGGAAAGAGTTAACAGAACTGACAGCTATATCAGGCAGAATTGTTTTCAGACTTCCCTTTCCCCAAAGAGCACTTTAACCTGCAAGGTTCTGCTTAGCCGATTCACACAGCAGGTCACTATCATTTATTCAGGCACAAGGAGTGAGTTCAGGCTGACATTTCAGTCTTAAATCCCCTGTTCTGCAGCAACATCTGAATATAGTTTTTATCATCTGTGCACACGAGGAAGTATACTTGGAAGTACAGTAACCAATTATTTATTTATTACCTTGTTATGTAAATGATATAATCTCTCTTTTCTTCTGCAAAAGTGAAATCATATCCTGGAGCAGCAAAGGAAACTCTGCAATAAATCTTGCTTGTTAAATTGGCCAAACCCCTGTTAGGTCTGAATAACAATTTTGTTTCCCTGTGTAAAAAGGCAACATGCCAGAAAGCAGGTCCTTGCTTCCTTTTACAAGCACCACTTCCAATGTGTTTATATTTGTATTTATGAAGTGCTTTTTCTTACACTTTACAAACCAATGAATGGCCTATCTGCCATGAGGTGCAGGCAGTATTTGCAGCAGCCACTTATGTCAAACATGTTACTGCCAATTAATGCAGGGTGGTATTAACTGAAACCGTGCTCTGCAGCATCAAACCTTTTTTCCCCTGAATTTCTTTCCTGTCTGTGAGTTTGATTTAAAGTCAGGTCTTCAGAAGTCAGTCAATAACAGATGGTTAATCAGTTTGAACAGGCCATGCTATGAAAAGGTAACAGTCAGCAATTGGTGAATTAACAATTAATGTCTCTCCAGAAATACCTTCCCTGGTGCCCACAGAACATAACAAGGTTCTTTTTTTCCAATCAAATACAAAGGAATAGATGTTTGCCTCAAAGAAACATAGTTAACTTCTCAGGACCAGTATATTCCTTCTAAATTTCTTCTATTATTGCACAGAAAATTAAAGAATATTGAAATAGTGCTCTCTAGGATATCTGAACTCAGAAATATCTATAAAGCCTTTCCATAGCCTAACTAAAAGCATCTTGTATGTGCAGCAATCCCAAAGAGTAAAGAAGAAAGAATGCAAACCCCCAGATTTTTTCAGACACTGAATATAATGGATGGTTTTCTTTATGTGTATTTTAGGCAAATTATTTTACAAGGCTTTTTAGTCTCCTCCTCTCTTATTTAGCTGAGTAGGACTTTGATTAAAAATTCACCAGAGACTACATTTTTCAAGCATGAATAGCACAGCAGGTTGCACCCTGAAACCCAGCTATACGCTTACACCTTGGTGTGTTGAACAAGGCACAGCTTTTACTTCTTAGCACACCTCATGGGGCCAGGATGAAGGATTTGTCACTGCAGGCTGGAGCTGTGGCTGCATTAGATTACAACACTGTCCAAGAGTATTGAGGTACCTTTGAACAAGCTTTCACAGATGCCAGGAAAAACCTACAGTACCATGGATCTCATAGTGAGCTCGCTTATCATAGAAAAGAGCAGTAATAATGAGTAAAATAGTGTTAGATGGCTAAGGCGATCTGGTCTGACGCTGTGCTGCTTCACATTGTGTGCCTGAGTGCAAGAGAGGCCTGTGATTATGACGAAGATGGGGAAATTCTTCTGGGACTGGCCACACAGAAGGATTTGTGGCATGGAAGAGTGACACTTTTGCTTTTTTTCTTAGGATTTAACCTCTCTTACAGAGACTAAACATGGACTCTGTGTACCCGGTCAACTCCTAGTGACCAGCATGTCCCAGACTACTTCCTCAGAGTTCCAAGGTGGTGAACAGCAGGGTTACCTGGACCACAAACTCGAATAGCACCACTCAAGTCAAGTTGGGCACTAGGAAGGCTCAAGCCTAAGAATACAACGGTGCTGCCTCCTGAGCTGTGGGGGGAAAGGCCTGAGCTTCCCATGGATAATAAAGTTGTCCCAACCTGCCACAGGGACAGGGAAAATCTGTGGTCATTCCCCCATAGGTCACGCTCGACAGCCTCACAGCTATGAACTGGAAAACATGGTTTGTGCCACTGGTGCAGCCAGAGAGCATGGGGCATAATGGACAATAAGAAACACTCTAAATTCTTCTTCCTCTTCTATTCTGTTTCTTGAGCTTGAGAAATTCTTTAAAGAACACTTGGACCTGGGATTATCCTAACATCTCAATGAGGTGCCTACAACAAGAGCACTCCCTAATCTTCACCTACATGCAGTGCAAAGCAGATAACAATCCTGCTGCTGAAACTGCTTTCTCTCACAACCTCTGGCGGTGCCTGTTTCTAACCACTGATACAGAGGATGCCTGCTGAAGGTAGCCAGGCTTCTAATTGAAGTGAAGTGGAAGAAATCTAGGTGCCATGGTTCAGAGTGCCTGATTTGCTCAAGAGTGTTGAGCATGCACATGCAATAGGCGTGCACATAAATGGTGCTGCTGCACAGTTTTATTGTAATCTTTATCCTTAAACGCTTAAAAGCATGGATTTCCCTGGTGTAGGCATGAGGCTGATCCAGGAGAAAGTGCTGATCAAGGTACAGAAATGGAGGTGGCTGCTGGAAAGATCTGCTTCCCACAGGACAACTGAGGAAGGAAGGGGAATCGCTAATTCCATTAGTGAATGTGAAAAACAGGCGTGTTCTGTTAAAATGAGTATAGAGGACAAAATGTCCCCAGTGGTTTTCTGTCCTAATTTGACAATTTACTCAAATGTATTTTTACCATATTTTATGCATGGTGACATTCTTGTGTACTAGTACCAGAACCGAGAGCTAAATTCATACATCTTCTACTGCATTGTTGACAGTATGGGGGCAAGAGATGGCCTGGTCTGAGTTTCATAATTCAGTTTGACTATGTAATTCCAACATAGTTACTATGAATAAATAGAGTCCCAAATATAAAATACTGCATTAGCAAACTTACTTTTCAGAACACAATCCTGCTTTAAATAGTAGGTTTTTCTTTTTCACTTTATCCCTTCTCCAGCTTAAATTTAGATTATTATCAAGGAGGCAAGTCTGCCAATATGTTAATAAAAAATCAGTGCAGAAAAAAAGACATGTAATATAAATGTAACATAAATTAATAGAATTTAATTAAACTGTGTTTTATCAAAAATATTGAGTTTTGAAGGGTGGTATTTACAGCTATTTGGACTGAATGTATTTTCATCTGGTGAATTTCAAACTGGTGATTCCCAAAGTACTTCTAAGTGTGGATTACAGAAAGCTAGATACGTAGTAGAAATATTTGAGAGCTACAAAACAGCTTACAGTGGGTCAAACATCATCCAGTCAATCCTGCTTTGAGAGAGTTCTTCAATTTTAAATTATTCTATGATTTTATGATTTTTAGTAAGCTTTGGTACTAATGAAATGGCTGAATATGGTCGAAACAATTCTTAGTAAGCAGCTAATCTTCAAAATACTCACCTTTACAAGTTCCATGACAAGGTACAACTCAGTTGGCACGTCCATCTCTTCAATCAGAAGTACAATATTGGGATGCTTGACTCGTCTTAAAATAGACACCTCATTCTGGATCATGTGTTCCTGCCACACAAAAGAAATCTGTAATGACTATGTGTTGGTGGAAAAAACTTTCACCTCCATTGTGCAGTGGAAACTGCAGAGAGAATTGGAACCTGCTTGAATTCTTCTGGGTTTTTAAAAAGGTAACAGATGCTGCCTCCTGCAAAACGGAAGGAACACATCTAGGAAAAATGTCATTGTGATAGCTGAAAGAAGAAGAGAGTAAAACAGAAAAAGAAGTGAAAGAAAATACATCTTTCTGGTGCAGAGAGAAGTTAAATATGGAAGCCTCTAAAACGCTTTCTCTGATGCAGAGTCTTTTGATTTAAACATATGATAGCATATTGTCAGAGAACCTTTTGTTAGAGACGTTAAAAGCTAACAGAAAGCAACATAGTATAAAACTGACATAAATTTGATTAACCTTGCAATATTGTTTGGACATAATGACCAGTGTTACAATTATTACTATTTTACTGTTTTCTGTAACATCTGGTGAATATACCCACATGTAACCAACAGGAGAATCAATGCATGCATCTAGAAAGGCATATTGCTGCCTTTTATATGGATACTTCAAGGTTCTCTAAAGGGCAGGGAAAGGCTTTAATCAAAAAGACTCTAACTCTTGCCAGGAAGAAGATAAATACCAACAGCTTCCTGAAGTGACCTCTCACAAACTGTCCTTGAAAAAAAAATAATTTTTTGGTCTAATTAGTTTTTTTTGTACTTACTTTTCCTCTACATTTACTTTTTTTGATTATTTTCAGAGCATATTCTCTACCAGTTGATCTGAGAAAAAAGAAAAGAAAAAAATGTATGTTCAATCACATTGAATATTGTTCCCAGTTGACTTTATATTTATCACTTGAACACAGTAGGTCTCAGCAGGAATTCTATTCAAGTATCTGTTTTGTCAAGAAATGAAGCTTGGGTCAATCTGGAATTGTGAACTTGAGCCAAATTTATTGCATATATATGCAGGAGAAAAAAGCATTAAGAATTTTTTTTTTTAAATTGAAGAAGTTACAATATTTTTTAAATAAATCACTTGATCTTTTGATTTTGTGGTGGCATTTTTACTTCTTCTGTAGTTTATGTGGAAGTATTAGATAATATTTACAGATCTAAATCTTCTCAAAACCAAATAGTTTTCTCAGGGTGAGAATACATTTCCTTTCAGATGGGTTTTGTTTGGAAGAATATTTATCAAGACCACATATGTAGATATTTATTACATAGAATGCTAACACAGAAAACTAAGTTTGTGGACAAGTTCACAATATCAACTTCCATTTCTTAACCAAGTTACAAAATCAAAAGATGGCTGTGAGGATGAAACCAAGAAGCTCTGCTCACAAACTCTAGTTTCATTATAAGGTTAAATAGAGAATGGGTCATACGATCAAAAGCTCTTAATGTAACACTTTGATTTTGTAACAAAAATATAAATAGTTCACAAATGTCTATTACATTGCCCTCGTATTCGTTTGCCATATGTCTGGTTAAAAAAAATAAAAGAAAATAAAGAAAAATGAAACTCTCAAGCATCTGGCGTGATTTTTTCCCATTCTTCATTGATCAAAATATGGTTAAACCAACACATCAAATTGATATATAATAAGTAAAATAGAGAGGTGAACGTGCCTAAAAATGTGTACAGTTTCTCAAGGAGAACATGCAAAGTGAGTCATAAACTGAAAGCACTACATTAGGAAAGTGACCGGGCATTTTCATTGCTGTATTTAAGCATAAAGACCTCCTCTGGCTATGACATACCAATAGGTATTATTTTAAGGGAAAATGTAGTCTTCAGTAAAAAGAAAATAAACAAATTCAAAAATATTAATTCTGTTTGGGTTCCCAGGTCAGCAAGGAGCAAAGACGGTCTGTATTAAGACATCAGTTAAGAGACTGTGTAAGGAATCACACTGGATGATGATGTTTATGACTTGGAAAAAAAAGTACAGCATTAATGTTCAAGACTTAAGCAAAGAAAAATTAAAAGCTTCTCATATCTGCAGTTCTCCACAAAAGGGTTTAGTGTTATAGCCCCCCCAAAGTGGGCTGCCTTCTACGTGTGCTGCTCTTTGGTGGCTACAGACTCTGCTTAGGGAGGGGACAAGGAGAGATATGGACACTATTTTGGGCAAATAGAAGGAAAAGGAAGAAGAAATATTAGAAATTAAGATATCTGGGGTGCAAACTCAGACAAAATATGCCTTCTTTCAATAGGGGTCTCTTTCAAGCTCCTTGGTTGCCCTAGGAATGCTTCCTTTCTGTCATGAGAAAGGAAATTGATGTTTTTTGTTGGCCATAGGAGACTCCATGTACTCCAAAACACTGGGAAATCTGAGCTAGTGAGGAAATGTCAGAATCTGGAAGTATCTGAAAGTTAAAAATGAACACATATGAAAACACCACAGGACAAATTGCGCATATGATAGAGCAGATATGTAACAACCAGATGACAATTCTGACTGCTCTCTGTTTTCATAAAAAGAAAATTAAAGCTAAGATAATGCAAATCCTTTCCCCTAAAAAGCTGCAGAACCACAGGCTGTCAACAGCGTTGCAGCTTACACACCCGCCAAAAAATACACACAGCCATGCCAGAAGCTCACAGTGAAACGGGCATATCAACTCTCACCTATCACTCAACTCAAACAGTAAAAAAGTGCCACATGAAGAAGGAAACATGTTATGGTTGGATAAAAGTCTGGACCCACAGCACCAATACAGGGCACAGAGTTAGACCTCTAGTTCATAACAGGGCTCTGTGCCAAGCTTCCTGGCTGTTTAAACCTTTTGCAAAGCTAATTCACAGAGGTTTCCATTGCACTGAAAAAAAAAAATCTGGTTTTGTGTGTGCATTAAATATATTTGTGCGTGTACACATTTGTGTTCACAGATGCACAGAATGGGATTTAGATGTCCCTACATGAAAATTCTGAAGATGGTTTTTGGTTTCTATTTGAACTGTTTGCTGTCAGACAAAAATGCCTGTGAACCCACTTGAAGCATCAGAGTGGCTCACCAGTGCACATGGCTGGTCTCCACAGCTACGGAGAAGTAACCACGTGATCAGTGAAGATGTGTAACAAGACCCATTCCTACTTGCTTAACACCTCATGGCACTACTCCTTTGAAGTCTAATGCACACAGGAATTGTATGTCAGAAGAAAGTGGAGAAGTCCTCTGTCCCAAGTATCACCCCATCAATTCTCACTCTCCAAATGATGGACATATCAGACTTTGAAGTGAGGTGTTTTTTTGCTCAGAATGAATGTGAAAAAATTTTTTGAAGGCGTTTGACATGCACTGGCTTTAATTTACCCTCCAAGCCTTTAATTTCTCATATCACACTTGTGGCAGCAAAGGTACACTGCTTTAAAAATGGAAACTAATAGAAATAATTCTACTTTAATCTTCAAGGTCTTCCAAAGTAGTAATAAATAAATAATTAATGAGTTCTATGGAATGGTATAGCTCAGAGACTATAATAGTATGTATGTGGGAATACCTGAGTAATAATGCTATTTGAGCACTTATTCACTAGATATGTCATGTTATTGGATACTTCTAGGACTAGAAAGATAGACAAGAGGACAGGAAACAGTTTTGATTTAAACTCTTAAGGATATCGTAATCAGCATTATTTTTAGGTGTAGAGGGATCTATAATTTTGTTCATGTCTTTTCTTTCAGCTAAAGAAGAGTTATAAAATGCACACTAGAACATTTGAACTGCATCTCAGCACAAGCATTTTCAGCTGAATGACAGTATATGAAAACCTCATTTTTTTTTCTATTAAATTTTAATCTGTTTCTCTCAGTCACTACTGTCTTTACTTTTCTTTGCTATATGTTTTCACCTATGCTTTTCATCAGTCATTTCTCCCCAGAGGGCTTTACAGTGCTTTCTTATTATCATCCCGCTTTGCTTTGTTTCCCTTAGGTTTCCTTATTCCCCCATTTAGCGTTCAGACCCTGATCTGAACAGCAATCACCCTCTCTGTGACCAGCTCCACCATGAGCTCACTCTGACAGAGCTCTAAAGGCCTCTGAAGAGTCTTGGACAAGTCCCACAAGAACACTCCCAGCTGATACAAAATCCCCTCTTCCCCCTACAACTGTCTTCATGGTCTCCTTACCAGACTTGCCGAACTCTCAGATGCAGAACAGGACCTGTCTTTTTCCAGAAAGACTCTCATTTTAAACCAGCCAAGCTAATATATCAGCATCTGCCATGAGATCTAACATTGACTTACTCTCAGGGTTGAATTCACAATCGTACAAGCTAAAAAGTTCTTTCTTTGAGCCTAAACATGATGTTACAGTCATCTGTAAGGGTCCCCTCTGTAGGATATAGCAATAGGGGGATATAAAACTTCACTCATGGAATTTCATTATCAGACCTTGACAGCTCTATTGCTCTTTCTTTTTGACATCTGTAGCTTTAGCTGGTTTTTTGCCTTCCCTGCTACTAAAATGGTTCATGACTTGCCTGGCCCAATTTTGAAACCAACACCTGAGATAGACAACCTGGACACCACCAGCAACATCAACATTCAAGGTGACTTGTGACTTCTCTAATCTGGAGTGGATGTCTAAAATCAGTCTTTAAGGGTGATTCTTCCCCTCTTTTAAGAGTAAAGGGCAGTAAAGTTGTTAGATTTTGTTGTTTGCAGTGCAGACACCTGAAGTTGGATGAAGCCCATAAACCGGCATAAAGTAGACAAGCAGGAGACAGATGCCCATTTTTTTTTAACATAAACATTGAAGAGGTTACCGCTTAGTGTCAGCTGGCAGAAAATATGCATCCCAAGTCAGCTCTTTGTGCTTCCACCACCTCTACAGATCACACACAAAATTTCCTGACATCTTTACAGAATGCTACAACATAAAAATGCTTCATTGGCCTCATATAAAGGGAGAATTGCAAGAATATACTGCAAGAAAAGGTGTTATTTCAGTGCATGAAAACAGATTTAACACAAAGAACTGGTAGTGTCATGTGGAATGCAGCAGAAAAAAATAGAAAGCCCACAAGGAATTAAATTAATAGATTGTCCCTTGGACGCATTTTTTCATATGATAGGGCATTAGTCCAGTTTTTCCACCTGGCATTGATACATTATCTTATTAAACATGTCCTATATTCTACCAATAAAGACATGATCTAGAAAAAAGCATGACATTAATGACTATTTTTACAGTAATATCTATATTATCCTCCTCACCTTTCTATACACTCCTTCACAATAGCAAAATTTCCATCTCCTATAGTCCTTCCAACTTTATATCGCTCTGCTATCGATGCTGGAACCTGGAAACCTTCTTCCAACACTTCTGAAAGAATCATTAGTACATTTTTATTGTTAGTGAAGGAAACACAGATGTTGCACATAGCATGCATTTTAAGTCTATGGTTTAGGAGCCTGGAAACCATTCAGAGTCAGTATCTCATTTACTGTACAGTGAAATCATGCTGCTGACATTGTATATACTCAACAGGTTTCACACAGATACTATAATGAAACATAAGACTTCTGGGGGCTCAAATATACCACCATTTGAGTGTTACATAGTTTACCATTCCCATTGCAATATGCCTCCAGGACAAAACCAAAATTGTATTTTTTTAATTATGAAAAGGCCTCTGTGATCTGCACAAGAACAGACCAGCCTCCAAAATGCACTGGAACTCCTTGACACAGCATGATTAAATATATGTACCAAAGAAGTCCAACACTCAAGCACTTATTTTATTACATCCTGTAAACTGAGACATCCATAAAACTCCTCGTGTGCTAAGTGCTAGTTCTCCCCCTCCCCCAATATTAAATATTTAGTTTTTAAACAAATGTTCTCAATAATACTACCTTACATGCAACCTGGGCACCAGATGTTTAGGTAAAATTGCATTACAGTGTCTAAGCATAAGAAAAGTTTGTAGTTTCATGTGTTTTAGTGCTCATTCATGTACCATTATTCAAATGTATTTGAAATAGCATGTTTCAAAACCTAACATGCCTCTAAACACTGACTGTAAACTGCAGCTGATATAAACTACTATATAAATATCATAAGGTAAAAAAACGCCTCTCAGGAGTGTGACTTGAATTCACACTCTTTATGACAGTGCTTTAAACTGTATGTTTACCTGTGCTTTGTTCCAGTTCAGTATTACAAGTGAATGTTATGACACAAGGAGACTGGTGTTTGCCTGAACTTACAGGCAGCATGAAGAGTTACTGTCAGACACGAACACACACGTACGTATATGTATGTGTGAACTGGCAGTATGGGAACAGATGCTATCCCTTAGTTAACTTGCTCAAAGCCTTAGTACAGGGTGAGACCAATCATTTCTCAGCAAAGACCCAGGACCGCAGCATGTTTTTTCTTCTTCATGTCAGACGAGGCAAAAAAATCAATGAAATATCAGTCAGATCTGCATCACTCACTGAACTAATATTCCAAGTATCCCACAACAAAACCACCTCTGAATAAGGATGTCCAGATCAAATCTGATCCAGAGTAAACCTAACTGGTTCGGTAAGACTGATAAACCTCCTCATGGAGAGTCATCAAGCCGGCAATGCTCCCACCTTCTCCAGCAGGAAGAATGACTCACTTCCTACACAGCTGCTGTTATCACTCTAGACTGCTTTGAAATGTCAGCCTTCAAATGTTACCTTCTGCAGGTCCATCATTTTCATCCATAGAGCTGCAAACTTTGGTGGATGCTAATGAGGTAGAGGAGCCACTGTGTTGGGAGCTCTGGAAATGGAGAGACACAAATGAAAACAGATGATTTTTAAGAAGCACGAGTACTCGCAGCATGTTCCAGCACGACACATCCCAGAGAGGCTTCCATGTTCCCTTTATAAAGTATCAATTTACTTTGGCAAAGGGATATGTTTGGGAAGAGTTCAATTTTTCCACTGAAATTACAATTCTGGCACCCTTGAAGTTATCCCTGATCCATCACGTGCAGCAATGTGCAGCAATACTTTTATGTATGGTCCATTAGTTTCTCCCTTTTCCACACGTATTTTGGCAGAGAAAACTGAGGAGCTGTATGCCCTCTGCAGGCAGCAGACTTATTTCCTCAGCAACACCATTAACCCAGCAGGCACTAGAAGCATGAACGTCTGTTTTGACTGAAGCTGGCTTTATTATGGGCAGAATTCCTCACTTCTGCAAAACGCCTTCTGGTGAAATCCTCCCCAGGTGTTTTCTAGGAGGAAGAAATCATTATGGTGACATATGAAGAAAACAAAATGTCAGGGTGAATAATGTTTGCTTTGTTGGGAAAGCATTTGATTGGATATAGTTCACTCGAGGAATGAGACTGTACCTTGGCTTTAAGGACTTGTACAGCAATTGTCTGTGGTCACCTATACAGGTAATGGGGGAAGGACGGTATCTCTACAGTCTCTGGAAGGAGACTCATAGCCACCCAGATTGGATGCCAAAAGGATAGCAGGTGGGATCTCATTTGGGAAGCCTTCAAAGCACCTACCGACGCCTACCAGTTACGTATGAACTCTAGGCATGTACTTTGGGAAGACTGCTTCACCACACGTCTCGATGGAAGCAACTACAGAGATATAAGAGACAGATTGTATTTAATCCAAAACTTTTATCCTGTGCTATGTAGTGATTATACAAATGTATCTTCAGGATTCTCCCACCTTCAAAGGAAAGCAGAAGAAGCTACAATGTGGCCCTTTAAATTTAGAGAACTTCCTTAGGCCCTGGTGCTGCAACACAAGTAAGAAATCAAATGATATCCAAAATCAAAACTTTCTCAGGCTCACAGAGTTTACATGCTGAAAGGCTACAAAGTGCTGCAGTATTTAATTACCTCCTTCAATCTAAATATTACATATACTGCAGGCTATACACCATGAAAGTAAAATTATCAGTTCCTTCTCTGCGTTTGTAAGGTATGTAGATCAGGGCGGCAATCCACTTTATGAATTTTATAGAGATTCCTTGGAATGATTGCTCTTCTCTGTCACCACAGAGCACAGCTGACTGGAGCAAGAACAACTAACAATGCAGCAATTGGGATTTTTGCAGAGTATGGAGCCAAGGAGAAGGCAGTCAGCAGAGTTAAAAGCTGGCCAGTATGTTGAGTTCATTTGAACAGACTAACTTTTAATTTCTCCCACAACAGATTAAGGTCAGATGATTTAAACAAAGGCTGAACTTGGCCTATTTTTCACTAATAACCCTTGAAGCTTTCACATCCCATTTACCAAGAGATTCTTTGTCTTTTTTTTTTTTTCTTTTAATCAAATCCAGCTCATTCTTTTCATCCATCCAGGCATTTCTTCTGAGCTTTGGCCAGAATAAAAAATTGCATTAATCAGTTTTTGGACTACTTTTGCTGCCTCTTAACAACATAAGTGAGTATTGACTGATTTTATACAGTTTGCTAAGGTATTACTGCTCTTGTTTCATGATGAGGATATGTTTATATATGCGTTATTCCTGCGGGATGTCTCAGTAAAAACTTACCTCTGGTTCATATTTGAACAAATAAGCAGAAGAGAATCAAGGTAATGGGAAAATGCTAGGAGTTCTCATGCCACGAGAAGTTGCCCTCAAATCCTATTTTTATTCACGTGCAATGCAAGAACTGATTCCTTTACACTCCTGCTTGTAAAATAAGCAGAAAAACATGTTTTCTCTACTCATTCTGCTGAGTCTGTTTGTTTTCCTAGATCAGGCATCCAATTTCTTACTTCTTTTCCCACTCCACAGTATTTTTTTAAAGGGATTACAAATTAAATATGTTTAGTATTTGTACATACACAATTGTGAATGAATCTTTATAATACTTAAGTAGTACAACACAAAAAGGTTAGTGCTAGTATTTCAATAAATTATCAAAACACTACTTAATTCATTTTCTTGCATTATAAATAGTGAGATTACACTTTTCAGCAAATGTTAGCTCAAGACTGCTGACTATACACTGCTGCAGTGTGAGATGCTGCAGTGTGAGATGTGAAAATTACGACCTCAGTCAGTTGTTACATGTTCTCAGTGGGTGCCTGGGGAGACTCAAATTTCTATTTGGGAACCTAATTTCGCAAAGACCCTTAATCTGAGGTTTAGCTGAGAACTGCAACTGCTCAGTCCTTCCAAAATTAGACTCTTTTGAGGGCCCATTTCAGCAAACCACTTAAGCAAGTGCTTCACTTTAAATACAAATAGTCTTAATGCTCTACAAACAACTGAAATTAAATTCACTCCTAAGTGAATCTTAGGTGTAGCTCCCTCAATATGTATTTAGCCCAGTTTTAGCTAAACAAACTGAAAAAAAAGGTGGCCTACAGAAAATTTAAAGGAAATAAAACATCCATATAAGACCAATTTTTTTAAGTGCCCTTATTTCTTTTCTTATTGCCATTACATAGGAATAGGAAGTCTAAGATGATATTCATAAGTGAAGTTCTAAAGCATCAGTGACAAGGAAGAGTAGCTAAGAAGAAATTTGCTAAAAATACATACTGTGATTTTTAAAACTTTAATTTTTTTCTTTTTTTATATGAAGAAAACACATACCTTACACTACCTTTGCTGAATCCCTCCTATTAAAACAACAGATTAAAACCAGAAATAAGGAACAGTACATTTGCATATGTTCACCAGGTCTGCTGATGGACCCTCTTTCACAATCAAAGAGACATTACTAGGTAAACATGATATAAATATTTTCATCTTTATTCAGTCCTATGGAACAACACACAGGCATTTATTTATCTATCTTTACTTGAGCTAGAAGGACATTCTGTTTATTTAGACTTTAATTAGCTCGTTGTTCTCACAAGCCCTCCGGGTCCAGCAATCCTTGTGGATCTCAGTGTTCCTTCCAGTTGGCTTGCCACTCGTGAGGCAGTCTGTCGTGCACACTGTTGCTCTGCCAGCTGTAGACCCCATCAAGGATATTGCAGATGGGGAAGGGGGAAAACAAACTCTACGCAAGAGTATAATCTCTTCAACACACAGACCTTAATGCAATTAGCTGTTTTAATTTTAAGAGATGCTGAGGTGTTTGAAATGTCATCACTTTTACACAGATTTAAAGGAGTCCAGTTGCACAGGTTGCCAGCACATGGCCATTTTTATGGTACACCTCCCTAAAAGCGATAGCATAAAAAATCAGATCTTTGGTGTAAGGATTTCAGATCCCATTCAGGTTTATATAACAGATGGCCAGCACACCATACATCTCATTGATGTGAATGGAAACGTTAGTGCTATAGAGTTTTGTCCCTGTCTCACTGGGAGACTTATTTAGCAACTGTTCTGTAAATAGTTCGTATCTCAGTGCAAATTGTGTTAGATCCATAAAAAAAAGGCAGTAAAAGAAATATTACTGTAATTTCCCTCTCCCCATACTCACCTTTGTCCCAGATTAAAATCCCACTCCAACTAAACAGCAGGAATTACCCTTGTGGATTACCAGTATTGGCAGTTATGAGAAGAAACTTGAACAAGTATGACCAGGAAGTTTGTCAATGCAATTCAGATTCCTGAATCTTAAACCCAAAACACTGCATTATATTTTCCAAACCTAAGCTTTCTCAGTGCATATGGAGTCTACAATGTCTCTTAACAATAGAATCCCTTGTATTTTCCTAGCATGAAGGAAGCATCAGGATGAAACGTGAATAACAGAAATGCACACAGGTGTAACACTATGTCTGGATCTGAAGCAGAGTTCTCCTCTTTTAGAAATGGGTTTAATAAAGCAAAAAATTAAAATTAGTAAGCAAAGGGTTAATTTAGGAAGGAAACTCAGGATAAGGGAATTACCAGTGGCTTTAAATGATGCTTCCAAAGACTTTCTCTATTCCAAAGAATTCTAAAAAATTTAGAAAACATCTAAAAAGTATGTGTGTCAGTAATATGTGTAAGACAAAGTTTAACTCAGCAAGGATAAACAGCATTAAAACCAAAACTAAACAGTTAAACAACCACGCTCACCTCTTTTGGAGCCCATACTGGTGTTCAGTCTGGTTATAAATAACCTTTGTAAAGTAGCCATCATGAGTTCCTGACACAGTCAATTTCTTAGTCTAAAGATCATCATGCTTAATGGTAAAACAAAGACAACACTGCAGTGAAGGTATTGGCTTTGAAGGACTTTGAATGGCTCAAAAAGTGTCAGTAATATGTAACAGTGTTAAGCAAAAAATAACTGAGTCAATACAACGAAACTGTACATCTCCAGAGAACAAAAGGTAAAGTAGAGGACAGCTGGTTTAAGATAGGAAATAAGATATTTTGATGCAATGTTAAGAAGATAAACTCACTTTTTTATTATTCAGAGAGAAACAAAGGGTTACACTGAAACTCCCTCTCCCAGCTCTATCCAGCAAAAATGTTTTTTATTCTCTTTCATTTAATCACTCACATTTTTTTGCCTAGCCAGCTGAGACAGGGAAACAAGTTTTCATGTATAAAGTACAGAGCTGGCAAAAAATTACTTCATGGAGAAATATCAAATCCATGGTCTTCATGCTGAAAGAATGGAAGTTAATGGAATTCAATGCATAGAAAGACTTCTACATCCTGCATTATCTTATTAGATTCTTGACTTAAGTGAGGCCCTACATGGGGAAATGATAATTTTTTCTTCATTTATACAATTCAGGATTTACACAGCTTAGAGAGGAGGTAAATTCAAACAACACAAGCAATAATCCAGCATGTGTCATTCAGGAACTTGTGTTGGTTGACTTCTTTCAGGGACAGAGCTACAAAAGG
Organism: Clamator glandarius; assembly: GCA_033459285.1. Classification (NCBI taxonomy): domain Eukaryota; kingdom Metazoa; phylum Chordata; class Aves; order Cuculiformes; family Cuculidae; genus Clamator; species Clamator glandarius. Next base: position 245,530 of record JAUNZM010000411.1, read on the forward strand.
GAGAGTGTGCAAGGAAATGGAACTGACAGACTGAAGTCAAATTTTCAAGCCGAAGCACTCCATTTTATTAGGATCTTTTATTAAGCTCCAGCATCGAGTGCTTATACACACATTTGATTTATGTAACAAAGCAATTCTGAAAGACCAACATAGTTTCCTATATGGTCTTTAAGAGTAAACTTAAATCTAACCTCTGCTAGCTCCTAACAGCTGTTTCCAAAGCTGAGTCATAATTCAAATTGTAGGCTCACTCAGCCTTTGGCAACCTTCAGAAAAGACTGATGATCTGAAAAAAAGTATCGGATTCCTGGTATTGGCAGTTGACCTGTCATTACTGTATCCCTAATGTGGTTAACATAAAAAATTACAGGTGCAGTTCTGCAATGTGAAAGTTTCTTCTTTCCTCTTCTAAAGTTATACACAGGTAGAATTTTCCACTTAACTACACAGTAAAAACTGAAAGGCCATCAAAGGTTGCTACTTCTTCCACCTTATTAAAGGGACAACACAATCATCACTTCTAATTTTCATCAATTTGAATTGCATTTTGAAAGCTTTCCTGGTAATCTTAATTGTTACTTGATAAAGACAGAAATCTCAGTTACTCTTCCTCATTTCTATTGTACTGTTTCATTTCAATGTCTGTACAGGCAGACCTACTTACTAGCAGGTAAGAGGGTTTCAAAACTAGAACTTTCATCAGGCCCACAGATCCACCCAGGAGACTGCTTGAGTATCAGCTGAAGCATCAGACTGGCAGATAACACTTCAAAAATTGTAGTGTCTCTCCTCCTCCACCCCCAGCAAACAAAAAATAAAACTAGGCTATAAATACGTATTTTTCAAGAGTGAAAAGATATATCAAGAAAACAAAGAGCTATTTTAAAACACTACGGATATGTTTCAGTACTCTCAGCTTTTCACAGGCAATTTTCCTAATACCTCTCCTAAGAGCTGAGTGCTGCTGTAGATGAGTTGTCAGAAGGCAGCTTGTATCTTGCTACCATTAGTATACTAATTTCCCATTTTATACTTCAAATCTACCCCGTTGCATGCAAACAAATATACCCATATGCAATTCAAGGCATGTATATATTTACTGTCTCCAAAAGACCTCTTAGAAACCAAATTCCTCCTTGAAGGATTTTTTTGCATCTACACACTACAGTCCAGAGTTTGTTATTTAAAAAGGCACTTAATGCTTCCTAAAGAAGCCCATTAGGATATATGAATTCCATATGCTTTTACTAAGTAAACGTTTAGCTGGATAATGCTGATCTGAAATGAACAAGCAATACCAATTGCAAGTATTTTTTTAAAGCCTGTTAATCACATTTCCAAAATAAACTCACTGAACAGTGTGTTCTTTTTAAATATATTTATTACATCACTTACAATAATCTACAGTAATGTTAAATCTAGCAAAACAACAAATTGCAACCAGGATGACATGGCCAAATATGAAACACAAGTACAACACAGTATGATGAAACAATGGCACAAAAATGAAGGTGATTTTCTGCAGCTGATTATTGGAAATAAAACATTCATCGGCATTTATTTTTTGCAAGTTTTACATTTTTTGTTGATAAATCAACAGCTTTCTTTTTGGTTTCTTGCATCACATTAATACAAAAATGGTATATTTTAAAAAGCAAATATCCAAGCACTTTTCTTTAAAAAAAATAATTGTATGCATAACTTTGTAAAATCTTAAACTTATGTTGTAAATGTGCCAATATTTACAATATCATAGTGCAACTAACAAAATGAAGAGGCCTTAGCACAAACATCATTAGCTCCTCTTTCACTAGAATTCAAATTCCAAAACACTGTATTGCAGGGCAAATCACAAACTAATTACCTCATATAACATCAGACAACAAGTACACGCCAAATACAGTACAGCATTTTTCATACTTCACTGCTGAGGGTCAGTTTAATTAAATGTGAATATAATCAACATGCACAAATACAGACACTAAAATGCATACAAATATGTATGTGTGCACTGTGTGCGTTTTTAGACCTTTGCTAATGTGTGTGTACATAACATATATATCTACATTCCCATTGCCTTCCGTGGGGAGTCAGGGCACTCATGCACTCTGAGGCCAGATGCAAGATGAAAGAGGAAAACCGAGCCAGTTTAAAGGTGTTACAACAGCAAATACAGCTCAGAATAGCTTCTGCTCTGCTTGGCAAACCCTGTTTTCTGAACAAAAGGGTTTGCTGGGGGCAGTACACCCATTTCCAAAGTGTATGACAACCACTTGCTTGCTTTGCTCTGCATGTAAAACTATTGCTGGATGTGTGATGTAAGGTTATTTTTCTATTGATCACTCATACTTAGAAGTTCTCATCCTATCACTAACAGATAAACTGTAAGTGAAGATTAAAAAATAATAATATTGTATTTAGTTGTATACCATCAGCTGGATACAAGAAAAAAGCACGGACAACATTAATCTAAGTATTCATCAAGAGATGAGGTAAATTAGCACCATAAAGATTTTCTGTCTGTTCATTTCTCTACTGTTTTTGATGTTACAGCTCACTTGGGTCGATCAGAGTTTCTTTTCTACATTATTGTTAATTCATTTTAACATTTAGAGTTGGGAGTATATTTTTTTGTAACACACTGCACTATATATAGTTTGCATCACAGTGTGAAGTATGAAACTGTAAGAGCAAACACTGTTATTTATTTCAATTATTATGCCACACAATCTTTACCTAGATGTTCAAGGCTATTTAATGTTATGTATCCGTGCTTATAATATACACTTATAGCCATAATATTAATGCTCTGGAATTTTCATTTTACAGCCATATATGCCCCTTGAAAATGGTTTAAAGAGAAAAGCAACTAAATATAAGGTGCTGTTCCTGAATTATTTTACATATTGAAAAGTAATTTTCACATTGGATAATGAATGTTAAAGCTTTTACAGATTTCAGCAAAAGAACTTCTAACATTGCATGACTTAATACATTGCAGAATAGTATGGTTCAATAGGGGACACAAGTGTGAACATGTCAAAATAATCTCATTTAAAATTTATTATTTACGTTTTGTCTGTGTACATATATCTGTATATAAAGTCCTATGTTTCCCACCTTGGAGTCAATCATGGTTTTGCCACTCACTTCAAACTGAGCAGAACTTAGCCCTTGTTTGTACATGAGATCTCTTAATAATTGTACCAGCTTCCTCGGGGGAGCTGCTCAGCAAGTACAGCTTAGTGTAGCAAGTACAACTGACTTTAACAGAGCTATAGCAAGTCTCACCAGGTGAACAACCTCCCATTAGTACATTTTCCCCACATATTTGTTTAGAGCCACAAATGTGACATAACCGTGCATGAGTTTCAAAGCCATTTATCTTCGTGTGTGTGTGTCTGTGTGTGTAAATATAAACATACACATTCTGTGCTTCACATATGAACTGTTTGTTGCATAAAAGAAAAAAAAAAGAGATTAAAAAAACCCAAAAAGTTGCAGAAAGCATTAAGGAAATAATCACAAGTATTCATAAAGCTCAAAGGGAAGCAAAGCATTCACAATCTATACAAGACTCTTTAGCTACATCATAATCACCTTAGAGTAGGCACAAATAATGCAGCATACAGAGAGCTATAAGAGGTTCAAACAGTATAAAGTTGCTTAAGCTATTCTGTTATTTAATGAAGTTGATGAAATCTAGAGACAAACTAAAACCTGTGCTGTTGCAAGCAGAACTACAGCATCAAGAAGCATAATTTCAGTTTCACCCATAAACAGAAACCTTCTGGTCTTGCTCAAAAGAAACATTTCATTTCTGCTCACATATAATGGGAATTACATTCTACACAAAAGGGATCTCAAAGTCTATAAACAGTGTACCTTTTCAATCTCTAAGGGACTTTCATTCCTTAAATGAAATATTAATGATACATATCGCCCCTGAATAGCCCCTTAATACAAGTCATATGTTGAAATGATTAAATGTTATGGACTAGCATATTCTTTGAAACAGTCTTGATGGAGAACTCACTATCATAACAATTACTGATACAAGGTCCATTTTTCTTTTCCACAGCTAAGCAAAGCCATGGGATTCAGGTTTGCTGGCAATCTGTGCTCCCTGCACAGAACAAACATTCTTAATAAACTGCCTTAAGCAGCAATAGCCTATGTGGGAGAGGGGAGGAAAAATAAAAATCCTGGAATTTATTTTCTTTACAGGAAAAAACAACTTTTGAAATATCAGTAAGTATTTTGTTCAGTCTGGTGGACTTGTCTGAATTTTTGCAAACTGATCCCAATGCACCTTTACATAACTGGGATTACGCATTTCTTGGGATTAAGTAATACATTTTACAAAAATGTTCCCTCCTAACAGGCAAAAATGCAAGTAACTTAACAGCTGCAAACTTTTTCAATAGAACAGGCCAGCCTTAGGACTGAGGTATGAGGAGGCACTGTTCCTATTCCTGGGAACAGTTTTAGACCTGAAGTCTAATGCAGGAATGGCAAAACAAGCATTTCGAAAGGGAATGACTGAACTGCTTCAGCAAACCTGCCAGATCAATGACTTTCTCTCCAGGTGATACTGGAACCAAGTATTGAAAACAGAGAAGGTAAGTTGTTTTGCATTCTGCTGCCCTTTTACTTCTTTTTGCAAATATCCTCCATAAAGAAAATGATATTGATACAGTGAAGCCATAACATCACATGCCAACATTTTCCAGCTGCTGAATTTTATTATGGACAAATCACTGTAAAGGAATAATTTCACTATATTTAAAAGTTGGCATGTAGCAGCTAAACATTTTCTGCTATGAAGTAAATTTTCCTGATTTCTTAAAATATTAAATCATCACTAAACAGCTCAAAAATATAATCTCTATAGATTTTTTTGAGGATCAGAATCACACTAATTTCTAATTCTTAAATCATTAGTATTTGAGATATTGAAAGGAAAGGCATAAGAAAGTAGAAGTGTGTGATCACTACCCTATGGGCTTAAACACAACAGATAAATTTTAAAGCAATATGCAACATAAAATGGGAAATATCACTAGTACATAAATTAATGCATACTAAGATTCTCACAATAAAGCAGCAGAAAACAAGTAAAATTAGTAGATATTTGTTAAGCAACTGGTTATAATGCGTGACCTACTTGAACACTAAAGGAGTTTTGCATATTCATGATGTATAAAATTACCACCTCTAGAAATTATGAAGAGAATTAGGTCAATGGGAGGATGATTTATAGAACCATCATTTCTGTAGGCTTTCATTTGAAAATGCATAGAATTACAGCAAATAAAAAAATGATGTTCCTGTCATCAACATAAGTGAAAATAATCACGAGTTTCTCTGCAAAATGTGTTTTTCCAAACGGCATCATTGTATATGTTTCAGATGACTCTGCTAGCCAGCAGGCCTTCATATTTCTGTCTTAAGAAAACTGTCCATATTTGCTTGCAACACACGGATGATCAGCATTAACAGCTCTTGCCGTATAAAACATTCACATTGCCCATGAACACCCTTCTGCTCACAGTGATTAGATGGCAATGCAGCAAAGAGAACTTGAACACTGCTTTGAATGCATTTATTTTTTGCCCTGTGACCACACAGGATTTCTACATTTTCCTTTCATTTAGATAAAAAGACTAAACTTAGAGTGTTCCAAATGTGCATGTTGGGATCAGACAGTGTGGTGCAAGCAGTTTAATAAGGCAGGGGTTTTTTTCTGCATTTTACCTATTCATTGGTAAAAGCAAAGCATTCATTAACTGTTCATACCAAAAAGAATAGTTACCTATGTTAAAAACAGAACATATAATCAGTACCTTGGATGATAAAAAGAGTGCTATTCATAAATGTGCCCACTACAGATTTGTGCGTTATATTCACCTTATTGAATCTTCATTCCTTAAAGTGTGCACAATGCTGTTTTGTCTTTGATGGACATATTAAATGGCTCATTCATTACAAATTCTTGCATTAAAATGCAGTGGTAAAGCCAAAAATACCCCCGCACACTAGAATTAATTTGGCCCCAACTTTTTAATATTAAATATGCAAAACTCTTTTGTGCGATTCACTATTACTGTAAATTAGCAGCTAGTCTTTTAAAAAATGTTAAACCTTCACCAAATCACAAACCATAAACATTGTTCCATTTTCTCTTTTACACTGAGTCTCCTACTGAATCCATATCATCCGAAGAGAGTGGGCGATACAGGTCCTGTAAGATGAAGTGTAGTATAGATTTGTTTATTGTGTTTGATTTGTTGCACTGTAACTGTCATATTCTTTTGCTACTGTGGACCAGAAGATAATGTTCAACATAAAATACACATAATTCTATACAGTCAGGTTTTTTTGCTTAATAACATATAATTATTTTTTAATTAACAAAGAGATGGTTAGTAAATAAAGTTGGAGTTTCAATGTACAACATATTCTAAGAGGCAATTATATTTTCTTGGATTCTTTCCTATTAAACACCATTAAAACAATATTTTTCTGTTCTGAAGAGTCTCCTAATTGTTTGGAAAATTGGCAATATGAATTCAGTCTTAAAAGGAATAGATTTCCCTTTTTGCTGTTTTGCAAACAGCAGTAGGAAAGTAAATGCTTGCCTCATACAAGGTAATAAAACCTTGCCACTCAGTGATGATAGAGCCTGGATCCAGCAACATCTGAGCCCCAGAATGCTGACACTGAATATTGTCATTACCTATACTGTACTGAAAATGGTATCTCTTTTCCACAGTTTTTCTGAGTCTGTGTGTACGTATAAAAAAAAAGAAAGCATGTAAAATCCCCCCATCACTGGCTCTTTCTGATGGTAGCCAAGCAACCAGCTCACAACAGCAGGAAGAGTCTGACTGAATGGATCCACTTCAGTTTTTCAACACCTACTCCAATCATTCTCTGATGGATAAGACAATCCTCAAGTGCCAGAGGTGTTGAGGGTGATACATTGCCCTATCCAACCTACACAGCACAACAATCCATGCAAAGATAGACAATAGCACTGAATGAAACTTCAGCAAGGAGAAGCAGTGGAGGACAGAGTGCTATCTTTTTAGGGTGAATTAGGCATAACTGATGGCTTAGAGGGGCACAGAGCAGGCAAGTGGCCAGTTCCTTTAAGTATAAAGCGTATTTACAAAACACAACAAAACAACTACAAGACAAAATACAATAGCACATGAGAATGGGAAGGCTGATGGAGCCAACTTTAGGATTAACCGTGGTTTGGGATTTTTTTGGGCTTTTTAATCACAGAAAGATAACTGAGGCACAAAGATTAAACAAATCTAAAAGCTATACTATAAAACAAGGTCCTAAGCCAAAAATGAACACTTCAGAAACTGCAGATTTACAAGGATCTCAATAATATATGCAGCTTTATGCTTCACTTTCAAGCAAGTTATAAAAGGGATTCAAGTCCCTTAAAGGGGTTTTGCATTTCTTGGGATGCCTGTGCTGCATTTATCCTGCCAGTGGGCAAGTGCACATAGAGTAGCAGAGATATTAGACTGGCAGAGTGAAAATCAGATCTTAAATACATTTTTATTTTGTTGTGAACAATCTAGACAAAAGAAGAATTTTACATGGACAACACCATGTCATTCTGAATGCTAACTAGTTAGATAATTATTAAAATTTCTTTTGAGCATATAAAGCTTGGGAATCTCTAATGTACAGTACAGAAAAAGAATAATCTTTTGATTTGTTAGGGAGGGTAACATACCAAACTTTTAAATAGTATCTTCCAGATGACTGCTTACTCCTCTGAATATAAAAAGTATGCATTCAGAACTTACAAAGAAGATATTTGTGAGAACAGATTTTTAATATTTAGGGAATATTTTTGTGTTTATTTTATTAACTCTACGGTTGTTTTAAAGTAAAGTCATGCATAAGATTTCATGCTCGTATTCTCTGCTTTTTTCATGAAACTTTTAAAAAGTTTTACTTTCTGCAAGAATTTTCCTTGCCTCTAATTAGTTGGAGAGCTGTATTTTTGGGAAATATGAAGTGAATCAATTCATTGTTTTGCACAGATTAATACAAAGATAAAACTTGGTGAATGAATAAGACCTCATGGCCACATATGACTCAAAAAATTCTTCTATACATAAAATTTAATTTTGTTGTCTGATTAGTCAAGAAGTACCTAATTGTAATTTTTTTATTATTCTACAGGTTGTAGTCTCTAGATAAGTAGAAAAGAGCATTTAAAATAATGGCAAGCAACAAAAATCAGGTATAGAATGTGCCCACCTTAATTGAAGTAATGACTCTCACTACAAGACAGGGGGAAAATAAGCTCATAAAGGCTAGTTAAATACAATGTAGGGGTTGCTATTATGTGTATTTGTTGTTATGATCATCATGTCACCTTTTCTGCGACTGCATTGTTAACTGTAGTTAATTTAATTAATGTGATAGGAACTATATGCATGTACAACACAATAACTCTCCAGTTCAGCTGCTATAAACTTGAATATCAGAGGTTTTAATTCTCTATGGAAATAGACAATTAGGTACACAATAGTTTAAAAAAAAATAAATCTTAATTTCCTATTTAAGGATACATATAAGAAAACAATTCAACTACTAGAAGGCATAACTATTGTATACAGCCTGTAAGTTAAAATACTCAGAAGCTGATAACTAATTGACAGTTAGCTCATGTAGCTGATAAATAGTTCCTAGTTCACTTTCTAGGCCATGTATTACACTCAAGAAATTAATCTTTCAGACCTGACTTTCCTCCAATATAGATCAAATTTCATTCAAGATTATAAAAACACAACTTTCATTAATTACTGGATTTCTGGAAGGAACTCAACCACACACATATGTAAGTAAGAAAGCATAAAACTCTATCTCTTTATGTTATTGATTTTAGGGTTATAAGAGTACTGTCTGTAGGGTTATATATACTGTTTCTATGAGTATGTAGCACAGCAGCATTTTCGGCTTTATTTACATCAGTGGGAAGCCTTACACCAAAGGCCAGAAGTTATTTTTTTAAAAAATGTGAGTGATTAAATGTCAGTAAGTAAGATGATTGATCCCTATTTTAAGTTGCCTAATGCACGCCATAATTAGAAGGAGTATTTTCTTTGGAAAATTTTGCCATCTCTACTGTTTTTACAGATCTTTATTATTCACAGGGAGAAATCCCTCAGTTTGTGCAAGTACTTTCCTCTTGTGCCTCTGATTTCAAAAGCTTGACTTCCTCTCACCCGTACTTCCCAGGAAAAACCTGGCAGCCTGCCCAGACCCCTCAGCACTTTGACATACCAAACCCACGACTCTGTCATAGCACCTGGATGAGGATGCTGAAGAGCTGATTGATTACTTATGTCAAGGGGAATCAGGCTGTGCTACAGTCAACATTTCTTATCATCTTCCAGACTCAGCACATACCACTGGCAAGCCATGCACCTGATGGCGTGAGCGAACAGGCACTCCTCTTAACTCTAACTGCACAAAGAAAATGGCAGAGAAAAAAATAATTACAAAGCTGAGCTGGCATTCCTAGGACGTAGCATCTTATTTCAGTTCTAAAGGAGTAGCTCCCATCTTCAACCTCAGACTGTGGCTCTAGCAGCCAACACTTTTCTTTCAGGCCAGAAATACCTCACCTCTCAACAGTGGGGACAAGGTGAGCACTAAAAACAGTCTCTTCTCTCTTGCAGGTCTATCCCATGATATCAACATTTCAACAATCTCCTACGGAATAAACCTCCTCCTCCTGCAGCTGGCTTGTCAGCCACGTAGCCAAAGCCACTGAAGACAAAGCAAAATGCTTTGGGTTCAAATTTGGTTTATGACAATATGGTATATAGAATAATCTGTCCTCTCAATAACATTTAAATGGCAACATAAAAAAGATGGTACAAAATCAAAAGAGAAAATTATTTATTCTGCTAACAAGAAAATTAAGACTAGTAAACACTGTTTAACGGCTGTTCATAGAATTAATTTAGTCACTGGAATATGCATTATGACCTTTAAAGACACAATCATATGTTTTTACACTGAACTTCTAGCTCATTCACTCCACAAGTTGAACATGAAAGGAGCTGAAATAAATTCTCAGAGCAAGTATGCAGTTTCCATTACTGAAGTCCTGAGTAGTTAATTTTGTAACCTAAATAGTATTGCAATATATTTTTATATGATTGCAATCTAGTTTTACATGAATGCTCCATATTTTGCCAGTTTTAAAAAAAAAAAATCTGTTTAAAACTATGCCAGACAAGGTCCCCTACTAAGATCAAGAGGACTGGATATGAATATCTGAGAAGAGAATTCAACTCTAACAATATCTTATCTCTCCTGTAGTTTACTTCGGTATTTAATTTCTGTACAGCAAGCTATGTGATTTTGTTACCACTACACAGCCTTTTGCATCCATAATACAGCCACTCAGTGATTTTGTTACACTTCCACGTAGGGAATATGGATAAGACAAAGCCCATCTGCTCTCCTCTTCACATTTGAAAGTCAAAAACCTTATGGCCAAAACCTCCTTGTGTCTAATGTTGCTGACCACATGGCTCCCACTCATCCATTCACAAATATCAACACAAAACCATTTCTTCACTGTGGGGGAGAAGCATCAGTGGTGGGGAAGAAAGTTTAGGAAAGTTACCAATGAAAAGAAACAGCCTTAAAGCAAAAAGGAAATCCACTTTATACTGCTATCATCCATCTAAACAGACACCCTTACATAGCCAATGTATAATTCATTTGGAAGACTCTCTGTTCCCTTTTCAGTGACTTATTAATTATTCATTAATAAGCTTTGAGACTAAGAACAAACAGGAATGAAAGACACTGCATCCAAGATTTTAGTACCAGCTTACCCAGCCGAAACTTGTATCTTTACATTCTGTGTACCTGATGGTGAAACCTGTGACACTACCTTGAGGCTTCAAGCCATTGCTCACTGGCTATCTCTGTATTGCAAGATAACAGTCAGCTTCAACATCTATAAACAAGTCCTGGCATGAACCCATTTCTGTATCTGATCCTGAGGTAAGACTTAGGCATTTGCAGGTTCTCAGCTCTGTGCTATCCACTGGACATGAAGAAGAGTACACGGGAGAAGGGAGTCGTGACATACTACAGCTATTCCTGATTTGGCTATCCAGGGAATCAGGTCTTCACCAGTCCCTAAAGTCAAGCACTGCCAATTTTGTACATAATCCCATTACTTTGAGAGACACAAATCATGTCTTTATTTAAATATTGAAAAGGCAGAAAAAAGATGTGCTCAAACTGTGTTTATAAAAAGTCTGAAATAGAGTACTGCCTTAGGGAAGCTTTCATCAAGAACTGATCACAGTTTAGAAAACAGCAGAAGAGAAGATATGTAGACATCTGTCCCATGGCTTTTGAACAGATACAATTAATTCTAACAGCATGCGGAGCCTTTTGGGTTGAATAAGTCATGTTTTATCAGAGGGTTACAGTGGTAACATAGGTGCTCCCTTAATTCCAGATGCTTAGGTTATACTAGGGGGAACCTACAGCCACTAATAACTCTGGTCCAGCAAAGTGACTGACAAGTGTTATGCTGCTTTGGTACTGATTGTATTGTCACTGCACAAGCCTATGATACCACAGCTAATCCACAGCTAAATTCCACAGGGCATTCTTTCATCTTGCTTCAAGATCAAAGCTATCTGTAGGTTTTGCAAGTGACACAAAGCCCAGGTCAAATTAAGAACAACAACAAAAAAAATCTGGCACGTAAATGTTTCCTTCCAGTTGTGAAACGCTGGGAAAAAGAAACTAAAACAACAACAAAAGTTTTGTAAAAAAGAAGAAAGATACCCCTGTTTTACCTGTCATGGATAAGCCAGTTCCCAGCACACTTAGCATTTTGACAGACACAGAACAGTTGTATTCCATTTCAGTGTTGTACAAACACAACAAGGACTGTAGCCAGACTCTTCCACCCTACAACTCTACACACAAAGAATCACTGGGAAGAAGACTATCAGCTAACAGCAATGGCAGGTTCTCTCCCGCCATGCTCAGAAATCAGTTTCCTTATTTCCTTACCCTCTGTTTCCGTAGGCTTCCTGGGCTGGTAGGAGATGGACTTGGAGACTTCCCAGAGCGGGGAGTAGAAAGCTGGCTACCAGGGGTTCCATTCACTAAAAGGACAATAAATTGAAAAAATTAATAGAAAGCATTATTAAAACCAAAGAAATACTTAAATAAACATATTTATTTTAATTCTTTATTGAAGAGATTAATTTGCTTTTGCTTACTGTTTTAAACATTAAAGAAGGTAATTCACAAATGAACTGTTTCCTCTGCTTTTTGGCTTATAAAGGCAATTTTTATACAGAGTGCAAACAAATAATCGACAAACCTTAAAAGACTGTTTAGTCAATGGCAGAGAATGTGATCATGTTTTCTTAAGCTACATTGTTACTGTTCTTGAAAGTGATGGGGAGAAAGGTGTTTTGTTAACCTTAACAGGTTATTGCTATATGTAAACCTTTTAATTCCATTTAGTTATGGTTTGAACAGCTACACACCAAAAATAAAAAGCAGTAGTGCTTGCAAGAACAAATCAGCTGCTTGCTGCTCCTCACTTATTCTTTTGAAGAGATTTTTACAATGCTATCTGACCTAAATATCACCTCAGACAACCCAGAAGGGCTTTCTAGGGTAAATTGGACATAACACTTAAAGTTTGACTTAGAGAAAAGCATCACTATATCAAATAAGTAAGTTCCTTCATATATGTCAGTACCTATCATTTTAGAAGCATCTTTTGCATGCAACATTATCCATTAAATTAACAAAACAATACCAGCAGAGGACAGAATTGTACTACAAAGTAATCACACGAGAGGCTATCAATAATGTTCAGACTGAAGAACTGACAAAAACACTACAAAGCATGTTTCACGAATATATGTACACATTCTTAAACAAGCAACTGTTATATCACAGTCCACATTTGTCAGCACCAAGAAATAAAGAACAATCAGATTCCTAAATTTTGAATCTTAGGAGAATATTTACACAGTAGGATATCAACAAGGCATTTGACTTACCTTCTATGAGTTCTAACATGGACAAAATCTTACTGTTTAACTTAATAATAGCAAGCAGCAAAAATCCTGCTCTGTACTAAGCCAAGCTGTAGTCAAACTGCAAAGCAAAGGGATTAGTTAAGGATAGCTGGGGCTGCTCACAGAATGAGCTGAACGCGATGCAGGATTCATAAGCAGAAGCCTTTTCTGCGTAAGGCTGACGTCTTCAGAGCAGCAGTGGGAGGTGCAGGTGCTGTCTTAGGGCTACATCAAAGGTGTCAATTAAGCATAATGCTGCCACTTCACAATGCTGAGCCACCGCAACCCCCACTTGCTTTCCATGGAGCCCCGAAAGCCTAAGCAATTTTATATGCTGTGCACTGAATCACAATGAGGTGCCTTTGGGGGCAATATACCAAATGACTCATCTGAAAATCAAAATGACAATAACTCTTGTAAAACCTTGGCTGACTGGCAATCTAGCAAATGATAATTCCTTTGGATAATACACTAAGCATTTTTAATAGATTTTTCTTACTTTTACATAATACATTATTATCACTGGCTAATACCAGGCCCACACATTATAAGAAAGAAGGAAAGTCTTATCCCTACCACACCACGCACATCAATAAAACACTTAACACTGCATGATAAATAATGATCATTTAATAGTGCTTAGGTGGTACGAGTGATCAAATCTCAGCATCACTTTACACAAGACATTGTTTAAGACAAAGATGCAATATAATTTTTTAACTATATGAACAACAAGATGCACTAATTGGATTTAAATAGGTTGCTTTTATAGAAACCCATTCCACTCATCTAGGCTTCAAATTCCCTTTGCAAAGAGGACAACGGTTTGCACATATCAGCATTGATTCAAATTACTAAGTATGGGAGGAAGAGCACACACATATGGATACATTCACTGAAGTTCGTACATTATTCAGCAAAACACCCCACAGGTCTGGCTGAGAAAGACTAAAATAAAATGTATTATCAATACTTCTGAAAAGAATTTAGGAAAAGAGAAACATGAGATTAAAAATAAGCTTTTTGGAATCTCAAACTTTTAAAGTTTTAAAGGGTTTCCTATAAACAAATATGGTATTATCTAGAAACTAATACTAAACTACTACTATTCACATGGATTATGTCCTCAGGAGTACTCAGTAATAAAAATAGTGCTCTGCTTTCCCTTTAAACCAAGCAGATATTCTTGATAATTATTATAAGAAAATTTAAGATAACAGATACACTTCGATAAAACTTGTAGGGCTAGGCACTGCTTCCTGTTCTTAATAGATTGATTCCTTGTCCCTAATTTTCAATGGTAGTTTTTATTAGAATTATTCTGCCTAGAAGTCTTGATGCTACCAAGTTTAACCAGACAAATGGATGACATTTTGTATTTCACTCAATGTATTTGCCACATATAGCATGCTGATGAATACCACTTAGATGAAAAAATATTATGAACCCCAGAGATTTCCCACTTGCCACCACCAGAGTATCCAGAGCATTTAAGCTAAGCTTCATTCTTCTCCCTTAAGGCACTTTTTAAAACAGGAAAATTATGGTAGTTGTGCTTGTGTTGGCTGTCTGTAATATATGAAATCAAGAGCACAATGAACGGACCAAGAGTCCTTAAAAGACATTACACTGAATTTGCAAACAAAGTTGATATTATGTGCTGTGTAATGGGAAGAGACTGGACTGATTCTGACCTCTTCCTGAGCTTCATTTACAACTACAATATAATTCTTACATACTAAGAATTATAATAATATATAATGTGATAATGTAATAATCAGATAATGTGGCAACAAAGATGTGAATAAAACCTATAATATTTAATAATAATACATTCCTGATAAGTACAGGAATGCAGTCTAAACTGTCTTAAAATCCATTTCTAGATGGAATGCATTTTGGATGGAAAAATACATTGCTGTCCAGTATCTGCACTACATTCATACTAACTGATAGAGCACATGTTCCTACTGGGAACTCTAGTGCAGACTAATGACACAATAAACTGGTAAACAAGGGTTATGATTAATCATGTTATTGAGCAAAGCAAGAGGTTTCTTGTCACTTTTTATTCATAAAATGGCAGGGGTCAGAGACTTCAGCATAACATACAGCACCTTCCCATTATCTCATGAAGAAGATTTATCTGTTCAAAATTTCACAGGTAAAATATGTATTAAAAAGCTAAAACAGCAACAAAATTATTGTGGCTTCTCTGAGCTGATGTATACAACTGTGAACTCCTTCCCTTACTGTCCTCTCTTGTGGAGGATGCATAGCAGGGCAAGAATCTGTCTTTGTATTTGTTTTTCTAGCACCTGGCACACACATGAAGGTAGAAAACTTCACAAAATAGAACACTAACGCCGGAAACTATAATCTACTGAGATAAATGAAAACTTATTTTCATTTCAATATGTTTATTAACTCATGAAAATGCTGTAAATAAAATGTACTTCAATAGCATTCTAATAAATATGTTTTGATAGGGCATCTTTTTATTATGCAATTAAAAAAGTGAAAAAAGCTGAATTAAAGTATCAAGTGCCAGTCTGAGAAGCTGCTAATGCCACCGCACTGTATTAAAATCATACTCTCCTATAAAACTGCCTGTTGATGTGTTAGCATCTTGTACTCTATAAGCCACGTTGAAATAACTCTGTGTGTTTACAGAAGTGGTTTGCCAAGAAAAATGTGTATGTGAAGAGGAAAGAGAAGACTAAGGGAAAGAAATAGTTCAGGCTTTTGCACAGACACAACTTATCCATGTTAAGAAAAGCCAAACCTAAAAAAGATGCAACAGAAGACACAACAACATGAGTTGGTCATATTTAGCAACTGTTAGAAAACAGTGATGTGAGACTACCACCTAACATTGTCTCTACTACTCCTGTAGTTTGTCACTGCCCTTTCTGAAATAATATTTTTGTCTCAAGAAGGGAACAAACCATACCTTGCCTTTTCATTCCTTCTACTTTTGTATTCTACTAGTATACATCTCATGATTTTTGTCTTCATTGTAAAGGAAAGAACTTGCCCAGAGGGAATGGCCTCAAGCTCCACCAGGTGAGGTTCAGGCTGGACATCAGGAAAAAAATTTTCATGGAAAGGGTCATTGGGCACTGGAACAGGCTGCCCAGGGAGGTGGTTGAGTCACCTTCCCTGGAGGTGTTAAAAGGATGGTTGGATATGATGCTGAGGGGCATGGTTTAGTGATTGATAGGAATAGTTGGACACCATGATCCAGTGGGTCCTTTCCAACATAGTGATTCTATGATCCTATGATTCAGAGTATCACATTAAGCAAGCACCCTCGTTATCACTCCTCAGTAAAGACAAAGCTTTGTAGATTTAACCTTAGCACACAAGAAAAATCCCAAATAACCAGTACTGTATTCATTTTAACTGGTGCTAAACTGTCCTTTTTATACTCAGTCTTTGCTAGAGTTCTGTCAAGAAGTTACGCAGATCCAAAAAGAACATCTCTCTGCCATTAAATTCAAGGCTTAACAGACCCATACCGAGCTTTCACCTCATCAACAATCAACAGAATAGAAACATCAGCAGAAGGGATCATCCTCAGGTCAGGTTTATACTCCCCTCCCGCAGTCACCTATACCTCAGTCCCTGTAAGTCATCAGAACCTGGGGAAGCTGCAACATGTAACCCAAGCAGCGCAGAGTTCACCAGGGACTGTAAACCCCTCACGCACACTCAGCCCATGCTGACGTTCATGGAAAGGCAACTCTGATGACACTTCTACTCCAACCTGAAGGTGAGAACTATCAAGCAGAGAAGTGCTCCAGACACATAGATATTGCAGACATGCCCCATTTCTCAGAAGACAGGAGGCTTGAAAATGCAGTTCCCTGGAATATACTAGTAGGGTTTTGTTTTGGTTTGGGTTTTTTGTGGCCTCAGAAGGTGGGTAAGTGTCTCATGGGGTTTTTTTCTGCACTTATCAGAGTACAGATAATATCTATGATTTTGGCTACTAATTTCATATAGTACCTAATCTAGAGAGCATCTACATTTATGTAAAATTTAATGAAAATCCCCCTTTGAACTGTTTTCCCTAACTGGAAAGACTAGAATTCTCAAATCAGCCTATGCAAAAGTAGTACCAGCTCTGGGGACATTTCTTCATTCAGCATTTAACTTTGTAATTCTTAAAGAGGGCTAGAATATTCAGTCTAATCAAATCTATTTCTCTTACAAACTCGTGATTTTTACTACAAGATACAAAATTATAAAACTTACTGTTTTTTAATGACTAGCGTCAAATACAAATACTATAAATAAAAAATTAAAGGGAAGCCAGGATGAAAGTAAAAATCATCTGGAAATCCCTGTGTCTGCAGGATGACTCCATCATTCCCATGGGCTTGTACTCTTGGCTTTGGGAAAGTTTCGCTTCAGCATATTTATTACAAAATCTGTCAGTTGAGTACCTATAACAGTGTGAATAAAATCATGTGACCTTGCCAAAGACAATATAATACGTCATATTCCTTCCTTTGGGATCAAAAAGACATTCATCAGTCAGGTGTCTGAAGATGGGTTGTTTCTGGATAACAGCCTAGGGATGAACTATCAAACTAAATGAAAACACATCTTCTTGTAGAGGAACACATTCACCTCTTTTTTTCTAACTAGCTGAGAAACGCACAAGCATCTGCACCAGTGAAGTGTTCAATACGATCCAATTTCCATATCCTAAGCCACCTTTTTCCTTTGGGGAACATCTACAGTTTTGATCAGGCTTTAGTTTGATATGTAGTTTCACAATTTCTTTGTTCAGGTGCAATTTTAAATAAAAACACATAGCCCTTGGTAATATGACCTGCTCTATTCACTCTTCACATACGTTCGCTTTGTCATTCAGGATAGGTACACGTCAACCCAGTTACTCTTGAAACAGACACCTGTCTCGCTAAATAACTGAAACTCCTAAATAACTCTTCTTAACACCAAACTCAAATTGCTGTTACAAGTAAGAGTTCAAGTATCAGAAATATTTTGGGTGATAGTTTGAGGGGAAAAGGAGGTAGATTAGATGGAGAAAGTGAGAAAGAAGTAATTTTAAAGGAGGTGCTCCAACTGAAAACAATCTGTTTAGATCACATCCTGAAAAGTAGAGGGGGGATTTCAGAGGCTAAAACAGAGCTCACCCAAATGCAGTATCTCTCCTTAATTTAACGGACTAGAAGTGTAGTTACTCCAGGCATCTCATGTTGTTCTCGATTTGAATAAAAATAGTTATCATGAAGAAATAAGGGCTAATTTCTTTGAATCTACCACCTCTTCACATGCGCTAAGGCTATCACCAATGGTGTTAATTGGTAGCTGGACAGAAGCTGACAGCTACTGAAAAGCCTTCAGACATTCATAATTTTCAGTGACTAGCAACAGGCTGATACCAGGTCTCACCAAAATTCATCATCTCTCTTGTGATGTCATTTCCCAAATAGTATTTTATACCAACAAAAACATCAAAGTGCTTTACAGATTTTAAGAAGACATCAGAAAAATTAAATAGAGGCAGGATTATCTACTGCACTTGGAACCAGACTTCAGCACTCTGCCTCCTGTGAGGCCACACTACCTTTCTCTGCTTCTCTTCTTTGCCTTGTTCCCTCCCTCTCTCCTCTGTTTAGACTGAAAGCATTTTGAAGCAGACAATATCTCAAATGCGTTTGCAAAAAAGCAGAAAACAGTCCTCCTGCAGTGAGATTTCTGTCTTGTGGCACTGTTTTGAAACACTGTCAGATGTAAATAAAAGACTTAACAAAACATATAATAAGGGTGAAGCGTGTGCTTAACACATATCTTCCTAGCTTGCATGTACTCTTCTAAGAAAAAAGAGTATTTTGTGTTTTTATGTAAAAATAGGATGTGTTTTTTTCTCAGGAGCTAGGGAGGTTACCAGGTAAATGTAAGCCTGTTAAGTATATACTGTAAAGAGAAAAAAAAAAAAAAACCAACAAAAAAGGAGAAAACAAGAATGGAAGAGAGGTGAACACCACCTATAGAAAGGCATACATTCTGCTTAACTATGTCAAGGAAGGGAAGAATAAGGAGTGTATGTCTCCCACTCCCTTACAATGTGACACACATCTACTTGCCCTCAGTTAACCAGAGTACAGATTTGAACCTGTGTGGCACTAAGCAATAGTGTAGCCTCTGGTATCGCTAAGCTTCTTTCTCTGCAACCCTGCAGCATGCTTGCCACTTATAGCTCCACCCTTTCCCACATGCTGCCATAGCAGTGTGTCCCAGAGTCTGTGGGACAGTATTTTTTTCCCTATTGTTCCCATGCTATTGCTCCCATAGCCATATACTTGTAAAGCCCAGCAATGTTCTTATGGTAGGTTCTATATGGGGCTTTCAGGCTTGCCAAGGATGCTGCCTTTACAGGTGATAGAGGGAGAAAGGCACGTCCAAAGGGCGAAAGTTACCTAAGACCCTTAGGAATGTCATCAAGAGCCCTTTGAATCATGGAATCCTAGAATCATCGGGTTCAAAGAGACCTACCAGATCATCGAGTCCAACCATTCCTATCAGACACTAAACCATGCCCCTTAGCACCTCGTCCACCCGTGCCTTAAACACCTCCAGGGAAGGTGAATCAACCACCTCCCTGGGCAACCTGTTCCAGTGCCCAGTGACCCTTGCTGTGAAAAATTTTTTCCTAATGTCCAGCCTAAATCTCCCCTGGTGGAGCTTGTGGCCATTCCCTCTCGTCCTGTCCCCTGTCACTTGGGAGAAGAGGCCAGCTCCCTCCTCTCTACAACCTCCTTTCAGATAGTTCTAGAGAGCAATGAGGTCTCCCCTCAGCCTCCTCTTCTCCAGGCTAAACAACCCCAGCTCTCTCAGCCGCTCCTCATAAGGCCTGTTCTCCAGCCCCTTCACCAGCTTTGTTGCTCTTCTCTGGACTCGCTCCAGAGCCTCCACATCCTTCTTGTGGTGAGGGGCCCAGAACTGAACACAGGATTCAAGGTGCGGTCTCACCAGCGCCGAGTACAGAGGGAGAATATCCTCCCCGGACCTGCTGGTCACGCCGTTTCTGATACAGGCCAAGATGCCATTGGCCTTCTTGGCCACCTGGGCACACTGGCTCATGTTCAGTTGCTGTCAACCAACGCCCCCAGGTCCTTCTCCTCCTGGCAGCTTTCTAGACAGACTTCTCCTAGTCTGTAGCACTGCACAGAGTTGTTGTTCCCCAAGTGCAGGACCCGGCATTTGGCCTTGTTAAACGTCATGCCACTGGACTCTGCCCAGTGGTCCAGTCTGTTCAGATCCCTTTGCAGAGCCTCCCGACCCTCCAGCAGATCCACACTTCCTCCCAGCTTAGTGTCATCTGCAAACTTGCTAAGGGTGCACTTGATGCCTTCATCCAGGTCATTGATAAAGACATTGAACAGGGTTGGACCCATGACTGAGCCCTGGGGAACCTCACTTGTAACTGGCTTCCAGCTGGATTTGACATCATTTCCCACCCCTCTCTGGGCCTGGCCATCCAACCAGTTTTCCACCCAGGAGAGTGTGCGCCTGTTCAGGCCAGAGCAGTAAAATAATGCCCTGATCTTTAGCAGTTATTGAAGATGCAATGGTACTCTGTTTAGACCTTTGTAAAACTTTAGTGCAGAAAATCGAGATTTACTCACACTTCTCCTGCATGTTTAAGTAAAAACAGTACTATTTCTCTCAAGACCAAAATGAACAAGGTATCACATATTCAACACGGCAAATATGTTGTTAGTCCCATAGTGAAAACTTTTGTTATGTATAGCAGGGTAGTTATTTCATACAGTCCTGTGTCCATTACCTATAATCCCAAATGAATATTCATTAGCAAAAAACCCAGAAAAAGTCCATAATATTCACACACCAAACAGGGCCTCCCTTTTTAAAGTTTAACTCTGTTGCACCTAGCTACAAAGAAAGCCTCTTAATATACGTTCAAGAAAGAGCTACTCTGGGCTTTTCCTCACAATTGAAATTGATTCCCATTACCTCTTTTCAGGTTTTTCTGTTTCAGCTGTTCTTAGGATGCGTAGGAGGCACGTTGCCTACCAGCCCTGCTACCCACATCTACGCCTTTATCTCTCATTGTGTCTCTCCCACTTTTCTCCTTCTCTTAGCAAGGATGCTTTGCTTCTCAGCTTAATCTTCATGTGAAAAATCTGATTCCAGCTGGTCCACGACTCCCTTCTTTGAAACCAGCTAGACGCATTTGGGCCATTCTGATTACCGCTTCCACATAAAGACCTTATGATGCTGGATGCAGGTTCTAGTATAATGTCCACTTCTCTGCTGGCAGAAGACGTATGGCAGAAAGAATGAGGTGGATTTCAGATAGTTCTAATGTTTGCTTTCCAAAAATCCATATTCACAAGCAGTCCAGCAAGTGCAGTCCAGCAAGTGCTTGTACTTTCAGGCACCAATACTGGCAAATTATCTAATGCACCATTTTTGTCTGTTTATTTGTTTTGCTTGGAAAAGGCTGTGGGGGGGAACTAGTCATAGACTATTTAGTATAAGCAGCTGCAAATGCAGCCAAAGTAAGGCCCTTCAGACAAAATTTTTTAAAGATTTTTGCTGTGTCTTCTCTAGTCTGTACCGCTGGTTTATTAGGCCAACTGATTTATTTCTCAGCTATCTTCGCACCTCACATTCACATCCATAACAGCATTATTTCTGCGCCCTGCTCCCCCTTTCCTCAATATCCTCAGAGTCTGTAACCTATCCTTTCCTCTGCTGCCTCTTTAACTCCCTCAGAAACAAAATACAAAAAAAGATTGTGAAATTAACCTTTTCCAGACTTATTTTCCTAGTACAAATAATACCTCTTTTTGTCAATCTTTAGGTATTGGCAGCAAAATCATGCACAGAAAAGAAAGTAAATTGAACTATGGTGATGACAGAGTATACTTTATAAAGCAATGGAGGATTATTCTGTATTGGGAGGATGCTTCATCTCAGATGCAAGTGAGAAAATAAGTGAGTTTTTACTATCATACTTACAATGTTTCATAAAAACAATATTCTTCCACAGAGATCTGGAATTTTAAACACATTCTGAATTTATTGAAACAGAGTGGCTGCTCCCGTTAAGTACGAACTGTTTTATGCTTTACCTGAGCTGGTAGAAGCAGGGGACTTGCTGCGTCGGGATGGGCCTGGGCTCTTGGTGGTGCTCCTACGTGAAGTTGAAGCTATTTTGGTATAGGAAGTGGATTTCACCACCCGACATTCTAAAAGACAAAGAAACTTCATAAGTTAGCAATTAAGAAAACCAGCAAGATTCTGTAACACAAAGAGCAATGAAAAGCAAAAACATTTAGCCCACGCTTGTTTTCATTCATCTTGAGGAGTTTTATAGGAAAATATAAAATCTATATAAATGGCTCCATTAAAATCCAAGTACTGTATGTACCACATCCCAGAGAAAGAACTGCTGCAGTAATACAGCCTTTCAGGTACCATGGTTACTGCAGATACTTGGGACAGCCTAATTTAAGAGTGCTGGGACTACACATAAAATGTATTTGCTTTTGAAGATTTAAATACAAGTAATGCAGTAGTGTTTTTGTAAAAGATCCAAATGCAATGTAAGCATTTTTTTGTCAGCACAGGCAGTCCCCTCTAGAAGAACCAGAAGGCTCCTTTTACATATCAAAATGTTAAGCCTGTACAAGATGACGCAGATGTCTGTCACTCATGAAAGATTTGTGAAGCAGGTTTGTTGTTCCTGCTTAATCCTCTGAAGAGCAACAGCCCACATTGTATAGCATACGCAATTCATTACAGGTTGAGGGAAATGGCACTACTTGCTCGTGAGACATCCGTAAAATCAATGAAGAGGCGAAATTACACTCCCACTTGAGAACACTGCAAGATGTTCAGGTTAGAGTTCATATACTCCCACACAGCTCTGTAGGCATTCTTACATTATGCCTGCAAAATGGTTCTTGGCCCGAGGATGAAAGAACTAGGTGTACATAACACTGATGTCTTGCACTCGTAACGGATACTAAATGAATCACTGGACGTATTATACACTTAGGGAAAAAAGAGAACTTCTTAGCCAATATACAATTAGAAGTCTGCAGCAATGTTTACTCTATCTTCATCTGACAATGTCAGTATACTTCACTTGTTTAAAAATACATCAATAAACATTTAGTTCTGTATCAGACCTGTTCTCTATTTTTTTCCCATGGTTAAGGTTCCTTAACATAGGCTAATAGAAATAATCAAGAATTTTTCCTCCCTATTCAGAGAATACCATGTAAAAGCTTTACATTATTTAGTCTTCACAGATGATCAGTGGAGCCTGCAACATAGTTTAGAAAGATTACAGAACAGAGAAATAAAACTGGGCATAACTAATTAACTTAAACATCTCAGAATACAAAATGATGTCATGAAGTGTATTCCTCTTGGCTGCCCTGTTTGTCTTTCATCAAGCTGTCAAAGGAAGCAAGAACTGTTGCATTACTGAGGGAATATCCAGCACAGCTGAAAGCAGAGGGAACCAGAGAAATACCCTGGTTTTCCCAAAGAAGCTTTTGTTCCCAAACACTCCCACTTTCTTAATGCCCAATAGCAGCTAATTTCTTTCTGTTGACATTTTATGTGATTCATTGGTGACTATTCTCTTTTTATACCAAATGATGAGTGGAAATGGAAAAAAAATATTTACTCAGTTGTAAGAGGAAATGATCAGCTGAACACAGGGGGAATTAGTTTAAAGCTTTCAAGTAGATGCTACTTGGCAGCTACATCAGGGACCTTACATTGATGTATTGGTATGAATTTGTCAAATGCAAACAGGATCTTCACCTTCCCTGTAACAAAAGATTTAAAATGTCCAAACACCTAACAGCCAACCTGTTTGATAATGTAAAACTAAGACATGATCCTATTGTGGGCCCCACTCACAGCAATCAGTTGGAAAGGAAACTGAATATTCCAATGGTCAATAAACTGAAAGACTAGAGCTGAATGACTCAGTCAAGCTAAAATGATTACTAATTAGTCATTTACTTAGCAGAAGAACTTAAAAGTCCCTGAAAAAAACAGCCAGATACTTTACTATGTAGAAAGCTTTTCTCTGTTTGCTGCTCATAAAGAAAACAATTAGCTGAATCCCTCTTGCAATTCATGTTATGCATTAAATCTTAACTCTTATCTTATTTCAAGTATTAATACTCATTGAGGTTCTCTGAATAACTTATAAGCACCTAGAGTCAGAACAAGGTTAGAGATACAATTTTGCATCTGAATGTGTATATCCCCTCATAGTATTAGAAACGATCAGGCAGAAACCGGTGTAATCATTTGATGTAATGACTTCAGTCATTTAAGCTGCACCAAAAAGTCTGCCCCAAAAGTGCAAGTTACTATGAAAAATGTAAACAAAGGGAAAAGTGATGAGTACATCTTTGGGTGTTGGGTCATACACAGAGTTGTTTAATGTATTTTCACAAACAATATCTTATCCCCAGCTACCACTGAACGCTTATTAGACATGAGCTTATAATCAATTATTCTTAATAAAATCAACTTGTACATAACATATACAAGTCTCAGCAACCTCACTGACTGTCAAGAAGGACTTAAAGGGAGTTTATGATTCAAACTGAGCAAGCTGGACAAGACTGATCGTCTTTGGGAAATGGTTGATAAGAATCTTAAGTGAAACAGTGTTTAGAGCAAGCTGAACAAGTATTAATTGTTCTTATGTTATTGCTCAGTATTCACGGCGACTGACGGGCTGGATGATTTATATATTTTTGTCCTTGTGATATTTTCAGTTAAAAAGTTAAGCAGATTGGTAAACTCTCCTTTTTGATGTCTCTCGTATTTTCATATTTACAATTCATGACAACACAGTATTCCAGACATGGCTGGAATGTCTGAGTGCTGAGCATGTGCTGAGTAGAGGGGTCTAATTACTATCCTGTCTCTACTGTCTCTGGCCCTGTTTATACAGCCCTGGATGCTGTTAGCACTTGATCTCAGGACATCTCTCCTCTTTATTTTGTGCAACATAAATTTTCTCTCTTCCCTTATTTTACTATTTGTACAAACACTTTTAAGCTCAGTTATGAACTTCTTTGGTACAATTTTCTTTTTCCTCTCAAAAACAAGTTGGAGGTCATGAAGTTTGAACTACCATAGGGACAAGGTAAGGAACACAAAGTTCCCGAGAGTGCATGGTGGAAGTAGTAGGAACTAGTACAACTAGGAGGAATCCCAACTTGCGAGTTCTTGATTCTTCCAGTCAAATGTATAAAATATAAGCATGAGGTAATTAAGGGATACTAAAATGCAGAATCATAACGCCTTCAGTCTCAAGCTCTGTGATGTTCCATTTCCAAAATGTTTCATTAGCTTCTAAGTTCATTAGATTTTACAATGGTGAGAAAGCAGCAGAGAGTAACTAATATGCAACAAATGTGTCATAAAATGAAAAAAATTAACATGTTTCTAGAGAAGACTGTGAAAAGTCATCTAAATTACCAGGAGATCAAAAAGCCTTACTTGTCAGCTACCATTAATTTGACTGTACGGCCTTCATGAATCCTTTCTGGGCTCAAATATGCCTCTCTGCTGTGATTTGCTCTTTTTGAGGCCCGTATGTAGAGGATAGATATTTATTTTTTCAATATCTCTGCCAATCTGTTTCTCTAAGACGAGAACATTTAACTTGGTTTCAGCAACAGCTGTATCCCACAGATAAGAAAGGAGTGAGGATCAAGGATGTCTGTGGTTCTTGGTAAGCCACTTTACTGTAAGCCTTAGGCTAGTACCTTTTACCAGTGCTTAAAGACTTCAGCCTCGCTAGCAATGCCCTCAGGACAATCAGTAGATCATTACTCCAAGTGCAGTACTAATTTTAGTTTTAATGTTGAGTACTTTGTTCCATGTTGCTAATTCTTAATGCAGCTAATAAGATTTTACTTTTCAGTTGCATACACGCCTTCAATTAAAACCAGTAATCTTCTTTGCAGAACTAAGTTCCACTCCCTTCAGCAAAAGGGAAATGGAACCATCCTGTCTAGTGGCATTGACACACACTACAATTCACCCAACCCTACTGATGAATCAGTGGCAGCTATGACTTGTATTCACAGCATGTTCAAAAGGGTAACTATCATACAGTTTCCAGAAATGAAAGAGATAAAGGGTGTTTCACAGAGGTTTAAGTAATTTCAGATCTTTTATAGTCATGGTTGTGTCTACTTCGATTTTCTTCCACATGTCTTCCCATTCAAAGTGCTCCTGATGCAGATGGACAGTGATTTATGCGTATAATACAAAATCCTAAAGTTTCACCCCATGAACTAAGCTAACTGTCACTGTAAATGTAAGTTTTTCTGAGACATCTTATCTACTGATTTGATTTCTTACTAGTAACCAGTCCTCTATTCATGACAAGAATCAGGAATTCTGCATACTAATTATCTGTGGTAGCAAACACCTAAATCTTTCCTTTCCACCAATAAACATGGTTTGACTGGGGCATAAGATCTAGAAAAAATGAAGATTTCCTTTAATGTGAAAAAATAATTCTCCAGTTCTGAAAATGGGATAAGTACTGACGATATCAAGAGTGATATCAAGAAGAAGAGGAATGTTTATGGGCTCTGGAAGAGGGGACAGGCCTCTTGGGTAGACTACAGGAGGGAAGTGAGATTGTGTAGAGAAAAAATCAGAAGGGCAAAGGCTCAACTAGAAATCAAGTTGGCAAAGTCTGTGAAAGATAACAAAAAATCTTTCTATAAATATATAAATAATAAAAGGAGGACTAGGGAGATCATACAGTCCCTATTGGATGCAGAAGGAACAACAGTGACAGGGGATGAGGAAAAGGCTGAGGTACTTAATGCCTTCTTTGCCTCAGTCTTTAATTGTAAAGGGAACAATCTTTCTGCACAAACCCCGGAGCTAGAGGAGCAACATGAGGCTCCCATGGTCCAAGAGGAGGTGGTCAGAGCCTTGCTAGCCTGACTAGACATCCACAAGTTTATGGGGCCGGATGGGATTCACCCAAGGGTATTGAAGGAGCTGGCGGATGTGCTGGACAAACCCCTTTCCATCATCTTCCAACAGTCCTGGAAGACTGGGGAAGTTCCACTGGACTGGAGGCTGGCTGATGTTGTGCCCATCTACAAGAAGGGTCGCAGGGAGGATCCAGAGAACTACAGGCCTGTCAGTCTGACCTCAGTGCCAGGGAAACTCATGGAACAGGTGATCTTGAGTGCTATCATGAAGCACATGCAAGAGTACCAGGGGATCAGGCCCAGTCAACACGGGTTCACAAAAGGCAGGTCTTGCCAAACTAACCTGATCTCCTTCCATGACAAAGTGACTCGGCTGCTGGACGAGGGAAAGGCTGTGGATGTATCTTCCTGGACTTCAGTAAAGCCTTTGACACAGTTTCTCACAGCATTCTGCTTCGGAAACTGTCAGCCTCTGGCCTGGACAGGCGCACACTCTCCTGGGTGGAAAACTGGTTGGATGGCCGGGCCCAGAGAGGGGTGGGAAATGATGTCAAATCCAGCTGGAAGCCAGTTACAAGTGAGGTTCCCCAGGGCTCAGTCCTGGGTCCAACCCTGTTCAATGTCTTTATCAATGACCTGGATGAAGGCATCAAGTGCACCCTTAGCAAGTTTGCAGATGACACTAAGCTGGGAGGAAGTGTGGATCTGCTGGAGGGTCGGGAGGCTCTGCAAAGGGATCTGAACAGGCTGGACTGCTGGGCAGAGTCCAGTGGCATGAGGTTTAACAAAGCCAAATGCCGGGTCCTGCACTTGGGGAACAACAACCATGTGCAGTGCTACAGACTAGGAGAAGCCTGGCTAGAAAGCTGCCAGGAGGAGAAGGACCTGGGGGTGTTGGTTGACAGAGACTGAACATGAGCCAGTGTGCCCAGGTGGCCAAGAAGGCCAATGGCATCTTGGCTTGTATCAGAAACAGTGTGACCAGCAGGTGCAGGGAGGTTATTCTCCCTCTGAACTCGGCACTGGTGAGATCACACCTTGAATCCTGTGTTCAGTTCTGGGCCCCTCACCACAAGAAGGATGTTGAGGCTCTGGAGCGAGTCCAGAGAAGAGCAACGAAGCTGGTGAAGGGGCTGGAGAACAGGCCTTATGAGGAGCGACTGGGAGAGCTGGGGTTGTTCAGCCTGGAGAAGAGGAGGCTGAGAGGAGACCTCATTGCTCTCCGTAACTATCTGAAAGGAGGTTGTAGAGAGGAGGGAGCTGGCCTCTTCTCCCAAGTGACAGGGGACAGGACGAGAGGGAATGGCCACAAGCTCCACCAGGGGAGATTTAGGCTGGACATTAGGAAAAATTTTTTCACAGCAAGGGTCACTGGGCACTGGAACAGGCTGCCCAGGGAGGTGGTTGAAGTCACCTTCCCTGGAGGTGTTTAAGGCACGGGTGGACGAGGTGCTAAGGGGCATGGATTAGTGTCTGATAGGAATGGTTGGACTCAATGATCCGGTGGGTCTCTTCCAACCTGGTTATTCTGATTCTATGATGAAGGAAAAGCTACGCAATAAAAGCTACGCAATAAGAGCTGCAATAAAATACGAACAATTAAAGCCATCTAGGCCTCACTGAAACCCAGTAAAACAGATAATCTTTCAAGCACCAGCTTCACCCAACCTAAGGATGCTTTCAGATGTATGTACTACTCTAAAAACTCCTTGTAAGTTACAAATAAGGAAGGTATTAGTGAATTCATGGATTATCACTAATACCTCATTCAACTCTAATGCCTAACTTTTAAAGTCTTTCCTTGTTTCTAAATTCAGTGAAGTTGCAAAGGAAGTTTGTTCTAAAAAGGTAAATAGATTTTATGCATGCTGAAAATATTCTAATTATTTTCCAAATACTGTATTTGTAGGTCATCAAATTTAGAAAGCTTCTTCAACACCTGTTTGCCTAAATAGATCTGAACTATTTCCTACTGAATCCACGTGAATGAATTTGGATGTGTAAAGTATTATTTTATGAAACTGAAATTGCGTTATCAGAAATTATTTTTAAAAAACATGAAGACCAAGTTGAAATAGGAATTTTATTTGTCATTCGACTAAAAAGCTCTGCTAGTACACTGGTAATGTTTAATGTGTATGACTTGCCACACACACTGCTCCACTTCTAGAGATTTTAATTATCAGTGTTTGCTCAATATACTTTACCCAAGCTTTTCCAATGCTGATATAAAAGTTCACTAGTTAGACCCTTTATTCAGAACCATCCCCTAGCTACTATAAGCTCACTGCAACTTCAATGACCAAAATATCAGTAAGGTGCTTTTAACTGTAAATGGTTAAGATGGCACAACTGATTACAACTGCAATCAACTGCATTATTTTTATTTATGGCCTAAGCATTATTCCTCATGAAACAAAGAAATGTGTCCTGCCTTTGCTTATGGCATTCTTTTTCTTTCTGTGACAAAAGCCTGTTGATTGGACATATACTCTAACAGCAGACATCCCTCAAATATCTCTGGTGAAATCAGGGGAAAAATTCATCACTGAATGCCTCCCTTTATCTGCACAATTTGGATGGCATTTTTCTTGGCATTGTTTTTCTCATATAACTGGAGATGAAATGAGAGGATGGTAAAAATTCATTAGTTCTTAATTTTCCTGTTCAGCAAGGTCAATAGCTTGCTTTCCTGTCCAGCACATAAAGGTAATATTTGTAATATTACCTATTAAAATCATCTTGTTCTTTTCTTTGAGAAGAAACAGACCTCCTATCCAATCCATATGGTAAGTATTAGCATTATCCTTAGCACCACATCCACAGGCATTCCATCAATTTCTCTTTTGGGTTCCAGCCTAATAGAAATGCAGATTTTGCAGTCCAAGAGAGTACTACACGCTATCTGAAAAGTATAATTTGTTTTCAATATCTTCCACTTCAAATGACTCTTTTGAAAGTTTACAAGCTCAAGTCCTTTCCACGATTAGAAAAGTAAATGCTCCCATTTGCAGAGCATTGGCATCACATGGAAAACATCAGCTAAAAGTATTATTGAGAAACATTAATTCAAAGCAGCTAACTTTTAACGTATTTTAACCATGTCTCCTTAAGTTACAGATTTTTCCATGTAACTGATCTGTGGTGAGGGAGTGTCCTATTTATCTCTGATGTGACGTTTTTTCTCAAGTAAAGGTGAATATTTATAGCACACTTTTCAGTCTAACAACTTTATTATGCAGTGTTAAGTTTCAAAAGTCTTTATTTTCTTCAAAGAAACAAAATACACTATAATGGATAAAGATTGTATTCACAACGGTTAAACATAAACCGAGTTCCCACGCCACTTACACAGCTAACTGGTTAGATTAGTAAGGAGTCTTGCACAAAAAAGTATATACCAATATAATCTATTCATTAAAAGCAGATGACCATGAGAATCTGTGTGTTTAATATTTTTGTTTGTTTCAATTTTCATTAAAAAGACTATCTGTAATCAGGCAGATACCTTTAGCAACAGCAAGATTAGCAGATGACGCACACAAAAACCATAACAGGTTAGACACTCCTTAGGTAACATTTTCAAATTAGCTAGATGTGTAGAATATTTAGGGACATACCTGAGACAATCTCTGAGCTACCAGACACTATTTTCTGAGAACGGTGAAGGACAAGTAAGGTTCAAAGAGACTAGAACAGTCAAAGCAAGTGCTGATCTTTAAAAACAGGATAAAGCAGAAAACTGGTGGCTGCAGAATCACGGAATCATTGATTCATAGAATAGTTTCGTGTTGGAAGGGACTTTAAACTAGACTAAACTAGACTTAATCTAGTTCTAATCCCCTGCCATGGGCAGGGGCATCCCACTAGATCAGGCTGCCCAAGGCCCCGTCCAAACTGGCCTTGAACACCTCCAGGAATGGGGCAGCCACAACTTTCTTGGACAACCTGTGCCTCACTGCTTTCATGGTGAAGAAATTCTTCCTAATGTCTAATCTAAATCTGCCCCTCTCCGGCTTATACCCATTCCCCCTCATCCTATCACCACAGGCCTTTATGGTCAGCCTTACTTGAGATTCTGGAAAATATTATCCAGAGGGAGGGTACAGAAAAGACAAAGCCAGTCTCTGTTTCTCTTGTCGCAAGATCAAAGGCAATGGGCTCAAACTGAAACACAGGAATTTCCCTCTGAACATCAGGAAACATTTCTCTACTGTTAGGGTGAACTAGCAGTGGCACAAGTTGCCCAGAGAGGTGGTGGAGTCTCTAGCCTTGTGGATATTCAAGACCTGTTTAAACATGATCTTGGACATCTGGCTCCAGATCACCCTGCTTTGAGCAGTGAGATTGGACTAAATGACCTCCAGAGGTCCCTTCCAACCTCAACCATGATGTGATTTTGTGATAATACAAAACAATGAAGGAAATAAACTAGTTGAAGCTTAGAAGAAATCAAAATGATATATAATTGTCTAAATGGTTTTCTCAAGACCTAGCTGTGTCAAAGTAACCTTCCTATGACAGGATATCAGCGAGTGGACAGTAGAGATGATATACTTTTCTAACTGAATTCTGAAAACCCAAGCAGCAACTTAGGGAAATACCATCCATAGAAACTGCTTTTAAGATGGGTATTGGAAAACCAAGCCAGAGTAGTTACCAATGGTTTACTGTCAAACTAGGAGAGAGTGAGCTCAGGAGCTCACCAGGGATTTGTTTCTAATATTTTTAATAATAAACTGAACTCACATTTTAGATCCAGAGATGACACTATTATATGTAAACCAGTAAGCATTGTAGAAGAACATAAATGGTACTTAGAAGAATCCTGAAAACTGGAGAAGTCAAAAAAACCCCAAAACAAAACAAAGAAAACCCAGGTAGAACTCAACAATTCCAAAGTACTAAAACCAGGAAAGAATAAGCTATCAGAAGCTAACTCACTACAAGAGCTTGTTGTATAAATGTTAAACTGCAGTTCCATGAAGAGGGACATAGATTTTGCAGACATGCTGAATCTGAAGCAAATTACTGCAGCAAAAGGAATCAACATCCTGTTGGTACAAACAGGAGCACTCTGCAGAAGATACCTGAATAATCCTTCTCCAGTGCTACTACAATGCAAGCTAACACAACAAATCCACTGTTGCATTTCCCATTTAGAAACAAGGCCTTCAGAGGTTTGAGAGAACACCAATATAAGAACTCTGGGAAACATGACCAATGAAGGATAACTAATACAAATGGGATTTTTAGTTCAGAAAAGAAGTAATGAGACAAAATAGCAGCTTTCAATAGTTTAATAGACTGCCAAAAAGAAGAAAAAAAAAATTCCTACTAATAATTGCATCACAAATAGGACAAAGGACACTGATTTTAAGTTTCTAAAAGGTAGATTAATTTAGACATGTTGAAACATGTTTTCAGATGCAAGGAAAAGGAAGTACTGGAACAAGTTATGTGGAAGACTCATCGAATTTCCCTAACTACAAATTCACACAAACAGGTTAGCCAAAAACCTGTAAAGTCAATTTAGATACAGCAGGTCCTCCCTTGGGACCAGTGAGATCACTTCTATGATTCTTTTGATTAAATCTTCAGAGTATGACTCATATAAAATATTCAAAAGTTTTTTCACTGTCAGCACTTCCGGATTTCTCTGGAAGATAAATAAAAGAAAGAGAGGCACTGTAATGTAAGACTAACTAGAATTCTAAGAACACTTTAACAAGGGAAAAGTGCTTGCTTAATGGATGAATTAAAATGATTATCATTTCTTGAGTGGGATGACAATATATTGAGACATAAATCTTTTATTTGTCTTCAAAAGCCAGACTGTTTAGCTTTAAGAACTACTTCAGGCAGGGCATTAGAAGAATTGATATCTCCCCCAAAAATGCAACAATATCCCCTGTTCTCTCCTTCACATACAATTCAGAATCTTGATGGCCAATATTCTCACCTACCATTGAAATTGATTTTGTGATGACAGAGCTGCTTGAGAAGGCATGGCTTTATCTACGTCTTCCACAACTCAATCTGGTCTAGAGAGAGATCTTTCATTCTTCAGCCAATAAACAGGTATGTCCAAATGAAAAAAATAAATAATGAAAACAGAAACTCACACATGCTAGCCCAGTTCAAGAAAAAACAATCAGCTAAAAACATGTTAGCCCGCACATTCCTCTTAAGAAGTCTGGATTGTAAATGTTTGAAGCATGGATAACAGCTTCATATGTGAATGATGCTTAAACAATAATCAGCAAGCAGTGGGTAGGCAAAGGAGGACAGGAGGAATGCTAACTATGTATCAATATAATTCTATTCATACATACTCAGTTAGACCATTGTTGGAGGAAATGCTTTACACTCTACCTCATATAATTACAGGTATTATTTATAATAGAATCTAACATTTCAGTGTATTATTGTTCTTACGTCTTCTAGAATGGAACAATTCTTCTTTGTGTTGGCATTTTTCTATGACATGGGACACATTAATATGACTGACAAAGTATGCTAAGCCTAACAACGTGGTATACAAGAATGCCTTGTAAGGGTATCCAATTTTTTAAATTCTTTGGCCCATGTAATTTTGTATTTGTTTTTTGGTGATGTCCAAGAAACATCTCTACTCCTGTATCTCCTCCATTAATTAATTATGGAGACATATTCATTGTCAATTTTTTAAAGTAAAGATCAAATTCTTTAAAGGGTGTGAAGAGGATTGTCATATGGGTTGACAAAACACTGGGCTGCTTTTGAGATGAAGTTGTGTAGTAACTATGAAAGATGAAAAAATAATTAATTTAACAAGTTCTACCATTTTATTCTTTGTGACTCACACACAGTTTTCTCAGATATGTTCTTTATTTAAAGACTCACTTCTCAAAAAAAATACATTCAGAAGTTTGGGACTATTCAATATTTGGAAGTGAGAGTATTCCTACTCTTGGAAGGGTTATAACACTCAGAAGCTTTTTCTGAACATATAAGGAACAGCTAACAGTAAATACTTAGTGCAAAATCAATGTTTAATAATTTATTTTCCATAACTATTCTCAAAAAGACACTTAATTTCCAGTGAGAAATCACTCAAATATACTTGCTTTTACAAGAATATTTTCAAAAAAATAAATACCAAGAATTCAAAACACAGTTTAACCACAAGTTAACTTAAAAACTAGGTTTATTCACAGGATAGAGACATTCTAAGAGAAAACGTGACTTTTCACAAGCTTCAGCACATAAACATCAATGTTCTTCAAAGTCACAAATACTGAATCAGGCAACAATGCCAATGATATGATACGACATCATATCTGAGAAGTCATTGCAGTCTGGCAAAGTTCCCACTGGCTGGAAAAGGGGAAAAATAACCCCCATTTTTAAAAAAGGAAGATCCAGGGAACTACAAGCTGGTCAGTCTCACCTCTATGCCAAGCAAGATCACAGAGCAGATTCTCCTGGAAACTTCTGAGCACATGGAAAATAAGGAGGTGACTGGTGACAGCCAGCACATATTCACTAAGGGCAAATGATGCCTGATGAATTTGGTGATCTTCTACAATGGGGTTACAGCGTTCATGAATAAGGGAAGAGTTACTGGCTTCATCTGCCTGGATTTGTACAAAGCATTTGACACTATTCCATACAACATGGAGAGACATGTATTTGATGGATGGACCACTTAGTGGATAAGGAATTAGCTGGATGGTCACAGTCAAAAAGTTCTGGTCAAGAACTCAATGTCTAAGTGGGGGCCGGTGACAAGTGGCTTTTCTTATGGGTCAATATTTGGACTTATATTGTTTAACACTGTTGTGGGAGACATGGACCATGAGACTGAGTGCACCCTTAGCAAGTTTGCCAATGACACCAAGTTGTGTGGCACAGCTGAGATGCTAGAGGGAAGCAATGCCATCCAGAGGGCTTGAGAAGTGAGCCTATGCTAAGATCATGAAGTTCAACAAGGCCAAGTGCGAGACCATGCACCTGGGTTGGGCCAATCGCAAACACAATTAAAGGCTGGGCAGAGAATGGATTAAAAGTAGCCTTGAAGATAAGGACTTGGGGGTGGATGGAAAGCTCAGCATAAGCTGGGAATATGAACTTGCAGCCCAGAAAGCCAACTGTATCCTGGGCTGCATCAAAAGAAGAGTGACGAGCAGGTCAAAGGAGAAGATTCTTGCCCTCTGCTCCAATCAAGTGAGACCTCACCTAGAGTCCTGTGTCCAGTTCTGGAATCCGCAACAGAAGAAGCATATGGAACTGTTGGAATGGGTCCAGAGGAGGGCTACAAAGAAGATCAGAGTGCTGGAACACCTCCCAGATGAGGAAAGGCTGAGAGAATTGGGCTTGTTTAGCCTAGAGAAGAGAAGGCTCCAGGGAGATCATATAGTAGCCTTCCAGCAATTAAAGAAGACCTATTGGAAAGCTAGGGAGGGGCTTTTTATCAGAGAGTTCAGGGACAGGATGAGGGATAATGGTTTTAGGATGAAAGAGGGGAGATTTAGACTAGATATTATGAAGAAATTTTTTATTCTGAGGGTGTTAAGGCACTGAAACAGGTTGTCCAGAGAAGTCATGGATGACACATCCCTGGAGGTGTTCAAGGTCAGGTTGGATGAGGCTTTGAGCAACCTCATCTAGTGGGAAGTGTCCCTGCCCATGGCAGGGGAGTTGGAACTAGGTGACCTTTAAGGTCCCTTCTGATCCAAGCCATTCTATGATTTTATAAAACACAGTCCGTAGGATTCCTGATTTCCATTCTACTAGTATCTGGAACCCAAGCAGCTCTTCCAGAACATCACACATCTCCTTTGTAACTGAAATGTAGAAATATTAAATATAAAATATCCTTGCCTTAATTTTCCAGCTTGCTTCTAACCTCCCTGTGGTTTTGTTGGTGTCAGTCCCAGCTTCCCATATGTCTGTTCCTCCCACAAAAAAAGCTTCTGCACTTTCTCTGACACCAACTCCTATGAACAGAAAGCTCTCCCTGAGGCAACCTGCACAAGGCAGCTTCCCCCTCTGTATGATCCCCCGATGATTTTATAGTTTAAATATTGTAATCGGAATGATGTAACACAATGCAAAATAAACAGATGGGCAAGAAATATAAAGCACGGCCAGGTCTAAACTGGAAAACATCACTGCCAGAAATGTTGTTGGGCTCACAGCTGCAGACATTGCTCCTGGGATGCATGCACACTGAAGCTTTGCTGGCAGCTGTGTTGCTGGCTGAGGTTTGCAGCATGTGGTTCTACTTAGGTGCCACAAGCTGGGCTTTGTTTGCTTACTCCACAATTACATGTGTCTGCATGCAAACCTGTGGAGATAAAAGGTAATTCTGGATGCCAAAACTCTGCTATGTATGTAGATCAGGCATGTTTTCCTCTGCTGAAAGAATGCTATGAACAAATGGGAGTTTTTTGATGAGGCATTTTTACTCTGTGACTGCAAGTAGAGATCTGGAGGTTTAGATTTAACTTGAGTACTGGTAGCAACCTAGCTGCAAGAAAACGGAGCTTGGAAAGGTAAATTAGCATATGTCAACTTCTATGGTATTGCAACAGAATGCTTGACTGTGTGAGCAGGTTTATTTAAATCTCACTTGGGCATCTCTAGTATTAACAGGAATTCTGTGATGGTAGTGAAGAAAAATAATCTGTCCCTGTACAATTTCTTTCCTAATTATTACTCCATGCTCTTTTTATGGGACATAAGGTGTAATTAATCAATCATACAAAAGCAGAGTACCAGAGACAATGCTTTAAAGAAAAGTAATTCTAACAATAAAGAAATATTGGATATAAGAGATGACTACTATAAAGATAAACCAGTACAAATGCAATGATAAATCACAAGAGGACATGGTAAATGAAGCCCTCAAGCATTCAGGTTGTCCCACTGCCCTGCAGATTGTGACTGGATAATGGTGTTTCTGTAGCAGTCATGGTCTAAAGCCAGGAGCAAGGAACACTTGATGGACTGAGCTATACATCCTGAGTGCCCAACTGAAACAGCTGAAAAAGGGAAGTAACATTCCAGCTCCCTGAACTGCTTCAAACAAGTAGGACCTTTTAAAGAAGCCAACCTGATGCATAAATTGCCTTCCTGCTCAAAAAGGAGCTCCTTCACATCTGATGAAACCAGCTTTCTTGTAACTTATAACCTAGATATTCTATGGCCTGCTCACATGTGAGAGGAATACTGTACAGTGCCTACAGTAGAGTCTGAAATTAAGTCTCTAGAGTCTGAAACTATTATAAAACTAAGATATTTATAGATTTAAAAGTAATAGTTATAGATACAGAAGTAATGTTTCAGATGGGCTGAAAGCCATTATGGGGACAGAAGGAGTTTTCTGAAGAGCATCAATACCTCATTTCCAGCAGAGTAGGATCTGTAGGATCTGAAATACCTGATTTAACATCTGGGGTGCATTGAAACAGACAAATGCAAGCAAAGATTTTAATTTTGTTCATTATTTCTTCCATTCCTTCAATTAAATGAGTATTTTTATGGGGTAAACATGACTTTAAAACCAGATACACATAAAAAGGTATTCCGCATCTATCCCCAAACTCTTAACGCTTTATTGGGACAAGCTTGCTAATTACATAGTGACGTAACAAGCTAACACAGTTGAATTATATAGTTGCTATCTGCTAAACTGGTCCACTTCCAGTTAACAGTCAGGTGCCAGAACACATGAAAGGAATGGATTGATGAGGCAGGAGAATATAATGATCCATATATATTTTATTGAGGCAAACTTTTTTTGTGGCTACTGATGCAAAGATGACGGAAAAATTTACACAAATGCTTCCAAAACTAATCAGAGATTTTGAGGCAGAACACATCATCCACCACAGTTCCTACTCACAGGCACCTCATCAATGATTTAACATGACAGAGGGGACTGCAGCTTCATTATCTGGTGATATTTTATTTATTCATATTTAATTACCACATAGCATAACAATTCAAAACTTGACTGCATTGCAGAAGATGAAGGAAGGAATGAAGCTGTTATACTGGCTGTACTAACACATCTGCTTCACAGACCTAGAGGGATTCATATACCACAACATATAATAAAAATGAAAAAACACTTATATTCTACAAATGAGTTACGAAGTCACCACATTAAAACTGGGTGAAATAAACAACCATGTCTTAAAAATTTATATAGTGGACATGAAGAATCCTATTTATCTTCATTATATGCTGAGAGTGTTTGGGCCAAAATCCCCAATTTAGGTGAACCATGAGGAGGAAAAAAAAATGATGGCAGGAGGAAAAAAAAGGTAACATGACAAATTAGCAGAACCAAACCTCTGCTGCAGTGGGAGGGAGAGGTGAAGGCCAAAGTGTAGATTAATCTTGCTATATCATATGGTCTTGATCTTAAAAATTTCTCTGCGTGTTTAGCAGAAATCACATGCACAATGGGGAGACTTTGAACAGATCAGGAGCCAGAGCAGATTAAGACAAAATGGGGCCATATCCAAAAAGCCGTCAACCTCCCACCCTTTCCTGCAGACTCCCACGTGTGCAGGAGATTGTTCCATGGCTCCAAAGTGCTCATCTGTGCTGGGCTCATTGACGAGTGCTCTCACTCCCTGTACCTCTGACAGAGAATAAGTTTTGACTTCTCTTTTCACATCAATATGAGTCAAAGCTGTGAACACAGGCCTTTGGAACTCCTCTTACTTTGTGGCCCCAAATTATTGTGCTGATCCAATCATACACACAAAAGTGGATTGATGCCCCATTAAAAAAGAAATAGTATTCTTAAAAAGCAAAAAGAATGAGAAATTTCATTCGGTCTGTTTTAAAAGTTTATTTTTTTTAAAGGGGTTCAAACAGATGATCAGGTTCCTGCAGCCTACTGAGTTACCGACTGTCAGCTGAGTCACAGCAACTATCTGCATCTATGCACGGTAAAAGTGACATAATATATAGCTTAGCTGAGCCTGCAATAGAAGACAACTAAATCACATACACGTGGACAGTATGATGTGCAATTCCTCTTCAACTTATTGAAATTGCTCATGTATGCAAACTTTGAAGTCTACCAGACAAACACATAATTTAGAACAATAATTAAAAAAAACCCCATAAAATTCAAAGGGTTTTAAAGTAATTATTTATTTAATGAGTGCCACAATGACAAAATATGAAAAAGGACCCCTAAAAAGTATAAATCTTGTTGTATTTATTAACTTGAAAATTCAAATTCATCGGTATGGAAAACTGTTTGACCAATTTGCTTTCAGAACATCTAGGTGCTAGAACATTGTCCATTCATGTAAATCTAACCCTATTTTAAGATAAAAGATAATTTGTTCCATGATTTATGGTCTTACGGACTTCCCGTACTGAATTAAGCAGCTAAAACGTCCTCTACCATGCTGCAAATTATATTATTATTATTATTATTATTATTATTATTATTGCATACACATATACACTGATTGATACTTTTTATTTGAATTCTTTGTAGGTGAGGATAACATAATCATATTATGAGAAAGGGTTATACACCTGCTAATGACAAACTGTTATGAACATCTGCTCAATTTCTGTGCAAAGAATGCCAAATACAAATATCCACATGATTCCTAGTTTTACATTGGCAAAATTATTGCATTGTATGACTTGAGCGAAACCTCGTGTAAATCAGATACTGTGCTCCACACTCTTCATTCTAAAGAGCAATTCAACAGACACTTTTGTAGCTGTTGCTTTATATGTCTTCTTTGGTTACTGTTTTTATTCTTGTTATTTTTTTTTCAATTTCCTGATTAAATGACTTACATTTGTTTGCTCTTTCAATATTACCCTATAAATGTCTACCAACCAAGTTATTACTCACCAAACTAGGCAGAACTCTTTCTTCTTCCCCCTAATTTTACACTGCAACCATAACTCCTTGCTGGTTTCCTTCTAATAGTTAGATGTGCTTGAATGAAATGTGTTAGCTTGTACCTAATGCAATGCATGTGTTTATGAAACAGAGTGGATGCATACTCCATTTTCAAAAGACATAACAACACAGCAGCCATTTATGAAAGTTTTACTGTTTCTGATTCTCACTTCCCCTTCACCCCTCACTGACTACCAGAGTCCAACTGGAACATCTGGGTGCATTATATAATGGACTCTTTGTCTGAAGAAAAGTCATAGGAAACATTACGCTTTTCTTGAGGCAGGAGAGGTTAAGTGTATGGCAGCCAGGACAGGAGAAAGTCAAGAAGTCCAATGGAGAACTGTGATTCTTGAGGACAGAAATTTAAACGTATCACTTGGATGTATGAATACATTTGCACTGTATTCACCAACACTAGAATCTTGGTGAAGCACAAAGAAATAACTGTCATGGCAATGTGGTGTTCCTTTGCACCTCCCATACTGGAGGGAAAAAGCAGAAATAAAATAACCTCTAAACAGGTAGGAACAAATTTGTGAAGAAATTCTCCCTTTCCATTGCAGAATTTCTGCCAGGCTTTTGTGAATGGGCTATAATTCAAAGAAATGTATAAAGAATTTGGTTTGATCTGATATCTTTCTCTATCTTTGCACAACTTGCCACGTGTTAATTCATCTCAAGAGGGTGTATGCTACATTTTTTCTTTTGCTAGACTGCATCTTGGAGAGAATGGAGGGGCATGGTTTAGTGATTGATAGGAACGGTTGGACTCGATGATCCGGTTGGTCTTTTCCAACCTGGTGATTCTATGATACTATGAATAAAAGAGCTAATAAAACCTGGAGAAGTTATACAAGAGTTCTGCATTATTCTTCCATTTCAGCTTGGTGAGTAAGCCTTTAGAAACATAGAACTCTAGAACTCTTTAGAACTCTACATCCATCTTTGGTTTAACACAACACATTGCTTTTTACTACTATGGCAAATAGGCAATTCATTTCATTTTAATCTGAAGGTTAGATTAAATAATATGGAAAGTCTTACAGTATTAATTTTAGATGTTAGTGTTCATTTGTTGGTTTAGGTTTCTAGTTTTTGTTTGGTTTGTTTTAACATATATCTGCATAGATCCAGTCCTCAAATTTAACTGCACATCTTCTATATTTGGACACAATTGTATTGAACAAAAGATTTCTACATACGTAAGTACCTAAATATTTTATGGCTCCCCTAGCAATTTGAAATGTAAAATGAATCTCTATGGAAGCAATAGAATTTGAGCATAGCAGCGTGCTGCTGATCTCCACAAGAATAATTTTACATCTCGGGCATAAGCTATTTTTTCTCTATGTACGTAGGGGGTGGGAAAATATGGTGATTTTAATGTATTGGTACTATAGAAGTGGAGAACACCTACATAAAGCAAAAGCCTTATGCTTCACATATCTAGATTTATTCTAATATCTACTAAGCAACAAAGAAGACAAAAGACAGTTTTATCTCTTTTCCCCCTTTTCAACTTACATGGACAGAATACTAACCAGTTCATTTAAGCTGTTATCAGATATAGGACCTAGATTCACATTACAAGACACACCTCAAAAACCATCCGTTTCGTGACCTGAAGTAAGAAGAGCCTTGTTGCACACAGTAATGAGAATTCATTCATCCTAGTGAAGCTGGAGCTTCTCTAAGCTGGGTAATTTTTCTGCAAGCTTACCTAGTAATTTTGCACCTAAAACCAGAACCATGTATTTCACCCTTCATTTCTAGGAAGCAATACAGAGGCTGCAGCACAGGATTCTTTTACAATATGCAGTAATAAAGAAAATATATGCTCAAAGCATGCTACATTTTTTTCCCATAATTTTACAAAGCGATTCACCTAATTTCTTTGGAATTTCCCTGACTTGTACATCAAGTACCTGAAAGAAAATGACTGAATTGGTTTAGCAGATAGTTAGCCATTTTTTATACTATATCTTATATCTTAGGTTTTATGGTTTTCATAATTAAATAACTGTGATAAATTTTCGACTTTACATATACGGTCTAGAAGGCTAAATGTCTTAAAAAAGAAAACAACAGAAAACAGACTTTTCACAGTTTATTTCACTCTCCAGATATTTTTAGATTTTTTTTTTAAACAGCAGATGTTTGCTACACACATTTCAATCCACATTCTCAGCTTGTACATCTTGATTTTAATTGAGTTACCATGAAGGGACTATGTCATACACTAGCTGATGATGTTAGTCTTAGATTGTATTTGGCTGTAGACAACCCTTCTAACTAGATTTCTATTTTTCCCATCTTTTCTTAAATAAAACATTACACATATTTCTGCAGTGTTTAGGATTTTAAATTTGATTTTAATTATGTGGGCTTGATTGTTTCTTTTTTTTACTCTGAACAGGACAGGAAAAATGAAACTTGAAAGTCACCCTTGTCTTATTTAAGGGGTATGAGTGAATGCTTAACTAGCCACCTCCGTCAATATTCCAAACTTGTTCCTGCTTTTTTTGACAGTTTTTGCTTCTGCAATAAGAAGTACCTTAAGCATAAGTAGGAAATCCTGGTGGTCACTTTAAACATGTAATACCACTAAAGTCAAAGCACAAAAAATTAGAAAGGCTCAATTCAATTTAAGAGTTGCAAGAGGAAAAAAGAAAACATTGGAAGAACTTGATAAAATAGCATTTCTCCTATTAACATAAAAACTTATGCCCATAATTCCATTTTCATATTTCCAACAAATTAGTTTTTGACAGTAAGAAGACAGGACAATGGGATAGTATTGTTTTAAAGATCAGTAATACCTTAAAATGAAGTGGATCTAAGAAATAGAGAGCCTGGAGAAGAGGAGGCTGAGGGGAGACCTTATTACTCTCTACAACTACCTGAAGGGAGGTTGTGGAGAGGAGGGTGCTGGCCTCTTCTCCCAAGTGACAGGGGACAGGACGAGAGGGAATGGCCTCAAGCTCCGCCAGGGGAGATTTAGGCTTGAGATTAGGAAAAAATTCTTCACGGAGAGGGTGGTTAGGCATTGGAATGGTCTGCCAAGGGAGGTGGTTGAGTCGCCATCCCTGGAGGTGTTTAAGGTTAGGGTGGATGAGGTACTTAGGGGCATGATTTAGGGATTGGTGGGAATGGGTGGACTCGACGATCCAGTGAGTCTCTTCCAACCTGGTTATTCTGTGATTCTGTGATTCTGTGATTCTGTGAAATGGTATTCCTAAGAAAATTTGACTCAGTAAGAATTCAGAAGAGCATCCTTAACTTCATTGCTGAGCCAGAAAAAAAAAATTGTCTACCAGCACTTTATCACATCTTGAGGCTTATTCTCTCTATTGCCTCTTTCTTCTCTTCCCTAGGAGGAGATGGGGCTTTTGTTTGGTTTTGTGATGGGCAGAATCAGCGACGGAGTAGGAAAAGTAAATGGAAAAGGAAAATGCAGGAATTAACAGTAAAGATGTTACTACATAAAGTGTGATCAACAATGCAGAATCTGGCAAGGGTCAGAGAGAAGAAGGATGCAGCAGAAGCTTTGTGATCCAGCTGAGACTGGACAACTAGGAATCCTTGAGAAACTGTATTTGATAGGCTGGAGTTAACACAAGCAACACTGTGGCAGCAGCTGAAGAATGAGGAAATGACCACAAATAAAGAATTCTAGATGTTCATGAGGGGAAGACCACCAGTGACAGATGTAACAACGGTGGTGTCTTGGCAAAGGAAGGGTGTTAGTCTATAGAGAGGTATCAGTCTAAATAAAAGTTTCTAAATAAGAGTTAAGACTGCAAGCATAGAGCTTTCTACTGCTGTTTTTGTTATTATGGTTTTTTTTTCACTCCTTCTTTGTGTTATTTTGAATTTGTTGGCTTGCCACAGGTATTTCCTGAAGTTTACCATTAGCAGAAAACAGTCTCTTTTCATCACAGAGCTAATTTCTTTTGTTTCAAATGCATGCTCTGTTTCAAAATATACATTAGCATTACGAGAAGGGATTCTAAAGACAGAAGTTCAGCAGAGGACCACAAGACTTCTTTTAAGCCAAAGAAGTCTATTGGCTTAAAAGCGAATGCCAAGATCGCCTTCTATTTCAGGCCTCAGATTCAGTAACGTGATCTGCACAGCTCTAACTTATCTTCTCATTTCTGTGTCTTTCAAAGGATTTTAGCTCAACGTAAGCTGCTTTTAAAATGACCTTTTCTTGAACAGTTAGAACAAGCCATCTAAAACTTTTTTACTCCTCTATAAAGTCATAAAAGATAAAATCTTTTGATAATAGAGGTATTTCTGTCATTTATTTTTACCAAAACCAGCTCA
This sequence comes from Clamator glandarius, assembly GCA_033459285.1. Classification (NCBI taxonomy): domain Eukaryota; kingdom Metazoa; phylum Chordata; class Aves; order Cuculiformes; family Cuculidae; genus Clamator; species Clamator glandarius. The sequence continues at coordinate 289,941 of JAUNZM010000411.1, forward strand.
TACTCCTAGATCTTGGTAACACATCGAAATTTTTCAAAAAAATATTTGACATGAAATATGTCCAGTAAATTCTATTGAATTTTTTTTTTTTTCTTTGATGATTTATACATTCAGACATAGACCCTCAGGGTAATAATGACATGAGAAGTCCGAGACGGCATAGCTGCATCATGTTTCACAGATATCCCAATGTAAAACACAGCAGTTTTCTGCTGTTGTAATTAGTAGCACTATTTAAGAAATTTTTTAAAAAATAAAATAACAATTTTAGAATTTGGTACTCCTGCTGAAGCAGTTGTCAAGAAATGCACAAAGAAACATTGAACTATTCTGTTCTGTGACTTATAATTAGCACATTGCCACATTTAAGAGGTAAGATATTTGTTGCCAACAACTTTTGTTCCTTCACAACTTGTGTATATAGTTGCCTACACCACATTATGAGCCCTCCTTTCTCCTGCAGAACACACTAGTGAGACTACATTAAGTGGAACATTACAGTTCACTTCAACTGAACATTCAACTCAATGTTATAGTTGAAGCTGCTTGATACCTCCCATTATAGAATGTTTTTTACCAGTTGCTTATAAAACTTCAAAGAAACCTTAACTGTGGTTATCTTCCATATGGTACTCTTGAAATCTTCCATGGTTACTGTCTGTCCTCAGGCTGATTTACTTAACTTCTAAGTCCCCAACTGTTTCTCAGAAGATGGTTAGGAGAAAGGTTTTTTGTCAGATTAAAGAAACCAGAAGAAGCAGGACTGGAACAGATGTAAAATCACCTGATTCCATAAAACTTCTGACTGATTAAGCTTATTTTTATAGTAATTTACACAGTTATGCAGAAAAGCAAAGGTCTGGACAAAATACAACCCTCTAGAAGTGTTTTTATGATTGAAAGACTTGTTTAGAAGTCTTCAGGCCTTACAGAAGGATTTTCTGAAAATCCTATATGCATCACGGAGGACACATCTCCTCTACGGCCTCTTCCCACCAACTGCACGGTTGAGTGTGCCATGTTGTATAAGCACCACTGAGCATCTCCCACCTGGAGGTATCACAGGAGAAGCAGGACTTTCTTTACAGTTTCCTTTCCCATTATCCACAGGCTATTGCTATTTGAGACATGGAAAAGACTGCTGAAGATTCATTATTTTGCACTCCTGATGCCATCCTGTAAGGGACGGCAGAGGAAGGAAGCACTGTGGGTGCCAAGTAGTGATAAAGTAAAACACAGTTTGATAGACAACCATAACTTGGGAATTCCCTAACATTTGTGAGCTCAAATTGCTTAATATTTGCAAAGTATTATTACACAATGCTTTGGATTTGGAAAGGTATTTTCCTCTTCCCCTTACCCCTGCATTTTAGTTGAAGCATTTACTTGCATTTTCACATGTGCTTATATAAAACAGATGTTTAAAAATAGTAAAATTCTAACAAATAACAGACAGTAAAGAAATCAATTACTTCAAAACACAAACCTCAAAGAAAATCCCCCACAAAAATCTCCGAAAAGGGGAAGCACAAATCAATTGTTTATTAAAGGCAAAAAATCACTAGGCACCAGAATCCGTACGCTGGACACTAAAGTCTTGTTCTCACTTGTGTATGCACACACATGTACACTTATCCAGAAGGTATTTTTAGTTGTTTCCTTATATCTGGTTTTGTTATAACCCAATTTTAGCTACTTCCACACATCAGTCCTATTTCTATCCTTCTCTATAACAGATCACATGATACCAACATGAAGGTAGAGCAAAAAAAGTGCACTAACTGATTCATTTGGAGGTACTCTGGAGATAAAAAAGGCAAGATAAAAACTATTACTGTGATATTTCTTGAGCATCAAGCTCTTAACGGCTTCACACTAGCGTTTCTACACAATATCCCTGCTCCTATGACAAGGTGAGCTGGCAGATGGGACTGTCTGTCCTTGGGTGAGCATTTACACACTAAGAAGGCAAAGCATAAAGCACACCAATAATTATTGTACCATATTTAATAATCTTTTGGCATCTTACAGCTCAAGTATCTAACAACATAGATACTATATGCATATGCTGGAAAAACAAATTATTGTTTTCAGATAAAATTCTGCTAACACCCAAATTAATGAGTCCCAGATAATTATGCTTATATTTTGCCACTGTTTATCTGTTAAGTTATGGTTTCTAGCTAACCTATGCACTGTTCTATACCTTCAAGGACTAGATATTTAAGTCTGAGATTTTAATTAGAGCTCTGTGGCTTTGGAATAGCCAGGAGATATATATTACTATTTAACTTTATTTCCTTTTTTCCTTCTTCATTACTGGGTTTGCAGATCATAGGCAACGTTAAAGAAAATGAGGCCAACTTCAACTACTGTAGCAATGGTGGCAGTTACATATTTTGCCTGGTTAGGCACTTCCAATGTACACAACATGTGGCATCTAAACAATTCCCAAGTGGGAGGCTGGACAGCAATGATGCTTCTAATGAAAAATGCACAAGTGTTGCTGCAGTAGGAAGAATGTGTTTAAACTTCTAACAGTTGTATTTTGGTATAAGGATCTTTTTTTTTGTCTCACTTTCACCGTTCTCAATGCATGCACAGTTTCTGTGTCAGATGTCATCACAGCATACCATGAATAACATTAAACATACATGTCCAGGTCTTTACTAGTTTATTGAAGTTGTTCTCTTCCATACGAAGGGCTCACCACACACACAAAAAATATGCAATCCGCCCTGAAGAATTTGTGAGTAAGGGAAAGAAGTATTAAGACAGCTAGGCAGAATCATGCATAAATACATTCAGATATCCCACATATACTACCTAAATCATCCTTTTTCTATACTTGGAGCGAAGGACTAATCCATGGGATGATTGTGATAGATGATCTTTGAACAGATCACTCAAGTCATCTTCCAGAGTTTCATGTCAGCCGTGTGTAGTTACAGACATGAAAAAGCCCGCACGTCATTCAAATGCTGGTGTTTGCCTGAATTTTTATGAAGCCCTGAAAGAAGAATAGCCCTGTATACTGCAAGTGGTGGTGAATAATGGTATTTTAAAATATCATTGTCATTAAAAGAGACATGGTGAAGTTGAGGAAGCATCATGAAATATTTCCCAAAATGGTGATAAGGGCATGGAAGCAGCCAGCTTTCAATAATTTTGAGATGTATTCATATAGGCTATTTAAAAAGGAGAGAAAGAACTGTGCCCCATGATAGGCTTCAAATATTTTCAGTTGCCCGTTAGTTAGTTAGTTCTGGGAAACATGGGGGAAACTGGCCACCAAAGCTAGGAATACTTGTGAAAGAGCAGATAACCTTACAAGTTTTCAGCAGAAAGGTAGCAGTCTTAAGAGACTTCTGGGGCATTTAAAGGACAATTATGTTTCAATCTCATTCAGAAAGTTTCCATTCTGCGATTATAAGGTAAGAATGCCTTGAAATTGTCCCTCTGATCTACTGATAAATGAAACTGTTCATCTGGAAAACTCTATTGTAGCTAACATGCTAACATAACCTTATTAATCATGAACATTCTTTATCTAATTATATCCACAAGCGACTTATTGTCCAAACTTGTCATATAAGCAGAAAACATATTTCAGAAGCTTGGCTTCTTATGAAAACAGAAGTGTTCTTACCCTTCCAACTGAACTATTTTATTCTATTATTTCTTGAACAACTTTATATACTATTGCAAAGTGGGAGTTGTTCCATTCAAATATGTAAACATTGTATAAAGAGCTAATATGAAAACACTGCCATAGCTATACCAATTTACTATATGTCAGTGAAAGCTGTTCCTTTGCCATTCGAGAGCTTGGAGAAGGTGCATCCCTCTCATATGTTCCAAAAAACATAGTTATGTCAATATTCAGGGACAGTAACAGGAACTACAAAAGTTTTCTTCAGTATACCGCACCAATAATTAGAAACATCAGTTATGAGAATGCAAATATTCCTGGAAATCTTCCAGATGACTCCTTTGCTGGAAGAAAAAGGCTGCTGCCCTATACTATGCAGGAAAAAATGTTCCCAAAGTGCAAAAAATCCCCAAAGCTAACAAAATCCCCATAGTTTAATGGAGACTATGTGCTTTAAAAGGGAAGCCTCACTTACACCCAACTGTGACAACATCATTTGAACAAGAAAACACCCATAGAGCTTTCACCTCAGAAACTGAGAGCTGCTAACAGGTTGAACATCCCCTGAAGCAGCTGCCCTTACTGACAACATATATGTCTCTTCTTGACAACAACCACAGAACCTCCTTATTCAGGTCTCCTATTTCAACAACATCTATTTCAGTATCAAGAATTCACTCAGAATTCATTCCTAATGGACAGTGTGAATGGGACTGCAACTAACACAATAATCTGCAGTCTCTCTTGTGACCCTTCATATCCTGTAATTTCATGTATTAGATCTTGAATGAAATAACCGGTTACAGTGACAGGCTAGAAGTCTTTGTCCTTCTCTTTATATCTGAAATATTTATGAATATCCCACTAGAGTTCACAAAGATTTCTATTTTGCACTATACCAATATACTCCAGTTACCTTTAAACAATTCTATGAAGTCCTATTGTACCTCTATACTAGAAGCAATGCCTGCTATATACAGCTGTATCTCCATCAATATGTGCTGGTCATCTTTGAGTTCCAAATGCACAATAAGCACTTGGATCAAATTCAAAGTTGGAAATTATGACATCATAAAAGTAAGAAAAGGAAATACTTGATATCCTATCCTAAACATGAAAGCTGTTACAGCACAATGGAATGCAAATTCCATTAAAGCTCAATGATAGAAAAATCCAGAGAATGCAAAAATCTCATAACAAAGCTATTCATTGAATTAACCTCTAACACAACACAGAAATACACGGCATTGAGTAACTTCTTATTTTAGCTAGAAAATGATAGTATCACTTCTGCAACAAGAGTTGGCCAATTTGGGCTCAGCTAAAACCAAACTTTGGGGCTAAGAAGGCTATGTTTAACAGAGGATCCAGGAAAAGGAGCAAAGCAACCCCTCCCACCCCCAGCATGTTTTCCACAAATCTTTGGGCACTTGATATGATTGAAAACTTTTGAGCACAGTTCTGGAGTTCAGAGACATACTAGCTGATAAGACTCTCAGTATCAAAGCTCATGAGTAACTATGGTTCCTGTGTAAACATTCTGCCGATACATCACCTCTACAATCACTTCATGAAATTCTCAACCCTGACACTAACTGACAAAGGCCTTCACTCCTTCCAAAGTTACTTCATTCTTCAGACCAGTTACCCAACACAAATGCAATGCAGCAAGAATTGTATCTCTCTGAGAAAGGCCACATACCACCAATGTCCAAAAATTCTGAAATGTAAATGTAAACTACATCTTTTAACCTGCCTGGATTCCAGAAATCCTAGGCATAAATGGGGAGATGAAAAGTAAGGTATATATTTAGATAGCATAAAGAAGAAAAGGAGTAACAGCACACTATTTGCATTAGGTTTTCCCTCATAGTAATCTCTTTTTTCAGTGCTTGGGCACAAGTTTCTTAAATGATAAGCAACAGATTTCTGGACTATGTGTACAATTGTAGCTCATACAGAAATTCTTATTTGCAATGTTAACATCCCAGTGAGGTGTAGGAGCAGTTAAATGGCTACTGTAATGAAAATTGTGTTGGACAAGATGTAATTATGTAACGTGAAACATGGTCATTCTAAAGCATTTACAAATCACAGTTTTCTACTCTTTTCTTTTCCTGCTATAGGAATTACTTGAAATTGGATATAGGCTCACAAAGGACTGCTAACAAAACAGTCTGGTGCAGAGAAACAAGAAATGTAGGGGTAGATTGTGAAACTCTAGAAACAAGTTACAAAACATAAGAGAAAAAATATTTATTTTACACAGCATGAAAGAAATTGCTTAATTAATTTTAAAAGTAAAGTTAACCCTAAATTCTGTTTGTCGCTCAGATGCTATAATATCACCAAAAGACCAGGCATCATACTAACTGAAGATCAGATTTTTCTTAATCTATGTGAAATAACTTAGTTACAGTTCATTGATAATAAGAACAAATATACCTTTAAATACAAAGACTGGCGTGATTGAGAAGTTGCATCTATTGCATTTTAGTTTATGGATGCAGCTTGAGAAATCATGAAGCCTCCTGAGGCTGGATCATCATTTCGAATTTTTAGGGTCCTTCACTCTAAGTGGATTCACAGATCCAAGACAGGTTCCATCTAGGTGAAGAAGTGACATGGGGCATGGCTGTCCCAGTCAGCGGTAATTGTACAAGCGAGCAAGACCACCTACAACAGTGCCTTGTTCCATTACCTGGCAATTACGACACTAACTTAAACAGACTACAATTAAGGTTTAATGTCTATGTATTTTTGCTTATAAATGATGGTGGATAAAGATACTGCAAATTATCCTAGGAGCTGAATGGAAATACTTTTCCTCCCTGATATACGTCCTTAATGACTAGACTATAGATACATGCTCCTTCTTGCTTCCTACCTCTTCAGTTTCATGACTCTTGCATTCCCGCATGCAAAATATCAGAACACTTGTTTTGGAGGTGGAAAATATGGACTAGTGCCAATAAGAAGCAGACTATTTTAGCCTTGCAGGAAGTAATTGGTTTTGGCACCCATTATAGCTCAATCAATGTGTAGGGTTTTAGGCTAATTATAGATTTGTCCATGCCAAGAATATCAGGTATCTTAGAACTCTGTCAAAAATGTGGGTTATTCTGTGCTATGTTGCGATGTACCTTCTGATGAAATTGCTGGCACGTTTACTTTGCATTTCTTGCAGATTCTCCTCCCATCTTGTGCTTTACCAAACATCATCCAACCTGATATTTAAAACAGTGTGTTATTTCATGGTGGGGGGGAGAGAGGGGAAGGAAATTCACAGAATTCTTGTGTCTTCACTGTGAAAAACTGTACCCAAAATGAGTCCATTTCACCAATCGCAAATCACATAATTCCCTAAAGAACGTAGTCATTCCTAATTCAGACCTCTGTAACTGGTCTGAATTTGATTTTGGCTGGCAAGGAACATGTAAGGAGATGTAGACTGCTTGTAATGGGTAGGAAAAGGAGATGAAACTTTCAAAACATTGTTGGAAAACATAGAGAAGGGATTTTAACAACCATATTTTTGTTCACTTCTAAATACAAGCTGAAGATTTGGTTTTAAAGAAAGTTAAACAGGCACACATTGGGTCTCTTGTAGTAAATAAAGTTCTTTAACATATCTCAAGGAATTCAGAATATTACAGACTGATTTTTTTTTTCATTTTTTGTAGTTAATGCCTCAAACTTGCCTATAATAAATGTATTGAAAGTTCTTAGGCAGCAATTTTTAATGAAGAATCCCATAAAGTGATGTCTGAAGAAATAAAATCACCTGGTACTGTAATGGCTATTCAAACCACATCACTTGGCATGCCCTTAACAAAAAGAATGCCTACAATGTCAAATATTAATGATTTTGAATGTTATTATCAAATTTCCATCCATACAAGAAAAAATATTGAGCTGCAGCATAAGAGAAATACCAAATCAACCAGAGTCTTAGAAGTCTACAAATGAAAAAGGCAAAACTGGAGATACACACAAACTTGTTACAATACAGAGCCCCTCAATAGTATAATTTTACAGACAAAATCCTCATGAACAAACAATTAACTACAGCACTTTTACTAAAGCAAAACCCCTTTATACACTGACATTAAATAGACATTCACACCTGGACACACATGCCTTGCACATTGAGCTGTGCTGCAATGTAAGCATCAAAATCTGCCAGCCACCTATAGGCATATACAACTGCCAGCCCACCCACATTTTTGCTTCTTCTACCTCCACAATGGTACAGTTGCAGTGGAATTACTGCAACATTACTTTGCCTATCAACAGAAAATCCAGAAATTACCTTCTTAAGTTAAAAAATATCAAGGATTCCAGGACAGTCTGTAATTTAAAATCCCCAGGCAGCTTTTGCCTCTAATATTAATGGGTTCTCCTTGAATGCTATCTGGTTCAGGCAATTAAGTTTTGCTATAATTATTTAGATAACACTAAAGTAAACAGGTTGAATCATCTTGGCAATGGCCTCACAGCAGGATATCTGGAAAAATGTGGCTTTAGTAAGACATCTGCTAACACCACAACATGTACTGAGGGGTGTATTGTCCTGATGACTTTTTATTTTTTTTCTTCTGAGAAAGTTTAAATAATTAAAGATTGAAAATGCATGTTAGGCTGGAAATAGCCCATGAACCATCTTTCATTCTGTATATTACAGCATACTTCAGATATTGTTCAGAGGAGTGTTTTGAAATTTACAGAGGCGTTTGTTCATAAGGCTGATGCTCTATCTGACAATTCAAAGACACTGTTTTTATTGAGTATGGGAAATCAGATCAGTAAAGAGATGACAGACAAGCTTTACTAATACCAGCTTCTTTTGCTTTACAGGAAAGTGCATAGCATTAATTTCTGTTATTTTTTTAGAGTAGTCAACCTTACTTTTTCCTCAACAGTGACAGGTCTTGCACAACATGATTCATCATGCAACTGCCTTAACTTCCACATTCTTCTTTGGGATACAAATTTTAATTTCTCCAAAGATTCTGATGAGAGAAGGTTCTTTTCTCTGATTATATATTTAATTTCTTTTCTGAATACAGAGGCCAAAATATTAAAAGAGTAGATCTGTCAGTACTACTCTGCATCATGACTTCAGTTCATTGTTTTCAGTCTCCTCCTCTGGCTAAAAACTTTATCTAATTTAACTCCTTTTCTAAGGTAAAAATCAGCATAATTTTAGCAAATGTGATAATGTAAACATTTTTATATCTTGGTTTTGGCACAGACTTCTTTACTTCCTTTTTAGGCTTTCCATTTTCTGCCAGCTGAGTTTGGATCTTTATCAACATATTTTGGACAGATGAGAGCCGAAGACATCTTCTGGGTTGCTTTTTGGTCAAAATTCCAAATCTCATTCAACATTCAAGTCCTCAAACTCTTTACTCACTAATTTTCTTGATTTTTCAAAGTGTTGTCTCTTAATATAAAAAAAAAAATGCTGGATTGTTGATTTTCATTCATCTTCTATTCAGCACAGATGAAAACAACATACAATTACAACATCTAATGCTCTTTCTGAGACAGCTCTTCTATACTGTTATTATTATTACTATTACTATTATTACTATTATTATTATTACTATTATTATTATTATTATTATTATTATTAACAGCACTAAATCTAAATGGAATAAACGTTTCCAGTTAGTATTAGCAGTATTTTGTCTCTAATCTGCATCTTGAAATTTTAAAGCTTCTCATAATACGCTACTATTTCTCCTGTTAGTAAAAACTACACAGCTGTCTGCATCCAGTCTGAGCTGTGATCCCAGTAGAATGCTAGCAGAATCTCAGGAGAATGGTCCTACCCAAATCTTGAGCCTTTTTATTAAATGCTTACATATGAATTTAAGAATTTTATTTTTAATGACAATTTCAAGAAATTTATTAGATACCAAAGTTAAGCTCCCTGATGCATATTCCCCATGGATACAGGGTCATTATTTTTTTAAGGAGAAAAGCGTATATCCAATCTCCAAGCCCCGCAGTACAGCAACTCCCATCCAAAAACTAGTTTATTGCATTTTCTCAAGTCATCTATTCTGTAGACATTAATATGAATTTGCAAAACAGGAAGAACATGTAAAGTTAAAGACAAATATTTTTTAAAAAGCTTAATCAAATTTGTTCTTCAGAAACTTCATCAGCAACTGCCTTCTCTGTAAGTTGTCTTCCTATTTTTGCTATACAATCTTAACAGTTCTAAGGAGATGTCAAAATTTTCCCTTTCCTATTCCAGAGTAACAGGAAAAACTAAGCAAGTTAAATTTCTTTGTATCCACTCTATCAGGAATAATTATCAGTCTTCCAAAAACATTTCTTAATCTTCAATTAAAAGAATGGGATCTCAGGTTAGCTCCCTTCTCGCCTGAATAAATTTTAACTCCCTAGAAGATTTTCTTTCAAATGAAAAAAAAAAATGCCAAGTGTTACAATTGTAACACTTGACTTTCTTCAGCCAGAAAAGCTCTGACTGAAGAATAAAAGAATCCAAATGACAACTCCATGACCTACCACCTACAGGTACTCAATTCCATGGCAACATGATTACTAAGCCTTAGATTACTTCATGCATAATACTAGCATCCAGTCCTCCTGCATGGAGTTATGCTATGAAAAGTTTATTTGAAGATGACTATTCACAGAAGCAACCTGAAGCATTAAGTAACACTCAGATTTTTCACTGGGAAATCTCTGTAGGTTACGTTTTGAAAATAACACCACTGACCCACTGTGGCAGCACATATTGTATACGTATATAATCAGCTTTGCGGTGCAGACCAACACAGCTGTTATACGGAGGTCTTCAACTGGCTGTATTGGCAGGATGGTAAAACCCTTTATACTTGACGTATTTGTGTCTGTACACACAGCATCTCACTAAATATGTATGAGTATATAAATATGAATACCTATCTCCGATGTATTCAGTTTCTGATTTTACCACTTTGAAATATTATCCAGGTTGTTTTTGATTCTCTCTCGGTGGCTGTACTGAGGTTTGTGTTGGTAAGATTTTTTTAAAAAAGGCTTTTAATGAATATTAAGGATGAATACATTTTCCTCGTATGCCTTCAGAAAGTTTCTGCTTTTTAAAATATAACGAACTCTGGTTTTGAATAATTATTCTCCTTCCAAAATATTTTGCCTGTATAAGAGAATCTGTGGATAGATCTGGCATTAAAAAAGTGTGCATACACTTACTCTAGACATGATGAAACTCCAGGTTTAAGGCCTGTATCTAGTATGAGAAGCAGGATATTACAGTGGTCAAATCAACAAGTCAGTCCAATTCTACTGACGACGAGTAGAGTCTAATCTCAATACAAATATTTCTCTGATACAATCATACCATCTCATAAATAAGCAGGTCTCCAAGGCATGTCAGTTTAGCAGACAGCAAGCACAGTTTGTTCAGGTTTTCTAACTGAATAAAGAAGGACTGATGGTACAAGAACTACTCATCTCAAAGCTGTGTCATACAAACTCATAATAACTGGAGTAAACTCAAATCTCACCCAAAGGATCTCCTGTATTAGGACTACAGGGTACATCTTTTCAGAAACTGACCAGATTCTAATAGTTTCTAACATCAGAAAGGTTCTGCAAACATACACAAACATACTTGCCAAGATTACCAACACTGTACGTTCCATTTCACCAAGCTATCATCTGAAGATATAGACTGAACATACAATCTCAAAACTCAACCTGTGGTCGTAAACAGGGTATTATACAAACTAAGGACTTAAAGGCTGTAACATTGTAAGCTCAAAGGCATAATATAAAGCAACTGCCATGAAAGAAAAGGTATGAGACAGTCAAATTAAGATCTACCTTGCTATGTCTGCCAAATTCCTGTGTTACGTTCCCAGAACTGGAAGTTTGTTTATAAAACTGGTTATAAAAATTGGAGTAGCACACTTTACATTTGAATACACAACTGAGATGTTCACAGTTAGGGAAACTAAATTAAAATGTGTTACAAGGAAAAAAAAAATTCTCTTAAACCAATCTGATTAATCTAAACATTCCTCTGGCAAGATTCAGTACAAGAAATCACAACACAGAAATAAAATGAAACAGCAAGAATATCATGCTACACAAAACCAATAAATTTCTGTCTGCTCTGTTATTAACTATATATTAATACTACCTATTATGAGTAAAACTCCCAGCACATTAAGATAACTGGCAGATGACAGAATCACTAGGTTGGAAAAGACCTCCACGACCCTCGAGTCAAACCATTCCCATCAATCACTAAGCCATACCCTTTAGCACCTCATCCACCCCTGTTTTAAATACCTCCAGGGACCGTGACTCAACTACCTCCCTGGGCAGCCTGTTCCAGTGCTCAATGACCCTTTCTGTGAAAATTTTTTTTCTGATGTCCAGCCTGAACCTCCCCTGGCAGAGCTTGAGGCCATTCCCTCTCATCCTGCCCCTGTCACTTCAAAGAGGCCACCACCCTCCTCTCTACAACCTCCTTTCAGGTAGTTATAGGGAGCAATAAGGTCTCCCCTCAGCCTCCTCTTCTCCAGGCTAAACAATCCCAGCTCCCTCAGCCGCTCCTCGTAGGACTTTTTCTCCAGCCCCTTCACCAACTTCGTTGCTCTTCTCTGGACATGCTCCAGAGCCTCAACATCCTTCTTGTGGTGAGGGGCCCAGAAGTGAACACAGTATTCGAGGAGCATATGTGGTTGCCAAATCACTCTCCATGACATTTGAAAAGTCATGGCAATCAGGAGAAGTCCCTGGTGACTGGAAGAAGAGTAATGATGTGCCCCTTTTTAAAAAGGGCAGAGAAGATGACCCTGGGAACTACCGGCCTGTCAGCCTCACCTCTGTGCCTGGGAAGATCATGGAACAGATCCTCCCAGGAGCTATGCTGAAGCAGGACATGGAGGTGATTAATGGCAGCCAGCACGGCTTCACCAGGGGCAAATCCTGTATGAGCAACTTAGTGGCTTTCTATGACAGGGTAACTGCAGCAGTGGACACAGGTAAACTGATGGATGTGGTCTATCTAGGCTTCTGTAAAGCCTTTGACATAGTCCCCAACAACATCCTTCTCTCTAAATTGGACAGATATGGATTTGATGGGTGGGTGGCACAGTGGATAGGAAATGGTTTGGATAGTCATATTCAAAGAGTAGTGGTCAATGGCTCAAAGCCCAGATGGAGATCTGTGACAAGTGGTGTCCCTCAGAGGTCTGTACTGGGACTGGTGCTGTTTAATATCTTCATCAATGATACTGACAGCGAGATCGAGAAAATACCAAGCTGAGTGGTATTTCCAGTGTGGAAAGGACGGGATGCCATCCAGAGGGACTTGGACAAGATGAAGAAGTGGGCCTGTGAGAACCTCACAAGGTTCAACAGGCCAAGTGCAAAATCCGGCACCTGGCTTCAGGCGATCTCTGTTTTCTGTACGCAATTGGGGATGACGTGATTGAGAGCTGCCCTGCAGAGATGGACTTGGGGGTGCTGCTCAATGAGAAGCTTGACATGAGCTGCCAAAGTGTGCTTGCAGCCCAGAAGGCCAACCATATAATGGGCTGTGTCAAAAGAAGCCTGACCAGCAGGTCGAAGGAAATGATTCTGCTCCTCTTTTCCTGTCTTGTGAGAGCTCATCTGGAGTACTGTATCCAGTTCTGGAATCCTCAGCATAAGAAGGATACGGAGCTGTTGGAACGGGTCCAGGAGGGCTACAAAGATGATAAGAGTGCTGGAGCACCTTCCATATGAGAACAGGCTGAGAGAGTTGGACTTGTTCAGTCTGGAGAAAAGAAGGCTCCGAGGTGAACTTATAGCGACCTTCCAGTACCTGAAGGGGACCTACAAGAAAGCTGGAGAGGGACTATTCATAAAGTCTTGTGGTGATAGGACTAGGGGGAACAGGTAGAAACTGGAGAGGGGCAGATTTAGATTAGACATTAGGAAGAATTTCTTCACCATGTGAGAGGTAACACACTGGCACAGGTTACCAAAGGAGGTCATGGATGCCCCATCCCTGGAGGTTTTTAAGTCCAGGTTGGATGGGGCATTGGGTAACCTGATCTAGTGGGATGCCCCTGCCCATGGCAGGGTAGTTGGAACTAAATGATTTTTAAGGTTTTTTCCAACCCTAATTATTCTATAATTCTGTGATAATACTGATAACGTTTAATATTTTTTTCTTTTATTTGAAACTAACTGGAGTTTTATATAATAAATTCCCAATAAAAATGCAATTTCATTTGTATGCACATGTTATTGAGAAATGCTTTATATTTTTGGACCCAAAGTTTTTAGTATTTTTATATCCAAAACCAACTTTACCATGAAAAAGTATTAAAGGAATACGTATACTCAACACTCCTTATGCAAATGAAGTGGGAATTTCCACCAGTTCTAATTTACTGGATGTTGTTTCATTCATACTATTTTTAACTGTCACCAGAGAAAGTAAATACTGCAGAAAACATATTGAAGAACACTTGGTTCAATCAGCAGAATGAAATAGCTGCAGCCTTACTGTTTGGCTGGTTTCAATGAGAGACTGTTCTATATGTTTGAAGTGATCGTGATTTTTTGTGGTTGTACACACAGGCAACTTTTTCATAGCAACATTGATGAAAAGTGATAACTATACAAATGTACATGCATGCACGATGAGGAAGCGGGGAAAGGGAAAGTGGAGAGAGTGTAAATCTGGACAGGAAAATACATATGTAATCTTTTTGAAACCTCTGTTGTTCTTGTTAATATCCATAAATCTGCCAGCCAGGGGGAGCAAAGATTTATGATTTAAGTGACCAAACTTTCACTTCTAGAGATGCTCAGGCAGAAAGGCAAGCAGCAGTGTTTCAAATAAGTAGATCTGTGAGACAGAGCAGAGAATATTCAAAGCAAATAGCTTGCAGACAACAGATAAAAGAAATGGGCTTACATAAAAAAGAACATATCTATAAAAAAAGCAAAATATTAAAAGAGAAATCCTGCACAGAAAAAAATTAAGTTCTGTGAATATACTTTTCATGTATAGAGTTCATTTGACTCCAGCATTACTATAGGTTTCATTTAATGAACACCACATGATATTGTATTAACAGTCACTCAATGATCTCACTAACGGCCTGTTCTTAGTATTTAACTGCAGATCAGCATTCGCCTCTTAATTGTTTAACACAACACAAAGAAGCAAGTCACTCCTATGATACCATGTGGCTGAACTTCCATGCAGCCAGAGTTGAGGGAGGAAAATACTTCCAATGAGGCTGGATGGAGGGGATATTCATATTAGCTTGGGGAAAGCTGTGAAACTGTCACACTGCTGGTTGAAGGAGAGACCCCACTAACATCATTACTGTGATGATGGGGAGATGGACAAGCAGCAGCACACCAAACACAAGGGAACTGAAGGTACTGTGCAAGTACATGAGGCACGATGAGAGGTGGAGAGGAAACTAGAGGTTCGGAGTAGGAAAATAAAGGGGGCACTGGATGCATAGCTGCAGGAAAAACAGCTTCTTTCTTTTTGCCCTTTCTGGATCATTAGTCTAAATGGTACACAGCCAGAGGACCAGTCCCTCCTGCCTTCGTTTGTTTCTGCCTTGTACACAGAATATTTGTCTCCAAGGCCCAGGAGCTGATGACATTTGAAAATATCACACTGCACTGGAACACTATATATTTATGCCTCTGTTGAAAGCAAAGTTATATCTCAAAGTCCCCAGAACCCACCACTACTTTCCAATTGCCAAAGCACGAGGTTTTGATGAGAGCAGACTAAGTCAGTCAGCATGCTCTCTGCTCCTAAGCCCAGCCAAAAGCTGATTAACACATCAGTCTCTGTCCTATAAATCAGGGTAGACGAGGACTATAACCCATTTCCCCTTCCTCCCTCTTTTAGGAAGGAACAGAGTAAAGCACGTTACAGAAACCTGACAGTTATTAACAGGGCTAAACATGATACTTCTGACCTTAACTGCCGTTACTGATTCAGATGCGTGTGCATGTCTCCATGCACACACGCACGTGTGCAGATGCTACAGGACTCAGAGTTTCCTGGCAAATTGTCTGCTGCTGGCAAGATGAAGCAGTAACACTGCTGGCACAGAGATGCTGAACTAAGGACTAACACAGGCCAGAAAAGTCAGAATGAAATTAGGTTTCAAAAATTCCAATCTTAATTTTCATCTAGAAGAGAGTCATTCTCATCATTGTTTCCATAACAGTCATATGTGCTCTTGACAAGTGATCTGCAGTTGTTTTCACATCCAGACAATCTACACTGGTTGCGCTCTGCTTGGAAGCAGACACTGGCTTTGGTCAACCCAGATTGCAGCCTTTTTACATGATGCATCTCTGTATGTGATGAAGTCTGTCATATTTGGGATTGTGTAATTTTTAGGCTTACGAAGCACTCAGCCAGCAAAAAAAAAAAAAATTATAAATTAAGTCTGATACTGCTAGCCTCAAAAACTCTCATATTTTGCAGTGCTAAGAAAGAAATATCTGTATAAGCTAAGGAGATCTTCTCATTTAAGGCCATGAGATATTTACATTGCCCAATCCTATTTGGGTGCCTAAATAATAGCTGATTGCAAATATTTTTGTGAGCCTGGCCCTTAAACTCTAATCTCTGCCAGCAAGCAGCTGAGGGCTATAGAAAACCATCCTATTGACTTCTCTTCTTTGAAAATCAAACCACCATTGGTTAAAGGAAATCTGGGATTTCTGGGAAAGTGTCCAGAACTGCAAGCTAACAATGCCTGAAACAGCCCACTGCCATATTCCACGCTGAAGAATTTTTCTTCTTACAAGTTGGCTGATGTAATCTGTGCTTGATTAGTACAATGTTTTTGTGCTTAAATTTCCCACAGAAACCTTCTATGAAAACAGCATCACCACTGACGCTTGACAAACAATGAGTATTTACTTCTTAATTTTATGGGCATTCCCATGCACCTTCACGTCCCATCTGCAGTTCTCTTGATGGGAGTGTGTGTGGCTATTGCATCTATCAATTAGGTCAGATACAGAGACTATTGCTAGGAATTATGATGGGGATGGTACATATTGATTCTGTATTTTATGTGATAAATAGCGTGCTTAATATGAAAACCATCTGTACATCAAGGAAGAGAGAAGAAACTGCAGTGTATAGTGCTGACTGCTTGTTTTACTCTTTGATGGATACCTAATTACCTAACTTTTTGTAACTCATTGCCAAGGGAATATGCAATACTGCATCCTGAAAGGCATAAAGAAAGGAGATGATACAAAGCAGGAGCACGTTCCCTCTTTCAAGGACAGGTTTAAGCCTGAAGTCAAAACAATGAAAGCCTGAAGTCAAAACAATGAAAGGCTGAACTAATTGTTCATCCTAAAGCAGATAAAATTGATGAAGCTCATGGCAGTTCATACATTCTTCAAAGAGAAAGGAATCATCTGTTTTCCATGTTCACAGTAGGTAAGAATAAGTAGCAATGGGGCTCCTTTATAGCAAGAGAACCTGTGGTAAGATAGCTGAAAAACAGCAAGGAGTGCACAGAATGTTTCAGAAGGTTACAGATTCCTCCTTGTCAGAGGTGATAAAGGGCCATGTTAGACAAGTATATCAGAAATTAAAAAGGGGGATGTTCATCCAACACTGGGAAATGGAGTCACTGACTTCTAAACTGCTTTTTCTAAATTTCTGATTTTATGGCTTTTAGAAGGTGTTATCTTGTGCTAAGAGAAAGCCATGGAAGCAGGAGAAAGAAAGATGATTAGAAATAGTGCAGATTGATGAGCCTTTAGACTTCTGTTGGGGAAGAATTAATGTCACGCTGAATTTTTTTTCAACAACTTTAGAGAAATACAGTGTAGATAAGAACAGCTAAAACAAGCATATAGATGCCTTCACAAAAGTATCCAGACATTCCTGGAGCATAATTCACATAAATTGTTCTAAACATCCACCTTCAAATGAGCCAATTAAACATCTACCACTTACATTGTCAACAATCTACTTACTGGGATAGAACTCTACTGGGACTGGCTCCCTTGCAGGTACCTACTCTCTTGATACCTGGTGTTAGCTAAACTGGAAAACATTGGAAGGATGTAGTGACAGTGACTAACAGAGTGTTGCTTCAAGTTGCTTTTCAGGGAATCAGAGACAGGCTTTCCAAGCCTTGCACAGCTGGACAGTACTTACTAATATCTTTAGTGTTCTTAGATTGACTATGAGGAATGCACAAACACACAATGTGATCACACAAAATTAATTTGCCAAGTAAAACAAGCTAAAAGCTCAGTTGTTTTTTTTATTCTCTCTCCAGATCTTGCTCCTACCTCAGAGAAGGCCGATTATATCCAGATCAGTTGGTACATCAGTAAGTTAATGGCAAGCAACCTACACAACTTTTCTGATACCAAACTTCCCCCAAAATAGGCAGCAGAGTTGATGTACACTTGAGAAAGAAATTACAGACAGTCTGGAGTCAATGTTGACTGAATCTTTACCTAGTAGAAAAGCAAACACCACCACAAATTGCTAAAGTTGTATTTTCAGTCTGGATTTTCAGCTTTTTTTTTTTTTTTAGTATAATATGGTTTTAAGCACCAATGTTCCAGAGAAACATAGCGCTTACTCCAAGAGATGATGAAATATCAGACATATAAAGACTAAGAGGAGTCAGGCTATGTCTGTACTTTGAAAAGAGACCTACAAAAAAGACCTACATACTTCAAAAAGCGATTTAGACAAATCTGTTCTCAGCACTTCTCCGTGAGTCAGCTCTCAAAAACTGTCACAGGATTCACTGTGAGGAGACACTGGGGAGCTGCCAGTGTTGTCTTTCTGATAAGAGACACAAGTGAATCCAGATTATGCAGCCAACCACCTGGCTCTCCTCTATTAAAGGCAAGGAAGGCTGTGCTGGTCATACTGCCACCTGGGAAACACGCTTACCTTTCTAATTCCTGTCCTAAAGATGGATAAAGCCACTTTTCCATTGTTAGTACATTTTACCTTACAGGCAACTAAATCAATTTCATTATTGCAAAAAGCAAATCTGGCACACCATTAGATTTTTATTTCGATAATATAAAGTGCTCTAGAGGAAGGCGGAATGTGTGCTTGCTTTTGGCTGTGCCTGATACAAAATTTCATTTCCTCGTCCAATAGCAAAGATACCTCCTTTTTCAGACTCATCCTTCAGTTTACAAGGTAAGGTCTGTGTAAGCCAGTTTGTTTTTCCAAATGCACAAAGCTTATAGTTTGCTGTTTGTTTATTTTGTTATTATTATGGTTCCTAAGGAATATTCTTTGTAACAATAAAGGTATTTGCATATCAAACATGTCTTCCTTAGAGGATTATGTACATTGGTTACATTATTGTATTAGTCTCTGAGAAAACAGAGAACTCCCTGGATTTTCTCCGATTACTTTGTCTGCATTGGCTTGATTATATTTATCTTCCATACAGAACTGTATCTATTTTCCTTTATCATACTACCTGTGAAGTACTGTCTAAATCTCAGTTGTAAGAACTGCGAGGTGGAAAGATTGTGATAAAGAAGCAGAACAAATTCAAAGGGAAAATAAAGACAAAACGCTGAGAAAGACCTTGCAAAACAGGAATACCACTAAAAACATTACTATTTCCTGCAGTATATATGAAAGTCAGGCAGAAGTAAAGTTTGATGCTGCACAGACAGACATGTTTCCCTTGGAAGCTTTCCTGTTGCTTCAGTTAGCTCTTATTTTCAGTATTCAGAGTTTAAAGAATAAAAGTATTTATCCTCTTTCTGAAATCAAGTTAGGTGATACAGTTTTGGCTTAATTAGCATGATATGGAAACCCTCCTTTTACTTTGGTTGTAAATATTTTAAAAATACATCTTCTTACCACTTTCATCCAGCAAGAAATCATCCTGGTAACGGAACTTTTCTGGTCCACATGCAATAAAAATGTCATCGTCACCAAAGAAATCCTGAAGGCACAACACCTGCAAGCGAAAAAAGGAAAGGAAGGCATCGTATGAAATACTTCATTATCAGAATTGTAAGACCAATATATTCCTCCTTGTCTCCATCTACATCAATTTCCTCACTTTTGATGGGGGATACTCTATCTCCAGATAAATTTCAAAGCCATGCTATACTACCTGTTCCAAGTGAGAAACACTTTCATAGACACAACAGGAAGAGAGAGATAAGACAAAAAACCATAATTGTCACATATATTACATGATGCCTCAACGGGATACGAGGTAAATACTTTTTTATGCACAAGGTAGAATTCAGGAGTTAGGGGATAATTAATTTGCTTTTGAGCCAACATTTCTATTCTTTCACTGCCGCTGAATGAGGTTACAGCTTTGTAGGAAGAATTAAATCGTAGCGATTTCGGGAAAATCTGTACAGAGAAAGAAATTCACATGGGTGAACTGAGTCTCCAAGACACCATCTTCATCTTCACCAGCAGAGTAATGTGAAGCCTCTTTGAAGGCACCAAGCTGAAAAACCAGGTGAGCTAGAGATGATTCTTCTTGATAGCGAGTAAAAGAATAACCCCTTTCTAGTCTCAAATATGAACTTAGGACTACGTTGGTGTCATTTTATGTTTATACATAAGATTTCCTTATAACAGCTTTTAGTTTACAAGGCAGTACTTAACAGTTTAATGCTTCCAGTTATATGACTATTTTTTCTTTTCTTCTTAAAGGAAAATCACTAGCCTTCCAAAAACCTGACTTTAGAGTTATTGATCCAGTTTTGACAAACTTTAAAAACAAATTAGGTATCAGACTACCTTTAAAGAAACAGACACTTGGTAAACAATATTATAAGCTCTGTTCCTGCTTCATATTTACAAGAAGATTTTAAAAGGCTATATAATGTTTATAAATATGAACATAAAATTTATATAATGTTTTGTAAACAAGTAGTGCACTCATGTTTAAACATGGTAATTCACACATGGTGTTTCAAATCAACAGTATTTGGACAGGAAAGCACCATATAAAGAATTTCTAAAAATAGACAAAATAGTTGATAACAGTCCAGCTGAACCAGACCAACCCATCTATAAAAAGTCATGGGAGGAGGGGGAAATCAGCATTTAAGCCTACCA
This sequence comes from Clamator glandarius, assembly GCA_033459285.1. NCBI lineage: Eukaryota > Metazoa > Chordata > Aves > Cuculiformes > Cuculidae > Clamator > Clamator glandarius. The sequence continues at coordinate 310,733 of JAUNZM010000411.1, forward strand.
AAACACAAGTGAAAGAATTATCTAATGAAATTAGGCAGACTTTGCCAGACTTTGGCATAAAAACAAGCATCCTCCAGCCTAAAGCGGCTAGTGTCCAGGGACTATAAAATTCCTATTGTGCTTCCTGGAAACATGCCTGAGTGCTTTAACATCTACAACAGTTACAAGCCTTTAGGCTAGCAAAAAACTGAGAAAGAAAAACAGTGGTACATGTCACGATTGTTGCCGAGTAAGATTTCGTATTGAAACTACACACCCACAAGTCTATGGAGCTGGATGGGATTCACCTGAGGGTATTGAAGGAGCTGGCGGATGTGCTGGCCAAACCCCTTTCCATCATCTTCCAACAGTCCTGGAAGACTGGGGAAGTTCCACTGGACTGGAGGCTGGCTGATGTTGTGCCCATCTACAAGAAGGGTCACAGGGAGGATCCAGGGAACTACAGGCCTGTCAGTCTGACCTCAGTGCCACGGAAAGTCATGGAAAAGGTGATCTTGAGTGCTATCGTGAGGCACATGCAAGAGAACCAGGTGATCAGGCCCAGTCAACATGGGTTTACAAAAGGCAGGTTTTGCCAAACTAACCTGATCACCTTCTATGACAAAGTGACTCGGCTGCTGGACGAGGGAAAGGCTGTGGATGTATCTTCCTGGACTTCAGTAAAGCCTTTGATACAGTTTCTCACAGCATTCTGCTTCGGAAACTGTCAGCCTCTGGCCTGGATAGGCGCACACTCTCCTGGGTGGAAAACTGGTTGGATGACCGGGCCCAGAGAGTGGTGGGAAATGGAGTTAAATCCAGCTGGAGGGTAGTTACAAGTGGGGTTCCCCAGGGCTCAGTGCTGGGTCCAGCCCTGTTCAGTGTCTTTATCAACGACCTGGATGAAGGCATCGAGTGCACCCTTAGCAAGTTTGCAGACGGCACTAAGCTGGGTGGAAGTGTCGATCTGCTGGAGGGTCAGGAGGCTCTGCAAAGGGATCTGAACAGGCTGGACCGCTGGGCAGAGTCCAATGGCATGAGGTTTAACAAGGCCAAATGCCGGGTCCTGCACTTGGGGAACAACAACCCTAAGCAGTGCTGCAGACTAGGAGAAGCCTGGCTGGAAAGCTGCCTGGAGGAGAAGGACCTGGGGGTGTTGGTTGACAGTGACTGAACATGAGCCAGCAGTGTGCCCAGGTGGCCAAGAAGGCCAATGGCATCTTGGCTTGTATCAGAAACGGTGTGACCAGCAGGTGCAGGGAGGTTATTCTCCCTCTGTATTCGGCACTGGTGAGACCGCACCTCGAGTACTGTGTTCAGTTCTGGGCCCCTCACCACAAGAAGGATGTTGAGGCTCTGGAGCGAGTCCAGAGAGAGCAACGAAGCTGGTGAAGGGGCTGGAGAACAGGCCTTATGAGGAGCGGCTGAGAGAGCTGGGGGTGTTTAGCCTGGAGAAGAGGAGGCTGAGAGGAGACCTCATTGCTCTCCATAACTATCTGAAAGGAGGTTGTAGAGAGGAGGGAGCTGGTCTCTTCTCCCAAGTGAAAGGAGACAGGATGAGAGGGAATGGCCACAAGCTCCACCAGGGGAGATTTAGGCTGGACATTAGGAAAATATTTTTCACAGAAAGGGTCATTGGGCACTGGAACAGGCCGCCCAGGGAGGTGGTTGATTCACCTCCCCTGGAGGTGTTTAAGGCACGGGTGGACGAGGTGCTAAGGGGCATGGTTTAGTGTTTGATAGGAATGGTTGGACTTGATGATCCGATGGGTCTCTTCCAACCTGGTTATTCTATGATTCTATACTTAAGAACTAGAGAGAAAAAACAGATTAAATACATAAACCAAAAGAAGCAAAAGCATTCTCAAAATTACTCTTTCCTTAAGTAATGCATATCATTTTAAATTCAGGTCCACCACAACCTTATTCCTACTAATACTGTCATCTTAACACCACACAGTATCTGAACACTAATATAAAAAAATGTAAATATTTGATGGAGCTTTTTACCATATTCCTACTCAGTTTATGCTCTATTAGTGTATCAGCCTCAGCAACCTTTATATAAAACTCATCTACTTCCCACATTTTTTTTTGTCCACAAGACATATCCTGCCTGTCTTCCCACCCCATACTCCCACTAAGCTTCAAACTTCTCTTCCCTTCAGTCAAGTTCCTCTGAAATTGCCACCTCTCCCACAGCATGCACTGAACTACTAATTTGCAGAATGACATTAAAAATCCTATGGTTTCCTGTTTGCCTCTCAAGTTTGCCGCACTTCTAGGGAGTGATAACCTTTACACTTGTGTTTATACTAAGCAGAGTAGTAGAACTGAACAAATAATGTGCAATCCTCGGTGCAAAGTTGAGCTATTTTGGCATCATGCATGAATGAAACTTAAATTCATATTTGAATTAAATAATTGTAATTTTTTTAATAAAAATCAAAAAATGCTTGGCCTTACACAGTTAAAAGAATTTCATTCAAGCCTAACAGAAGATTAAAGTCAAGGTAACAACACCTAACTAGGCTCAACTACATCAATATTTAATGCATCTTGGGTTCAATCAGTGCAATTTACATGGAAATAAGAAGGAAAATAGCATTAGCACAATAATAGACTAATTTATACTTAGATATCCTTGGGTTTTATTAAACTTTATTTTTATAATTAAAAGTGTTCTTAACCTTGCCTTTTTCCACTATGTTCTCATTTTCCTACTTCGTAAAACTACATACAGTTCTTGCAGTTTTCTTGCCTTCCGAGATTTGAATTTGGGAATTCTAGCTACTAGAAAGCTCACAGCAAGAGCACAAGTTCCCTCTAAACACATCCCTTCTGTGAAATAACTGCTCTTCAGTCTTCCAGTACTTTTTTTATATCTCTTATTGGAAGACTTGAGATGTCCTTCACTGTCTTGTTTCCTCCTCTGCAGCACTTTCCACCCCTTCTGTCTCATGCCCCTGGCTCACTCCGCTCCCCAGCTCACACTCCTCAAAGGTTATGCTGACGGGCTTTTCAGAAGGCATATAACAAATACACAGCACCCCTTTCCTTGCTTTTTCAGAGAGGAATCTGCAAGTACTTTCTATTCACACTCAGTCATCAGTTAATCAACGGGACCTACTATCTATTACCTGTTTTCAATTCTGGAGAACATAACTTCTCAATAGTTATGGTTTTGACGATCAAGGAATTTTATCGCCTATAGCAGACCGTGTCAAGGAATTTTATCGCCTATAGCAGACTGTGTCACTGCTTAAGAGGTCAGTTTGCTCTTCAGCTTTAACATTGAGTCAATTTTTAAAACAGTGAATTAGAAAAGCCTCTCTGAACATTTTTGTTGCTTACAAGTCATAGAATTCATCATCTTCTTTGTCACAAATAAGTTTTTATTTTCAATTTTGCACCAGGACAATTGTCACAGAGGGGAAAATAAAGCCTATGTAGGAGCAATCAAATATACACCTTAAGTAAAAAGGAACTGAGAAAATAAATGTTTTCTACCACACACTTGGTACTGAATATACTGTAACACTTGGAAACAAAAAACTTTCTGCCAAGAAAGTGATAGTTAAAGTTAATGGTGTCTCTCTTACACTCTTTAGGGCAATGAATAAATAACAGTAACTACTAGCAGCCAGGGAGTCTCAGGCATCATGATTCTTTGCATTGGTAACAAGAAAGCAGCAGCAAAGAAAATTTGTCACTAGGTACAGGCTTTGGGCAACACACAAGTCATGTAAAAAAGCCTAGCTGACCTCTATATCCTCGATGCCCAACAGAGGAGAGGCAGAAGAATCTATCCTGCCTAAACTCATCTGAGCAAGTGGTACAGGCTGAAGCTTGCATCCCCCACAAATCCTTTTCCTAGGAAACACCTTAAGAATCCCAGATACCCTTCCAGTGGGAGACACTGGTGTCCACCTAGGAAGAACCCCAAACTTTTTCGTATCTCAGACACTGAAGGGGAGCTTTCACCAGAAGCCCAGAGGGGACCTAGGGACCTGGTCAGGCCAGGCACAGCTGCCAGGGTAGCATGACACAGAGCAGCTGAGTGGCCCCAGGAGGAGAAGAGAAGGCAGAGCAGCAACCATGGCTTCCAGTCCAGTTTCAGGACTGGCTTTGCACCATAGCACAGACACTATGGGCCCATTAAAGATTACCTTCACTTTTCTTTCTGTTTCTATGAGAAACCACCAAACTATTGTGGAGCCTTTTGTTTCCCTGAACTGGTGTGAAACATTCAAGCTTTTAATATTTACCTCTTGAAGCTGGGAAGTTTGTTATGGAGAGCGTCTTTCTTATGTGTACAAAAGATACGAGAAGTTATGCTTTACATTTTGGAGCAGAGGACCTGAGAATAAGAACAGCAGCTTGTAGAGCTATTACCTGGCTTTATTCTCTCAGCACATCTAAGAGCAGTCAGTAGTGGTGTGGAAGGGATGCAGAAGGAGGGACAGAGAGCAGGGAGAACTGAGGGAAAAGACAGGAAAAGGTGGAGGGGAAGAGAAGGAGAGGGAGAAGAGGGAAAAAGGGAGCAACGGAGGGAAGGATTAAATCAATCCTTTCTATAAAAGAATGAAATGAAAGTTACAGATGAAATCAGCTTTTATAATTAGTGTATTCAGGCTATAGTAGGTTTAGGGACCTTTTTGAATTCATGTTTTAAAACAAACACACAAAAAATCCCAGAACAAAATTTTTTGCATATGTCTGTAACAGCAGGTCAAATACTCTCCTATTGTTTTAAAGTTGATCATGTATCAAGTTAACACTGACTCAGAAAATTTTAAAGAAAAAACAATCAGCTACTCAAATTTTCCTCTGCATTCAGGAATACCTCACAGCACCATCACAGTAAATCACTACCACCACGATTACTAACTTTCATATTTTTATTACCATTTGCTCAATGCTAGGTTCTTGGACAGAAAAAGAGAAGGGAGATATTCTATGCGTGGTTTACTTAATTAATAACAACGTCTTAATTAGACTCAAAGCTGAAAGCTATTTTGGATGAACAATGAGAAAACCTCAAGTTGGGGTGTCCTCAGGCACCACGGCTGTTGGAGAGTTGGAAAGAAAAGTGAGGACAAAGAAATCGAGGTGGTAAAGCAAAAAACAATGCAGGAGGAGAATTCAAATGATAAGTGTGCATAGGAGTTTTCTGAAAAGAACAACATAAATAAATGATGGCAAATGGAAAATGTGAGGCGTAAAGGAAGGAGAAGACACAGGCTGAAAGGCAGGAGCAAGTACCAAGAGCAACAGAAGGGTAATGAAGGCTGGTGTGGAAAGAGCAACCCAAAGGAGGGGGCAGATATAAGAGTCAGGGGCAAATGCCTTCCAGACTTCATCCTGTAGCCTGCCACCTGAGAAGTTTTATAGCTATTTTAAAGTAGCCTTTTTGAACCTGAAACAAACTCACATTGAGTTTGATTATCATTTCCCTGACGGTGAAAAAGACATCAAAAAAATCCTTTAACCTTGAAAAAAACCTCAGTGTTTAAATGACTCATGATTTTAGGACTCTGATTTGTTAATTTTGTGTTGTTTTATGCATTTAATTACAGAGTTGTTTTTCTTTTACCTGCTAATTTTGGTTCCCTCAGCCTCAATGTTTCATTCTTAGGCAGGTCTCTCTAGTTCCACATATGCTGAAGGAACTCATTTTTTTCTCTCCAACCTATATTTCCAATAAAGTAAGTCTGTCCTTTTATACAAAGATATAAAATGATCTTCACTAATACTTTCCCTCTGTCTACCTCCTTAACCAAACTATATTTTCCACTGACCGCCATGTGGGCAGTACTTATTTTATCTATTTCCCCACTCTTTTGTCTGTTACTTCATGGAGGAATACCTAGATCAGATCTTGAACTGATTTCACAGACACCTACTGTTGGCAGTCAGTAAGAAGTCTTGTGACAGCTACGCATTTTCCTGACAGCTTATAAATTTACACAAGTTGTTTGTATAGGTATTAACATAGCCTTGTTTAACTTCATAATTCTAGCAGAACTACAGGAGCAGAAGAGACATTCTATATTACTACATTTATCTCCCAGTTACTACAGGGCTGCTTCCCATATGACCTTTTTCAGTGCTTTGTTCACTTCTGTAACATATTCCTTACTGTGTAGAGCTCCCCTTATCAGAAAGACTGGTAAAACAATTGTTACTCATTCAGAAGGATTTCACAACTTCAGGAAAATCAAATATTAATTATTCCATATTGCTGTAATTGCTTGCCAAGTCATTCCTGTGAAATAAGAAATCCAAACATATCAATAAGGCATTCAGGAATGGGAAAGATAAATACTTGTCATTTCTAAATAAATTTGATATCAAGTCTTTATTTTATTTTTTTTTCTTAATTTTCATTGGAGGGACCTCAGATGGCCCCATTCGGTGTGGACTCTGAGGTAACAGCAAGAAATATCCTGACTGATAGAAATTAGACCACAACAGGAATTCACAGAGCCTCACATTTGAATACTTCCCTCAAGTTTAAGGCAAGCCTATTCCCCTTCCTGTTGGCTCAGGCTCTTAGGCTTTTATTCCTGCCCTTTCACATTTATCTGTTGCTACACACATGCCATTTCTTGAGAGCTGGTCATCTACAAAAATTTATGGACTTCCTCTCTCAGTTTCCGATCCAAGTTCTCTCCTCAGGTGGTGGCTTAGCTGAAGGCATTGGGAAGTATCTGCCACACATTTCCAAAGCTGAATGGCACTGAATTCATTCTTTTCTGCTGGAGCGAAATCTCCATGGTGACAACTGCATCATCAAGCTGTGAAAGCTCTTCAGTTAAGAACAGCATTTTATCATGAGATTCTCATTACAAGAGTGCCCTCTGTAAGTGAAAGGAGATGTTACCGTAGGGGTTCAAACTCACTGAAGCTACAAAGCAATGCAGTCTTTATCAGCTGGCTTGTGAGGCCACACTGCAGATTAATGTCTCTGAAACAGTACGTGTGCACTTCCAAACTAGATGAAAACAAGACACCATCATATTTACAAACATGAATTTTCATACTCGAAGGCATAGAAATAGCTGTGCTTTCCTCCTCCACACCCCCCAAAGCTACCTGTTGATCACCACCATCTCAGGAAACCTTAACTCAATATGTGCCTTCTACTTTTAACTATCCAGCTCCTACCTTGTAGCATTCCAGTCCATCCAAATCCTAAAAGTAGGCATTTTGGAAGAGTATTTCAGATCTTGCAGTTATCAGATGTGAGGCAAACAAACAACTTTACTAGTTTCTCTTAACGCTCTAATGGTCAAACACCAATAAAACATGAGCTTCTGCTCTTACAAAACTGAGTGCATTGCAGGTTCATGCTATTTACAGAATAAAAACTCAACTCTCAGTAGTTTCGTCGGAGCTCCTTTTATTTCCGCTATATCTGTTTCAAGAGTGACTATCACACACAACTTAGATCAGGGAAACCTAGATCTGTACAGTTTGCATAGCAAGCAATAACTTTTCATTGTGTTTTATGCACTTTATCTTGATATTTTATGTTTATTTGGTTGCCAATGTAGATTCAAAAGAGGTCTTGAATTATCCACAAACTGACTCATGTTCCTTTTTGGGCATGGACAGATGCCATTATTTAGTCAAAATCCAAGCTTTGTGTGTTACAGAGATTTTGCTACCTAAGTAGGATTACAGGAGATGAACTGATGAAGGAGAGCTTCACAGAAAGACTATCACCTTGGTACTTCTTTATATGGATATTCATATTCAAGGTCCTAAAACTTACTCAACTCCAAAGCTACACCCCAGGACTAAAAATAGTTTCAAAATTCTAAATAGTAAGCTTTAACTCTGATTCTTTTGGGGCTTCAAAATTCTTACTGTTTGGCATTTCCTATAAAATGAGAATTTGCATTTCCAGCCAGGTGTATTCTGTGCTTTGGCTGGAAATAGCTTAAAGCACTGGCTACTCCTAAAACTACTGTAAAGTGTCTAGCAAATCCCAAATAGCAGCAAATAAGCAATGACTTGCTTACAACAGGCCACATAAGGCTTGATCCAACACTTCCGTAGAGTCAACAAAAAGACATCTGTACCAAGTTCTGAATCAGCGCTGTATCCTATGGTCCAACAGGTGGCCCATAGCATTTTCTTGGCAGACAAGAGGCTGCTAGAGCATAAAGCAAGGCAAAAGCAGCTCTATGTCCTCTACTGTATGCCAGAGGGTGACACATAAAGTGGGACCAGGCATTATTATTGCCTCTTGTGTTTGGTCTGAGAAAGGATAGAGGGATGCTCTCTTCCCCCAGCAGCTCTGCCCAGTAACACCTACTGGAAGCTGCAGCTGGACAAGTACCTGTATGCTATAGCACAAATCATACCTACTCCCATATCCAGGGAAAGTGAGCACCACAGGTGTTATCTCAAAAATAAATGTATTATTATCCGTAATATTATTTATCATTATATTTAGCTTAACATTTTAATTAAATTTAAATATTTCTATTTTTTATTAATAGAAAATATAAAGCGAAATATTGGATAGATTATTCAGGCAAGTAAGCAAAAAGGCATACTTACGAGCCATTCCAGGACTGCAGCAATTTCTAAGCAATGTTTTTGGCAAAGAAACAGGAAAGTGAACCTTCAGCTTCAGAAGTCCACCTGGATTTAGAAGTAGGATGTTCATCTATCATAAGTACATCCCCAAGCATTCCTTCTCCCTGCCAGGTACATAGCACATATTCCTACACCACAATTAAAAGGGAGATAACTGCAGCCCCAGAGCTCACAAAACCTTGCTAACAGAAGTCAAATAAATAAGTCAGCTAAACGTTAATAAGTAATTAATCACTTGGCCACACCAACTATGGTGGTCTTCTGCATCGAAAGAGACTAAATCCTGCTAGTCGCTGTAAAGAACGCTCCTGTTAATCCCATGGCAATTCCACAAGAGATCAGCGTGCTTGTGATGGACAATTCAAACAGCAGAATAAGGCTTGTAAAGGGACAGAGAGGAAAAAACCTCACACATAAAAAATAAATTATCATTAAATAAAGGTTGTTTTTTCAGTACAAGCAAACATTGAGAGAATGGCTGATATAACAGCAAAAGATATAATTAACGAGACAATGAAAACAACAGTTGAGACTTTGATGGCAGAATTCAACCACAGCTGGATTAAATTTTTTCTCTGCCATACTCACATATTTTCCTGTTTCAAATGCAATACAACACTACCGTTTAGTGGTCAGACACACAAAATACGGACCCCAGCAGCCCTCCTGCTTTTTGTCCAAACAGATGGCAACTATTTTAAGAGTAAATAGTTTATTCATATAATCCTGAGAACCAGGAAATTAATATTACTCTCATCTGTGATTGCTCAGCAAAATAAAATTTCTTTTAATTTAGGTGCTTGAGTAAAGCCTTGTCACAAAAATAATTACAAAGACTTGGTAAATAAACTGCAACATATTACAAGTTATTAGCAGGCAAACCACAGTACTGCCTCTCACAACTCTATGGTCTTCTTTAGAAAAGTATCTGAATTTCAGAACATGTATGTGCAAGGGAAATGATGGGGGCAGAGACCAGCTAGGTGAAATAAATTTACTCAAAAGAAAAATGCAGTCAGGTGCCAATTCCTGGGAATTACAATAACTGATTTGGAGATAAAAAGGAAATGTCTTTTTGAAGTACAGATAAAAATATTTTTCAGGGTAAGCTTCTAGTGCTAGATAAAGCTTAACATTGTACTCAGTCATGCTTACTGTGTTTAATAAATGCACTGTATTGGCCCATTTCCTCAAAAGGCTGCTATTTCTAAGAAGTCTTAATGTATTTCTATGCAAACCTTGCAAACTTGCATCTTATTCATAAATCTCAAAAATAAGATGCTTTTCCCAAATACTTGCACATCAATAAAGCCTTGTGATTGCAATTTCTCCTTGAATTCAACACAATTTTTCAGCCAAAGGTACTCTCATCATTTTACCTGAAAGTGTGAAGTACTGTTATTTTCATTTTCAATTAAGAGACCTAGCAAACACATGCTATAAGAGAAGTATGAGTCCTTGAATTAACTCTTACAGAAGAAGTGCTCGATTCATTTTTTCATTGCAGGCCATTATGTGTTTTTCTAAATGTCTGCTTATTTTTGCCAAGTTTTGTTCAGCAAGAAGCTATAAGCTGGGTCCTGCTCTGCTTGGTTGGCCAGATGCAGCTCTCAAACTTCCCAGCTGGGAATTGTGCCAGCAGCTGCAATCACTTTTTGAGACACTGGGATATCACACAGTCTTCCCCTAGAGACTGTGGAGGACACCGCTTATCTGGGAATTGGTCTGAATGAAATTTACTAGTTATCTGGATCCAAATCCAGATGGAAATCCTCTATTTGTAATTCTGCTTTCGATACTGCAAATCCCTGTGTAGCAGAAACTGTATTATATACATCACAAACCGATACACGTAAAGGTCAAACTTATAGTCTACACATCATTATGAAAGCATCCAAGTGAGAGACTCCTATGTCATGAGGTCCACCTGGTCACATTTAAGGAGGCAGTTTCTGGAAGGCCCCCTAGAAACAAAGATTTCCTTTCAATTGGATTGGTCTTTAGATTCTGAACAATCTGTCTCACAGTATTTCTTTGTCAAATCTGGGAATAGTTTTGGCTTTCTTGTTCTTGTGAAAGAGAGAGCCTGCGCTGCAGAAGCAGGTAGAAACATGAAATTTGTAAGAACCAAACCTATCGTACCTCATGCCTGCAGAACTACATTTCAAACAGTGACTCAAGCAGCAGATGGACTATGCAATAACATAGAGTTATCCAAACACATTTAGAAATAGGAGACTTACAGACTTATTTTAATTCCAAAATCCCAGTGCTACAACGCAGGTATCGCCTTGGTGTCCATGACACAACCTTCTCATGCTAGCTTACTGACTAATGGTGAACTCTGATGACAACGCTGTAAAGTGCATTTCTTTCAGGCATAATCATTAATAAAAAGTGTGCTGTCTGGAACTTAACTAAGATGTGTGGCGCCTTTTGGCTAGATACACACATGAAGTTAAGGCTCAGCATGCAACATGAAAAACAGTGACATGGTTGACTTCTAAAAAAAAAGGAGGAAAAGGGAAAACAGATGTCAAGGTTTCAACAAGTCATTGCACACTGCAGCTGGAACCAGTACAAAACCAACACAAGTATGCTGATAATGTAGCATTTCATGTAACGATAAGGGCAATAAACCAGCAGAAAATGTAAAACTTTTTCTAACAGCTAAACACCTTCCTCAAATTCCAGAGGGTCAGCAGGGCTGAACAATAACAGTAATCCTTTCAATAAACAGATCAAATGATTCAACTATTAAAGCTTGTTATGCCCAAGAAAAGTGAAAATAGATTTTTCTTTCTTCTAAATGCAGAATATGGACAAAAATATCTAAAATCCAATCCAAACACACATTCAGATGCAGTCTATCTCATCTATCAGGCAATAGTTTCTATTATTACAACACATGTTAACAAGATGGATAGAGAGCATATTAAATAAACATTGATATTAATATGTAAGTGTCTATCTAGCAAAGCCACTATTCAAATTATATACTTCCTGAAGAACATTTCTTGGGAAATTAATCAGAGAATTTATCTTACAAGTAAATGCTATAAATTTGAGTTTTTTCCATTAACGGAGATTGTTTCCTTCAGGGAAATTATTAAGCAACATAAGCAAGGTCTACATGTGTAATGTGTAACTGGACTCTGGTGGAGTGTTTCTCATAACTGGAAAGCCATTCTCATTGGGCTTTGGCTCCTTAGGACAGAGCAGCAAAGGTACCAATGGTACAGAGTGAATTTAACCAGCAAAAATTTACAATGTGACAGAGTTCAAAAGCTTAAGGATAAAGAAAGGGCAGACACAAGCAATAATCACAAAAATCTGGAATCTTAGGCCCAACTTGGTGGAAAAGACCTCAGTCAGAACAGCGTCTCCACTACGCAGGTGGGCTGGTTACATTTGTTAAGATTTCCAAAGCACTCTGCATGTGGAGATTGCTTTCTCATGCAAACACAGACTTTTGCTTTATTCTCTGGGTATTTCAGTACAGCTATTTCTGGGATATTAAGAAATCCAGTAAGTGAAAAAAAGCAGAGTTTACAAATCCATTAATATGACATAAACCATCATCGACTAAGCCATCGATTCACAGAACGAAAACAAGTGAAATCCTCAGGTTGACACACTGAAAAAAGATTTTATAAGACGTGATAGAATCACAGCAGATTACTCAAAGATTCAAGAATTAAAAAGAAACATGCTCAGAGGTAGCCTAACAAAACCATGTGGAGTCAGTTAAAGTTTCAAGTAAATCCAGGCTAGCAAAATGCAGAGTAAGTTAACAGAGCAGTGGGATGTGAAGAGGAGCTTTTTCAAGCACATCAGAAAATTCTAGCACGATGATACAGAAAACAGTTTCTTCCAAATCTCTCCTATTTTGCTAGAAAAACTGCTTTTGATATTTAAACTTATCTTAATCTCAGCTTTGAACTGTGAAAGGAGGTAGTTTTATTAAGAAAATATCCAGATTTGTTAATTTAAAAATTATTTTATTATACTGGTACCAATACCAATATTATTAACATATACTTGTTGCCTAAGAAAATGTAAAGGGAAGTATTTCGCTGCCATACAGCCCTCTCACATTCATCACTGACCTGACAGCCACATATTTATAGATTACACAAGCAAAGAGCATTGCATTCATACTTAATTACACGTAAGTTCCTCCTCATTTGTGCACCTTTAAGGTGGCTTATTTTAAGCTGTAGCATTGCTTAGAAGAAACACGTGGAGAAGTAAAAAGTGCCAAAGGAATTTGGAAGTGTTTTGATACCATTTGACATAATAAGTTATGTCAGACACCCTGATGCAGATACACATCTCTGCTGGCAGTGCAGTGTCACTTCCATGCAACAGTCATACTGAAAATATTTGTCAGATGTAATTGTCAATGATGTGCAATTTAACACACATTTGAAGAAGAACTGACAAACAAAAAAGACCAAAAAACCAAATTAAATAAAAAAGATGAAGCAATCTGTGCTCAGGCACTTCAGCCCTAAAGAACTGTTGAACTGGAGGCTCAGAAGTCCAGCATACCATTTGACTATTCCCTACACAACCTCATAATCATCTGACTTGTCTCACCTATGTTCTGATTCTACTACCTATTATGAACTCAAACTAAATAGCCTTTAACTAAAAAGCCATTACTTCTGAGATCCTACATCTTTTAGAGAATGATGTAATAAAGAAACATTAAAGAAGTCAGGGTACAAAGCATAGGGGAATTTAGTGCATTTGAGATTCAGGAAGCTGCTAGTCACAGATGTGTTTGAGAGACAACAATAAATAACAGAAAACAGGACCACATTGGGAAGGAAACTTCCACCATAAGCTATTTCACCTGCGCTAACACCCTGCCGTGTTTCTGGATTTCCTTTTCACTCACTGATGCTTTTCTGCAGCACAAAGGGCTTAGATCCCCAGGAGGACAGCTGGTCTCCATAATGCACCCCATTTTAGTGTTTCCATCCAGAACAACTCAGGAAACCAATTTAAATCCATGTGCATTTCTCTACACATCCCATACGTATCAATATCAACAGTTCTATAGATCTCAGGATACTTGATAGAAGTAACTAACAATACAATGAAGCAGAAAATGTCTGACCTATAAGAAAGTCCAAAATTAAGTTTAGGGATGTCTGTAAAATGTCATAGCCTGAAACCCTCTCCTGTACTGGCTTGTTTTTGTTGTTGTTGGGCTTGGGGTTTGATTTTTTTGTTAACCAAGAAAATGAGAGAACTGTGTTGCCAGCTCAGAAGCAAACAGGGGGCAAAGGTAACTGTCTTATCCACCCAAGAGCAAAGACAGAGCTGTGGAGATGCCAGCTGTCAAAGCTGGGTCATTTGCACAGAATTAAAAAAAAAATAATTATCAAGTCAGACAAAAGCAGCAAGAAGGAACAGACAACATAGGCCACAGATGGTGACACACTCTGATGGGGATGGAAGTAATTATGAGCCAGTCTTAGTCCTGAGATTCTTCAAGGAGTCCTTGAACAATTTTCACATACATCAGGCATGTGACAAGGGATAAGTACTTTCTCTAATATAAATGGCAAGGCTCCAATTACTCAGATTGGCTTTGTTAGTTTGGAAGTGTTGTTAATGACTTTCAGCATGTGCAGGTAATGCTCTAGAAAAATATGAGATGCTTTTCTTTCTTAAGAGATACTGCAATAGCAACTTGATACTGGAGTTGAAAGTTTAAATCTTTTCCTTAAAGGAAAACCTGAAAAAGGATAATATGAACACAACAAAACCAGAGTTTCACAACCATGCTTGCAGAGCACTGCCAAGTGCATAACTGTTCAAAGGTGCTCTGCCAAGTTACTCTTGTCACTGTGTGTTAGGCAGAAATGTGTATGAGATATATTTGTTCTGTATTAACTACATAATTAGAATTTTCTAGCAAATTTATTATAGGCAACAGACTCAGACAAACATACCTCAAACACACACCCCTACTTGAGCTTTGCCCATCACTTAAAATCAAGTTAACTCTTTCAGTCTCTAAAGCTGCTTCTTTCCATCCCTTTGTATTTTGATAGATGCAGTTACTTTGCCCGTTGCTTAAGATGATTAGCTTTCATATAACCCTTTTTCACTGAAGCCAAGAGGCTTGTGGGCATCTTTTCCCTTCTTATATTATAAATGAACCTGAAAGCATACAAAATTCCTTTTGTCTACTTCAGAGCAGTAATTTAGTATAGAAATAACCTACAAGGACACAGAATAAGCTCTCAGTAGAAGCCAGAAAGGTTAGAACCACCAGTGATGCATCCAGGCAAGGATAGTGTTAGGGCTCAGAAAAGTGTTTTGTAGGTCTTTTTACTTGGCAATATACAATTTGGGCACAACGTATATATTAATATTCCTTTAAAACTAAGTTATAATAAGTTGTGTTTATCTTTACCTACTATTATACACAGAGGGAATGTATTCATAAAGATTAACTTTATGAATATAAAGTTTGCAATGGTAAGAGGCAGATTTTAAAAAAAGGTGTATCAGAGTACTTTAGGTGTTTGAATTATCTTTAATAGGATCTCACTGCTGACAGGCATAACTTGAGTCTTGGCAAAAACCAGCCTTACTAGTTAACTTTTGCAAATACATTTACTCAGCATCATTAGTTTTTTCAAAACTTCATAAACCTGCAAATTAATGCAGGAGAGGGACAAAACAGAGATGCAGCAAATCTAGTAGAGATTAATAAGATGTATACAAAGATCCTCCAGACTCCATTAGAACTTGCCTCTGCAGATAGAAATCTGATCACACAAGTAACTTATTAATGTTTCTCCAAGTAACTTATTAATGTCTCTCAAGAGACTGAAAACCTGATGGAAACATATTTGAGAGGGGGAGAGAAAAACACCCACTGTTTGGAATGGCATAATAACTTAACAAAACTGAAGGATCAGAACAACACAGATCTCTAAGATATTATCTGGGGCATCTTTAAAAATATTTCCTGTGCAAAGATAACTCCCTGCCTTTCTGAGTCCATTGGTGGCCATTTCAGAATGAATTCACTCATGAAAATGAGGCACCATGCTAACTGCATGCAGCAGCCTTGCCTTCGCTCCTAAGCAGCAATGACTATTCAGAGAAATGAACACCACTTCTAAATGAGGCTAAATAGCTCCTTGTCCATCTGAAGTGGCTCCAAAGATCTTAATTCAACTGTAATTATCCACTGCAGACTTCAAACACTCTGCGTACTCCAGCTGAGCAAAATACGATGGACTTCCTCTGTTTATCATGATTCTACACAAGTTTACTTAACATCAGAAGTCAGTGCCATTAAATGTGAACACTGATTTGAAAGCAGTGATGGCTGTTGATATAATGCTCAGAAAATGCAGGCACATGGACGTAGGGTGCAGGAGAGGCTGGAGAAGAAGGCAGCCGCTGGCCCCACTGTCACCTCCCACTTGCACACACGAGGGAGCTGCGGCTCCACGGAGTCATAAGTGAGCTCTCCTATATCCTGAAGGAAGCTGTCATTGCAGAACTTCAAGACCAGTGACTTTTGTTTTTTTAAAGCTGAGAAATCTATTTTTTTCTACCCAGGAGGAAGGCTTTCTCCCTCTCTGACATTTCAGACGTGTGAAGTTAGTTTTTCTTAAATCAATGCTTGCCTGTGAGCAATCATCCAAGCTAGTGTTCATAGCATAAAATATGTTTTTCACACTTTACTTCATATTTTCTGAACATCAGGAAACAGATTTTAAAGTGAGGGTGACTGAGCACTGGCACAGGCTTGTCCAGGGAGGCTGAAGAGTTTCCAGCCTCTGAGATACTCAAAAGCCATTTGGACATGGTCCTGGGCAGCCTGCTCTAGGTGACCCTGCTTGAGCTGTGGGGGTTGGATCAGGTGACCTCCAGAGGTCCTTTCCAGCCTCAACTATTCTATGACTCTGTGATTTTTTTTCCTTCAGTACATTTCTCATTTCATCCCTCTCTCATTCTTGCTCTTTTTGCCATTAACATCCACTGCCTCAACTGCTTTATTCCCACTCTCTTGTTTCTCTGCTTACTCTTTATCTCCTGTTTTTCACTCTTGGACAGTGGAAGAATGTTCTGCCCTTAAAAAGTAACAGGAGAGGATACATGTTTGACAACTGCAGCTAATGTTCAGGTCCTACTGAAACATCTTCCACTTCCATGGAACAAGTGGCAGTTCATGAGAACTTATTCACCATGGCTAGAGGATATCAATTTAGGTAACTCATTTTTGAAACTACTCATAAAGGATAAAAATCAACCCTTTTTACAGGTTTAGAAGCAAAATCCCCTGACAGGGAGCTATGGGCATGCTCCAAAATAGCTCATTCCCTTAAAAATAACTGATGGGAGAAAATCCTCACCATCACCAATCCCTCTTAGTTTTGCCTATACCCTGTGAACAAATTCCTCACTCAGTTTACCTGGACATCAAATTACAAAGCTACCTGTCTTTATTAACTGCACACCCAGAAGTCAAACTATCCCTGAACAGGTTCCTGATAGTGATAACTATTTCATCCGGTCTGGAAATTTCAGTCAAACTGGTGGGAGGAAAAAGGCAGGTTCCCTCCCTCCCCGCATCACTTGCCCCAGCAAGGGCACATGGCATTCCTGGAAGAGATCAGCCTTTAATGCTCTGCCTGTTGCCTCTCCAACTCTGAGCTTACCTGCTTGCAAGCATTAAAGATGCCTATTATGACTATTTAAATACAAAAAGAATAATTTGTCTGAGAGAAGAAAAGAGAAGCTCAGTCCTGAGGAATGATACCTATAGTACCTTTGTGTCTCTTCTGCAAGCCCCTCTTTTCCACTAAGAGAAATAAAGAATCTAACCCAAACTCAGTTAAGGAAAATTTGAAATAAGTTTGTTCTATCATAGATTTACCTAACAGAAAATTCTTTCTGCTGATAAACAGCACTAATTGTTAAATACAGTTACATTTATAGTTAGCATATTATCTGCAGGGGGCTGCGCAGCCATGCTTCGGATGCAAGAGGGCCACGCAACTCTAGCTCTGAAATTATCACACAGCCACAAAAAACACAACAGGTGAGAATGAGAGCAATCTCCCAGGATAGCTTAGCTTTTATTCTGTTGGTATTTTTCAACTTTACAAAACACAAGCAAATGCATACCCTTTGAGGTGAAAGATTTATGTATTCTTAAAAAAAATTCAGTTTCAAAAATAATGCTGCATTTCTTTGTAATCTTATCATTTATTTGCTAAGGCTGCTTCTCAGCAAAAGCCCTGCATTCCAGCAGTTGCTTACTTTCTTGTTAGAGTCTTAGCTGCAGTGTCTTGATAAATAGATGTTTCCATGGAGATGACAAATGAATATCATCCATGTTGCAATGAGCTTATGATTTCATCTCGAACCATTAGCTTGCAAACCACAGCTTATTCATTATTCATTTGCAGTAAGGAAATGGCTGAAACCCAGAGTAGCAGATGAAAATCTGTGCATGTAGAATAGAATAAAGTGCATTTGCCACCACATTAAATGAGCAAAACTCCCTGGGATTAAAATAATGATCCTAGAAGCTGTCCTAAAGGCCTGCAAAATTTTTCCCCTCAATTAATAGCATGTCTATATAAGTTATGGGAATTAAGACACATTATAAATATTCACGCAGGCAGAGGATATTCAGAAGGAAAAAAAACAGTAAGTGACATTCAACTTTTATATACATCATAATAATGAAAAAAAAGCTTTTCAGAAACTCAGGAACAGGCACAAACATAAACCATGAAAAATTTTGCTTAATATCTTAATAGGAACCTGTGAATGTTTGTGCTTTCTGACTGTTCTGGAATATAGAACCAATATCTGACAGCCACTGAGAAAATGCCTTTCTTTTAGCATTGGCTAACATAGGGCTATAGTCTTGTTACCTGTAAGGGAGCCTAAGAAAGAGAAGGAGAAAATATTTTCAGTCTTTCCATAACTAAAAACCTTCGCAGCTGCTGCAGCTATTTTTTGAAAAGGACTTTAAAGCTCACAAGAGTTCTCCACTCTGCAGTAAAAAATGTCTCCTTTCGTCTGCTCAACTTAGAGAAACATTTATTCTTTCATATTTAAATACATTAAGGGCAGTAAAATTTTAAGATGGCCAATAACATTAACACACAATATCAGCAGTCCATCATCTGAAGTCATTTTTTTTCAGTTTAAGTCCTGAGCTAGAATGAGTAAAAAAAAAGTCGATGCACTGTTACTGCTACAAGCATAACCTTCCAAAAGAAAATTTTCTGTCTTCTGCCCTTTCGCATACACAGGCTTCAAATTTCTGATCATTTGAAGAATTTAAAATACACTTTCTTATATGCTGGTCCAAGACAAACCTCCTAGGAAGGAAGGAGTCTGTGACCAATGCCTGAAAGAGAGAGAAAATACATGCACAGTAGTGTTACCTAATTTTTACTGCCTACTCATTATCTGTCATTGCCTGTAACAGCATTTTAATTTAATATAATTACGGTAGGCAGGAATTATCTGGCTGATTTTGAGGTTGAAGGTGTTTACATGTACATGACCTGAAAGACATTTTGTCTGGATGAAAATTATTGTGCATCTGATCCAGAGAAACAGAACAGGACATATAAAAGTGGGACGTCCTTCACACTTGCCCTGGTTAATAACATCCATGCTCCTGCTGTTTGAGCACTGGAGTTGTCCTGGGAAAAGCATGCCAATTAGAGTAAGTTATAACCAATTATGTGGCTCTTAATTTGAATTATTGTCCATTAAAACCTGACTTGACTTTACAGAAGACATTTCATTCAAGTAATAGGCTTAATACTAGTGTGACAAGAGGCCTAAGGGTAACAAGAAATGATGAACACAGATTACTTTGTTACCTAGAAAGGAGACAAGAAGCAATAGTTCATTTTTTTTTTCACTAAGCTACAAGCCATTTTCATACTACTACTATCTTAACTACTTTCTCAGAATACCATGAAGCTAGAATGATCACCCATTGCACTGTACAAACAGCCATCTCCATGAACTCTCTTTGTCTCATAGCTGAGGCTTTATCCAAGCACAACACAGGGATGAGATGAAGCAAGCAATAAAAGCCAACTCTTATCCATGTCAAGAAATACACAGACAATCTAGACAAAATGCTGAGCTCTTCCTGTGCAGGTTGCCGCACATGGAGTAGAACATCTATTAAACAAGCTTTACTGCAGAAATACAAACTTGACAGGGTCTTTTTTATGTTGTTGCAGACAGGGATGGGGCAGAGGAAGAAAAGAGGAAACCACTGTACAGCTCTTCGAACCTCTGAGGATTTGATCCACCACACTAATTTAGGGAGTTTTACAACTCTCAACTCAAAACAGAATTTGCAATTGAACCTGTCCGTTATTGCAATTCACAGTAGTTAAAGTCTGGAGCTGCTAAGGTTTGAAGTGAGACATTTGGGACGTGGGCTGTCATAAAATGGATTTTTCTCTCAGACCAAACGCTTTTCTTATTTGGCAGGAAATGGGAGATGCTCTCTCTTCATCATGCCCTTCATTTGCCTCTGAGCATGGATCCATAATAGCCACAATAGTGTGTTCTCACTCACAAGCACAAATTGTAACTTTCTGAGGAAATAAAAGCAACAGGAAAATAGACAAAGCCACAGAAACCTTTCAGCACAGCACAGTCTGTATTCCAGCAATGAGCTAGATGACCAATGGAGTGAAACGTGTTCTTTTCCCTTGAGAAGAAAAACAACAAGCCCCAGGATGGAACAAGGTGTTCCAGATACAATGTCATGGAGTAATTTTTTGTAAGTTTTTTAACTTCCTAAGATAAATATACAAAAGACTTATACTTTTGGTGATGATATTTACTGGAGCTAAAACAACTGCTGTGAAGGCATTGTAAAGCATGCTGGATCTTTCGAAAGACAGTGTGATGTTATTAAGTGTTATGTTTGCAAATCCTTGTTAAACCTGTAACTTCTCTTTGCTTGCTGAATTAATTCACTTGTCACTATGTGCCAACCTGCTCCAACCTTTACCTTTCCCAAATGGATACGGAGAAGTAACTCTGTGGGCAGACAACACAAGACAGTCTGAATTCACTAACAAGTGAGCAAACACAGTCTTTCAGCAGAAGAGTCACTGCAGACACCCCACTTCACCTGGTACAGAGGCAAGACTCGCTGTCTGAAAGCTTCCTCTGGTATTATTTTCAGTTAGATGCTGTCGAAATCTGCAGTTTCCAATTTATTTAATGAACATAATCCTGTATTTAATACAGCATTAAAAAACCTGCAAAGCTAGATAACGTTCAAGGGAAAATGCAAAGCTACACATTCTATGATTTATATAACTGACCATTTTTCAAGTGACAGCAAAGTTTGAAGATAACAGCCCTAAAAGTCCAGGACTGGAAACTGAGATGCAGGAAGGGATAAACAGCAGCCATAACAGACTAATTAATGTACTGAGTCCTAACAAGGAATAAAGATTCATACCCTTATAGCATTTGGGCTATATAGATTTAACCCTTAGGCCTAGGAATGCACTTATCTATTTTCTCTTCCAAGCTCAATTGCAGTTTGACGTTTCAGAAGTCACCACATGATTTGTTCTAGTTTAATCAATCTGTTACAGTACAGATATATATTTTTTCATACATGTAAAAAGTGCCCTGAGTTTGGAGAACATTCAGTAAAAAGCATAATGCAGAGAGGGAAGTTAATTTTTCTTGAGCACAGAAGAACCACCTAAATATGCTGATTTAAACCTAGAATAAGATTTGAAAAGTTTATCAATTAAAACTATTTGGCTCTTGTTCACTGATACGATATTAAAGCAAGAGCACATGACCTTCAGAAAAAGGCTGCACTACCATTATCCTTTTTCTTACTAGGATGTAACTGACGATCACAGAACACAGGGGTTTTTTAAGTTATACAATACTGTGATGCTAGGGCAGAAAACAAGGCTGAGTTGAAATCACATTGTATGGGGAGAAATAGGTTTAGCGACTTCCAGCTAAGCACAGTTAACAGAAAGCAACAAGCCTCTATACAAAGTGGTCCACCAAGGCAGATAAGACAGCACAGAGCCGTTGTGCCACACCAGGAAGCCATCCTGCCATGGTCTGATGTCAAACTTTTGAAGTGCAGCACTATCAAAACAATGGGCCATTGCAACCAAAGCCTTCTACCAACATCTGCTTGGCAGAAAAAACAGGAGAGGCTCAAATATGTCTTTGTGAAGATCCTCCCTAACTTACAAAAAAGAGGAGAAACACACTGAAATAAGGAATGCTCATTTGCAAAACCGCATCAGAGCATTTCTTCTCCAGTTACCAGCTAGAAGAAAATTCAAACAACTCAAGTGCTTTATAAAGAAGGTTTAGCCCTTCCATCCTTCAGATCAGAGATCACACTGAAGTCAAAGAAAAGCTTTGTTTCTCCCCCTGTGAAAACTCCAATTTGCTCAGATTTTAAGGTGAGTGCGCATTATTCAAATGTGCATCCGGCAGAATCCTACTAGAATCATCTATTCTCATTTTCTAATGCTCTGCCTCCTCGTGGCAATTTCTAGACACAGAAAATACAAGGTGACATCAGGGTGGATGTGCCCCTCCCAGCTCTATGGTGCAAGAAACCAAAAAGCCCTGTTTCTGCATGTGCAGTTGCTGCTTCAACCACCAGATGCTACTGCGGCATTAGAATGGGAGCTGGCGGCTGCTGGTGCTGTGCTCCCCGTAGTACCCTGCTGGGGAATGGACATTACACATAGTCCTTAATTACATGATGACATACTACCTCATCCCCTCAGCAGGTGTCCTTTGAAAAAGGATAACGAAGAAAGCTATTACCTGTAGGACCCTTCTTCATTTCACTAGAAAAGTTAGCAGGTATGTATTGAACAGAATGAGACTGCAGGGGAAAAAAGAGGGTGTTGCAGCTGAGGCTGTTGAATACAATGAAGCTGTGCTGTTAAAGAGACTCTTAAAAAGGGCTGCGTAGTTGAGAGCCAGGGTAGACACACTGCTCTGGCTATCCAGGATCAGAGGATATTTGAGATACTCTGTCATCTCTCCATGTTTCTGCTCCCTCTGTAAAATAAGGATAACACCTGCCAACATCTCTGAAGTGACTTTATAAAAAAATGTAGTTCTAATGCATTAATGCATTTATACATGAACTATTAATGGAAGTAAGACTTAGCATTGCACACAGTATAAAGATGAAAAAATGGGTATTTAATACACAGCCATTCAAGTAATTTTGTTTTGTTATATCTTTAAAAAAAGCTAAATATACAACCCCCCAAAAAGGATATCTATCCAACATGCTCTATGGACCTTTGACAGCATCACATATTTAAAATGCAGCAGCATAATTTAAACTCCAATCACCTTCCAGGAACTTTGGAAGGAACTATCAGAAGTCACAGTTAAGGAGAGGGCCTCTAGTAGGATGATTGTAAGACAGCCAGCATATTAAGGCCACTGCTCCCTTACTGCAACAAAACTCAGGTTCTGGTTGTTTGGCATAAGGAGAACCATGGCCATGGTATCACATGGACGAACAGATGAGAAAAATGAAGATGGGGTGCACAGAACAGGAATGAGTGACAAAGCTCACAGTAAATAGATAAAACAAGTATCCAAACTACACCAGAAGCCTAAATTTAACCCTTAACCCTTCAATCATTTGCAGTTCAGTTTTCTCCATCATTGCCAACCTTTGCATTACCTCCTTCCCTATATGCTACATCAAAACCCTGAAATCTGTGCATTGTCAGGCAGAGAGTTTGAATCATGCAGATACAGGATAACTAAAACCCTTCCAACTCTTCCTCGCTCCATGGCCAGACCTGTGTTTTGTATAGCAGCCGACGCCTGCTCACACTAGAACAGCTCGGCAGGAAAACAGCTACTGACCAAGAGGCTGATCTCTGCCACTGCAGGGTAGAAGGAAGGAGGAGAGGCACAGGGGCAGAATTAGTATCTAAACTCATTCAAAGCAAAGTCACCACCAAACTGAAAAATGAGAAATTATGCTTTTTTCACTTTTCACTTTGCAATGCAAAACAAGGTACTGTAACACTGAGCAGGACCTGGGGGCAGAACTTGATCTTTTGTTCTGGTAGTGAAATAGGTGCAAACATGAAAAAGTAGAGTTTAAAGAAGTAGATTATATGCCTACTCTTTGCTTAGGTGGGGACAAACCAGTGAATGCTTTAAGTCCTGTCAAACGAACTAGCAAGTGACTTGAAGGACAGAAGTAGTTTCTGCAGAATAGTAAGAACTATTCCTCCTACACTAGAAAAGCAAAGTGGAGACCACAGGCTTTATCACATTATTTCTTAGACAAGTGCTGGATGGCTGCTCTGGAATCGTGCTAAGAGTGAAGCTGTTAACTGAAAGCACAAGTCTCACATGAGTAACGTTGACTACAGAGATCAGGAGATTCCACCTGAAAAGCTCCTTACCTATCCATGGGGACATGGGATCAGAGGCCAGTTAAAGAGAGACAGGAGCTACCTTTATCTAGATAATGCAGCAGATGCTTGGAAAAGGTGGAGAGACATTGATAGACAGTGCCATGTCTAGCACAATTTATCTGTCGAGAACTCAGAGCAATAAGCCCATATCGTAAAGAGTAAGACATACATGTCACTTTTTGCGTGCTGATGGAAGAACCTCCAATAATATATCCATAAAGGATTCTCTTGACAGGACAAAAAGACATGGGAATCAGATTCTGAATTCAATTTATTTTTCCTTAAAGAAGTCCCTGCACAATAAAGGAAAGAAAAGTTGGCTTTTGTAGTGACAGCGAGGCAAGGTGTCTCTGGAAATGAAAAGGGCACCAGCTAGTTAAGGAATCTACTACAATCAAGGGACTACATTTGTCAGAAGTTCATCTTCAAGGGGTAATTCCTTACCACAGGATGCACCCCATTGGAAAACCAATGCTTTAATTAAACAAGTGCTCTCATCACTACATTGTCTTGGTTCCTCCTCCATATCAGAAACCAGAAAGATTAATTGCCAAAAATATGCTAACTCTATAGAAATCTAATCTTATAACTGAATGACACTTAGCCATCTCTGGGGTCATGATCTTCTGACAGAATCTCTATCTTCCCTGTACTGTTGGATTATAAAACAAGCCTCCTGGCCTAACCTTCCAGGTGTTGTTACTGTTTGACTGAGTGGGGCAGCTGGAGACTTCAGTGGAGAAGCACAAATGCTGTATTTTACCCCTGCCTTGTAAGAATGGGCTGCAGTTCCAGTTCTCAGACTGTGTAGGTGCCTTAGAAGACCTTCAAGCTTTCCAGCATCTAGAAAGTTGCTCATATCCTACAGGAGGGCCAGCTACTCAGAAAATACTGCCTCTACATTCATAATCTCTCTGCTTCCCAAAGAGAGGGATGTTAAAGATATCAAATTCCATTGCTTCCCAAAGACAGGGATATGAGGAGTACTTCTGTTTCTTGTGAAGGTTTTGTCCCTTTTAAAAGGTAGTATAAATGGTAAGAGAAGAGATCATTTCACTAAGTTAAACTTAGGCAAAGTTTAATCATCTGGCACAAAATTCTGCTCAGACACTCAGCACAGTTCAGCAGGAGCATTTTAAGCCTATTTCAAGCAATGTCAGAAGGTATTTTTCTTCTTTCTGTGAGCTTCTTCCATCACACTGATAGCAATCACATTTTAACCATAGAAAACCTTCGAGAAGTACACAGCTGGCCTAAAACCAGCACTGATTGCAATAGAACTTGACTGCCGTTTTCTATTCAAAACCCTTTTCAGTTCTTGCCTTGCATGCTGTTATGCAAGGTAATTTTCCAGTTATAATGAGGTTTAAAATAGCTAGAGAGATCTGGAACAAAACAGAGCACATGCAGTATGTATTTCTTATGCTTTTCAGTTTCATTATCAATAAGGCTTCCACCTACATCTTGATACACTGATGGAAAAATGTGACATTATTTTGATACAATTAAGCACAAGATCTGGATTTTACCTAATTAACCCTAAACTACGGGCAGTTTTAATTTCTCTATGCTCACTCTTTTGCTTCAAAAAAATTTCCTTATTTAATCCTGCCAAATGCAACACCACAATAAGGTGAAGAGGAATTGCAAGGAGTCAATGGCTGCCAGCATCACAACTGTCTGCCTGTGGTGGGACTGGGGGACGTGCCTCCCTGGTGGAAACAGTGACTGCCTGGAAGGTAAACCAGCCTGTACTGGGTCTTGTGCTGCTGCAGAGACACTGCTTCCAATAGTACTTTGTTAATTTATAAGTAGTAACTAGTGTGGAAATTTCTACTGTGTGCTCTTGTGACTGTGGTACAGACAAATACTGAAGCTCTCATATGCACGTTAAAATACCATTTTGCAAAACAGGACTGAAATTGAATCCTTTTGTCAGTAAAGATTGTATGTCTTAAAGAGACAGAGAGCACTCCTAGATTTTCAATAGCTGTCAGTGAGCCACCATTCAAGTACAATGCACATTGCTTTGCCGTTTAAGGGCATACTAAACTACTTAAATGTTAGTAATTCTCTGCCCTTCCACAATTCCTAAAACGTTCCTGCAAAGGACAGACACATCCCATTACAGTTCACTTGGAAAAAGGCACAGAACAGCACTGAGGACTGTCCCACAGGACAGAAGCTCTACAGCAGAAGGCTGTGTTCTGCCCTTCACCTTCTGAAGGATGATTACTTCCTCCTTCATCTTCACAGTCCTTTGGAGGACTACAGAGCTCATCTGCTAGTTTTCAAATGGCTGATTTGTGAAATAGTGCCATAAAATTCCCACTTTCCAAAGCAACAATTTCATCCAAGCATCTCAAGGAAAACCAAATGGCTTGGTGAGAAGACACATAGATATTACTGGCCTAATTGCGTTCACATACAAGGAACCTATTTTATGCACCAGCAACAAGAACTTCATATGTATTCATGCTACTTTAAGAAGCAGAAGTCTATTGTGAGGGCCTCAATTGTCTATACACTGAGAGGTTTAGCCAATTTTCTTCACATTCTGGTTTCTTCACTGCCTTTGTGATACATCCCAGTTCTGAGGTCCATGCTCTTTCCAAATACAACAAGCATTTCCAAGCACAGGGAAGCTACATGTTCAGTTCTATTAATCTAATTACATCCCTAATTCTAACTTCTGACTAACTTTACTGAAAATATTTATTTAAATGCCACTCCCATACAGAAAGACAGACAAAAAATATGAGTAGTATAAAAAACTGTAATATTTTCAGCAGTATGAACAAACATATCAAAACATTGCAGGCAGCAAAATGTTACTGAAAAGCATTTTCATTCCCATTTTTTCCCTTTGCAACATTTCTTCTAGAAGAGCAGTTAAAATGCCAAAAGTGCCACTCTGATTCAAGACCTTTCCAGGTACATCTGACATTTTAATGCAGCTCAACCTCATTTGCCCTTTTGCCTGTCTGCCTCATCAGCCACCCAAACACTCGCTCTCCAGAGATCAGTACAGAATCAGACTTTATATCAATTGCCATTTTCTTCTTCCCTTCTGCCAGAATGAACAATACTCTTTTCCACCACTGCACAGTGACCGAGCTTTCGCTTTTGCACACTTCCAAGACAGGAGACTTTTCATGAAACCAGCAGCAGCATTTCACTACACCTGCTTTTAAAACATCCTACACAATAATCTTCCAATTATAAAAAACCCAACTTATTGAATAATATATTTGTCTTCTAGATAAAGAACAGTAAATTGACAATAGAAGCACATCACCTCTGAAGTAATAACCACAATCAGAAAATTACTTGAGAACAGAAAATGAGTCTGAACTGAATGCATGAGCACACACTCGCAGCTCCAAAAAACAGATGCTCCTGAGCTTTGAGTGGCTACATATTTCTTCTATAATATTGGGCACAACCAATTGGAAAAAATATTACAAGTATTTTTTTCAATTGTCGAGAACCCAGAGCTTGGACAAAGAAGATAAATGGCTAAATATTTTTCTTGATTTGGTGGTTAAACAAAAGCAATTTATGGTATCTTTTATGAAATCAAGCAAATAGAAAAGACAAATAAACAGCAGCATAGTAAAAGCTGCAAAAGGATACAAAATCAGTAAAGAACTAAGATAAAGGAAAACTCACCTCCAAGGACTCAGGATACTAAAAATGTTCAAGGAAATTAAGAATAGTAGTAATATAGGTTTTTAATGGATCAGAATAGCAAATTTGTTAATAAAGATGCAGAAAAGATTCATCTACCCTACATTTCAGAAGTGGCAGAAAAGTTACTTCATCGTCTTGAAGAGTGTGTTTCAGTTTCTTCATAACTGAAGGGAGTATCAGAAAGCACTTAATACAAAACCAAATTTTTTAAAACCAGAGGAGTTGGATTAGTATCATCAAAAAGTCTAGAAGCAATTAGCTGAAAAATAGTCTCTCTTATTGATATATAAATCCTTGGCTGCTACAGAATCTTTTAAAGACTGGAAAGATACAAATAAAAAAAAAAAAAAAAAGGAAGGTCATTTCAGATAACTCTGGCAGATATATTCTAGTTAGCCTGACATCAGTCCTGATAAATGTAATATATTTGGGAAGTAAAGAATTAAAGGACAGGAATATAATTAATGTTGGTCAATGCAATTTTGTGGAAAAAACTGTCTTGTCAAATAAACCTGGTTTTATTCTCCAATTAAATAACAATTTGGTTGTTAAAGGTAACTACCTAGATGCAACAGACAAACTTAGATGAGACACCTGAGTTGTTACTGCATGACATTCTGATTCAAAAATTAGCAATAAATAAATAAACTCCAACCATCTGATTATAATGCAGATCATAATTTCTTGGCTGACATATAGAGCTCCACAAAAATGAACCTTGAAAAGAAATCTTAACTTGGAGGAGGTAAGAAAACTGATGGACAATTCATATTGGGTATTCAATGTACAAGAAACATCACAGTCATAACCAAAATAAAATAGCATAATCTTGTTTATTTATGAGCTGCAAATTCCAAAGAATTTAAGATTAAAATGTTGGATATGGAACCAAGCTTCCAAAGATAAAATATTTGCAGGTTTTTTATTGGTTTTGTTTTTTTATAATTCATGCTTACCTCTGGTTTTGGACCAATGAGATTTTATTTACTTGTGCTAACACAGGGCTTCTGACAGGAATAAAACTTATGTTTTAATTCATTCAAATCTACCCTTTGCCTGCTAAACTTCTACACATTTTTATTCTCCAGACTTACCTGCAGAACTCCCAGGCATCTTCACACACATCAGATCTCATTCCTGGCATGAAGGCTGAGTCAAGCGAAAGTAAATGGTTCAAAGAAAGACTACATGACATAGGAATCCATTCTGCAGATCTTATTTTTACAGTAAAAAATTCAACAGCTCTGTTTATACTCCATTTGCCACCAGACTCTGTTCCAGTAAAGTCTGTAAATGGTTTGGGAGAAGACTATACCATGTGTTCTCCAAAAGCTAGTACAATAAAGTCAATACTGCTTGACCCACATGCAACACAATTCAGCTGAAAGCTCTTTATAAGAAGAACATTCCTTAGAAATGTTTTCTTTTGTGTTCTCTGCTTCCTCTTCACATCTGCAAAAGTTCTATCTATGTGCCCTAACATACACATATATTTGCCCACAGAAAGGGTGTAAATGGTTCATATGCTATTACCCAATGTTTAGGCAACAGGTGCTGCAACTTAAAACACATCAGCCTATGTTGTTCTGTGTACAGTTATTAAAGGTTGGCTTCCGAAACAATTTATTTTCAACTGTTCTTTAAACAGTATCAATCACAATGATACATTTGCATATCTGTACAACAAAAAGATACACATACATCTTTCCAAAGCCTTCTGCATTAATTTCCCTGTTGCCACTACTACCTAATTATTCTGACAGCCCCACAAATTTCTGAACATGTTTAAAGGATTTGGGTTGAGTGGAAAACCACATGGAGAACTCTTAGGAACTTCCTTAAAGAATGGATGCTAAAAGGCTACCATGACCTCGCTTCATACAGAACCCAGACTGGATTCTGACTTAAGCAGGAGGTTAATGAGTTGAACAGTCTGACATGCTCATTTGATAGGCAGTGATGAAAGGACAGCTGTCGAATTTAATTTTCTTGAAGATAAGCTGATTTATTGCTTACAAGTAATATGGCTGACAGAGGGCATGTGTCTGAGTACTGCTATATTTCAAACACCATTACAGAAACATTCAATTCTGGCAAGGTACACTCAGCATTCGGAAAAAAACCTGCAATTTAAAAAATGCTGTTTCAAGCTATCATTTTTCTGCATCTTCCCACGTGAAGAAAAGGAAAAGCTTTTTTCTCCAATAAAAATAAGAAATATTTCTACCAGAAAAATGAAAAAAAAAGAAGTATGCTACCACTTATATCTATACATAGTGTGTCTGGTTTGCATGGCAGGGCTTTGGTAGCTCGGGGGTCAGGGCTAAAGGAGTCGTTTCTGTAAGAAGCTGCTAGGAGCTTCCCCTGTGTCCAATACAGCCTATGCCAGCTGGCCTCAAGACAGACCGACTACTGGCCAATGTGATCCCATCAGCGGCTTTGATATTGCCTGTGGGATAACACGTTTAACAAGGGATAAAAATAACCAACTGCACAAGGGTGATTGCAGCTGGGGAGAGAAGTATGAGTTCTATGATTCTATGATTCTATGAAACAGCCCTGTTGACACCCAGATCAGTGAAGAAGGTAGGGGAGGAGATGCTCCAAGCGCTGGAGGAAAGATTCCTGTGCCACCTATGGTAAAGACCATGGTGAGGCATGCTGTCCTCTTGTAGCCTATGGAGATATTCACTTGCAGCCTGTGCAAGCACCACACTGGAGCAGGGGAATGCCTGAAGGAGGCTGAGACCCTGTAGGAAGACCACACCTGAGCAGGCTCCTGGCAGGTCCTGTGGCCCCCTGGAAACAGAAGCCCACAGTGCAGCAAGTTTGCTGGCAGGTCTTGTGACCACATGGGGGATCCACACTGGAGCAGTCTGTTTCTGAAGGACTGCACCCTGTGGAAAGGAGCAGGGGAAGAGCATAAGAATTCTTACCTCTGAGGAGGAAGGAGCGGCAGAGATATTGAGTGATAAACTGACCACAACTCCCATTCCCTGTCCCCTTGTGCCACTGTGGCAGGAGAAGGTAGAGAAAATTTGGAGTGAAGTTGAGCCCAGGAAGAAGGGAGGGGTGGGGGAAAGGTGTTTTAAGATTTGCTTTTATTTCTCATAATCATACTGTAATTTGATTTATAAAAAAGTAAAATAATTTCCCCAAGTCAAGTTTGTTTTGCTTATGATGGTAACTGGTGAGTGATGTCTCCCCTCCTTATCTGGACCCATTGGACTTCTGTTATATTTTTTCTCCTTTGTCTGGCTGAGGAGGGGGAGTGATAGAATGGCATTGGGGAGCACCTGGAATCAAGCCAGCATCAACCCACTAAAATCATCTCTTTAATCATAATCACCTTTAAATTTAAATAAATAAATTGTAGTCTATTTATAGAGAGCTGTTTCATTGGTGACAGAGCAATCAATGCTTTCAGTTAGAATCATAGAATCACCAGGTTGGAAGAGACCCACCGGATCATTGAGTCCAACCATTCCTATCAAACACTAAACCATGTCCCTTAGCACTTCATCCACCCATGCCTTAAACACCTCCAGGGAAGGTGAATCAGCCACCTCCCTGGGCAGCCTGTTCCAGTGCCCAATCACCCTTTCCATGAAAAGTTTTTTCCTAATGTCCAGCCTAAATCTCCCCTGGCAGAGCTTGTGGCCATTTCCTCTTGTCCTTTCCACTGACACTTGGGAGAAAAGGCCAGCACCCTCCTCTCTACAACCTCCCCTCAGGTAGTTATAGAGAGCAATGAGGTCTCCTCAGCCACTCTGCATATTCCCTCACTTTCCACTGGTATCAGTATCTCCCGATAGTCTTATGTGTTACCACCACTTTGGATCAAAAAGTAAGTTCAGATATACTAAGTAACTAAGATCCAGAGAAATTAATTTAATAGCCGAAACTAGGCCCTGCCACATGACTCAGAGTGTTAAAAGCTCCATCCCTGGAAATATTAAAGGTCAGGTTGGACAGTGCTGAGCAACCTGATCTGGCTGAATATGTCCCTGACTTTTAAAGATCCCTTCCAAGCCAAGCCACTATATGATCCTATGATTACCTTTCAAT
Organism: Clamator glandarius; assembly: GCA_033459285.1. NCBI lineage: Eukaryota > Metazoa > Chordata > Aves > Cuculiformes > Cuculidae > Clamator > Clamator glandarius. The sequence continues at coordinate 342,589 of JAUNZM010000411.1, forward strand.
TAAGACTGAACAAGAAATTATAAATGGGAAAAAAGATTTAGCAAATTGCCTTTACAAGGATAACCAATGGAAGGAGAATTACAAGGAGTAGTGGAGTCAACAGCGCTGAAGGACTACAAGGTACAGAGAAATTGAATGACAGGATAAGAGACAGAAGAATGATAGGGGATACCAAGGTGAATCAGGACAATCAAAAGTGATGGATATAGTTACAGAGAAACTGGACAATGTACAAAAGTCAAATGAGTTGCCCTTTTGCTGAGGGGAAAAAATTAACCAAGGTAGAGGTTAAACAGTAGTTCTCAAGCTGTATAATAGACAAGAAATAGTGAGGATGCTGGAGGGGGAAGTCTACTGGAGAAGGCAAGAACTGGGAAATGGAGGTGACCACTGCTTGCCTGCTTCAACGCTATATAATTCTGAGATGGAGAAATCAACATTAGGAGCACTTGCAAAGGCAGGAGTTTAGATAGAGAGCAACACAAAGACTAAACCCAGAAGATTTTGGATTTAAGATCTGAAGTAGGCATTCCAGAAAGAGCACAAGAAGAGAAGGTAGGTAAAATGAGATACCCTGGTTTCTCTTGCCTCTGCAAATACAGCTCTATTTTCTACCCTTCTCCAAGTTGACAGGCAGGAAGCATTTGCTCACTGTATTCAGTCTTGGAATTCCCACCCCCGTTTCCACACCTACTCCATTTTCGGTTTTGCCTCTTGATGTCCACTCTTGCCAAACTCTGGAAGGAGCTTTTCCTTGTCCCCACCTGTCTTTTACACATTTAAGAATTTGTTGCATTAAGAGCTTGCAAATACCATTTAAAAGTGTTTGTAAAATGTGCTGTAGAAGAGATAAAAATGGATTGGCATTTCAGATACTTTTTTTTAAACCAAAAGGAAAATTTAAAGTATTTCAGTGGTTCATTAAAAAAAGAACTCACTGAGGTAATCTTTATTGTATAAGGATTACTTAAATAACAGGTAGAAAGCTTTGCTATTGGGAAAAAATGCAATGGCATTTTATTTTAGTGGAGTATATATACTAGTGAAAATGAAGGCAGTAAGTTGTCTTGTGAGGCAAGGCTGGAAAGAAACTGCATGAGCCCTAGCAAGTAACAAAGCATCTGCAGCCAACTGGAAGCTTTTACTCAGAGTTTTGCAGAGATGATTTCTCAAGCAACAGGGTTTGGATTGTCTTGTTTTGCTTGCAAAGAAAGGGCTACAGTCCTGATATGAAGAGGATGTTCATGAACCACTCGTGATAGTGGCAGCATGAAAGAAACATTTATTGTTTTTCAAACAGGAAAAGAGGAAAAGGGTATTAGGTTAAGTGTCCCAGACATCGCCATCAGAGTGACAAGGAAGCCTCCCACCAGGCTTCACCACAGCCACCACTTCTGACTCCTGAGGCGAGCTTATGCTGTGCTGCAGTACCCAATTTCCCCCACAGTTAGAGAGCTTTTCTCCCTGCTAACCAGCTGCCCTAAAGGTTTTCCGATACTTGATGGCCTTAACATGTATTTCTTACAGTACAGGGCTTCAAAGTCTTTGTTGCATTTCAGTCGTGAGGCAAGATACTGTAGGGCCATCTGATCTCCCTACAGCAACATCTTCTGTTGGCCCTCTTTGCTGAAAAAGAGCTGCTCTGTACACGCACCCTCTGCCTCTCACGACGAACTACATTTCTCGTAGGAAACCATGACTCTCACTGTCAAGCCCCTTTTCAGAGATGCTTGAGTCTATGATGAATTTTAGAACAGCTACAGCTTTGAAAGCTGTGGGCTGCATAAAGAAATAAAGGTTTATCAACTCACACTCCTTTCATTCAAAGATCTCACACCAAAGTGGAAAAGAAATTAAAACTCAATACTGATTCTAAAGTTTTGCCAAGTGTATTTTGAAGTATATCAATTGTGCCTGTGACAGAAACTGCACATGCAGAAGGACCTATTTGAAATAACAACTGCCTACTGAAAGTCTTCATTCAGTTGTGAAATCTAACATGAAAATCTTATTAAAAAATGCAGAAGAGCAATCTTTTAATGCAGGCAAATCCCTCTTCGGTATCTACTAAACCTTGATGGTGTTCCTTATTCAGTGGCATCAAATAACTAATTTTTCCCATCAGTGGTCATAAATATATACAGAGAATATAAACTTGCTGGTATGGAAATATGCTTTTCCTGCTTTTACCAACAGCAATTTTTCCGTGTCCTATACCGGGATTCCTATGTTGACCAAGTAAAATTTGATATGAAACCGCAATTTCTGTTTCCCTTGTTTGTGATCCATGTCCTTCTTGCTATATCACCAATTATCTCCTTAAATGGTTCAGTCCCTAGAAACACTTGACATCTGAGAGCCAAAAAAAAGTAGGTATATGCTTTCAGAAATGCAGCCAGTCCTAAACAGAGAGAGGATTAACTGATTCTCCTGGGTTTTTACTTCTACAGCAATTTTAAATGTCTCAAATTTATCATCCTTTCTGTCTGTAAAACATCCCTAGAACACCTTGTAAGCTGTTACATTTTGACTGTGAGCAGTGCAGCTTTGTTTCCCGAGTCATTAATGGGAATTTTTTTTGTACATTCTTTTAATACAGTTCTAATTCCAGCTGCAACTGCTGCAATTACATGGACTAATCCTATGGAATAATAAGTCAACGGTTTTCTTTTAACTTTTAAACTACTGTTTATTGTTTTGTTGCTTATTATTCTTCTATCTTGCCAGTTTATTCCAATGAAAATTTTCAAAATGAAGCACATTAGCAGTTAAAGAAAACAATAGCACATTACTTGTACTTATCTCCAAATTTGTAAAGTTCCATAATTATCAATAAAACTGAAATAGAACCAGTAAGAACTTTCTTTTTTTAAAAAAAACTGAGAATAAAGGTCATTCTGCTGCTAGTGAGATTAGTCTTTGAGTCACCACAAGCAATGTGACAACCTGCAAGATGTCACAGTTTACATGGGATGCCAAATTCAGATACACCCGAAATGCACAGATGGAGCAAGCAGCCACCATACATTGCACAGCTGTAGATTACTTTTTCCTATATACACATTTACATATTTGACACCTGCATCCAAGCTAACAGATCCAGCCATATATACAATGGTATATTTATCAATGGTGAGGGTTGTACACATATATTTCGTACCCTGTGAGAACTCAGAGGAAAACTGTAGCAACACCAAACCTTGATCCTAAATTTCTGGATGGTTACCAAAAGTCCTTCTGCTGAAATGCACTGCAAGATCCAAGGGGAATATACATGAAAAGTTGGTGTAATTTGGTTTTAAAAAAATCTCAAATTAAATGTACATCTCTCACTATTCCATTTACATCTACAACTTACTAAAATCTTTGTGCTAGAATTGCACAGAAAAATCCTTTTGCATTACAGCATTGTCTTTGTATTTCAAAAGCATTCCACTACAGTCACTTGGAATGCAAGACAACTGGCATATCAGCATGATCCAGGAAAATAATGCACTAGCTGAAATTAAACCAAGCTCCAATATCATACCGCTAGGCTGCTGCTGCATGCCAAGTAATTGTGTATGAGCAGCATCACACACAGAATCTATTTGCTAAGCATTTAAATTAGGATGGCACATATTTCAAGACCCTTCCACAATAATGCAGATGAGCAATTATTCTAGCTGCATTCCTGTGTCTTAGATGTTAGGACATAATTAACTACCTTACAGATAAAAATTGGAGGTCATAAATACATCTACCTGGAGACAGAAACTGGTGAAGAGATCAGTAGAAAGTTGGGAAGGGAGGTAAAATTAACCAGATGAAGAGCATTGTTTATGTAACTGAAACAGATTATACTGCAGCAATTATTTTAGTGTCAGGGCAAGGAAAGGCATAGGAAGCAGAGATGACGTTTTATTTAGATCTTTATGGAGCAGAACAAGGCAGGGTAACTCAGCTAGACAGACCTAGTAACATCAGAAGAACATGGCAGTCGAAAGATGGGTTTGCAACATTTCTGAACGCTTCTGTTAACATCTATATATTCCACATATTTAAGAATGACAGATGAGCTCATCAGAGCTTCAGACAAGAGAAAAGCTTATAAACACAGGTGTTGATAACACTAGTGACCCAAGCGAAGAGACTGACCTGAGACTGTGATATTTGTCAGCTGTTACAGTGACATCCAAATGCCTAATTTTTTTACATGAAAAAGTTAAGAGAGAATTTTTTTAACTCTAGGGACTACAATATTCAACAGCAGCTATCAGCTAACTGCTTTTAATTGCAATTTTATTTGGCTTCAGAAAGAACAAAGATAAAAATTTTCCAAAGCTGAGGTTTATAGACCTCATTAGGATATTGGGAAAGTGCCATTTTAATTGACGCCCTTAACAAAATCCTGGAAAACAAGTATTTTGAAGTGACAACAACATCTGCATGTTACATATAAGTTACATATAAGTAGAAATAGTGCAATCGACTCTCTACAGTTCAGATTATGAGAAGACCCTTTTTGATATACAGTGCAGTTGAAAGCCATACACCAAAGCAGGCCCTATTCAACTAACCAAGGAAAAGCAGGGGTTTTAGTCAGCAATTACACTGACAAAAGGTTTTTATTTTCTTATAGCTGCAGTTTTAGCCCACAACCCTGGTTACAGAAAATTTCCATGGGCAACACTGCAGCCCTTGACCAAGCCTGAGAGAGGCACAGTGATAGAGACCCTTCCTGTGCTAAATTTAGGACCAGGTTTGCTCCACTGCCTTGCAAGTTCTTGAGCATCCATGGGTTAATGTAAGTATTTTCAGGATTATAGATGCTGCTTATAAGTTGGCACAGTTTGAGCTCTTTTCTGTCAAGTCCTTTCTATGCCCTTTTGGAGCCAGCACATTCTAAAAATGCCATGGATTTAACTGGAAATAAGCTGGGTTATAGGCTGATTTAGTATATCACACGCACTATGGAGTGGCCACTATTTTATGCATGCTCAGCTACATTTTCTCTGAAATATTTTGGGCCATGTTTTCAACATATCTCAACCTCACTTGAAAAATATATGCCTCTAACAATCATCTTACAGGTTCAGTGACATATTTTGGTCTCCTAAAATCAGATGGACTCAAAAATCCAACAGTCATGATTAAGAGCTGTTGTAACGTAGTCCATAATGTTAAGCCTACTTGATCCAGCATGAAACAGGGAAACCTTTAGCATCATATTTAGCCTCTGACTTTGAAATATACATATATTTATATGCAGCCATACCCATTTAATAATATTTACCATGAAATGGCTATTGATGTATCCTGGCTTATCTCTAAGCGACTGGACATTTGCCAGAAAAGTGGTAATCAGTGAGGTGGCATACAGATAAATCTGGCAGAGAATAAAGAGGTTTCTCTTTAATTGATGCTGAATCAAGAACAATACTTAGTATTTTATCTTATGACGGTATTTTAAATTCTGATAGAAATATATAGGAAGGTCCTGTTCTGTAAAGCTTATCTTTTATTTGCGTACTATGTCACTCAGGAAACAGAAAGACAGATTAACTGATTTGTTAAGTAAGTATGTGCCAACAAATGTCTCATTTTTTGCCCAGTCCAGTGTTTTATGTACAGCACCACCTTCTGGAGACAGACACTTGTTATGGAAAATATTTCTTGATCTTCTAAAGAATGAGGAAAACTGAACACAAAAAAGACCTGGAATCATACTGCTATTTTTCATTAAAGCCAGGAAGCTGTTCTCACCTTGCCACGGACTGACTTTTCATCAATGCTTCACAGAACACAAACAAACACTGCTTGAAGCAGTGAACTGAAATCCTCAATAGCTTTGTAAATGTATGTCATGTGCTCCTAGAACAAACATCAAGATTTGTCAAAGAACAGATGAGACCACCTAAGGTTTCACCTGTCTCAAAACATACCCAAGCATATGCGTAGACTGAGAAATAGTAGTAACAAGCTTTGTCTCATAAAGAAGGCAGCCAATGTAGACAAGTTACACTTTGATATATAACTTATGGAATTTAATTTTATTTGGTTTACAGCACCAAAAAGGCTTGGCTCATCCCTTCCTGGAAACTTATTCTACATTAAAAAAACTGCAAAAGCACTAGGGCCTACAAAAAGATGCAGAAGATGACATTTCTGTTGAAGAAAACTATAAAATAGAGAAAACATAAAGAAATTAAAGGCAGCTGGGAATCAGGAAGAGTTAATCTCTTTTAATCAATGCAGAGGACAAAATTTTTTTTTGAAAGATTTTTCTTTTCATTGCCTCTTACCATTCTTTACTGTAGCTTCAAGGGCAATGGCAGTGAAACACCCCTGTAATGAAAATAATTTATTTTCTTAGCACAGTTGTTAGTATAGTACTTCCTCCTAGTGAGCCCAATTCAAATAATTTAAAAATCTTTAAGATCTTGACACTATCCATCCTCCGTGCTTAGCTTTAATTTAATCTTGGCCTGGTCTGAACTTCTGACTTCTGGAATCCAAACTAAACTGTTTTAGCCTTCATTAGCCCTACATCCATTCCTTAAGAACTGGCCACCATGGAGACAAATCCTCTGTACCCTGAAATATCGCAGAGGTGAAGGTCTTTGGCTTGGATTACTGCATTACCACAAAGCAAAATCCATAGGCCTTCTTCCAATTCCCTTATTCTCCTGTTACCTGCTTGCTTCCATCTAAGGCTTGTCAGCATCCCTGCACGGAATCCTTCCTGTTCTGTCTCACCCTCAAGCTTTCTTCTTTTTTTTGAGCTTTCATTGTGTGTTCTGTCATTTGGATGATACACAAACAACCCCCTCAGCCATTGGTTTTCATCAATTTGATGAAGTTTTAAGGCAAGATTCCTTTTAGAATTAACAATCCTAAATTCCATATCCTAGTTCTATTTCTCTCAAATTAATTCTTCATATTTTCCATTATCATTATGTAAGAATGCCTACACTATTAGGATAAAAGTGAAAGCTTATGTTTTAAACAAAGTGTCAGTGTATACAGCTTATGTTACTTTCAAATGCTACAAAACTCACCTATGTTGCTTCGTAAAGCATTTTATCTATATTCATATGTCCTTCAAAAATATAACAATTACGAATAAAACTATCCCTCCTCCACAGCTTTGCCTCCTACAAGAAGCCTGAATAATTGAGACTTTCATTTTACTTGGAACTTCCACTATTTATTACCCTCTAACAGCACCTTTCAAAAATCAATTCAGAACACTTAGCTCCCAGGGAGAAGTCTTTTAAAAAAAAGCTGCAAAGTATACCAGCCAGCTCCAGGTTATGGATATGATGGATATGATCGCTACTGATGATCTCAAATTATGCTTTTTATAGGGGAGTCAACAGTGACCACTTATACAAACAGATATCATGTGACACGGTAAAAATAAACAGTTATTTTAGCAGACTATACACTTTCCATACATTTGAACAACTAAGAGTCTACCAGGACCTTCCTATGTCCACAGTCAGAATTAAGAGACTATGGATGAAATACTGTGTTCAGTTCTGGGCCCCTCACCACAAGAAGGAGGTTGAGGCTCTGGAGCGAGTCCAGAGAAGAGCAACAAAGCTGGTGAAGGGGCTGGAGAACAGGCCTTATGAGGAACGGCTGAGAGAGCTGGGGTTGTTTAGCCTGGAGAAGAGGAGGCTGAGGGGAGACCTCATTGCTCTCTACAACTACCTGAAAGGAGGTTGTGGAGAGGAGGGAGCTGGCCTCTTCTCCCAAGTGACAGGGGACAGGACGAGAAGGAATGGCCACAAGCTCCGCCAGGGGAGATTTAGGCTGGACATTAGGAAAAAACTTTTCACAGAAAGGGTCATTGGGCACTGGAACAGGTTGCCCAGGGAGGTGGTTGATTCACCTTCCCTGGAGGTGTTTAAGGCACGGGTGGATGAAGTGCTAAGGGACATGGTCTAGTGTTTGATAGGAATGGTTGGACTCGATGATCTGGTGGGTCTCTTTCAACCTGGTTATTCTATGATTCTATGAAATGGAAAACTTTAAAGCACTGAACCACAGCACTGTCCCAAAATGGACACATAAAGGCAGCTTATGGTCAATTATTGCAGCCCACTGAGTAACTCTGGGTGCACTCATACCCATCGCTTTTACAGATGCAAGCAGCAGTTCTGAAGTCTAAAAAGACAACCTTATATGCCAGAACTAGCACATAAAAAAATTAGTCCACAAAGCTACCCAAACAATGAAAAAAAAATGAGGGTTGTGGTTTGTTGTTTTTTTTTATAAAAAGAGCAAATTAAATGCAGTGAAATTATATATGAGAGATGTCAGTGTGATGAGTACTGTGCAACTTAGTTAACATCACCAACCCCAAATCTCTACCCTTAGTGTTGAGCTATGCTGGGTGGCTAGTTACTAATCTAGCCCATCGAATGTAAAATTTGTAAGACTTTAGCAAACTGTGGTCCTCCTTGGTGTCTCTCCAAGCACCATATACATAAATTACTTAAGCTTTTTACCAACGCAGGTCTTACACAGAGCTGCAGTTCCTTTCTGAACGCTTCTAATTATGATTATTCTATAGCCTTAATGGCTGCATTTCAACTCAGTCTAAAACACTACTAGTCATGCAGTTGAACAGCTACATGTCCAACCTGGGTACTATACCCAGTCCCATACATCTCTAGAAATCCTGTACATGGAATTCTAAACCCAGAATACCATTCCTTTCAAATCCTATATGTGCCTTCAAAGAAAAGTGACAACCAGTTTTAGTTTCAAGACAAAATTGCCACCTACTCTTTGACAAGCTAAACTGTGTAGATCTCTAGAAGCACCCCAAAGCCACAGTTTGGTTTTCCAAAACACAGCAACACATTAATAAATCAATTATATCAGCTATCTGGCATACAGGTCAGTAAGAATACTCTTTTGTACAGCACTTTACACCATCACTCCATATGCCTTCCTTTTAAAAAGTTGTCCAACGTCCTTGCCTTCATTCCAAGACTCCAAAAATCTAAACCATGCAATTTGATACACTGTTTCTAAGACTTAACTGCAGCTTCACTCCAAAAAGATAACCAACACTGTGTGTATATGAAAAATTATTTCAGTGAAGCTTTAACTCACTGAAGAGTGTGGTGGGAAGGAAGGAAAAAAAATTCCAGCGAAACAATGCAAAGGTGATGCAGAAATAGCTCAGCATCTGACATGTGCAAGTGAAATACCTGGATCTTATTACTGCACAGCAAAATCAACATGCAAATAACCATCTTTTAATGGAAAAAAGAAATAGAATAATCCACCAGTAAATCCTTGGTTTGTCAGATCTGTTTAGCTTAGTCCAACTAAAAATGAGTCCAAATTAGTCTATTTTTTGACACCTTCTCCTTTTTTTTTTTTTTTATAAAGCTTGCAATACTAAAGTGTTAATATGTAGCTTGGAAAATAATCAGTCAAGTCTTCATAACTACACAGGAAACAAGTCACCATATGGTCCTTTTAATTCACATGCAAGGGAGGTTTAAAGAAAGTCAAAAGCTCTCAATAGCAGTTTGCAATTATACTAAAGTCACTTGATCTGCATTTAATGACAAACCATTCTTGGAGATTGTCCCTAAACACCAACGACTTTCAACTCCAGTTCCATTATTTTGCTCCTTCCATGGCCTGAAGAGCACAGGAAGCAGCTGTTGGATGCTTGGCGGTGTTAGGGTTTTCCAATATATGTGGCAAACATGCGCAGGCAGAAATATCTTCGAGTAGCTACAAAGGAGCAGGATAATGAAAAATTTTATTTTCAGAGAGGGCTTCAGCGAACAGAAGCAGAGGCTCCTGACACTTGAGTAACTGTTCAGCTGGGTGAAATAGTATGCTCCTGGCACTGAAACTGCTCCCCGGCAAAAGTTTTTCAGGAACCTGTTCTGGCATAGATTTTATTATACTGGACAACATGACTAGACAGAGTTAGCTACAACGGTTACATGCCATTGTAGAATTGTAGCATGATTTGTATTAATATTACAAAATTGTAGTTGTTCATTTTAATTTCCACTGGAATAGTTAAAACTCAATCCTAAAGTTAAATAGTTAAAAACTCAATAGTTAATACTAGTTAATAGAATAGTTAAAACTCAAGCCTAAAGCTGCTTTAAGCTTCTAGAATGACTCCTCTTAACAGAAAATTTGCTATTGCCTTGTAAACATAATTATAATCAAACTCAAGTATTTCTGATTCCTGTTTTGAAAGCAAAGAGCACCTACACCTAGAATGTAAGACAGCAATCACAATGAAATGCCGAGACAGATCAGATACGAGCACACGTGCCCAGCTACAAGCTAGCTCAGCCCCATCATCAGCAAGCAGCGCATGTGCTTCATGTGTGTGGTTGTGTCGTACATGCTATGTCTCTCCCAGCTCACTGGATAGCTGAGTTCAACTCTAAATTTTAACAGCCAGAAGAAAATAAAGACTATAATTTTTGTCAGTAAACTTAGCAAACACAACTCTGAATACATCTGCTATGGATGTCCACTGAAGTAGCGCCTTCAGCAAAAACATGTGCCAAAAACGGTGCCAAGTGATTGCATTTCGCTCCCCAAATCCCTGCTGCATCAAAACTCTAATGCCAAGAGTTCTACTGCTCTGCCTAACAGTTCCAAACAGGGCTCTGCTGATATCTTGCTCAGCACCACTTGCACAAGAATTGAAAAACATATTGGTGTTTGTTTTCAAGACATTAGTGTGAGATTCCTAACCAAAAGGGCTCAGTTATCTCATTTGACTTGATAAGGGACTAGAGATATAGGGGCAAAGCAGATAGCAAAATGCTAACCCAACCATATTAATTTTGCAAGCCAACAACTTTGCAATAGAAGGGTTTATTTTTTATGCATGAAAAAGAGATTCTCTTTAAGTACTCCAAATCCGATTCTGCCATGCATACAAAAATTAATTCCTACTGTAACAAGTGGATTTTAACTCGTTGTTTTGTGCTCTGTGTAAAACAGGCTGAAAAAAACATTGTAATTTTTCTCACTGGGAAATGAGAATTTGGTTTAATTAAAACATTTTGTGAGAACATAGGCATTTCATCAATATTTTAAACAAAAACAGTGTCAATGTTTTTGAAATGCTCCGTCCTCAAATGAGATTGATGTTTTGTCCCAATTAATCACAAAAATCTGACATCTCAGAATTTCCCACAGAATTAAAATTCCTCATGATCGGTTACAGGCTTGAAACTTGAGTCTGCAAGTGACTGTCATGTTCTATTTCAAAGGGTACCTCCTTGTATTTACAGCAGAAAAATTCTTCATGAATATGAAGTGGAAATGTGTTGGAAAAAATCACCACAAAAATAATAATGTCAAGTCTCAACTTCTTATACATTATTTTTATTGTTTCTTGAAATTAAAATTGTCTACATCCCATTTGCAGCAAAACTAAGATTTCTTTCACAAAAACCCACAAAAGCATGTATTTTGAAAGTACTGAGTTTTCAGCTATGTACCTATGTAAACAGGATTGTTCCAGTGACACTACTGAACCACCTTGAATCCCCAGCTTACAGCAGCTGAGGGGATGAACAGGGGCAAGAGGTTACCTTACACAGCCATGCAATCTTCCCAGAAAACATGCCAGTGAAATACTCTTTTAAGTTCATCACTCCATAAACATTCCAAATAAACTCAACACATAATTTTAGGAAGTTTTTTTTTTCTACTTTCTTTTACAAGTTTTAATTTTAGTCTATACCATGTTCAGTTCAGGCAGCATTATGAGAGACATGTGGTTTGAAGTTCCTTTACCCACCTTCATGTTGAGACTCCACTTGCTCTTAACATTCTGAAAACTAACTCTTCAGTTATGGAAACCATTGGAATTTCTTGCAGTACTTAATCAGAAGCAATGTACAATCCTTCCAAGTTTTAATTTACCCTTCACTTGGCACAGTACTCTGATATTCTGAGGAAAGACACTAAAACTTTCCTTTTGAAAGCAAACATCCCACCATAACCAAAGCCATTTTTTCCTCAATGAGCTCTTCAATAGAAGGAACAATTACACAAATATTAGCTCTCATAAGTGCAAATTGATGCAGTTGATAAAACTGATTACAGGTTTCCTAATAATGCCTTAATCTTCTGAAATACAGTTTAAATTTCACTAGCAAACATTCAAGAAATTAATAAAGATTTAAAGCCATCTTCCTATGTACGTTCCTGAGTTTCTTAGACAAAAGCAATGCAGTCTCATCATTCCTGATTCACAGGAATTCTTGTAGAACTTGAACTGCTCTGAAGAGGAAGGTGCTCCTGTACTGGATGGAAGCAAAGCAAGCATCTAATTTTGTTTATCCACACCTAAGTTACGTGGGAAATACTTTCCCTGCGGAATAACTTTTTAGTAACTGGTTTCCTCAAAAATATATATGTTGTACAATGAAACATATTTACCAAAACTGTCCCTGAGATTCTGTACTCTTGACTAAGGGTCACTATATTCAGTGACTGAGTAGCTATCAGTTGTTAGCCCCTTTTGGCTCGAGCAGAGGGACGGATGAGAGCAGAAAAGCTTTGTCAATAATACCATGAAGCAATATTCAGAGCTGGGGAACAGCAAACAGCTTTGTTGGAGACAGAGTTGGAAGCTTTCCCTCTTCTTCTATGTTCAGTGTGCTGCTGGCCAGTAATCAAAAAGCAGTACTGACTGGTGGGTATATATTAGAAGATAACTAATGTTTGAAAGGATGAGAATTAACATTACAAGAGCCCCAGCAGAATATTATGATAAGCAAGTTCACAAGCTAGTAGCACCACAGGGTTAAGAAATAAGTCACTTTGATGCCTAGTATCCTGGTGCAGCATGGAAACATGAAAGATAATATAAAGAAGGAATGGCAAAGTGAATTCCTTTCCATTGCCAAAGTAAAAAGAAGTAAAAAGTAAAAGCTTGTGCAAGTGAGCTCTTAACCAAGTAAGAGATATAAAATATGATATAAGCCAAAATACTTCATCATAAAGGATGAAATAGTGCCCCTGCCATTATCATCAAAGGAGGATGCTAAACAGTAGCTGCTCTAGTAAGAGTTTTGAATCAGTAAACATGGGGATACCTTACATTTAAGGAGGCTGAATGAGGTGCTCTGAAACAATAGAAGTCCAGAAATATAGGGAAAAGAGTCTATTCCAACATTCAAGGAAAATGAACAAGGTTATCTGGATAATTTAAGTGTCTTGTTGATCAGAGACTGGGTCCTGGGAAAATAAGATGGTAGGTGATGTGAGGTTCAAACAACTAAAAGAAGAAAATACAGTGGGAAAGAACAAAACTGAGGGAGATTTATGGAAAATTGGTATTGTTAAGCTAAATTGATGTTTTGTACATATGAAAGCAGTTGCTTTAAATGAGGTGTGCTACCTCTGCTTGGTGAATTGGTAAACATTAGCACCTGCTGTAATGTTAACACCGAGAACAACAAATAGAGTGGAAGTACCAAACAGGAACTCAAGTAGTGGTATAGAGGTGATGCTATTTATGTGTTTTGGACTAACACAGATGTTTCTGGAACACTGGCTGGTCTAGGACAGTGGCAGCAAGTGGGAGAGTTTACAGAAAGGCCAGTGGAACATTGAAGGGATCAGAACACACCCCTTTAGTACAACATTCAGGGAGACTTACCCATTCATCTTGTCAAAGAGAAGGTAAAAAGGACTACAGACTAAGCAGCTACACAGGAAACAGAAATTTAATTATTTAGGAATTTCTGCCTAGCTGACAAAGACCTAATCAAGACAAATTACTGGAAGTTGGAGCTGGATAAATTCAGATGAAAATGTGCACCGTATTTCTCAACAAAGGAAAATATTAAGCCACTTATAGTAACCACCAAGGATTTTTCAGTCACTGGGAACTTTTTACATATCAGTATTCATGCCAGAGTGGATAGTATTCAAATATAGCTACAAGCCTGAGAGATGAGAAGATTAAACCGCTTTGTTCTTCTTTACATAGTGGATAAGGGCAGGTGAACACAATAGATATGTTCCCCCCATTTTTCCTTTACAAGATAACCACTGTATTCTGTTATGTACAAAGTCATCCTATTGGTTCACAAGACACTTAAGATACTCTATTTTGTACTTCTTTGCAGTGTTGAACTAAAGCCATTATGGTAACAGCTCATCAGCTCAACAATTTTAGGATGCTTATCTGCCTTACTCTACTCCCTCAGGAAAGTAGCTGCAGTTAGTTCTGAAAGTGATGTATTTGACTGAGAAATATAGGTCCAGAAAAAGCACCATCAACAAGTACTGCATCTTCCATGGCATTGTGCACTGTGTTCACAATGTGCTGCTCTGCAATAATCCGATCTTCTCTGTCCAACAAGAAGACAAAACCAAGACAAAGACAAAATCTCACCACAACAATGCTGTAACAGCAATAGTTATGATGACTTTATGATTCACTTCCTAGGCCTCCCAATAAAGAGACTGAAACAAAAGTACCTTTTTTTTCTATCAGTAAATACCATGTCATACTTAGATATTTGACCCAATTACTCCTCTGGTAAAACTCTGTATTAACATGACATGCTGCTGGCACACACAAAATCTTGGTCCCCTGCAGATGTTGGAAAGAAGGATAGAAGTTAGTCCTTTACGTTTTGTCACTAAATTAAGGATTCGTGGAGAAATACCTTCCCATAGCTATAAGCACATCTGTATGCAGACAAGAGCAGTTGCCGTGGAAACTAAACTGCACTGCTCAAAATGTAACAAGGACAGACTACATGTAAGCCAGCAGCTTTAGAATTGTTCCCCTCATTAAACCATTACACCACTTGTCAATCTCTACAGTATTACAGAAACTACCTATCAACAGATGTTTTGTTTATGCACAATAAGAAGGTTCTTCCCAGTAAGGCTACTTCTACCATCGATACCTTTATAGTGTCTTGGAGTAGGGTTTTTTTTTGGTAGTGGGAGGTTAAATTTAGGAAAGGATTACCACAGCCGTGGTTATAGATAGTAGTTCAGCGCTCTGGTATCCAGAAGGGAGCAAACCCATGCTATTACGGTTTTTACATTCCCTGTTCATGCAAGATGGAGCCACAGCCTTCATTTAAACACTTCAATATTGCAGACTGTTGTGCAAGATACACATACACAAGAGAGCCAAATGACAGCTGCCTAGGGGTGCAACTTGCATATTTGTGCACACAGGAGTGAGAAAAAAAAAATCTAAAAAAAAAAATTCTTGACAGGCTCATGGTTTTCCTCAATCACCTCTAGAAACTTTCACCAATGAAAAAGCAAATTATGAGTTCAGATTGTTCAAAACATACCATACTGACTAAAACAGCACATGTAATAAAATTGTGGTATATTTCAATATGGGGATAATGTGATACATAAAGGCACTGATATGCAAGGCTAACTTATGAAGAGCTATTCCTCTGACTGATGTAAAATCCTGGCAATACTACATATTTTTAATTATCTGTACAATATCAAACACACTGAGACTTGAATAACAGATGCAGAAATACAGATTAGAATGTAAGAGAAGACTTTTCAAAAGCACTCAAGGTCGTCTTTTGCTAGAATACATCTTCCTCATGAAAAAAAAAAGGAAAACAGTGCCTCATTTCCTCTGTTTCAGCCGATTTTGCATGAAATTCAGGAGCAGCCTCGTTTATCATGTAATTATAGAACAGTTTGGTTTGGAGGGGATCATCTAGTTCCAACCCCCTTGCCATGGGCAGGGACACCTCCCACCAGACCGGGCTGCTCAGAGTCCCATCTAACCTGGCCTTGAACACCTCCAGGGAGGGGGCAGCCACAGCTTCCCTGGCAACCTGTGCCAGTGTCTCACAACCCTAATGGTGAAGAATTTCTTCCTAATGTCTAATCTAAATCTTCCTCCTTCCAATTTATAGCCATTTTCCCTTGTCCTATCACTACATGCCTTTCTAAGAAGTTCCTCCCCAGCTATCTTGTAGACCCCTTAATGTACTGGAAGGTTGCTATAAGGTGTCCTCAGAGGTATTCCTTCTCCAGCTGAACAACCCCAACTCTCTCAGCCTGTATTCATATGGGAGGTGCTCCAGCCCCCTGATCATCTTTGTGGCCCTCCTCTGGACCCATACCAACAGCTCCATATCCTTCTTAGTCTGGGGATTCCAGAACTGGACACAGTACTCCAGAGGAGGTCTCACAAGAGAGGAACAGAGGGGCAGAATCACATCCCCCAACCTCATAGAATCATAGAATAACCAGGCTAGAAGAGACCTACCGGATCATCGAGTCCAACCATTCCTATCAAACACTAAACCATGGCCCTCAGCACCTCATCCACCCATGCCTTAAACACCTCCAGGGAAGGTGAATCAACCACCACCCTGGGCAGCCTGTTCTAGTGCCCAGTGACCCTTGCTGTGAAAAATTTTTTCTTAATGTCCAGCCTAAATCTCCCCTGGTGGAGCTTGTGGCCATTCCCTCTCGTCCTGTCTCCTTTCACTTGGGAGAAGAGGCCAGCTCCCTCCTCTCCACAACCTCCTTTCAGGTAGTTATGGAGAGCAATAAGGTCTCCTCTCAGCCTCCTCTTCTCCAGGCTGAACAACCCCAGCTCTCCCAGTTGCTCCTCATAAGGCCTGTTCTCCAGCCCCTTCACCAGCTTTGTTGCTCTTCTCTGTACTCGCTCCAGAGCCTCGACATCTTTCTTGTGGTGAGGGGCCCAGAACAGAGCACAGAATTCGAGGAGCGGTCTCACCAGTGCCAAGTACAGAGGGAGAATAACCTCCCTGGACTTGCTGGTCACGCCGTTTCTGATACAAGCCAGGATGCCATTGGCCTTCTTGGCCACCTGGGCACACTGCTGGCTCATGTTCAGCCCAGGATACGGCTGGACTTCTGGGCTGCAAGCGCATATTACCAGGTCATGTCGAGCTTCTCAACAATAAGCACCCTTAAGCCCTTCTCTGCAGTGCTGCTCTCAATCACATTATCCCCCATTCTGTACTGAAATCATGGGTTGCCTCGACCCAGGTGTAGGACCTTGCACTTGGCCTTGTTGAACCTCAGGATGTTCACACAGTCTCACCTCTCCAGCTTGTCCAGGTCCCTCTGGATGACATCTCGTCCTTCTGCACCACTCAGCTTCATGTCATCTGCACCTTGCTGAGGTTACACTCGATCTCACTGTCTATATCATCAATGAATATATTAAACAGCATTGGTACTAATATGAATCCCCAAGGGACACCACTTGTCACAGACCTCCATCTGGACATCGAGCCATCGACCATTACTCCCTGAATATGATCATCTAACCAACTCCTTATCCACTGAACAGTCCAACTATCAAATCCTTATCTCTGCAATTCAGAGAGAAGGATGTTGTGGGGGAATATGTCAAAGGATTTCTTTTAAATATATCCCATGACCAAATCTGAATCTAGGAGAAATCACCCCTTGTACTGTGACACCATCAGTGGCAATGTGGATGGAATGAAGGTTCACAGAAAGAGAAATCAATGTCCTTTTGCTTATTACTGCTGGGGATTCTGTGTGTAACTATAGTTTATGTGCCATATTTGTAATATGAATTGTCTTACCAATATACTCCTTGAAGACAATTTCTTCTGCTTTCACATCTTTGTAGGTACCACCCTGAATCTCAACAGTTCTTGGGGGAATTTATGACAAGCCTAGCTTACTTAATTGTTACCAGTGACCAATTAAACAGATCAAACCATTAACTTCCTTCTTAATCAACACTGTTCATTCCCCCTCAAAGCTCTCAAAAAGCAGAGGAAAAAAGGTTAAGCACATAATACTTAGAGCTTTCTTCCAGCTCATCCCCTTTCTTAGGGCTTAGATGACCCAGGACGTCCCACACAGCCAGCAGAGCCCCTTGCCTTAATCCACAATACTGCTCTTTGGAGGCAGCTCTTCATTCCTTCCCCTTTACTACACATTGTATCATAGAAGTACTCTTCTGAAATTCTTTTTAGAGTTTAATACGCTATTTCTTTCCTACCATGTTCTAAACAGTCCTCCCATCTCCACGTAATCAGTTGAAACGATATGCGTAACTGTTGCAATTAATAATCAGTTCTCCTGCACAATTTTCCCATTGTTTTTATTTTAATTAATACTTTCAGCTCACTAAAGTCTGTCTGTGATGAAGATGTACAATGATGAGTCAAATATGTGTATATGAGATGACTGGATCATGATAATTGATTCTGTATGAATTTCCTTTTATCTTTCATGGTCCCCAGCACAGCTGCAAGCTTTAACTTCAAGGGATGCAGCAGCATCAGAGCAAATTTAACTCCATATCTTTGAAGCCAAAGCTCTCCATGCAATCATTTATAGTGAACTGACAAATTTTAAGAAGCAACTTCCTGGTACCCTCCAGATGGTCTTTTGCTACAAGTAAGGCAGCAGCAAGAGACCTGTTTGGGGAACCATCTTGGCTACATCTGCCATCTTGACTACAGGCACAGCATAGATGAGACCTTTTCAGAAAGATATCACTGTTGCGGAGGCTTCTGTAAGATGGCACCTTGGCAGGTAACTGCGTTGTTTCATGCAGGTAGTGCAGAGTAATTACTCAGGCAGTTTGATATGGCAACTACATAAGTCTCTAAAAGAAGGGGAAGGGAAGGGAAGGGAAGGGAAGGGAAGGGAAGGGAAGGGAAGGGAAGGGAAGGGAAGGGAAGGGAAGGGAAGGGAAGGGAAGGGAAGGGAAGGGAAGGGAAGGGAAGGGAAGGGAAGGGAAGGGAAGGGAAGGGAAGGGAAGGGAAGGGAAGGGAAGGGAAGGGAAGGGAAGGGAAGGGAAGGGAAGGGAAGGGAAGGGAAGGGAAGGGAAGGGAAGGGAAGGGAAGGGAAGGGAAGGGAAGGGAAGGGAAGGGAAGGGAAGGGAAGGGAAGGGAAGGGAAGGGAAGGGAAGGGAAGGGAAGGGAAGGGAAGGGAAGGGAAGGGAAGGGAAGGGAAGGGAAGGGAAGGGAAGGGAAGGGAAGGGAAGGGAAGGGAAGGGAAGGGAAGGGAAGGGAAGGGAAGGGAAGGGAAGGGAAGGGAAGGGAAGGGAAGGGAAGGGAAGGGAAGGGAAGGGAAGGGAAGGGAAGGGAAGGGAAGGGAAGGGAAGGGAAGGGAAGGGAAGGGAAGGGAAGGGAAGGGAAGGCTTAATGGACTCTAAAAACCCTTATTCATGTCAAATACTACTTTGTAGACAGGTAATGCATGAGCTCAGTTTGGTGATACATATATATTTCTCTCTGTAGCATCAGGAAAGTAGAGTACTGGCACAACAGGTGAACTGCTCAGGGTCTTTGAGTCTTGCAGTTCGTCGTGATGTAGGTTGAAAACTTATCTCTCTCCTTCAGAAACAATAGTGAGGCTAAGATTTCTGGATGAAGCTAAAGAATGTGACTAAAAACGTGACCTGAGAGCATGCAGTGAGCCTGCACTACATTAGCAACTCTGCCTAGGGAGATGCCTTGCTCTCTCTCTCCACAGTTCTTCTATCCCTAAAATAAATTAAAAACCCTACCACCAAATAAAGAGATAAGTCACTGTTAGAGGATCAATATGACATTTTAAGCATCCAGTTCCTTAAACAACAGTACAGCTATAGATTTTAAGATTTGCTTAGTATTTTCGCTACTCATAAGACTTTAAAGGAGAGAGTGGGGCAGGGTATTTGAGGTGTGGAGGGTCGTTTTTACAGAATGAAAAGACAAGAAGTTAAAAGACCGACTTCAAAACCAAATTTATCACACAAATCAAGGAAGATTTCAGCTTGTTATTTGAAGACAGAGCATAATTACTGGAGGACAGCAAACCTGAAAGGGTAATTCATTGCATTGGTCCTATCAGCCTATTTCAAGAGGAACAGAATTGCCCTGTAAAAATATTTACTTATCTTCAAACAATTAGTTTAGATTAAGCAATGAACTTTAGACAGTTAGTGTTAAGTGAGATGAATAACCCCTTCCTTTATTCTCTTTTAACTTTGTACCTCCCTTTGCCAGCTCAAATATAAGGAAAATATTCCATTTGTAATTCACGTAAGGCAAAAACTGTCATATCCTATTCAGTATCTCAAGTTTCTTGTGTATTAATCCTTAAGTCTCTAACCAACATGGAACTAGTAAGATATAGATACAGCTAGTGTTTGCAAAGTGTTACAATAATCCCAAGCCACGAAATCCTAGTATCTGAATTTTTCATATGTTCACAGAATATTAGTCTATCGGTGTTTTCCTCTACCTCCAAACATCACAAAGATGGAAAGAAAAGAAAAAAGAACAGAACAAAGAAAGAACAGAACACACCAGAGACTTCAGATAGAAGTGTCTCCTCAAAGACTGTTGGCCACTGAAGCTAGGCTACCCCCAGGCCTTTTCAAATCAGGCAGAGCAGGTAGCTGAGACAAGCAATCTATGTTGCTATTTTCCTCAGCAAAACATTTAATTTCAGCAAACATACAGAAAATTTATATAGCTGCATTCAGACCTGGTTATCTAATAAATGCCTTGCTCAATTTTTATTATTCAATTAATGCACCAATATATATCTAGCAGTAAACAAAATTTAAAAGTCAAACATCAGTTGTGAAAGAATTCTGTTGCCTTAGCTTCTCTGCCTACCTGATTTTAACCAATGTATCTCAAAATGTCTTCCACATCCTTATACTGTCCTTATAACCACATCTGCCTCTTGCATACTAAACTTTCACACATAGAAAGTGACAGCTCCACTGTTTAGGAGAAAACAGTGTCATTGAGCAACTTCACAGAGGTTCAACTTCTTGCTTTTACCCACACTGAAATCTCTTCTTAGCCCTTTGCTAAGTGTCTCGGTGAATTCACATTCCTGTCTAATCATGGGCCAAATGAAGCACAATACTGACAATGCCATCGATGTCTCAGTGAAAAGCTAATGAAGTTTTAAAGTAATAATGGCTCTTCATGGCCTGCTAGGCAAACTGACTAATGGACTGAGGCTTTGGAAAGAAAGAAATGCTTCCAATGACACAGAAAGGAAGGTTACAAGACTGAAGATGCATTTAAAAATATAATCCCCTGGTGAGAAATTCAGGACAGGGTAAATAGCTTGTTTAAGGTCAGAAGTATTATAGAAATTATAGAAATACAGTGAGAGTCCAATCTGCTTAGCATCCTCACATACATCTGCACAGACAATAACAAGAGAGTTTGTTTACAACTGCAGAACATGCAGCAATGTTTAAGCAGACAGCACACAATATACTGTCTGGAATAAATAGAGTACAAGTTGCCATATAATTGCTAGCCAGTCCTTCAGCCGGAATAGTGACTGTGTGGTGAATATTTCAGCTTTGCACCACTCCTGACAGCAGGTAAAACATTATAAGATGGTACTAGAAACCCTTTGTATTCAAAAGCACCAGTTTCAGAAATTACGATAAGACCTTAGTTTTAAATGTTTCCTCTATCCCTCAATGTTACAGACAGGTAAAAGCAGAAAGACTCAGAAAAAGAGCTGGGAAAGTAGAAATAACACCAAGAAGTTTTACTTAATGCCATCCCATGAGCAAGGACAGTATGGGCAGGCAGCATGCTTCACCTTGGGACCCATGGTGCTCATCCTTGCTCAAGGCTTAGTGAGCCGACAGCTGGCTGGCGATCAGCAGCAAGCTTCATCCCATCCCTGATGAGCTTTTCAAATGACTCATTATTGCAAGAACAGCTACATTTCCACAGCATAGTCCTGGATGGAAGTAGATAATTTGTGTGCCTTTGACAGTATGACTGTAGAATAACACTGCAGTATATTTCCAGGCCATATATTCAGAAATCATGTTAGATACTCAGCAGTGAGTAGTGTTGTGGTCTCTTATGGGTGCTCACATTTCAGATTCTGATGGAGCTAGTGCCTTAGTGATGTCAGAAAGTTCAGACAAAACACGATTCAAGTTCTTGCCAGCAAAAACCTCCCACTGACTGACCAACCACCTTCACCGTTTCTGACCCTACAGAAGAAAATCAGAGTTGATAGCTCTCCCCTTCTCTAGAGGGAAGGGAACCCTTTTGGTTACAGAAGGTGGGAAAGGAAAATATCTAGGAACTTCATGAAGTGTGAGTGAATGACCCCTCTTTTTGGGGGGTGAGGGTTGGGGAATGGCAGGACTGATAAGAAGATGGGTATCTTCTGATGTTTCTCTGCAGAGTATCTGTGGGAAGACAGAACAGAGCTTGCTACAGCCATGGCCCTGCTTCAAAGAACTCTGAAGCACAGCAGAACTGAGCAGGACTGCATGGAGGTAGCAATATTTTGGGGAGAAGGAAAGATGACCTACGTACACAGGTGTAGGATCAGAGCTGGATAAATGGAGCTGGATGAATTTGTGGGATATAATCAGGATTTGGGAACAAGTTTCCAGCCCCTACTTTCAGCAAGAGTTTTCACAAGAGGAAATAAACTACTGCAGAAACAGGAGTATTAAGACTTATGGAGGGTCACAAATGTAAATAGCAGTTAATTACACCCAACTTTTTTTTGCCCCTCCTTTTCTTTTAATACCATGATTATTTGACATTACTAACATGGACTCCCAAACCCCAAAATACATTACTTCAATGCTGTGCAATTACGAAAGTATGCACCAAATAAAGGTCAGTAATACTCAGGGGAACAGAGAAAATCTAACATTTTCATGGCATTAATTTGTCATGAAGCCACATCTTCCTTAAATGGAAAATTAGAGCAATATATTAGGTTTTTCTTAACTTTGGCGTGTTCATATATTTCTTTGCCGAAAATTTGCACAGAGGAGATTAAGATCTGTAATATATCAGTGTAATTATAATGTTGCAAAAATCTTTCTACCTTTTATGAACAGAAATACACTCCCAGGTGTACACTGCCTAGTTTTAACAATTTATTTTTTCCATATATGAACTGGCAGGTAGGATCTATGAACATGCATGTTGGTTGCTACATAAGCACTTCATGGTCAACTCACAGAAATACCATCCTTGCAATATTCCCAAGACCTGTGTTGGGCTTCCAGTATCTCAGAACCAGCAAGGTTTGACTTCAGTGCAATTCTTATTTTTGTGATTTCTTATTTTTGTGATTACACCTTTAGGAAACACAAAGGGAACAATGAATTATTGATGTGGCAAGGTGAGTGAAACTCATGTAAGAAGAAAGCGCCTAGTAGGCAGGCAAAAACTGAAATAACCTCAGGTATAATCAAGAAAAACAAAACCTTGGTCAAGACTAAAGAGGCATTTATCTTCATTTATCTGGAAGACAGAAAGAGTAGAAGTCTCTGTTTGATGTCTGTACAGTGAGTCATCAGATCTCTCAGGAACAGCGTCTGAAATGACTAAATGTACTCAATGGAGTATCTGAGCAATTAACAGGAAACATGGGGACCTGGGAGGAAAGAGGGATGTTCCTTACATATTACTTCTACCTGTCTTAAACTTTTCACTCCAAACATTTATCCACAAACCAAAGCCTTTCAATAAGGGAAAAGAAACAAGAGATAACTTCTTTTTAATCATCAACAGTAGTAAACAAGCAATATTCTAATGGTTAATGGAAATATTTCCCCTTCCTCAGGTTAGTGCTCTAACCACCAGGTCAAACTGTTCTGGGCAGCAGCACTTAACACCATAATGAAGCTGTTCCACTTTGCAAAGCACAATATAAATCACTATTAGTATTAGAAAGCCAGGTAACACTATGGGCTATAATTTTCTAGCCCAGATATCAGTGTACTCAAGAGCAAAGAAAACATAAATGTCATTTACAAAAAACATATCAAGATTCTGTTACTAATTTATAGTTTGGTAAGCCTGTTGCATTCTGAGCATGTCCAGAAATGAAAGTCATGTATGCTGGGGAAGAACTAGCTTGAAAAAGTGAAGATCAGAACATTGGGTCCTTTTATCTTTTTTTAATTGTCCTTAGCTTTTCAGGCAAGTATCTGATTTTCACACTTGCAACTGATGACTCATCCATAAAATCGCAAAGAGCAAAGCGGTAGCAATCACAGGTTATGTGATTCACCCAGAAGGTGAATGGGGCTGCTAACAAATCAGCCCACAGTATCAAGTCTGCAACATTTGGCATCCCTGATTAGGGTAAAATCAGTCTTGCTTTTCTGTAAGCAAGGTAAGGATCTGACAAATGGCAGATATCAAAGCATTGACTCATACTGGAATACTATTTATAATGCTGAATTATTATTTTTTTAAATTATACAAGACATCTCAAAGACTGATTTCTTTTAAAACTGAAAAAGGATAGAAAAGGCAGCTATTTAAAAAACTGCTGGCAAAGTGAAAAACATGTTTGCAGTTCACTTCCTGACAGAAGTCTGAAAAAGACAAATGAGGAAAAAGTGATTAATTCTATCCAATCTTACTAAAGGCAAGGTAATACAACTTACTGAAGACCCTAGTGAATTTTTTGGAGGTACTGACATGAATTTTTTTCCTCCAAAGCTTAATGTAAGGCTATTCACTGGTATTTCAGGTGTAAACCCTTAAGATACATGACCCAGAAACATAACAGTAACGTCCCCCCCTTCCTATTATTCCCCACTCTTCATTTCACAATGCACTCTCCAACAGAGACAAGCTTTTCACTGTGGCAATAGCCATAATGAAGAACAAGACTTCTCTGCATAAACTACCTTTCTTAGACCAATATTTTATGATTACATTATAAGATGCAGGTGAAATACAGTTGCTGACTTTGTACCTATTTGTTGTGTGCGCAGAACTAGTCAGCATGCACTTTCTTCACTCTCTTTTAGCTTCAACTGTCTAAGGCCATGAAGAGGGTAGCCTTGATGAGAGCACAATGCTATGGATAATGCCCTTTGAGCACAGCTATATCAGCAACAAGACAGAAACTACTGTTAAAATGCTTCACCTGTACCTAGAGGAGAAAGGACTGGCAAACAGAAGTGATGGTCTATAACATCCCCTAAGAAAGGTCAACCTAAGATCACTTTCAGAAAGTGTTACAGGAATACTGAATGTTAAATGTGAGATGAGAGGTTCACACAAACTGCCACAAATGGATGGGAGATATATCTTTCCAGTAAGTCACAGAACAGAGTGGTTCAGGTTGGAAGGGACCTTTAAAGATCATCTAGTTCAACCCCCCTGTCATGGCCAGGAATATCTTTCACATCTTCCACTACAACAGGTTGCTCAAACTCCCATCAGCTTAACCTTGAACCATTCCAGTGATGGGCCATCCAAAGGCCCATCTGGGAGTAGTTTGATACACAGCGTCTCAAAACTGACTGGTAAAGGGTCCTGTGGCTTCAGGCAACACACGTACAAGATCCTCACCTGCCCCAAGTCAAAAAAGCAACACTAGTTAATGTGCTTGGGAGGTCAAAATAAAGAGACTCAGAAATGTAACCTAAGGAAGATACTATGTTCTCATGCATACTAAAACTAGCAGCCATTGGGAAGCAGAAGGACAATAGTATATTCTTTTATGTTGCAGGAGATTTTTTTTTTTTTAATGAGGCAAATTAGGACAGAATATGGAGCAGACGCTGTCCTCCAAAATCTGTACCTCATTTCTATTTTTCATTTCATTCCTGAATTAGTATTTACTTGATTCTGAGACTTAAATTTTATGAATTCTTTTCTATTCAGTAAAATGAAATATCTGATTAGCCCCGACAACCCCCTTGCTTCTGAGAAGAGCACTTTCTGTTCAGAGCAAATGCACTATTATTTCACAGCCAATATCATGTATATTTTTGTTTTGGCTCATTAACCTGCGCTAGGCAAGTAGTAAATGGAAAGCTCAATTCTCATTGATTCATTTTTAGAATTAAAACAATAGATGCAGCAAAAGAGGTAAAATGTTTATCACTGGCAATGAATCACTCTAGCCAGTGCCTAAAACACAAACGTTTCTGAAAAATACTTCTATGATAAAACACTGTGAACAGTCTGAATTTTATCCACATGTTTACTTTTAATACTAAAGCCAGATGCTGTATGTTAGAAAAATGTACTTCAGCCAAAACTGTCATCATCTTCTATAGGCTATATTGACAGCAGAATTTCTACCAGATCATGCCCTTTGATTTTCGTGTACATGGGTGTGCAGATTTGGGTGTGGGAAGGATTTGCAGATTCACAGTTTGGAAAAACCACATATATTGAAAGCAATCAGAAAATCTAAATAATTACTACTGTTTTAGGGAATTAAAAGGAGACCTGTCAATTTATACTGTCCTGAAAATCATAGAACCATAGGATTAATTATAGTATGACCTGAGTTTGAAAGGACCCACAAGGATCACTGAGTCCAACTGCTGTCCCTGCATAGGACAATCCCAACATTCACACCGTATGTCTGAGAGCATTGTTCAAATGCTTCCTGAACGTTGCCAGGCTTGACACCATGACTACTTCCCTGGGGAACCTGTTCCAGTGCTCCACTACCCTCTGGGTGAAGAACCTTTTCCTTATATCCAACCTAAACCTGCCCTGGCACATCTTCCTGCCATTCCCTTGGGTCCTATCATTGGTCATCAGACAGAAGAGATCAACACCTGCTCCTCTTCCTCCCATTGCGAGGAAGCAGTAAACCACAATGAGGTCTCTCCCCTCAGTGTCCCCTACTCCAGGGTGAACAGACCAAGTGACTTTAGCTGCCCCTCATACAACTTCCTCTCTAAACACGTCACCAACTTTGTGGCCCTCCTCTGGACATTCTCCCCTGGCATTATATCCTTTTTATACTGTGGTGCACAAAGCTGCACAGAGTACTCAAGGTGGAGCTGCACCAGTGCAGAGTAGAATGGGACAATCACCTCCCTTGATTGGCTAGCAACGCTGTGCTTGATGCAACCCAGGACACAAAGAACAAGTACTTGACACAATTTAATTAAGCGAAAGCAGGAAGCCCACCTCGACAACTGGAAAACCGTAAACGTGGCTTTAGTGTAGTTTAGGTGGTAAGTGTGGAAAGCATGAACTACAACAGAAGTCTTTCAGGGTAAATTAGGATACTCTGTCTCTTGTTTCCATAAAAACTGAAGCAATCAAAGTAAGAGATCTGTCTGAAAATAAAATCTAAATTAGTATGAATGATTGCTGAGAGAATATATAGTGTGGTGCCTGGAAAAAAAATCTGACACTTGTGTTCCTATCTTCCAAACCATAGAGACACACAACATGCACTAATCCAGGCACCCATGAGAGGGGCCTGGCTCACCACAGGGCCTCCTTTTGGTCTGATTTAGAAGGTGATGGGGCACCTTGGTATAACTTTGGCAAACACACAGCCTTGAGTGGTTTCAGCAATGTTCAGAAGGTGGGTTTGGTCAGAGATGCTTTGTACAGTATGCACCTGTGAAATCTTGCATCACCAGAAGTTTCCTGTAAAGCACAAATGGCACCTCTGGAGCTCCAGACCATCAGTCTTTCTTTCCACAAAGAACACTGAAATTCTGTAATGCACTCCAAAACCATCAACATTTACAGACAGACAAGCAGACCTCATTCTTCTGAGGTTCTTGTTCCTTTAAATTGATAAGACGTCCATGTGCTCAATAATCAGGGTTGGGGGTAGATAAACTGCAGGCTGTGCACATCATGCTCTTCTGTCCACAAATGGAAAGTCCACTTGAAAAATTTAACTGAGTTACTTCAGTCGGAACGGTGGGAAAGCAATAAAGAATTATCATGTCTAAGCCATTGAAAACAAACTCCAGCACAGAAACAAAATTTCTTTGTAAATGTTTTGATATCAGCCAAAGAAATAAGAATTTCTAAGTAAGACCTGAATTGAAGAGGGAAACACTAAATTAATTTAACTTGTTTATTTAGTTTGGTTGATTGTTTGTAGTGTCACCGCTGCATGACAAATGCCAACCCTATAAAGTATGACATGGCCCACTGGGAACAGCAACTGCTGTTATTAGAGTGCTGCCCCAGTTAATGTCCACAGATCCTCAACATGTCATATTTGTGCAAATGCACTGCTGTGCTATGAATAACCACAGTGTGCTACCAGCTACAAAGAGCAGTATGTGGATATACCTTGAACAGATGTTAGATCTTGCTGATCTTCAGGAAACAAACATTTTTCCATTATAAACTGGATGCTGTTTCTAAGAATGGCAAACAAAAGAAATGGGAAAGCAGACATTTGGATGAATCGCATCTGTTGTGTAGCCTTTAAAAATGTAAATGGATGGTGTTTGGCTTCTAGGCTGACTTAAAGCAATATAAATTTGGTTCCTTCTTTGTAATCACAGTACAGGAATATATGCTATTCCTTCTACCACCAAGTGTCTTTTTGTCATTAAATTTCTCCTTGTGTTTTTACTTGTAATTATCAGAAAGTCTTTATATTTATTGAGATTGTAATGGCAATTTTAGGATAGTACTTGCATTTCATGCATCTGGTCCCTAGGAGAAGTAATTTAATTATGCTCTAGACAGCTTCTTTTCCGCAGGGCAACTTACAAGTATAATAAAAGGGTCTTCAGGACAAAAGTTGGACTCATCGCCCCAGCAGCTGCTGCAGTAACTTAACCATGAACCTCTTAGCAGTCCCCCAAGCCTACCACATCACTGGGTACCTACACCTGCACTGTTCCCCAGCAATGCGGAGCTGTCATACATACATACTATGAATGAATAGTAAATCCCATGCAGACAGAAACTGACCATTCTTCTTTATGGGTGCAATACACATGCCCTAACAAGAAATGTAGATCTGACATTTCCAAAACCCCTGTGGATATGCATCAGGTTTACCAAGTGGAAGGAACGCCACACAGCTCTTCTCTAACATTACATGGATTTAGCTTATTGAACAAATGTTGTGAATGGGTATAATCAACCGCTGATTTGGAAAACAGCATTTTCTTTATTTAAATCCTTTTGTTTCCTATTTTTGAAACTTACTAATTTTGCCTTGAAACTGTTCAGCAACTCAAACCTCACCGCCAGTACTCTAAGCCCACAAAGCTGGTTTCATAAATTCCCCATTAAAGGATGCACTGATGCAGTCCTGGTGCATGCTGTAATAAATGTGCTGTCTTGTTTAATTCTGGTATCTTACAGGAAAAGCCAGATCATTGAATAATCTGATTTAGCTATCAGCACAGCAGGAGATCTATGTTTTAAACCAATTCAAGGTCTGCAAATACCATATGCCAGCTGACAAAATCAAGGAACATAATTACTCAAATGCTATCCTCTTCTGTTCAGCTGCTGTTTATTGCAGGACAATCTACCCAACAAGAACAGCCACAGTTCCTTTTGTCAGAGCCCACTAAGCTGACAGTCATTAAAATGTCTTCATACACAATCGGCTTGAAGAAGTGAAGCTCAGTATTTAAACATTAGACAGTTCACAGATATAAGTTTAGGGAGAGCAGTACTGAAAGAAAAAAATTTTTAAATATACAATTTCTAATTCTTTTTGCCTACAGAGATTGTGTGGGAGTTTCTCCATTGCATGCTCACTCCATTCTCATTGTTATGATAGCAGGTCCAGTCTTCCATTCACTGCCTCCAGTTCCCGCACCAGAGCCAGTTTACTGGAAAGAAAGAAAAGCAGAGGCTGCTAGAAGGAGTGGTTAAAACCTTTGTTGTTGTGGCTAGAGAACAGCCTCCACCTGGTGTAAAGCTAGCTCAGTATGCACAGGGAACTGCAGGCACACTCCAGACTGCATTGCAGACATGCCAGCTGCTTTCAGCAGTACAACCCCTTGGAAGCTTACAGACATAAAATGGAGAGAATGCGCATACGGCTGTGACTGCTGCCACTTCTGAGCTTTTCACCCTATGGGTTTCATACAGAAGATGGATAAAATTGCAGATTTTAGTTTAACAATCAGAGATCTTTAAGTTACTCAACAAAGGTTTCACCAGAAAGGTATTTCCTAAGCTCCTCTATCCATCCTGACAAGAAATTAGAGCTTCTCATTGCACAGCTCCTGTCTGAAAGTAGCTAAACATATAAGGAGTAAAAAGGAACCAGATTTCCCTTGTTTTTTTTTTCTTTTTTTAACACAGCTATCCAGCAGAGCTGTGCTCCATAGAGCGGGTTTGCTCAAGTTTTGCTCAGACTAATATGTTTTCATGGTAATTTGCAAATCCAACACTTTCTGCATTTCTATATGTACTTTAACATTTCTTGGGCTGAATGGCACAGTGCAAGTATAAATCATTCACTTTTACGAGATAACAAGAAATTGTCTCTTCTTCAGGGAGTCAGACTGAAACACAGTTCAAAATGTAAAACATACATATCTCCTGTCCTTATAGTGTATATAGTTCAAGTGCCTCTTACAAATTTTATCTGTTTCTATATACACAATAAAGACCAGGGCCTTCTTTCCAGTTACAGTGGAGCTACATAAGCTGAAGAAAGATGAGAATAAATATCATAGAAACATAGACGGGTTTGGGTTGGAAGAGACCTCAAAGATCATCTAGTTCAAATCCCCCTGCCAGAAGCAGTGACACATCCCACTAGATCAGGCTGCTTTAAGGCCCCATCCAGCCTGGCCTTAAACACTTCCAGGGAGGGGGCAGCCACGAGTTCCCTGGGTAACCCATTCCCGTGCCTCACCATTCTCATTATGAAGAATTCCTTCCCAATGTCTAATCTAAATCTTCCCTCCATTAATTTACAGCCATTCCCACTCATCCTATCACTACAAGTCCTTTTAAAAATCCCTCCCCAGCTTTCCTGTAGCCCCCGTTAATGTACTGGAAGGTCACTCTAAGGTGTTCTCAGAGCCTTCTCTTCTCCAGGCTGAACAACCCCAATTCTCTCAGCTTGTCCTTAGAGCAGAGGTGCTTCAGCCTTCAGATGATCTTTGTAGCCCACCTCTGGCCCTTTCCAAAAGTTCCAAATCCTTCTTGTGTTTGGGATTCCAGAACTGGACACAATACTCCAGATGGGGTATCACAAGCAGAGCAGAAGGTCAGAATCACTTCCCTCGACCTGCTGGCTACACTTGTTTTGATGCAGTGCAGGATATGTTTGGACTTCTGGGCTGCAAGCATGCATTGCCGGCTCATATCAAGCTTCTCATCAATAAGCACCCCCAAGTCCTTTTCCACAGGGCTGCTCTCAACCACATCATCCCTCATCCTGTACTGAAACCACAGATTGCCCCAACCCAAGTGTAGGTCCTTGCACATGGCGTTGTTGAACCTCATGAGGCTCACAGAGACCCATATCTCCAGCCTGTCGAGGTCCTTATGGATTACATCCTCTCCTTCTTGTATGACAACTGCACCACTCATCTTGGTGTCATCTGCAAACTTGCTGAGGGTGCACTTGATTTTGCTGTCCATATCATCGATGAAGATATTAAATACCATTGGTCCCAGTACGGATCCTGAGGGACACCAACTGTCATGGATCTCCATCTGGATATCAAGCTGTTGACCCCTATTCTCTGAATGTGACCATCAAACCAATCCCATATCCACTGTACCATCCACCCATCAAATCCATCTCTCTCCAATTTAGAGAGAAGGATGTTGTGGGGACTGTGCCAAAGGCTTTACAAAAGTCCAGATTACATCTGTTGCTTTTCCAGTGTCTACTCATGTGATCTTGCTCACCTATGAGCTCATATACAACACTGTAATTATCTTTTTATCAGCATAGCACATAACTAAATTAGTTTTCTTGCACCACAGTAATGAAATGTTATTCATGGCATGAATAGGAAGAACAAAAGCTACCACACTAAACACATCTTCTGCAAATGGTGAAGATTCTGTTTCTGATATGGCCATTGAGATAGCTTAACCTATATAATACCACCCATCATAGAAAACAATGCAATAAAAAAAAAAGCAATAAAGTACAAGTACTTCCATCTTGTTGAATACTTTGACACAACAGTTCCTTAAATATCTCCTGATACTAAAGCCATACAATGAGAATATGAACAATTGGATATTAAAGCACTCAAACTCATTTTACTGCCTTGCAGTAAGCTGACAGAAACAATCCATATTGCAAATACAATCACATAAGTTAAAAAAAATTCCAAACCTTAGCAAAGCTGGACTGCACCAAATCAAACTCTGGCAATAGTAAGTATGATTAGTATGACCAAACACAAACCTTTGCTAGTTGTGCGTTCATTTCATAAGCAATAAATGAGACAAGAAACCTGTATGAGGCAAACAATATGCAGCTGCCTAACTAAAAATACAGCCTGGGGTCACAAATGGAGACTGAACACATTTATGCACATGAGAAATGGCCTTTTCTGAGATTTTGCAATCTCACTAAGTATCTTTTCAGAATAAGAACTTTCTTCCTCTCTTTTTTAATGCAGCTTTATGAAGATTACATGAAAAGAAAAAATAAAACCCATGATTATATACAAGATTTACTGTCACCCACAGTCAACAGTAGTATAGGGAGTTTGGTACAGAAATGCACAGACTGCCACAGCCATAGGCCATAGCATGGAAGTTTTCTAGATATTTGCTCATTCTTGGTGTTCTTGCATTTGATTTGTCTCCAACCAGTCAAAGATCTTTTCTGAAGCCTGAAGCCCCTTGCAGGGCACATTTCATTTTACTCCTTACTCTGTGTTCTACAAGTCAAACCAGTGCTACTCTGCTTATACAGCCAATGGCAATATTTTCCAACAAGATGTCATTCCCAGTTAACATTCAGCTGAGATCAACTTTGACCTCAAAACTATTCCATTTAGACCTCCTTAGCCAGGGCAAATTCACATGTGTTATTTGATTATTCTTCCCAACTTTGCACTTAGCTTTTACAGAAAAGAAACTAAATTTTAAATCTGTTCAACATAGCTTCTATCACTGATACAATTTGCAGGATGGATTTTAATTAAAAGTTCTTGTTGTTAACAGCATTAATATCAATTAGTAACAGAGGTGGGACAGGTTACTGCAAAACTGTTAATTTCTCAGCTGAAAACAAACAAGCATAATGATACTTGATTCTAAGTCTGCTTTGTACAAAGTTTCAACTCGACAGTATTTTCACACTCTGTTCATAGGAGTGGAAGGAGAGTGATGGAAGTTTTCCTGCAGTCAACATATATCAAATCTTCTTCTCATATACCCAGCAGGCATGTTGATTCATCACAGAAGAAGGACAAACTGATTCAAAATGACTTAACTTTTACAAATCTATGTTGATTGTTGCTTACCACATCCCTTTCTTCCAAATGCTTAAAAATTGTTTGTTTCAGCATTCTTCCAGGAATTAACCTGCCTGGCCTATAGTTTTGTTCTATACTTTCACTCCCTTTTCCCTTTAGAAACTGGCACTGACTTAGTCCTTTTTCAGTTATCTTCTGTTCATTCTCAAATAATGTCTGTAATAGCATCAACCCATTTTAGTCATTTGCCTAAACTTTCTATCCGCCGTAAGAGCATACAGGAAAGGACCCCAAGCTTTAGCCTCTATGTATGTATGCTACGCTGTGTTCCAACATCTTAGTCCTTGTGCTTGTCCACTCAGTTAATCTTGACCACTAAAGTAAAAATGGTGCTTAGAATCCTTTTTAGCAGCATCTGTTAGTAACTTTCTAGCCTTTCTGCCTCACAGAGAGGTTATTTCTATAGTGAGTTCTCTTACTACTAATATATTTACAGAATGTTTTCCTGTAGCAGCTTTGCCAGCTTCATCTTGTTTTGTACAGAGTCCTTGTAATATTGTCACTACACACTAGAACTGTTCTTTTATAAGGCATGTTCAAAAGCTGACCTAGTACTCCCTTTTTTGCATGGCTCCTTCAGTTTTAGACTAATGAACAACTTGTAATTAGGCAGTGGCAATTATGTCTATCTATTCTTCCCAAATAAACAACTTGTTCTTGTGCCCTTACAGCATGTTGTTAAGAAACCACTATATCTTCTGTCCTCAGACTTCAACAAATTCTTTGATTTTCTGAAGTGTGCTTCCCAGGCCATTGCTTAATAGCCCCTTTCATCCAATTCAGCACCCTCCTCCACCCATTCCTTCCTTTTCGACAGAAGTAAATACAGAAGATATTCATCATAAATTGCTTTCAGCATTGTTCATCAAAAGAAGTGCTGAAATTTTGTTAGACTGTGCATGTTACAATACTTTTTTTCTGATTTATGGAAATTGCCAGAGTAGTTGAAGTCCCCCTGAATATTATATCCTGTACTCAGGAACACATATCGATGAGAAATAGCTGACTTGAGGAATCTAAAGTATAGTATAACCTTTTTTTTCTTTCATTGTCCCTTACTAGATACTAGGCTTTCAACACTGCCTAGCATAAAAAAAAGTAAAGCCAACTTCAACACACAAAGGAAGAATTTCTCCTCAAACTTGCTCTTGTTTTTCCTTAAGCAAACTATTCATTCAGCAATTTAGTCATAAAAATTGTTCCACTTACTTGGCTTGAGTGGCCAGCAGGTCAAGGGAGGCAATTGTCCCCCTCTACTCTGCTTTCATGAGACCCTACCTGGAGTACTGCATCCAGCTCTGGAGTCCCCAGCGCAAGAAAGACATGGACCTGTTGGAGTGGGTCCAGAGAAGGGCCACAAAAAAAAACGCTCAGAGGAATGAAACACCTCTCCTGTTAAGAAATACAGGGAGAGTTGGAATTGCTCAGCCTGGAGGATGCTCTGGGTAGACCTTATGGCAGCCTACCAGCACCTAAAAAGGCCCTACAGGAAAGCTGGACTTTTTACAAGGGGCTGTAATGATAGGACAAGGGGTAACAGCTTTAAACTGAAAGAGGGTCAGCTGTAAACTTTAGACTGGCAACAACTAAGAAAATTTTTACAATGAGGGTAGGGAGATAACAGAACAGGTTGCCCAGAGAAGTTCCATCATTGGAAGTGTTCGAGTTTAGGCTGGATGAGGCTTTGAGCAACTTGATCTAGTGAAAGATGTCCCTGCCTGTGGCAAGGAGGGTTGGAATAGATGATCTTTACATCCCTTTCAACCCAAACTGTTCTATAACTGTGCTAAATACAATACAACTTGCATTTACAAGTATCTTCAGTTCCCCTTATTTAAAATACATAGAAGTATCACATCCACAATTAAAGCAGCAAACTCATGGACTAGATTCTGGGCTGAAGCAGGAAGGTATTTGGTCCTTACTACTACCTAACCAGAATAGCAACACTTAACATGATGAAAGTGGAGTATCTTAACAGGACACTTCAGATCCATGAGGATGTGACTTTTTTTTTTTTTTTTTTTTTTTGCATTAAATCAGTAACTGTTTCACAGAGCAGCTGAGTATGCAGCCCAAAAAAAGAAAATGCAATCCTTGATTTGGTCCTAAATATAGAATGGCTTTTCAGCAACAAGATTTGGAAAAATCCTGCATGCAACAGCTTCCTAGTAGGAGCAGTGGAGGCAAAAAATAAACCTTCACTTGCACCAGCTTCAGAGAGTGCAAGCATGAGAATTAAGGAAGCTTGTTGAAAGAATCCACAAGGGCAAGATAAAGGATCTAAATATTTGAAGGCACTGTGGAGATTACTAAGGCAGGTACATATTTTCTTTTAAGTAAAACCTGAGAAAAGGAAGCCAGAATGGTTACAACAGCAGTGGAGGAGTGAGGTTACCCTCAAAAAAGCTGAAGCCAAGCCCAAGCAGAAAAATACAGCTCAATCGATCATAAAATCTGGTAAACTAAATGTAAAAGCACAGCAAAGCAAGCAAAACAAGCAAAAAATCTGATGAACAACTGGCAGAGACTAATAATAAATATTTCTTCAAGTACATCAGGAACAGGAAGCCTGTCAGAAACTCTGGAAGGCAATCACAATCAGAGTACTAAAGGAGCACTCAGAAGATAAAGGCATTACAGCAAATACCCCAGACAGATACACTGCAGTGATGGTAACAGTATGAGACAATGAGGAGCCTCTGTAAAGAGCTGTGATAGAATTATTAACATTGGCACGAATGGAGAATTCGTAACATTTGAGCACAGAAACACCAGGAAAAACAGCAGAAGAGGGAATATAAGAATGGCATTGTTGAAGGCACATAGACTACCAGGCCAGCAAGACCACACACCGTTACATGTAGTGTTTCAGGATACTCAAATCAGGAAAAGAAGCCTAAAACAAGGACTGCAACTATTATAATCTGTAATAATGCAGAGGTGAGAAAGGATGGACAGACTAACCACTACCCAGATGTAGACTAATCACATGCCTGCCAAATGAAGAATCCAGAAGTTGCAATGAGAACTCAACAGCTGGAGTCCCTTGTCTTTCACATCACTGCAAGGAATCCTGGACCAGTGAGTTGGACACACACATCTTGGTGCCTGAATTTTAAACCGTGTGGACAGAAGTATTGTGGTGCTTGTAAGTACACAGGTGTTGAGAGGATGGAATAAAACCAGTCTTGTATTAATACAAAACCTCTTTTCACTCCTATGAACTCTCACTGAGTTTCGTCACATTATTGGTATAATGGCGTACCCATGGTGGGCTATAAACTCTTTAGGAAGGACAGGAAGGGCAGAAGAGGAGGCGGGGTAGCCCTCTATGTTAGAGAGGGCATTGATACCCTCGAACTGGACTACGATCAGGATGGGACTGAGTGCCTGTGGGTGAAAATCAGAGGAGCCCATGGGCAGGCAGGTATTGTGATGGGAGTCTGCTATAGATCACCCAGCCAAGAAGAAGCAGCTGATGAGCTCTTCTACAAACAACTGAGTGTAGTCTCAAAATCGCTACCTCTAGTCCTTGTGGGAGACTTCAATTTCCCAGATATAGGCTGATATAATACAGCAGAAGTATAATACAGCAGAAAGGAAGCAGTCCCGGAGGTTCCTGGAGTGTCTGGAAGACAATTTCCTCACACAGCTGGTGAGCGAACCGACAAGGGACGGTGCCCTCCTGGACCTGCTGTTTGTGAACAGAGAAGGACTGGTGGGGGATGTGAAGGTTGGAGGATGCTTGAGGCAAAGTGATCATGAGATGATAGAGTTCTCGGTGCAGGGTGAGATGAAGAAGGTGGAGGTTAGCAGAACAGTCGCCCTCAACTTTCAGAGAGTAGACTTTGGACTGTTTAGAAGGCTGGTTGGAAAAGTCCCATGGGAGGCGCTCCTTGAAGGCAAAGGTGTCCATGAGGGCTGGGCGCTCTTCAAGAAGGAACTCCTAGCAGCTCAGGAGAAAGCCGTCCCCAAGTTCCGGAAAAGTAGCCGGAGGGGTAAGAAACCAGCATGGTTGAGTAGGGAGGTCCTAAGAGACATCAATAGGAAGAGGAAGGTCTACGACCTCTGGAGGAAGGGGCAGGCATCCTGGGTGGACTATAGGGAGGAGGTGAGAACGTGAAGGGAAAAAATCAGGAGGGCTAAGGCCCAACTAGAAATGCGACTGACCAAGACTGTGAAAGACAACAAAAAGTCTTTCTACAAATACATCAACAGCAAAAGGAGGGCTAGGGAGAATCTCCAGTCCCTAGTAGATGCAGAGGGAACAACAGTAACAGGGGACGAAGACAAGGCTGAAGTGCTCAATGCCTACTTTGCCTCAGTCTTTAACAGTAAGGAAAATTGTTCCCTCTGTGCACAACCCCAAGGGTTGGATGAGAAGTATGAGATTCCCAAGGTCCAAGAGGAGGTGGTTAGAGACTTGCTTGCCCAGCTAGACACCCACAAGTCTATGGGGCCGGATGGAGTCCACCCAAGAGTTTTGAGGGAACTGGTGGATGTGCTGGCCAAACCCCTTTCCATCATCTTCCAGCAGTCCTGGATGACTGGGGAGGTTCCACTGGACTGGAGGCTGGCTGATGTCGTGCCCATCTATAAGAAGGGGCGCAGGGAGGATCCGGGGAACTACAGGCCTGTCAGCCTGACCTCAGTACCGGGAAAGTCATGGAGCAGGTGATCTTGAGTGCGATCATGAAGCACTTGCAAGAGAACCGGGTGATCAGGCCCAGTCAACACGGGTTCATGAAAGGCAGGTCTTGCCAGACTAATCAGATCACCTTCTATGACCAAGTGACTAAACTCTTGGATGAGGGAAAGGCTGTGGATGTGGTCTTCCTGGACTTCAGTAAAGCCTTTGATACTGTTTCTCATAGCATTCTGCTTCGGAAACTGTCAGCCTCTGGCCTGGACGGGCGCACACTCTCCTGGGTGAAAAACTGGTTGAATGACCAGGCCCAGAGGGTGGTGGTAAACAGAGTTAAATCCAGCTGGAGGCCAGTGACAAGTGGGGTTCCCCAGGGCTCAGTCCTGGGTCCAGTCCTGTTTAATGTCTTTATCAACGACCTGGATGAAGGAATTGAGTGCACCCTTAGCAAGTTTGCAGATGACACCAAGCTGGGAGGAAGTGTGGATCTGCTGGAGGGTCGGGAGGCTCTGCAAAGGGACCTGAACAGGCTGGACTGCTGGGCTGAGACCAACAGCATGAGGTTTAACAAGGCCAAATGCCGGGTCCTGCACTTGGGGCACAACAACCCTAAGCAGAGGTACAAACTAGGAGAAATCTGGCTGGAAAGCTGCCAGGAGGAGAAGGACCTGGGGGTGCTGGTTGACAACCGACTGAACATGAGCCAGCAGTGTGCCCAGGTGGCCAAAAAGGCCAATGGCATCCTGGCTTGTATCAGGAACGGTGTGACCAGCAGGTCCAGGGAGGTTATTCTCCTCCTGTACTCGGCACTGGTGAGACCGCTCCTCGATTCCTGTGTTCAGTTCTGGGCCCCTCACCACAAGAAGGATGTTGTGACTCTGGAGAGCGTCCAGAGAAGGGCAACAAAGCTGGTGAAGGGGCTGGAGAACAAATCTTATGAGGAGCGGCTGAGAGAGCTGGGGTTGTTCAGCCTGGAGAAGAGGAGGCTGAGGGGAGACCTTATTACTCTCTACAACTACCTGAAGGAAGGTTGTGGAGAGGAGGGTGCTGGCCTCTTCTCCCAGGTGACAGGGGACAGGACGAGAGGGAATGGCCTCAAGCTCCGCCAGGGGAGATTTAGGCTTGAGATTAGGAAGAAATTCTTCACGGAGAGGGTGGTTAGGCATTGGAACGGTCTGCCAAGGAAGGTGGTTGATTCACCTTCCCTGGAGGTGTTTAAGGTTAGGGTAGATGAGGTGCTTAGGAGCATGATTTAGGGATTGGTGGGAATGGTTGGACTCGACGATCCAGTGGGTCTCTTCCAACCTGGTCATTCTGTGATTCTGTAATATTGCAACACTTTTTCCCATGATTCCTCTATAAGGACCCCTCTTTGCAAAGGGCTCCAAGGATGTGTTTGAAATTGCAGTGAATGAATGAGCAGACACAGAGGGAACCGACACAACAAATGCTAACAGATCACCAGGACCAGATGGCATGCAACACAGAAATTCTTAAGGAACTCAAGCATGAAATCAGTGAATTACTAACACAACGGCATGTCATCTCTCAATTAGAAGTATCTTGGAAGTGTGGTAGCAAAGGTGACAGACTTTTAAGGGACTGCAGGCAAGACCTTAAACCTGAGACCTGTGCTGTACATATTAATAAAATCTGCAATGAAGAATGCAATTAGGACATATCTGGATAAATACAATCCAGTTGAGAAGAGTCAGAATAGCTTTTGGAAAGGATGTCCTGATTTACAAGTCTGCTGCAATTCTATCCACAAGCCAGTGGAGAAGGCTAATCCAGTTTCCTTCAAATTTCAAGATTCAACACAAACCTTTGTTGAGGCTTTTAAGGACGCTCAGTAGGCAAAAGAGCACAGGTTCTTCTTGCACAGGCAAATGAATGGTTGAAAGAATGACATACGCATGTTTCCAATTCTTGCTGTCATCAGTGGAGTTCTGGAGATATCTGTGCTGAAACATAAAGGACCCACAGCCTTCCTGCTTCAGATAAAGGGGTGAGGAGTGTACTGACAGCACCCAAAGTTTTTAGGTTATTCAAGGTGATAAATGAAAAAGCAAACTACAGAAAGCAAAGACTTTATGAAAAACAACTGAACAGACAATAAAATGGCAGGTAGCATTCAGTGTAGTTAAAAACTACACATAAACTATACACATATGAAACAGAATCCTAACTTCAGAAAGAAAATTGTGAGCTTGAGTAAACTAGCACTTGTTAGCAGTGAGATCTTGGTAATTACAATAGATGGGTGCATGAAAACATCAGCTCCCTGCTCAGCAAGCAATTAAAATAGGAAATAAAAGTCAGGAATCATTAGGAAAGAAATTTTAATAAACTTCTAACAGAGTTTCAGAAGGACAAAGAAAAGATTTTATGGTCCATGGGCATCATTCCCCAATAAAGCCCTAGGCAAGAATCATCAATTCAATTACATTTTACCCTCCAGAATATCTGAGGTCTGACTAACTCAGAAATGTCTGAAGTAAAGCATTCAGAAACTTTTTCCAGAAAGCCTGTGTTACCAGAGTACCTTCTCTGATACTCAACATCCAAAAATGGAGCATAATTCGGCCCTTCACAGATTTCCCCTCCCTATCTTTGGCTCCTTCACTATGACCACTGAAACTTCTGAAACCATCAGCAGCATAGTTTCAGAACAGCATTTGAATTAGCACCATTCCCCAGGTCCTACAGAAAAGAAACATTTAATAGGCA
This sequence comes from Clamator glandarius, assembly GCA_033459285.1. Lineage (NCBI taxonomy): Eukaryota > Metazoa > Chordata > Aves > Cuculiformes > Cuculidae > Clamator > Clamator glandarius. The sequence continues at coordinate 383,190 of JAUNZM010000411.1, forward strand.
TTGTTATATCAATCTGTCTGTATGCATTTTCCTATCACGAGATAAAGAGCGAAAACAATTACATCAATGTGCTCTGTGTTCTGCCAATTGATCCTTGTGCAGGTTAACAAATGTGATTAGATGCTCATAGGCCACAAAAACTACCAGAAAAATCTAATTATCTTGTTGTCAATTACTCTTTTGGGACACATATAGTCACAGTGAATAAAAACTGGAATTCTGAAATAACGTACACCTCCACCCTACTAGCTGTTAATTTTTCCATTGAAAGATAAAACTTCTCCAGCCTTCCTTATGGTACTAGAAATTGTAAACTATCCCAAATATAGTTTTATGTGGTCAGCTCAAAAACATGTCAAAAAGGTACTCCATACATGGCAAAAAAATTAAGCTATTCAGATTACTTCTGCCTAAGTGACTAAATCAAAAAGTTCTTTACAACATTATCAAATCAATGTGCTCCAAATCCACAAAGGCAGCACCCAAAACCAGATCTTAATAAAATAAAAAAACATTATATGGATAAAATGCTGTGAACCACACATTTATATAATTTATAGTAGCTTAGAAGTTAAAAAAAGCAATACAGATTCTCATAAAAGATTTCTGAAGCCACGTTTTCAAGACATACAATGACTACCACAAAATTAAGGGCAGAAAAATTAGAGCTGCCACCACTGCAATTAAACACCTCCAAACAACCCATTTTGTTTAAAATCCCTGGGTAAACAGCATCCTCAGTTTGATCTTCTCACCCTGTAACTGTGCCACCACTCTGCTGCTGTGGGTGTGCTGACATGGTTGTTATGTAACTGCCTTGCTCCTGAGCGGGATTAAAAAAGGAAAACAAACCTACCCTCAAAGCTGGAAACCAACAATTTTTTTCAGAAAGGCTATGCTCCTCTAAGAGCACTATTACACCACTGTTTTGGTGGTGGATTCCCAGGTAGCAGTGTCCTAGTCCCTTTCTTTTCCTTTTGCCTCTAGCAGTGTCCAATGCCGGGCATGTCCTCCAGCAACACAGTGATGTCCTGCCCTAGCTGTGGCTTTCCATGATGCAAGCATCTGCTGTACTCTGATTACCTCAAGCTCCATTTCACAAAGAAACAATGCTCTCCTGCAGTTCATCTCATCTTACAAAAGATCACACAAGTCATACCTTAGAAATGCCTATGTCTTTTCATCTGATATTATACTAGCATAGACAACTAGCTTAAAGAGAGCTTGTAGACATCTGAAGTGAGACAAAAGAATCTCACCAGAAGATGAAGGCTCATGGCTGTGCATGGCTTCTCTTCCCATTCAGGGCTGAGCTGCCTTAGCTACTGTTTGCATTCTCCTTAGTCCTCCAACATATCTTAGCCTACAGATCTTGGGAGATGAACTTAAATTCTTAATGATCTCTTTGCTGGAAAAAATGCCTATACAGCTTCATAAAACTTCCAGGTCATTTATTATAAAGACTCAACTGCAAAAAATGTATGCATGAAAACATTTGGGAATATCCATGGCAGAATTAAATAAACATGTTTTCTGTTCTGTTCAATGTCTTTATCAATGACCTGGATGAAGGAATTGAGTGCACCCTTAGCAAGTTTGCAGACAACCCTAAGCTGGGAAGAAGTGACGGTCTGCTGGAGGGTCGGGAGGCTCTGCAGAGGGATCTGAACAGGCTGGACCGCTGAGCTGAGATCAATGGCATGAGGTTTAACACAGCCAAATGCCAGGTCCTGCACCTGGGGCACAACAACCCTATGCAGTGTTACACACTAAGAGAAGTCTGTCTAGAAAGCTGCTTGGAGGAGAGGGACCTGGGAGTGTTGGTTGACAGCCGACTGAACATGAGCCAGCAGTGTGCCCAGGTGGCCAAGAAGGCCAATGGCATCTTGGCTTGTATCAGAAACAGCGTTACCAGCAGGTCCAGGGAGGTTATATTCCCTCTGTACTCAGCACTGGTGAGACCGCACCTCGAATACTGTGTTCAGGGCCCTTCGCTACAAGAAGGATGTTGAGGCTCTGGAGCGAGTCCAGAGAAGAGCAACGAAGCTGGTGAAGGGGCTGGAGAACAAATCTTATGAGGAGCGACTGGGAGAGCTAGGGTTGTTTAGCCTGGAGAAGAGGAGGCTGAGGGGAGACCTTATTGATCTCTACAACTACCTGAAAGGAGGTTGTAGGGAGGAGGGTGCTGGCCTCTTCTGCCAAGTGACAGGGGACAGGACGAGAAGGAATGGCCTCAAGCTCTGCCAGGAGAGGTTCAGGCTGGACATCAGAAAAAAAATTTTCACAGAAAGGGTCACTAGACACTGGAAAAGGCTGCCCAGGGAGGTGGTTGAGTCACCATTCCTGGAGGTATTTAAAAGACAGGTAGATGAGATGCTCAGGGACATGGTTTAGTGGCAGATAGGAATGGTTAGACTCGATTATCCAAGAGGTCTTTTCCAACCTCGTGATTCTGTGATTCTACCAAAGAGGAAATGAAATAGCAGTTTAACAGAATTAACCTGCTAACCCGCGCTATCACTGTCATATTCTCCCCCAAATCAGTAACTTCACCTTAATAAGCAAACTAAGTCAAATCCCACAAAAAAAGCATAAAATCAGAACCTTAACTGAGGTTTTGCTGCTCTTAAGTCAACAGCATGTAGCCACCATCCATGTTTTGCAGTACTTCAGAAATTACCAAATAAAGGTAAAAATCTGACATTACATATAACTTTGTCAGGAAGTTCAGAAAGAAGGAGAATCCAAACAGAACAGGACTTTCCAACAGCCTTTTCTTATGAGGGATGCTTATGAAGGAGCTTTTCCTATGAAACAGCTCCAATGATACTGCAGTTTGTCTCTCCAATGACAGAGTTCTTACCAGAGACAGTGTATTCTTGATGAATGCTGAACTCAGGTTACCTTTCCAATGAAAAAACATAAGTCTAGTCATGAGAGGGGAAAATGATCTCCAAAGAAAATAGAAATACTCCTTTCCTGAGTGAAGATGGAAGCTTCCAGCCAGCTGGATCCTTTCAGGCATCAATAAGAAAGTAAACCTATTTTGAAGAAAGGGACAGGGTTGCATTGTCTTCTCCAGAATCCTTATAAAGACTCAGTCATCTAAAATATAATGGGTTAGACTTAGCTCTGTACTCTTACCTGAAAGATCCAACACTATCCAGATCCTATCTTTAGCTCCTTTTCACTTCTTACTTGTCTCAGCCAATGTCACGCACAGCTGTAACTTCTCAGCCTTCTCTTGTTCACTGGAATCAATCATTGAGAAAGTTTCTCCCAAGTCCTCTGTTCTTTCACTATTTCTGAACTTCCTTGTTTCATCATTAACTGATCCTTTTTCTCTCATCTGTTTGTCAAAACCACAAACACTCTCTTCCAGTGCAGTTCCTGCTTTGTATGAAAGGTCTTTCTCCCCTCTCATTCACAGGATGCTCTCTCCACGCTCTGATATGACAGACCATTCATTGCCACTTTAATTTTTCCCTTTCTCATTTAGAAAACTTCAATATTCAAAATAAAATTGTAAATTCTAGTCCAAAAGTCAGAAAGATTAACAGCACTTTAGTTAATTCCTGCTCTGAATAGTCCCTTCTCTCTTGCCCAAGACTCCAGGAGCTGCTCTCCTACAGCTATGTGTGAGGCTGTATCGAAAGACAGTTAAATGCCAAAGTTAGACAGCAGCCCATCCCCAATACGTTTTACAGCTGTAAAAAGATCACCTCCCTTCAACTCCAACAAAAATACATTTTTGCAGACACTTTAGATACTGCTGAGGTTTTAGAGTATGAATTGCTGATATTACAGCACAGCTACATTTTATGACATCCTGAGCGATTTGCTAACAGCTACCCTTAAGTGCTACAGAAATCCAGTCAGTGGAAACGGCAAAATCACATTGTGTTAGTAGAAATGGCATGCCTTATTTAAGAATTAGAAGAGCAGCATGGGATCTGGTTTCAACATTCTGCCCCCTTTTGCGTTTCAATACCGCATATACAAACAGCAAGAAGCGGAAACCTCCGTGGTTTGCTAGCTCAGGTAACTCTTCACAAAGCCTACAGTCACTGGAGCTCTGTATCAAAAAGCTTCTGACCCAGAAGCGCAGCTGCTAATGGGACATTAGCACCATCCTTCTGACAGCTGGTACAGATGGAGAGTAGATACCCCGAGAACTGTAGATACCATCTAAGCTGGCCTCCCACAGCCACGCCACTGCCCTTTACACCTGCACTCTGTTCAAAAGAAAAGTGCGTTTCACAGGCGTAGATCAGCACAAAGCAGTAACAAAATAGCAGTACACAAAAATTAACAGAAGACCTACTCAACTCTGCTAAACATCTAATTAATTTATGATTCTCATTTGATTAATTTCTCTACACAAAAATTAACTGAAATCAAATGTGAATAATCTTTGTCTAGAAAATATAACCTAGCAAACAAATCCAAACACCATCATCATGCTCTCTTGACTGCACCTCCATTCACGTCCCAGTTCTGGAGAGAATCACAAACTGTGCACAACCCAAAACCATGACTTCTCAGTTCAACATCCTCCAGAGGAAGATACAAATTTGTAAAGGGCAGAAAACACCACAGCTAATTAAGTCTATCATTTGGACCCTAATACAATATTTTTGCTGTTAGAAAAACTGTGTTGAAAACTGAGTGTACAGAAGAATGGTTGTTACAGCACCTATTTTCTAAGGACTTTTTCTGGCTATCATGTACCGTATCTGCAGGCATATGCAGTCATCCGTCTTGTACCTTATCCTTGGTCAATGAGACTCCTAGAGGTGATCCAGCCATTCCATTCTCTGGTTCTGCTTTAATTGGTCCTGCTCACTCACACAGAAAAACATGGTTGGACTCGATGATCCGGTGGGTCTCTTCCAACCTGGTTATCCTATGATTCTATATTCAGTTTTCTGCTTTGAATTTCAAAGACACCAAAATACCTGGTAAAGCAAGTTTTAGGCCACAAGCAACATCAGAAACAGCAAAACCTTTTCAAAAGTAATAAATAGTATGAAGGCAGAAAGGAAGAGTAGGGATTTTGTCACACCAAAGCCATGGTGAACTCATATGTTTTAGCAGCATGTAACTCTCTCCATTTCAAGAGCAATGGCAGCACATCCACAGCTATTTCAGATTTAGAAAGCAGTGCCAGAACACTAAACCAAAGCAGTGGCAGAACACTGAACCATGCATTCAGTCATTACACGTCTGTATAGGCAAAACCCAAATTCTACTACAATATTTGAACTATTCCAGTATAGTTAGACCTAAGTACAAACTTATATAAAAAGCCACGTGCACTTGAATCTGGATGTTTTCAAGTAACTGGATAAAAACAGTAAAGGAAAAAAAAATTTGAAAGATCCTAAACAATCTATTCTTGTTAGGAAACGGGTCTTATGAAAACACACTCTGTACTACAAACCACATGATTTTATATCCACAACATTTAATCACTGCATTCACTCAAATTTGACAGAGAAGCAGAGGTCTCAGCTATTTAACATATCTCCTCATTGTATGACACTATAAAAAAGATACAAAAATGACTGCTGGAACAGGGAGGCTGCACAGGAGCTCACCGCCACTTATTAGCCAGGCTGCGTTGCCAAGATAGGTTTGACAACCACTGGGAAGCCTTCAGTGGTTGTTTTGTAACACTCCAAGTTTACTAACCACAGAAAGACAGCTCTCCCTTTTGCTTTGCCTCTTCTTACTTTCAAAAAAGAACAAAGTAAAATTTACATAAAAACCCCTATTTTCATAAAGCTGAAAAGTGAAGAACTCCATTATTTTTATTATTCTGCATCTTTAAAACAACCATTACTCCTAACTTCAAAGCTAAGTATCCTGCACAGAGTCACAAAACTCAGCTCTATAGAACATCTAAGGTTTAAAAAAAAAAAAAAACAAAAAAAGAAAAAAATTGACTTTTTTTACTCCGAGGAAAACCAAAAAATTACACTAGCAAATACTACTTTTCTCTTCAGGGAAGAAATGGCTACAGCTTTTGAAGTATTTTGTAATTAACTCTTGTGATTATATTGAATCAAGATGGTTTACCCTAAAAGGCCATGCACAACACACTTTTCAGTCTCCTACATTACCAACAGACACCTTATTTTTACATGGCCTTAAAATCCCAATGAGCTGTAGTAACAGTCAGAAGTTATCAAGCGGGATCAAAAATAAATAATGAAATGACTTGGAGCACACCACAGTGAACTTGCCATCAGCCAGTTCCTTAGCCCAGGGTAGGCACTTGCTTTCCTATCTGAGTAGAAAGAATTATTATAATGGCTGCAAGCTCCCTGAGTTCTAAATTAAATGCATGTGAGTTAAGAATTTTCCATAAGGGATTTCTGTGAAGCCATAGAAGAAATTTCCCCCTTGTTCATCATTCAAACACTGTTTTATCTACAGACAGAATCATACTATGTCCATTTTCATGTAACTTTCCTGCCACCAAAACATCACTTTCTAAAAACAGTGTTATTTGCTACTCCAGTAAATGTTTTACTGAGCACATCATCTTAATTTCAGAAGCTGAAAAGGGCACTCAGCAAGTTGAGGTTCCTGAATAACCTTTATTTGTTTTGGTCATGTAAGAATTATCTCTAAATTAAAGTCCTCTACCCCAAGGCACAAAGTGGCAAACAGATGAATAAGCTGAGAATTTTTGAAGACCGATGAAAGGAAACCAAGAAGCTTTATATAAAAGGCAAACCCCATATGACTTCACCATACGCTGAGCATTACCAGTCACATGGGAACTCCCTCTCAGTACTCACAGTTGAAGGGAATCAAGTTGGAGCAGCAGGCAAAGTCTGCTTACCCTCCATACACGGAGCCGAGTTCAGTACTGCCATGTAATGCACTGTCAAGGCTAAGAGAATAATTAATATCATATTCTGACCAGAACTCTGTTCTTCTCCCTGCCTTTTTCCCCGTTTCCACTTTTTATACAGATATTAACCCAATTCTAAAAATGGAAATGTTCTTCTCCAAAATTTGGCAAGGGATAATGTATCTTAAATAAAACTTTCCATGTCATGTAGCAGTCTCGCATCATCCTGATGCAGGAAGCCTCATTAACTGCAGCTCTGACATGAACAGATTTCTTCATACTAAAAGTCTTTGAAGGCTCATTTCAATGAGAAGTTCTATAATTCCACAATCTGGAGAACAGACTCACCATTTGGTTACGAAGCTAAATTCATGACTTCACAAATTCTTGTGAAAAATCTCTTGAATTTCACCATATTATAGGCTTCTGAAATGAATATAACTCAAATACATTCAGCAGCTATCTGCTAAGCTACATTTTCAACCAACAACAGCTGCAGCAGCCCACATTAGTTCTGCTGTCATGTGGCTAATCAAGTCCTATCCTTTCACCTCTGGACAGCTGTAGTAATTTATCCCCATCCTACGGTTTGTAGTGGGATTAGTGCTTTTAGGATCCCAGTCAGCCACCTCTTGAGTCCTGGCAATGGCACAGAAGAAGCAAGAGGAAATACAACTGCATCTTTTGGCAGCGCTCTAACAGAATCAAAGCCAAACAGGAAACTGATTTCTAGGATGGTGTTCTGTGTCAACAGCAAAGCTCTGCTGATTCGATCTGGTTGAAACATGTTAACTATACCACACTTGCTTGAGCTGGTAATTAAAAAATCCCATCTCTCTATGATGCTGAACAAGAGCATCTTAAAAATCATCCTGAGTGTCAAAACCACCAAATCTTCACCATCTTTGTAATGACTACCTTAGGTGCTTAGAGACAGAGAAAAATAGGAAAATACCTAATCAAAGCACAAAAATAAGATTATACTGAAGGGCCACAAGGATAGCAGGAAGGGAGAGATGCAATCACCATTTTATACTCTGGATCTAGCAACTATCACAGTATTAACCAACAAATAGCTAGTACAAGAGACCTGTGTGAAATGGTTTTGGCAGAAGGTAGCTGAAAAAAGTAATAGAAAGATTTGAAAATGAAAGGAATGTAGGCTATTGTCTGTATTTGCCACTTCCTAGAAGTCGTGTGAATGTACATATTTTAAAACAAATAAAAATGACTTACTTATATAATTCAGACAAGCTTGAAAGTGTTCCATACAAGATACATTTATGAATTCTCTATTTTTATATGAATGTACAATGCCAAGAGGTCATATTAAAAACAAACAAACAAAGAACTTCAAACATATTTGACTTTAATAACAAATAACAGAAACTCATCTATCTGGAACTCAAATCTGCTTTGAATATGAGACTTATCATTATGATTCTAAGACAAAGAGGGATGTGGTTTCTTTCTAAGGCAGTTTTCTAAAATAATACAAGACTGAAGTTTTACTGTATCCTTAAAAAAATAATCTATGCAACAGAGAAGGCCAGTGCTACAGTGTCCTGTCTCCTACTTTTATTTCATCCACATTCAATAAAGTTTTACCACAATACCTGCACAAATCTTGAATTCTGGCACATGTTCATCAACCAGCAAACAGACTGACAATGCAGATCAGTGAGGTCTCCCAAGAAATACTAATCCCAGTAAGGAAATTAGTCCCAAGCACAAAAAAGAAGTATCAACAGTTGTGATTTATGACACATACAAGAGAATGAAATCTCAAGCCTCTATGTGAGTAAGTTATTACATGGCTAATATATAGAATTCAAGATGAGTACTTGCCATGTACCTAACATTCAAAGGCCTGCTCTGCTGAGGAATGTGGCCTGTGACATTAACTGCGGGCTATTAACAGATAACTGCCATTCACCACCAGTTCATGACAGAAGCTGGGCTTGCTGGCCAATCCAAACAGGCCAATAAAAATAAATAACTCTACTGCAGTCTTACAAGTTCTCACAGTTGTTCCAAGGCATTGCAGTACTACATATGTTCTTTATCTTTGCACTGCACATGCAGGATACCTTGTTTTCTTTACCATACTCCTGGCTTGGACTCAGGGGAATCTAAGTCTTGCCCTACGTCAATGCACAATTTTAATCAGGAATCATGCAATATTTTGTAATTTCCTCAGAGCACCCATTTCTGGCTTCAAGCAATTATGCAATACTTGCACAATTTACATTTCAGCATACAGTGTGCAGTACCAGGGAACTGTTAATTGTCCCCAGCTGAAAGTCTGGAAAAGTACCTGGTGAAATAAAAAAAAAAAAAAAAGGCAGTGAGTGGCAGGGGAAGGAAGTGGAAAGGTCTTTTTTCAGCATACCAGTTTGTAAGTTGATCATGATCATTGGTGTTTCATTTTCAAGTGCTTGGGATGAAGAGATTGATATAGTTACTAGTTTGAATGACGAGAAAGTAGTCATGCTAATATGAACAGCTTCTTGTCTTGGAATTGCACCTAAAGACCACTATAACAAAAGACATTATCTGGTTTTACATTGCACAGGCACTTCATACATTCCAAATATTTTTTCTGACAGTAAGCCCAAACCCAAGATTAAAAGCTTGTCTAAGATACGACACAAGACTCACAAGTTGTAAGCATGAGAGACCACCACTGCTCTGCAATATGGCCAAGATCAGCAGGAAGTGGAAAAGTTGTGGGTTTTCAGCTAGATCCTGCATTTCTCCATGTACCTGCCAAATAATGATTCACAGCAGAAGAATTCTCAAAATATTGTACAGCTATCACAAGAAAGCAATCCAGAGAAGCATTATAGTTTGCTGCACAGATCAAAGGCAAACCAAGGCTGAATTATTGCAAGGAGATGTTCCCTAGGTGAAACAACTGGTTGATTTAATGCAGAAGCATGATGACTAACATTCAATACACAAAGCAACAGATAAAAATGCTCCCTATTTCCAGTATCAGCAACCAAGAAAACGTAAACCAACTAAATAAAATAAAATCCGACCCAAACTCTGAAGATATACAGATAACCCATGTAGTTCAACTCACTGAAGCTATACAAAAAACTTTCTAAGGACGATTTCCCTGAACACTAGAGGCAGTTACAGACACCTTGCCAAGGGACATCCAGCTTGCTCAGAATGTCCTGCCATTCACTGCTCTTCGACAACAGGCTTCTCAGCCTGAGCCAGCACTGCCCTTCCAAAGCTGCCATTTGCTGATGGTGAACTAAAGCAGAAGCTCATCCCTCTCCAGAACTCCCTACAGCTGGCTTCAGCTAAAGCAGGTTCACCTACAGCAGGTTGCACATGAGGGCATCCAGGCGGATTTTTAATATCACTAGAGAAAGAGAAACCTGCTTTAGCAAAGGAGTTGGACTAGATTATCTCCAGAGGTCCTGTGCAATCCCTACCATTCTGTGATTCTTGCAAGATTTCCCTGCAAAAAATTAATATAATTTCACTTTCAAATCACAGGATGGGCTCTTGCCACTGCAGTAAAAATACAGCCAAGCCTGCACACGTTCAAGAGAAAGCAAGCATCTCTGAAATTTTGTGATTACTGTGACCCTTCTCTGCTCCCTTTACAAGACGTCAAGAATACTATCAATATCATGCATTGCTCCATCAGCCGAAGTGGCATGTTTGTGGGCAATCTAGAAGTTCCAGCTTGGGTGATTAAACACAGCAGTATGATACCTTACCCTGGAGCTTTTCCCCATGCATGTGTTTTAATAAACCCTGGAAGTTGAACTAAATTACACTTAATCCTTCTAAGCCAACTTTGAACCCTGAGAAGTACACACATGCCTTGTGTATTTCAAATGTCACTAATATTAGATGTAGCTTGTGTGACTAATGAGCCAAGGCCATTAAGGCCTCACAACACACAGAGAAAATAAAGTCCCAAAGGCAAAAAATGCACAAATTTATAGTAAAGAAATGAATTTATGTCTGCTTGCTTCATATCTTGCCAAGGGCATCCTGATTTACTATGAATTATCTCTTAATCAGAGTAAGAGGTCGAGCTTAAAGCAACCCAACTTTTAGATGCTGATAAAATGATTAGTAGGTAAAGGAACATGAGCATCACTGTGTGACACTTAAAAACAGCAAGACTAACACTTACATGCATTGATTGGGCAGGTTAGGTTTAAGGAGCTCCCAGAAGGTCCTTCTATATAGAAGACCTAAAGAAGTTCAACATAGCTTTGCAGAGCTTTAAATAACAACGTAGCACACAAAACAGACTCACAAATTAAAAATACAATCTAAAAAAAATAATCTAAGGATGTCTCATAAGATTTTCACCAACTCAGAGAGAAAACTGGAAGCCATGTATTTTGCTTACCTAATAAATGAAGGGGCAGTCTGATAAAAAAGCCAGGAACACAAAAAACAGTTTCCCCAAGAACCAATGCAGCTCTGGAGCCAGGTGATGACTACAGGGGTGTAGAACAAAAGAAGACTTAATTTTTTTATGCCATTGTGTGTTTTTATATGCAAACTCAATTTGATACTCTTAACTTTTTCTAACACAAGGCTTCAAGGCTAAAATTTTCTCAAAGCCCAGCTCCAATGCATGGCACAGTCTGTAGCTAAGCTTTAGTTTTGTAAATTTTAAGACGTGCTGTGATATAGCCATTGTTAAATTTCATGTCCTTTTCTCTTTACAGATACTTTGGAGGCAGCATAAAAAGAGACTGTTATCTTAGACAAGGATGGCTGTAAACGACATTAGATAGCACAAACACCTTAAAGCCATCATTTCAGTTCCCTCCTACAAGACCAAATTATTACAAACTTAGACTATTAAACTCAAGCATATACTCTCCAACTCAGATGCAAACCAAGAATACTTTGATGGTACCGTAAGCTGGGAGGATCATGCAGGACAGAGCTGGCTAATGCAGCTTTTGAGTTGATAGCCGCAGAGCCATAGCTATGCTGGGAAGCAAGCTCTGCCAACAGCAGCACACCAGGCAATCTAAGCAAGTTATAGAGCAACCCCATCTCATCAAAGCTGCACCAATTTGGGCAATAATTTAGAGTTTCCCCATTCAAACTCTTTTCTAGAACACATTCTTGTTGGCCACTACAGAGCTAACAAAATAAGGACTTTTTTTAGAAACTAATATTCACATGTGCATTCAGCAGTTTATGTCATTTTGGCAGGGTAAGCAATAAAAAGAGATGAAATATAGGGCATGCATTTCACATAAAACATTTGTGTGGATTTGCTGTATCAAATCAGGATTTTAAAGTCTGTTATATAAGATGAGAAAAAAAAAATCCCCAGCTTGACCAGGTTCTATGCAATCTGGATGACTGGTCTCATTTAAATAAAGCTCCAATAAATAACTCGGGAAGTAGTGCTCAACTATACTGCAATGCTCTTTTCTCCCTTTTAAATGGTATTTACAATAAACATTTTTATTTAATAAATATTTAAACCGTGATCACAGTGTTTCAAATCAACTTATCTGTTCAGAGATCTGAACATCAATACAGTTCAGATTATTTACACCCAGCCTACAGCCCAAGTGCTGCACTGTGTCTGGTTCAAAAGGACAAGTTTAGGTCAAATACTTAATTTAGTTGCCTAGCTTTTATCAGTCTGTGCTATAACATTTGCATTATGTTTTATTATCTAACTGCTTCATATAATTTTTAAGTACATTATGCCTCGAGTGACTTGCAAAGCTATTTGGGCATCTGCAAATAATTCTAAGTGTGTTATTCAAGAAGAGGATTCGGCATTCCTCATTTAATAAACCCCAAACATTTTTTTCAAAGAACATTGTAGGGCTTGTATCATGGAACACATTATCTGAAAGAGAGAGCAAGTAAAAAGGATAGGCTGCTATTTATGTCACCCATTAAAAGATGGGTAGCTTGCTCCCTTTATTTTCCAGCGCATTCTGTCTTCTCTGTTCAACGCTTTCAGATTACAGATAACTAAGAGCAAAAAGAGGTTGAGAGCTCTCTGTTTTGCATTATGGAATACTACTACAATACCCACTGCTTTATTGCTAACTTACAAAAATGTAGCCAGTTTGCTTAAGGTGCAATACAATAGTTGAAATCTGGTATTTAGATATTCAAACATTAATCTAAGTCAAGTTATTGCTCACTCTGACTTCCAATAGGTTTATCTGTTCTGTCTCTACTATAGCTTTCCTTACAAACACCCTCAATATGAAACAAGAAACAAATTATTTTTATTACAAAAACAGAGGAAAAGTTTGAGCACTTCTCCACTTATATTATAAAGAAAAAAAAACACAGTAAAGGTGATAACAACAGTCAGAGATCAAACTGTACTTCACTCAGTAATCCATCAAGCTGGGACTACCATGCAACAGCACTGACTCACTTAGGAGGCTGAACTCCAGTTTTCTAAGGCCAAAGCTTTTCTAAATTAAGTCAAATCAAGTCCAAAAGAACTCCTATGCCTGCAGGCATGCCAGTTCACATAAGCAGGGCTAGTACTACATGTCAAAGTGCTTTAAAAACTGTCCAAAAACTAGAAAGCAAAACCAGTGCTTTTTGGCTGCACTTGCCGTACGAGGCCATGCCCTGCTCTATGCCTGTGAAAGCAAAGTGGCTGCAGGTGAAGAAGCTTTCTGCCTAGGCCAGAGAACGACAGATGCTATCAAATTTCTAATCACCCAGCTTCTCCTTTTGCTCTGTAAGCTGCACTACTATTGCAAACTTCTTGTATTTTGAAAAGAAGTATTCTTGGCTGCTCTTCTCATGCACCTGTGGGCAGACAATACTATGGAATAGCTTTCCTCTTTCACAGGAGTATCTGCATTTCTTCATATAATGAACTAGTCTGTATTATACAATACTCACTTCACCTTCCTTGCACCCATTCCAAATACTTTGACTCAAAAACTACTGATGAGTAGCACTCATCTAACACTGTGAGGTAATGGTACTTCATTAGACAATCAATCAGAGCAGGCAGACTAAATCTAAGCTACAGATTCTATACTAAGACCAAAACACCCTATTTCTATGCCTACACCAGCCTCTGAAGAAGAGTCCAATTTTCTCACTCTTTCACCCTCACAGAACTAGATTATTAGCATTTCCATGGGCATTGTACATTATTTTGTCCTGATTACCACTTAACAAAACTAAAAAGCAGATTAATATTCTCCTTTAGAAATACATGTATTATTTTGTAACAAATTTCAGTTGAATTCTGTAGCTACTTTGAGACCATGCACACAGAAATTCCCATCCATAGAACTGATGGCTGAAAAGCAGACTCAAAAATAAAACTTTACACTAACGCAGAACCATGACTCACAATATGTTCTCTCTATCTGCATTCATTTTAGAAAACTGATGAACTGATGACAGGTGTCAGTTTGTGCTTCTTAAAAGAAAGATCATATGGGAATCCAGATTGCAGTTTTGCCAGAGGTCAAATAAGAAAATACTGTGGAGTTCCAGAGAGCCTAGGAAGCCATGTGTCCAAGATTTTATCCTAACAGTGTTCACTTTTAATCTTTTCTTTGCTAGAATGTGTAGAAAGAGAACATTTAATTGATTTCTGCAAATCACAGAATTGGGACTTGTCTGGTACTGTAAAAGCAATTCATTTTGTAACCACAGAATAAAACAATTTATTGTACAGTTGGTTAAACTGTTCTGAAAACATACATTTTCCCATGCTTTATGTCTACGCAACTATTACACCTTTCCACAGGAGTCCTGTAGCTACAGATAACAGGAGATTTCTTATGGCTGAATTACAAAGAGAAGCCAACACCTCAATTACATCTAAAAAAAATATAAAAGTTCCTGCTAACTGTCAATATGAAGGCCATACTCGACTGAATATCAAGCTTTTGCTTCCACTGCCTATTAGTGCCAAGAATGAAATCACTCTGTAGCAGTGTCCCTGTCCTTTGTGCAGCAGAAGCTGTTCCTTGGCAACCAATGCAGACAACTGAGTTGCCACGGAAACAGGAAAGCCTAATTTATAAAAACTGAAACAAAGCAACTGCAGAAGCAACTCTAAATAGGGTGAGTATGTTCTGTATTACTTCCTACAGTATTCACAGAATCACAGAATAACCAGGTTGGAAAAGACCCACCGGATCGTCGAGTCCAACCATTCCCACCAATCCCTAAATCATGCTCCTAAGCACCTCATCCACCCGTGCCTTAAACACCTCCAGGGACGGCGACTCAACCACCTCCCTTGGCAGACCATTCCAATGCCTAACCACCCTCTCCATGAAGAACTTTTTCCTAATCTCAAGCCTAAATCTCCCCTGGCGGAGCTTGAGGCCATTCCCTCTCGTCCTGTCCCCTGTCACTTGGGAGAAGAGGCCAGCACCCTCCTCTCCACAACCTCCCTTCAGGTAGTTGTAGAGAGCAATGAGGTCTCCCCTCAGCCTCCTCTTCTCCAGGCTGAACAACCCCAGCTCTCTCAGCCGCTCCTCATAAGATTTGTTCTCCAGCCCCTTCACCAGCTTTGTTGCCCTTCTCATAAAAATTCCCATCATAAAAAAAAAATAAATGAAAATACTCAACTGCTAATTGGAATTCTCATTATTTCTGTAAAATTTGGTTTAAAGAAACCTAATGCTTCATTGCGTCAGCATCAAGTAGCTCCATTTTCCCTTTGGTTCAAGTTGGCAAATACACCTGAAGATTTATATTGGAGTCGAAGAGGAACACCTTCCATTTCAGCCAGTGTCTTCTCTTTCAGGGAAGGGGATAGCTAAGGTGAACAGGCACAGAACAACCGCTGAGGGGTGTGTCCAGAACATTTGCAAGCTGAGTAAAGCAAGTGTTCACACAGTGAAAAGGCAGAACAATGGTATGCACCATCGCTCATATGAGTTAAAGAATATTAATGACAAGAAACTTGAATATACATATATCTATTAGCAGAAAATTTTATCTTCTTTAGTAATTAGAGAGATGCCAGAAACAACCATCTCCTAAAAGCATTTGAACTACATTTACATTTTGTATATGTGCACGTGTGGAGAGCTTGCTCAAAGCATATATTTTTAACGGTGAATAAGGCAGGGGAAAAAACCCACCATATGCTGCATTTCCCAGGAAGGAAACCAATATAAAAACAAGTCCTCTCTTCAAAGAGAAAACTAGTATGATCAACTGCCTACCCAGGCAATTTAACTCATTTGCGCGATATACTCAAGACCAAAAGAGATTAAGAAAGCTTGAGTACATTTGTTAAGAGACACACATTCACCAATGGGTGCAGGATGTATTCTCCTCCTGCCACGTCAACCTCAGTGCTCTCCAATTCATCATGACACCTCCACAGAGTTAGGGTTACGTAGTACCTGTTCTTTTACTGACTGGCTGGTCAGTGCTTCTGAGCTACATAACACACTGGCTACTGCCAAACACTCATCTGAGAGAACAGTTCTGGCTTCCTCACCTCCATAAGGGGAAAAGTCTGCTTGCAGCACCAAGGGCATCAACCTGAGCCTCTTTTACTCAGCCATAAAATTCCATAAAGTCACTGCAACCACTTCCAAAGTGCTATTGCTCTTTTAAGTGTGACTTGCGCAGACCAATAGGTTCAACGTGTATTAAGCAAGTACTGGAATTAATAGTCCGTACACTTTATTTTCACGGGAAAATAGATTGGAACTGAACCCATCAGCTGATTTAAAAGAAAATGCATCCTCCTGATGTTTTCTGCAAATCACAGAAGTCAGTCATACAAGACTACTCATCCTCAGCTATTCAATGAACTGTGAAAACCAGTATTCTCACTGGTGATTATCACCACGATTGTCAGGTGTATGAAAAACAGTGGAGCTTAAGGAAAGCAACTGTTCTGGAGAAACGGTACACAATCAGTTATCGTGAATTATAAAAAGAAAAAAAAAAAGCTGTTTCATACCTTACCTCATGAAAACTAAAAAATTCTGCACAGATTCCATTAATTTTAATGCAATACTGAAATAATTTCGGAGCTATAGGGTGCTTGTAAGAAGTTTCTGTAGTGCATTACATTACACACTAACAGCCTATTTCTCGCCACAGACAGACTCACCCTAACACCCTGAAAAATACTACTCCATACAGCTTCTCCAGAGAGCTTTAAAAGCAGCAAGTAGAGCTTAAAATTTAACCTTTATAGCTGGAAGGGTTGAGGTACCACACACTGTCTGCGAAGTTATCTGCTATGAAGCTCTAACAGGGCTACAGTAACTTCTGAGTTAGTGTTTGAGAAATCCAGCAATATAGAACAAGATGAGAAGAATTTGAGTTCATTAACTGGACAATGAACAGCAGAAAATCTGTGAGTGCAAACCAAAATCACTTGATGGATATGTAAGAAATTTATCTAGCTATCTCAAAAGTGGTTTTATACTCAAATATTTGGATATTCAAACACCTTACAAGAGTTAGAGGCACTGGTCACCTTAGCAAACAGTCAAAAAAGTTGGGTTGTGTACATTCTTGTTTCTTTACACACTGTGTCCCAAATGTAAGAAGTTTTTATTAGCATGTCACCTGTTAAGATATTTCACTGAACGTTAAGACATTTCACTGCACATTCTCCACCCCTCGAAGTGAGAAGTGAAGACAGGCTCTGCACTAGGCAGTCCTAATGCTCTTCTACTCAAGATACAGTCCAGTCATACATCTTACTGAATTTCCTTTGATCTCAGGAAGTCAATAAAACTCCACCTGGATATCTGACAGCATTACACTTGAAGACACTTTCACAACAGTGAGTGACGAATGCATTCTTCACTGCCTACATGAATTTAGTTTACCCACAGAAAAGATCAGAACTCCCTATTTTTTATACAACTATTAGCTTATTGGAACAAGGTGGCTGTCGTGATATGTATCAAATCAAAAATACGCGGTTTACTGCTTATTTTAACAGTTCCTTCATTCATCATTCTGAAACACCTATTGAATTAAGGATCCTTCATCATTCTGAAACATAAACAATAGCAAACATTTCCCCAATAACTCTGAAAGTAAGGACTTTCACATTTTTGTATTAAAGCACACATTTCAACAGCAGTGTCAAAATAATCACTCTGTTGGTGAATTTTTTTCCACAGCCTGAGAAGTTTTTAAAAAATATTTTGAAGCGAGTGGCTGATAGTTTGCATTTATATGTGATGGAGCACAACCAAGGATCCCAAATTTTCCTCTTCAAGGACATTGGTATATGCTACACAATATATGAAAATTATTTCCTTATAAAGTTGGGTACCATAGTTAAGGACTAGTCCAGGCAAGCTTTGCTCAGTACCAGTTCCCAGCAAAACCAAACTTCACGAAGCTGAGGGAAATCTGAGCCACACCAACAAAGGGCAGGGAGAAGATGGGGGTGAAAATCCACTGTCATGGTTTTGCATGGCCCATTTTGGCAGCTAAAACTGAGCAGTTTCCCCATGGAAAGAGGAAAGGAAAATGACAGGAAAAAGACAAGGGTTAGAAACTAAACCAGCTTTGATGAAATAATAATAACAATAACAACAGCAGCAACAACAATAATAATGAAAAAGAAGAAAAAAATAAAATATAAGCTAATATACAAAATTGCATCCCTACCCCTCGATGACTATATGTCACCATAAATTCTGCAGAGCAAGCACGGGGGAAAAGATGAGTGGAAGTAAAGAACTGGACTCAGGAACGTACAGATCTGGGATTAGGGGCAGACAGATGAGATCTTCATTGGACATCAGCCATCAAAGAAGAGTTATCTTTGTGATCTCTCAAGTTCATACAGTATATGACACATACAGGATTAAATACTCTGTTGGTCAGTTTTGTATCATCTGTCATGTTCGTCTCTTCCTACAAGTGTGACCCTTTTTCACCTCTTTGACTTAGGGCATACCACCAGCTCAAGGATGGCCTTCTATAGGAATAAGTATAGTCCATGGTCTTCCTGCACACCAATGTCGCATGTTATCACTTCTAGAGATAAACACTGTATGAAGAACACACAGTTAACTTTCAGATAATAAAGTTACTTAGACAAGACTGAGATAGCACCACGTCAAATTTCTGTAACAGACAACATTGACTGGAAGAAAAAAAATAGCAGAAAAAAAATCTAACTTCTTATTCTCAATAGAAGTGATGTGAGTGTTGGATTGTAGGCGTATACACACCTAGGCACACATAAGAGCTCCAACCTGCCCTCCCCAGATAGGCAAATTACTGACTAGCAAAGATTTTCATGGGAATCACTGAACAACTGAAACTTGAATTATGCGGGGTCATAAAAGAAAGAAAGAAAAAAAATTCTCTTTTCAGTGTAGAATGATCATATCCTTAATGATTCTGTGATTCTTGTTCAGGAAATCGCTTTACATTTACTGGGGGGAGGAACAAACATCCATGAACCAATATCTCCTTTGCCTCCCTGCCCCTTCCCACACACCACCTTCCCTGCAGAGAGAAAACTAGGAAGAATACAGTCTGCCCAGCTGTTTTGCAGTACTGGTAAGTCGCTGATGGTCTTGCTTCTCTTCCGTAAGACAATGTAGAAGCAATTGAATTAAATAAGATATCTGAAGAGAGTTTTCACAGGGTACAAAATTTTATGAATGAGAGCAGTACTCGAAACCCCACGTTAGTTTATTATTTTATTGTAGATGTGTCACCACACTTGAAATTTGCTAGCATTAGCCAGTTGACTCAGAACAGTGTTATTCACAGCATTCAAATCTGAGAAAGGAAGTTTGAGAAAATGAAGCCTACAGAAGATTTTAAAGTCATAGAGAAAAGAGCTGCTTAAAGGGAAGAAACCCCCAAATTATTGTTTCACTAACAAGACCAAACAAAGTTAGGCTACTAAGTCTTCCGTCTGCCAAAATTTTTATTTGAAAAACCCCTCACTTAGCTTCAGCTATAGCTTCACCAAATTAACTCTTGAGATATGTCTGCAATTAAAATCTTTTCAGACTTGCTAAAGGTCTAATATAAGTACTTGGATACATCATAGATTACATAGATGGCAGTACACTCTAAATCACTTGTTACATTTTTGGAAATGGAGAAGCATTTACCCTGCTAGGATCCCTCTCTTCCTTCTTTGGGATTTGCCAGGAGACAGCCACTTCTCCGTCAGCAGTACCTACCAATAACCCTTTTACTCTCAGGGCTCCTGTAAGAGTTTCACAGGATTGTAAATACGTTCATTTTCCTGACCTACATGTAACACAGACTTCTGTGTAAAGGGGGTGAGTGATCTTCCCATATCAAGTCTTTGGTAGCTCTGTGCTACTTTCTACAAACTCCTCTCATTGCTGTTCCTTCTGTGTTGTGCTTAGCCTCACCATTCCTGTCTACTAGCATCATCCATGACAACTATATATTGTCCTCTTAACAATCTCTCCTCTTGGAGGGAAGATTTTTCCAGTCTCATGCTCATTGTTATATATCCACTGCTAAATAATCAGTCTCTCCTTCACTACATCTGCATTTCTAAGTGATTGAGATTAAGTATTAAATTAAAAAGGAACTATGTACATCTTACTAAAGACAAAGTGTCTCAGGCTTATTTTGCATAAGCCTCCCATTTAACTGTTATCCAGCATTTTCTGTCTAACCTTGATAAGGATTGCCTGCAAAAGTCTTTGTTCTTTCTAACATAGCACACACCCAATGCACCTCACAAAACTGTTCCAGCCCTACTTGACAAGCCAAAAATTACTTGTCACCTTTTCTTAATCTGCATGGAGTATTCATTTCCAGTGAGTAATCTAAAATAATACAGAATAAAAGCTAAGGAAAGTTGGTACACATTTTTAGCGAGACTTTGTTCCTCAAAAAAGGAAACACTGCACAGACAGACAATCATTGTTTTGGGATACAAAACCTTATCCCACACTCTGCCTAGGTTCTTTTTGGGGAGAAAATTTGGAACTGTAAGGCTGCCCGTCATTTCAGAATGATGTTAAGTTCTGACAAACTGCTTAGAAAGAAGCTTGATGACTGCATAACATTCGGGCTGCACCAGGACAAGATGCTGCAGTTGAAAACTAAAGGCAAATGAGAACCTCCCCAGGGAGTAACTGAAGGCAATGGTGAAGAGCTTCTATCAGCAGAGTCACCATACAGGTCATTCCTTAGAGCACTTGTCTCTTTCTTTAGTGATCCAAAGTACTGTTAAAGCTATCCTCTTCCTAGAGAGGTAAAAAGTGACATTCAGTCATTCCTCTCCCCCTCCTTCTGTAACATTTAAGAGAGCAGTTCCTGCTGTACGCTGTGAAAGATGACTGGCATTCACTTGGACTCAGCACAAGAGAAACCAGAGCTTAATTTTCTTTTCTAGGGCAGACCCTCCTCCATCTGCAGAGTTCGTTTTTTACAAGGATGCCACATTTGAAAGCTACTCCTCCTACAGTGTCATTTAAGACTTGCCAGAGAAAAGAAAGTCTTATCCTTTCATTTTCATTACCTCCCTCCTCCAACAAACAACCCAAGTATAAAATATGACAGCTACATACCAGGATCCCACATTCAAATACTGCTGCTTAAATGAGATTTAAATAAAGCCTCAATATAATTTTGGTTGAAAGCATTTTTTAGGAAGGTGTTATTCCTGCAATACTATTAATCCACAATGGCTACTATACATCTTCACCTATTTGCTCCTTTGGTCACCCATTTACAATTTAGTAAATGCTTTAAGGTTAAATTCTATTTCACAGCATTGTTTCTTGCTCATGTTCTAACAAAACTCATTAAAAACAAATAAACCATCCAACTGAATATCCTTTTGTCAAAACCAAAAGTTATTGGGCAAACGTATTCATTTGGACAAATACTTTCAACTGAAAATGTCATTTTATTAACTACTGGAATGCTAATAGATGACTATAAAAGGTTTTATTTCCTTTCTATACTGCATTATAGAAATGAAGCTCCAAAGAGACCTTACCTGGTTGCTTGGCATGTCTGTACTACAGATACTGGAAGTTCATATTAAGTTTACCTGTTGCTAAATTTAAGCAAATAAAGCAAAATTTCAAGCATCAACACTCCTTGATCTCAGCCAGTTAGAATAGCCCTGTTCTTCCAATCTCATTCCTTTAGATACTACGTCGCACTCAACCTTTGCTCATCACACAGCATGCAATCAATGCTAACCTGTCTTTACATAAAATACAGAAATTTTAGTTTCCCTATCCTTGATGGAAAACACAACTGTCAACATCTGCTTTCACAAAGATCCTAATCAACTGCACAACCACTAAGCACTTCTTACTTTTATGTCCCATTCTCCCTCATACATACATAATATTTTCCACCACCTCAAAGCAACGAAATGTTTAACATTTCTTCCATTAAAAACCTTAATATACCATGCTTACTACACTCTCATCTGGTCTCTGTTCCTCTGTTTCTGGTAGGCTATTTGATTATTCTTTCCTACATTAACTGCTTCATATTTGCCTTATTAAATTTTACACTGATTGCAGTCAATGTTCCCAATTCATCAAGATCACACTCTATTTAAACAGATTCCTCCAGAGTATTCATAATGCTCCTCAATCTGCCTCAATCTACCTCTGTGTTGAGGTTTAGAAACTGAAATGTCCAAGTGTCAATTTTTTTTTTCCTTAAAGTCTTTTTTTCACGGAAAAGAGAATCAGCAATGTTGTATGTGGATTTTTAAATGACCATGAGCCTCTGTGATTTTAAATTCTATTCTTAAGTGCCGAGAAATAATTATGGCATTCATGAGTTTATTCTCAAGTGAACACGAGGTTTCTCATTATCAGTGTCTATTGTGCAATTTCACACAACACATGCGTATTACACTCACCTCTTTCTCAAAGTTATTTGCTCTCCAAGGAGCATGTAAGTATGCCACTGAAACTCCATATACTGCTTTAGCTTACCTCAGATTTTGTGTGGGTGTAAGATGCAAACACAGATTTTCTACATGGAGAAACAGCAGAAGGTTAAAGAAATTTTGATTATAAGCCTACAAGATATACAAATAGAACAAAAGAGCTGGTCTACAGAATCTAGTCATTTTGCTCAGGAGACCATTTCACACACAAACTCCACAGAAAGCACCATTTGTCAGAATTTGCTAGATTTTAAATGGACAGGAGTTGCAGCTAGACATCAAAACAAAGTAATACAGATATATGCAAGTGTCATTAAAAACTCAAAGAAAATTAAGGAGTCTCCTAGAAAACCTTCAGAAATGGACACGTGATTCAGAGGCAGATAAGAATCAAGGGAACAAGAGACAGCAGGCTGTTTCAGGGACAACTAGAATAAACGAAGTGTCAAAGGTTCAGCTTTTGGAAGCATACTATACAGCAAAAGCTGCAGTTTGCAATTCAAATTAATGAAAAACAGACACATAACCTGGCTGCAAGGGAAGGCAGGTGAAGGTATTTTCAACAGCGAACATTCCTCTATTTAAAAAATCGGCATGTGCATTTCAGGCAACATTTGTCTTCCCTCTTAGTCAAAGACACTGTACCCTGGCTATTCCACAAGATGCCCCAAATCTTCCCGTGCCTCCTGGCAGCTTTGAGAAAATCATTGCTTAAACCAAGCCAAAAAGATAATTAGAAGGAATTCAGACTGAGATTTCACTCTCCATTCACTCAGTGAGTAAATGTCTCTTACAGTTTTAAGCTATTAAAGCTCAGAGGAGTTTTATTTAAAAGAAGTGTCTGAAACCCAGCATTTAGTGGCATACCAAATCCACACAACTGATTTGGGAGAGGGAATCAACCTTAAACTACTTAGCATGAGTTTTATTTTCAGCAACATCCAACTCTGAATTAAAAATCCTGTAACGCTTTACTGGTAGCACACTACAGTCTTCTGTCTTGTTTTCTAAAGTGAAACTCACTAATCCCTGATAATTTCACACTTCTCTGTGCTCATTTTTATCTGTGTATAAAGTACCATACCCTGCCCTGCATACCTCAAGTCCTCAAAGGCTTCTTTAAGATTCCAGTTCTATGGAAAAAGCTTGATTCCATCCTTGGTAACTTTCTCAAGCAAAACCACCTCCTTGGAGCAGGTGGTCTGACCTACTTAAAATAAATTTTTGTAGAGAAAACATAACAGAAAGTACTTAATAAAATTCAAGAACAAACTATTCATGTTAGACACCTTGTCACATAGGACTAACCAGTGACATTAGGAAAACAGGTTCAAGAGTTGAATGTATTTATAAAAATCTAAGTCATTTTCAGAGCACTACTGTCTTTATTCAGAACAATGGAAATATTTTAACCTACTGGTAATTGTATTAGTTCCTAAATCTGATTTGTTCTGGACATTGTGACCCATGAACTGGCACAGAGTAGAAGGGACATAGATTCAGAAGAGATTAAGTCAATGCTTCCTACAGGATTGAACAAATCAGTTTCAAGCTTAAAGAGGAATGGAGGGGTAAAGAGGCAGAATACATTATACATCACTGATTCAACAGTACTTACTATTGCTGTCCCTGAACATCATCTAAGTCTCAGTTCCCACTTCTACTGAAATTCACAGCAGAAATTCTCAGAAACACCAAGGAAGGAAATAGAATAGCATCTCCAACTTCTATACATAGCAGGATTCATTTAAGAAAGAATCCTTCTAAAGGGAAGAGACGTGGATTCATCTTGATTAACCTGATGAGAATCGAAGTAGTATGTCACTGCCCTAGACACACTTTCTAAAGGAAGAGAACCATGACAGGGGATTCCAGACCAAATAGGTAGAATCTCCAAAGGTACTTGTGCTTCTTACTGTAAAAGAAAGCAAAAGACATGGCATAAGAAGCTGGAAAGCACAGAAAATAAGTTAAAATGCTTCACAGTTGACTGTGGTTTCAGAAAAGAAACTGGGTTCATAAAAATTTAATTAGACAAACAAGGTACAAAACTGGGCTGTCGTTACCACTTACTACAGTATCAGTGATTTCAGAACTATTTTGCCAGTTATCAATTATGTTTTGTGGTGGTTTAAAAATCTTCGTTCCTATAAATAGGTAGAGAAAAATGAAAGGATTAGATTGCACAGAAAAATACACTTAGTGAGAGAATATTTATAGATTCATGGAATCATTAGGTTGGAAAAGACCTTAGAGATCATCAACTCAAACTGTATTTTGCCCTCTCCATATTTTACATTCACAGAAGAATCTTCTACACAACAGCTTGGAAGAAAAGTGTTGAAGAGAAATCTAAGTGAAGAGAAATAAGTAACCAAGGACATACTTGCACTGAGTCTCGTGTAGCTGTTCGAACTTGAGTTTGATTAAAAAGTTATCAGTCTTTAGTTTATTAACTCAACTTTTTCAAAAGAGAGATTGCCACGATTTTCCCAATGTTCATGCAGTCCAAGATAGAATTATATTAAAATGCTTGTATTAAAAAGCAAACATTTAAATTCTAAGAAACTGGATGCAGTACTAAAAGTTCTTCCTATTATTATATAATTAATTTTTCTTAGGAAAGAAACACAGTGCTACAATAAAACTGTGAGAGGAATATGTTTGATTTTTTCTTTTGATGCTGTTTATAGTTCTGCTAAATGGATGGAATTTCTTAATCCTTCTGTAACAAATAGTTTTAGAAAGAAAAGAAACAACCTTTCTTCTTTGTAGCTTTTGAGGAAGGTCACAAAGTTGGTGAAGGATTTAGAAGGGAAGTCATATGAGGAGCGGCTAAAGTCACTTGATCTGTTCAGTCTGGAGAAGAGGAGACTGAAGGGAAGAACTCATTGCAGTTTACTGTTTCCTTACAAGGGGAGGAGGAGGAGCAGTCGTTGATCTCTTCTCTCTGATGATCAATGACAGGGCTCTAGAGAATGGCAGGAAGATGTGCCAGGGCAGGTTTAGGTTGAATACAATGAAGAGGCTCCTCATTCTGAGGGTGGTGGAGCACTGCAACAGGCTCCCCAGGGAAGCAGTTATGGCACCAAGCCTTACAATATTCAACAAGCATTTGGACAATGCCCTCAGACACATGGTGTGAATGTTGGGGTTGTCCTATGCAGGGACAGGATTTGGACTTGATGATCCTTGTGGGTCCTTTCAAACTAAGGGCATCCTATAATTCTAACCTAGAAAACCCAAGATTCATTACTAGTGAGCTTGTATACAATACACGCACCATATTTACTTATGCAAATGAAAAATATTGCTAACAATAACAGCTTCAGAGTGTAAAAATAAAATCATCTCAGTGAACACGAGAGTTTTACAATACATACTGCAAAGCCTTCAAACTATTGAGCTTAGCTTGTTCATGGAAAGTCATGAAATACAGTATATTAATAGGATAGGGGAGCAGATCAAAGAAAGTTCAGAATGACCACTATTTGAAAGCATAACAAACATATCTCAGCTGTTGACAGAGTGCCTATTTGGTCCTGAGGATAGTGTGTTACTGAGCGCTGGAAACTCTTTTCAATGATCACCAGTACTCTTACACCCGTCCCCACAAAACAGTCATACAGCATCATCAGAGAAATCTGTAAGCACTTTTCCAAGTCCTCTTTCACCAAAATAAGAAAAAGACCAAACTCAACAAGACCATACAGTTGGCAATGTTTACATTTGCACTTCCTCTCCACACAACACTAGTCAGCAATACACAAATCAGAACTTAACTGGATGAAAAGCTCTTCTTAGTTACATCATACATTTAAAGCAATGAAGCAAAGTCCAGATCTTTAGGAAAAGGACACTTATTCTAGTAACTAACAGCTCTGAATGACCACTCCGTCTCCTTCTCACTGAGGCACCCTTCCTCAAACTTAGAAAACACACAATGCCCTTGAAGAGCTGAAAATTACCCTTCTTTAACAAAAAGCTTCTAACTTTACATAAACTCTCTCATGAGTAGCTGTATATCCTTATAAGACCAACAGTAAGATCAACTGATGTGATATTTAAAGTATATTGAAGCAGATATGCAAGTTTACAGTCTTACTTATTCAATTAATAACAGCTTCTTTTTGGCACAGCAAGAAAGCCAATCTGAAGGCCACAAAAGATGGTATCTTCTTAATTTTCAAAGTCAGCCTGCAGTTCCTAAGGGATGCCAGTTAGCAACCATGGAAACTTCTATTGTGAGAGAGGATTTAGAGATGGAGCAATACAGTTGTCAGTCTTGGCTTAATAAGAACCAACCTTAGACGAATGAACACACTGCTTTCAATTAGGAATGGGCTTCTGTTCACTTTTCTACAGAAGACTTTATTTGAGTAACAATGGAAATTGTTACTCAATGTCATAATATGACATTTAAACAGCCTACCAAGAGTCACAAGGACCTATCGCAGCTCTCCTCTAACACCGGGATAATACCAATTGCCAGCAAACTGTCTAACCAAGTATGTCTTTGAATGATTTTGATGCTATTCTCACTTGTCTAATTTGTAATGGAAGTCCATTTCTCTCAATAGGAATTGAAAGAATCTTCCAAGACTTCCACTGCCCATCAACACCTGCTGAGACAAGCAATTTTCAGTCAGTGATTCTTTTTGTTTGTTTGTTTTCCGTTTATAACATCTTCAAGAAGAGGTCTTTTCACCAGTATTGGCAGAAAACCCTCATCTTTTAAGTACTTCCCCAAGACTAGTTTCAAAATACTAAAGCCTGAAATGGTACACCTTCCAGAAAAAAAAATAATAAAAAATATTAAATGTTCTGCAGGCAGAAAGGGGGGAAAGTGAGGTGTATTAGAAGCTAGAGGGATATTTTTTGTTCTCAAAGACTGACTCTCTGTCAGAACATGGTGGTCTGTCAGCATCTCCCAAATAAGAACCTAAATTTCATGTTTAAAATTAGGCAGCACCAATATCTCCTGAGAGGTGTGGCTGTCTAGCATTCACATTAGAAGATCTCAAGCAAGGAACAGCTTGTATAGTGCAAGAACAACGGTTATCATGTTTTCAACTTTCATGTTTTTAATATTAAAGTAACACCTCAAAACCAGAAGTCTACATTTCCCTAGCAGTTGCTTCCCTGTTAAATGCTTGTGTGGCCTGCAGAAGCCATATTACTTAATGTTTGCTCCTAATTAGTCAGTATCTGCAAAGCTACATCTCACAGAGAATTCACCATGGTCCCCTGGTTAATCAATACCACTCCTGTGTAGTCCAAAGGGAAGTCCAAAGCTTTCAACAAAAGAGAAAAGTTAAAAGTTACTGCACTCAGGAGAGGTCATTCAGAAGATAAAATAACACTTGTTGCCATCATTTTTCAAAGTAGGGATAATTTTAAGTTGCATGCATCTCAAGTGGATTGTAACGACAACTGAAGAATAAATAAAGAACACACACAACCAGCCACCTTTAAAATTATGTGCACCTTCTATATTAAGAATGGGATTGATTACAAACACTAACATGAATCAAAATTACAGATTACACACTAAACAAGTCACTTTCTGTACATAAATTTTACTTTGCTTAATATTCATTTTGCCTTGACTGCTTTATAACATACGCTACACAAATACTAAGAAGTGAGTAACTTTCCATGAATGATACCTACCTCGCTTTACGTAGGCTTTTCTGTACCAAGGACAATCCATGTCTAGAGAAAGACATGAGAGATCTTTAATCCATCCTACAAATGGGTAGATTTGGCCAGAATTTATTGTAGAATACAGTCATTATTACTATTTAGTAAGTTTTCCATTGTTAAGCATAAAACAATAAAAAATCACATGCCCAGTTTAGTTGTAGGTGCAAGCAGTTGCTTTCTTTTTCTTGAGAGAATACTTTCTTAAAATTGTATTATTAATTCCTTACTAAAAACTAAGATATTACATGTCTTCTGAGAGGGAAGTCCACAGGAAAAGGAGTTTGTTTCTATCATAAAATATCAATTTTAGAGCGGGATTCCAATAAAAGCCCAAACCACATTACACCCAGTGAAGAAGCTTCAAGCTTTCCAGTGCTGTGATGTCTCCTTTCCTTGCAGCTATGTTTTTTTAAAAAAGCTATTTTAGTAGCTTAAAGCAAGGCTGAGGAACTTGCTCCCATTCCACCCTACACCTCCCACATACACTTCTGTAAGGTATGTCTTTAAGCAAAAGTAGCTGTATTTCGTATTTGTAAAGATAATTTGAGTTAAAATAACATTTTTTTTAAAAAATCAGATAGTGACTTTCACTCTGGTATCTCTGCCACTGACCACTCAGCTGTCTGGAGACAAATCCACACACTGAAGAATAAACTGAAAAATAATTTGCATGACTGCATCTAGTTAAGCTACAACAAGCCACCTGTTCAAATAAGTAGGTCCCATTATAAACCAGATGTTTGTTCTTCCAAAAGCAAATGGAGGACTTGCAAGGTGATAAAGCACTTTTGCCCAGACTGTAGTCTTTGTCTAAAGATGCAAACTGGAAGTACCTTTTATGAATACACACACCATAACACT
Organism: Clamator glandarius; assembly: GCA_033459285.1. NCBI lineage: Eukaryota > Metazoa > Chordata > Aves > Cuculiformes > Cuculidae > Clamator > Clamator glandarius. The sequence goes on from JAUNZM010000411.1 coordinate 412,514, forward strand.
CCTAAAAATGGCACTGTTCCACAATTTTGCTATTATAAGTGACCTTCATAAGTATTCTCCTACTTTAGCCTCTGTTGTTGTTCTAGAAGTGCATCAGTACACAGAAACCAGAGAACTAAGCTTGCAATGCAGCAACTCAGCTCTGTCTTCATAGGCAGTTTGTACCCCTTGATGGCTGCATTGTGTGTTCACACACTGCCTTTTACAAAACCATATTTGATTACATATCAAAACAAAAATTACACCTTCTGTTAAGGGAAGGTTAAAAACCAAGGTGAAATGGTGCAGCTACAGTAAAGCAAGGGAATTTTTAGCTATAATAAAGTGTTCCTTCTATGTAGAAGTAGCTGAGCGAGCATATTAAAGGTGAATACTAACAGCATCTATTCATGCACTTAAATAACATTTTAATCAAAAAAATTAGTAATATTCTCAGTCAGTGCATGCCCTCATGATCCAGATTCAAAGAGGCAGACATTAAATCTACTCACTCCATTTTATTCTCCTTTTACAGCAGAGTTGGCAAGAAAAACACTCCAAGACCTCCCCCTGGACAGTTTTTAATTTTGGTGTAAGCTCATAAGACTGTTAAACACTTCAAAGAGCCCCATCACCTTCTTCAAATCCATCGGTATCATACAGGGAAGTGATTCTATCTCTTCTTCTAGAGTACAAAGAGTATCATCTGTTCCATCATCTTCCAGCAGTCCTGGATGACTGGGGAGGTTCCGCTGGACTGGAGGCTGGCTGATGTTTGCCCATCTATAAGAAGGGGCTCAGGGAGGATCCGGGGAACTACAGGCCTGTCAGCCTGACCTCGGTACTGGGGAAAGTCATGGAGCGGGTGATCTTGAGTGCGATCGTGAAGCACTTGCAAGAGAACCGGGTGATCAGGCCCAGTGAACACAGGTTCATGAAAGGCAGGTCTTGCCAGACTAATCTGATCACCTTCTATGACCAAGTGACTAGACTCCTGGACGAGGGAAAGGCTGTGGATGTGGTCTTCCTGGACCTCAGTAAAGCCTTTGATACAGTTTCTCACAGCATTCTGCTTCGGAAACTGTCGGCCTCTGGCCTGGACGGGCGCACACTCTCCTGGGTGAAAAACTGGTTGAATGACCGGGCCCAGAGGGTGGTGGTAAATGGAGTTAAATCCAGCTGGAGGCCAGTGACAAGTGGGGTTCCCCAGGGCTCAGTGCTGGGTCCAGTCCTGTTTAATGTCTTTATCAATGACCTGGATGAAGGCATCGAGTGCTCCCTTAGCAAGTTTGCAGATGACACCAAGCTGGGAGGAAGTGTGGATCTGCTGGAGGGTCGGGAGGCTCTGCAAAGGGACCTGAACAGGCTGGACCCCTGGGCTGAGGTTTAACACAGCCAAATGCCGGGTCCTGCACTTGGGGCACAACAACCCTCTGCAGTGTTACAGACTAGGAGAAGCCTGGCTGGAAAGCTGCCAGGAGGAGAAGTACACGGAGGTGTTGGTTGACAGCAACTGAACATGAGCCAGCAGTGTGCCCAGGTAGCCAAGAAGGCCAATGGCATCTTGGCTTGTATCAGAAACGGCGTGACCAGCAGGTCCAGGGAGGTTATTCTCCATCTGTACTCGGCACTGGTGAGACCGCACTTCGAGTACTGTGTTCAGTTCTGGGCCCCTCACCACAAGAAGGATGTTGAGGCTCTGGAGCGAGTCCAGAGAAGAGCAACAAAGCTGGTGAAGGGGGTGGAGAACAAATCTTATGAGGAGCGGCTGAGAGAGCTGGGGTTGTTCAGCCTGGAGAAGAGGAGGCTGAGGGGAGACCTTATTACTCTCTACAACTACCTGAAGGGAGGTTGTGGAGAGGAGGGAGCTGGCCTCTTCTCCCAGGTGACAGGGGACAGGACGAGAGGGAATGGCCTCAAGCTCCGCCAGGGGAGATTTAGGCTTGAGATAAGGAAAAAATTCTTCACGGAAAGGGTTTTTAGGCATTGGAACAGGCTGCCCAGGGAGGTGGTTGATTCACCTTCCCTGGAGGTGTTTAAGGTGAGGGTGGGTGAGGTACTTAGAGGCATGGTTTAGAGATTGGTGGGAATGGTTGGACTTGACGATTCGGTGGGTCTCTTCCAACCTGGTTATTCTGTGATTCTGTTCCATCATTTCCTTATACCAGTCGGAAAATAAATACATCCATAAAAACACACATATACTGTTCTAGGCACAGAATGAAATCTATCCTGCTTTGACAAATCATTAATAATTGAGCTGTGAGATAAATGCAAGCCACTGACATACTATATGATCAGATTGCAGCTGTATGTCGTGCCCCATTTTGCACAAATTAATATTCTATTTTGCACAAATTAATATTCTAAAGTTTCAGAAACCTTGAAGGAAAAACCCAGATTCTGACATGACTTACATTGACATAAGCTATAAGGGAATGCAAATAAAACACTATTCACCCTGTTTGTAACAAAGAAAAAATATATTTTAACAAACTAAATTTAACACCTAGCCAACAGTGGAAAACATCAAGTTTCAGTCCCTGAACTGACAGTGACCTGATGAGATAGGATCAGTTAATTTCCCTAGAGGTTGTTTTCTTGGGTTTTGTTCCCCACCCCACTCCCCTTCTTCTGCTATTCCAGCATTAAATAATAGAAAGGGCTACTACAAGATACCTACTTAATCAAGCTTCTTGTAGTCCTCAGGATCACCTACAAAGTATCAACTGTACAAAAAACTACTGAATTTCCCAAAACTAAGAGGAATTATTGGGATAGGGCAAGCAACTCGAAAACACAGAAGGCATAATCATAACTTTCCTCGGGGACTAACTGTCCAAGCATTACCTGTCCCATCAAGACAAGCTCTTTACATTGTCAGCAAATTTTATAGGCCACAGTTTACATTCCTTTTAACTGAGCATAGTATTTATTAAAGCCTTTTAGAGCTACAAAACATTCCAACTAACCAGGCAGCTGGCAATTATGCTCCATTCCTCAATGTGTAGTGTCAGCATGGGACAATCACCTGACTCGGATGCCCAGTTAAGACTTTGACTCCTACCACTCTCTTTTGATCAGTCTGAGGCATCTAATGATAGTACTCAGCAACAGGGTTCATAGCTCATTGCCCATATGCACAACAACATATGAGACTCATGTCAATTTTTGCCATGGTTGGGCAGTTCCAGTGTTGCCCTCATAAAAAGATGACTGTACAGAATAGTCTTTCTTGCAAGTTATGTTCCCAAACAACAATCCTAGGAGAGCTTTATTCTCTTATCCTTACAGTCAAGTACTTTTCTTGGCTCAGAGCTTGAAGATTTTATTGCTTTTTAAGTTAGTGATAAAAGATTTAATCGCAGATTTGTTAGATTTAACCACCAAACATAGGCTTTTCCAGAATCTTCCAAGCTCCAACAGGAGCCATGCTAGAAGTTCCCAACTATAAATGCTATTGGAAAAAAATCTGCATTTACCATGCATTTTCTCCCAGTCATCATTCACAGCTCGAGTTTAGCAATAAAGAAATCCATCATCGGGCCCCCAACACCATCTGGGAGATCACGCTTTTGGCAGAGAAAAATGGAGCAGCAATTGCTTAGCAGCACAGGAAATCAATGACTTCCCCATGCAGGGGGAAGCAAAAAGCTGCTCCTGTGGAGCACAAGATCATTCATTTCCCTTCCTGCCAGCAAAGCCGCTTCGTACACGTAGTGAGCAAAGTCTGTGTTAAACTGGCAGGGGAAACACACACACCACGGCCCCAGACCCCGTCCTCACCAGTAGGGTTAGACAGCTAGCTATGCAGTTTCAAGTGAATAGGATGGAGTGAGTACCTGTGGACACCAGTCTCCTGGGAGTGCCTTTATACACAAGGGTTTCCGGCTACAAGGTAGGTGACAAATGTGCAAGTATACCACTGATTTAAGCTCATCTAGAATCCCATGACTTGAAAACTAAACATTTTTCAGGGCCAGGACAGCCTGGCCTTCCCTTCCCCCTCACTATTTACTTCCAGCAAACAGAGCTCTGAAACAGGTGTAAAGGTATTTTTTTTTGTTTTAAGCACAACCACTAAAGGGGAATTTGGAATATAAAACCCAAAATTTAGCTCAGGAGAAAGCAGGCCACATCTACATTCTTGATAGCTAAACCACAAGTTTATTTATTATACAAAACAGACATGCATCTCTTTTTATTGAGACTGGAATAGTAATTCAAGATCTTTTGTCAAGATCACAGCAGAGGCCACCAATAATGCAAGCAGCTTCAAAATACCAACTTCATCAAATTTACTAGCCTTAGCGCTCCCTGGAGCCTGAGGCTATGTAAGGAGGGCAGGAGTTGAGAGCTTCCCCAAACCCACACACTTTACCTTAGCGGCAGGCAACAAGAACTTCACACCCACATTTTTTTGCTCCAGGTCAAAGTTTCCAACAAAGTCACAGTAATGGGATCATTACAGGCATGTATGCAGTCATCAAGAACTGAACTACTGTCTGTAACTGGTGTCAGAGGTTACTGATAGAAAACAGCAGTGGAAGGGATTTCTGGTAAAGCCAGAGTTGGCCCCAACTTGAACCAGGGCTCTGAATAAGCAGCTTGTCCATTAACTAGCCCTTTCCAGAAGGTACGGCTGCAGCTGTTTCCAGAGCTATGCCTGCATATTGACTCCAGTAACTGCAGACACATTGGGATCACCACTGGATCAAGCTAACAGTGTTTAGCTGTTATCAAGCATATTTTGCAGCATCTCCTGAAAGCTACACTGCTAGCTGTATATCTTTCAACCATTGAGCCTAGAATCTTTAAAACATAGCTATCTTAAAGGAGAAATATCTTGGGTCTCTAGCAGCTTCTAACTTTTCAGGGAGACTGCTCATCTGTCTACTCACATTTTATACCTCTATAATTTCTTCAGTTTAATAAGTTACATCTGTAAATGTAAGTATCAGCCTTATTTCTCTAGAGTCACCATTGCTCTAAATCAATTCAGGTCATGCTGAAATTAGTCTTGCCCTTCACCAGGTTAAAAGCTTCTCCAGTTTTGCTATAATTAAAACATGTCCGTAGATAAATTACAAATAAAGTGAAAGACAGAAAAGAAGTAGGATTACTCTGTAGTATTTTTTCTTGTTCCTTCATCCCCAAGTTTAATAAGAAGCCTCTCAAAAATCTCCCCCTACTCCAGTTAATAAGTCAGCAAAAAGAGACACTGCTTGGAGGTATTTCATAGAAGAAATAATATGTAAACTACAAGAGACTCCTCAATAAATGTTGGCACCACACATAACACTACCTGTTTTACTGCAAAAGGGAAAAAGCACACCCATTTTCTAACTTGCATCTTCTTCTCAGTCCATTCTAGCTGCAGTAAGATTCAGCATTTTGTCGGTCTGGAGAGTAGTAAGCCTGCATTTATCTCGGTGGAATGTGTCGTCACTGTTTGTTCTTACAGTTTATGGAAAGGCAAGTACAATGACTCATGAAACTGCTGCAAGAAAAAGCTGAAACAAGTTAACAGAATGCTCTTCTTTAAAATTACATCCTTCATCCTACATTTCCGGCATGCAAAGCCAAAACCACACCACACTTTTGACTGACAGACTTAGAGCTATTATTTATCATGTATGAAAAGATGATCGCAGAGGTCAAGTAAAATTTCACTATATGTTCCTGAACTGCCCACAGATCTTAAGTACACTATAAGCAGTGGACAGCCTACTCTTATGTTCTAGAGCAAACTATCTTCTTACTAATATACTCTTTTTTTTCCTTTCGGAAAATTATATTTTCTTCACACAGAGAATCATCATGAAAATTCTTACCTGTTTTCCATCTAGTGTGTATAAGCGTTTAACCACCCCTGAATCCAGCTTGATGGCATCAGTTATATCAGTAAGAACCTGTTCAAATGAGTGTGCTGTCTTCTTGTTAAGCAGAATCCGGACTGCTTTCCGTGGTTTCACTCCACTCCTGATGATAGTGACTAGTTTAGGCCTAATGAAATCCTTATTTTCTTTTGCTTCTGGAGTACCTCCTTTAGCAGTGGCAAGAGAGGGCACTGAACGAGAAGTAGAAGTTGTCTTAACATTCACTGACCAGTTTGGGTTTACATTCTTCGTGTACTCCAGTTTCTTGAAGGGTTCTATGGAACCACATACATAGCTTTCCCCTGTGGAAACAAAAGCAGCAGACCAGCAAGTAAGATTGGAGGTGGGGTGTGAGTGAAACAGCAAAATAATAAATGAAATCCTTCTCAAACTACTGAACTTCTTATCAGTCTTGATCTGCAGTGTTTAAAGTATTGATCTCTTCCCTTCCTAGATGCTCTGTCTTTTAATGATCACTCCACAGCTAACCGTTCAGAAAATTCTGTTACAAAATCCTTGAAAGCAGCAGGGTTGATCTTCTTTTCAGAAAACATCATCTGCAGTGGCAACCAATGCTGTCAGTAAGCAGTGTTTATATCTAATCAGCTGCCCAGTCCCAGCACATTATCACAGTAGTCCCCCAACCTTCACGCTTAAATGACCCGCCTCAAACACTTCCAAAAGAAATAAATGAAATGTTATTAAAAACTATAGGTTACAAATAGCTTTCTATAAAAGGTGGATGAAAGTGTCATAGGAGATTTGTTAACATTTGATTATTTAAAGCTTTGAGGTACATAATCCCATGTTACATATTGGAAAGAAATCTCACTCCGGTATTTTACTAACTCAATATATAATACAGTTGGGAAAGGCAGGCAAAGAGTAGTAATTACAGTGTTCACACAACAAATTTACCACACTTTAAAGAAAAAAAATGGATTACAGCTAATACTCCTATTGGAGCATTATCTAAAATAAAATATTTTCAGAAATACCCCACTCACACAATTTCTGGGGAACTAGAAGATACCCAGCAAATATCTGCACATCCCTGTCAATTAACACCTTAACCCATTCCAGCTGTAGGCTGCTGTGAAAGTGGGACCTGCTTGGGTGGTCCCAACCTCCTCCTTGAGCTTGCCTGAGTAACTGCCAGTCATAAGTAATTTGGATCAGCTCGGTGACCTGCTTGAACATTACAAAGACAATACTAATTTTGCAACAAGCTGATTCAGTTCACCTTCTGGCTGAAAAAAATAAACCAAATTAAAAAATACTAGATCCAGCAAGACCACAACTTCTTGCAGCCTACAGTTAAACTCCATTACAAATAACGTAAAATCCTATCCTGAATAACACCACAAAAACATATGAGATGTTGTAATTCTTCTGGGTTCAGCAGTTTAGTGTATGCTAACAGCATAGAGACCTTCACATTAGTAGTTTAGTCCAAGGTATTAAAACAAAAAAAAGGAAAACTCAGTGATGTACTCCCTATTCCAAAAAGCACATAAGAACCAAAGATCCCCCTAATGATCCCTGCCCTAAGGGAAAAGGACTCATAGTTCCATTATTAAAACAAAAAGTAGCATTTCAGTTTTACTTCTGGACACAAATTTTAAGGTTTCGGGGCACCTAATCCCACAGCCAATACAGCACACAAGGCATGCTGGAATATATGCACAGTAAACAGTTAGAAATGTAGGGTGGGAGGAATCCACTGGGACACGATGTCCTAGTACAACAGAGGTTCAAGTCAGCTGGCATGATATTCCAGCAGTAAGATAGTAACATATGGTACAGTGATTATCAGAAAGGCAGTGGAAGGTCTGCAAAAGAAGACAAAGAAGTCAGAGCAACATGTGAAGATGGACCACAAAGCAGGAAAGATAATGACAGATAACACCAAGCGAGGCAGGAGCATTGATCTGCTTGAGGGAAGGAAGACTTTGCAAAGGGATCTGGACAGGCTGGATCAATGGGACAATGCCAGTTGAATAAGATTCAACAAGGCCAAGCGCTGAGTCCTGCACTTGGGTCACAACAATCTCATGCAATGCTACAGGCTTGGAAAGCTGCCCAGTGGAAAAGGACCTGGGGGTACTGGTTGATAGCCAACTGAATACAAGCCAGCGGTGTGCACAGGTGGCCAAGAAGGCTAACAACACCCTGGCTTGCACCAGAAATAGTATGACCAGCAGGACCAGGGAAGTGATCACCTCCCTGTACTTGGCTCAGGTGAGTCCACACATCAAATACCGTTCAGTTTTGGTCCCCTTAGTACAAGACAGACATTGAGCTGGTGGAGTGTGTCCAGAGAAGGACAACAAAAGCCAGTGAATGGTCTGGAGAACAAGTCTTATGAGAAGTGGCTGAGGGAACTGGCATTATTTAACCTGTAGAAGAGCAGGCTTGGGGGAGACCTTATCACTCTCTACAACTACCTGAAAGGTTGAAGCGAGGTGTGTCTTGGTCTCTTCTCCCAAGTAACAAGTGATAGGATGAGAGGAGACAGCTTCAAGCTGCACCAGGGGAAGTTTAGATTGGATGTTAGGAAAAATTACTGCACTGAAAGGATTATCAAGAATTTGAACAGACTGCCCAGTGAAGAGTCACTATCCCTGGAAGTGTTTGCGAGATGTGTAGACACTGTACTTCAGGATATGGTTTAGCGGTGGACTTGGTGTTAGATTTATTGTTAATGATCTTAAAGTTCTTTCCCAACCTAAATGATTCTATGTTTCTATAAATGCAATGACAGCATAAGATCAAGCAAGAACCATAAAAGGATTTTCGTTTTTCTTGTTTATTTTTAAGAGCATTTTGCTAAAGCAGAACAAAATACAGAGTAGGAGATTAAGTAAGACATTTGAATGCTTACCAGTCACCATATAAATTCAAGTTAATCTGCACTTTGCAGTTAACATCTAAAGTGTTAAGAAAGGAATCTCAAATGGAATGCTGACACAAACCCTACAAGGGGCAAATACAAGCTCTTCCTTATATCCATTGTATATATATGATGGAGAGATATAGATATATGGCAACGTCAGAACAAAAAGGCTTAGCCACAGTAATGATCCAAGAGTGATCAAATACTACATGTTCTTTTTTATCCATGTCATCATACAATAGTTTTAGCACTATCTACTCAGCTACTACAATGTCAGAGTGCGCCCACACCACCACATACATAAAATTAACCAGTTTTAAAAAACATCAACAGTGCTTTGTAGGGAAAAAAATTCCTACTATGAATAAAAGTGTGTTTAATACAATAAACACCTGTTCTATAAAATACTTTGCAGACATCTCTTTCAGAAATTTTTAAACCAAATTTATTCTTGTCTACATTTGTGTTTGCTGTAAGACTTAAAATGCATCAGCCGCTTTAGGCGGGGGGAGAGGGAAAATAAATCAGATTTTTAAGGTTCAGTACTATCAATGAAATTCTGCAGTTTAGTTGCAAGAAATCACAACTATTTCTTAAAAACAAATCTTCATGTTGAAACTCATTTCTCAAAGGGCAAGTGCATAAACAAATGGCCATATATGTTGTACCCAGATGATTTTCATTTAGTTTATCAAGAACTCTTTGGTCTCTCTTCTTGAAAGGATAGCATTCCATTTGATTTTTAATATCAGCTATATTTAAAGGTCAGCTGGTTTCCTTGTAGTGTTTAACAGTACAAGTCAGCTCTTCATTACAAAACTAATTTTGTGGAAATGATCATAAAAAAGACCAATACAATCACTGAAGCTATAGGATTGTTTTAACATCAGATTATTCTTCCTTTCTTCATTTCCAACAGCACTATATTAAATGAACAAAATACTAGCACCAAGAGGCATTCTTTCCCTTCAAGATACTCTGATTTAGCTATAGAATATCTTGGAGGTAGAGTATCCAAGGCCTTCTAAGATGAAATGTCTTTCGTAAGAGCTATTTTATATAGGAAAATAGAAATGCAGACACCTTTCCCATAGTGCTGCTACTTAAGACTGTTTATAATTCAAACAAAGTGCTGGGGCTAATAAACCTTCACAGATGTATGCAGTTCTCATTCATGGTGGTCCTAATGGTCAGGTTTGTAAGAACAAAAACCTAAGTGGACAAAACCCCTATGTCCTAAAAGTATCTTTTATCAAATCTTAAGATCAGTAAACTCTGTTTTATAGTGACATCCAGCAAATTGTAAGTACTCAAAACACTACAATCACAAGTACAAGCTAAAATTTCCCGAACATGGGACCCACCCTGACAGCAGTCAGAAATTTCAATGCTCAGCCTAATCCTTTAGCATCTGTGTTGTTTGCGTAAAGAGGAAATCTCAAAGGACAAATCCTTTACCTAGATTTTCAACCTCTCTTCTTTTTCCGTTACCTTAAACAGAAAAGACTGAAACTATCGGGTGGTGACACACTTTTATTTTTCCTATTTATTTTTGGTAACCTCTGACTAAAACTGCCTCACCCTTGTTACTTGCACCTGAGGGGAGACAGATGTTGTGATCAGTGGACAGGTGATACCAGCGGCAAGTTGTTTTCCCTAGCTCCAGAGCACCAGGAAAACACACCTCCAAGGAAACCACACTGAGCACCATCTGCTCTTACTCAGGGTCAGGCTTAAGCACAAATACAGTCCACAAACATCAGCTTTGAATAAGCAGAAACTGGAAGAAGATCATAATCTCCAAACACAAGATTTGTAAAAAAAACACATGTTGTGGAGATGTTGGATTAAGCAGAAGCATGGAAAAGACAGCTCACTTAAGGTGTCTATTAGACTGCAGCTCCCCAAGAGAGAGCGAGCATGTCTCAGCACAGTCAGCTGTCACTAATGAAGTTTTGACCCTTGATTACAGTTTCAATAGCCATTAGAAAAAGGAAGGGGAGGACACCCAGCTGTTTTGGGATATCTAACATTTAGCAAAATAGTCATTACTAAATGTTAGAAAGCAACCCTTTCCTGACAGCCCCACACCTCTTCACAGCAGCAGTGCAAATGCAATGCACACCACCTTAACTCTGCCAAACAAAAATACTCAATGCTTTTTTGCTAGTTTTGGACCAGGAATCCTACAATTTATATTGGGCAATGAAATTCCACGTGGAGCAATTAAAATAAATCTCAGAATTGAGAAGCTAATCAGAAAGCTAATATAGAAGGACAGATCCCAAAATATGGTTTATGCTAAAAAAAATAAAAATGAAAGAGACAAATAAAACCTACTACTTGCAGTTACACATCTGTCAAAATTCAATAGAGCTGAACCACTAGAGCCATGTAACACCAAAGAATAGTTCTTACAGGTCACAACAGAATTTCATTACATGCTTCACCTATTGAAAATACAATTTAAAAAATATCCACGTACAGGGTGGCTGCTAAATAGACATTGAATCACTGTCTGCAAGTACAGGAGCCTTCCTGATGCAAGTCTTTGATTCCCTCTTTGGCATATTGGCATTAGTAATTAGTTCCCTTCCTTCAGATTGCTGATACTCTCACTACAAGAATGATCAAGGCATTATCTCTTACAAGGGATTATTTGCATTGCTTTTCTGTGGTAAAGGCGACTTGGCCTAAAATGGCTTCATAAAGAAGCCAGCTGGTCTTAGGTGAAATCCCTGAAGAAGGAATTGAGAACCTCTTTGAATCACGCAACCAGAGAGGGAACAACCAGCCCCTTCTTTGCAAGGCAGCAGAACCTCTAGTTTATTGGAGACAGCGTGATTCCTCATGGGAGAGCACGTACAAGGAAAGGAAAGTTAATTTATGAGCCCACTAGACATGGATTAACTGCAGTAGTTACACACTTTGGGAGTGCGGCATCCTGGTGAGGAAGTTCAGCCCAGCGTTCATTGTTGTCTGTCTCCCCAGTAGAGAGGGCAATAAAGAGATCAAGAGAGCAGGGAAGGGACTGGCACCCCCAACACCCTCACACCCTATGCAACAGGTAAGCCTACCCTTCTTCCACCCACTGGCTTTGCACATGCAAAAGGCAGAAAAGCAGTCTCTTGGGGGAAAGGAAAAAGAATTCTGACTACCCCTCACCATGCAGAGCAGACTGCAAAGGGAACATGACCTGAACCATATAAGTTACTACCTTATAGTTCCCAAATGTGTTAGTTAATAGAGTAATAACCTACATAAACTACATTACTGCTGCCTTGTCTTTCCACAGTGTATGAAAAAATTTAACAGTGCAGGAGAGACAGAGCACCTACAGGAATTAAGTCTGACCTACCCACGTTCACCCAGCAATGAGATGCACCAAACACTTTAAATGAGATCTCCTCAGACCTTTTAAAGGACTTCTTTTGCACATCATTCTTTCAGCTCAGACAAAAAATTTCTTTCTCTCCTTAAAAAAAGCCAATTAAAAAAAAAAGACACACTTCTCCTGCCTCTGCCCCCTAAAATTCCCATAGTTTTGCTACAAGCAAGACTGGCATTGTACACTCTTAAAAACTGGAAAACACCTGAAATAAGAAACCATGGGACCTTCCAAGAAATTGTTAGAGAAGATACAATGTGAATCAACTCGCTAATGGATGAACATTCTCAAATTCATGAAATAAAATAACCAAATAAACAGTGCCAGAAAAGCCCTCTACCATTTTGTGCAACAGGATTGTTCAGCTGTTTGTTTATTAAACAATATAAGGACTGCAGGCATTTCTGCCACAGGATCCAGTCCAATTTTCTCTAACTTTGATAGCCCTGGATCAAATCCATGGTAAATATCCAGTGTAAATTCAATCCTATAAACAAATATCCACATAGATTCAGCTCTACAAACATTTTAACATACACTTTGCTATTATTATTTTGATAACATATACAATACGCATATGAATCTTTCTGGCTCACTGATTCCCAGCTGCTTAGGAAGGCATGATTTGGAAGAAAGAACGTTAGCTCCAGACGCATGAGAGACCATGTCAATCAAATCCTACAGTCTGGCCTGGCTGGGCTCCATACAAGCACTGCGGGAGCAGGTGACAGAGTGAAGGAGGCAGCAGGAGTTGCAGGGAAGAGAGGGAAAAGCAGAGATAAGACGAATGAGGTGACAGTGGGAGGAACAAGACTTAAACACTAAAGTCAGGAACTTTGTCACAGCCCACCACTTTTGCAAGGAGACATTGCCTTTTGAACCCTCCACTGGAAGGCAGCTTCTCTGCTGCATCGAATTCAAACTGCCTGCCTCCACTTGCAAAAGTCTTCCTTGTGACCTATCATCTCCCCTGATGCTGCAAGGAGTTTCACGTCTCCCAGGAGCGATTAGCCAGTTACAGCCATTACCAGATTTTAAACCAGTATAGCTGTGTTTTTTCAGACATCTCCTTCAGTGAGGACTGCAGAGATAATCCCTGAGAGACATAAACATTTATTTTTCAGATTATTCCTTAGAATTATTTTGGCTATTATGCCTACACAAAATGTGGACAAACACATACAAGTCTTTACAACAGTTTACCAGTGTACCCTATATCAACATGTGACAATACTGTTTCCCGGTATTCTCTCATTCATCTTGTGGTTTGGGGGTTTTGGTTTGTCTTTTGACTGCCATTTCTCTGCTGCAGGGTTCATCTTTTGTGGTAGTGATTGTAAAAATCTAAAACAATTGATTCTGGTTCCTAACCAAGACTCTGAGGTCATATAATAATAATAATTAATGAGAAAGGGATGCAGTTCTGGCTATGTATTGATTCTGTGGTCTTTGTTCCATGTAGCAGGACCCCAGCAGTAAAACCTGTAAGCAACACTCTTTGTTTCAGAGCTACCCTGCTCATTCCAATCTATTGCTGTTCTTATTACAGTCACTGTTCAATGGTAATTTTGAGCATTAGAACTATCAGAGGACATGGAGGTAATTAATGGCAGCCAGCATGGCTTCACCAACAGCAAATCCTGTATGACCGACTTAGTAGCTTTCTATGATGGGGTGACAGAAACAGTGGACATAGATGTGATCCACCTAGACTCCTATAAAGCCTTTGACATGGTCCCCCACAACATCCTCCTCTCTAAATTGGAGAAATATGGATTTGATGGGTGGACAAGAAACTGCTTGGATGGTCATATTCAAAGAGTAGTGGTCAATGGCTGAAAGTCCAGATGGAGATCCGTGACAAGCAGTGTCCCTCAGGGGTCAATACTGGTACCAGTGCTGTTTAATATCTTTATCAATGATATTGACAGCGAGATTGAGTGCACCTTCAGAAAGTTTGGAGATGACACCAAGTGGAGTGCTGTAGTTGCCACACCGGAAGGACGGGATGTCATCCAGAGGGACCTGGACAGACTGGAGAAGTGGGCCTGTGAGAACCTCATGAGGTTCAACAAGGCCACGTGCAAGGTCCTACGCCTGGGTCAGGGCAATCCCTGATTTCAGTACATGATGGGGGATGACATGATTGAGAACTGCCCTGCAGAGAAGGACTTGGGGGTGCTGGTCAATGAGAAGCCCCACATGAGCCAGCAATCTGCGCTTGCAGCCCATAAGGCCAACTGTATCCTGGGATGCATCAAAAAAGCATGGCCAGCAGGTCGAGGGAAGTGATTCTGCCTCTCTGTTCCTCTCTTGTGAGACCTCATCTGGAGAATTGCGTCCAGTTCTGGAATCCTCAATGTAGGAAGCTTTTGGAATGGGTCCAGAGGAGGGCTGCAAAGATGATCAGAGGGTGGAGCACCTTCCTTATGAGGACAGGCTGAAAGAGTTGGGCTTGTTCAACCTGGAGAAGAGAAGGCTCTGAGGAGACCTTATAGCAACCTTCCAGTATCTGAAAGAATGCTGGGAGGGACTGTTTACAAAGACTTGCAGTGATAGGATGAGGAGGAACGGGTATAAACTGGAGAGGAGCAGAGTTAAACTAGACATTAGGAAGAATTTCTTCACCATGAGAGTGGTGAGACACTGGCACAGGTTGCCCAGAGCAGTGGTGGATGCTCCATCCCTGGAGGTGCTCAAAGCCAAGTTGGATGGGGCTTTGGGTAACCTGATCTAGTGGGACGTCCCTGCCCACGGCGTTGGGGTTGGAGCTAGATGATCTTTAAGGTCCCTTCCAACTCTAAATGTTCTATGATTCTATGATCAATCCACCTCTGCCTTCAGCTTTAAATAAAGACAGTACACTTTTGGAAAAGTGAAAAACATTTAGACCTTTCACGAGACATTATTTACACCTAGACAATTTAGCCTTGTGAGCAACTTCATCTTTATTGTTTCTACATGCTTTGATTACACATCATACCTAGGGGATAAAGTCACGTCACATTTGGAAACTGTTCTTTAAGGATAAGAGGGTCCTGAACATCAGGTCTGACAAGATGAAGGTAAGCTGAATCCATTGCATTCTTTCCTTCATCCAAGGTGACTAGAAAAGAGAACTTACAGAGCACATGAAACTTTTTACAATAGCACATACTCCTTTGTTATCAAATTCCAACCAACTTCACATGCCTTAAGTCTTCCAAACCATCCCTCACTCCCCCCAGTCTCACTTCTATTTTTATTTGTTTAAAATAAAGGGATGATGTGTCCATGCACCTCAAAATAACCTACATAATAACCACCATACACCCATGCTAGCTCTGAATTGCAGGCACAACAGAACTAAATATGACTGAAGCAAAACACCTCCTTTACAAACTTTGTTCCTTTGGGGCTATCTTTTATGCAGTTCTGTGTATCTACCTCTGGGATGAAAGACAGTGGCTGCTGCCTCATTTCCCCTAGGAGGTAGCCAGTTCTCTGTCTCCATGTATCATATGGGAAAGTCAGAGTACATTCACTTCCTCACAGGCATAAAGGCAAGCAACAACACCAAATCAAGGCCTTACACATTTACCTTACAACGCAATCACTAAAATCAATGCCACCACAAATAAAAGAAGAAAAACAAAAATCTAAGTTCATAACAGTGTCGTTAATTAATTCACACAGTGAGAGAATAATCTCACCATGACAAAAGCAATGTTTTGTATTTCAATAGTTTCAGTAAAACTGTCATTTGGCAAGAGGCAAAAATCAAGTGATTTTCCAGCTATTTAAACACAAAGCACAGCTTCAAGCTAATTAATGCTGTACCAGACTAGCCAAACTCTAATAAATTTGTACAGTAAAGAGTGGAAAGGGTTTACATAAAAAACATCACTGAGCAAATAATATATGAAAGTGTACTTTACAGTGAATCTAAAGGAGGGAAACAGAATCAAGTAAGTACAATCAAATAAAAACAACTATTCATGTTGCTATTGTGAAGAAGATACACAAACACTGGTTTTATACAGACCTTGATTAACATTGGTCTTTTCTTCCAGAAATTTATTTTCTCCACCAATTAAATACTTTCCTGCCCTAGAATTATTCCATTTATCTTAAGACCACTTTCCTTTCTATTTTACTAAACCTATGGTCCTAACCCCAAAATCCCTTACTATCATGGACAATCCTACCACTTTGAGCATCTTCACATAGTCTTCAACTCTCCTTTTAATGCAAGTAGGATTATCAAGAATATCCTCTTCTCAAAAATTCTCCTTAAAAAGCTTTCCTGTGCTATGATATCTAAAGTAGACAACTCAATGGTGGCTGAACATCTTCTATGTGAAGATGGGTTCCTCTTTCAGGAACCTTATTTGGCATTACCCTTTTCTTTTCTCTCTTCACATCCTCTCATTATACCCTGATAACACAAGTTCTGTCACCTGGTGCTAAAAACAAAAATCACAAAGAAATTACAATCTCTGTTACAACACCAAATCAGCTCTCCAGTGGCTACAGATCCACGCTTTGCAGGTTTGGATGGAAGCAACAACAAAAAAATTGTTCCACCTTTATTTTGCTCTGAACACAGCCGAGCCCCTGCACTTCAACTTTACAGATGAAAACCCAACCTCAGTTATGGCCATGTGTTAGTCAATGCTTTCAGATCCTACACATTCTGGTGCTTTATACTAGGAGCTATTGTTTATAGACAGAAAGAAACCTGCTACAAGCCAGAAGTACTTTATATTGAAAAAGCTACTTTAGCTATTTCTAAAAATTGTAAAAGTTATTAATAATATCCTGGGCCTAATACTCAAATTGATTAATGTTGACAGATTATTCTGTCAACAAAGCTATCACTGAGGAACTGACAAATTCAGTGTTGATGTCAGCAGCCCATCAGTTCTGACCAAATGGCTGGTAATGCTTTATACTGCAAGTACATAACTCTTATTTTAAAAGAATGTAAGGATGTCAATGGACTGGGGAAGATGAAAAGGGAAATGCTAAGGGGATAAAAAAGTTTACCATTTCTCGCAGCTGAACCATAACTACAATATTACTCTTTTAACAGGTTGCCTACATTTATGCCACTCCACGAGATGAGAATATTTTACTTAAGGCCTATTTACTTGTAGGGAAGAATTGGAGCTCTTCACTAGGTACAGATAGACCTAAAAAGTCCATCAGAACTGAATTTCTTGTAGGTTTCATCAGCAAATACCTTCACCTCTGCAGAAGAGAGCACCATGCCCTTTGCCAAGTTTAACTGACTAAATTCACATTGGCATTTTTAAATACGTAAGTTCAAAAGAAGCAGCAGGTACGATCTTCAAGATCTAGGACTATTAACACTTAGTTAACATAAAGGGAAAGGTCAGACACTTCAACAAAAGAGAAATAAGTAGCAGTAACCAATATTTCATGGCACAATTTAAGATACTGGCAATTCTACTTATACCATTGAAGGTCCTTTCTCTGTCAACAAGAACAACAATACAATTACCTATCTGCAGAAGACTTAATAGATTAGACAAACAAATACTGACTCAAATGTAACTTCCAAATCTTACTGCTGACCTTCTACTAGCTGGTCCAAGGAGGAAATCTTTTTGGAGCCATCAATTGTGTAGATTGTTCTCACTCCCTGGGGCAGATTCACATTGTCAGACAGAGTTCGGGTCAGATCAGCCAGGAGAGCTTCAAAGGATCTAAACCGGTCAGGGGAGATGGCATATACAATCCCTTTGAAATACCGGTCTCCATTACGGTAGAAACGAACTTTCTTGGCTTTTTTCTCAGAACTCAGGGTCTGTAGAGTACGGGTTCGGTAAAAGCTGCAGTGAGCACTGTGAGTAGGGCTGGGCAAACCATTTACCCGGGACCCTCTGCCATATCGCTGCGCTTTATCACGCTCATCAAAATGCTCCAGCTCCATATCTCTCCCAAAGGACATTTTGAAGTTGAACCTAAGGGATGCACAAGAGAAGAGAAAAAGTTTAGGAAGCTAACACATTTTAAGGGAGTCCACTTTGAGACTTCACACCTTATACATGGCACTGCACACACAGTTCATTTTACACACATGTTCATTTTATAGGTAACTCTCTTGCCACACCATAAAACCTAGTTTATGAGTTAGGCTTTTATACACCATAGAAATGCCACTCACAAAACAAACCACTAACAATACACAAACATTATGAAGTGTCTGTTCAAATTCAGTAGGAACTCTGAAACTGAGGTGAGGAAGTTGAGCTACTGGAAAAAAAGTTCAAATGCATCAGATTTCTATTTTCCTCATGTTATATTCAGGCGATATTTGAGTCCAGTCTACCTTTTAGACCATTCACTCCCACTAAACTATTTGTTCCAACTGTGTTCTCAGAGGTGCCATTTCAGAAGGGGAACCATTTGCCAGCAAGTAGGTGACTAAGAACTTCTCGGAGAACTGATGTTGTAGGTTGGTGATGAGAATGAAGACTACCACTACCTGTAATTGGACTTCATGGGTACCAAGCCCACCCTCCAGAAGTTCTTGACCATTGGTTTCCCTACAACCTCAGCTTCATAATAAATTACTTCAATTGTCCCTGTGCATGTATTTGACATACTCTGAACCAACAGGAGTGCTCAAACATCAAGGAATATAAAAAAATCGAACCAAAAAAAAAGAAAATTAGAAGATAGGAAGCCAATATTACTCAGTCAGCAAGGCATTCTAGTGATACATGTAATAAAATTTGCAAGACGTGTTATTAATACCCGATGTCTAATATTCAAACTGATTACTGCTGACAGCTTCTTTCGCCTACAAAACTATCACTAAAGGAGTGATAAATTCAGCGTCGAGGGGCAAATAACCAACTGGCTTCTCCCATGTTTGACAGTGACAAAACCCCGCAAGCTCTGACCAGCATGATCCCATTTGTTCAATAAAGTTCACACAAATGGAAATTCACATGTTCTGAAATGAAATCAAGGAGGTAGCTACTTGTGTTCCTTTTTATTACCCACACAAGAATAAAGACTTCTATTGTGACTATACACTAAATATAAACTGCACATTAATCTTCACAAATAAAAGAAACAAAAATACGAAGAAAAAAAAAGAGAGAATGTCCAAAAGATCATGAAGTTCAAAGCACATATCTTTTAATTTACGAAACATCTAGATTTGCAGTTGTCTGTGGAACAGTGAAGCACAGTAAGCTTATTTATAGTACAGATACACAGGCCTTAATTAGAAGTGGTCTCTCATTGATTTCCAATAAAATAAAAGAAAAATAACAGCAAACACAAGCTTTGTTACAGCCACTCATAACTGCATGACCATTAAGGAAAAAAAATATATATTCAAACCAGCTGTAAAACAGTAGAAGGAAATACAGAAAGACTGAGAGATGGTTTTCAGGTTACAGAACTCTGTATTAAACCAATGATTATACAGCTGGATCCTGATGCTGCAGAGCTGTAGGGGATACACTCAGCAACTTCTCAGAACTGTTCATGTGCTTGACTACAAGAAGCACCTAAGGCTAAGCACTGCAAGTGTGGGGCTCTGGCAGAGATTATATACCCTGCTTCAGTTACAGCTCAGTTCATTTTGTTACACTGGCACAGGATCAAGTTCTTATGTATATATTCAAGATTTATATTTGTAAGTACTTTAAAGATACATAATGTATATATATTGCGAGGTATATATTGTATATACATATACATAAAAGACTATGTTTTTCCTCCTCAGTGTATATACACACATACACCCCACTCCAGTGAAAAGAACATTTGCTGTGGCATTTCACTAACATTTATCCCTGGGTTAAATACAAAATACCACTTAGTGGCCACAGCTTAGGATCAAGATAACAACATCAACATTTCCACGTTACAAAAAAATAAGTCAGTCGTTTTATTTCATTTCTAATTCCCGTGAGAACCCCAACTGACAATTCAGAAGCTGTATCTCAAAAGCAATGCCTGTGCCAAGAGAAATGCGGTTTTGTAATGTCTGCGGTTTCATTTGCTCAAATCATCTCAAACACACACACAAAAAAAAGGGGAAAACATGATGCCATGAAAATGTCCTTTTTAAAGAGACTTTCAGCTGTATTAATTTTCCATGGGGGGAGGAAGAAGTGGGACTCATTGCCCTTTCTTCCACACACTTAAGCTTTAATCAATAATGGCTGTAATTCCCAATTACGCCCTTTAATACAGAAACAGGGCTCTCCTTGAGCGCCAGTCCTACTATTGACAGAAAAAGCATGTTCAAACCACAAGGTTAGAGCAGACAAAGAAATCCTAAATAACTTCATCTGATCGGATGTTTCCGTGGGTCCGCGTGTGGATCTTTACTGGAAGACACCGGGATACAGGAAAATGAAGGGACACGCCCCTGGAAAACCACCATGCCCAACATTTCACTCCCTATGCATCTGTTAGAAACGTCTTTATGATGCAGGTGCGGGTGAGCGATTGCACAGAACAATCATACACGCTGACAAAGAAAAAAAAAAAAAAAGAAATGAAAAATCCGCATCCCCCAGCGCTGCGGCGGGGACGCAGCCAGCACCGTCCAGAGGCCGAGCAGCTGCCCGGCTCCCGTGTCATTCCCGGGGGGGAACGTGTCCGCGGGCTGCGGCGGCCCCCGGAGAAGCGGCTCCATCCCGCGGGGGTCGCGAAACGCGCCCGAGACGCCAGCAGCCCGCGAGGGAGGCTCCCAGCGCATCGGCTGCGGGGAACCGGGGGAAGCGGAGGGGACCGAGGGAGGTGGTCTCAGCCCCGGGGAACACGGAGCTCCGACGGGGAGGCTCCGGCAGCCCCCGCCGCCCCGCACGGGTGCCTCGCAGCACCGGGTGCCTCGCAGCACCGGGTGCCTCGCAGCACCGGGTGCCTCGCAGCACCGGGTGCCTCGCAGCACCGGGTGCCTCGCAGCACCGGGTGCCTCGCAGCACCGGGTGCCGCGCCCCGCGGCCCCTGCCCGGCGCTTACCTGCTCGCCGCAGCCCGGCCGGCACCTCCTCCCGCAGACCTGCCGGAGAGAAGACGGGGAGCGGCCAAAGGGGCGGCAGCTCCCTCCCTCCCCTCCCTTCCCCCCCCCCCCGGGCGACCTCCCGCCCGCAGCCGCAGCAGTTGCCGCAGAAAGCGGCTCCGCTGCCTTTGTTACGCCTCCCCCGGCTGGAGCGCGCTGCTGGGGAGCCCGGGCTGCAGCTGCTTCGCCTTTCTTCTGCCGCTGCCGGTTGCAGTGATTTGCATTAGCCCGGCCCTCATTGAAATGCGGCTCTTCGCACCGGCCTCTCTCCGGAGGGCGGCGCCGCCGCCTCCCCCTCTCTCCCTCCCTCCCTCCCTCCCTCCGCTCCCCCGGCGCGGCGGCGCCCGGGCCCGGCCGGCAGCCCCCGGGGGATTCGAGGCCTTCACTGCGCCCCGGGGACACCCGGCCCGGGGTCTGGATAAGCGCCTTTGCCGAGCGGGTCGCCTGGCATCTCCGTGAGGTTCGGCCGCTCCCCAGAGCCCCGTGAAAGGGCTTGTGTGCTGAAGGTGGGATTGATGTGGATTTGAGGTCCTGAAACTGGAGCCAGGCTTCCTCACACTGCTCACATGGCTGTGTCTGACCTTTTAGGCAACTAACACAGAATCATAGAATCACTACGTTGGAAAAGACGCACTAGATCATCAAGTCCAACCATTCCTATCAACCACTAAACCATGACCCTCAGCACCTCATCCACCCGTCTTTTAAACACCTCCAGGGAAAGTGACTCAACCACCTCCCTGGGCAGCCTGTTCCAGTGCCCAATGACTCTTTCCATGATTTTTTTTTTTCCTGAAACTCCCCTGGCAGAGCTTGAGGCCATTCCCCTGTAATCTGGGAGAAGAGGCCAGCTCCCTCCTCTCCACAACCTCCTTTCAGGAGGTTGTAGGGAGCAATAAGGTTTCCCCTCATCCTCCTCAAAGCTAAACACCCCCAGCTCCCCCAGCTGCCCCTCGTAAGACTTGTTCTCCAGCCCCCTCATCCATAGATGCTACAGTTTTTATGCTTAAATTTCCAGAAGATGCATTTGCCCAAAGGCATCTCAGGCTTCATCTGACTGAACTTGCTCCTCTTGTACTCCAGCCCCTCAGGTCTTGGAGCAGGTTTGCTAAGTCAACCTCTGTACAAAAATTCGACCTTAACTGATGCTTTGTGTTCAAAGGCTTGGTTTCCTTCTAATGTAAAAATTTCAGTGGTTAAAAACATTCTAGAGGTAAAGGACCTGGTTTGCTTTCCTTTGTGCAGCAAGGACTCCGGCGCTCTTCTTCTTGTCAGGTAAACAGCTCACAGTCCAGGGGGACATGGAAGGGAAGAAAACACAGTCTGTCCCTTCTGCTGAAGCTGCTCCACTTTGTACTCTGAAAGAATTAAAAATGCATTAGATCAGAGAGAGTGAATTAAGTCTGTAACCTCGTGGTTATGGCACTCAGGAAGGACAAAAGATGACTTTGTTTGTCTTTATTAAGGATCATTTGTATGTCTCATATCCACAAATCCCAAAATGATTAGTGCAACAAGGACTTAAGCCCAGGATGCCCTGCTCCCATTGATAGACCTCTGGTCAGAACAGAGGCTCCTGCTTAATCTGTTTGAAGGCAGATGAAACCTTCAGTCTACGAAAACTGTAAGAGGCTCAAAAGAAGTGGATGGAGCGTGCCCTTTTTTTTCTATTTCCCTAGGACACTTGACAGACAAGCAGTTAGGAGACAGGAGATTCCCTAAAGAGGAAAATTAATTGTTGCTGTATCTCCATGATCCCGAAAGAGTTCTTCAGTCATTAAAGTATAGAGCAGAAACAGAAGTCTTCTGGCTACGCTTGTTTCCTTGACTTTTGAAAGAGAAACGAGCACCTTAAGACTTCAGGGAGACCTCTGCTCAAAGAAGTAATATCACTAAAATACCTGAACATCAAAGAGATTCAGAATTCAATGTACAATTCTGTCCTCAGTAAAATCTTACCACCTAGCTTAGTTTTTGTAGATCTTATTCTAAGTCATGAAATTCTTTCTCTGTGATGAATGGATTGTGCTGAGGCACTTTGCTAAACATTCCCATTTTTCAGATGTGACTTCCTAAGAACTGAGTACCTCCACGTTGAGTATTGCACCAGCTATGTTGCTTTTTAGTCTATGGGTTTTGAAAATCTCTTGCTCAGTGTCTAGACATAACATATACGGCAATATTGGTTATGTTGGTGTATTTGACTGGAGAATGGAAACTAATTTCAGGGGAATTCTGGGTACCTCGCAATAGAAATCTATTCTTTACACAACTTCTTTTGCAGATCAACAATCAAATAAAATAAGTCCTGACAGTATTACATTATAAGAAAAAACAGGAGATCGCAAAGATTAGAGACTGAAAAGACCATCATGGTCCTGACAAAGGATTGTTCTTTAACATTCTTCAGTGCTGTTTTGTCTCGATCATTTTAAATGTCTCAGCTTCCTAAAGGAGACATCTCTTCAAAGCTGAATTCCTCCAATTATAAGGAATTTTTTTCTGATGATCAGGTTAATGGAATTTTCTTATGTTTCAACTCATTACTTTAACTATAGTACCCTGTGTTCACGTACATAATTTATTTCTCCCATTGGTGTTTACATCTTCCTGACATGTTTTATTTATGTCTAGCCTAAGTGTGCAAAATATTTCACAGTTGTTCAAGAAAGAACTTCACTCTGATTATGGTTTAAAAAGAAGGTCAAAAGAATACAATTTAAATCAAAACTAAAGTGTAAACCTAATACGGCACTATCTTTTAAAGTGTATTACTTTATTTACTTACAGTTTTTGTGTTTAACATGAAGATGCAACACAATACCATGCAGTCTGTTTGCCTTTGTCAACAAACACTTGCTGTGCTTTTCTTCTGAAAGTGCTTTGGAAGATGCTTTCCCTTTACATTTTTTCATGGATTTGTCCACAGCGTAAATTGAAACAGTGCCATTCTAAATCTAAACAGTTTCAATAGTTATATAGTTGCCTTGTTAAAAGAGCATGCTGTTCCATAATACAAATTTTTCGTTCCTTGTTGGACAGTCTTTGGAATATTGTGCATTTCCTGCACCCTCTGTAATGCGTCCTTGTAAACTGTGATACAGTTACTTTTTAATCCCGCTTCGGATAAAGTCGGTAACTTGGACTTCTCAAGTTATTGTTAATCTGTTATTGTTAATCAGATTTTTCAGATCTAACAGTATTCCAACAGTGCTTTTCTGAACATTTCTAATTTTTGAGCACCTCAAATGCGTACCGTACAATTGGATACAGTTGTGTCACCACCCAGCATCCAAAGGCTGCATCAAATGCCTCAGAACATCTTTCTGGGAGATTCTCTTTAGTTGGCTAACCACTGTGACCCCGCAATCCTTTTCAGAGTCACTGCTTTCCAGGACACAGTCTCCAGTCTTCGAAATGTGACCTACATTCTTTGTTCCTGCTGAATGACCTTGTATTCAGCTGTCTGAAAAAGCATGTTCAAATGATCCTGGCTTACTAAAGGATGTCAATTTCCCTGCAGAAAAACTGTTTTTTCTTTGCATTATTTAGTGCTTTATGCATTTTATGTCATCTGCAAATTCCACCATTATTGCTATTAAATATTCCTTCAGATCACTCATAAATTTATGTAGTAGCAGAGGACAGCATTTTCTGTGAACTACAGCTGAATCCCTCAAGACAGCGGCATCAAGAGTGTGTTTAGAGCTCATTCCACTTCATGTCAGAGAGGCACTCCGCTCTCAGGATGCCAAACCAGACCATGGGAACTGGTGCTAGTGCAGTTGCAGATGCCCGTTTCGGCAAACAGTGTCTGCTAGCTCCCAGCAGGGATCTGAGCAACTGGAGCTGCACCAGCCAGCTGGGCACGGCAGAGGCATGGGGTGGGGTGGCAGAGCCCTGGCACCATGCACCAGAAACACATCAGGCAAAAGTCACTTATGAAAAACGATGGAACTCTACAAATTCTTCGTGAATTACTATAGGGGTAGCAACTGGGTGTTTATAGTTACTTTGGAGATCTGTCATTTAGTCATTTTTTAATTAATTATTATATGTTACACTGATTTTATATAATGCCAATGACTTTATTAGATCCCTGTACTGCTGTATGTTTGGTCCTTTACAGAAGCATATCTCAAGGCAGTCACCTTTATCAATCATATTCAGCAGTCTCACTCAGAAAGCTACTCAATTTGACTTGCTCATTGACATTAATTACACCATCATTTCTGTACTGATTATACAACACATCAGGCCTTCGGTATTTTACCTGCCATTTATTCCAGCATAGCTAGAATTACATAATCAAAGTCATGTTTTTTACGTTGTCCAGATGGAAACCTGGCTTTATCCAGGTTTTTAATACTTAATTTTCTTTGGTTTCTTGAATGGCAACATAAAACAGGCAGACCAATAATAAATTGTTGCTAAACTACCTGTGTATTAAAAATGATTTGCATATTATTTCAGGGAAAACATAGAGTATTCATGACTGGGATGGGACTGCATTATGCAGAAATATTTATTGAGTCCTTCTGTCTGTTCTCCATTGTTATTGACGATTTATACTGTTTGCTTCTATAACAGACCTATGATTTTTCTAGGATTACTTTTGTTCACAATGTATTTTTTTTAGTTCCTCCTTGTCCTCAGTATTTCTGGATGTAAAATTTCTCACCAATAATTTCTCATATGTCTCTTTTGGATATTTTGCTTGTCCAGACTTACAATAACAAGTAAAACATCTTCACTATGTTATCTGTTCTTCTGGATTTCTCTCTAGTAAGGATATATTTAAGAAAAGACAATATCCTCTCTAACTGCACAATGAGATTTTTTTTTATTTGGTAAAATCATTCGCTGTTAAAGACTATTTATCTGTTTCATTTATTTCCTTGTAACTAACTTCTTCAAGAAATTAATCCTCTTAAAAACAGACTCTAGACCAGGACTTAACTCTCTTTGGATATAGCAGATATAATTGCACGCTGGTCATTGGATAAAACATAGTTATTCCTACATGTCTGTCTACTGCAAAGAGGTCCTATTATTAAGTGAACATGTTTTGTATTGGAAAATTGTGATATTTCACTTTTTGATACTCCATGGATATTTTAACTGTGTCAATAAGAGACCTCCAGCACTTAGGTCCCTTTTTTTTTCAGATATTGTTGAGCTGTTTCAGATACTATTACTTCAGATATTATTAAAGGCATGTCTAAAAAGCAGTTCATATCTGATATGATTTCCTTGCAACAAATTGAACCTAAACCCCTCTCATTTGGGATTATCAATTATAAATAAGCCATCCAGGTGGCAGACCAAATCCTACCTGGTAAACGGCTCTGTCCATCTCCAAAATGTTCCCCATCATCATGTAGCATAGCAAGATACATATCTGAGTAAACCATTATTATCATCTTTCTCCTTTCCAGGTTGCCAGGAAGCTGAATTAGAATAATTCTGAAGTGCAGGATCTGAATTTTTGCTGGTCCTTGGGTCAAACTAATTAAAGTAATTGATATTCTTTGCTGACTGCTAACCTTCGACAGAAGCATTTTAAATAATTTAGAATATGCATGTTCAGAATAACCTCAACTCAGTCTCAGCAGTATGCATAGGTTCTAAGCTGAGGATTTGCAGACTGTCTTTTTCATTTTGAGAGAAAGCTGTAATGTTTTATGAATAGAAATGCCTAAACTGTACACATTTTTTTCAATGGCCTAAGAACAGCTTATGTGTAGTTTTGTTTACCAGTTTTGTAAAAATAAGTTAGAGGGACTGGGGTTGGAACATAATTTTTAGAAACAGTATTTTTAAAAAGGGCCTGAATCCTGAAAGAATTTAGAGGGTGAAATTCTGCACCAACTACTGGCACTTTTGAAGTAAATTCCTGAATAATTTTTTTTCCATGGAGGTCTTGTCAATCAGAAGAGGGTTGGAACATCACAGTAGCCCACAGATTTTGTGAAGAGAGGGAGGGATAGACTTTAGTTCATTCTGAGGAAAATAATCAGCCAGTGTGTCCCAAATCACTAAGGGATGTATGAGGGGCATTACACAGGAAACAACAGGGGAAATCTTAGATCATTCAAAGAGGAGAAATGGAAAGATACTAGTGACATAGGAGGTGTCTCAAATTTTCATTGTATAGGAGTAGTTTTCTTCACCTTCTAGATGCCACTTTTTGTGATGCACTGGCCATATGAGGTTGTCCAGCAGTATCCGCTGGGTTCCACACCTCCTATTACAAGGAAAATCAGATCCTTTGGGCAGCATATATCTTTTCTGAGTGGGGATTTAGAAGCCATGCTCTCTCGCAGTTCGTTTTTAGGGGTGTAAGCCACTAGCTGTTGTTTTAACTAGACTACCACTTCTCTCCTCATGCAGGTTGTGTATGGAGGGATCCTGAGTACTGCTTATGTGGTCTGAAAATACTCCCTTACTGATGGTCCTTCCACTCAATCATCCTATGACTTAACACAACAGCAGACAGAATTGATTTCATGACATTTAATTAAAGATTTACCTACATTAAGGCTGAAAGTCCAGTTCTCATTAGTTTAGAGGAGATTCAACCTCCAAATGATCATGGTAACCTTAAAGATTTCAGCTTGTCTATTACCATTAGTACATAGTAAGTAGTAACTATTGATTTAATATGCTGAGCAACAAATAATTTCATCTCCAAATTGCTGAAAATATAAGGTCTAGAGAAGTGCTCTTTAATAACATCTCTGTTGGTGCTAGTTCAAGTATGCTTAGTCCCCATAAAGTTGTGCACTGCTGTAGAGTTCATCGGGTAAAAGACAAACAAAACGATCATAGATCTCAAACCAAACCACCATATTGCTAAAAGACAATGATGGTAAATATGCAGGCAATGTAGTTTTGTGTATAGAGTGACTTGATTTAATTAGCAATGTCACTGTAAAAGTAGTTGTGACTCTTGTGGTAACATGGCTTACATTGAAATCAGATCAAAGTATAATATTCCCATAGTCATCACAGATTGTATTGGAGATAACCAAAACAATATGCACAGAGGAAAAAGAATGAAAGTTAGAGACTCTCTTTGAGATAAACTAAACAGCTAGTAAATGGAGAAGGCAAGCAGACATAACTGACAGTCTTCTCTTCTTCTCCCAAGGAAAGAACTTAAATGCCTCAGAGTTTAGAAGCCTAGATACAAAACTAAAATCTATCCAACATATTACACCTCTGGACAGTTCCAGGTACCTTCATTTCTACTACAGCAAACCAGAATTACCCCAAAGTTCATTAAGAACTTAACCTTGAAAACTCTTGAGCAAGTCTAAATGACAGTGATCTGGAATGATTCAAAATTAAAAAGAGTGGCTATGTATGATTGCTCATTAGAAAATGTAAGGCAAAAGCTCTTGGCTGGAGTAGATAGATGTTTTCTGTCATTTTAAAACCCTGTGGACTATCAGCTTAGTCCTTGGATAAGAAATAGGGTCATTGTTGTCTATACAGTAATCATGTTTGCATGGGGAAACTAATGAGGTTTAGAAGAGAAGAGGGTGGCTGGCAGTTCTGCATCACTAGATAACTCTTTTTCTGTTTGTCCATGTGGCTACATTTTGAAAGTTTAGGTGCAGTCAATGTGAAATATATTCACATATAGCCTTAAACATGATTTTTTATTTAAAGAGACTGTTACCATTAATAGCCAGAAAGAAACCAAACACAAATCTTAAGATTACATTTGAATTATTGTTGTTAGGAAAGAAAGTAGTATTAACCAAATTAATCCACATGCTCTTAGGTGGTAACAAAGCAAACATAATTTACCTTGAAAGTGGAATTCAAAGTCCTCTGTTTTGAAGAAGTAATTAATTTTGCTTTAGTATAGGAAGGTTTAGCTTAAAAAATCCCTTGAAAATTTATGGAGGGCTGTTTTACATAAACAGAATTACACTCTTTACAGCTTTAAAATAAAGAACCTTAAATCATTCATGGTTTAAGTTTGCAAAGCTGCATCAAAACAGGTCCCTGTGGAAAACCAGCATTTTTTAATCTTAACAGTTAATTGAAGGTACTGCAATAGATAGTGACATTAAAATTTCTCTTTTCTTTCTTCCCTTTTGGATGGTGTAGGCCTAGGAGAAATTGCTTCCAAACAGTTATTCTTTTTTTTTATTTCCTCAGTTTAATTTTATC
This sequence comes from Clamator glandarius, assembly GCA_033459285.1. Taxonomy (NCBI): domain Eukaryota; kingdom Metazoa; phylum Chordata; class Aves; order Cuculiformes; family Cuculidae; genus Clamator; species Clamator glandarius. The sequence goes on from JAUNZM010000411.1 coordinate 441,879, forward strand.
GGGTTTATTCCATTTTAAATTGTCTGCACAACAGAAACCCCACTAGTCAGTTTAAAAAATGGCTGAGTTTTTTTATGCTCTGGAATGCTACTGTGGAAGGAATCAGATGTTAAGTAGACATGTGGAGCTACCATGGATCCAGAAGCAATAATGGATGCTATTTTCAGTGATTTTTTTGTTTTAGTCTTGTTAATTACACAGTTATCAGAGAAGTGGAAGATCTTTTCCGTTCTTTCATTTGTCAGGGTTTTTCAGATATTTCTTGTTCCTTGATAAGATTTCCTTTGTAAGAGACCTCTCACAGTGATGTCAGTATTTCCATGGTAAATTAAAGGTTCTCCTGTGAAGCTAGATGAGAAGTGAAATGTTCATTTCTCACTCCATAACAGTGCTGTCTAGTGTGAAGATAACATCTCATTTTCTAAGTGATAAGTTATTTTGAGTGTTGAAGAGTGACCAGTGTCATGGTTGCAGGGAAAGCTTCAACTAAATTCTATTTTGGTGACTCCCAAGTCTGCCTTTATTTATCCTCTGTGGAATGTTGCAGTTCTCCTATCCCTCAGTCAGCCGCAGAGCTGATGGTTGAATGAGTTTGATTACCTTTGGGATTCTGTATCCAGTAGAACTGTATAGTGTCACACAATGAACCAGATCCTGCCTCTCCTCTGTCTGTACTTCAAGTATCCACGTTGTGTAAAACTTTGCTTTCTTTCTTGATCATTTTTCTCAGATGATATCCTAGATCTGCAGTTCTTTCCTTCCTTCCTTCCTTCCTTCCTTCCTTCCTTCCTTCCTTCCTTCCTTCCTTCCTTCCTTCCTTCCTTCCTTCCTTCCTTCCTTCCTTCCTTCCTTCCTTCCTTCCTTCCTTCCTTCCTTCCTTCCTACTTTCCTCTCTTCCTTCCTTCCTACTTTCCTTTCTTCCTCCCATCCTCCCTCCCTCCTCTCAGATGTGCCAGACACATCTTAAATCATACAGCAATCTTTAATGCTCTCTCATGCACAAAAGGAGATAATCAAGGAATGTATGAAGATGCAAAAGATGCAAATCCTTGTTAAAAATGAGGTATGGTTTACTTTGCAGGAGAAATAAAGCTTTTAGAGACAGTTATTTTAAAACAACCTAAAGATATGTTTATATTACTTTAAGACTATTTTAAGACTTACAGTTTTGTGATGGCCATCTTTGAAGCCTTAGTCTTATCCAAATATCCCAAAAGCGTTGACTATGTCTCCGTTTTGGTTTAGCAAACTTCTGTCGCGGTCAGGGCAATCCACAATGGCCAAAAGACCATCTTTATTGATTTTACAAGACTTTTTATACCCTTTCCTGAGCTGTGCGTCCATGCACAATTGGTTTTGCTAAAGACCGACAGTTCATAATTGGACAACTCCTTCTCAATTGTAACTTCATAATTGGGTGATTCCACCGGCGGCCTGGTAGCTTCCTAATCTTGTTTACTTGGCTCTTCTTGGTGCCTTCCAGCTTCTCAAAGGCATCTACTCAGGGCCAATGTTTAAGTTCACACACTCTAACTCCTTGGACCAGCCGAGGTTTCCCACAAACTTGCTCATGCCTCTGTCCATTTACAGGGTCCATTTTTACCCTGATATCATTCCTTCAGCCTGTGTTCTCAAGCTTTGGTCTTTCTGGTCTCATCTGCTCAGATAGAGTCATCAGAGCCTATGGCTCTGGTCATTGACCCTCAACAGTAGGTATGTCAGAGCAGCTATATGGAGAAAAGTTCTTCTTTTCTGACTGTTTCCTCTGGCAGAGTGCTGCCAGATCAGTCCTAATATAGCAAGCATCCCATCAACCAAGCAATACACATACTCCTTCTCAGAACAGCACTAAATTTAACATGGTCATTAAAAAATGCTGCTAGGGATTCATCTCACAGATCTGCTGCTATTCTGCTGCCTACAAAATAAAAGACTAGCACACCATCTTAATTATGCCAAATAATTATGAGTTACAATCAGAGGCTTTTAAGATACATTTACTCCATAAACTGAGGGGAGCATAGGAAAAAAGGAGGGAATTAAAATGAAGTTACTAATAAAGCTGAGATTTTCTTTACTGTGCACGTTACCATGTCAACCTAAGTTATGAAGCATCACATTTGAGATCTATTCAAGATCCCTTCAAAAGCTTAGCAACTAACCAGGATGTTATAGATGGATTTTCAGCTGATTTTGGCATCTTTTGCATGATGAATGCTACTTAATCACATTATTTTTCTGGTTTAATATCAAATACAACTGAGCAAATGTTTAATTATATCCATGCAGATGGTTTATTATGTAAGAGGTAATTACTTGTCCCACTTTGAAAGTACTAAATCATGCAGAAAACATGAGGCTCAATCATTTTAAGACAGCAAGTAAATTAATATAAATTATTATTTCTTGTGCATAGCAGAGAAAAACATGCAGCCTCACTAACCTGTCTATGTATTATTTTCAGATGGTTTAACTATGATCCTTTTAAGTCAATACACGGATATTTCCTCTGTTCTAGCTTCCTTCTCCAAGTAATCATAGCTTCCACTGCTGTCTGGCAGCAGTCTAAAGCCTTTCAGTGAAAACTGAAGCAATGTACAATTTGTCAGGCAGTCCTTCAGAAAAAGCACTTTTCTTTATCCTTAAGTACTTAGATGTATTCAGTGGCTTTTAGCATAGTTTGCTATTTAAAATATCTTACATATGCTACAAAGGTGTGTTAGTTCCAGTTTCAACATCCTATATATTAGGGTTATATAAGCTAGTACACAACAGAAGTTGGTAGATAGCAGCTGTTGAAGAATTAAAACTTTTTTTACCTGTTTCTCATGTTAGATGGGCTATTTAAATATGTCTGCAGAGCTAAACGTGCAAAACAATACCTCAAAAGTAAAATAAAAGTATCAGCCAGGAGTCTGCATTCTTAGTAAAGAACCTAACCTTATTTTACTTTTTTAGTAAAATTCTGTATCAAATTTGCAAAAAGGGAATAAATCCAGAAGAACTGATAAACCTATTGCACAACACCGTAATAATCACTTAGCTAGGTCAAGGTCTATGATAATGTAAGTGATTCAACACAGTTTAACATCAGATGCAGAAGGTTCCCTCACACTCAAAGCAGATGGTAATTCCATTGTTTCCAGAGCAGCAGAATGAATAGAATCACTAGCACATCTTGCCTATATTGATTCTTTGATGTCCAATGGCAAACAACCTTCTTAACCTGTTCCTCGGCACAGACAAAAATACTCTTTCTTCATACCTAGATATCTAATTTCATAATAACATAAAGAATTCAGCATACTTGAGCTTTCTCCTCTTGTCTAATATGATTACAGTTTCCAGTGGCTGCAAGTGATCAGGCGGCCGCCGTTGGATACAGCTTGCTCACCAAGGGCAGCAATTTGGCAGTGATCCTCCAGAGAGTCTGAAGAGACTGTGGGGGAGGATGGATGGTCCCCTCCTCAGCACTGCCAAAAATATGTTGGAAGTTCAGACAACCAAATGTAGTGCTCAGGTCGCCAGTATTACCTCCATACTTTAGTTGAGCTAATTTTTAATTGAGCCTCCCTGAATTTTCTGAGTTTCACATCCTTAGAAAATAAAGCTAAACCATTGCAGAAAACCTGTGTCTTAGCAAATGTCTGCTGAATGCATCCATTGATGTAATACCTGTGCTTTCCTTGGCCAGCTCAGCACATTCCCTAAATATCTGTAATCGTAGAGATTAGTGGAAATCTGGAAAATTGTCTTCCTTTTCCTCCTTCATATTCCATAATGGAAGCAGAACTACAGAATAATCAACACTCTCCTCTGTCTTACTGAAGTTATGTGACATTCACAGGCAGATACCATGCAGTATCATAACCCGACTGCCTACTAGTTACTCAAATGTGTAATTCTTAGACTGTGTCCTAGGGATCTTATTTTTTTTCTGCTGATTGGAGATACTGGATACAGAAATAGTCCAGTAAACAATGAGTACATCAACCCAGGAGTTACCTACAAGTTTTGCTCTTTTCTGTTTTCTCCACTTTCCATTGTCAAAAGGAAAGGGGAGAAAGAGGGAAACAGAAGGAAAGGGTAAAGGCTGATTAGAAAGAAAGAAAAAATCAGAACAGTTACTTTTCAATTGTGTGAATAATTTCGAAAAATTTACCTATAGAAAAATAGGTGCTTTTGACAGACTTATGAGTTAGAGGCTGACTGCTGTATTTTGCAAGGGAGATGAAGTGTCCCTAAACAAACTACGGCCAAACTCTATAGTAAGATGAATACTTGAGTGTCTGGGATAAAAAAATGCTTTTTCCTCCTTTCTCATTAGAAAGGGATTGCTTCATTGTTGCTGGACATACGTAGTCCTTCAGCTTTCGCACTGCCACTTACAGTGTAGTGCAAAGCTGGAAGAATTGCCCTACATTCAGTGTCTTTTCTGTGGTTCTGTCTGTGTGAAAAACCATGAAAAATACAGGAAATAATGTAATAACCATTTTTCTAAACTTTGTGCAGAGTTCACAGTGTTTGTACTTTTTCATTCTCAAACCAGAGAGGACACACAAAGCTTCTGGGTGACAAAGAATAAAACAAGCACAAAGCTGGATGAAGAAAAAGAGGGAACAAGATAAAGATGGCCCTTTAAAATCTGTGTTGCATGTAATAGTATTATGACTGTGTCTGAGGATAGGCATGTAAAAGGTCACTGGCCTTATCAGTGGGAATGTACACTCTCATGTATCTGCTATCATATGCTCTCACAGCTATGTGCAAGATAAAATGAAAATTGCAATTACAAGTTTTAAAGATCACTAATTACTGCCCATGTTTGGTCAACCTCATTTGTATTTTGGTGTGCCAACTTAAAACAATGAGGTGCAATATGTCCTCCAAACTGTAAGTAAAGTTTATGAGATGATACCCTAAACAAATAATAGGTTTTTTCTGATGTCCAGCCTGAGCCTCCCCTGGCGGAGCTTGAGGCCATTCCTTCTCGTCCTGTCCTCTCTCACTTGGCAGAAGAGGCCAGCTCCCTCCTCTCTACAACCTCCTTTCAGGTAGTTACAGAGAGCAATAATGTCCCCCCTCAGCCTTCTCAAGGCTAAAAAAACCCAGTTCCCTCAGCCACTCTTTGTAAGACTTGTTCTCCAGCCCCTCACCAACTTCATTGCTCTTCTCTGGACACACTCAGGACACTGGGTATAAATATCCTTCTTTTTCTTCTTAGTCCCAGTTTAGATTGCAAACAAGGAGTTCTTCCTCTTGCAATTATTATTTTATGTGTAGACCATTAAGTCATTTACAAAATTAATAGTTTGTATTATCCTAGCATTACTATACTAACTGTATTACTGGAAATTGACATTTGCTGTTAATCAGACCAGTAGCCTGTGGAAATTTGTACTGTGTGACATCAGGAAAGACAGGTATGTCTGCACACTTTTCTCTGCCTCTCCCTACTAACCACTCTGGAAACTCTGTAAAGACAAAATGCTCAGGCCTTAGTAGAGGAAACGCAGTGTGTCTTGCCACAGCCAGTGGAAGGTAAACCCTTTACCTTTCTGGTAATACAGTTCTGAGTTAAAGGACTCAATACAGAATTATGATATCAAGTCTGTCTGAAGTAATGACGGACAGCACCTTCTCAGCTTAGTTTCTACCCTGGATGCTTTAATCAACTTGTCCATCACCCCACTGGGCCGCTGTGGTCCTTAGCCATTGTTTAATTGTTTCTTTTGCTTCTGTCATCCAAGTAGAATAAGTCAGTGCAGGATTACTGTGTATCCTTGATGGTAAAAGGTCTCTGCTGCCTTCTGTGTAGACACAGGTCATCATACAATAAAATAAAGAGTAGTGATGACAAGCTTATATTGAATATGAGGCTGAATATTGCCTCATTTTATCCAAAAGGGCCAAAGGAAAACTAAGCAGGAAATAAAAGTACCCACTCAACGAGGATTATTGTTATGGTCCTTGGTTATGAAATTGCAAGGATTGGAGGTGTTTCTTTGCAGATCACATTAGGGATTACTATGAAATGTCTTCTAAAGAACTTTTCTGAATGTTTTCTTTCTAAGATTGGTTTTGAAAGAGAGGTGAGGAGGTACCTTTATATTTATGTATAATGTTTCGTGTTTTATCTTGACCACAGCAGCAAAAAAGGAACATCAGACTGAAGCTGTCTGCAAATTAATATTGTTGCTGATCACATTAATTATAAAAAATTCAATTATCTTTAGACTTGAAGCATCTTCATCAATAAATACAGATGTTTCATCTTTAGCTAGTGATTGAAAGACTGCTGAGATGGGGAATCTGTATAGTGAAAAGAGTTGTTTTCTAAAAAAAAATAAAGGAGCAGTTTCTAAATCATTAAAAGACAAATAGAGAACAAATTTCAGAACAGTGAGATGAAGAAGACACCCAAAAGGAGAGCTGAACATGGATGACCTAGGCTGACTAATACAGACAATGCACAGATTCTTCTCAAACCAACTAGGATTATGACTTTGTAGCTCATTTACCTATATGCTAATTCAAGTGTATAATTAAGCCTTCTAGATATCAACAAACTTAAATATCTTCCCTTAATTAAATTGTACCTATCGTGTAATTTTACTTTGTTTAGGAATAACACAGGATACTGTGCATGCCTAGTAATTTTATGAAAGTGCTAGGGAATGAAGAAAAAAAAATGTGTAATTACATAAGGAAAGATTTCATGTGCTGCTTAAGACTGTGAGAACAGCTCTCATGAACAAACTTAGCTTCACTAAAGTGCAGCCAAGTCTGCATACCTGAAAAGCTGTGTTTGGCTGCTTACCTTAGGTTTACAGATTTGTATTAAAGAAAATGTTATCCTGATTTAGTGCATTGCTAACAGTGGCAAAATTCTTAATCACTTCAAGGGCTGTAGAGGCAGTAGACTTTTGGCATATGAATAGAAGCTGAAGATGGATATGAGGAATGTAGTTTATGACTGGACCCCCTTTCTCCACATTAAAAAGGTGTCCATTTTATTATAGTTAGAGTATAATGTACCCAGGGGCTGAGTAATAGTCTTTGAAGTCACTGGACTGCAGATATTTTTATTTAGAGGTCATGGTGGAGAATAACTACACAAAGTTATCTTGTCCACTTAAAGTATGAATACGGTTTGGGACCCAGTGCAATAACCACCAGAGCACATGATTAATCACTGAAGCCCAATGAAGCTAATTATTTGCATTAGTAAAGTAACACATATCCAGAAGCGTATGCTAAAGTTACATATTTAGACTTCTCTAAATATTTTTATGGAATAATACAAATTAAGGTGTTAGCATCCTCAGCAAGTTCCAAAACACTTACACAAAATATGAATGTGACCAAAGCATGTGTATTTTGTGCAGGAGTGTTGGACAAGGGGGAGTTCTGCTATTTGCAGTTTGTTGCCACTAACACAGTTGTGAGGTTTGCCATCAGTTTCCTGAATAATTGCTCAGTCTTTGTTTCTCTGGCCATAGTTGCATTGCTAAATGTGTTCCCTACAGGGAGTTCACTTGCTCCACACTACATGGTACAGAATGGCTCATATCCATATTGGGGTTCCCTCTTTCAAACAGGCTGGCTTCATCCACACTGTCTTGCCCTGAAATTTCTCCTAGAGGACCTACTTGATGTCCTGGTGACTTAGAGATTTAATTGGTTCTAATATCTTGTATTTTCTAGTTGAAATTATCTGTAACAAACATGAGGATCTTGTTTCAACTTATCAAGAACAGTATTTTTATAGCAAGAAACAGAAGGCATGTATTACCTGTCTGGAGGAGACATGTAAGGTTGCTTGAGGCTGCAGAGCCTACTGAGTGTGGGTTGGAAGAATGCAACGCAGCAGTTAAGAGTGTGTGTAGGCTCATATATACATCTTTGGAGAATGGCTTTTGGACAGAATTATCCCCAGAACTGCACCTACATTTTTTTGGGAGGGAACTAGGTGTCTCAGTCTATAAGAGTGCTTACTGCTGAACTGATGTACACAGTACTGATGGTCAAGGAGCCAGGAAACAGCTGGGGGACTAAGATATTTGGTAGTTATGAGGTACCCCTTGAGAATAAATTATGAATACACAATTCCTCAATAACCATTCCTCAATAAAGTAGCTCTCTGAAAAAAATATAAACAAGTCAGCCATGAAAAATGACAATATGAATCTTACGGCTTTTCGTCAGACATTTAATACTCTGCTGCCATATAAAACTATTTGACAGTTTCTCTCTGACAGTCTCTCTCTAGTTTTAAAAATATATGCATTTAAAAATTATTTTGCCATTTCCTGTTATCACAGGCTAAGGATGACTTTTAACAAGAAAAACAATTTCAAAGAAATCAAGATCAATGTCTCACTCTGAATTAATTAAAATTGTTTGCATCTTTCTTTTAACACTGGTCACGTTTGGAATCAATTGCTGAAACAGCACATAGGTTCTAGATTACAGCTTCACCAGCTGTGTAATTATAACAGGCAATATTTTTCTCCTGTTTTGAGAAGTAAAAAAATTAATTTATTCATATAGGTAGGTGCGAGAAGCACAAAAATGTGTGAGCTTGATATTTGAGATTTTCCCTTGACTTCATTCAGAGCTGTAGGAACACATCCTCCAGAGGCTTAAGAAGAGCACTCATAAAGAAGGTGAAAGATGAAGAAATTGTTTGTGCCTTAGCATCAGAATCCTTTAACAAGCACCTGGGCTTCCCGTAGAGTGCATGTGGGGAAGTAGTGACATCAAAACAGGCTGCAAGGTTTTTTATTTAATTTTAAGTTTCTAGACATTTGTAGGCTCTAGGTACGAGCTGTGCTGTGGTACTTTACCTTGTGAAGGCTGATACTTCCAGACATGTAATGATGTTGTGTATCGTGGATGCTTGCTGAAACCATTCCACACCAAAGACAAAGGATGTTAGTCAGCTTTAGGTGACTTGGTGTTTAAAAGGCTGCTGAATAGAGGGTGTCTGCAATCAAATTTTCTTGCTCTCCTCCAAATATTCAACTAGAGGAGGAAACTGACTGAAGAAAAAACATTGTGACCATTGATAAAACAAGTAGCATGGTCAAGGAACTCATAGAGATGGGGTAGACTACAGAAAAAAAGTGCCAATATGCTTTTAATTGCTTACCACAGAAACACAATTGTCTCTGTTCTTTGATACTGTATTTCACAGTTTTATAAAGAAATGAAAATTTAAAAAACTTAAACAAAAAAATATCTTTCAGGCTCAGGAGCATTTAAATTTTAATGTTTCCAGGCATAATAGAACTATAATCTCATTAAAAGTTGGTCCCAGTTGTTGTTATTTTATCAGTTAGGTAGAAGCTTTTAGAATCAAGTCCTTACAGAGCAAATATAATTCACATATTTCAAAGTTACTGAGAATTTATTTCCTAATAAAAGCTCTTATTATCAAAATGACAATTTTAACAGAACAAGGACCCACCAGGGAGTAAAAATCATTTGGTTTATAAAGTGAAGTTCTGCTGTAGGTACTCCAGAAGTCTTCAGAAACCATTGTAGCACTATACAAAATAATGTACTTTAGAAACTAAAATGGATGGGTTTAGTATGCTCAATATTGGAAAAAAATCAAGAGGTAATTGATTTATTCCAGTAGAGCTCTAAAGTTAAGTTCCATTAGATCAAGAAATACTTATGGAAAATCAACACTGAAAAAATGCATTTTAAGGCAAAAATGATTACATCTTATGTAGCACCTTGTGAACTTCTGTGCTGTTATGAAGTGTTTGAAAATTGTGATTTCCATAGATCAAATCTCAGATAAACGAAGTTGTGCTTGAATAACTTAAAAGGATTGTTTACAATTACTTGTTCAGGCTAATCCTTCACTATAGAAAAAAAAAAAAAGAAAAAAAGAAGAAGGATTTTTTTTACTGGACTATTCAAAAGTTTCTGAGGATGTTGCAGTCCCAAAATCAGGGGTGAGTCAGGAATAAAATAGGATAATGAGGATTTAAGTTGTATATAGAATCACAGAAAGTTTTGGGTAGGAAAAGACCTTAAAGATAATCTAGTTCCAACCCCCCTGCCACGGACAGGGACACATCCCAACAGACCAGGATGCCCAAGGCCCCATCCAACCTGGCGCTGAGCACCTCCAGAGAAAGGAGCATCCAGGGATGGGGCACAGACAACTTCTCTGGGTAACCTGTGCCAGTACCTCACCACTCTCATCATGAAGAATTTCTTCCTAATGTCTAATCTAAATCTTCACCCCTCCAATTTAAACCCTTTCCCCCTCATCCTATCACTACATGCCTTTGTAAAACGTCCCTCCCCAGCTTTCCTGTAGGCATCATTCAGGTACTGGAAAGCCACAATGTGGTTGCCCAGAAGCCTTCTTTTATCCAGGCTGAACAAGCCAAACTCTCTCAGCCTCATAGCAGAGGTGCTCCAGCCCTCTAATCATCTTTGTAGCCCTCCCCTTGACCCATTCCAACAGTTCCATATCCTTCTTATATTGAGTATTCCAGAACTGGGCTCAGTACTCTACACGGGTTCTCATGAGACAGGAATAGAGGGGCAGAATCACCTCCCTCAACCTGCTGGCCACTCTTCTTTTGATGCAGTTGGCCTTCTGGGCTGTTAGTGCACATTGCCAGCTTATGCTGAACTTCTCAACAACCAGCACCCCAAGTCCTTTTCCACAGGGCTGCTCTCAAGCATGTTGTACCCCAGCCTGTATTGAAACTGCAGATTGCCCCAACCCAGGTGTAGGACCTTGCACCTGGCCTTGTTGAACCTCAGAAAGTTCACAGAGGCCCGCTTCTCCAGCTTGTCCGGGTTCCTCTGGATGACATCCTATCCTTCTGGTGTGACAACTGCATGACCCAGCTTGGTGCCACTTGCAGCTTGCTGAGGGTCCACTCAATCTCACTGTCTATATCATTGATGAAGACATTAAACAGCACTGGTCCCTGCATGGACACCAGAGGGACACCTCTTGTCACTGATCACTGATCTCCATCTGGCCATTCTTCCAGTCACCAGGGACTTCTCCTGATTGCCATGACTTTTCAAATACCATAGAGAGTGGCTTGACAACCACATCAGCCAATTTCCTCAGGACACTGGGGTGCATCTCATCAGGTCCCATAGACATGATCTCCCCTACAACGGGAGGGGCTTTACCCCCCTGGTCTCCCTCTTGTTGGCCATTAACCCAGGAGAACTGAGGAGAGTGGGATTCATCCCACCAAGTAACAGCAATATGATAGTATTCAACCTCCAGCCTGTGATCATGCGTGACACCAGCAAAATACCTGTGTTCCAGATTATTCCAGCACTGAAAAAAAAAAAAAAGTGGACTAAATTAGGTGGCTCAAGATACAACTGCTCATGTAACCAATAACAGGTTTGGACAACATATAGGCTCTAATTTAGATTAGCAGAACACCTACATTTCTTAATCATTAGCATGTATTGTTCCATTGTAGTTGTCCTTAACAAAAGCTTAGCTTTGTTTCTCATTAACTCAAATCTGCACTTATTGGTCTCCACAGAGAAAAGTAATTTTTGTAAAAATGAGTAGAGTAGAACTGTTAAATGATGTATTTTAAGTGTTAGACAGTAAAAGCTTACTGAGCCACACACAACAATCTGGCTGAGCATCATCTGTCTGAATTTGGCCTGTTGCTTTTGTATAATACCTTAAGCATGTTTGGCTCTGTAACACATTTTTGAGCTTGCAGTCTTACAGGGACAGAAAAATAATTTCATAACTAATTCATATTTGGAAAACATTTGTGTATTCCAAATGTTTTGATTGCATTAAACAACTTTAAATTAATATAGTGCAACAGGTTAGTTGTCTGAATTGGCCATCAACTACAAAAATCTTAATTTTAGTGACTGTGTATGGTATGTTCTTCATAAAAATCTTTAAGAAAAGAATGGGAAGTATGAAAAAACGCTTTGCAAAGCAGAGGAAAACAGAAAGACAGAAGGATAATACAGAATAAACTGGACAGCAAATTTTTCATTTGAATAAAATGGTTAACAATAATACATAAGATAACTGAATATGTCCTTACTGCTATCTCAGATCGGCAGCCCGTGCAGAAGTAGCTCTTTGAAAGCATCCCATTAACACTGTTTTCTCATAAGGACTTCATGTAGGAAACATCAAAATGAGTCTTGATATCTCTGACTGTGGTCTACAGTATTGCAGCAAAACAAGATCCACCCCTCCCCTTCTCAAATTGTCACAAGGAATGGATATACTCAATGGTGTTGAATCCACATTCTCTGGAACATGATAGATGCACAAGCATGCTGTATAGATGAAACTCCCACATTACTTCACTTTTCTGACTGGTGTTACCATATCACTTTATTTACATACTCAAAAACCCCCAAACCAAAAAAATCTGCGTTCCATTCAGCTGTGTTCGTGAATTTAATTAAACTGGTGTTAAAGCGCAGGTAACACTCAGGTTAGCCTTCCATCCTGCATTCCTATCAAAATCTAGATTGCCTTCTGTGCTCTTCCAACTTAAATGATGATTTCCCCAGGACTCAATGGTGACATATCTATAGACTATTTAGACTATTCCATTTCAGTGACTTCCAGAAGAATCCATATCTACACGTGCATGAAACTGATTTCTTCACATCAGTGCTGACAGTCCACAGACAAGCTAGGTACTGAAACTAATTAGGGAAAGTAATTTTTTTTTAAAAGATCTTTATTTGGATACAATTAATTTTAGCTACCTGTTTGCTTTTAGGCATTTCACAATATACTCAGGCAGAATAGACAAGGCTTTCACCACAGTAAAATGAAATTTCTTCAAATCAGTATTGCACTTAGTGCATTGAACTAACTAGTGGTTTGTTACTATGATTTTATATTCTAGCACTGTGAACTCAATTGCTTTCCAGTACATTGTATGCATTATTTTACAGTAAAGCTTCGGAGACTTTTCTGCTACAGAAAGCCTCTTGCAAATTCATCCTGTTTTGACTGGACGACAGGATATCAGCAGGGGATGACTGAAAATGAGCAATAACAAAAAACCCCTTTCCCTCTAGGAGACTCAAACTCAGCTGGAACACAGACTTCTTGTTGGATGGGAAGGAATTTTCAATTATGTAGAGAGAACAGTTGTATAAAGGAAAAAATGTAAATAATTAACACCCGACTTCACCCTACAACAGCAAGAGTTCCTCTTGATTATTTTTAAAGAGAAAATAATTATTATAACATTTCAGAGTATGAAAAATAAACTACTTCTTCAGATACTCTTTTCTGTTTCCTGGAATAAAACACCCCTATGAGACTATATCACTTATACATTTGTAAAAGGATGAAAATCCTCTGAGTCCCCTCCTATGCATATTCTGATTAGCTCATGGAAATGTCAGAGTCTTCGCATATGTAACTGTTGTGTGAAATTCTTCAGCAGTGAAAAGCAGAGGGAGGAAAAAAGCCTAAATGGTCCGCCTTCACTGTAATCACATAACTTTTGTAATCAAATGGTACTATCCCAGTTGAGAGAAGCTGAAGAGTTAAATTCAGGATAGGAGTTAGTTGAAGAACAGGACAACAGCAGGTAGAACTGAGGGAAGACTCTGTGATAGTAGATTGCCACTGTGCAATGGGTTGGCCTAAGCAAAGAACACAAAACATTGTCAAAGGCAAGAAATTCTGAACTTCTATATGAGCTGGCACATTTATGATGAATGTCATTTCCAGTAGGATGGCCTCTTCAAGATGAATCAAACTGGGTAGATCACTAGGTTTCCTTCAAAAAGCAAAAACCTCTAGAAACCCTCCTTAAAGAGAACTAGATAAGCTTCATATAAAAACATGGTGGGCACCTGAATTCCACACCAACTTTTTGAAGAAGGAAAGTGAGATGAATTCTATCCTATAGTAAACCTCTTTTCTCTGAGTCCAGTATGGCTATGTCTTTCTGGTACTGTCAAGCCCCAGACTGGACACAGTAGTTTAGATAGTGTCTCACAAGTGACAAACTGGTGAGAAGAGTCGCTCCCTGGACATGCAGCCGCATGCAGCCCAGGAAGGGGAAGGGAAGAGGGAAGGGGAAGGGATTTTCATTCAGGTAGTTCTTAGAAGCACTGCAGAATTGCAGGGCTGCATTCTGCTTACCACTGAGGAACGTCTGAATGAAACTGGTGATTCTAATAAACAGTCATATAAACCTTAGTATTCTCCATGTATGAAGTATTTTCAGCTAATAGAAGGTCTCACTCAGATACAATTCTTTAGTTTAGCATCACACAATTTTGCTTTGACAAGGCAGCTGTGTGAAGTTATTTCATTTTAGGAGGAAATGTAGGGCTGAACAAATCTCCTCAATTATTTTTTGAAACTTCAAGGTTCTTTGATCAGGCATTTTCATACTGAAAGGAGATATTCCAATTTGTGAGCCTGATGTCTGTTCTCCTTTGTGATACTTAGTTTTATTTACTGCCTGTAGGCATTAAAAGCTGCAACCATTTCAGGAAAACAAGGTGTTACTAGTGTTTTTATCCCAGTTATGCAGGTATCACCAATAGGATATATTGCATTCAGGTTCCCTGTGGACCACAAATGCTGATAGTGTAAATAGACTTTAATCTTGTTATCAGCACAAATTTTACTCCTCTGCAAACTGACAGTGCTCTACCTGAATTTTTTTCAAAAAGGAAATGGCATTGCTATTGCTATTATTACTCACAGCACAGTTTCTCCTGAAAATGGCAGAGGTAATCAAGGTAATGGAAACCCACACACTTAATTTTCACTCAGTATATGAAAAGATGTCAAGCGACAAGTCCTGAGCTCCTTAACTTAGATAAATTTCAGCTGAAAAAGGTTACCTGAATAGTAATTTACACTAAGGATTAACTTAGACACAGTTGCCATCACTTTAATGAAAATTCAATAAATTTTTAAATCTGACTTTCAGTTTATGTTTAGGTTGGCAATGCCATATATGAGCTGAGTAAAATAAAAAAAAAGAAGTAATATTTTACCCTACTCAGATAGCCAGGTATTTAACATAACAAATACAGATGATACTGTAAGAATTTAATTTAGAAAACTGAAAAATTTGTTTTATCCTGATAAACTCTCTCTGCATACATACACATATTTAAAACAGTGTTCTATAGTGCTTCAAAACATGGACTGGGGAGAGGTGTAAGACCTTTAAAGGTTAGTGAGAGGAGATAAAAGGGAGAAGGAAGGTCCGTGACAAACACTGGTGAAGCTTTTTCAGATTACATGAACAATACAAATGCACTGATCCCGTTCTTACTTGCTTGCTATCTAACTAGGTTAAGGTTCAAAGATTGCCAGCAGACCTCACACCCAGACTCACACAAGCACACTACCTTCAGTACTGGTCCCTCCGCTGGCTAGCTCTCCGATACCTGGTCTCCCAGTGCCTGGTCCCCAGACCTGTGGTCTTTCTAGTAGCTGGCTCCTAGTTATGTATAATGTTTAACGAGAAGACAGGACAGACTGCAGTGATCATCTGCTGGGTTTGGCCAGACAGGGATATAAGCAACAACTTACTTCTACATAACTAGCCCCTGTTACCCATTCCTCCTCTCCATTTTCACATACTTAGTCCTTCCACATCCATTTTGCTTCTTCCTTTCTTTACCTTTGTCTCTTCCCCTAAATGACCCATAATAAGTTTCATACTTTTCCCCAATTCCCTTCAAGCATCTCATAAAAAGTTTTACAGTCTGAGAAGCCCACAAAGATATCCCAAAATAAGTTTCTTCTTTCCCATGATGCCCATGGTAAACCTGTCTTTCCCACCCCTTCTTTCCACTTACAAAGCCCTGGCTGAACCTCCTCAAGGCCTGGAGTTGCTCCTTCAGTGGCCTGTCCCACAGTGATTTGAGTATTCTGGTCTTCAGATGTTATCTCCTATTCCTCATGTTTTTTGTGTCTGGGTGTCATTTATTACTTCTCATGTGTCTCACCTTCATTTTTTATAATGAATAGGCTTTAACCAGATATCCCCATAAAACAGATGACCTTCCATGCCAGGTAGCTACACAGCCTTTACTTTTCCCCTGTCTTTTCCTTCCATATAAGCTTTCATTCCACACACCCTTACCCAGATTTATGTCCATTAACTTTAGGCACTCAACTGAGTGTTGTCTATAGGCAAAGGTGAAAAAAGAAATTTCAGTGAAAAATGCATTTTTCTAAAAACTGTATCAGTTTCTATAAGCAACTCTTTCTCTTGCCTTGAGAGAAAATCTTAAGATTATTCTTTCAGCTTAAGGAGAGATCATGTCTCTCATTGGCTGATAAATCACATTATTCCCCGAATGCAGGAAAAATAAAAAAAAATGAATAAATAGAAGCCAACCCAGGTTTTCTCTTTCTAAGACTTCTGGAGTTCACCCAAGTAATATTTGAAACATGGTTTCATGTAACAGGATTTAGTTAAGACAAATCTGTAGCATTACAAAATATTTGCCTGCCTTATTCAGTGTTCTTAGCACATGTCACTGTGGCCTGACCACTGGAAATTTGACAGTACATTAATGTAGTTGATCCAAACCTCCTTCACTCTTCCTGTACACACACAAAAAAGTCTTTCTCTTCCCCCTCATTTTTTTTCCAACTCTTTCCCAATGCATGTCCCAAGTAGTCTTCCTCCTCCCTTGTTCCCATTGGTGCAGAAACCTAACAAGAGCTGGGAACCACTAGATTCAGGCCAGCAAGATGTTTGCCATTGAGTGATAAGCAGACCTTATGTCAGTGTCAAGTTACATTACCTCCATATTCCGAACCATGCACTGATTCCCCACTAGCTCTGATGATGAATATGGTGCATCTCTGCTTACAAGCTCAGAAGAATCAGATCCTGACCAGTCAGATTTTGGCATATCCCTGACAACTGTGTCACAGAGTGCCTTCACTCTTGAAAACTTCTGTCTTAGTAAAGTTCAGTTTGCAAATGTGGAGAAATTAGAGGATTCCACATTGTTATTCTTCATGCTTTAAAAGCTGCCTGTGCAAGGCAGAGGTGAGGACTGAAGTCAAGACAGTCATTGAGGGAAATGGGATTCTCACATGAAGAATTGGATCAGAGCAACCTGTACTCAGAGGAAAGAGTAACTTGTGATCTTTTAAACGGCAACTGCTTTACTTTTCTTTCTGTATTCTCACAGTTTGGCTGCATACTTCCTGGCTGATCTGATGGTAAAGTGAGGATAGGGACCTGTGCATGTTAAAACAGGCTGCCTATAAAACAGCCCTGCCTAGGTCCCCAGCAAGATCCTCAGAATGAGTGACAACCCACAGCAGTACTCAAATCATCTTTAAATTTGATTCTTCCTGCTTGTTTGTAAATGGAAAAAAAGATCATTTAAGTCAAATCTGGTTTGAGTTTCATGAAGTAACATTGCAAACTATCAGAATTACTTTGAGTAGGGTATTTCTGGTGAGTTGCTATGGTCTTGGGCACCACTTTTGTTGGCACGTAGCTCTTTACGCAGCAGTGATGAGTGAAAAATCTCCCTTGGTGTCTTTTGCATGGTCATTGCTACTAAATTTCTGAGAGCCATATTCTAGTGTGTGTTCTGTCTTGTTAAAGAAGGTAATAAATAATCCTGAGACAGAAGTCTGGCCCTGGTTTCTGGTGAGCAAAGCACTGTGCAAATATAAATACACAGCTGTCAGAGCTACTTGTGGGAGCACCTCCAGGTAACTTGTAGAAGGATGCCAAGGGACTTGGTGCCTTTACAGTGACATGTATAACCACATAAACAGCACTCAGACCAATGGCCCAGGCTATTATAAGACTAAGAAAAATTACTCCTGACAAGGGACACTTGCTAAGATCCTCTTCTTGTTCATGTTATATACTCTTGGTAATTTTACACTCAGCAGTGAAGATGAAAAACTGAGATAGAGTTCCTGAAAAACCCACATCTGTCAGGAATACCTCTGTTCCATAACACAGGCTGGTGATGATGGATGCCCAAGGATTAGATGCTGCTTAGGCATTCTTTCATTGCTTTGAAGTGAGTTTGCAATAGAAATACAGGGAAAAAATCAGTTAATCACAGGCAAGCATTTTTAGGCAGGGCATACAACATTATATAGAATCCTAGGAGGACTTCAGAGTGTCTGAAAAATCCCATGTTGAGTATACCTTGAATAACCAGATAGTGCCTGAAAGTTTAATAAAACATCACTTCTCTCCCTTGATTTGCTGTAGGAGATCAAAGAGCTGTTCATGTTAATAAGTTAATTTGTTCTCTGGTTAAAATAATTAGAAGAATGTCTCTTCCCCTTGAAAGCACTCTTTCTTTACTGAAAAAGTGGTGAAGCATTGGAACAGGCTGTGCAGGGAGGTGGTGGAAGCACCATTCCTGGAAGTGTTCAAAAAAACCTGCAGTTGTGGTTCTTCAGGACATGGTTTAGTAAGCACGCTGCTATTCTATGATTCTATGATTGTGTTACAGTAGTTGCTTAATGCATTAACAACAACACTTACCTTCCTGGCTTCTACTGGTAGCAGTGAAGCAGCACAAGCTCTTCCCAAGGAACACAGTCCCATTTCACTTCATGTGCTGTGGCTTTGTTCTGCAGCTGAGGAAGTCACAGACAAAATTATTATTTTCCTTGAAAAATAATGCTCATACAGTTGCACATGACAACATTTGGATTGACTGATTATTTATATTTTCTTTAGTTGATACAGGTACAAATCTCAAAACTGAGGAGATGCATCAGGAAGCAAAGTGAGTCCACTGTTTAACAAAAATGTAGGCCTTTACCCTAAGAAGAACTGCTCGTTGCTTCCCTTTTACTTTGCTTCCATATATTTTGCTGCCTTTTTTTTTTTTTGCAGCTTTGTCCAAATTTTTTGTGTTAAATCAACTTAAATATATTGCTTCCTCTTCTGTGTCTTTTACAAAGCAGATACTAACATTGAGACATTCATCTATAGTGTTTGCTTTTTACTCTTTTCATTATTCTGCATGATATATGCGACTGTAAAACCAGCATTTGGAAACTTCATAAAAACAATGGCAGCCATACCAATTATGAGTTTGAAAATCCTTTGCCCTTCATTTTATGTGCTCCATAATGCAATCAAACCATAATCTATCAGTTGGATACCTTTCACTGTGACTTTTTTTTCCTGTAAGTCTCGCATATTTGAAGTTATTTAAGGTGCATTGCCTCTTTTCCTTGCCAAAACATGGTGAAGTTTCAAATCAGCCCTACTGATTTACATGGCAGTTCTGTAAGGAACTCTGCAGTGGCAGTCATGGTGTTTTGTTCATGGGGATACATTTCTTGCTAACTCATTACTGGAAGTTTGAAAATGCTGTGAAAGAAGGTGGGCCTGTACTATCATTACAGTCACGCAGTTTTTCTTCCCATCAAGCTAAATGTTGGCCTTTTTAAAATCCTGCTTAAAGATTCATTTCAACAATGTGTGTCAAAGACAGATTCTCAGGTAAGGTGGATGGTGTGGAAAAGTAGATGTCAAATAGAGACTTATGGACAAAAAACGTGGAGACTGTGAGGCAGAGAAACCACACTTCTCTCTTAATCACGAATGGATTTCAAGAAAAGTTTAGAGTTTAATCTCCTCTATACATTTTTGGTCTGTGCTTGTTCTGGAATGAGGGAAATGTTGGTTTCACCTTTCAGTTCTTATGCAACAGAACAAATTTAGAAAAATGTTTACATTTCTTTCTGAAGGTTTTTGATCTGACTACAGCTATTATGAAAGTGCTATAACAACAAGAGCTCAGAAAAAAATATTTCATTTCCCTTATGCTGTGCAAATGACAGCACGGTGTGCATATCCAGTGCCTGCACTGTTCAGTGAGTTTTAAGCTGAATGAGAGGCCCTTTACAATTCACCTGGTTGTCCTTGCTTAATAACCATTCTCCTAAAACTACCATTTATCTGTCTGACAAAAAAAAATTCAAAGGAAAAAAGAAGCAAAGAGATGGAGGAATAGGCGAGGTTAGTTCACTTGCTAACAACTCTTTGAAGAAGGAAGCAGAATGCAGCAAAAGAAGAGCTGTGTCATAATTCTTTTTTGTTGTTTCCTCTGCTTTTCAAAGTGCCTAGGCTATTTGATCTCTAGCAGATATGTGCTGTAGCCATTTTTCAACAAAAAGGCTTATCTTTATATGCCGCTTTTAGGACTGTATTCCATAGTGAGTGGCAGGACAAACTTTTCCTGCTGATCTTCAAAACATTTTGATAGGCAAAACAGCAAGCTATCACACTATCTTTCTCTTAATTTTTCTTTCTGAGGCTCACTTTTCCATATCTTTTTTTGATTGTGCTCTCTCTCAGTGAATGCTGATGCTACTTGACCTTTAAATGTCAATATAATTTGAATGGCATTTACTGCAAATTCTGCAGCCATACACCACATATGAATGGCTGTTACATGTAAGAATCAAAAGATATATTTCATGATGCACAACTAGCCTTATGAATCCATTTTATTATTCCTACCACCTTCCCACCCCCATAAAAATAAATTTGCAACTAGCTACTGCTATTTTCAGCAGACAATGAGGAGAGTATATACATGCAAGCTAACTGACATAAGTCAGCTAACTCTTCCAGCTAAAGGTCTGAGTCTGCAAGCTGTTTCTTGTGGGTGGATCTCTGTGCTCAGATTGAGAAGCCTGCAGAATTTAAACTGAAAGCATCTATACCTAAGCTATAAGGCATAAACTCTTGAAAAGTTCTTCAAGAGAAGAAACACTTACAAAGTGAAGTCACTTAGCATATTATTATTATTATCACTTTCTGTTTGCAACTGATAATATTAACATGTAAGTATTCTCTTTTTCTTAATTTTTTGTGTCTGTCTCACATTGGGCAATACCAAGATGTTTCCATCACTGCATGAAATCTGAAATATCAGCCAAGGAGCCCATCTTTTTCCTTGAAAAGTTATGGAGAAAAGCAGAGCTGGGGAGCCAGTCATGTGGAGGAAACTAAAAATATTCTCAGTATAGTCAGCAGTTTCATTCATGCTCGTGTCTCTAATCCAAAGCTGTTTGGCAATGATTCAGTTATAAGAGATGTTCTGTACCCATTTCAGTTAGGACAAAATAGCAGATTATGTCCAATTCTCATACCAGTAACAAAGAGAAGATAAAAGGTCCCCTTCCTCCATAAATTACCGAAGCAGAATGTGGCAGATTTTGAAGTAATTGATTCAAATTTATGCCTATGGCATAATGCAGAGGAGAGCAAGGGCTTGCATTTGTAGCTGTCCTGTTGCTTGCAAAGGTGGAGTAGTCTATTTTACATCTGGAGAGTCTTTCTCCCTTCAGAGAAGAGATATAGCCTTCAGGAAGGGAGAATGAAAAATACTGATTAACTTGCCACCTTTTCTCTCACTCACTTGGTCTAGACTAATAAAAATGACTGTCACAAAGAAACAGGATCAAGGCTCTGCTGTGCTGTGTGTTCATGGCCCTAACGGCCTGCAAGAAACTAGTCATTGTAAAAATATGTGTGGCTGGCCAATAAAGTCAAATAATCCCATCTTTAGGTGTACAAAAAAAAAAAAGTAAGCATGCACAGTTTCCACCATTTGTTAAGTTTTCTTGTTTCATCTTTCTGAGTTAGAATGTATGGAATCATTTTTCAGGCTTCTACTGTTAGTGATGGCTGTCACATTCAGATGGAGACACTTCTGGAACATGACAGTATCACAGTGCTTACAACACCCACAGGAAACAGTTGTTATCCCACAGACAAGTGAGAAATTGAGTCACTGCATCATCATCTCCTACAGCCCAGTCAAGTGTCCTAATTATAACATCATTCCTTATTCAGAACCATTAAACGAAGCCTTAAAGGTGAGTAACTCCATAGTGTTGTGCAGCTTTGTTGGCAGAACAAGCTGCCCATAGGAGGACAGGCTGAGAGAGCTGGGCTTGTTCAGCCTGGAGAAGAGAAGGCTCCAAGGAGATCTTATTGCGACCTTCCAGTACCTGAAGGGGCTACAGGAAAGTTGGGAAGGAACTGTTCACAAAGGCTTGTGGTGACAGGACGTGGGGCAATGGGTATAAACTGGAGAGGGGCATATTTAGACTAGACATAAGGAAGAATTTCTTCACCATGAGAGTGGTGAGACACTGGCACAGGTTGCCCAGAGCAATGGTGGCTGCTCCATCCCTGGAGATGTTCAAGGGCAGGTTGCATGGGGCCTTGGTTAACCTGATCTAGTGGGAGGTGTCCCTGCCCATGGCAGGGGGGTTGGAGCTGGATGATCTTTAAGGTCCCTTCCAACCCAAACTATTCTATGATTTTGTGTTTGAGTTATGGACATCTAGGCTAGATCACAACCTGCAGTATGACTTCAGGAAGTACTGTAAGCCAAAGCAAGGGATGTTCAATATTTACCCAATGAAGTGCCTTATCCTGAAGTAAACAGGGCATGACTGTCACTGGGAACTTTCCACTCAGCTAAGTGGAGCTCCCTCTTCTGTGTTCACTAGTACACTTATTGACCAAGTGCTACATGGGTTTATTGAGCCTTCTTCCCAATCAAAGGAGGCTCAGATGAATGCAATTTCACCTATGGAGCTGTATGGCTTGTATTTCCATCCACCACCCTAAAGAAGGTACCTGATATTTAGATATACAATACAGTAAAAAGAAAGAATATCCTCCTATTACAAAGGCAAGAAAATCCTCTCTCAGTTAGGTAACTGTCACCTGCGAACAAAATTACAGTTACTGCAGATTTCTGTGGTTTGTCATATATTAGCCTCAAGTCTTCTCATACAGTGGAAATCCTCAAAGAGGGCAGGCATACTGAATATACTTCTTCCTGAGCGTTATTGCACTGGGAACACTGGTAACTGTGATGGTGACAGGTACTCACAGAAAGCAATACTTGTATTCCTGCATGCTGAAGACACTGCTTTCAACAGTTGAAATGGTGCCTTCTACCTGAAAATTTAAAAGCAAATCCAAGACTCATGAATAGAATAAGAGTCATTGAAAGTCATTAAAAGCCTTTGTTATGAAGTATTTTCCATAGATTTGTTTTCATGTTTTTTTGTGGAAATTAAAATACATATATTAGAAAAATAAGCATCAAGATTTGGTGGTGTGTTTCCATTGTTTTTCCATAGAAAATAGTATCCTTATTCCAGGGAAGCTGCAATCCTAGAAATAGCATGTGTCCTCTGGGCTGACTTTGATTTCCTACCTTTTCTACCAGAAAACTCAAGCACCTTTTCTCAAAATACATTTGCATTTCAAGGTTTGTGATGCCGCTACCCAGTCAAGAGCCAAGTATCTCAAAGTAACTTTAGCATTCAACTATGATATTGACACCTTTAGTGCTTTCACCACAGTCTTGATGTAAAACAACAGAACAAGATGAGTACAAAAAGAAAATGCTTATTGACAAATGCCATACTTGGGGGAAAAATCTGCTGACATTTCTGCACACACTGAAGAAGCCTAAGCTTAACCTTACTGAGAGTCACCAGCTTGACTAATCAGCTCATACACAGAATACTTTCGATATCACTGCTTTGTGAAAATTGTTGAAATTACATGTTCAGGCTCTTTAATATCAGTTGTGTTTAAGATTAAGCAGAAGAGGTAGACTTAGCCATTATATTTAAAGTAATGCTTCAGGCAACAACAAAGAGAAAGAACTGACTGGTTAAGAGCATCGTTCTCAGAGATGTACGTATTGGAATTTTTGATTTGCCATAAGGAGTGCTCAATGCTTACACGAAAACTTTGCAGGATTTCTTATTAAGGAGATCTTTTCCTTTTACTTGACTATAATTACTCCCAGTCTGCTCATAGTGCATATATTTCATACATAAAGTGGTATTTTAAGAAAACAAAATCTGTTTTATTTAGTAATTCTAGAAGAGCATTTTATGTTTGTCAAACACCAATGAATTCTGATGACTGTGGAAAATACATGTGTTGTGATGTACATTCAATGGCATCAGTGATTTATTTCTGCACTATAAAAAACTGTTATAAGAAACCATCAAAAGGCTGGATTATTCCAAAGATATTTGATGGACATATATACTTAATTGATATTTGATATAAAATGGCGTATAGCACAGAATATTCTTGCTGAGCTACACTGCAGCATGAAGTGGTCAATAACTGAAATGGAAGCTCTCCTCAGAAATGTCTTCCCTACTTGGTCTGATAAGATAGAGTTGACAGGAGCTTTCCAGTGTTCCTGGTCATCATCCTGATAACTGGAATACTGTCTGGCTGAATTAAGCTTCCTTCCATTCAGCTTCTGGGTGCTGCAAATCTCATCTCTCAATTTTTAACTTTCTCCATGTCATGTACAGAGAGCATCAGTGGTGAATTCTGGAATCTAACTTTCAAACTGGATGCTCTTCGAACTACTTTGTAAAGCGCTTTGAAATTCTGGCTCTTAACATAAACCTAACAACTCATTCTGTATTATTTTCTGATTGATCTTCTTTTTAAGGGTCCAGGAATCCACTGGACATTTTTAGACAGTCTTTGCACAAAAATTGGGTAAGTATCTAAGCTGCGCTTATACTCTACAGCTCAAAAGAAAAGCCCAAAGCATAGAGGTTTGCTTTAGAAAATGTTCTTTCTTTTCTTCTTTATATGAAATTTCAACCAGTCCATTAAACTTGTTAAGCTTTATCTCTGCAAGTAAATAAATTATGTCCTCAGAAAGCTTCTTTTCTCCTGTAACAGAAGTATCTTCCTTCCCTCTGAGCACATTTTTAGATCTAAAATACTCCCTCAAAGGTATTTCTTAAGTAAACCTTTCAAAGGCTTTTATAGAGTAACCTTCCTCCTTTCCCCCTGCTTTTTACCAGTGCTTGTTTTAAATTGAAATTTATATGAAATATGATACTACAATGTTTTTATAGAAATGCTGAACTTCACTTCAAAATAATTCAAGCCAAAGGTTGTATGGTCCAGCTTCATGTTTCTTTGTATGAAACTATTATTTAGATTTTGGGAAGGTGTTTGGGTTTTTGTTTTGGTTTTGTTGGGGGATTTTGCACATTTTCAGAGCAATTTTGCCTGGGAAAGCAGCAGGGTGCTTTGTATCCTCTGTAATATTAACATGTTCCTTCTTCCATTCTCTGGATCTTTGAGTGCAGACTGTTCCTTTCCCCCTCCTTGGCAACTGCCGTGGGCACTGCTCCTAAATGTTATTTCCCTGAGACCAGACAAGTAGTTCACAGTGACATACCAAACACTACAACTCAAGTAATTTCCAGTTAAAATTTTCATGGTGAGAGAAGAGAGGGCAGATAGTTCAAAAAAGGCATAGGAGGTACAATCGCAGCCAGCTCTGGCATTAGAAAACAGATGGTGCTGGGAAATTACAAAGCCAGAAAGTACTAACTGAACTCTTCTATGGTTCAGGCTCGCAGCTGACCAACTTTAATAAAATGAGGTGAAGGAACAAGTTTGCAGTACTTGGATTTGCTACAGTGAGAAAATATGTGCTGTAGACACCAGAAGAACAAGCAATTAAAGCAATTAAGCAGGCATGGGAGTCAACTAGGAGGAGAAGTCAGGTATTTTTTGCCAAGGTCTTTGATACCTGCCATGAAAACTGCTGTAACTCCTTCCACTGAATGCCAGCCAATGGGGACAGTGTGAAATGCCAAATCTCTGCAGAGGCTTTAGTCCATGTTCATATCTCTTCCACTTCTGTATTCTTCTTAGCCTTTTCAGAAAATGCTAATTGACATTATGTCCACATAGAGATAAAATACACCAACAACAGAGAATGCTCTGCTAGTCTGAATCATGAGATACTGTAAAACACTGATATCTAACATTAAAAGCATGTGTGTTGCTACAATTGTTGAATTTTCTCCTAATCGTCCCACCTGCAAAATGTGGTTTCAAGTGACATGTGAGATATTAACACGAAGGCCGAGGGGCTGAGGAGGGGGCAGAATAAGTGCATGAACCCACTGTGTTAAGGTAACTCATATGCATGTGCCATGTGCTAAAACTGTAAACCCCGAGCTGCCAGTAACAATCTGGGGCATGATAATCCTTTAATGAGCAACAGCAGGTGCTAAAGTGCTTAAAGTAAATCACTCATGCATTTTAGTGAGTTGTTATTTATGTCATCGCTATCAACAAGTGCAAATCTGACAGGACTGGCGGCAGCCAGTGACCTTTGCTCCTGAGGGCTGGGAGCTCCAGAGGATCCCTGGCAGGCAGGGCAGGGCAGGGTCTGTCCCACCTCCCCAGATGGTAGCAGAGCAGCCAGGGGCACTGAGGGCAGCTCCAGCCCCAGGTGTCAGGTACTGCCCTTGGGACAGGAACAGCTGAAGCTGGGACATCTGCCCACAAGTCAAGTTGGGGGTCAGGCCCAGTGAGAGGAACCAGAGCCATAGATAGCCCAGGATGGCTAAGGCACCAGCCTGACCAAGGAGTTTGAGTGTGGTTTTGTAATGCCAAGGTTTTGGTCTTCTAATTTTGATCGGGTTCAAAAGAGGCATTTCTTCGTCTCCAGAAAGAAATTTGTTGATTTGGATTGTTAGGAATTCCCATTACTTGTCCAATTTAGAATGTCTGTGGGTAGACCCAGAAATACCAGCCACCAGAGAGATATTCATACAAATTAAGAAACATCAGCCAAGGCCACAATAAGCACAGCATAACTCAGTAAGTTTTCAGGCTCAGTGCTTCACTGCAGTTGTTCAGAGTGGAAAACAGCACAGATGCACGGTTTTCCACTCCTCACCAGCCATGCGAATGATACATGGTTCTCCCACCCCTCCAAGTCAGGTCAGCCTTGGTGGCGCAGAAGCAGCATCCATCCTCACCATTCAGTTGCTGATGACAGGCCTGTCAACCTTGGCCTAAGAGATGTTTTCTGGTAGCAGTCCATGGCAAGGCAGATGATTTCATCCTAAAATTTTAAGTCTATTTGGACAAATTATCCCTGCTCTAGAAATACGTTGCACTAATGAAGTTAAGTCGTCAGACACTGCAGGCCCGGCAAGACTTGCAAACTATTTTAATCCTCCAAGAACACATTTGCCCTGCTAATAATTTGATTTGTCATTAGTAAATTCCTATTTCAGCTTTTTAAGAGATAAAACCACACAAAAAATATATTGATTTCTAGGGTACTGATTCCTGTCACAGTTGCATCAGATTTCTTCTAAAGTCTGTAGCAAATTGATCTATGGGTTGTATTTTCCCACCTGCACATCAGAGGTTCTTATACTTTAGGGAGGATTTTTTTGAATAATGCAGCATCTTGTTGTTTTTATTTCAAAAGGGCATGGAGCTTGCCAAGTCTTTTCAAAGGGAAGGGGAAAAAAAAATAATTTGTCCTGTAAGTGCTGATATAACATAAGAATAGATCCATGGGCCTTGTAAATACAGTGCTTAAATAACAGGTCTTCTGTTGTGTGCTGGGCTGCTGCAAGAGGAAAAGATCAGTCCAAAGGAGAGTCAAATTGCAGCTCAACATTTCTTCTTGCCTCAGACTCTCTACTGATACTGAGTGTCACTCTCCTTAAACAGAGCAAGAAAAATAAAGCAGTTTTCAAGAAAAGGATTCAACCTGCCTAGCCAGACATTAGACAGGTTATTCTGAATTTGTCATCTTATACTTTCTTCCTAGTCTGTGGAGAGAAATCCAGTAGATGTGTCATCTGATCCATTTAAAGCTTCTTTGTTAGAATGAGAGGAACTACTCTCTGAAGGTGCCTGTTTCTTTCCATTGACTACAAATGAAGTATACAGTGATGAGCTCAGGCTATAGATGTGTGACTTCTAAACATCAAGCTAGGACAGATGATTTCCATGCTTATATTTCCTTCTTTTCCATGTCTGCTCTTTTTTACAAGATGTCTCGGTATCCTATGGCTAATCAGCACAGGATGAGTCAAAGCGACACACCCTTGTTGCTTCATCCCTCCCCCAAAATAATATTTCAGCTGTGCATGATTCCTCTGCCCTCTAGCCTATTTTTCTCCGTTACACCACAGCATTCCGTAACAGAAACCCCACAAGACACTTGCTAGTTGTGAGGAGGCATCAGACAGCTGCAGGAGTAAGCGTCTGTTGTACAGAGTGGAGGGGAGCAAGGCGTGTCCTTGAACACACCTCACAAGGGCTCCTTCTCTTTCATGGCTGACATTTTTTCCTTTGACAAGACTTGCACAGCAACTGGTGACACTGCTGGGCTGTGTTCATTGGGAAATACACCAACATGAATCTTTACCAGTAATTCTTTTCAGTAAGATACAGCAGCCACAGCTGCTAAGTTTCTGCACCAACATAGCAGTGTTGTCCATTTTTATTGTAAGACAAAAGAAAACCCATTTGGTTTAGGTAAGGCTTGCTTAGGCTCATTGTGTTTTTTACCAACATTGTACTTTCTTCCAACACTACTGTATTTATCTTTGCACCACTTTCCAGCACCAGAAACATACTGTTCTCCCCACTTTACTCATGGGTTCCTGAAGCAGAGTTCATCTTCTCCCAGGCAACAAAGGGAAGTGTGAGGAAGTTACATGGGAAACAGAGCACAGGAACTTCACCAGCCTGGAAATGATGCTCTGCTGCTTACATCAGGGAAGAGATAATTGAGTAAGTCTATGATATAGAATCCTGAGTAGTGGCAGTATTCGAACACAGGTCAGGCCATGGCAACAAAGAACTCCTAGCAGCCCAGTTCTAACTCTGATTTAGGAACTGCCCGAGTACCCCTGGACATGAGCATGAACAGCTGATTAGCCTCTCCTAGTTAGGTACACTGAAGCATGTGCAATAAGTCCATGCTGTTCTCAGCTCTGATTTGTCCCTGGTTATAATGGGCAAAGGAACTTCACCTGGGGGTCATCCTCCTCAAGTAATCTGCCTTTCTAGAGGAAGGTTTGGAGATGCTCAAAACAGTCCTGTGCTAAGGAGAGCAGACTACTGTCCTCCTCAATCCTCAGCTCTTTACAGAGCTGGACAGAGTGCAACTCCTGTTACCACATTTCTACCACTGCACATGTGTCTCTCCTCTCATTGCTATCAGGTGATGTGCCCACATCTCTTGTCACAGAAAAGGTGTCTGAGAGCTTGGTATAGAGAGTCACAAGCAGTATGGGTAATCTCTATAAAATAATGGTGAGGGCAAAGTTAAGCCAGCTGGCTGTTACATGTTCTCTGACTTGCTCTGTATAGGTGGCAGCATCCTCTTAAAGCAACAGCCGAGACCCCACAAGATTTCTCATGAAGGAGAATCATGATATGCTTTGATTTCTAATCAGCAGTTTAGAGGACAGATTAGTGAAGTGGAGAAGAACTGGATTCCAAACAGCCTATGAGGAGCTACATACGATTTTTGTATCTTTGGAAAGGAAGGTTAAAACGATCTGCTGAGTTAAACGACATACTGCCACCTTTGCAAAGCCTCATTATCTGGTATAGAAACATCTGCCATTAGTGTGACACTTGTAGGTAAAGAGATAAATCTGTTGCAATTAGCTGTGATTTTCATTTAAGCACTGCACTTCTGCTTCCAACCAGAGTTAGATCAGATTGCTTTTGCTGTTTGATGCCAGTCTGGCAGCAACAGCAGAAGCTTAATAACAAAGAGGTTAATTTGTTTGGTTTTTCATTTATTTATTTGCTTGCTTGCTACTATCTCTTCATCACATTTCTAAAAATGCCTGTGCAGCATCTTCTGCTACCAGAGTTGTATTAAGACTAAATTATGCACCTTATCTTCACCAGTGGAGATGAAATATCATAGGAATCAGGGAAACTGTGAACTGTACCAACTAGTCAGTTATTTACATGAAGAACCCATAAAACAAAGTATTTAAGCAATGAACTATCTGGCTTATTGTTAATAATATCCTGGATATGAGAATGTTCAACACCCAAGTTCTCTGGAGTCTGTATCTATGCTGCATAATTACATAATAATCAACCATACGGTCAGTACCTATCTAGTAAATATTTTAATTTTATTCTGTCAGAAAGGAATACAGTGCTGCTATACTGATTTATTAAAAAGAAAAATCATGACTCGGTATTACTGTCTTGAATCGTGAAACGAAAAAAAACCAAGATATTTCAGAAAACAAGAACTGTTTGCTTACTGGCATTTGCATTTTTTAATCCATCTTTTCCAATAACAATATGGGTAAATATTTAAAATGTTATTGTTATCTCAAAATCATGACTCATTAACCAGTGGAGTTATATGAGTAATCACATAGGCGAAGCATACGCTCAAGTCCCAAGAGCTAGGTTATCAAATTTCTTGGTCCATCACTTAAAGGCACTCACACAGTACAAACAGTACCTCTGGAATCCCAATTACATTCTGTTCCGTAGGAAGAAGTTTGGCCAGATTCAGACCTTCAGCTCTAATCCTATTTTCCTCTAATGTCTAATTCCATTCACTTACTGATCACAACTGTCAGCAGTTCAATTTTACATTTTTGGTTTGGGATTTGTCCACTGTTTAGAATATGGTGCGCAGTGACTTCAGAGGAGACAGAATTTATCTTCTAATGGTTAGCAACATTACCCAGTCATGAAATCAGGATAAAACCAGATGTCCCTTGTCTTTTATGCCAATAGGACCATTATGGTGATTTTTTCCCCTCTCCTCCACACTGACGAATTCCAGTACAATCAAAATTTGGAAATTTTCCACGTGAAAACAGGAACAGAAGAGTGCTAACCTAATCAGCTGTGCTATGCTTTCAACTATGACTGTGAGTTAAAAACTGACCCGGCACACAACCCTGCTTATGAAAGAATGATACCAGATGTGTCATGGTAATAACAGAAATAACTGTAATAAATCTCGTACCAGGTAAGAAAAACATGAACGGCTCATACTGAATATGCCATACAATACTGCAGGTCTTCTTTCTCTGCATTTTAGAATTACTTCATTGATCTTTCTGTATGAGTTTAATTACAGCCTCAGTTTAATGCTGCCAGTAATAAGGTACTGCTCTTAAAGAGGCAAAAAGCTTTATTAGATGCCTAGTGAAGAGCTAGGGATGCTCTTAAAAATAGTAAAGGGCAGTCAATCAATCACATTTGCTCTGTCCAGAGCTTTTAAGATATAACCCAGAAGCTTGAAGTTTCATTACATTTTTTCTTGTGGCCACTTAAAAAAATTCTTCTGCAGTTTAATGACTAATGTAGGTAAAGAAACTGCAACAATAACTGCATGGTTTGTAATGAAAACACAAAGTAGTTCTACTTTCGTTGAGAAGATGTCTTTAAAGAGTGGCACTATTTTGGACTCTAAAAATACATGAATCAATGCCACTGAAGTATGCATAGAGATTTTCATGGAATGTAGATTGTAGATACAAAGATTCATCTGAAAATTCCAATGTCAAATAGCAAGATGTACATCAGAAAACAAAATGTGTATATAGTGTTTAAAAGAAACAACTTGTCCACAAGGTAAGTTAGGTTCTGAAGAACTCTTAATAAAAAGTGTTCGGTTTTTCTTTCATTTCTCCCCTTTACTAGTGCCTAAACTAGCTGCCTATGGTGATGTTCTTCTAAATCATGCAGACCAAAAGCAGTGATCAACACAGAATCTACGGCAAGCCAGCTTTTAAAAAAGTTAAATTTGGAGGTATTTTGTCTTCTCTGCAAGGGTAAGAAAGCTCATGAAACAATCTTATACTCTGAAGAGACTCTACTATATGGTACCATGTAAGAAACCAGACAGGCTAGTAAACTTTTTAAAAGCCAAATGAAAGGCACGTTCAGCTGTACCTACATCAGACTACTTGAGAGGCTGTCTTTGCTGCTTATCCAGAATGGGGATGCCCTTGCATGGAATTTTATCTGAGATTTACTGATTTTGGTGGTGAGATAATTCTTTGGGTTACATCAACCTGCCTTTTTCTTCTTCTTGGTCGAAACATCAAAAATGTTAGAGGCTTGTTCGTGTTCAGTGGTTGCTGTGCAGCAGAAGAGTTCAAGGATCTACCTAGTGAATAAAGACATTAAATGTTTTTCAAGGCTTCCAGCCCCATGACACCCAGAATCACTGATGAGAACCAGAATAGGAAGGGTCAGAGATCACTAGAACAAGGATAGCAACTAGAAGGACAATTCCATTAGACTGAGGATCCCTTAATTAAGGCTGCCAAGAAGACATGTCAGTCTGGATTTGGTATTATAATAAGGCACAAATACATTCATTTTCAATTCAGAAACATTCAGTTAAAATAATTTTTTTAAAAGTGATTGGATGTTCTTGGCCTTAATAATAAATGAATGCTTTAATTGTGGAGGCTGCTTTACTCCCACAGTATTTTTAGTCAATTCTTTTTGAGGATAAACCATCTTTGGGTTTACTAGAACACTATATCTCCTTTTGAAAAAAAATGGAGGAAGTTAGTCATCCAGTGCCACATTCCTGTTAGCTTTAACTGCTAGAATGTTGCATGCTTCTTATATTTGCATAACCGATTACTATTGTGAATTAATAAACCTGCGAGAGGAAAAAATCAAGTGTATTTCTGGGTTGGCAGGCTAGCAGAGCACCTGATTATTCTGCACACAAACTCAATCCTCACCTCATGATTCTTGACTACTTCCTGTTAGCTAAATGATGGCATTTGAAGAACATGAACAGAATACCAAAGATTTGCACAAAGAGAAAGATAACTGGCTAAGGAGATATTTTCATCAGTTGCATAATCCTCATCAGGAAATGGAAAAATACTTTGTATAGATGTAGTTACAGTTCTCTGCAGATATTCCTCTCTGGAGACCCATGCCCTTGAGCCCATGACCTTACATGGTATTCTGGTTCTAGCTAAAGCAGAAAAAAATTTCTAACTTTTTACCAAAGTCCTTTTTAAGTAATTTCAATTTCTAAAAGTAAAAAAAAAAACAAAAAACCCAACCCATTTTTTTAAAGAAAGCATCTGTCTCTAGTAGTGATAATAGTTATCACCAAAGTAACAGTGCATTGGTATGCAGAAAGGCCATTGCTAATACTTATTCTTACAGAAAATAAGGCCATCCTCGAGATGGTGGAATGCTGAGTTCAAGAATATATATATTTTCAATATTGCAACATACTTAGTATTAAATAAAACTAGTTGAAAAGCAGTATAAAAAATTATGTTAAGATTCATACTTTGTCAGTAGGATTATTAAGGGAGCTGGTGGAGGTGACCACCAAACCCCTTTCCATCATCAACCAGCAGTCCTGGCTGACTGGTGAAGTTCCACTTGACTGGAGGCTGGCAGAGGTTACGCCCATCTACAAGAAGGGTCAGAGGGAGGATGCAGGGATCTACAGGCCTGTCAGTCTGATCTCGGTGCCAGGAAGGATCATGGAATAGGTCTTGAGTGCTATCACACAGCACACGTAAGACAACGGAATGATCAGGCCCACTCTGCAAGGCCACTCTGCCAAACTAACCTGATTGCTTTCTATGACAAGGTGACCTGCTTAATGGACAAGGGAAAGGCTGTAGATACAATCTACCTGGACTCTGGTAAAGCCTATGACACCGTTTCTCACAGTATTCTGCTTGAGAAACTGGTTTCTGCTGGTCTGGAAAGGCACACCCTCTGCTGGGTAAAAAATTGCTGGATGGCCGAGCCCAAAGAGTGATGACAACTGGAGTTAAATCCAATTGGAGGCCAGTCACAAGTGATGTCTCCCAAGGCTCAGTGTTGGGGCCAGTTGCATTCAATATCTTTATCAATCATCTGGTTGAAGGGATCGAGTGTGCCTTCAGTAATTTCACAGATGACACTAAGCTGGGCAGAAGTGTCGATTTGCTTGATGATAGGGAGGGTCTACAAAGGGATCTGAGCAGGCTGAATCAATGGGCTCCGGCCGGCAGGATGAGCTTCAACAAGGCCAAGTGCCAAGTGCTGCACTTGGGACACAACGACCCTGTGGAGTGTTAGCAGAGAAGGACCTGGGGGTGTTGGTTGACAGTCAGCTGAACATGAGCCAGCAGTGTGCCCAGGTGGCCAAGAATGCCAGTGGCTTCTTGGCTCGTATCAGAAACAGCGTGGCCAGCAGCACTAGGGAAGTGATTTTGCCCCAGTACTCAGCATTGATGAGGCCAAGCCTCAAATACTGTGTTCAGTTTTGGGCCTCCCTCTACAAGAAAAATATTGAGGTCCTGGATTGTGTCCAGAGAAGGGCAGAGAAGCTGGTGGAGGGGATAGAGAAAAGAACTTATGAGAGGCAGCTGTTGGACCTAGGAGAAAAGAAGGCTGAGGGGAGGCCTTATCACTGTCTACAACTACCTGAAAAAAGGTTGTAGAGAAGTGGGTGCCATACTCTTCTCCCAAGTGGTAGGCGAAAGGATGAGAGGAAATGGCTTCAAGCTGCACCAAGGGGAGGTTCAGATTAGACATTAGGAAAACTTTCTTTACCAAAAGGGTTATCAAGCACTGGACCAGGCTGCCCAGGGAACTGGTTGAGTCACCATCCCTGGAGGTATTTGAAAGATGGGTAGATGAAGAGTTCAGGGATATGGTTTTGTAGTAGACAGGTACACTGGGACTTGATGATCTCAAGGGTCTTTTCCAACCAAACGATTTTATGATTCTGTGATTATGCTTAGTGATATTTACCACAAAGAGACTTGCAATATTCAAAACATAGTATTAAGAGAAAATAAGAAAACAGAGGGAATATAAAGGAAATTTATCTCAGTACCTGGTTTTCTCCCTTGCCTGTCAGAGTATCTGTTTGTTACCTTTCAACAATTTTAAGTGTCACTGAGGTCTGTGATAGGCAAATTTTTACAAAACAAGTTAAATTCTAACCACAATCACAATTAAGGAAGTAATTATTTTCAAAGCGGATATTGACCCTACGTGGTCTTACTGCCATAAAGTACTTTAAATGTATATTGTACCAATGCCTCGGGGACTTGAACACAGGCCAAAATCCTCTGCTGTGCAAAAATACAGTTATTTATTAAGCTGGATGATCAGAGAATATGTAATCCCAGTCAGCATATTTTTGTTCATACTGCCTGTAACTGTACATTTGACACTGTCCTGCATGATATTCTTGTCTCTAAATTGGAGAGACATTGATTTGATGGATGGACCATTTGGTGCATAAAGAATTGGCTGGATGGTTGCACTCAAACCGTTGCTCTCAATGGCTCAATGTCCAAGTGGAGACCAGTGACAAGTGGTTAAAATTTTATCAGCAGCATGGAGAGTGGGATTGAGGGCACCCTCAGCAGATCTGCTGACATATCCAAGCTGTCTGGTGCAAGTGACATACTGGTGGGAAGGGATGCCATCCAGCTGGACTTTGACGTAAAAAAGACATTGACCTGTTGGAGCAAGTCCAGAGGAGGATCACAAAGATGATCAGAGTGCTGTAGCATTTCTCCTGTGAAAACAAGCTGAGAAAATTGGTGTAACTCAGCCTGGAGATGAGAAGGCTCTGGGGAGACCCTATAGCAGCCTGCTAGCACCTAAAGGGGGCCTATAAGAAAGCTGGAGAGAAACTTTTCATCAGGACCTGTAATGATAGGACAAGGAGCAACAGCTTTAAACAGAAAGATGGTAAATTTCTCTCAGATATAAGGAAGAAATTCTTCACTGTGAGGTTGTTGAGACACTGCACAGGTTGCCCAGAGAAGTCAGGAACACCTCATCCCTGAAAGTGTTCAAGACCAGGCTGGATGGGGCTTTTAGCAACCTGGTCTAGCTGAAGGTGCCCTTACCCATGGCAGGGAGGCTGGACTAGATGACCTTTAAAAGTCCAATCCAACCCAAACTATTCTATGATTTGATGAGGATACTGTGAGGATTTCTTCTTCCCATACAGCTACCAGTAACTTAATCTAGCAAGATCAACAAGGTTCATTTAACAGTGACTTGCTAGTAGAATGTCAACATTTCCCATGCTATTATACAGTGCTGATGTTCCCTATAAGCAGTTGTCAACACCTACTGAGATACAAAGTCTTCATTGCATGTTTTTATAAGATTTCCCTTCTGTCATGTTGCCAACACTTTCTCCATGTGACACTGCCACACATGCTGCTTACAGTTGAAAACTGACAGCAAAAACCCTGAGGTGGTTCTTTGAGGGTCTCAGTTCCGTGGTCACTGTGCTCTCAGAAAGGCAGCTTTGCAATCAAGTGTCTGACCCTTAATGTCAGAATTTTCTCAGCTATGGCCCTGGGCATTCCTGAAAATGGTGATTTATCACAGAAGCCTTGGTTCCTTGGCTAAACTTAACCAGAGCGTTGCTAAGGCAATGCTATCAGGAGTGTGCTCTTCTGAACTGATTCTGCAGTATGCTTTTCGGCATTTGCATATTAAAGCCGCTATCTAGGGATCCTTTCTTGCAGAAATGGTAAGAAAGAAAAGAATAATTTTCTTTCTGCTTACATCTGAAATTATGATTAGCAGAGAGCATGTATTTCATCAAAACTCATTTAATGAAAAAATACTAACAAATGAATGCAGCACGTTTAAGAGAGGCAAGTAAAATTCATGTTGTACTTTAGAGAGAAGGCATTCCTTCTGTAATTATTTCTGAACTACTATATAATATTTGTATTATTCATTGAGACATAAAGGAAATTACTGACTAAACAGTCTTCACTGTTGGAACTCCCTTGTGCTTGTCACTGTTAAGGAAATTTTTAATCTGCCCTCAGTATACAAAAACGATTTTCTAAAACCTAGATGTAAAAATCTGTGTGTTCAAGGTATTGGTTCTGCACTTACTGTCATGTGACACCTACATGATTTTTTTTGAAACAAAAAAAGGATTATTTCAAGTCAGTATAAGGACTTCAGAATAATAATTGTATATCTAAGTTTAGGGGTGGTTTTATTAGCAAGGAATCATTCATCGGTATCATTCTAATTCTAAAGCAAAAATAGTGCAAGCTACCTGTAGAAATTATTGGAATTTATCAGCACAGAAAATTTTCTGTGTTTCCCTGTTCTGCACTTCAGAATTTACATTTATATTCTTCTCTTTCATTCAGGTTTTTATAGCCTGCTAACTGCCAGGGTCCCTGATGATCAATCTTTTATTTTCCCTGTAGTACTTGGTATCAGGAAAATATTTTATGTTACTCTCTCTAAATGGGATGAACTACTCTACAGACATCTTTTCCTCCTTCTATTGACTATGATAGGATCTTAAATGACTATCTGAGTGAGCTAAATATTTTCAGTATCTTTAAGATATTTCCTCTACTAAACACAGATAAAATTAGTTATGAAGTTAAGAATTATCAGAGGTCCCTCACATTCTAACTGCATAATTCTAACTTCCCTGGGAACATCAGTTAAAAAGACTTGCAAATACTATTTAATTTTCTAAACGTGTTGCTCAAAACAAGATCTACTGTCTACTATTGCCATATTCTAGAACTTGTATCATCTTGCTGGAAGAATCACTTTGTTATTTTTCCACAAAACTTCACATGCAACTGCAAGTTGAAAGTGGAATATCTTTGTGTACTTTCAATTTAACACACATATGATTTTTATATACCCACTTTCAGCACTTTTACTTTGAGCAAATGTAGATTGATGGCTGGCTGCAAAGCTCTCTGTTTTTCTACAGCCACTCACCACATCTGCTCTTCATCCTCATCTCTGGGGAAGCTATATATCCCCCCTTGCTCCCATGTACAGCTCTCAAAAACATAAAAAGGATTTGGATAAACCTGTATGCTTAAACACCACAAAAGGATTTGTGTATATTTTACCAATGTTTAATCTCTGAAAATTTAAAAGGGACCCCCCCATCTCTGCATTCTTCAAGAGCATCTGCAAATATTCACTGACTTTTCTGATAGCTTCAGTGAAAACAAAATACCACAAAATACATCTATTTTCTTCCCCTCTTTCCAACACCCAAAAATCAAAACAAGGATAATTCCTAAGCACTTTTCTCCCACAGGCTAGTGAACAGAAGAATGTATTCACTCCAAGCTGGAAGGCTGAAGGAAGGACTTTAAAGTGCAGAAGGAAAAACTTAAGCATAGTACGTGGGCTCCAGACTTCCCTAGGTGTCATTGACTAAGTCTAGGACTCTCCAGTATGAATCTTTCAGTTCATAATTCCACAGTACTGTCATCCTTTCTTTTTGTGGGAAAAGTAATCCAAGCTCCCAGAATCACAGCTTATAGGTGGGGAGACAAGGGCACTGTTTAGTAGGGATTAGAAGTGTACTGGATTGATGCAGCCCAACTGCTGGTAAAATAGATTACCTCACTGGTAATGACTTTTCCAGTGCTTGGCAAGGTGTAATTGGATTTGTTAAAAGACTTCTAGCAATTGGATGAAATAAACACTTCTAATACTGTAAGCATGCATGCCAGTCCATAGTTTACAGTTTGACTGGGATAGCATTGCCTGAAGCAGACTCTACTGTCAATTTTTTAGTTCAACATTCTGTCTTCAAGACTTTTCTTCAAATATAATCCTGGCTGTATCTTCAAATAAACTTTGTGTAACAAGAAAGTAGGATGGAAAAGATTTTATTCTCCTTTCTCTTTTTAATTAACTGGTTTTTTTTTTTAAAAATAAATATCCTGCCTATCTAGAAACCACCATGGACTCTAGGACAGTATTAGAAATGGCAAAAACATTTACTATCCTAAAGCCATGGATCAGATCAGAAAGAGCAGTTAATTATTCACACCCTGCTTACAACTGATAATCATTCTCACTTAATAGGGCATGGAGCCTTCTCTAGGCTCAGTAAACTTCCATTAACCTTCTCTGACTCTGAGGCACAAAAAAGTAAGATGGAACTATTTCTGTAACATAAGCAACTGGAATAAAAATAATCTGAGTCCTGCCTCATAATGTTCATTATTTCTGCTTATGTTACAAAGCATTATCACAGTTTTACGTCACAAAGGTTTATCACATCTTTATCTACCTGCCTCATTTCTAGAAGTCAGTAAGAAATAGAAGAGGTCTCTCAGTAAAAGATTTCAGCAGGTGACAAACTAAGGAAAAGGCAGTCCTAAATCTAAAATTGTTTTAACTTCATTTATTATACTACTTTAGAAGACTAAATGGCCAAAATATTTGCTGGCTTTTTCTTGCCATTTTCTCCTCAAGATCACAGAAAAATGCTTTACGTGTTGTTGAAAAACAAGTAATGAAACAAAATTTAAAAAATGGAAATAGATGCTTCCTTTATTGTTGCAAAAATGGTGTATTTACTGTACAATGAGGAATTCTTTCTGCAACTGTATTAGGCAAAATGTTACTGCAACTATTCATCTATGTTATCACAGTTGATACAAAACTGGGAGTAGTGACTGAAACATCAGAGGATTGTGTTGCTGTTCAGAGGGGCCTCAACAGGCTGGAGAAACAGGCAGAGAGGAATCCTGCGAATTTCAGCTGAACAGAGGGAATACAATGTCCTGTCTCAGGGTTAAAATCACCCAGACACCAGTATAGGCTGGGGGCCAACTGGCTGGGAAGCAGCTTGGCAAAGAACAACCTTGGGGTCCAGGTGGACAACAAGATGACCAACAAGCCAGCAATGCGCACTTGCTGTAAGGAAGGTCAATAGCCACTTGAGGTGCTGTCGCAGTCGGGACGGCCACAACACACAAAAAGTTATGAGCAAAGGATCGCCTTTATTGTTTTGCAAGCCCTTTTATATCTTTTGGGGAATGTGTGTCCATATATGATTGATTTAGCCAAAGACCAACAGTTCATAATTGGATGACTCTTCCTCTGTTGTAACTTCATAACTGGATAATTCCACCTGCGATCTGGCAGCTTCTTAATCTTGTTTATTCAGCTCTTCTTGGGACTCTCTGGCCTCTTCAAGGATACACGGGTATCTGCTCAAGGTTAAACTTGCTTTCCAATCCCTCCGACCAGCTGAGGTATCCCACAGGGTGCATTAGAAAGAATGTTGCCACCAGGCTGAGGTTGGTGATCTGTCCCTTCTTGTTAGCCCTGGGGAGACATACCCAGAGTGCTTGGTCCAGTTCTGGGCTCCCCAGTAAAAGAAAGATATGGATTTTCTGGACAAAGTGTAGCACAGGGCTGGAAAGATAATGAAGGGACTGGAGCATCTGACAGGTGAGGAGAATGAGAGAGGTGGGGTGGTTTGACCTGGCAAAGAGAAGGCCCAGGGGGATCTCAGCAATGTGTACAAATACATGATGGTAAGGAATGAAGAAGAGGAAGCCAGGCTCTTCTCAGTGACGTCTGTTAACAGGATGAGAGGCAACAGGCACAAACTGAAACACAAGAAATTCCATCCGACCACACGAAAGTACTTTTTTTTACCTTGGGAGTGGTCAAACACTACAGTGCATTTCCCAGAGAAGTTGTGAAGTCTCCATCTGCAGAGATATTATAAACCTAACTGGACATGATGCTGGGAAACCTTCTATAGCTGGTCCTGTTTGAATAGGAGGGGTGGACTAGAAGATCTCAAACAAGGCCCTTCCAACCTAAATGATTTAATGACTTTGTGAATAAGGTTTAGCATTTTTCAATATATTCATTGAACTAGTCCAGCGGCTCCATCTCATATGCCTTACTGCAGGTCCAATCACATGAATGTAGCTCAGTCAAAAATGTCATTACATGATTTGTCCCAACATTCAGGTTTTATGTACCTCTTATTTCAGAATTTTACTCCGTGGTTTATAGATTTTATCTGAAACAATACATAAGCAAGCAGGACTTACTTGTTTGGTTTCTAGATTAGGCTGCCGATATTTTTTCTCAGGAAAACCCAAAGATTACACATGTTCTTGCACTGTGATTGCACTGTGAATTTTTATTAACCAATATTATTAACCAATTTTTATTAACCAATATTTATTAACTAAATGCCATTGTACTCACCACAGGCATCTGATCAAAGGTGTGGACAGTGGACAATTTATCTACAAATAAGCAGAAAATTTGACCCATTTATGTATGTTCAACATGTAATCACTAATTCTATTGAAAACCAGCTATGAATACCCATTTCTACTTACTGAATTTCCACAAATAAATTCCATCTTCCCTTGCAGAATATTATTTTGCCTTTCCAGCTGCTTGTTCAATTCTACTCATATCTGGTTTTCCATTTATTACCTTAAAAAGAAATACAAGGTTATTCTGTTTCCCAGATTATTTAGTGACATTTCAAGTAAAAGTTAGCTTTTTTTCAAACTACTCCCAATTTTTTTATTGGAAACTGAGAAAGCATCCACTTAGTAATCCTCATAATGAGCATTTTTGCACGCAGAAGAACTTGAAAAGTATAAATTAAGAGAATTTTTCACTGGACTTATTGTGGCCAGAATATTAATCAACCCCATGAATTCAAGTTAACTATAGCTTCATTAATAATTAAAGCTAGCATGCAGCATGTATTATTCCTTTCACATCTGCAATATCATACCTATAACATTCATGTTCAAAAAGGGAAAATCCGTATTTCTAAACAAAAATTTGTATCTCTGTAGGGTGTTTTCTAATCAATTAGCCAGACTCTGTTGCAATTCATTTACTTTCATCTTCAGCGCTACACCTTTTTTTTTCAGTTCTCTTACTGTGCTGCTCAGTTCAACTACAGTGTTTTTCAGTTTAAATATTGTGATTTCAAGCATTTCCCTGTGGTATTTAGAGAAGTCAAAAATTGGCTACTGCATTAATTTTATTGAAATTAAGAATAATGAATAGAATGTATTTTCAGATTAAACATCTGCTGGTCTTTCCTATGTAATTACATGATCTTGCCCATGTTTTTAATGTATTTTACTCTATGGATACTACAGTGCCTTAAAAACTATAGAAGCATTTCTACTTAATGAATAAAACTACTCCCATAAAAAACAAGACCATCATTTCCAAAAATGCAATAGCTGTCTGGCAGACGATCAGCATTAAATAAATGTTGAAAAAGCATCTTCTTTACTTTTTTATCTAAAAGAGGATGCCTACAGATTATGTTTTTTAAAACAAGAATATACCTGAGAGATGTGCTATTTGAAATTCTGAATTAAGTCTTCAGTTTGACTCACTGCTCACTGTGCCCATAACAAAACCAAGCAAAACATACCAGGTATTATATATATCAAAAAAGAAAGCTGGTGATTAAAGTAAAATGAGTGTTACAAAAAATTACAGGAGCTAAAGCCATCTTTTTATAGTGCACTTAACCTAACCTTGTGGGAAAAATTCTTTTGCTCACTGGTTACTTTCTGTATACTGGTGGGGCAATCAGACAAATAGCATGGAAACAAGACTCTTTTTGCCTTGGAAGGTATGACCTGAAGCAGAAGCTAGCGGAGGACTTACTCTGATGAGAGCACAACCCATCTGCATGCATCCTACAAATTGCTGCAAGAGCCTTATTCTTTTAAGTGGCAAGTTGGTAGTTCAGTGTGCTACAACGAATCACACGATCCTAATCGCACCAGGAGGAATTTACTGCTAACTTAATTATTGACCATATTTAATCCAACAGTCTGGTTCTTTTTGGAGATGTTTATGGAGAAATGCTTCTGCCTGTGGGATCCAAAGTAGTCAGCCAACACTAGCATAGCTGCAAGAAAAATACAGTGCAATGCAATGTAAAAGCAGTTTGTGGGTTTCTCCTTTAAAGTAAAGTTTGGAAGACCAAAATTTCAACAAAATAACCAATCGTTCTCGGATATCTCCATTTTTTAGTGCCTAAGCTGAGTTATTTCAAAAGAACTGAGAGCACAACTCTGCAAATAAGGCCCTTTGGAAAATGCTTTATAATACCAATATGAAGATAGATATCTTTTAATGATAGATATCTTTTAAATCTTATCTTAGTTCATTAAAACATGCAAGAGAGAAAAACCATTGTGCTGGGCCTTCCAATCACTCTTTGCTCCATTGCTCTTTTGGCCCCTACCAATGGTAAATCAGATAGAGAGGACATAGGCAAAGAAATAATGAAAGCACTGGTAACTTGCTAAAGACAAAAGGGTGTGGTGAAAGCCCCAACAAAAGACAGGACTTGAAACACATGAGTCAAAAAGTTTAGATTCAGGAAAACCAAAGGAAATTTGATTGCTGCTATCTGTTTTTCTCCTTCTCCAAATGGAAGAAGCAGATGGCTAGAAAGAAAAAATCTTACTACATTTCTGATACCATTCCAATATAAATAGATAAGGTTGTTGTAAAGCAGATTTCTATCAACCTTTCTGTGCTTGAAAAAGAGGAAATTATAACTTCAGTGAGTTTTAAAATGGGGGTTTTGGGAGGATAAATCTGTAAATTAGATACAGTCAAAGTTGAATCTAGAGCTAAGCCATGTCAAAATTAAATTGTTTTCTTTATCAAACAAATTCCAACTAGGTGCTTAGGTGGGTGCAGGAGGATTACACAAGAAAAATGAGTTCTTTAAGTCCAAATGTTATCAGGTTTTAATATCTGTTACCATTCTAAGACTATATGCAACATTTCTTACATTAGATTTTATTATTCTTTGTACAAAGACAACAAAACTGCCAGCCAACAGGCAACTATATTTTATACTGATGAAAATGTGTAGAGAATGAGAAATTGTCCAGTGCCAGGCTGCAATTCTATAGCGATAGAAAGTCTTATTTTCCTTTGGCAATTAAAACCAGTTTTTAAAAAAAAAAAATCTAGTTGTTATTAAACATCTAATACTCCAATAGCATCCAGAATGTAGCCAGAGTGGTACCTCTGTATTTTAGTCAGTGTAAACGCAGTAAATTACAGCCCCTGCACTGATGGAGAAGGGATGTAGATATTAATCACTTTGACCAGCTTAGTAAGTACCTCAGCCTTTTAATTTATCGGAGTATTTCACATTTCTGGAGTTACTGTTAATTGTGCTAGGAAATGACAGTCATACCATATATATGTCACTGTGAATTTAATGGAGCTGTGTATAGCTGCCTGCCCAAAGCCTTGGTCTGTACTGAGAGGGACTGTGGTGTGACTTCACCTGCAACTTCACATGTTAAACATAATTACACATATTCAAGGCCTACGAATTTTAGCCATGACAAAGGACAAATTATAGTCATCACAGAAGAAAGCCCATAAATCCTCAAAGCTCATATTTTAGTCATCAGGGGAACTTAACTACAATACAACCTTGCATACTAAGCATAACAAGAAAGCCCTTGTGAAGGAAGGAGAAAAAAGTGCAGTTCAGATAAGAAGGCTGTGATTGAAATGACAAAAGAAAAAAACCCCATGAATTTCTTTTTAAGACAGTTTAAAAGTGTTCTTTCACTTGAAAGCGACAGCCACTTAGGATGAAAGCCATTTTCCTACACATTTTTCTATCCAGATCTGGGTATCTGGCACATGTATCAGGCAAAAAATCTGCCTGAAGCCATTTTCTAACATGGAGAGAGAAACCGCTGAAACATTGCAGGAGCAGCTCAAGGCAAATCATCAGCACTGTAACACAGCAGACCTTTACTGATTCCTGAAGAAGAAAAAATATATAGGTGCCTTCAGAACCTTTGAAGCAGAAATAATACTGTGCAGTGCAAAAAGCACCACAGGGAAGAGCATATACAGTATTGAAAGCTACAGACTTCTGACACCTGCAGCCAGCAGTGTGCTGGGAAAATACTGCAGCTTTCCTTGCCAGGAAAGCCACAGAAGCTGACATGTCACAAGCTGAATTAACGCACAACTCCATGAATATTAGTAAGGAGCTGACACGCATAAATATA
The DNA here is from genome assembly GCA_033459285.1 of Clamator glandarius. Classification (NCBI taxonomy): domain Eukaryota; kingdom Metazoa; phylum Chordata; class Aves; order Cuculiformes; family Cuculidae; genus Clamator; species Clamator glandarius. The sequence continues at coordinate 486,625 of JAUNZM010000411.1, forward strand.
TGGCTTTAAGGCTTCTTTGTATGTTGAGAAGTATACTGCAGTATTATATGCCTTCTCTCTCAGAAACACTTGCCATGACATTTGCTAATCAAAACCTGTATTGAACCTTGATTACAGTAATTCAGAGCCAGATTTAAGCTGATTTTCATTAAACCCTTTGATTTCACAGCATTACATGCACAGTCACTGAGAATCAGCAGGTACTTCAGGTACAGACCCCTTGTGGACATGGATGATTTCATTTACTCTTTGAAGTTAAAATGTCTTCTTCATGAGTGCTAAACGGGAATGGTAGGTGGTTTTTTTTTTTTTTTTGCCTAAATGGCAAAATAATCAAATAAGCCAGTAGAAAGATGACAAGGGTAAGATGGCTGTGAAAGAATGCAGGCAGCTATCTTCCAGAAAGTCATCCTCAGCTTTATATCCAAGGGAGAGAAACAGGCATCTCCTAGGGTGTGAGTCATCTCATGCTAAAACAGTCAGCCAAAGTAGGTGAGATGAATCTCACCTTCAAAGGACCTTTCTGCATTCATTGACAATACATGTCTCACAACCCTGATTATTAACAGTTAAGTTGAATAAATAACGTATGTGAAATAGGCAATGGTGGTATAATCTATTTGCGCACACAAGACAAACATGGGAAACAGTTGTAGAATCCACCTGGAACAGCACATCTTTTACTGTAATGCCATCACAATAAACATCTTTGTTAAATATATATTTTCCTTTCACCAGTAAATAAGTCACCACTTCACAATGTGTCCTGGGCTCTGGGCTCAGTCTTACAGAACGTTCTCAGGAATATTACAAGAACTTCAAGTACTTAAAGAATTCAGGTTTTCATTAATTAAAAATAATAACAAACCTGTGAAACAAAACCAATACCATTCTGCTTTTTACTTAAACAGATATAATAACAGGATCATGTGTCAGGTAAATTAATTGGTGTATGCAGAGGACAATTGATATAGAATCATAGAATCATTTCGTTCGAAAAGACTTTTGAGATCATCAAGTCCAACCATACGTGTTCACTACTAAGCCATATTCCTAGGTACTTCATCTACTCATCTTTTAAATACCTCCAGAGATGGTGACTCAGTCATTTCCCTGGGCAGCTTAGACCAGTGCCTTATGACCCTTTCCTAATGTCTAATCTCCCCTGGTGCAGCTTGAGGCCATTTCTGCTCATCCTATCACGTGTTATTTAGGAGAAGAGACTAACACTCACCTCACTAAAACCTCCTTTCAGTTAGTTGTAGATAGTAATACAAAGTCTCCCCTCAGCCTCCTCTTCTCTAGGCTGAACAAACCCAGCTCTCTCAGCTGCCTTTTATGAGGCTTCTCTCCAGACCCTTCACCAGCTTCATTGCCCATCTCTGGACACGCTCCGGTGCTCAAAGTCTTTCTTCTAGTGAGAGGCCCAAAACTGAAGTATTCAAGGTGTGGCCTCACCAGTACTGAGCAGAGGAACATAATCACTCCCCTGGTCCTGTTTGCCATGCTGTTTCTGATACAAGCCAAGATGCTGTTGGCCTTCTTGGCCACCTGGGCACACTGCTGGCTCATGTTCATGGCTCATGGCTGTCAACCAACACACCCAGGTCCTTCTCTGCCAGGCAGCGTTCCTCTTCCAGCCACTCTTCCCCAAGCCCGTAGCGTTACACAGGGCGATTGTGTCCCAAGTGCAGGACCTGGCATTTGGCCTTGTTGAACCTCATACTGTTGGTCAGAGCCCATTGAACCAGCCTGTCCAGATCCAGATATATTACAGTGACACACTGTTCAGGAGGTTTAGTAAAAGGGCATTTGCTTACACATTGGTGCAAGTATATACAAGATCATTTTTTGTGCCATTTTGAATGCAGAAGGTGCTTAGCCATTTTGACTCTGTTAATATTGGCTTTCCCCTTTCCATTAGTGTATAAACATTTTAAAAAGTCTGCAACTGCAGGGTGAGTTTGAAAAGAATCTGCAGCCTAGACACTGGAAGGGACATTGTCCAGGGAAAAAATCGGTATGGCACAGAAATGTTTGAAAATGGTAAATAAGTGTAAATATTAAGCGTCTGACTTAGGGCAACACAGGAACTTCTGACATTTTTTAATTTTTAACTTATCAACATTTCCACACACAGGGAAAAATGTGTAGCTCCCTCAGGAAACTGAAGAAAAAACAACCTAGAATCCCACCTCTGTGTGAGCATCAACAGTCATCACAACACTGAAACTTATTTGCTGCAATTGCAAGGGGACAAACTAGTAGCAGTAAAAAGTCCTCATGGTCTATGCAAGCTGCACTAGACAAACACCATTACCATCCCTGCAGGTTTCAGAAGTATTTCCTGGTAGGAGAGAAGAGTGAAATCCAGCTTTCCCATTTTATTCAACATTGTGGAAAAATATGTGTTTAAAGAGAACATCCTTGTCCATTTAATTCTTTGCCTCCCACATAAGGACTTATCAGGTTTTACCCCATTGTGGCTTCCAGTCCCAGTGTACTGGTTTGGGCTGTGATACAGTTAATTTTCTTCACAGTAGAATCATAGAATAGTTAGGGTTGGAAGAGACCTTAAAGATCATTCAGTTCCAACCCCCCTGCCATAGGCAGGGACACCTTCCACTAGATTAGGTAACCCAAGGCCCCATACAACCTGGCCTTGAACACTTCCAGGGATGGTGCAGCCACAGCTTCTCTGGGCAACCTGTGCCACTCTCATGGTGAAGAAATTCTTCCTAATGTCTAGTCTAAATCTGCCCTTCTCCAATTTATACCTGTTCCCCCTCATCCTGTCACTACAAGCTTTTAAGAATAATCCCTCTCTAGCTTTCTTGTAGGCCCCTTTCAGGTACTGGATGGTTGCTATAAGATCTCCTCTGAGTCTATCCTTCTCCAGGCTGAACAAGCCAAACTCTCTCAGCCTGTCCTTGTATGGAAGGTGCTCCAGCCCTCAGATCATCTTTGTAGACCTCCTCTGGACTCATTCCAACAGTTCTATATCCTTCTTATGTTGAGGATTCCAGATCTGGACACAGCAATCCAGATGAGGTCTCACAAGAGAGGAACAGAGTTGCAGAATCCCTTCCCTCGATTGCTGGCCACGCTTCTTTTGATGCAGCCCAGGATACCATTTGTGCACATTGACAGTTCATGTCAAGCTTCTCATTGACCAGCACCCCCAAGTCCTTCTCTGCAGGGCTGTTCTCAATCACGTATGACCATCCCCCTCATGAGGTTGAACATCATGAGGTTCACACAGGCCCACTTCTCCAGCCTGTCCAGGTCCCTTTGGATGACATCCCGTCCTTCTGGTGCACTACCCAGCTTGGTGTCATCTGCAAACTTGCTGAAGGTGCACTCAATCTCACTGTCAATATCATTGATGAAGATATTAAACAGCACCGGTACCAGTACAGACGTCTGAGGGACACCTCTTGTCATGGATCTCCATCTGGACTTTAAGCCATTGACCACTCATATGATGCTGTGTTTGGATTTGTGATGAAATCACATTTCAACACACACTGATGTTCTAGATATTTCTGAGCAGTGTTCACACATCAAAGCCTTTTCTGGTTTTCACATCACCCCACCAGAGAGCAGAGTGGGGATGCACAAGAGGCTAGGAGGGGACACAGCTGGAACAGCTGCTCCCAACTTACTAAAGGGATGTCCTAGACATGGGATGTGTAATGTCATATTCAGCCACGAAGGAGAGGTTGTTGGGGCTGCCCTTGACTGTGGATTGGCATTGGTTGGCTGGTTCCGGGCAACCGGTATTTTGGTTTTTTCAAAAACACTTGCTTTTCTTTGCTTTGTTTACATTTCTTTTTAATTTTTTTAAACTTATTAACTGTCTTTATCTTAACCTACAGATTTTCTCACTCTTACCCCTTCTGAACTTCTCCCGACAGAGCGAGCAGCTCTGTCGCATTTCCCTGCCTATTGCAGCTGAACCACGACACCCAGTCTTATTTCCATGCCTGCTCAGTACCAGTCTCATTTTTGGTTAAAATGATTTGTCCTTCTTCAGCCTCCTTGTGCCAGCCCCAGTCCTTTGGCCAGCTGTTCCCATTGCCCACCATGCCCTGTGCCCCACACTGCCCATGTCCCATGTTTCCAACATGGCCAAACCGAGTTGTGATACCTCCTGGGTAACTCATGGGCTCCTAGTCCGCTCCCCACCCCTCAGGTCAGCAAGAACACCTTCCTAAGGTAACAGCTGCCAGTTTTTCTGCATGGAGTCAGCAGGAGGGCCCGAACTGCCAGTCCTTTGGCGTGGGTCCCCAGAGCAGTCAGCCCCTGAGATGCCCGTCCTTAGCCCTGCCAGCTGCTGGGCATTCAACATCTCCTGCCACAGCTCCAGCATCAGCTGGTCAAGTTCTGTCACATGGTGACTGCTGCTGTTGCCCATGGTGCTGCTCACAGTCCCAATGGCCACTGCACGGGGTAACGACCACCGCGTGCCCAGCTGAGGCTTGAGGGAGTGGTGCAGCCCAGTCTCTCGTGGCCAGAGGTCAGCAGGTGGTGATCCTGGCCCACAGTTCAGGCACCCTCAAGGCTGGCAGCCTCAGTGTCCACAAACGCTGTTGTTCTCCTGCTGCCCAGGGAGACCAGAGAGGAGGAGACATGGGCCAGGAGCAAAAGCCCACCTGGCATCACCTTCACCTCCTCAGGCTAAGATACGGGCTCTTGTTGCTCAGTCTGCATGCATTCGTAGAAGCTCTTGCCAGTCGCTGCTGCAATGGATCCTAGTTTGTTGGTGTTCTGTTCCCCTCTATCCAGAGAAATCCCTAGCACGTGGCTCAGGCAACAACAAGAACTATTGGGAAAAATATGATAGTTTTGGCTCATTTAAAAAGTTTTGACTATGTAGGATGAATCACTGATGTGTTAAGCTTTTATTGACCTGAGAATCACAAATATGTGCAGACTTTTTTAAAAACTCTACTTTTGGACAGAGTGTAGCACTGTTTTAAAGAAATACTTTGACCTATATGTGAAGGCAGGCATGGCACAGCACAGCCTGGTCTTAAGAGTGCCAGGCCTGTATTTTAGCACCCTTGATAATTGTTGTCTGTGCTGTGCATAAATTAGTTTGCAAGTGCCTAACTCGAGACAGAAGAGCTTAGAATAATCAGTCTTAATCATCACTCATCAAGTCAATGGAGTCAATTAGTCATTATACACTGGATAAGTTTTTTATTACCTTACACCAGTCTGGATTCATGCTTAAAAATGTTTGATGCTGCATTTTTCAAGCAATGTGTTCCAGATCAGTTGATGGCTTTCTCAAGGTAAAACTTTAGGGAGTGGACTGTATCAATCTAACAGCTTAATGCTGCCAAGAGTGGCATCACCTCTGTCAGGTTCTCACTGTCACCATTTCTGGCTGCTTAAGTGCAAGCTCTGACACTTGTGTAACTCACCAATGAGCCAGTACATCTCACGAAATCTAGAAAACTTACATTGAGGGGAAATGATTTATGTGTGCTGTTTCTGCTGGTGAGTGAGCTGAAATGGCTCACCAGCTGCTCAGAGAAGCACCAGAGTTGATGCTAGATGCAAGAGACAGCATGAAACTGGGAGTGACTAATGGGCTCTTAGATCAATCCACCATTTCATGGGACTTGGTGTTCTCTAGAAACGATCCGTTCACTTTCTCAGGAAGGAGATGGACTGTAGTTTTACTTTATGGGTTATATTATGAAAAAAAATAAAGGATATAGTTTCTCAGAGACTCAGTAGTAATTCTGTTGCACAAGCAGCAAGCCAAATACAATAGCCCCACAGCTTGCTGGGTAACAGTGGCACTGCTGTCAAAGTTTAAAACAAGAGCGTGTGTTACCATTACTTTAACACACCATAAATTGGTATTGCCACAAGTCAGCCCTGAAATTTTGTAAATTTTAGTCCTAGGGTGATTATGCTGGAATGAGCCGATCTAACATTTTACTGATACTGCAACAGCAGGGTCATTGATCCAGCAGGATCTAGTCTCTGAGGGTAGAACAGTGGGATGGAGAATGAGAAGCCTGATTGTAAGAAAAAAATAATTTTCATTTCACTTGTCTAATGTATATTAGGGAAATAGGTGATTTTCGACAGTCTGAAGTTGTAATAGACGCTATCATCTAATCAGTGAACTATCACTTGAGGTGTGGATTGAATTCAAAATGATCTGAAGTACTTTAATCAAATAAACAAATGCAGAAGAGTGATGCACTGTAATGGCATTCAAATTAGCTGCTCATTTTGCCTTCAGGATTTTCTGAACGCTGCCTTTTTATGATACATATGAAAAACACATCACATATCAAAGCAATAATTTAAGTAATGACTTGGACTTAGGTGAGCATTTCTAACTAACTCAGTGTACTGAATCTTAATAGTCAGGGTGTTCACCAGTAACCATTTTTCTTTTTTAACAGTTTTTCATGAAGAACTGCTTCAAGATTAACTTAACCAGCCTACTGAACAGCTCTCAACCAGAGGGCGCATTCAGAGAGCTCAGAAAGAGCCTTAGAACTTACAAGGAAGTCTGAGAACAGAAAGCACAGTGTAACTGAGGACTATGTCAGCCAGTGTACTCTGTCTGCCCAAGGAGACTTTTCTTTGACCTCCTCTCCAGGATACTTTCAGGTCCCAGCCTCAAGCCAGGGATTAAGAGATGTCTTAACTAGGTAAGCTCCTAGGAACTAGGTCACAGTGCACACCAGGATGAGCCCAGAGCACACTGGCTGTGATGGCACAGGACAGCGTGTCTAACTAACTGCGTTTCACTTGATGGTTTGGGAACTGGAGTGGGAGAACAGAAGTGTCCTGGGGACTGAGGTCTTGTGTGAGTGGGTAAAACTTCAAAGCATCAATATTTTTTACAATAATGGCAGTAACATAGTGATATCTGCAACACATCCATTTCCTCCGTTTCTTTATTCTGAATAAATCAGTTAAAATTAGACATACAGATAATTATACATGTACATCAGTTTTTTAAAGGCTTTTAATATTATTTTGAGACTAAAATTTCTAGTAAGAAAAGTGAAGAAATTTGGTCACAACACAATTTGGTTTGAAAACAAAGTTATACTTAAATATGTATCTCCAGATTCCATGAAAGCAATAAACTGCTAGAACTGTAAAACAAAGTAGCCCGGTTGCTGCAGACAAACATTTGGATTATGACATAGATTCATTTTTACAAAGAAGCAGCTAGTTATTTCCGTAGCACCAGTAACTAGGGTATGATGAGATGACTGGCTGTGTGGACAGGTGAAAACTGGTGACTGTTGTATGTTTTGACTTTACTAAGGACTTTGATATAATCTCCTATAGAAACTTTTTAGTCAAATTGGTGTTACACATTGAAAAACTGGGAAACAAGGTTGCTGGAAAATAGGCTGGGCCATCAGGCTTAAGGTGTTGAGATCAACAGTATGACTGGCTGAGAATCTGTGATCAATACCTGAGCCAATATGCTTAATTATTATTAACAACCCGGAAGACAGCACACTGAGGAAGCTGCCAATGATGAGGGATCATGGGGAGCAGTCACTGTGCAGGAAGAAGGGGTTGCTTGATGATCAAAAAATAGCAAACCCAAAGTCAGATGTTAGTAAGAGGGTAGACAGGAGGTTGACAGAAGTGATTCTTACATTCCATTCAGCACTTGCAGGGGACCATATCCTGGAGTGCTTAGCTCTGGGCTTCCAAACAAATCCTAAGGCCCGTGAAACTGGTCAAGGGCTGTCGTGCATGGCTTGAAGTACAGAAGTTGTAAAGAGATCTTAGTGCTGTCTACAGCTACTCAAGAGGAGGGTGTAGAGAGGACAGAGAATCTGGACTCCTGTGTGCTATGGAATGATAAGCAGCAATGCACCCCAGCACACATAAAAAAATGTTGACCCATTATAAGGGAGAAATATCTATCAGAGTCAAACTTCGCAAAGGCTACCTAGAGACTGTAAAGTCCTTGGAGATAAAACACGAGCAGAGTTGGCAGAGAGTACTTTGCTCCACTTGGACCTGTTTTGAGGAGGGCAGACTACAGATCTCTGTAACCTGAGATCTCGGGAGGTCCTTCCAATCTACATCTCCTGTGATGAGCCAGTTAGTATGTTTTAGTGGAATGTAGTTTTACCAATTCTTTTTTAAAATCATTACACATATAGTTTGTAAGGGAATATTAAGAAATAGGCCATCCTAAAATGGTTTAAAATCAGCATTAAACAAACTAACCAATCAACCCTTGGAATCTAGAGGAATCCACTCAAATGAAGGGGTTTAGACCCAAGAGGAGAACAGTGGTTTCTGTCTGTGGGATGACGAAGATGCCTGAGATGCCAATAGCTTAGAATGACTTAGAGGTCATTAAAAGTAACCTTCTCAAGACAAGATTTGAGAACAGTATTGTAGTAGAAAAGACTCTGAATAAATAACAATTTTGGACTCTTGAAGACTGCAACACTTCGATCTTAAACTGTTGTTTTAATACAACTTCTTGTTCTGATGGTTCGTAGATGAAATTAAAGGGCATGAGCCACATGGAAAATGAAAATGGAAGGGAGAGGGAAGATACAAGTATATGCATCTCTACTGTAAATGCAGTTCATAACAACAAAAACGCTTTTGCTACTGTGAAGTACTTAATAGCTTTAAATTAGTTATACTTGGTAGCAACTGACAGACTATACTAACAGAATTTGTTGTAGTGTACCTCTGTTGGACATTTTTAGTCTGAAATATTTTAAGCTGTAACTGATGAGCTTGTTTCTATCATAGTCATACCCCAATACTCTTCTTTTATTACTACAGAAGTAGTCCCAGTCTTTCAACTCACTGATCTGCATGGTAGCTTCACATCATAAAAAGGCCAAGGACAGATTAACCAATTTTAAGTTCATCTTTATTTCCATAAATCAGTTACACTTCAAGTGGTTATATCCTTTGCTTCACATTTCTCATCCTAAGTAAAACCCTATAGTAGCTACTACAAAATGTGCACCTATTACCATTCTAATGGACATTAGTTGTTGCTGTATCTTTTCAATCTGATGCAAATAAACATAAGTAGTTGCTAGCAAATTATTTTCTCCATTTATATGAAACGGAGGTAAGTTGCAAATTGATAGTGTTCTGTTTGCTGCAGGTCCAGCCAATGTTAGAATGCATAGCAGCCTTAAAAATCAATAATGAACTGTTAAATAAGTAGCAGTATAAAAACATCTCAAAGGTTCTATATATGGAGTTGTTTCACACTGCACTAGGAATACGATAAAAAACCTAGACAGGAGTGTCTATTCTATTCCACACACCTCTTCATTAAAAGGGCTTCTCTTCATACCTTTTAAAGACGTACCTTGTGCAACTGCAAATTTAGTGGAACAAAGATGCTGATTGTTAGAACCGCTTGCTGAAGCAAATACATTACTTTTCCACCAGGATGCCATGGTTTATACTCTGTATCTTCCCAAGCTGGCTGTTGGTTGCACAGAATGCATAGAAGTTCTCAGTGTCCTCTACAGAATGTTTTCACAGAAAAATACTTCAGTTTACACAAAAACATACTTATCCTCTCTACGTAATAATCTCAATTGCAAAGAATCTTAGTGTACTCCTGACGGAGCCAATGGGAAAATATATTGTTCTGGAGTTGTAAATACTCTCTTTTAAAATAAATCTTTGGTTTGCCTATATGCTGGATGGGAAAAAATAGATTTAAAGGGAATAAATACCTAGTCACCTGAGGTTCATCTATCATTTCTTCTAACACAGACTTTGGATAAGATTAGCTGTTTGGTAGCTGAAAAGGACAATTATCAACAAAATAATGAAACACAAAGCTTATTTTAGTGGTGCATATTAAATAAGACAAAGCTTAGTCAAACTAATCCTTAAGGTTAGTTTAAAAAAAACCCAACAAACTAGTAATCCTATTTGTTCTGTATTGCCACCTTCTTTAGAAATGTAAAGTATTATAAAAATATTCACAACTGTCTTTCTACATTAATCTATTATTCCATATTATATTTTGAAAAAGTGCTTACACAGGCAAGTTTAACTGCAAGCTCATGTTCTTCCAGTTGTCTAACGCCCTGATGCAGCTGTTTAAAACCTTTGTTCAATACAGAACAAGGAATTAAGACAACTTTCATTTTTCCTTCTATTAAATGACCTCCCTGCTTTTACATTATCCTATCAAATTAAGTAACAGTTTCTTGAAAAGTAAAGTGTGATTCATGTTAAATCACAGATTAACAACGCGGTTACTTCTGAATAGGAAGTTTAATTTCTTAATTTAAGGCTTCGAGAAATATTTCACTACTTTCATTTTTTATCTTTCTTCTCATTATCCAATACTTTATATTCATCTAACACAGCATGGCCGGTTTCCTTTGCAGTTCTCTTAACAACAGCTTTGATGCCAATATTCTCAATGTTCAATGCTGCCACGCCAAGATTGATTGCAGAATTCACAGCGTTGTCTGTAGCATGGCCAGCATCATCTCCATACCTTAAGAAAGAGCAGGTTTGTAGGCATATTATGCTTAGTATTGTTCTCTTCACTAGAGTTCTTTTAATGTTTAAGCGTTACTAAGAACAAATAATAAGTGTGCAGCCTGAAAGTCACAAGAATAAATTTAGAAATTACCAAGTCATTTGATTATGGGCTGCTTCTCTATCAGATTGCTCTTTTAAAGATACCAACATGTTTTGGCTCAAAAAACTTCCAGTCTTTCTCCCTCCTTCCTCTCTAGTTTTAAAGATAAGAGTAGGAGGCTTATCTATAGAACCATAACATTTTCAGTCTGTATAATGGGTGATAGCACTGAGGAGGATGGAGGGCAAACACTGTCCAGCCTTCTCTCACCTGTTAGAGAAAAAGGGACTGGAATCGACTCAGGCATATTTTTTACTTCAGTTCATACCACCACTGTCAGAATAGTGTTTGGTTAGTACTTCTCCTATATCACCTTTGCCTGTGTCTACACAGCATAAAATGATGGTACGTCTGATGAGGTAGTGCAACACTGTGCTCAAGCAAATTAACCCAGACAGTCTAACAGGTCTCCTGGGTACAGAGAGCTCATACGCTGGCAGTAGCAAGCTCCCTACAAAAAAAAAAAATATCCACTGTGCAGTGAAAATTTATCTGAAGTAACCTGGAATCAATACGGTAGCAAAGGGGAAGAGGCAAGGGGGAGGAAAAATCACACAAAACCCCAAAAGGCTCAAAACTCTCTTGAGGATTTCTTGAAAATTACTAAAAGAAAATCTCCAGTCTCTCCATTAAGCTGTGGGTGCAACTTCTTTATGCTTTAGGGGGCAAGTCACCAGACTCATATTAATTTCTCAAGTGTGAAGAAAGGCACCCACTTACACCAGTAGAGAGAGCACACTGAAGGAGGACAAGAGTACCATAAGAATAGTAACTCCAGACATGACCTAGAGAGCACTACAATCAGACAAACTAGGCCAAAGGGAAGTATTTCTGGCAGCATCAGAATCCCAGTAATCAGTGGAGTTTTATTTTTTCCCTGTGCTTCTTATGAACACAGATTCTTTGAGGACCTTAAAATAAAGCTAGTGGGAAGCATAGAATATCAAGGAATCAAAAAATCTTTCACATTATCAGTATGGAAGGCATAGCATAATGGCTGGAACCAACAATGAAAATTAATAAAAAGAATTAGAGATTTTTTTTGGTTTTAATTCTCTGATAGAGCAACAGCCTTAAATCACTTATGTCTAATTTGCAGATCACAGAATTAGTTTCACAGCGAAAATACAGTATTTGTCAATTTGAGTAGTTATTTCCACCTTAGCAACATCATAAGCCAGCTTTATGAAACATTAATTTTAAATGAGGTTACCTATTTTACTAAGACAGTAGCTTATCCAATACAGTTAATTAAAAATTTCTTAATATTTGATAATTGATTTTTCAGTTTGCCTGTCTCAATTGCATAAATTGTAACTTTTTTTTTTAAAAAAAAAAAAAAGTTGGCCAGATGTAAATACTGCAGTTATTTATATAACTGTAAAAAAACCACTAAGGCATTAGCATGGTGCTTTGGGAGAAATAATACCTCTGAACATAAGTTTTCCCCCAGTTCTGATCAATATACATATATGATAAGCGTCTCTTTATAATTCCACATGCAAAGGTACTAAAGCGAAGTGTTAGGTGAGCTTTCGCTGATTTAGAGACACTATGCTGATGTTCCTTTAGCTTTGTTTCCATTAAATGGAATTTAGCTTATTCACTGAAGTATTTTGAGTTGCAAAAAACTTTGTCACCAAAAAAGCAGCTTCCAAGAGAGGCATTACGTACAATTTTAATACATTTACATAGATAGATTCTAAGGATCAAATATCAAATATTTTCAATTGTATTGTAATTAACTGCAACATTTAATTACTTATTGCTTTTCGCTCTTAGTGGTTGTTGACTGCTGTTCTCTGTATTTCATATTTTTATATTTAAAACAAAAACATTAATGTGAATTTATGTGGAGTGAGTAAATACCTTCTGACATACCTAATAAAAACAAAACATTAGAAATAAAGCAGCACTAACTAGAACTTCAATATTTAGCCTATTAGAAATGCATCAGAAAATGACCCTAAATGTCAATCCACTTAATACTGTGTGCTGATGTTTACCTTATGACTCTCTGCTGGTAGCCTGGTTGTGCATCCAACAATTCTTTTTAACACCTCTTTTGCTACACTTACCACCAATCCCATTTAACCTACACACTTTTGCTTACCCTTCACTTTCTATTATACCTATTGCACTTCACTGCATCTTCCAGTACACATGCTCAACTTTGTTCTTTCCATCACCTCAGAAATACCAACATAATCTCAAATGTTACTCCCTTCCTCCCTTGTTATTTCTTTCTATGAACATGAGTATTTTGCAAGTCAAGGCTATCCTTTTATTACTATTTGTGCCTTAGATTTCCTTAAACAGTTTTCTTTTTTGGACCTCCGCATTTTAGTCAGACCTGATGACAGTTGGCAGTTCTTCCATTTTCCCTAAATTTAGCTAAGTTTACGTCAATTCAGAATTAGAGCTGAGAGGTTTAAACCAGTAGCTTTTTTCATAATGATGTTATCCTTTACAATAAAGATAAACTGAATGTTATTTGCAACATAGTACAAAGCTGTAATACTTCTAGAAGAGAGATTAAAGAAACCACTTACCACAATCATTCACTTATTTCATATTTTTACTTACAGGAGATGCTCATTACTGTGCACTTAGCAATTCATCATGTGCTGTATAATTACAGTAAAGCAGGTACTTCCATTAGTTTCCCTTGCACTTTCATAACTTTTGTTGCCAGTATGTTGAAGAAGATGAAACCAATAAAAAAACCCAACTTACTTGTATTTGACAGTTTTTACAGTCTCTGTTGAAACACTTTTAGCAATGCACTTAGCTGCACTTTCCAAACCTTGCCACACTGTTGAAAACCCTGTAAAAATGAACAGTTTGAGTTCACAGCATTGAAAAATATGCAGCTAAAGAAAAGTATAAGGATTTTTATTACCTTGAACTCCACTTGCTGCTACCACCAGAGCACCATCAAAAGTGGATTTGCCATCTTTATCTTTCTTAAGGGATTCTGGAACTAATTTGCTGCCATGCTTCTTCACATGTGGAGCCAGCTCCTTTCCGACACAGCTTGCTATTGAACACACTCCCTCAACTATCATAAAACAATTGTATGCAGATTACTTAGTAAGAACATAGAACAACTTTCTTTAAAAGATCTTCTATTTAAAAGTAATCATCAATGAAGTCAGATTACTTAGTAAGAATATAGAACTTTCTTTAAAAGTCCTTCTAATTAAAAGGAATCATCAATGAAGTCTTCACTGTTGCTTCTATTTAAATATGATTATTTGAAAGAAGACTTTAATCCATGCTTAAGTGCCTAGCTAGATGGAGAAGCAACCTTATTTTTCAGATTCTGCACAGCTACAATTCCTATGAAACAAGTAAGGTGGGCCTTATGGCTAAAAGGCACTTTAGAAGAAATACATACACATCACACTCTAATTTCAAGAAATTGTTTCCATTGCTCTGTTATCCCCAACTTACACATAGTGAACAAGCTATGCTTCTTTCCCAACTTGTGTTCTGGAGAAGTCTTTCTTACACTCCTTCTAGCTTTTAAAGCATTTTTATAACATCCAGCATAATATCCTATAAACTTGGATGAGTCACTAGACATTAAATATAGATGTTAATGCAAATAAATAACTAGTTACTGTGAGTTTCTAGGATTATCAAGCACTCTGAACACCATGCTATTTCTGTCTGGGAGTTCATACGTCATCTAATAGACTTATTTCAGGTGTGTGTATTTAAAAGCACATATGCACACAAATTCTATAATATGTCTGTCCTCTAGCTCATAAGCTAGAGAAACTAGCTCTGATTTTACATAATATTTATTATTTCAGGCAAAACTATAATACAAGATGAAAATTTTTACCCAAGAATTGGCTGACTTTGACAGCACCTCCAGTAGCCTGTTTTGCTACATGAAGCCCCTTTGCGACAGTTGGGCTCACTTCCAGAGGTTTTTCTTCTGGTTGAATGTGTTCCCGCAGTTTAGAAGCTCCTTTTTGGATAGCTTTACCAGTATATTCTGCTCCTTTCACTAGGCCCCAGCTCAACCAAGATGCACCTTCAAGGCAAAAGTTGTTTTTCTTAGAACATACAATTTTATAGACTGTAGTTCTCACAGCTTCCCCTCCTCTGCAACACTGACTTTAGAAACATTCTTGATTACACAGTCTGCAATTACACTCTTCCTTGAATGGGCCAGTATGAATTCCTGTAATGATTTATGCCCTCACACCACCCACATTTTTTAAAATTCTCTTCAAGTTTGATGTAGCTAGTCCTCATCCAAATGTCAGCTTAATACAGATACTCAGGTTTTTAATAGATATCCAAGCCCCAGCTGGGTCAGAAGTGATAAAACTGCACATCTCAATACTATTAATTTTGCAAAAACATACACTCCAGCCCTCTAGCCCTCCTAGCAGAGTCATATTTATTACAATCAGCTGGCGATCATCAGCATATTCTAAAGGTTCTCAGAGGAAAATAATTGTTTATCTGTAGAAATCACAATAGATGTCTCCTTTAATATAACTGCTTATATAGAAGTAAAACTGTTCTGTCACTGTGGTTTGAGATACAGAGATTATTCTCCCTCTGTACTCTGCACTGATGAGACCGCACCTCGAATACTCTGTTCAGTTCTGGGCCCCTCATCACAAGAAGGATGTCGAGGCTCTGGAGCGAGTCCAGAGAAGAGCAACGAAGCTGGTGAAGGGGCCTTATGAGGAGTGACTGAGAGAGCTGGGGTTGTTTAGTCTGGAGAAGAGGAGGCTGAGGGGAGACCTCACTGCTGTCTACAACTACCTGAAAGGAGGTTGTAGAGAGGAGGGTAATGGCCTCTTCTCCCAAATAACAGGGGACAGGACAAGAGGGAATGGCCACAAGCTCCGCCAGGGGAGATTTAGGCTGGACATTAGGAAAAAATTTTTCACAGAAAGGGTCACTGGGCTCTGGAACAGGCTGCCCAGGGAGGTGGTTGATTCACCTTCCCTGGAGGTGTTTAAGGCACAGGTGGACGAGGTGCTAAGGGGCATGGTTTAGTATTTGACAGGAATGGTTGGACTCCCTGATCTAGTGGGTCTCTTCCAACCTGGTTGTTCTATGATATCCTAATAGAGTCAAGTGAGAAGCCCAACTCACCTGAAATAAACAAGACTGCACTATTTTATCCAGGCCCACCAAGGTATCCTTTAAAGGACCTCACTGGAACTGGTGAACAGCTACTTCTGACCACTCAGCTTCTACCAGCACACACCCATTTAAGTGAAAATACTGTTTAAATGTTACTCAGAGGTTTATATTCAACACAATCATCTTATTGCAACAGTACCTGATAAGATTCCATAGGCAACTTTCTCACTCCACTCTGGCAGCTCTTTCTGATTTTCCGCTCCTTCAGGTTGTGGCTGGATATGTACAGTCTCAGGCAAGTTAACTACATCACCAGAGGCTTCTGAAGGCTAACAAGTGAAAGCAAACATCTGGGAATCTACTTTTCAACATATCATTAAAATTTCTGGTTTAACTCAGTATATTCTGTACACTTCCTTCATCCAGTTACAGTGAAAAGATTCGTATGCCAATGCAGCCATATAGCCAGGTAACTAACCAGGGAAAACTTAGAGTACAAGTTAACTAGCAAAAGAATATAAAAGTGACAGATGGAAAAGTCTTATCTTTTCAGAGGGAAGTTAACTCTGTTGTTATTCGGCACTGGAACTGCAGTCCAGCTGCACTAAAAGAATGCAGCTGTTCTGGTTGTTTTGCTCCTCATCCTTCCCTCTCTAAATCAAAAAATAAAGGAGATCATTCATTCTACACGCTGTTGTTGCTTTTGCAGACTGGTACAGCTAAAAAAGATATCAAGCTGTGCAGGATACTGCTCCCCATTTCTGGGACAGACATTAATCATTCAAACATAGGAACTACCACTACAGTCTGGCTAGTGTTTCTAAAAAGTCTAACATAACTTTACGAAGTTCACAGTCAATGTATAAACTTTAATTAGACAAAGCAAAAAAAATGTAATAGATTTAGGTTTTGGTCAGGGTTCTATATTTAAAACTTTCCCAATGAAAAAGTAAAAAGAAAAAACAAAACATCTCAGTGACTGAAAACACTGCTAGTTAATAAGACGTAGCAAGTAAAACCTTTTTGTTTACTCTAGACGAGTTTATATGAGAGCACTCATAGATGACACCTATGAACAGAATAAAATACACAATACAGAATAATACTTCAAATTGCATAAGATTCTTACATTCCTCAAACATTTAATGGAAATAAAAATAGGGTACTGTACAAAGATGGTAAAAGAAAGCAAAACCAACATTAACAGAAAAGAGGAGGTTAAGTCTTGGAAAGCTGCTAGGTTAACAACTATCACTTGTTCTATATATCAATCACTGCTTGATAGCAGTGCTAAATCTCATGTTTAAGAAACGTCTTTAGCATGTGACAAAAAGACTTTGGCAGCTGGGCAGAAGAAATGACCTTAATACACAGGTCTAACAAAAAAAAAATCAACAAAAAACTTCAATAAAAAAACTCAAACTTTGCTCTGGATATAATTCAGTTACACCACAGTTTGGGTGTTCTAAAGACTTTGCTAAGGAGCAGAAATCGTTTCTACAAAAGGACAGGTGACTCTGTACTATAATTAAATTAAATATACTTGTTAGTTAGACCCTCATGAGTAAATTATAAAACAGATACATTAAATGGCCATCAGACCAGGCTTTGGGATATTTGGGCTTGATCACAAAGCTTTTCAAATACCAGAAAGCTGCTACAAATTTGCAAAATGTGGCAGCCTGCAGTAACTGAACCAGCTCTTAATAAACAAATGAACAACAACAAAAAAAAACAAATTAAAAAAACCCCAAGGAGACAGCATACATTGCTGGTTTCAAACAAGCCTGAAATCTTAGCAATTCTGACACGTATTTCAGTGACTTTTTTTTTAAATTACAATTTTTGAATCATTGTCCTGGAATTTACCTGGACTTTGTGGCCAGACATCTGTTTATATTTATCTTCAAAATGTGCTCTCTCACTTGCTGGGAGCTCTGAAGATAACCCTACTCTCTCACGGGATCCTGGCACCTGTGACATTTTATCAGGGAACATTAACAAAAACATGGAATTTTAGGATGATAAGAAACTAATGAGATATCCAATTTGAACTATTCTATGCAGGAAATATAACAGAAATTTATTCAATATGTCCTGCAGTGAAACATCACATAATTCTGTAGGACTTTTTCTTTTAAGTAAAAATCAGTGGCCTCCTGTGCTAGTGAAACTCCCTGCTGAAGTCAACAAGATTTATAGCATAACATAACTTCACCCACACGGCATGCTGCAAACTGGTCCTTCACCATCAATGTACTCAAATGTTGACTCAACAAGGTTCCATCTTTCATGAAAAGGTATAATCTTGCTATGAGCTTTTATGTAGTTATTGATCACTATTCTTCCTAAAATGGTGCTCCAGTGCTCCTACAGTAACATTTTTCACCTTGGTTCCAATGACTGTATCTTACTGTACCTTTGTTAGACTATGGGATTTTTTCCTATTTTCCCTATCTGTTAATATCTTACTGCAATAAGGCACTAAATTTATCTATTTTGAGATCCCATTTGAAGGCAGATTTTTGAGGTACACGGTATTTCACAGGCCTTCTCTGAACCAGCTTAACATTTTGAACTGTAAACGTATTTGGGCACAATATTCCAAGAATGGTGTGATCAAAACTACATAGAGAGTGTGTGTATGTGCACACACGCAGGAAAAAATATGCTTACACCCAAACAAAAAAATTCATTTTCATCCTATGTTCTGTTTTGGAAAAATAGAGAAAATAGACAAAACAGTTTCCAATTCCTCACTGTGCTTAAAATTTAGCATGTTAAAAATTCTTTCCTCCCATCTCAAGAGTCTATAGTTGCACTGCTAGGTTGCCCAATCTTAGCTATTTTAGTTATTTCTCACTGGTGAACTTACCAAACAAGACACAGAATTTTGCAGTCAACTCTAAATTGGAGAATATATTATCATTGGCTGATGTTTGCCCATCTATAAGAAGGGGCACAAGGAGGATACGGGGAACTGCAGGCCTGTCAGTCTGACCTCAGTACCAGGGAAACTCATGGAGCAGGGGATCTTGAGTGCTATCATGAAGCACATGCAAGAGAAGCTGGTGATCAGGCCCAGTCAACACGGGTTCACAAAAGGCAGGTCTTGCCAAACTAACCTGATCGCCTTCTATGACAAAATGACTGGACTCTTGGATGAGGGAAAGGCTGTGGATGTGGTCTTCTTGGACTTCAGTAAAGCCTTTGATACAGTTTCTCATAGCATTCTGCTTTGGAAACTGTCAGCCTCTGGCCTGGACAGGTGCACAGTCTCCTGGGTGGAAAACTGGTTGGATGGCCGGGCCCAGAGAGTGGTGGTAAATGGTGTTAAATCCAGCTGGAGGTCAGTTACAAGTGGGGTTCCCCAGGGCTCAGTGCTGGGTCCAGCCCTGTTCAATGTCTTTATCAATGACCTGGATGAAGGTATCGAGTGCACCCTTAGCAAGTTTGCAGACAACACTAAGCTGGGTGGAAGTGTGGATCTGCTGGAGGGTCGGGAGGCTCTGCAAAGGGATCTGAACAGGCTGGACCGCTGGGCAGAGTCCAATGGCATGAGGTTTAACACAGCCAAATGCCGGGTCCTGCACTTGGGGCATAAGGAAAAAAAATTTCACAGAAAGGGTCATTGGGCACTGGAACGGTCTGCCCGGGGAGGTGGTTAACTTGCCTTCCCTGGAGGTGTTTAAGGTGCGGGTGGATGAGGTACTGAGGCGCATGGTTTAGAGATTGGTGGGAATGGTTGGATTCGATGATCCGGTGGGTCTCTTCCAACCTGGTAATTCTATGATTTTCACCTTTTTTATTGGCTTAGAACAGGGAGCCTAGAAATTTACCTGGATTCTAAGGTCAGACATCTGTTTTAAAAGATCCTCAAACAACTCTCTGTCAGCTGCTGGAAGTTCTGAAGACAGCACTACTCCCACATAGGACCCAGGTATCTGGGATATTGTGTCAGGGAACATGTAGACTCCAGTATTGCAGCAAAGAACAGGAGACTGGTTACACATTAGAGGATACAACCAGTCACAAACCTAGAAAAGAAAAGAACATAAAGGAATTAAAGGATCCTTTTGAAAAGAAAGGCAAGCAGAATGTAATGATAATCACCACAAACCTCATTTTCCATAAAGCTTAGTAAGAAAATTAAATCCTTATGCTGCCTTTGAATAAAATAGGAAAAAAAAAGAGGAATACATAATACATCTTTTTTTATTTGTAGTTCAGCATCTGGATTAACATGGGCCAACAAATTCTAAATAGCTGTCCTAACTACAACACCTTACCAGTAGTAGAGACTGAAGTATGTAGTATGCAACCCTGTTTTACACTGACATGTTATAATAAGTAAATCAATGTCTTCTCTGTGTGAGGAAAAGGAAATTAATTTTATGAAATAAAAGACATGTTAAGTCAACTTCTTTAGAAGACAGAATTCACCCCAACAGTCAGCACTCAACAACCTTGGGAAGACACAGAGGTGATTTTTGCAATAAAAGTCGTAAGTGTATATCTGCAGAAAATCATTTTTCCAACAGCTCTAACATCCTTCATATTCTGACACAGAGATTTAGCCTTAGAAGAGAAAGAACTTAAGAATATTGCTTTTCAGAGTTTTATGACAGTTCTTGAAATTTAATTAAAGGAGAAAAACATGTTCATGTTACCTGAAGAAACGCAGGTGGACGACTCTGGGCTGCTGCACTATCTGTATCCAAGAACTTAACAATGCGTAGATATCCAGGATATGATGGAGCACTAACCTGCCCATCAGGAGTCACAAAAAATATCTGTACTCCTTGGGGAATCAGGATCAGCTCATCTGCATCCACTCCCAGATTTTCAATGGGAGGTGGGCGATTACACTTACTGTAGTAATCCTCACCTACAGAAGAAAACTCCCCAGAGTCTGTGCCATAAGACACAGTAAAATGGCCATTGGTAGCCTGAGGAGTATAAGCAGGAGGTGCTTCATTTGGCAGACAGAGAGGTTTTGCAGACGATGGGCTCATAGCTGGTGTTTGCCCCTGGCTCACAGTTGTAACACTTCCATCTGCTGCAGGTGGCTGACTTGGTACAAACATGGAATTAGGGGGAGGGGGCCTTTCTGGTTTTTCTTTGGAAGGAATGGATGGGTACAACTTAGACACCCCAGCAGGGGCATCCATTGCAGCAGGACTTGCTTGTAAGGGTGGGTTGTTTTGTTCTAGAATGCCAAGTCGAGCATGAACGTTTTGGAGGGTCTCCCTCATCTTCTGTTGCATTTGCCTGGCAGACTCCCACTGGGACCCTACACATGCAGGGCCCTGCAATGGAATGCTAATCCCCCGGAGCAAGTGGTCAAGCCCTTGCTTATAATAACTTCTTGCCTCTTCATTCTGACCACGTTCATCTGTATTCAGTCCTTTGTTGATAAAAATTAAGGCTTTCCTGTACTCTTCATTAATAGCTTTAATATTTGCATCTTCTTGCATAACTGGATCCTGAAGGTGTTCCATTACTGCAAATTGAAATAAAAAATATTTAGAGAATTCATAGATGAAGCCAAACAATGTTTATCTTAGAATAAAACACCTTCTAATGATGACCATACTGTGTATAAGCAGAAAGCTATCTGCTTGCTTGGTACATTGTCTGATGTGTTATTTTCTCTTAATAACCTTCAGATTTATAACACATGATTCCAAGATAGTAAGGAATTTATAACCTTCACATCTAGTTACATCACAGACCTGTATTTCATAAAAGTTAAACACCAGAAGAATATGAACACACCCCAATATTAAACTCTCCACCTTAAAGAGTATTATAATCAGTAGCACATAAAGGAGTAAAAATCAATAATATAAAAATCTAACTGTACTTTTGAGAATATTTTCCAAAAACACTCTAAGGTGTTAAAATATTTGGTTAACATTGTGTCTATTCAAATAAAGGCTGAACTCACAAACTCAGTACATTTTACTCCAATAATTCCAGGTGAAGCACTCAACAGATTTAAACAAATCTTGATAAACTTCAATTAACACCAAGACACAAAACTGAGTATAAATACATTCAACAGTTAAAGCTGAACTTTTCAAAACAAAAACAGGGACTCTTATTTCCCTTACATTATTTATAAAGAGAGAAAGACAACTGGTGTTTTCATTTCCTTAGTCCTCAGGTGACAAAGACCTGCAGTACCAATAGGTACAAAAGGTGGCAGATTCTATGTCTACTTCAGAATGCATTTCTCAAACTGTCTCATGCGTATTTCAACATTTGAAGAGCAAAACCAAATCCAACAGGTTTATTTGAACTCATTGTTTTAACTAAGTGCAGGACTTCAGTCTTGGCCACATGTAGCAAACACAAATTATTCTTGGACTAAGTGTTTACAACATATAATGTAAAAAAATCCAGTCAAATTTTTTGCTGATAGTGTGGGCAAAGCATTGTTAATTCAGAAAAATCAGGGTATTACACTAGAAGAGAGAATAACAATCATGGACAACTAAAATGGGGTATTATATAAAAATGAAAGACCACGCACTTTCAAGCAAAGCAATGATTCTCTGCTGAAGTTGGATGGAAGAAAGGAGAAAAGTCTAGAGATACCTGTTAATCACCATGACAGCAAGATACAGAGAACATGAGGGTAAGTAAAATCCAAAGTGCAAAAATAAAAATACTTCCACATACAGAAGCACTAATGTCACTGTACAAAGCACTGATAAGATCTCACACAGCACTGAGCCACCTTCAAGCGAGCTGCACCAGAACAGGAAGAGGTGTGCAGAAAGTTCCTAATTTTTTTGTAGTGAATCAATTACTTTGCTTCTCTCTAGAGAAAGGCAATATCAAACCAATAAATCAAAGACTAAGAGATTGGTTTAGTCTCTATAGATGTACTGGATGAAAAGAAGACAGTAAATCAGTAAGGAAGAAAAGAAGTTTGAGATCCAAACTCTTAATAAAATCCTGAAATAGTTATTTAACGTCTCTTCTTGTTTTAGTCTAACTACCAATAGAGTAAAAAAAAAAAAGAACATGTATAACCTGGAAAGTATCTTTCCTCTGCTCCAACAAAACCAGAAAAATTTAAGCAGCGCAAGTCCTGAAAAGATTTTAAAGAGGGACAGATGGAATGCTGGGCTCTACTCCTACAACCTTTATGATCAAAAAGCACGTAGCACTGATGTGACTGATGCACCTGCAGTCATACGTAAAAAGTGCCATGTAATCTGGAACACATCTGTATTTTTACAATGCAACAGAACCCAATTTCCTGAAAAACCAAGATGCATGATCTCAGTCCAAAACCAGACACACAGCTAAAAATACAACAGGGATGGCTTGAGAAGACAGTTGACATGGAGTGGTTGAGCAGCAGCAACTCAAGCCACCAGGCTTGCTTGTCCATTCCCCATCACATAGTAGAAAAACAAATCTTGGGCTGGAGAAGGTTCTTCTGGTTGACTGCAGTCACTGGCTGCCAACAGGCTCGGCATCTGCGATGTATACTGAAGAAAAGCACTGGTGTAAGAGTAAGTGTGTTTATTAACCACCAAGGACATCAAGTTTAGAAGTTAAGTGTGCTTTTGACCAGCACAACAGAGAGCAATTATAAAAATATGTAACAGGGAGAAACTCTAACAAGTTTGCAAATATAGCTGGTACCTCATGTGAAAGATTATATTTAATCATGCATAGCCAAATTACTTCCTAGCAATAAAAACCAAGGGACTCCCAATCCACATTACCTTGTGTCAATACCTGTATTTACTAATGAAAAATCCTTTTTCCTTTTCAAGGAGGGTATAAAAATGGAAAACAACTTAGCATTAAAGAACTCAGACCTAAAAATTATTGTAGGTTTCTAAAACAGAGATAATGTTTAGAAGATGAGAAAGGCAGAGTTTAACCTAACATCATAGTTTACTTTTTAATGAGCAAAATTTAGAGGTATGTCATTTGTAGTGCCTGTGAATTGCATTCTGTAACAAGTTCTTTCTCAAGGCTTTAAGTAAACAATTCATTTGTGTGAACACTACTGCAGTATCAGAGTCAACTTTGCCCGATGTTTTTTTTGATGTTTTTGCTGGAGGAGGGTAAGGCAAAGGTACCTTATGGATTTTAGAGGACTCTCTTGCTACTCAGTATATAAAAAGAAGAGATATCAAGTAAAGTCCTAAAGTCATAGCTATGTTTCAACCTAACAGTCAACTAATTTACTATTCAACATGTTCTCGCCATGCTGTCAACAGCACTGTTCTTGCTAAAGCTCAAGTCTTTATTAACACTAGAAAAGGTCTGTAAGAAAATGGAGGTGTCAGCACAATCAGTGTGTATACAGCATGAGCGCACAGCCATGCATGGTTGAGATACAAAAGCTAGCTTGGCAGTTCAGAACAGTGGAGTGTTAAAGCTCCTCTCAGACTGACTGGAACAACCCAAGTCTGCAGTATACGTATAGTACAGTCACCATCAAACTATGTATTTGGGCAGCAAAGCACGTGAAAGCAGAAGAACGAATTTACAGCAGACTTTTAAGTTTAACACAGGATAACTGAAAGTTAGGATGAAGTACATATTACTAAACAAAAGAGCACTGCAAACCACCCCTTGTACCTATGCTGGTACAGACTGACCCAGCTTAGTGTCAAACCAGAATTAGAGGAACTTGTCTTGGATACAACTGGTGCAAAATAGAGCTAAGAAAAGACTTAAAAGGCACTGTGGGTAATCGCAAATCAATCCAGTGCTTGAGCTTCCTCCTCAGCCCTTTTTCCTTTATCAGTACAGATATAATTTGTGGTTTTAACTGATTCAACGAAGGCAGAAGGCTACAGTGCAACAGGGAAACTTCAGCTCAATTTGATACTGCAAGCTAACATCTCAACTATCATGCTGACCATCCTACCCCTGAAGCAACGGACCCTACTTCATTAAAAAACAGTATCTATTAAAAGAATACAGCTTAATGACAGATCTCAATGCCAGAAGGTAAATATGAAGCCTGAAGCTTATTAAGAAGATTAAATACCCTGACTGACAGAGGTAGGATACTCTTTCCAGCTCACTGTTTTTGAAACCTGGGAGGTGTAGGGTATGAAAAAGCAGAAGCAAGACAAGCAAGCCCTTTAATCCAAGAGCTCTTTCTATATGTCAACTGTTTTTCCATCAGCCACTGATTTCAAAGATTAAGAGGGTGAAGGAGAACTGCCATGCATACAAAATTGTTTAAACCTTATTTCTGCAGGGAAAGAGCAATTAAGAAAGTGTCAGTAATTTTCAAGAATTTAGAGAACAAACCAAATTAAAACTAATGTTATAAAGGATTTAAACCAATACAACTCAGGCACCAGCTGATAAAAGTATGGGGGGGTTGGCTTCTAGTTTATGTAAGTTAATTTGTTTAAAGTAGACCTTAAATTTTTCATTAAGTGTTGGCCTACTGCTAATTTTTAAGCACTTAAAGCTAGGTACTATCAAGGACTAGACAACAGAGAAAGCGAGTGATCTCATCTAACATGGTAATTCTTACTCTCCTAGAATTACCAAAGACTTGAGTAAATTCCTGTCTTCTGACATTTCAACCTACATTACTCTCTCAGGCTCTCATCCTAGCACCTATATTCACCCAGACAGCACATCTAATTTTCCTTCTCTTGGTAGTACTGCCATCTCAAAGGGTTTTTTTATCCAAAGAAATGGGACTTTTCTCCTGACTCCTTGGTCTATATTTCTATCACATGCTCTCAATGCAAAGCTTTCAGGCTTTAAGCACTTACTTGGCACTTCTTTAAAAAAAAGAAAATAAAAAACCAGTAAAGTAGATAATTCTGTCCAGCACCTCTGTTTTTCATAGTATTCAAGTACAAAGACATCATCGTTATTTGCAATTCTACAAAGAGTCTAACAATAATATCAGAGAAAATTTAGGATTGTGTAAGACAGCAATTTAATTCTTCTTCATTAGCCGTGTGCCTGCCTACTTCCTATCATTGCTGACAGAATTGTTCCATATACAAACAACTCCAGCCTAAACTGACGTAGATGTTAAAAAAAGCAAGATACAAGGGACAGTTTCCCAAAAAATTATGACAAATAAGCTCTCAGATCTGCCAGGAGACACCAGAAGGATTATCACTGCTACTCTACCCGGGCCTGGCCACAACCAACCCCGTCCCTCCCTCACATCGCACCTCCCTCAGTGAGGCGACTCCTTCGCCCTGGTGCTCGGGGTTTAGTGCAGGGAACGGCACAGAACAGTTTGGGTTGGAAGGGACCTTAAAGATCGCCCAGTTCCAACTCTCCCTGCCATGGGCAGGGACACCTCCCACCCCAGACCAGGCTGCCCAAAGCCCCATCCAACCTGGCCTTGAACACCTCCAGCGATGGGGCAGCCACAGCTTCCCTGGGCAACCTGTGCCAGTGCCTCACCACTCTCACGGCGAAGAAATTCTTCCTTATGTCTGGCCAAAATCTGCTCCTCTCCAGTTTATACGCACTACCCCTCATCCTGTCACCACAAGCCTTTGCGAGCAGCCCCCCGCATCTTTCCTGTAGCCTCGTCAGGTGCTAGAAGCAGACATGCCCTCTCCATCCCGCTCAGCCTGACACCTGTCCCCACTCCGCGCTGCCCTCGCCTCGCGACACCGCCCGCGGCCGCCTCCCCGCTGCCCTGCCCGGCCCTGCCCTGCCCTGCCCGGCCCTGCCCGGCCCGAGCGAACCGGCCGCCCCTCACCGCGTCCCGCCGGCGCGGCCCCGGCCCCGGCCCAGGCCTCGACCCCCGCCCCGCCGCGCCTGCGCCTCCTCGGGGCGGGCGGCACGCGGTTCTGACGTCACCGAGCGGCGCGCGGCGGGGAGGTGGGGCGGTTCGGTGACTCAGAGTCGTGTGGTGCTTGGGGGGGGGTGTGGGCCTCGCAGATTTCTCCTGAGACCTGTTGCGTCCAGTTCTGGAGTCCTCAGCGTAAGACGGATATGGAACTGTTGGAATGGGTCCAGAGGAGGGCTACAAGGATGATCCGAGGGCTGGAGCACCTTCCAAGCAAGGACAGGCTGAGAGAGTTGGGATTGTTCAGCCTGGAGAAGAGGAGGGTCCAGGAGACGTTATAGCGACCTTCCAGTACCTGAAGGGGCTACAGGAAAGCTGGGGAGGGACTGTTTACAAAGGCTTGTACTGATAGAACTAGGGGCAATGGGTATAAACTGAAGAGCAGCAGATTTGGGATAGACAAAAGGAAGAATTTCTTTACGATGAGAGTGGTGAGGCACTGGCACGGGTTGCCAGGGAGGCTGTGGCTGCCCCATCCCTGGAGGTGTGTAAGGCCAAGTTGGATGAGGTCTTGGGCAGCTTAATCTGTTGGGTCTCAATTACCTCCCTGCGCAGCCTGTTCCAGTGCCTGATAACCCTTTTGGTGAAGAAAATATTCCAATGTCCAATCTGAATCTTGTCACAGCTGGAGGCCATTCCCGCTTATCTTGCCACCTGTCACCTGGGCAAAGAGACCAACATTCACCTTGCTACAACCTCCTTTCAGGTAGTTGTAGAGAGGGATAAGGTCTCCCCTCACCCTCCTCTACTCTAGGCTAAACAAGCCCAGTTTCCTCAGCTGCTTCTCATAAGACTTATTCTCCAGACCCTTCACCATCTTCATTGCTCTTCTCAGGACCTCATAGTCTGTCTTGTAGTGAGAGTCCGAAAACTGAACACAATATTTGAGATGCAGCCTCACCAGTGCAGAGTACAGGGACAGAATCACTTCCCTGGTCTTGCTGGCCATGCTGTTTCTGATACAAGCCAAGATGCCATTGATCTTCTTGGCCACCTGGGCACACTGCTGGCTCATGTTCAGATGGTAGTTTGGGAATTTTTTTTATTTCTGTAAGAGCAGAAGATGCAAGTGGTTTATATAGATCAGTTGAGAGGATGCTTCCTAAAGGGAACATCTATATTGGTCGATAGCGGCAGCTCAGCATTTTCAGTTTTCTGGAAATGGGCCTAAATAATCCCATTTTGCCAGCATCATCTCCAGGAAACAGAGGCCTTGCTAGGCCTCAGAAGGAGTGAAGGGTACAAGAACATCATAAACAAGGGAGAAATGAGCTGAACAGATGTGTGCCAAGGCTGCCTGGCTACACTCTGCCTGGCTATACTCTGAGCTATAAGGAGCACACAAATACATCTGTTGTGACATTTCCTTCCCTGCAGATGCTGCTGTGCTGTACCAGCACCCCTCACAGGGATCTTGCATCAACTGGAAATGTATATAAGCACTAGTACTTTTGCTTTAAGTCAGAATTTGTATTGGTACAGGCCTGAGCCTTTGTTGTAATGCATTCCGTCCTGTAGCTGTAGAAATAAACTGCTTCTGCCTAATCTGAATCTGCAAAAATTAGACTGTGTGTTTATTCCACAAGTCTTCATCTTCATTTGCAAATGATAACTCAGATTGTGATGAGCTGTCTTTTTAGTGATTTCAATCCAATTTCAATCTGTGTGAACTACTGTGGACTTACCTAAATTTTTGTCTGCACTTCTGTGAAAATAATGTTCCTCAAATATCTCCTTTTTTTATGCTTTAATAACATGTAATAGATTGAGAGTAGCCCTGAAGAAAAGTGTTTGGGGGTGCTGGTGGGTGAGAAGCTTAACATGAGCCAGCAGTGTGCGCTTGCAGCCCAGAAAGCCACTGTATCCTGGGCTGCATCAAAAGTAGTGTAACCAACAGGTCTAGGAAGGTGATTCTGCCCCTCTCATCCGTTCTTGTAAGACCTCACCTGGAGTTCAGTTCTGGAGTCCTCAGCTTAGGAAGGACATGAATCTGTTAGAGCAGATCCAGAGAAGGGCCACAGAGATGATCAGATTGCTGGAGAACCTTCCCTGTGAGGACAAGCTGAGAGAGTTGGGGTTGTTCAGCCTGGAGAAGACTCCTCAGAGACTTAAGCGTGTATATATATCCAAGCTATTTAAATATCATTCAAACAACATTGAGGGATCTCAAACAGATCTGTAAGAGTTAACCAACATGGAGAGCGTGAGGCTGTGAATAAAAAAATATGTGATAATTCTCTAAAACCACTTACTAGAATGTAAACAAATTTCATTGACTTAGACAAAATGGCAGCATGGCTGTAACCTGATTAAATGTCTGATGGTAATCTTGCTGTATAGACAGAGCGCTTTTAGTCAGCAGCCCCTGAAACAGATAGAAGCATGATAAATCACTCTTGTGTGGATACAACTGGATATATAATTATTTTACAGCATTTAACAATGTAGATGACCTCATCTGTGATAATTACCTTTATTTCTACCTTCAAACTCCATAACCATTTGCAGATAAATTGTCCTTAAACCTAGTGAGAAAAGCAATAACAGCTGTCTGAAAACGGTGATATTGTAGCTGATGAGAATTCTGCCAGCTACTGACCTCAGACAGAACCAGCACTTTGTTAAGGTGCAAAAACACGTCTTCAGCATGTATCTGTGTAGTGTTGATAGGCTTGAACTAGAAGCATGGGTAATACACTTAACAACTTAGACAGCAGACAAGGGTGAAACGTCTGGAAAGGGTAGGTGGCTCCTTGCAAAGATCTCATCTGGGATGCCTACACCCAAAGGAAATAACCTGGCTGTTAACAGTATGGCCCTGGGAAGGAGGAGGCTCTACCAATTCAAAGATGTTGATACAAGTCCAGATATCATCTGTGCATTACGTTTCTCAGCTTGCTAGGCTGCAGCCATTTCAAACAAGGTTCTTCCCTGCCCTTTGCCGTGACCTGTCATTTGTGTGTGTGTGTGCAGTCATTAAATGCTATATCTCTAATCTGCTGTTTTCTTATGCTGGGGTATCGACAGACTAAGTACAGAAAACCTAGGCTATTTTACAGTACACCACATTTAACGTTTACCTTCAGAGGCGCTGCAGGCATGGTCCTCAAGCCCAGCCTTAGGGAAATTTTTCTGGAAAGGATCAAAGTGCTCTTGGAAGGTCTACTACTGCAAGGTCTGCTGCAATGGAGATAGGACTTTGAGAACTGAGAAGACAGATGGTGGACCAGCCTAAGTTGACTGGAGTTCAGTTTGTTAATTCAGCAGTATCTAAATAAGTTGACAAAAATGGTCAGAAGAAAATACTACCAGGGAAATACCTGGCTGTGCTACAAACTGGTAACAAAGCTATTCTCTTGGGTGGTTTTGTAGAATCACAGAATCAGAAAGGTTGGAAAAGACCTCCAGGATCATTGAGTCCAACCATTCCTATCAACCACTAAACTTCATCCACCTGTCTTTTAAATACCTCCAGAGAAGGTGACTCTACCACCTCCCTGAGCAGCCTGGTCCAGTGCCCAGTGAGCCTTTCTGTGAAAATTTTTTTTCTGATGTCCAGCCTGAACCTCCCCTGGCGGAGCTTGGAGCAATTCCCCCTTGTCCTGTCCGCTATCACTTGGGAGGAATGGTCAGCATCCTCCTGTCTACAACCTCCTTTCAGGTGGTTGTAGAGAGCAATAAGATGTCCCCTCAGCCTCCTCTTCTCAAGGCTAAACAACCCCATCTCCTTCAGCTGCTCCTTGTAAGACTTGTTCTCCAGCCCCTTCGCCAGCTTTGTTGCTCTTCTCTGGACTCACGCCAGAGCCTCAACATCCTTCTTGTGGCGAAGGGCCCAGAACTGAACACAGGATTCGAGGTGCAATCTCACAAGGTTTATAGCTAAACATGTTGCTGCTGGGACAGGTCTCGGGAAAGCTGTACAATGCAGAACTCCCGTTATTCAAACACATTGATTACAATATTGAGATGCTGCTATTTGAGTCCTGAGGAAAAGTAAATTCAACTGCCAATTGAGTATTCTATTATACCCCTTTGTGGCACTTGGCATAGTAGCTACTTTACTAGATAGCAGCCATGTGTTTTCCAGAATGATCTGATATACTGTCAGACTAGAGAAAGAAGCAAACGTGGTGAATTGTATTTCCTTTTCTTTTAGCACCAAAGATGCAAAGTATGCTGCTGTTAAAAAAGAGAGATCATTCAGGAGTAAGAACTTTGCACTTTACAAGCCTGGGAGTGAAATTTTATGCAATTAATAAATAGTCCTGAATTATGCCATTTATCCTGCTTTTTTTGGAGGGTGGGAAAGGCTACACAGATTTAAAATGCAAAATTGAAAGTGCAGAACTAGAGAGCAGTACATCTCACACTGTATCCATAATTAACCATTTTAAAAATAATTTTTATATTTGGGGGAAACACGTCTGCATGCTGATTTCCCTTCATCATAAATTAATTTCTCTGAGAACACGAAACTTCTTGTTTGTCTTCTGGTTTTTTTTGGCTTACATCACCATCAAGCACTAATGTGTCAGACTGAAAAAAAGAGTATAGCCCTAGTGATATCAAGCACTGTTTTTTCTAATGCTTTTCTGTAGCCCAGAATGACTTGGCATTTGTGATAAATTGAATTGGCTATTTGATTGTGTGTAGTCTCTTCATATTTAAATAAAAAGATGTGACTCCCATTTAGCTCTCTCTGTGTGTGAGTGTGCCTCTGTGTAGAAAAGCAGATACACCCAAACTTCAAAGTGTGCTGTTTGAAACATGATATTGACAGAATTAGGGCCTTCTACTATACTGCATCTAAGAACAACTGTCATCAATATTTTGCTACAGATGACGTGGGAGAACTTCTGTTTTCCTTATGATTAAGGTGAGGCAATTTCTGTCCTTGCCTGTGGCAGTTCTGGCTTGCCTTCATGTAGTCTCAGCTCTTCACAAGTTCAGGCTAATCTCCTGTTGCTTGAATTAGAAAGGAGCTGAAAGCTGCTGTTCTGTAAGTAACAACATGCTTTCTTGCATCATCCTTTGATAAATTTGGTATTGGCCAGGTTTTGGACCAGACAATTCTGTGAACCATTCCTGTGCAGGTATATATATAATCATAGAATCATAGAATAACCAGGTTGGAAGAGACCCACCGGATCATCGAGTCCAACCATTCCTATCAAACACTAAACCATGCCCCTTAGCACCTTGTCCACCTGTGCCTTAAACACCTCCAGGGAAGGTGACTTTACCACATCCCTGGGCAGCCTGTTCCAGTGCCCAGTGATCCTTTCTGTGAAATTTTTTTTCCTAATGTCCAGCTTAACTCTCCCCTGGCGGAGCTAGAGGCCATTCCCTCTTGTCCTGTCCCCTGTCACTTGGGAGAAGAGGCCACTACCCTATTCTCTACAACCTCCTTTCAGGTAGTTGTAGACAGCAATGAGGTCTCCTCTCAGCCTCCTCTTCTCCAGGCTAAACAACCCCAGCTCTCTCAGCCGCTCCTCATAAGGCCTGTTCTCCAGCCCGTACACCAGCTTCGTTGCTCTTCTCTGGACTCGCTCCAGAGCCTCAACATCCTTCTTGTGGTGAGGGGCCCAGAACTGAACACAGTATTCAAGAAGCCCTGGGGAACCCCACTTGTAACTACCCTCCAGCTGGATTTAACTCCATTTCCCACCACTCTCTGGGCCCGGCCATCCAACCAGTTTTCCACCCAGGAGAGTGTGCGCCTGTCCAGGCCAGAGGCTGACAGTTTCCAAAGCAGAATGCTGTGAGAAACTTTGTCAAAGGCTTTACTGAAGTCCAGGAAGATACATCCACAGCCTTTCCCTCATCCAGTAGCCGACTCATTTTGTCATAGAAGGCGATGAGGTTAGTTTGGCGAGACCTGCCTTTTGTGAACCTGTGTTGACTGGGCCTGATCCCCCGGTTCTCTTGCATGTGCTTCACGATAGCACTCAAGATCACCTGTTCCATGACTTTCCGTGGCACTGTGGTCAGACTGACAGGCCTGTAGTTCCCTGGATCCTCCCTGCAACCCTTCTTGTAGATGGGCACATCAGCCAGCCTCCAGTCCAGTGGCACTTCCCCAGTCATCCAGGACTGTTGGAAGATGATGGAAAGGGGTTTGTCCAGCACATCCGCCAGCTCCTTCAATACCCTTGGGTGGATCCCATCCAGCCCCATAGACTTGTGTGTGTCTAGTTGGGATAGCAAAGCTCTGACCACCTCCTCTTGGATCATGGGAGCCTCATTTTCCTCCTCTATCTCTGGGGTTTGTACACAGAGGGAACAACTTTCTTTACAATTAAAGGCTGAGGTAAAGAAGGCATTAAGTACCTCAGCCTTTTCCTCATCCCCCGTCACTGTTGTTCCTTCTGCGTCCAATAGGGACTGTATGGTCTCCCTAGTCCTCCTTTTATTATTTATATATTTATAGAAAGATTTTTTGTTATCTTTCACAGACTTTGCCAATCTGATTTCTAGTTGAGCCTTAGCCCATGTCATATTGTGTGTCTTGTTTGGTAAGGATATATGAAATACTAGCAAAAAGACATCTGCTTATGTAGATTTCATCTCCTTTTTTGTTGCAGGTATATCTGTCTTTAGGTAAGATTTACTTTGTAGTTGGAGTCCCACTGTGTGTGTGTGTTAGATTACATAGACTTTTTCAGCTAGAAATTAGATCGCTTTCCAGGTGTGTGTTTAACTAGGTGACATATCTGTCATGTAATTACATCAGTTTTCCCTGTCTAGGGAAGCAAGTTGAAGGAGTCACATCTCAATTTGTTTTGAAATATACGCTCCTCAAGCTGATGGGCTGGAGCTCAACTGGAATGATTCTAGTTATCCACTGAGTGATCCCAAACAATAGTCTCACTCTGCACAGCTCTGTACATAACGCTCTGAATTCAATGTGGAAATAGGCTGTGGAA
This sequence comes from Clamator glandarius, assembly GCA_033459285.1. NCBI lineage: Eukaryota > Metazoa > Chordata > Aves > Cuculiformes > Cuculidae > Clamator > Clamator glandarius. The sequence continues at coordinate 520,160 of JAUNZM010000411.1, forward strand.
ATCAGTTCTTCTAGTTCCCAAGTCTGGGTGCTGAGACCATCTGTGGCCTCCGCAGTATGAGGACAAGTCCTATACATGTGTCTTCAGTGCCCTGCTCAACTGAAGGAACATATAAACTTTTGAAAAATAAGATCCTGCTTTTTTAAAATAAGTTATTCGCAAGGAATAGCTTGCTCACCATCAGATACAATAATTTTAACCTTGGTGTTTTTATCTTTTTTGTTTGCTGTCAAAATAGTATTTTATAATATTACAATATTTTTAATAATGACTGGTACCTACACTTTTAAATTAACAGGAATGCAATTGGAATTTTTGTATCTCTAGTCTGCTCTATTCCAACATGAAACTGAAAAAGTTTGTGTCTAGCAGAACTGGACTGAAGATATATTATTACTGTGTAGCTAGATGGCAGCATTCACATTGCTTTGAGAAAAACTAGGGTTATTTGAAAGATATTCAGAAAAATCTGGGTGCTCTGTAACAGTTAAGTGGCCTGGTCATGTTTTGAAATGTGCTACATAAGAATGTATGAATATCTAATACATGTGAAAAACTGACCATTTCATTTAAGTATTTATACTGGAGATGCATAATTAGGCCCTACAGATAAATGAAATGTAGTAGTTCCCTGTTTACTTAAAAAGAAAAAGATGTGATTATGAGCCTGTATCTTCCAAAATGGGCCAATATATTATTATATATGATACTGTTTATTTGAGAATTTTGTAAATAAGATACTGCGATAAAATAAGATAGAAACATGCTTTTTACACACATACTCCATTTCCTTAAAATTTGAGGCAATATTAATGGAAAAAAATGAATCTTTGCCATTGACTCAGCAGGCCTTGAATCTTTCTTAAAATTATCTTTTACTTCTTTTTTCAGTAGAAAACCTCCCAACCATAATTTGTTTCAATACAAAAGCAATTAAATGAAGTACAGTAAAATGCACAAATTGTTGAACGTTCATAATAATAGACTGGCCTGTAAACACAATGAATATGGAAACGCAGCTTCAAATCCCAAGAAGCTGCTTTAAACAAAGTTATAGGGAAACATATTTTTATGATAGTATCATGACATGCTACAAGCTTATTTTGATGACATACAAATTGTTTTAATGATATATAGATTTTCTTCCTTTCAGATGCATAACAAAATGCTAATTCAATCAAGTCTTTCTGAATGACCAACAAGGTCCTTCTGTCTATCCCCTCAAGTCTGACCTATCTTCACCAAGGATAACCGCATCACCTTCTGCCTTGCCCTGTAATGGAGAAAGGACACCTCTCAAAATGTTACTGCATTTTCTCCCTACTCACTGCAGGCGTTTGTTTGTCTAGCCCAGGCTACTGCACACAGTGGTGCAAGCCTTCCTAATGTGTCTGCCCACATGAAGGGGAGCCTGGGAAGACCTGGAACAAGAGAGCTTGTGCCCCACAGGCTGATGTAGGGCTTCTACTATGAGCAAAGTTGGGGACTGGCTCTACTTTGTCCTCGCAGCTTTCTGGGGGATGGTAAATATCCCGAGCCTTGTGTGCTAGAAAGCCTGCTTTACAACTTTGTGTTACCTTGGATGACTGATTCTTCGTGATAAAGAGAGTTTGCTTGCACTCAGCTGAAGACAAGAGTTGCAAGGAGCTGAATGGCAGGAAAACACACAGGAGTGAGACTAGGAAGTTATGGGTATGGCTCAGGAGGAGACAAGTCAGTTTGGGCAATGATTTCATGGAACTAAAGAATCATAGAATCCCTAGGTCGGAAAAGACCTTTGATCCCCCTTCTAACTTCTCCTAGAACTGAGAATTCTATCACCTCATGATTGCTATGCCCCAGGCATCCTCCAGCTGTCACATTTCCCACATGGCTTTCTCTGTTCACAAACAACAGGTCCAGCAGGGCACCTTCCCGAGCCGGCCCACTCACCAGTTGTGTCAGGAAGTTGTCTTCCACATACTCCAGGAATGTCCTAGCCTGTTTCCTCTCTGCTGTATTATACTTCCAGCAGACACCTGGTAAGTTGGAGTCTCCCACAAGGACAAGGGCTAGTGATCACAAGACTTCTTCCAGTTGCTTGTAGATAACTCATTAACCTCTTCTTCCTGGCTGGGTGGTTCTACAGCAGACTCCCACCATTATATCTGCCTTGTTAGGTGCACCACTAATTTTTACCCATAAGCAGTCATCCTTATCATCATCATCATTAAGGTCTATATCAAAACACTCTCTAACATAGAGAACTATCCCACCACCTCTCTTTCCTATCCCGCCTGATGAGTTTATAGCTAGGCATAACAGTACTCTGGTTATGTGAGTCATTCCACCACACTTCGTGATGGCAATTATATTGTAGTCTTCTTGACTTACAATTACTTCTTGTTCCTATGGTTATTGCCCATGGCATGTGCATTGGTGTAGGTGCACTTCAGGTGGGCTGTTGATCTCTCTGCATTCCTAAGGGGAATAGTCTCAGTTCCTAAGTAGCTACTCACGTATTTTCTAACTTATCAATAATCTTTACATCTGTGCTGCCATCTGAAGTGCTATCCCCCACTTCCTCTGAGGTGGCAGACCAAAGGTCTTCACCAGCACCCTATTCCCCAAACACTGGAGTGCCATTCCCCTGTTATTTTCTGGTTTTGTCCCCCTCCACCTTCACAGTTTAAAGCTCTACTAATGAGCCCTGCTAGCTTCTTGGTAATTATCCCTTTGCCCCTTGCTTCTCAGTAGCCCAGACAATATTTTGTAAATCAAAAAGAGGGAGTAGTCTGGGCTAAGTGGTGTTGCTTTGAAGTGTTTTTGTTGTTTGTGTTAAATGCTGTGTAGATGACCAGTGAAAACTGTGTTTCATTTAGGTCATTTGAAGGAGCATCTTGGAAGGTATTGGAAGAGCTAAATACTCTGGAGATTTCTCCTGCACTTTATTATGTGCTAACTCTTCTGCATGAACAGAGCTCTGAATTCGTTACTCACTCTCATTCTCATAGGCAGTTTATCACATGATTATTTTTACTGGTGCCGCTGCTAACTGCTTACAAGTTGTCTCTAAATGTATTAAAAGTTATGTATTCTTTTACTAGTGAGATGGTATCTCCTAAAATCCCCTTGTCTGTGACATTCCTGTACTGAGGGTTGCATAGATGTAGGGAACAACAGGGAAGCTTCTAGGAAGAAGTTATCTTTAGAGTTGGAGACTAGAGACAGAAGGAGGTACAGACAAGAAGTCCAAGAAAGCCATGGCACATTCAACCTTAAAATAAAATAAATTAAAGAGGAAATTAGACTATCTGATGTCTCTACTACATTCTTGGGTCCATGGGGACAGGACAGATGTGAACTACATGTCAGAGAGACTGGTTCCCTGGCAGGAATGGAGAAGACAGAAGGCTCTTAGGAGTGGCTGTCCTCTGATGCAAACCACTACTTTAACTGTGACACTAGTCATAAAAGCCTTTAGGATTGTGCTGACCTGATCTGGAGGACAAAGGAGCACCTGCCATTGCCAGGATGATGTAGGTCTTCTCTGTGAGCTGTTGCTGTGGCCTCACTATTAAAACAGGGCTGAGTTTAGTGCTTCTATAACAGTTCAATTATTTATGAATTTCAGCTCGCTGTCCTTGGAGGTACCATTGAGAGAATCTATCTGCTGCTCTCTCTACTTTCTTATCTCTGGTTTATAGACTAAACCATAGAAAGCAAAGCAGACTAGCTATGTAGGATACAGATGTATCAGCCTGAAAACAAGTAATACTGCAGTGAAAATCAAGTTTTGCTCAGACTTTGTCTGTACTGCAGACCATAGGATAGTATAGAGATGCTTAAACCTGATTTCAGTATTTCTGCATAACACTGAAAGTTACACTATGGACACATCTATTTGAAATCATAATATAGAGCCTAAGCAAGATTTTATTAGCAAAAATGCACTATTTATTTCTATGCAGCCCTCTTCAGACCACTTTGCTTGCTAACCTACAGACAAAAAGCTTTCTGAATTGTCATTATTTCTGTAAATCCAAGGCCTGTGCTTTTAAGTTTATAGGAATGATTTTTATATTTATCAGCTGGATAGAGGAAGCCATCAAGCTCCAAGGTTTTTGCAGATGTGTAATATAAACCAAAGGTCAATAAATCTTATAATTATAAGCTCTATAATATGGAACAAAGGTCAGTAGTTCATTGTATCTCATCATCAGAAGCTATAAATTTGAATGAGTCACCTGCAAGTTCACAGCTTGCTTATCAGTGCTTGGATAGGGAGCTCCGTATGAAGCCTTTGGCCTGAACATATAGGTAAATGTGCTCAGTAATACAAAACTTATCAGTATAGTTGAATTTAGTTTAAATTTGCTAGAATACAGAGAAAAATGAGACCACAATGATACCAACAACTAAGTACATCCTTAATGTTATGGATTGACCTTCTGCAAATGGACCTACATGGGTAGGATTTTGACCGAGTGTCTGGGGCATTTGTGATCCATTAACTACTCGGTGTTTATGCTAATTCCTCTTTCCAAGGTTAGAAGGCTGCATCCTTCACTTAGACCTAACTCCTGGTTATTTCTACTTGGTAGCTGCGATACTTCAGTACCTGAAGCATATATAAAATTAGAACTTTAAACAAAAGCAGCTTTGCTATTATATTTATGTAATTCCCTAGGTAAATTACACAGTACAAGTATTGGCATGTTGTTCCAACATTGTATAAACAAATTACAGTAAAATTACAGTTTTCTTCATTCAATCTTCTTGGGTGACAGAGAAATATGTATTAAATTCAGTTAACATGAAACTCTCCTGAAACGAAATAAATATTTTCTAATTTTCCAGAATTTATATTAGAGTTCATAATTATTGTAATTAAAATATTTAATATCTTTCCTTTTTATACAGGGATTATAAGGAAAACTTCTGGGGCTGACTTGACACAAACAAGTCCCAATAACTAGCACTGAGAACTGTTTAACCTACTGGATAAGATGGCTGTATGATATTCAAATGTGAGTAATGGGGTTATATACCAAGAATTACATTTTTATGAGAATTTTTTTATTCCTTTTATTCTCTTAGTGCTTGACACATTATAACATTCCAGTACAATTATTTTATTACCCTCAAATATTATTAAAATATCTGAGAAAACATAATATGTAGTTTAATTAAATCTATATTTTTATGTGCATAGGTCTCAATACTTTAGGGAATTAAACAGGTATTAAGTCTGCACTTGTAGAACCAAAATACCCTTTTCCTCTTGCAAATCAAAATAATATTCACCCTTCAAACACTCAGGAATTCATGCTGTCTGCATACTAGTGGAGTGCAGAGAGGCTGAGGGCATATCACTTTAACGGTCAAATCATGCTGATTTAAAACTCACTCAACGAACCAACTCATGAAGAACTGCTTCTTTTTCTTTTATTCATCAGGTTTTTAATGACACTGATGCAGCACATGGTAGATCCCCATCAGTCACATCTGCAGACCTGGTGGGATGATGAACTGCAGCATAGAGGTGAGGAACTTGTTAGAAAAGCCTTGCTGACATAGAAAACAGGGCACCATCAGCCTTCTAAGGATCTAAAACAGATCCTCTGAGCCATTTCCTGGGTATGTAGCAGTTGGTAGTTCATTTGCTTTGTTGGCATAAGCTAAGAATAAGCAATAGAACAGAAATCATCATTCTCTTCTGGAAAGAGTGCCTCTGCAGAAGTAAGGTGTGGTGAGAAAGGCACTTCTGTGTGTAAGAAAGCACATGCATTTTAGGATAGTGGCTTGCATCAACCGGGAAAATAACAACTCCACACAGTATCACCTGTAATGGTGAAAGCTCAATTAGCTTTCTTCACACTATGCCATGTTCCTTCTTGGACTGGTCAAATGATTACTTTGTTCTAATTTAAGAAAACACATATTTGAAGTTATTAACTCCCTCTGACTTGTTTTTACCTGTAAAATGCTTTGAATTCAATAAATATTCAATACTTATTTACTCAAGTGGAACTTGTTCTGCTTTTCTTGTCTGCTGCATAAATTTTATCGTTGTTTTCCAAAGCTGCCTGAGTAAAAATATAGATATTCAAGAGGAGAACATTGTTCTCCTGGCTTCAAGGATGGGCGGCCAAGTGGCTTACAGTTTTCTTGTTTTGTTTGAAGCCTTGAATAAAGAGGTAATTCCTGTAGACATTTTTATCTGGTAGGCGTGAGAACAGTGAGTGTATAAAAAATGCTTTGGGCCTGAAATTGAACTGTACCAAATTTAACCTAAATTTGAGCTAATCCCTTTTGAACTACATTCTGTGTTAGCAGGATTATATACATCGGAGGTGAGACAGCTTCCAGTTCTTTGTCTGGTTTAGTTTGAAATATTTAAAGTAATAGGGTTTGTATTACCTCTGTAACATAGCGCTCTCGTTTTCTTGTATTGGACCTTTCTGCCTCAGCTTTTGCACTTATGGTAAAAGCAGAATTCTCCAGTGTTGTCAACTATTGCTCTATTTTTAATGTTTCCTTCTTGAAAAGATTATACCCAAAAAGATCTGGAAAGTGTTTGAATATAAACTATACCAAAAAAATAAGAATGCTCATGTAAAGCAACAAGTATGACAGATAGATTGTGTGTTTCCCTAATTACATGCAGGGAATGCTCCCTCCTAAATCTTTCTTGCCTCTTATAACCTTGTTATTGGTGCTTATTGTTATAAAGTCTAGCAGCACATGTTCTTGAAGTGCAAACATGGTGCAGTGCTTACTCGCACCAGATGCTGGCCATTGTGAATTATCCACCTTGTGCTATAACCTCTTTCTGAGGAGCAGACATAGCAGCTGGCGTTGGTGAGGGCCAGGAGCTCTTAAGCTGGAAGCAGAAAGGACATATGTCCATGGCTTTGTTCATATTTTGTCATTCAATTTCTATACAAGCCAGGAAGTGTCTCACTGAGACAGGTAAAATAATCAAGTTTGCTCTGAAAGACTTGAAAACCACAGTGATTACAGTCTCCAGAGAGAAAGATGAAGTTTTTCATAGCCACTGTGCTGTATTCTCACACTGACTTCTGGAAAGCATCCTCTGCATATGAAGAGTCTTGTGTGGGGACCTAAAAGAGAAGAGAATGAGGCTTCCCAATCTTCCAGAAACCTGAGGCGGTGAGGATATCCCCTGCTGAATCCATGTCTTGCAGACAGTTTCTTTTCTTTTTTTGCAGATGTGCTGATCCTTCTTTCTTTAAACTTCTAGGGCTGGAACAGACACAGGCTAATCCCTCCAATACACCATAAATGCAAAGAAGGTGCAAAGAATTGCAGCAGCATGCACAATATTAATTTTTTTTTCCAGTTTCCTTATAGAATAACTATGCCCTAAGGAATCAAAAATTTGGGTCTGTCAATTTTTGTGTATGTATGTTAGCGTGACTGTTGTAGATCTGAAGCGATGATGCCCTGGTGATGTGAGCAGCTAGGGTGTTAGTGGTGCTGGCAGGTGTGAGAGCAATGGGCGGCACAAAGAGGTAGGGAGGGGATGGTCCAGGCCAGCTTGGTGTGTAAGGGCACACGGGGTTTCATGTCTGGGACCTGGGGGCAACTCCATGCTGTGGGAGTGAGCTCCTGCAGCAGCAGTCCCTTGAAAACTAACAAACTCCACCTTTCTTCCCTTCTGCTAAGAGCTACATACAAAATCCTTGCATGTCCCAGCCTTTCCTTGTGGTCATTGCACTGGAAGGCAGCTGCCTGAACTCACCCTGAAGTTTCAGGCCAGTGTGAGCAGCAAGTCCTGTGTATCAGCCAGAGAAGCTGACTTCCACAGCTCATCCTTTATCTTTGCTGTAGGATCACTGCAGGCTCTTCTACAGAAATGGCTGAGTTTCTGTGATTCCTTTGTCTGGTATATGCAATTAATTAAAATCTCTGTGTGAAAAGCTCTTCTGAATGAGATGTCCTATATAAGTATGTGATTATCATTGCCAAAACTGATTTTGAAACCCTGCTTATCTCTGTCTTGTTTTTCCTTTGCTTCCTTTAGGAAAAGGCATAATACTGAATAATGTGACAATACCATCTTTTTCTATTGCTTTAGTTTTCCAGGTACATCAGTATTATCTTTCTCAGCAGTCATCATTGCACTGAGCAGATATAAACTCTTATTAGGAGACTGCATTGTAGCTTAAATCACACATAGCAATCACCTTGAATTTGCTTCTGTGTCATTCAAGAAAATTCTAAGCCAGAAAACCGTTCATAATTCCTTCATACTCCTGAGGCACATCACATTTAATTCAAGTGTTAATAAATTAAATTCTTTCCAAGAAATAGTGTCCTATGTTGTAGGAAATAAAACCAAATCCTCTCATTTTCCTGTTTTCTAATTAAAGCTGGACAGTCACTTGGTTTATGATTTTGAGACAGCCAGTAAAGAAACAATATGCATTACTCATCCACTCTTCACTTCTGAGACTAGTATCAGCTGGAAGCTGCATATAAATATTCTGCGTTGTTCAATAAACTAATGTCAATAGATGCATAGATAAGGTGGCTGTTGTTAAACAATGTTTTATGAAAGGCTTCTTAGAGAAGCTGTTACCAGTGGAAGAGAATGGCCTCACGTGTATTTGTTTTTGGTATGAGTTTCTACAAGTTGATGTGTACACTAGTCCTAATTATCATGACTGCACATCAGCTCAAAGCTCTCTTGGTAGCTAATAACAGCAGTGTAACTGAAGAAATGTTTGGCGGTCAGTGTTGTACTACACTACTGGAATTACAAAAATGTTGCAGTCTCTTAGTAAAAGACACCAGAGCTTAGAAGACCAAGGATTATGGATCTTAGAACAGTATGGCTAAATACATTTTACTAAAATCTGCCTATGGATTTTAAATAAAATCTAAATATAGATCTCTGTGCCACAGAATGTGCCTGTCGAATGCTAAAATAAAGACTTCTCTTTGTAGTCTTTGTACTGTTCTTCCTGTCACCTTAACTGCCACCTCTAGGCGCAGAGGGAAATCCTATCAGGCACTCCACCAGCTTTGCCGACCTGCAATGCCCAGCAGCAGCTGGGTGTTTGTTTTTCTTTTTCAGCTACATCACTCAGCTTTTCTTTGAATATATAAATCCCGTGGTTTATCTTTTATTGCTTACCAAATGGAGATAATAAGAATAAAATCCTTTGTTCCAGTGATAAAAGCACAGGAAGGAGAGACTGAATTCTCCGTCTTCCTTCAAATCAATAGAATTTGATCTGAGAGAATGCTGTGTGCGTGAGGTTGTGGATTAGAGGGATGTGTTGGGCCAATGTAGTGAGGGAATGTGATGCCAGGACAGTTTTTGCAAGAGAAAATTACTGTCTGTGAAGATTCATACACATTTTTGTTGACATCTGTCTCCCAGTGAGAAAGAAACGGTGACAAATTGTTCAAGATCATGGGTAGCCAGAAGTTCCTAATCCTGCAAGCTGCATATCAGAATTCCCTGTTAGTTTTGGGAGTAGGTTTCAGGCAGCAGCACTCTCAGGTTCCCAGCCCTTTGTTTTTGCAGAATGAGGTTACACTGGGCAGGTTGGTGATACAGCCTTAGCAGCTAATTCTGCTCTGCTGGATCCTATCATGAAGAATTCTAATAATCCCCTCAGCACTATCTGCCCCAGGAAGGGACCCGTCTCCTGCCTGAGAGCTGTTCTGGGCCCATGAGACAATACAAGTCAAGAGTTAAAGGGTGACTATTCCTGTTCTAGACAGCAGTCTGAAGACAAAAATGCCAACTTATGCTGAATATAACTTTTTCACAAGCAGATGGTTAACATGCAGAAATCAAAGTGAGTACAGGGCCCTTGATGCTCCAGAGCATTAGTCTAAAGTTCCTTCTTCAGTCAAGAAAGGTATTTTTCCCTCCACTTAGAAAATGAAATTACTACATTATTCAATGTCATAGTCTATTTACACTTTAATTAATTTTTCTACTTGGAAGAAATTCTTACAGAGGTCTGCCCTGTCCACTGCTCTGGAACTGAGGTGGCTGAGAGCAGCTTATATGGTGATTAGAGAACAGAAAGGGAGCAGGGTTCACATCCTCTCAGTCAGGGGGGCATCTGACATGAAGTCTTCCCCAATTTGAGCTTGGGACACTTATTACCTCAGCATTGTTACCACCAGCACTAATGATTTTGCAAATTTAGGCTGTCATTTCTTGCTTTTTTGTCATGCTTTTCAGTGGTCTTAAAACAAGCCCTCAGACAAAACATTTCCTTTGTTACAGAATAAAATAAATGTAAAACCCTGAAAATACTTATTTTATCACAGTATTCCTTCATTTTGATTTTTTTGGTGGGATTTTTTTGGTGGGATTTTTTTGGTTAAGCCAAAAAAAGAAAGGATATTGACACAATCCTGATCTATACTAGCAGGCAGCATATTCAAACCTTGTGGTGTTATTACTGTGAGAGTGGGGGAATGGAGGTCACTGGAAGCCCCCCTCCAGGTAGCAGAGCTCCCCCTCAGTGAGTCTCTGGCAACATATTCAGCTGAATGCCAGGCATATCAGTTAATAAGGATTTCACTACAAAGGGTGATTTTTGTTCCCTGAAAATGTCATGCTTTATTCCTACTCACAGTCTAAGCAAACTTGGTTCCATGTCGTTTGAAAATACACTCTATTCAAAACCACTTTCAAAAGCATATAGATTTTTTTTTAAATATAGCATGCCTTATTTTGCTTGTGATCTTCGCAGTGGCTTTCTACACATAATGCTGTACATGGCACAGTATATGTTGGCAGTATTATTGAAAAGCCAAGCACAGAGGTAGAAAAAATATGAGGTTTATCTCATTATCTTTAGGAGCCTCCAGATAAAGTTATAAATGGGTGTTTTCATAAAGCTTTCCAGTTCTCACCACCCAGTACTAATTACAGCTTTGTATAAATTCGCACATCTTGTCACAAGAACAGGGAAAGTATGGGAAAATTAAAGCTGCAAGCTTTGCTGACACGCATGTGACCTTTTAATTTTGCATATTTTTGCTATCTTTGTTTTGAATAAGACTTTTACAGGGAAGTTAGTGCTGTCTTATTAGTACAGCTTTTTTATTGCTGTGTGTATTGCTGTTCCAGTCCTAGCAGTACCTGCATCTAGAATACAACATTCACATATGGACCTGAGCTAATCAGATAGATGCACAGGGACCTTCAGCCTCCTCCCAAAAAGCCTTGCAATACAATTTAAAATAAGTTGAATGACAAATGAGGGAAGAAGAACCTGCTCCCCTCAACCAGACAGCAAAGCCCCAGATCCCCCTGGTTAACAAGTACCATGTGCTGCAGGTGGAATCCAATCCTGCAGATGAGGATGATGGCTCCCACAGCCTAGAATCTTTCCCTAGGCTGCACCATCCTCAGGAAAAGATAAAAACATCCTCCATTAAGAAGAAGAGGAGGGTGATTGTTGTAGGGGACTCCCTCCTAAAAGGAATGAAGGGACCCATTTGCAGACTGGATCTGCTCCACAGAGAGGTCTGCTGCTTACCAGGGGCATCAGTGAAGGAGGCAGCTAGAAAACTTCCTTCCCTGGTCCATGAGACAGACTACTATCCTCTGATAGTAGTCCAAACTGGTAATGATGATTTAGTTAACAGAAAGACCAAAGCTATCAAGAAAGACTTCAGGGCCACTGGGAAAATGATGGAGGGCTCTGGGGCTCAGATAGTATTCTGCTCCATCCCCAGGCTAAAGAGAGAGGAGCAGGAAGTCAGGAAGAAGAATTCGATTAATGCCTGGCTCCGAGCCTGGTGTGAGGAAAGGGGCATCGGCTTCTTTGATCATGGGGTGGCTCACGCACCCCCAGGCCTTGTTACTAAGGATGAGACACGTGTGCCTCCTAGGGGTGCTAAAGCCCTTGCTAAAAACCTAGCTAAGCTCATAAACCGAGCTTTAAACTAGATGTGAAGGGGGAGGGGGTTGAGATAAGGCTAGACAGGAGCGAGCCTGGACGTGGGGCACCGGTGATTCAGAGTAAGTGTGCTGGTGAGGACCACCAGTACAGCACCACACAGAAAGTGGGGGTGACCACACCTGGGGGTGGTAAGGGAGAAATGGGTGCTCTGGTGCTAGCTACTCCAGTTACCAGACAATTGGGAATGAACTCTGTTCCCTCTATGAGTGCTGAAGGCTCTGCAACTCAGCTGAAGTGCATTTACACTAATGCACGCAGCATGGGTAATAAGAAGGAAGAGCTGGAAGCTGTTGTAGGGCAAGGAGCCTATGATGTCGTTGCCATCACAGAAATGTGGTGGGATGACTCATATAACTGGAGTACAGATATGGTGGGGTACAAACTCTTCACGCAGGATAGGAAGGGAAGGAGAGGAGGCAGGGTAGCCCTCTTTGTAAGGGAGGACTTGGACACCATTGAGATGGATTGTGGTGATGAGGAGACTGAGTGCCTGTGGGTTAAACTCAGAGAAGCCCATGTGATGGGAGTCTGTTACAGGCCACCCAGCCAAGGAGAAGCAGTTGACAAGCTCTTCTATAAACAGCTGGGGTTAATCTCTAGATCAATGCCTCTAGTTCTTGTGGGAGACTTCAATCTTCCTGATATCTGCTGGAAGTACAATAGAGCAGAAAGGAAGCAGTCTAGGAGATTCCTGGAGTGCATGGAAGACAATCTCCTTGCACAGCTGGTGAATGAACCAACAAGGGAAGGTGCCCTCCTGGACCTACTGTTTGTGAACAGAGAAGGCCTTGTGGGGGATGTGGCAGTAGGAGGACGCCTAGGACTAAGCAATCATGAGATGATAGGGTTTTCTGTTCTAGGAGAAGTGAAGAGGGTGGTTAGCAGGACAGTAGCACTTAATTTCCAGAGGGCAGACTTCGAACTCTTCAGAAGGCTGGTTGGCAAAGTCTCATGGGAGACAGTGCTTAAGGGCAAGGGAGCCCATGAGGGCTGGGAGCTCTTCAGAAAGGAGATCCTAGTGGCTCAGGAGAAAGCCATCCCCATGTTACAGCAGGGGAAAAAAACAGCTTGGTAGAACAGAGAGATCTTGAGTGATATCAAGAAGAAGAGGAATGTTTATGGGTTCTGGAAGAGGGGACGGGCCTCTTGGGTGGGTTACAGGAGGGAAGTGAGATTGTGTAGAGAAAAAATCAGAAGGGCTAAGGCTCAACTAGAAATCAGATTGGCAAAGTCTGTAAAAGATTACAAAAAAATCTTTCTATAAATATATAAATAATAAAAGGAGGACTAGGGAGACCATACAGTCCCTATTGGACACAGAAGGAACAACAGTGATGGGGAATGAGGAAAAGGCTGAGGTACTTAATGCCTTCTTCACCTCAGCCTTTAATTGTAAAGAAAGTTGTTCCCTTTGTGTACAAACCCCAGAGATAGAGGAGGAAAATGAGGCTCCCATGATCCAAGAGGAGGTGGTCAGAGCTTTGCTATCCCAACTAGACACACACAAGTCTATGGGGCCAGATGGGATTCACCCAAGGGTATTGAAGGAGCTGGCGGATGTGCTGGCCAAACCCCTTTCCATCATCTTCCGGGAGTCCGGGAAGACTGGGGAAGTTCCACTGGACTGGAGCCTGGCTGATGTCGTGCCCATCTACAAGAAGGGTTGCAGGGAGGATCCAGGGAACTACAGGCCTGTCAGTCTGACCTCAGTGCCAGGGAAAGTCATGGAACAGGTGATCTTGAGTGCTATCATGAAGCACATGCAAGAGAACCGGGGGATCAGGCCCAGTCAACACAGGTTCACAAAAGGCAGGTCTTGCCAAACTAACCTGATCGCCTTCCATGACAAAATGAGTCGGCTACTGGACGAGGGAAAGACTGTGGATGTGGTCTTCCTGGACCTCAGTAAAGCCTTTGACACAGTTTCTCACAGCATTCTGCTTTGGAAACTGTCAGCCTCTGGCCTGGATGGGCGCACACTCTCCTGGGTGGAAAACTGGTTGGATGGCCGGGCCCAGAGAGGGGTGGTAAATGATGTTAAATCCAGCTGGAGGCCAGTGACAAGTGGGGTTCCCCAGGGCTCAGTGCTGGGTCCAGCCCTGTTCAATGTCTTTATCAATGACCTGGATGAAGGCATCAAGTGCACCCTTAGCAAGTTTGCAGACATCACTAAGCTGGGTGGAAGTGTGGATCTGCTGGAGGGTCAGGAAGCTCTGCAAAGTGACCCGAACAGGCTGGACCACTGGGCAGAGTCCAATAGCATGAGATTTAATACAGCCAAATGCTGGGTCCTGCACTTGGGGTACAACAACCCTGTGCAGTGCTACAGACTAGGAGAAGTCTGTCTAGAAAGCTGCCTGGAGGAGAAGGACCTGGTGGTGTTGGTTGACAGCCGACTGAACATGAGCCAGCAGTGTGCCCAGGTGGCCAAGAAGGCCAATGGCATCTTGGCTTGCATCAGAAACGGCGTGACCAGCAAGTCCAGGGAGGTTATTCTCCCTCTGTACTCGGCACTGGTGAGACCGCACCTCGAATCCTGTGTTCAGTTCTGGGCCCCTCACCACAAGAAGGAGGTTGAGGCTCTGGAGCGAGTCCAGAGAAGAGCAACGAAGCTGGTGAAGGGGCTGGAGAACAGGCCTTATGAGGAGCGGCTGAGAGAGCTGGGGTTATTCAGCCTTGAGAAGAGGAGGCTGAGAGGAGACCTCATTGTTCTCTATAACTACCTGAAAGGAGGTTGTAGAGAGGAGGGTGCTGGCCTCTTCTCCCAAGTGACAGGGGACAGGACAAGAGGGAATGGCCTCAAGCTCCACCAGGGGAGATTTAGGCTGGACATTAGGAAAAAAATTTTCACAGAAAGGGTCACTGGGCACTGGAACGGGCTGCGCAGGGAGCTGGTTGATTCACCTTCCCTGGAGGTGTTTAAGGCATGTGTGGACGAGGTGCTGAGGGGCATGGTTTAGTGTTTGATAGGAATGGTTGCACTTGATGATCCGGTGGGTCTCTTCCAACCTGGTTATTCTACGATTCTGTGATGACAGGATATTATAGATAGCACTGCAGTACAAAAGCTATTGTCGGTTTAGCTGTAAGCCCTTCTTTTAATTTCCTGTGCAGCAAGCATATGTCTTGGTGGGTGTTTCTGTCTGACTCTGAAATCAGAGAGAAGCAGAAGCCTGCTCTGCTCGTGCATGCACAGACAATGTTCAGTGCAACGTTTCTCTCAAGGCCACATGGTGTTTCCTAAGTGGCCAAAAAAAAGCTTGCCTTTCTGAGAGCCAAGCTGCCTTTTTAACTGAGGGCAGCATTGAGGTGTAATGGTTTACTTGTTATTTAAGGTGTCTCTCTCCCATCAGTCAGAGACTAAGGGAGAAGGACTCAGGGAGCCAATCTGCTGTGCACTGCAAAGTCTTGCAAGAGGCAGTGTGATGTTCTGATTAAAGTAACCATGAATACCTTGGGAACATCTTGGCCTTCAAGTAACTCAATTTGTTGTTTGAACAGTTTTTTTTCTGAGAGGTCACTGGAGAACTCAGAGGAAAGTTTTGACATATGGTACCCACACTGACGTGTCACGTAGAATCACGGGAATATGTCATTTACGAATGCCTCTGTATTAACTCATTTATAGCTCTACAGAGGATATTCACTGTCATAAACATTCTTAAAATGTTACCTGAGGTACTACATAGCAAATAAATTAATGATTTGTAACCCCACTAATAATGAACAATTTTTGCAGTTTAGTTAATAGAGTTGTGTGCTGGTCTTGGGTGAAAGTTTCTTTAGGGGATTACATGAGCTATAGATTTTATGTGTGGATATATGTGTATGATTTCCTACTGCCTTGGATTTTTGTATAATCACATGTACATGGAAAAAATGCTGGAAAGCTCTGTTAAATCACACTGGTAGTGATATACAGTTTAAACTGCTGCAGATGACTACATCGCTGGAGAATCATAGCCTCTTCTGCAAAGACAGTGGTGAAAGACCAGCCTCCAAAGCCTGACATGGACAGTAAGGGCTAGGAAGAGCTTTATAGCAATTCATTAAATAATAGTGCATTTATTTGATTTAGCACTTACTGTAGTGGCTTCTGCATATGTCATTTTAGCAATGGTTTTTGTTACCAAGTCTCAATAGATGCAAAAAAACCAAATTGTGACTTGGCAGTCACAACATTAATCTGCTTCACATTTAAACACACTGTTGAAAGAGAATTTTTTAACAGCTAAAATCCAAGCACCTGGCAAATAGAATGTTTTGCAAGGAGGTTGGTTTATTTCACTTGACAGTTTAATAAAACTTTAATCACCTTCTCAGTGCATGCATTGTCTAGTACCTGCTGTTAGCATGGCCTAAACTGAGGACTTTTAAAAAAGATGAATACTTATTTTTCTCATTCTCTAGCACAGCGTAGTTCTGCTGTCTTTCATTATTAACCAGAAACCAGAAACAGAAATTGGTGAGATAAAATGAGGCAATAAAACAAAATTAAAATGCTGTCAGCACTAGATTTGTCAGGATTTTAATGAACTTTGCAATAAGGCTTGATGATTATAAGTAATAATTCACAATGCCATTCATCACTCAACAAAATAATAGACTTTGAGGAGACAACTGTAACTATCTTCTGAAATGATGAAGGTACTTACAGACAAGATTGATGGGTACTGTGAGCAGGTGCCATTGCCACTATGCTCCAATTAAGGGCTATGTGCATTGTAAGATCTTAAAGTCTTCTCTTACCCAGTGTTTGCTTTACAGAAAGCTTAAATCACAGTAACAGAACACGCAAATCAGTTCATGCTGTCTCCTTCTAGACATTCCTATGGTTTTATGCTGATACCATGTTTCCCTCATTTCCCTCTGATCTCCACTTCTTCTCCCATGCTGCAGGAGCGCATGTGGGAGGTGCAGACGATGCACGAGTCAGTGCTGCAAGTCAGTATCCAACGGTAAATGATAAGACTATTGCCCTGCCTGGCTACTGTGGACCAGATGATGCCTGTTAGCAGCCAGGCCTCTAGGGGGCAGCCTTTATAGCAGGCACTGTGCAATGTTTTGATTTCTGGCACAGGGACCATAGTGAGACACTTTAATTGCTCTGTCACTGCTCCTGGTACTTGGGAAACTTGCCCTTCAGTTGTTTTATAGGAAAGTGAAGTACCTGAAGAATTTACTGGAGGACTTAAATACAGATTTTCCAGCTGGGTCAGATCTTCCATTTTCCTTCAATACTTTTTTCTCTACTATACTTCAAGTTGTTTCCATAGATTATTTTCACTTCCTGGTTGTGCAGATGAGAAATTGAGATCAGTCAAATCTGCTTCGTGTCATCCTCTGCTTATTTGTGTTGGTATAACTTGAGGTAGTTGCTAAACCTGTGAAAACAAGAGAGGGATGAGGACGTGTCAGCACAGTGACTCACACCTGATGAGTGTGTGCAAGTAGAATCAGAAGTGTATTGCTCAGTCGGGAATCTGCTTGGAAACTGACCCTTTGTGTCTACAAAGAGCTGTGTAGAAATGACAGTCCAAAAAATGTAGCAGCTAACTCCAGTGTGGACACAGGTATGTAGATGTCCAAAAGAGGTGAAGCATTTCAATCTCTTGGGATTCACTACAAAATCCAAAATGGTACAGCCCTGCTCAACACCCAGTAGCCTGAGGGTTGACTCTGATCAATAGCTGGGGAGGTTTTGGACTGTCATTTGCCTTTGGATATTAATAACCTGGGGATGCAATATTCTCTGTAGTCTTTCCCTTATTTAATAGGGACAAGATCCAATCTTGGTGCCCACCACTGCACATACAACACAGGACACCTTCAGTTCAGTACCTGTGTCAATCCATGCTGCTCAGGACTGGGAGGGGAACCACCCACCAACAGCCACGTTCTTTGGTAACTTCCTATTCTCAGACCACAGTTATTCAGAGCATGACAACATTTATTTCAGCTTTGTTTTTATTGACTGATTATATAACTCTTCATTACAACAGTTGCAGTTTTCCCTTGTTTGGCAACAACCTGCTCACCTTTATTTAACGGCACTGTTAATTAGGAGGTCTATGTTTCCCTTCTTGTCAAAAGCAACTAAGCTCCCTGCTACTGGAATTCCTTCTCCTTCCTTCTCCTTGAGTGTTTGTTTGTTTATGTTTCAAGTCTTCTGTATGCTTTTAATAAAATCTGTTATTAATACATTGAGAGGGGTTCTTTTCTTCCTGTGGCTGACCACATCTTGAGCACAAGTTTTAATGGCATTAAACACAAATAATGAATACTTAATTGCACTTCCAGCATGACTCTGACATTTCTTGTAAAGATGGAATAGCCTTAGGTAGCTAAACATGAATGCCTGAAAGAAGTCAGTATTTTATTCGTAACAAGAAACCTGACTTCATTCATTAATCAGGAGTTAGAGGGAAAAACCTGCCCAAATGCTGCCACATCTGTGGCAGCGTTTAAATCCAGGGACACAGAACCTTCTGGGAACACAGGGCAAGCAATTACTGCCCTGTCCCTAAGTTTTAGAAGAAAGGAGCAATTCTCCAGTTGAAGCCACAAACAAAATTAGATATGTTAGTATAAGCAGAAAGGAACCCAAAGCATCTATATGAAAACTCACAGCAGTAGTATTTCTAAATACAGAGTATTTATTACTTATGGCTATCAGATGTCACAGATTGAGAGTTTAGGTTTAGATTTTTTTTTAAAAAATAGACATTACTAAGCTTCCAGATACAAAATAATCGCAAGAGACCATGTTCATGTCTCATAACCTTTTGAGACAGCCACTGTCTTTAGCCAGAGCAGAGAGAAAGGCACCTCCTGAGGCTGATTCAGTTTTTCAGCCCTTAGGCCCAGGTGTAAAATGAGATGTGTCTTCTTCTTACATGAGAATATAAATTTCAAATTTGTCTTCAAGAGACAATAAATTTTTAAGCAAAACATACTCCATTTTCCATAACTGGACTACAAGAGAACTTTCTCTGATTTATATGCCAGTTATTACTATCACAAGCAGAAATCTGGAATATAATGAGGATGCATTATTACTCTATTCACACAATGTGCACATGAAAGGGAATTTGTATAAAGTGTTGGTCCTTGCCTGAGATGGGCTGTTCAGCTAGATGAACCACAAGTCTGCTAGGAAGACTGTCAGTGTGTACCTATTCATGTATTCTCATTCTCACCTATTTTCAAATTCTTTTCAAAACATTACATTTTAAAAAGTCAACCCCACTTTATGAAAGAAGTCATGTTTGTGTAGCCATTGAATGAAAAATGGATTTATTTGCTCTAAAGAAACATACTGTTCTCTGCCATGAAGTGGGAATTCCCTGTTCAATACTTAGAAATCCTTTACAGCTTTGTTTATATGACATTTCCATACAGTTTGATGTGAAGGAATCCAACTGTTTTCAAGTTTTGAGATTCCATTGTGTACCAAGAAACTACATAAATAGGTTCATTGCAATAATTTAGGACAGAAATCACAAGATGCACTTAAAGACTTGAGCCTGGGAGAGGGCTAAAGTTGCCATGTCAATGCAGCCTTTAACATCTATTGTGGAATAGCAACTCTACCACATTCAAAGTCTGGGTTAGATAAAGTGACAGGGAAGTGAAAACTGGCTGAAATGCCAGGCTGAAAGGATTGTAGTCAGTGGCACAAAGTCTAGATGGAGGCAAGTCATTACTGCTGTACCCCAGGGACCAATCTGGGGCAATTGTATTTAACATCTTTGTTAATGACCTGCATGATGGGAAAAAAAAATGGGAAAAAGGAAGACCTGAGGAACTACAGGCCAGTCAGTCTCACCTCTGTGCCTGGAAAGATCATGGAGCAGATCCTGCTGGAGACTCTGCTAAGGTACTTGGAAAATAAGATGGTGATTGGTGACAGCCAGCGTGGCTTCACTAAGGGCAAATTGTACCTGACAAATTTGGTAGCCTTCTACAATGGGGCTACAGCGTTGGTGGATAAGGGAAGAGTGACTAATGTCATCTACCTGGACATGTTCAAAGCATTCAACACTGTCCTGCACAAAATTCTTGTCTCTAAATAGGAAAGACACAGATCTGATGAATGGACCACTAAGTATATAAGGAATTGGCTGGCTGCTTGCACTAAAAGAGTTATGGTCAGCAGCTCAGTGTCCAGGTGGAGACTGGCGATGAGTGGCATTCCACAGGGACTGGTATTGGGACTAGTGTTGTTTAACATCTTTGTCACAGATATAGACAGTGGGATTGAGTGCATCCTCAGCAAACTTGCCAACAACACCAAGCTGTGTGGCACGGTCGACACACTGGAGGGATTTCATCCAGAGTGACTTAGACAGGCTTTAAAGGTTGGCCTGTGTGAACCTCATGAGGTACAACAAGGGAAAGTGTAAGGTACTGTAGATGGGTTTGGGCAATCCTAATCACAGTTACAGGCTGGGTGGAGAACAGATTGAGAGTAGCCCTGAAGAAAAGGACTTGGGGAGCTGGTGGATGAGAAGCTTGACATGAAACGATAATGTGTGCTTGCAGCCCTGAAAGATAAGCTAACCGAATCCTGGGCTGCATCAAAAGAATTGTAACCAACAGGTTGAGGGAGGTGATTCTGCTCCTCTACTGCATTGTCGTAAGATCTCACCTGGAGTACTCTATTCTTTTCTGGAATCCTCAGTTTAGGAAGGACATGAATCTGTTAGAGCAGATCCAGAGAAGGGCCACAGAGATGATCAGAGTGCTGGAGCACCTCTCCTATGAGGACAAGCTGAGAGAGTTGGGCTTGGAGAAGAGAAGGCTCCATGGAGACCTTATTAGCAGCCTTCTAGTACTTAAAGGGGGCCTATGGGAAAGCTGGAGAGGAAAACTTTGAAACTATTTCACAACTGACTTTATGCATTTTTACTTGTTTATTTTAAGCATTTCATGACAGAACAGGAATGGTAGTGCTACAGCATAGATGGAATATTTAATTCTTAAAATTAGTAAAAGCAGTTAAAACATTCTGCTGAATAAAACAGCTTATACTGTTTTTCAGATTAATATCTGGTTGTTTCATTTCATTTCAGTGTACAGGGAATATAGAGAAGGTATTATCTCCAGTGCCAAGGTAGTAATTTCTCTTCATGATTCTAGAGTAAAATTAAAATAACATGAATATTTCCTCTCCATATATGCAGTATGTTTGCTTGCGGTCATGTACATTGCATATTACAATAGGTATTTTATGAAATAAATGAACATTAAAAATAGCTGAGATTACATCCTCAAATTTCAAAAAAGAAGTGTTGTGTATATATTTTATGGGAAACTGAACTGTCTCTTCAGGCAAGCAAGACATTTCAAAAAGACATAATTTCCAGCAAATTAGAAATTCTGTTTCATATAAACCAGAACAGAAAGTGTCCCACAATCAAAAGAGAGTTTCTTGTGTCTTGCCAGTAAATGTGAGAGAAGAATCATATGAAGAGTTGACCAGCTGGGTATTTAGATACAAACTAACCTTTCCAAGACTTCAGTACTTCACTGTTTCAAAGGCACATAGCAAAAGAGAACTCCTTGTAAGTATATCTAGCCAGGTGCTGAGAAGCCTCGCTTTCCCCAAAGAGAACTGTGTGCACATTAAAGATGCCCAGCAGCATCCAGGACTGAGTCCAAATTATCGCTGGAGAAAGAGCATATTCTAGGACTGCCAAATAACCGTGCTGGCACTATATCCTGGGGAGGGACTCTGGAGAAGGGGAACTGCTGTAGAGTGCTTGAGTGGTACTGCTGCCCAGAAGAGATGGTCCTGCCTACTGGGGTTTATCTACCACAATGGACACCGGCTCATTCGCAGGCAGAAACATAACTACCATATTCCAAAAGGGACAGTCAGAGAATCATAGAATCAATAGGTTGGAAAAGATCTTTGAGATCATCAAGTCCCAACATACCCGTCCACTACTAAACTATATCCCTAATCACTTCAACTAAACCTACATCCAGGGATGGTGACTCAGTCACCTCCCTGAGCAGCCTGTGCCAGCGCCTTTTGTTGAAGAAGCTTTTCCTAATGTCCGATCTGAATCTCACCTGGCACAGCAGGAGGCCACTCCCTCTTGTCCTATCACCTGTCACTTGGGCAAAGAGATGAATGCCCACCTCTCTACAAGCTCCTTTCAGGTAGTTGTAGACAGGGATAAGGTCTCCTCTCAGCCTCCTCTTCTCCAGGCTAAACAAGCCCAGTTTCCTCAGCTGTTACTCGTAAGACTTGTTCTCCAGCCCCTTCACCAGCTTCATTGCCCTTCTCTGGACATGCTCCAGGACCTCAATGTCTTTCTTGTAGTGAGGGGCCTAAAACTGAACACAGTATTGGAGGTGAAGCCTCACAAGTGCTGAGTACAGGGGCAGAATCATTTCCCTAGTGCTGCTGATGACACTGTTTTCAATACAAGCCAAGATACTATCAGCATTCTTGGCCACTTGGGCACACAAGATTAAATGGACAACACACATTGAGATTAAATAGACAGCAAGGAAACAGTAATTACAGGGAAAGGAGAAAGCAGTGGCATTTATCTTCTGTGTTGGTATATCTGGCTTCTAAGTCTTCCTTATTTGCCTTAAAATAGTGGGATCTCAAGTCTCCATCACCCTAGTGCTGAGGTCAGTGCAAGAATCGGGTATAAAACTGTCAGCAGTGCGCAACTATGTGCTGGAAAATGATCACCAGGAAAATTCTTCGTGGTCTTAAAGAGTATTATGCATTGCTGTCCAAAAATGAGATCTGAAACCACTGAAAAAGTTAAAAGCTCTCTACTTACTTAGTCCCAAGCAAGTATAAAAAATAAAAGAAGAAAATCTGAATACAAATACTAGACATTAAAAGGAAACGTAATTTCAGTAAATGAAACAGAGTTCTCTAAGGACTGTCTCTAATAGTATATTCTGTTCCAAGAACGGCATATATTTCTGACTGTCTTAGCAGTAACATAATAGAATAGCCAACAAATGAATACTTACAGGCCTGTGTTGTTTTACAGATAAAGACTCTTCTAAAATGGTTGCAGTTCCTTCATCTCTCAGACACCTATCTCTGTTCATGTAGGTACCAGAGGTAAAGGTTTCCCTGGCTTTACAGACAACCTGTGGATGCTTATTACTACCTGACAAAAAGACATGGCTGGCTTCTGAAAGGGAACGTAGGGAATGATGGATTCAAGCAGGTAGCACCTAGAGGACAGAAGAATGTGACATCAGTCTCTTGACTCTCCTGACTAAAAAGAGAGGAAAGAGTTTGCAGTTGTCTCGTCGTATTTTCTGAGGACAGAGCTGCTTCCAGCATAGGGTATTAGGTAAATATAAACAGGCTAGCGAAGCTTATGGGGTCATATAATCAGTGATGCCAAAGCCCAAATATAGCCCTATGGAACTAATTTTCAGATAAGATGATTTTTATCTTAGAGGCCAAAAGGTCTGTTAGATTGACTCGTTGAGCTTTCTGTCTATTAGCAAACCATAAAATTCTTCCCTAGTTACTTCAGTATACAGTCAAGTAACGTTTATATCTTTTAGATAATGTATATCTTAAGTAAAAGCATACTGAAAACATTGAAAGACTTCCTATTTTCCCCTGGGGGTTTGCTATAACAGGTAATCAATCTCTTTGTTACAATCAGTTTGCACTATGTCTAATTGGAATCTGATTGTTTTCAGGTAGCTGTCACTGCATCTTATTATCTCTGTGCCTGCTAGAGTAAATGAGCTTTTCAGGTTTGGTGTCTTCTTCCCATGGGAGTCCTGATGCAATCCCCTTATATTTCAGTCTTCTACTTAGCAAGATGTCAAGATATATTAAACTCTTCCTGTAAAGTTTGTTTGTTTTCAATAAAGACCTCTATATCTTTTTAATTTATTCTTTTCTACATCAATTGCTACACTTTCAACATCTTTTTTATATGCAAGCATTGTTTTTCCCAATAAAAAATCATTAATTTTATCTACATTATCGATCACAAGAGTTCTTATTCTGCAACTCACTAAATCTGGAAATACAAACTTTATGATCCCAAAGCTTCTCAGCTTTCTACAATGTAGTCAAGATGAACATTAGCTAGCCAAAGAGCACAGATCACTATATAAAGAAAGCTTTTTATAATGTAAACAGATGTACTGAGTTTTTCAGTCCTCTATTTTCCACTTCTCATCAGCCATCTTCACTGTTTACATATATAGATTTCCTCTCTGTTTAGTAGTTGGATTATCCTATTGTTGGGATTTCTTTTATTCCCACTGTTAGGTTGGGGTTTTTTTATTCATACTAAACATTTAATATCTCTCTCTCCCACAAGGTCATTTTTTTCAGCTATGTACTGCATTTCCATACACTTGCAATTACAGGTACTCTATAAATCATCATCACTGTGAATCACAGACATAAATAAACAAGGCTGATGAAAGACCTTTTACTGCTATCAATTATAACAAAATGAGTTACGCAGACAAGCTGTGACCTGTGAGATTAGATTGGTATCTAGAGTTTTAATCTCTGTTCTTGGCTGTGGTAGAGAAAAATGGCTGTCATTTATCACTAGCAAAGTATGCAGTAAGCAATAAGAATGTGTGAGATCAACTGCATTAAACAGTAGCTGCTATGTACGTACATAAGCAGTGTTGTACGATAGTTCTACTACAAGCATTTATTAGCAATACACTCTAATTATGAACACAGAAACATTACAAATTATTGAAAAAAGCAGAATTCAGGTAATTTCAATGGAAAAATGTAATTGCAATGACCAAACATCATTAACTAATTTACTCAGATGATCAAACTAGAATTACATTGTGGGGAAACTACACAGTATTCCAGTTGAAACACATAAACCAATGAAAAAAAACAGGGGAACTCTTCAAGTAATGGAATAGTTCAGCTATTTCTGTTTTTTCTTTCTATACACTCTCTTGGGTATAAAGCTGATAATCCTGGTATACAGTTTGCGATGAATAATGCATTGTTGCAAGAAGCCATATATTTGCATTTTTCTTCAGTTTGAAAATGGCAAAACTGCAATACTCCAGGTATGATAGTACCGTAAAGCCTATTTGCTTCACAGGTTATTGAAATCCACACTACTGGCCTAACGTACAAGGAGCTCATCTAACGTTTTTCATGAATCTTATCACTGACTTCTAGGAGAAATATGGGGAGGAGTGCAAGGGACATGAAATAACCTGGCAATGGATCTGTTAACTCATCCTCTGCTTAAGCACCTATCTGTCCCTTCACCCACGCATAGTAGCATATACTTAAAATGTGAGGCATAGAGTTCAGAGGACAACCTCTCTTCCAGTTTAAAGAACTATTTCTGGACACTAGCAATGCCAAATCTTGCATACAGAGCTAACTGAAAAACAACAGTGGCTTTTCATGATTTATTCTGACAAACAGTTGTCTTTTTGATCATTCCCTTCAAAATCAAAATGTGTGCTGCTTTTGTTCAGAGATTTTTCGTGTCTTCAACACAGATTTTCAATGTAACTTGAAATAAATGCTTGTAATACCAAAAAGCTTAACTACTGAAATCTAAGCTCTGAAAGTTTTAGTGTTTGATTTCTTTTTCTTATAACTCAAAAAGAAAATTCCATATCAAACTGCTGTTCTGTTACGAATGCTATCAGACAATTAAATTGACCGGTTCTGTTCAGATTCTTTAGTTCAACTGTAAAACAGTTTTATGATATGGTTTTAAGCATACAAGAATTCCTGAAGAAGTCACCAACATCCAACATACAGAATTCACACCAGCGCTTCAGAGCTTCAGGCCTTTATGAATATCCTGTGACCTGACAATACTATAGTTGTTGATCATTATACCTACTCACATAACAACAAAGATAAAAGATTATTTTCCAAGATTACTGTTACTGTTAGTTTCGGTTCAGTTTTTATTGCAGATGATTGATCTACTAGTCATGCCCATAAAACTCATCTGCTCTACATGCATACAAGCCACCCCATTTGAACTAACACCAACAAGTAAAACTGGTAGCAACAAATAAATAACTGCTCTTTAAATGGCCAGATCCTGCACCCAGAGAACTTGCCTGTTATTTGTTGCCCAAGAAGCAGAGCCCAGAATCAGCTCCCACAAGATAATCAAATTGAAACATTAATTACTTTTGAAACTTTTCAGCTGTCAGCTTCTGAGTAGAAATGAACAGCAGCTGTCAAAAGCAGCTGAGTAACAGATGCTGTGAATATGGAGACAACACATTAGGGCCCTGATTGAGAAAAGAAGTACTGTATAACAAGGGCATTTTAGCATGCTGTTCAGCAATATCTGGTAGAAGGGCCTAGTACTTTGAGCTAGACAGGTATTAAAGACAGTGATTTGAACAAACCAGAAATGTCTGTTTCTGAATTATGCAGAACCATTTCAAGGTTTCATCAAAGTTATGGGTGTTTTCCTGTGTGTTCTGAAGTGAAAGGCAAGGTTGATATATCAACATGCTGTGAAGGACATTCATTTAAAACATGTACAGTCCTAAAGTGTGGTATCAGCTGCTTTATAATACAGAAAAGCTTGTAAGGGAACAAAAATGGAGAGCAAAAATGTTTGCTTTAAGCTTGATATTTTCCCTTCACATGCAGCACTGAAAGGTGTACTTTATTTTCTATTATTGTTTTGATACTCAAAACATTAATTTTCTTGTTCTTCTGGGTGAAATAAGAGTAACTGAAGTGGTACTGGGCAACCCACCTAGTTGCAAAGCTAGCAGGAGCAGCCCTAGCCTGCTATGGTGAAGCAACCCCAGAGCTGAAAATGTTTGAAGCCGTATTTGTCACCTGTCACACAACTTGATTCAGGAACATCTTTGGGGTCAGCTCCAGGCTAGTCTGCTGATACCCTGTAGTGCAAAGCACCAGGGTTAGTGTGCCTTATGATCCCAGTAAGAAAGCCATTTAGACTACCTCAGCTGTTGCTCAAAATACCATGTTCTGGAGCTGACACAAGGGAGAGAAAGAATACAGATTGTCTTTTGTCCCTTCAGATGCTGGGAATTCTGAGCTGTGCAGCACCAGACAGACCTCTCCTCAGGCCATATGGTACAAATCTCACCCATTGAATGGTTCACTGCCATTTGGGTTTTGAGACCTCTTACAGAATTTTCTTAGGAAAAAAAAAAATTAAATAAATTGTCATTTCTAGTGTCAAACAACCATATGTTCACATGAGAACTTGCTGCTCCACTTTAAGATAAAGACAAGGCCATGCAGCTGGTGTAATCAACAATACCAAGTGGGAGCTGCCTGCAGGCTCCTCTGCTACCATCACCCAACTGAGTTTATGCTGCAGCCAGGAGACCTGCACAGCCCAGTGCAGGCCTGAAGAACAACTTGTTTGTGCAGTGCACCGGTCTGTCCCTACTCAGATTCACTGTTATGTGGATCACTAAGTCTTTGATGCACAACAGTCTTCTGGTTAGGATCATTACAACTCGGAAGGGGAATATCTTGCAACTGCTCAAGGCTTTAGGTTTTGCTTCCCCACTGTGTGCATCAGCTGGTGCTCTAAACCAACTTAGTAGCTTCTAATGCTCCTTGAGGTGAGTTCTGCCTACTATCAGACATGAGACAGTTGCTGGAAGGTCCGTTTATTATCTAGCATGAGCGTGATGGGATCTGCAGGCAGGCTGGGCTCCAAGTTCAGGGAAGGTAATAAGGATGTGGAGTGCATCAGGCTGCTCCCAGCATCAACCATGCCATGAACAAAGCAGGTGCAAGCACAGAAGTGAGGGTTCTCCTCTGTAGAGGCAACAAGATGCTCGTGCCTCTGTCTAGGACATGGGGTATATTCCTGCTTTCCTCCCTTCTTTACATAGACACCTTGGGACCTTCACAAATTATTTATTTCTGTTTTCTTTAAGCAAGCAGAGGATGAGTATGTACACAGCATAATCAAATCTCACAGTCTTACATTGAACAGCATTTACCAAGAACATAGATTGTGTACTGTAACTTGGAAGACATTCAGCACTTGGGGAACAGCAATCTGCTTTTGACAGCTGCACTGGGATGATCACAGGTCTTCTTACACCAATCTCACATGCTTATCTCCAGGCTATTCTGCAGAACAGAGTTTCAAGAATGCTGTCCTTACTAAAGACCTGTATTTATTGTCTTCCCTCCTTTCCCTGGCTCCATATTTCTGTGTGAGAATTACTCCACATGCATTTTGCATTTAATACATGTGCTAGAGTGGCATGCAGTATAGCAAAAATCAGAAAATAGCTCACAGTAACAAAAATTCTCCCTAAGAGTTATTATTGTAGCCCTCAGTTTAGGAAGGCAGCTTTAACTCTAAGCCTCGGAGTTACTTCATCTTATAAAGTCAGTATATTTAAAATGATACAAAAGCTGATACAAAAGCTTGTATTACAGTGGAACCCTAATACACATAGGAAAAAAGTGATTTTGCACCGCGTAAAATTGTACATATGAACATTTGATTGTTTTCTTTTTAATAAATGAAAGGTTTAGCACACAAACCTGGTGGGATTTGCTTAACAGAGAATACTGGCAAAGTTAAGTTAAATTTTAAACACTAAATAATTCTGAAAGGCAAATATCAAGTATTTTCTAGAGCCTAAGGAATACTGATGCATTACAGATCAAAACTATGTAGACACCATTCACAGAAGCATCATAGAGGGGAAACATATTTTAATATACATCAGTAGTGAATAAGCAACAGTTGAAAGAAATATATCTATTGGTAGAAAATACTTTAATTGACATCTTGTCAATTACAGGTGAATGTTACACATAGTCACAGCTGGCAAGCATATATGTATGCCTATTGCAAATGTACCAATTAACACTGGATAATCCACCTTTAAGTTTAGATTAAGGGTTAGTAAAAAAAAAAAAAGAAAAAGAAATAGGCAATAAACATCCCAATACGGTTTCTATCTTCTAGGACTCAGACTATAGTTATTTTTCTAAATAACTGAAATATTTTAGACAAGCAACTTATTGTTTTTGTTTTGAAACTCTGGTTTAAACACAGTATTTCTCCCTTTTTATCTCTACCCTCTTTTTGTCTGTAAAGGCAACAGAACAGATTATAGCTCTGTTTTTTCTTCTACTTTTTCTTTTGGACAAGTGAATTTTCTGAAAGCTAAGGACATTTGGAAAAGTTACAGGATAGCAAAAGAAGAAGCACAAGATGAAAGGAAACAAGATGGCAGATATTATGAATCTGATTGCATCCTGACAACCTCTTTCAATTATTGGCTCTTTTTGAGTTTCTGGAGGATGGTGAACAAGAACAATTCTGACTTTCAGACCAGTTCTTCTATGCTTAGGAATACAGGCTTAGAAAAACTTAAGAGTACTAGTTTCTCTTATCTTTTGAAAAATGGAGTCCATGTGTCTACTGCCAAGGATTACTGGTCCATGGTCATGCTAACCTTTGGATTATCCTCACAAACCACCAAAAAGCACAATCTGCCATGAGCCTGAACTGTAGTAGGGACCGTGTCAGAGCTGTACTAACAATTACATGGTATAGATGACTGTCTGCATGGTAGTGTACATTTTCTGGCCCTTTTAAATGAACTATCATAAGCCAAGCAATACTGACTGTGTCTGTGACTGTCCACACTACCAGCAATATATGATCCTATCTATTAGGTTGCTGGGTGTGCAGAGATTTTTCTCATTGAGCTATAGAGTTGTCCAAATTCGCTGTTCACCATGGACTTTCCTGTAGAGAATACTAGGTAAACTTGGACTTGAGTGCTGGTTTAAGCCTCAGCTAAGTAGAGATAGAGAAAGACAAAGTGGTCTATCTAATATATGCAGAGAGTTGGTGGCTCAGCTAAGGCTGTGCCTTCTTCTTGTTTGCAAGCCTAAGTCAACAACAATTGTTCCTTAGTCTCATGTCTTAACTGTTGGCTATTTTTCAGATTTTGATAGTTCAGAAGAACATTGAAACACAAGATAAAATCTATATGTTCTCAAAAAGTGCGAGATCAATTTACTGGTATGGTAATCAAAGCAGACTGCAGCCAGGGCACTATTCACAGTCTTAGAAATCATAGCCATATGAAAGAAGAGAGCTCATGTTCTTCACTGCTATGCTACTGTAAGACTATACAACAAGGTCCTGATGGAACCTCAAAGGTCACAGAGTCCACACACCACTCTCACTGTCAAAGAGATTTCATAATACATTTTATAAACTTTCTGAACTCAAAGACTGCTTCCACAATACATTTTCCAGGGTATTATGCAGCTGTGCATTAAATTTGCTATGCAGTTGAACTTCCAGAGTTACTCTGCAATAAGCTGACCTCAAAAGAACCTCTGGCACATCCTGACCTGCTGTGTGATTGCTCGGTATATTGGTTAGAAAAAACTTGAATGTGACCTAGCCAAGGTCATAGCAACTCTGTGTCTAACCTTCCTGAACGGATTTTCTTATATGAATATTGTGTTATAATTCAATGTGAGACTTAGAGGAATAAGGCTGGTAAGTTACAACAGTGTTAAATTAACTGCTTCCCATCTTGTACTGACATGTATTTGTAAGACAATGGCTATTTTATTACCAGTGAGGATGTTACCTCTATGCTGCAGGCCAGATAACTATTTAAGGTCAAGCTGAAAACCTAGGGATCAAAATATACTGGGGACTAAAACCACTTCAAAGGGTGAAGAGAGAACAGGATAGCTGGCAGTGGTCTGATTTGTGGACTGATGAAGCTGCTGTGAGCTTGTGAAGCAGCTACGTCCTTCTCAAGCTCAAGAGAAAGAAGAAATATGCAGAAAAATATTTTGGGTCAAAACATGCTATAATTTCCTTTCTAAAGGCAGTCTTTCCTCTGTATGCTTATAATTAAGGCATAAATGAATCTTGTGGTTTCAAGCCATAGAGATAAAGGATGCTCCCTATAAAAGGCAATTTGACCAAGATCCTTGGAAGAGTGTGTGGTTGTGGTAGCACAAAAACTCTGAACTGGATGATGAAGGAAAAAACAGTGTGCTTCATCTTTCCTCCTGCTGCCAGGCACAATACCAAGCACCTGCATTTGTACAGAAAACATTTCTCTCTCCTGTAAACAATTCTTCAAAAAAAACGATATAGTAAAATATAATCTTTGAATATTTCTATTGGGAAATTCAAAACATAAAATCCAGCTGTTCAGTCTCTAAAGAAAACCTCTGAGTCAGTTCTGGGAGGTCTGATACAGTCTGAAGGCCAGGCACATTTACATTCCATGCCCTGGACTGCGAACTGATGTGTGTATAGAGTTTGCTGTGTAAAAGCTGGGACTTAACAGTGGCCCTCAAAAAGGAAAGAAAGAAGCCTATGCTTGCTCTCAAGGCATGGAAGAAGGGAAGTACTTTTAATTGAAAAAGGCACTAAATCTGAGAATTTCAACATTCAAAAAAAAAAAAAAGCAAGATTGAGGAAGAGCTAGGAAAGATTCACAAGACAGAGATAAGTACTAACCAGCCCTCTGATATTCTTCTCCAGAACCACAGAGGACCAAGTCAGGAAGTGCTCTGACTTCCGTCTTCCTGGAAATCATAAGTAAGACAATAATTACCACAAGAATTCCTATGGAGTGCACTCCAGAAGGCTTCAGTTTCCTCTCAAGCACACACAGGGAAGCTCAGAAGTAAATGACTAATGGCTGAAAGCTTTATTTGATCTGTTGTTACCATTAAGTAGTGGCTGGCAAAGCTCACCAGCCTCCCTCAGGTAAAAATTCATATTGGGCTGTTTCAGAGAGTTCCTGAGAAACTGGAGCTTAGATAACTTCATTATAAGCTGTTAGACCTCCCATTCGTGAATTTGGCTAGGAGTGATATGGTCTTTGTATGAATGTTAGATACATGCTAGACCTGTAGTTAACAAGTTCCAACATTCTTCATGACAAATAAGATGTAGAGAGATCAAGCAGTTAGAATAATAGTTTTGGAAAGAGGTAAGTTTATTTTTATAAGCTACCGGCAGTTTTCACAAACATTTACCTATTTGAAAACAAATACTTGTGTAGTGTTTCATCTGTCTCAGTATCATACCTAGACATTTTTACTGTAAATAAAAAACAGCTCAAGAACTGCTAAAGGAAGATCGCTTGAAAGAACAGCTGACATTTTCAATGTTGACAAAGAATAGGATAACATTTTAACAACTATGAAAAATTAGACAGCACTTAAAATTATTGAGGCAGAGAGTGCTATGTCTATAAAGAAATGGCAACTTCTTTTGTGCTGGATCTACCATTCACAGAGCTGTTTAGAAACCCAGCTCAGAGAACTGCCCCCACTGGTGCTGCGTTGTTGTGGTTGTTTTACTTTTCAGGTGGACTAGATCCTTGGTTTGTCTCATGATCGCACAAATCCTTGTGCCAGCAGAAGGGTGGCAGCAGCAGTGAGTGGCTAGGAGCACGACAGTCCTTTTCTGCATCAGGTCAGATCATGCTGAATGTGAATAGGTGTGCAAACAAGGCATCAGGGACTTAAAATTCTATGGGGATCTGAGCCCTGGAACCATCTGATTTCCTGAGGGAATAGTGTTTCCTAAGTCATTCCCTTATTTTTTACATTTTAAGATTTTATTCATAAATACACCACTTCGATTGCTATGAAAGACTGAAATCAGAAACTGAAATCAGAGTCTTGGTACCCCTGAATTAGAAAAATTGGTTAAATTGTAATTTAAGGAAAGAAAAATTTCGCTTTAATAGAAAAATCCCCTTTTTTCTTCCTTTATTGATGAAAAGTGTGAGACTGGGCTTCTTTCACTCAGAAGAGGTAGAAATTTCAAAAGCTATTTGTTCAAACATGTTTTTGAAATGGAAATTTTTATTAAAATGTAGAATATTCACGCATTTAGAAATGGTTTTGATTAACATCCCTCTTCCTAGACTGCATAGATTCTAAATATCATAGCATAGGTTTTTTTCCAATATTTTTAGTAAATCACAGAATCACAGAATGACTTGAGTCTGAAGGGACCCACAAGGTTCATTGAGACAACCCCAAAATTTACATCATGCGTCTGAGGGCATTGTCCAAATGCTTCTGGAATATCGCTAGGCTTGGCACCATGACTACTTCCCTGGGAATCCTGTTCCAGTGGTCCAGAACCCTCTGAGTGAAGATCCTTTTCCTAATCCCCAACCTAAACCTCTCCAGGTCCTATCACTGGTCACCAGAGAGAAGAGATCAGCAGCTGCACCTCCTCCTTCCCTTATGAGGAAGCAGTAAACTGCTCTGAGGTTTCCCCTCAGTCTTCTTTTCTCCAGGCTTAACAGACCAAGTGACTTCAGCTGCTCCTCATACAACTTCCCTTCTAGACACTTCACCAAATTTGTGGCCTCCTCTAGATACTCTCCGGTAGCACCCAGAACTGCACAGGATACTCAAGGTGGGGCCACACCACCGTAGAGTAAAATGGGACAGTAACCTCGTTAAACCAGCTATCAAAGCCATGCTTGATGCACCCCAGGTCATGATTTGCCCTCTTGGCTGCCAAGGCACACTATTGGCTCATGTTCAACTTGCCATCAACCGAAACCCCCAGATCCCTTTCTGCAGAGCTGCTCTCCAGCCTCTTGCTCCCTAGTCTGCATGTAAATCCAGGGTTGCCATGTCCCAGCTGCAAAATCCAACACTTGCCCTTGTTAAAATTCATGTGGGTAACAATTGCCCAGGCCTCCAATTTTTCTGCAGGGCCCTCAAGAGCGTCAGCAGCTCCCGCCTGGTTTCTTGTTTGTTTGTCAGACAGAACTTTCCCTTTATAGACCCACACTGGCTGGGACCAATGACTGTGTTGTCTTTCCAGTGTTTTTCAGCAGCTCCCAGAATAATCTTCTCCATAACCTCACCAGGCAGTGAAGTGAGATTAACAGGCCTGTAGTTACTGGGCTCATCCCTGATATCCTTCTTGAAGCCTGGGACAACATTTGCCCACTTCCAGTCAACTGATACCTCTCCAGATTCCCAAAAGCACTGAAAAAATCATTGAGAGGCATCTCACTATGACATCAGTCAGCTCTTTAAGTACCTTTGGATGAACTCCTTCAGGCCCCATCAGCTTATAGGGATCCAGCTGGATCAGCAAATCCCACACAAGTTTCAGGTTGATTGAGAGTTTATCATTTGCACAGTCTTGGTCCTCTAGCCCAAGGTCTGCAAGGGCCCAAGCCCATCACCAGTACTGAAGACAGAAGCAAAAAAAAACAGTGAATGTCTCTGCTTTGCCTATACACCTGTTCATGAGGTGTCATGCTTATCAAGTAATGGGCAAATGTTATTTCTGGTCTGTCTTTTGTTAATAACATATTTTAAAAAGCCATTTTCATTATCCTTCACAGTGCTGGTCAGCCTGTCTTCACAGGGAAGGTCTCAGGAGTCAGATACACTGACTCCTGTCAGTTTCAATACACTAGGGGGAATGTGATTGAGAGCTGCCCTGCAGAGATGGACTTGGGGGTGCTGGTCGATGAGAAGCTCAACATGAGCCAGCAGTGTGCGTTTGCAGCCCAGAAAGCCACTGTATCCTGGGCTGCATCAAAGCATCCTGGCCAGCAAGTTGGGGGAGGTGATTCTGCCCCTCATTCCTTTCTTATGAGATCTCATCTGGAGTACTGTGTCCAGTTCTGGACTCCTCAACATAAGAAGGACATGGAGCTGTTGGAATGGGTCCAGAGGAGGACTACAAGGATGATCAGAGGGCTGGAGCATCTTCCTTATGAGGACAGGCTGAGACAATTGGGGTTGTTCAGCTCAGAGAAGAGAAGGCTCTGAGAAGACCTTATAGTGATGTTCCAGTATCTGAAGGGGCTACAGGAAAGCTGGGGAGGGACTGTTTCCAAAGGCTTGTAGTGATAGGACTAGGGGCAATGGGTATAAACTGGAGGGGAGCAAATTTAGACTAGACATAAGGAGGAATTTCTTTACCATGAGGGTGGTGAGGCACTGGTACAGGCTACCCGGGGAAGCTGTGGCTGCCCCATCCCTGGAGGTGTTCAAGGCCGGGCTGGATGCGGCTTTGGGCAGCCTGGTCAGGTGGGAGGTGTCCCTGCCCATGCGGAGGGTTGGAACTGGATGATCTTTAAGGTCCCTTCCAACTCAAACTATCCTATGAATCCATGACACTCTTAAATCAACTCAGAGCCTCCTTTTCCCCGTTGTTTCCCCTCAGCAAAGAGGGAAGCGCGGCTCCCCCCCACGCGGGCCGCGGGCGGGCGGGGCGCGGGGCGGCACCCGCCGGGGTCTCCATAACGACCCGGCGCCGCTCGGGCCTCGCACCGGCCGCCGCCAACAGCCGCCGCCTCGGTAAGAGCGCGGGGCTG
This sequence comes from Clamator glandarius, assembly GCA_033459285.1. Taxonomy (NCBI): domain Eukaryota; kingdom Metazoa; phylum Chordata; class Aves; order Cuculiformes; family Cuculidae; genus Clamator; species Clamator glandarius. The sequence goes on from JAUNZM010000411.1 coordinate 555,475, forward strand.
CCCGGCTTCGCGGTGTGCCGTGTTCCCCGGTTTTATTTTTCCTTTTTTTCCTCTGTTTTTTTTTTTTTGGTTTTTTTTTGGTTTTTTTTTTTTGTTTTTTTATTATTCCCCGAAGGTTCCGGAGCGATGCGGCGCGGCGGGGAGCGGAGCCGCGCGGGGGGCCGGGAGCCGTGTCCCGCTGCCCCCCGGAGCCGCGTCGTGCTGCGGGAGCTGGCGGAGAACGGGCAGCAGCGCCCCTGCGGCCAGGTGAGCCCGGAGCCGCGGGGGGAGCCCCTCTGCAGGGGGGGAGGCGAGGTTCCCCGAGGAACCCTGCCGGAGAACGCTCGGTCCCAGCCCGGGGACGCTTCCCCGTGGAAATGCTTGGAATGAGTGAGCCTTCCTGGAAGAAGGGAGGCTCTACTTGGGCGCTGACCCTCTAAAGTCCAAGTAGTGGTTTAAGGAAAGCGCTCGTCGATGCTTACGCCAAGGTCCCGTTGCCTTGTGTCTCCCTTCGAGGTGCCCTCGAGAAGCAGCATTTTTGTTTCTTGGCGTCTCCTGTAGCCTGTTGTGGCAGAAGACTCGCTGTGCTGACTTGCGGGACCCAAAATAGTAGCTGTTAAGTGCACAAACTCTTACCGGTTGTGATGGTGTAAAGCCAATAACTTAGTCCACTGCTTACTGACAGGAGATGATGTGAAAGGCAGTAGCCAGGTCACATGTTTTAGTCCTAAGAGTTGTGATGCCTGAGCTCAGACGTTCAGATTATGATTTGTAGCTCAGCATAAAATCCCTTCTCTCAGGTGAAGTCCTTTGTAAGTCTATGACAGTGCTTGAGAAGTCCCTTTTCTTACTTTAACTTCCTGCTCTTTAAAGCAACCGCTTCTTGGCAGAAACGAATATGGAGCAGACCCTGCGCTTGCCAGCCCTGTTGGAAATGAGCAGCATCCTCTCCTTGGCTGTGGGTGCTGGAGGTGACACTGCTCCCCTTGTTTCTGACTTTCACTATACCTCAGTCTTTCTGAGGAGTCTCTTGTGGAAAGACAGCAACAAGCGGTTCTTCTGAGGCACCAGCTGTAGCTGGTGAGTTTTTTTCCAGTGAACTTGTTATTGGCGTCTGTTAGGCAAGGAAAGTGATTTCCTTTTCTAAAACAAATGATACTGTTGTTTTCTAACCAAGCTGCCCTCCCACAGCATTACTGTGTGCTCTGTTTAAGGGTCCTAATGTTGTCAGATGCTTCTCTGGCTCAGAGAACACCTTCCCTGCACCTGGAAAAGATGAATTACCCAACTACATGGTCAATGCCGCGTCAAAGCAAGCATTTGCTATCTATGTGGATGAACCAGAACAGAAAGAAAACTACAGCTACCAAGTGGTTGAAGAGCTGGAACCAAGCCTGTGTGAACTGGATACTAGTGAAATGACATCTACTATTCACCTACTGCTGGATCTGAGTACAGGTAACTTCTGTTACTACTCAGATGGTACCTATAGCACAAATAACATGTGGATATGAATTGTGATGAATTGTGGTTCTAGTAAGCTAGTGAGTAGCTTATGCTACAATAAATAATACTTCAAGTTCTCTTGGATTGTGCCTAAATGAGGCATAACACTTCCATGCTAGAAATAGCAGGAGAAGTTGAAGAGGCTAATTAAGCAAATGTCTTGCTACTCCCTCTTATCTGTTAGGATCTCCTATGATAGTGGACACATCCTTCCAGTCCCAGCCCAAGGATCACATGCAAGATGCTGTAACTCTAGCTGTGGAAGAGTATGCTGAAGACATTCATCAGTACCTCCGGGAGGCTGAAGTGAGTGGCTTGTAACAAGCTTATGGATATTTGTGATCTCTGATGGGCTGCAATACTGCAAAGATGTATGACTGCCTCAGGGTAACCTGAGGCTGCCACTGAACTGCAAAAGAGAGAAAGCAAGCAGTAAAAGCCACCTCTGAAGGAATAATCTAGACAAATGTGGAATCTCTCATATCTCTCATGAATACTGTCTCTTAAGTTCCCTACTATTGAGAATCTCTTGACCCTTTGGGATGAAGAATTCTTGCAGGTGGGAGTTGAATGCTGCAAAAACACTGCAGCAGTTGAATGCGATCTCACTGACAGCTCTCTTGCTATAGTAGTAATTTTTTCTACTTTTCTGTAGCAGAGCACTAAAGTGCAGTCTCCTAGTAGGAAGAAGGGAGGGAGGAGGAAAAGTGATTTGTTCATTTTCAAGTCCCTCTGGCTCATGTGCTTTATGGCAAAGGCTGTCTGTAATCCAAGAGGTTCTACTACTATTCTGCTTCACAGTAACTCCTGTCTTCAATGCAGACATACTACTTCTTAGAGATGCTACTAGATGCTTATTAATACTACTAGCCGTATTACTGTAGTTAATACTAATGAGTTCTTAATAGTGGAACAACTCATGCTCCTTTTTGTTTAAGCATGGAGAGTGTTAATCATCTCAGCCATCAATGGCTTTCTTCAGGGTGAGCATCCTGACTCTTCAACTCTCTTTAAACAGGTAAGATTCAGGCCCAAGCCCTACTACATGAGAAAGCAACCAGATATCACCACAGGAATGCGTGCCATTTTGGTAGACTGGCTTGTGGAAGTAGGGGAAGAATATAAACTTCAGACAGAGACTTTATACTTGGCAGTGAACTTCCTGGACAGATTTCTTTCCTGCATGTCTGTTCTCAGAGGGAAACTTCAGCTTGTAGGAACAGCAGCACTTCTTCTGGCTTCGTAAGTGTTTCACCTACTGAGATATCAGTGAGCTAAAATTTATTTTTAGTCTGAGTCTTTTAGCTTTTTAATTGGAAAGACTGAAGCTTGTGATAGTAGGTAGCTTTTCATGACTAAGAAAGTAGTAGCTTTTCATGATTAGCTCAAGATTAGCAACTTCACCTACTTTGGCACTAGCGAAAATTAAACATTCAATACTTATGGTGTAAGAAACTGTAGTGGACAAACCTCATAACCATAACAGCAGGAGCAAAAATACTACTATGTTAGGCTGCTAGCCTATAAAGCTGCAGTAGATTCACAGTTGCAGTCTGCAATTAGCCTTGAACTGCTTTATGTAGACAAGGGTGCCCAACCTAGCCTAGGAGTATGTGGAGTTTTGTCTGGAGTGCATTGGGTTAGTGAGACTTTCTGAGAGGTTGTTAAATCTTGACTAGTAGCAGTATGAGTGTGCTTCTCTCTAGACTGACGACTTTAAGTTTCTCTCAACATCTTTGAACAACTTTGAAACTAAATTTTTACCTAACCTGAACTAAAATAAGAGCTCTACACAAACTTAATGTCATGTGCCCATGCTGATATGGGTCCAGCAGAAAGCTTTCTTTTTACCATAACTTTCAAGCTGACAAATGTGGCTTTTGTATTCCTTTTTCAGGAAATATGAAGAGATCTACCCACCAGAAGTGAATGAATTTGTATATATAACAGACGATACCTACACAAAGAGGCAGCTGCTAAGAATGGAACACCTGCTTCTCAAAGTGTTGGCTTTTGACCTAACAGCCCCAACCATCAACCAGTTCCTCCTTCAGTATATTCAGAGACATGGCATCTGTATGAAGACAGAGAACTTTGCAAGGGTATGAATTATCCTCATTTTAACACTGAGGTGGGAAAAGTGATCCTAAATGCAGAACCACGTTTATTTCCAAGTTACCAGAGCAGACAGGTTCTGCTACTATACTGTGCTCTATCAGAAGATGCTCTTTCTCGTGCCAAGTCTTATCTAGGGCTGCAACAGGCCTAAAACTGGACGTTTTGTACCCTACTGCCTTCAGTAGGTAGCTCATGTGCTGACACTTCTGAATAAATGTCTTGTGGAAATCCTGAGCTTGGTCTACCCGTCTGGTCAGGGATAATGCACTGACTAGGCAGCTAGGTAGTAGAAGCTGGTGTTTTTTTCAAGAGTGCATAGCAAGTCTGCCCCAGACATCATAGTATTACATATTTCTACACAATGGCACAGTATATGCCTTTATAGCAGTGTAGGCAACCAACTTAGAAACAGGTTAACCCAAACTTATAGCAAAATGTCTGACCTTTTGCTTATCTGCAAAATTTATAGCACTGTACAGTGGTTCTGCTCCAACAGAGCCCAAGTTCTACTTCTTAGAGCTGCCCATTTATTCTTGATTGCCAAGTGCGATCAACCTATTTGAACAAGAGCCTCAGAGGATGAGAAGAGCATCTTTGTTATTTTTAGAAAATGTGGGTTATCCAAGTTGTTGTCTAAAATTACATCACAGTGGATGATGGAAACAGAACTTCAGATTGCAGTGTAGATTGTTTAGGCTTTGAAGTGTGATCCTTTTGTCCCTGCTGAAATGTGCTAAATGTTCTCCTCTAAGATAAACAGGACTAGAATGGTATTTATACCCACTAGACATGTAACTCATGTTTTTACATGAAACAGACTACTGACAGTTTCCACTAGCTAAGCTCGTTAACATAGAATCATAGAACCTTAAAGATCAACTAGGTCCAATCCCTCTGCCATGGACAGAGACACCTTCCACTGGGTTGCTCAAAGCCTCTTTCAGCCTGGCCTTGAACACCTTCAGGGATTCTGTTTGAGAAACTTGTGGGTTTTTTGTTCAGTATCTTGCAGAGCTGAGTCTCCTTGAAGCTGATCCTTTTCTGAAGTACCTCCCTTCACAAACTGCTGCAGCAGCCTACTGTCTAGCGAACTATACGGTGAACAGGTCTTTCTGGGTAAGAACAACCACATGTTAATAAGTACCTCAAGCATTTTATGTTATCATTACAACTAGACTGAGAAATAGGGGCTTGAAAGTATGTTATAAAGGCTGAAATGGGACTACATGATAAATTGATGTTAAATCAACCTGAAGTATCCTGCCTCCTCCCTGAAATGTGAGGGACATTGCTGTCTTGCTCACTTAAATCAAGTCTGTACCTAAGGCCTTGTTAGTCTTTAATCTGCAAACCTCCCCCCTCAAATGCAGTTCAGGGGCTTTCTGGGAGGCAGGCGGGAGGTGAATGTGTCCGAGTGGAGTGATCATGCTCAGTGGCTGCTTTAATGCAAGCCTTGATGGGCCTGTCAGCTGTGTGTTGGGAGGAATAGCTTTAGCAGAGAGCAGTATCCAGAACAGATGTAATGGATACTACATCTTTAGAACAGAAGGAGCTTCTTGTCAGATCTGCTACCAAGGAAGACCTGACTGAAACTGATGGCAGGATATACTTGAGTCCTTTTCAGGCCTAAAGAATCTAGAGTGAGCACTGAGGTAGTGAAAAAGTTTTCTGCTTCTATGGAAGAAAATGTATCTTCTACATGAATGTTGCCTACAATAGCATAACACTTTTTCCCCAACCCCCTCTCCCCAGCCAGAAACACTTGCTGAATTCACTGGATATTCATTAAGTGAGTTAGTGCCTTGCCTGACTGATCTACATAGAGTATGCCTTGATGCTCCTCATTGCCAACTGCAAGCAATTAAGGAGAAGTATAAGTGCTCAAAGTAAGTAACCAGGAAGCCAGTATTCTGTAACTTGGAGGCTATAAGCACAGAATGACTCTGGTTTGGCAGCTTGGGCTACAGCTGCTGTAGCTGACAAACTTCTCATAGTCTTCAGCTTTTATTCATGACACAGAAGCCTCTATCAGCTTCTTGAGGGGAAAACTTTTCTGATAGGAGACTAGTTTATCCACAGGCATACAGCTGTACCAGATAAGAATCCTGCATTGTTGCAGGATAATTCTTTTCTTCTACAGTGTATTGCACAAGAAAATAGTGTCTTTAATAAAATCCATCAGCTAAACCAATATGTTTAGTGACTGCATTTCTGTTCTAGGTACATGCAGGTGTCTCTTCTGGAGCCCCCAGCAGTTCTTCCTCTGCAATAGAAACACTGGATACTGGACTCAAAGAGTACATCATCCCCCTCAGCAAAGCTGGTCTAATACTTCATAGAGCACTGCAGGTTATGTGTCTGTAACCATAGTGATCAGAATGTTTTTAGCTAGTGTTTTTAACTAGATGCCTTTTAAAAAAGGATATTAAACTATAGCTCTTAATATAACAGACAGCACTTCTAATAAACGTCTTATTACACTGTTCCTCTGTGAATCTTCTGACTCCAGTTAATAGCTGCAGCAACAGTGGGTGGAAAAGGTGTTTGTTTTACGAAATCATTGTGAGCAGGGCTTTTAAGCTAGCTGGAGTAGATAAAATGTAGCTTGACCCAACACAACCCAGCACCTCCGTAGGAACAGGTGATTGGCTTCAGTATCTTATGTGGTTTCTCCTCTTCTATGAGATAAGGTTAGGTGGCCATGAACAGAAGCTATTTTCTACAACTTGTTTACTACATCACATCAAAACCATCCAGATGCAAATGGTCTGTGAACTCTGAACTTGTGTTTTGAAGACAATCAGTGTTGAGGTAAAAGTCAAACTTCCCTTTTGGAGGTGAACAAGAGGGATTCTTCTGCATGGAGCTGGAAGAAAGGGAGATTGTGGCTGACAGCCTTAGGAACACTTCAAACACTAGTGGACAGACTGCAATAGAGAGCAGTGCTGAAAGATGCGAGGTACTGGAACAGTGAAATAGAGCTGGATGGCTGCTGTGTCATACTTGCAGTGTTGAGTACTCTTAGGGCACAGCTGCCTGAGATGACCTCTTCTGCCCCTAGAGCACTGCTGAACATGTGTGCTCTGCAGTCACTTGAGAAACCTCACTCTTAGCCCTGTCCCATCACACAACTATGGTCTCCTTCCAGCTACCTAACTATCCACTCCTGAGCCGCTACACTTTTACGTGCTCCCTCCCCCAGTTATTTGTTTAGTAGTAGTAAATACTGGAAAAAAACAAACAAAACCACCAAAAACAACCAAACAAAACTCTACCTTGAAAACTCTTAAATGCAACCTCTGTCCAAAGCAGTGAAAAGTCAATTGGTCATATTGAACAATATACACAGCACTCAGCGAAATGGCAAGGCAAGTCTGAAACATTCTATTACTGTAAGTTTGAAACCTTCAGTATTTGCTGCTTCCTCAGAGTAATCTGTACAGGGCATTATGTGTTTCCAAGCAAGAATATGCTTAACACTTGACATTAACATGCAATTCAGCAGATATACTAAGTACCTGCTAACAAGCCTCTTTAATTTTAAAACCTGATTATACCAGTGTATGTGCGTCATGAGGCTGCTCTTAGCTTCAGGGGTTTCACTTCCCTCAACGTGCATAAGACCTCTCTTCCCCCTGCTGCCTCCTGATCGAGGCTGGTGAACCCTCCTAGTAATGCAAACACTTGTATTTCTCCGAAGTGGAGGTGGCGGTAATAACTAATTCACTTGGCTAAAAGTAAATATCCTTTCATAGAGGATTCTGTTTTAGGCTATCCTGTTATCCCATTCCTTGTGTCTATGATATGCACTATATGGTGGGGGCCTAGATACACGGTTTGTTTCCATGCAATGAGTTTCAAGGCTTGTGGATGAATATGTGGGCTATGAACTTCACTCGTGCCCACAGCCAACTCTTTTAAAGTAGGTTAGAGGTTGATGGTGCCTAATTACAATAAAGAGTGGTGGATTTCTTGGTTGCCTGTTTCACAAGGAAATGTATCTTGCTAAATGTATCTTACTAAGTATCTTGCTAAATCTACCAGGCTTACAAGCACCAGCTTGTTTATGTTGTTTCAGGTTAAACACAAGGTGTCCTGAAACCCCTTGTTAATAAGCCTTACTCTACTCATTAGCAATAGTGCTTGCTGAACTGCAGGTACTGGAATGTTGAGTATTTTGAGGGCAGTAATGAACGTCTCAAGTGCAGAACTGTTTTCCTAGTGTAACAGCAGTTGAAGTTATCCATTTGGTCATGTCACAATACTAACGACAAAAAGACGAGTTTTGGTCTTTTGAATGGTCTCTGACCACAGTCATGGCTCATATTTCTGGGCCAACAGATTGGGTGCATCTAACACAGTAGGAGGTGTCCAGGTTTGAATTTAATACATGTTTTATCATGTGATAAAAGCCAAGCTTTCATTGCTTTACTTTTTTAGAGTTCACTCAGATGATTTACTCTCAGCTGAGACAGATACAATAGTTACATTTAACTCCCTTGAAGCTTAGAAGCTTTAATTCTCTGGTATACGAACATCTGCTTTTTTTTTTTTTTTTTAACTATAACATTTGAAGAATACTGCTTTGTCTGCTTTCTTTTTTGTTTTGCTTCATTATTTTGCAACTAAGCTAGTGGCTTTAATATTCTTTTAGTTCAAAGGCTAAAAAGTGAAAATGAAAAAAGCTGAGTATTTAAGGTAAAGAATCATATAATGCAGCAACATGAATTGCTGTTAATAAGTTTATGTGAGATTGATTCAGTTTTAATTTGTGAGACAGAAGAAACTGATCTTGAAGTGGTTTCATTTGAGATCTGTAGGTAATAATGGCATTTTTAATGTTCCTGCTGTTTTCTCACTTCCTTTTGTAGTATTTGTCTTACTCAGAACAAGGAAAACTCTTATTGCTCTCATATGAATGAGTCTTGACTCTTCCAAGGTGAAAACTGGGTGCTATCACCTCTCTTATTTTATGTGAGTCATCACACTTAACTCTGTCCTACCCCTCATGTGGGGTGACCTCTGCAGCTGATACTTGAGGTAAAAGTATGAGATAATTCAGTTTGGCATATTGTGGTAATGAAAATGAAATAATGCCATTTTAATAAGATTAAGTGCTTAAATGCAGATGCAGAAGCACTTGATTTCTTAAAAGATGTAGTCAAAATAATAAAATATACAGGAATATGGATTTATAAGGATGAGGATGAATGCAGCCTAAAAGGAAGCTTTACGTTTTCATTGATGTAGTGCCTATGATATGCAGAAAAACTGACCTGAAAAGCTCAGAGCCTTGTGTGATGCTTAAAACAAACAGAATTAGACTTCTTGAAGATAGCCATATCCTGGAAAAGAAATAAAGGTGAATCAAGATTGAAGACTAAACAGAGGCAAACTCAATTCTCAATCATCCTACTTACTGGCCTGCAAACCACAGAGCCACAAACAAGACCATTTTTATTGTTCAAGAATTATTTAAACTGTTGGAGTTTCAGAATTCCCATGCCTGATCTTTCTCAGTTATATTCATAGAAGAACTCAGTTTAATTTTCACCACATACCATGTGTATTTCAAAGGGTGAATATTGACTTCTATGCAAGTCACTGTATCTTCCTCCAGTTAAAGTGTATTGGGACAATACACTGGGATAAAAACCTGCTGGTGAGACAGCAGGCTGAGACCATCCAAGGAGCTTTGAATGATCATTCAGTTCTCTGGAGTGGGTTGGAACTGACAAGTGTTGAGGACTTTAACTTTCACCAATGGTGACTTTAAGTCATCAAAGTATAACTTCAACTCAGGAGCTCTTAGAAATAGGAAAACCAAAATATTATTCTAGTGGTTTCCATACTATCACGCTGGGACTTTAAGAAGACCCAAATGTGCCGTGGTTGCATAATCCTGTCTCTTCTGTGTTGTAGTTAATTTTTGTAATCAATAACTTCTAATATTAAATATTGTAGCTGCCTCTGGTGTCCTGAGAAGGCTGTTCTTCATAGCTGAGTATGTGTTGTAGATCAATTGTTCCCTTAAGAATAAATTTGACAAGCAGAACTCAAAATAATACTCTGTGGGAAAGTACTGATTTAACAAGTAAAGGCTGTCTTTGTTTTTCTCTTCTCTGGAGTGAGTTAAGGATGTCTGAGAGGCAATTGGGTTATTAGAGAGAATGATTTAACTGTGGTCAGGATGGTTAAGCTGTAAATTCATGACTGAATGGTGTCTACCTTGCTGGGAAAACTGTCTGTGTGATAAGCCTGGGTACATACCTGCTTGGGAACTGTTCTACAAATTACTAGAATTAGCTCTGATCACTGAGGCTGATGTTTACTTTAGCCAGTGACCTTGAAGTGGCTTGTGGGCTGCTCTTAAGGATGAGAAACAAGCCACTAGCATTAGTGCTTCATGGAATTAAGCTTTTTGTCTTACAATTTTCCTCAGCACCAGCTGCCCCAAAGCACTATCATTTTTGTATACTGAAGATCTGTGCAGACGCTGCTGGGCACATGGGGACTGGAGGAAATATAGACCCATCTACCATTCACATGTTCTAGAGCTCTGTCAAGCTGAGTCTTGTGAACTTTGTTAGGTCCTCTGCTGGATAGTGGGTGTATGTGTTTTTCCATTGCATCAGGCAATTAAAAGTCTCATCAAATACTTATTTTTAACACTTATCTGCTTTGTAGTTCTCTTGTGTAGTAGGCTCAGACATGGATGCTTGTTCAGATTGCATCTACTTAATACAAAAAATGCAAAGCTTTGCATGATGAGGTGATCCAGTGGGTCTTTTCCAACTTGGTGATTCTGTGATTCTATGATAAAGAACATTCCTGGCTACACGTTTGTGGAGGATGCATTTGCTTAGCTACTCATCACACAGGTTCTTTATTATAGCAGTCCTGGCTCTTCTCTGCCCTGCTTGGGATCTGTCAGCAGTACAAACATTGAAGAGAAGTAGCACAGACAAACTTCCAGGACAGTCTACAGAAAGATACAGAGCATATGATACAGTTAATCCTAAAGTGCACGCCTACCTTCATAAAAACTAACTTGCATCTAAACCAAGCCAAGACAAAAAAGACCAGGCAGTCTTGGCCCTAACTTTTCTGAAGATGCTGGAAATATGACTCTGTCCTGTAGTTTTGTACATTGCTTGTCTAGCTAGGCTGTGTTGGTACTGAAATATAACTCTGAGCTAAGAAAGGGCTGGTTCCTGGCCAAATGTCTGTCTCCATTTGGCTTGCTTCCATGATGTTTAGGGCTAGCTACTTTTTAAAGCAGATTTGTTCTGATGAGAGCTTGTTGAATCAGGACAAAATAGTCCTTGTGGGTGGCTGTATTCAGTGCTTGTGTTTGCTGTCTATCTCTCTTGTCTTAGCAATATGCCCTGAGTGACCAAGTGTTCATGTCACTAGTACCTAGCTAAACTGCAGGGGAGACCTCAGTCCTTGTCTTGCAGATGTTCAGACCCTTTTTATTTGAATGCAGAAGAGCATTACTGGAGCCAAGTGCTGAAAGAACAGGCTCATGATAAAGTGTTGAATTCTGGCAAGAAATAGTCTTCTCCTTCCACCATCTGTAGTCAATCTGCCTTTTCTATTTGTTTATTATAGTTTGCGTTTTGATGTGTAAATAACATGAAAAAAATAGGCAAAAGAGCCCTAGACCCCATCGCATTCAACAAATTAGGCATTTGGTGCTAATCAGCTGCTTACAGCAGAATACTGTAATGCCTATTCCTATCTAGGCAGAAATTGGAGTGTGATATGTATCTTAAAACCAAATCACCCCCTATTTAGTTCTTTTTATCCATTATAAATACAATAGAAATATTGGGTAGTTATCAAAATGAATGACAAAAGAGACTGCAGATGAGGAGCAACATCAGTGCTGTTATCCTACGTGATAATGGAGTGTGGTGTTGAGGTGGCGGAGCTAGGTTCACTCCAAATCCCTTTTGCATAGCACATGCTTAGCAATTCACTTATCTTGGTGCTGTGATACATTGCCATCTCAATTTACTGAAGAGGCACATAAAAATATTCTCAGGTTCAGCCATACAAAAGGAGACCTTGAGGGGTTTTTTTTATTGTGTTAAACCAGAGGCAAAGAGCAAATTGACTTATAGTAAAAATACTAGCGATGCTGTATTCTGATGATCTCCAAAGAATACAACCAGAAGAGGGCACCAACGTCCTTGGTCGGTGGTTTGAGGGGCCCGTCAACCTAAGCTTCCCAAAAGGATGCTGGGTCAGAGCTCAGGAAGGCTAGTTAGTCTTGGACTTCTTTTTTTACACGTTTTTGAGTAGACTAACAACACGTGAAATCGTCACAAAAGTATGGTTGTATTAAGTTATTTTTTAGCTGGATTTAACCAGGGTTTAGTGAACCTGCAATGTGAGGTTGACAGCTGTGGTGTCTAGTTCTCACTCATGGTGTTCCAGGGACACTTGATGGGAAACCAATGCAACTTTTCAGAACACACATAGTCTTGTACTGTGAAGTTTGATTTTTTGGGGATTTTTTCCTGTGCTTGTTTATCCAGCACTTTGAGTTAGTTCTTTCTCCTGGCTATACAAATCAGGCTAACTGATGTTGTCTTAAACTTAACCTGCTTCAGGGAGTATAAAAATATGATGGAAGCTATTAATGTTCATGACTTAAATGTTCTGCTGAAGCAGGTCTGATGGAGGAGCATGTCCCTGTATTGCAGGCTGGGCAGAAGAAGCTTTTGTAATACTACAGAACTTGTATGGTTTATGCAGGACAAGGGGATGATTCAGCCTGATTGAGGTGATTCAGCCTGATTTGGAGGAAGGGAGGGAAAAAAAAATTCTAATTTTTCAGTTAGAATGCATTCGTCTTGGTCATTGACAACATCAGTGTTAATTCTTGTTTCAAGGTGATCTAGCTAGATGGAGAGCGGTTGTGTAAGATGATTATTGCCCTGTTTGTAATGTTTTTTTTTATTTTAGTCATGTTTTCCTTGTTTTTTTCTCAACTTGAATTGAGTTTTACTTTCAAAAGCTGCTCACCCATTGAAGCCCATATTGTTTTGTTTTGTCTGTAGCTAGTTCTACAATGTATTTACTCTCACCATTAGCCTCTAAATAGAAGGCAGGACATGCAGCGGTAGAGTCAGTGGAAAGCTTGTATCCAGAATAGTCATTTGAGTGCTGCAGAAATGAATTAACACTGCCATTCAAAGTAAAACTTGTCAGTAAAGCATTTTCTGAGTCAAATGGAAATGTTTTCTTCTTAGACAGTTACATTGCTGAGCTATGACTGAACTTACATTCCTTATTCTTTTTGAGCTTTTGCAGCTTTCTGTACAGATGTATTTTAAGACAGCTGGTGAACCAGTTGTCATGTCACAGAGGTATGGGCTGCCATGGACACTGGCTAGAGGAAAAGAAATGTTTTGTTCTGCCTCACAGTTGCAGCTCTTAGGAGGTGTTACTGTCTCTGAGTAAAAGAGGTATGGGTGAGAGCAAAGCATGTTCCCATCATGCATACATATCTTCAGTAGGCACTTGAGCACCCATGAACAAATGCAATTTTGAACCAATGCAGTTTTCCACAAATGCCTGCTCATCTGCTGGATGAATATTGTACTCTTTCCTGTGCCTTTTTTTCTCTTAATTCAGTGACTGCTTACAACTTTCAAGTGATGTGGAAGAAGGATGTGGCTCTGAAGAGACTTCTTTATCAGCAGGATAACATTGGGCAGGGCCCCTGGACCAGAGCGAGCAAATAATGTATCTCCCATGATGTAGGATTGACATGCTAGTGCTGAACAGAGCACACTTTTTTAAAAGTATCTCCCTGCACAATCTTAAACATAAAGTTGTTTCCTAATATTTTTTAGCAAATTATGCTGCGTAGTCTGGTGAAAATACAAACTTAGCAGAGACTAACAGGCTTTGACTTTGTTTTTTTTTCAACAAGTAATCAGGGCAGAGAGCTGTGCTGCAGTTTGTCAGATTATGCCTCACAAAACTGTACTTTCTGCAAATAGGTTCTTGTGTTAGTGCACAAACATTATGCCATCATGAAATTCACTGCACAACCACTGCAAAGGCTCCCATACTACTGAGCTGGACTGTATGCAAGGGATGTACGCGTAGGTTCTGGTGTTTAATACCATTCTCTGAGCCAATTCAGAGGTCACTGTCTGGGAACTGCTGATCTCTGTAACTTCCACTTGTGTTAAAGCAAATGCTGACTTAACTTAAACCATGAAAATCCTTTATTTTATTGTCTGATGAAATCTCCAGAACTTTCATAGCTGTCTTGTTAAGAGAAAAGGATTTTTAAAAAAAAACAAAACACCCCAGCGCCCCCTCCCCCCCCAACTTGGATTCACTAATCTAATTACCAAGAAGACTACATTGTCAATATTATGTCAATACTGCATTACCTGAATTGTCTCTAGCAGAACACAATATTAATTAAAACATTACTCTTTCTTCCATCTGGAGAGCAGAAACATATGGATGCTTTGGGATGGAAAAGCTTGCACAGGTGGTTGATAAGGGTCTAAGAACAAAATATTTTAATATTGTTAGGTTTTCTTGTATAGTGAAACACAAGTGATCACTGTAAGGATGCTCAAGAAGATTCTGGGAATTTCTTTGTGACAATTCATGTTAAAGATACTGACAAATTCAAGAGTAACTCTAAGTGTAATGGTGTAAAATTCAATGTAACATTAAAGCTAAAAAGGAGCTCATTAAAGTACTAAATGTAATAAATCTATGTGCCCTTGATCTGCAAGTGACTTTGCTGAAGAGTTAAAGGCTATCACTGAATTTTTGTTTACTATACTTTTTCACTGCCACTATCTTGAACTGGTGTAATCTTCTCTAAATCTCACACTGTCTGCAAATGGGGCCTGCACTTCACCTGGCATGTGAATGATGCAGAATCAGCAGATACTTGCCTCTTTCTAGAAACAGGGAGAGGCTATTATAAATGCTGTAGCTAACAACAGTGTTATAGAAATATTCAGTATAGTGTAGTTAGCCAATGATTACGCTATTGGTGGTCTGTAGTGAGTTGATTCAATATCAGCTCAACTACAGCTTGTTTACTCGATGGTCAGAATGTAAGATAAGAACACATTTTACAATATTTTGACGTTTTATGTTCTGCATCTAGGGCTGATACTGACAATTGTCAACAAAAGAGGTCCCTACTTAGAACTCTGCGTTGTTTGGTAAAAGGCTTGGCTCCTTGCATTTTTCTCTGAGGGAAGTTCTATATGTCACTGTAGAGAGCTAAGCAAACACCTGAAGCTTCTGGTGTCATTGGGTCTGAACAGGAGGAGTGTGGCTTCATCTTTAGAGAGTCTCTATATGACTGCTCTTTTGTTAAATTCATTAAGTCTCATTTGTGTTCATCCTGTCTCTATAAAATCCTCAGTAGGGTCCTGCTGAGCAGGGGGCTTTTCATTTGTTTCACCAATAGTTCTGCTTTCTGGATCTTTGCTCTGCATAGAAGTAGTCTCACCTTGTACTACAGCAGTAGGAGGAACCTCTATATGTCACTTGAGACGGGTAGTATGTTAGGGCAGCTGTGGACTATGGTTAAGTAGAAGGCCTGTTGCAGTTCAGGCTTTGGCAACAAAAAGTGCCTGGGTGTTTTGCTCAGTATAGGGTCAGATTGCATAGAGGGCTTAGTGGACATTATCTGTACAGATGTATAGTTTTTTAAGATCAAAAGAGAAGACCAGACTTTCTGATGCTTTTTATACTCATTTAACAGTGCTTGATTGCTGCTAAATCACCATTGACACTAGAAACTCTCTATTTTTAACTTTTCCATATCTGACTTGAAATTAAAAACCTTCAGTTTTTCCTTTTCCCAGCTAGGTTAAAGAGTCCTTCACTAACAGCATTTTTGTCCTATGTGACAATGTAACCATAATGATTAAGTTACCCAGTGATGTTTCTCTTGAAAAGAAAATGAACCCAGGATTTTGTGCTTTTTACGGTAACAAATTATTTCTAGCTCTCCTGTGTTTATAGAACTCCTCTCCAGTTACAGAACACTGTCTTAAAACACTGGTATTAGAGGATGGTATGAAAGTCTTACTGTGATCTCCTGAATGCAGTGGGTGTCACCCACAGGACTGAAAGGCTGTTGGTCCCTGAGGAAAGCGACTTTCTAATGAGTCTTGTGAGTAATCACTGGCAGCTAACACACTAAGATATGACTCTTGCTGAAGCCTGCTCACAATGAAAGTGGATTCACCCCTTTTTTTCCCAGTGTATACAAACCAAAGACAGTCTCTCTGCCTTTTGGCATGTTACCCAAGCTGTCAGTTTGGCAGGAACTGGCCAGATGTCTTCTATGTTAAGAAACACTGCTAATATATACTAATTGCAATTATTATGCCGGTATTAAATATCACCATCTGTGTTTATCTGAAGTCAATGTCACTAAAGGACTTTACAGTCTTCAAGGTGTTTCTTTAAATTTCAGAGGTAATGACACAGATTTTAGTTCCTATTTTTTTTCTAACAACGCTCACCTCAGTGGTGCTTGCATGGTCAAACATGGAACTTCTTAACTTGTCTTTTAAGTGTAGTGGAAACAAATAATTAAAGGAGGATAAACAGTTCATGAAGAGGGCAGGTGACTTAATGATGGAATACCCAGCAAAGCCTGAGGTCTGCAATGGCATCTCTTCCCTGGTGTTTCCTGGCAGGATCATGTTGAGGCCCCTCCTGTCTCAGAGGGATGGAGGGGATGGAGAGCTTGAAGCAGAAAAGGATTGAGTTAGGGATCCTCTAATTAGAAAAGTGTACTGGGTGTCTGTGACAAGGTATTGGCGGGGAGGATGTAAGGTGGCCTCTCTGAGGTGAGGCTGGCGCTGCCCCATGCTGGCTCTAACTGACTCACTGAAGGGCGAGGTTGAGCCCCTCAGCCGAGATGGTGGAGCCTCTGGAAAAGCTTATTTAAGAAAGGGCAGAAAGCACCAGATAAAGGAGGAAGCAGAGAGAAGACCAAGGTGGAAAGAAGAGGCCCTGGGGCAGATATGTCCTGCAGCCTGTGGACCCACACCAGAGCAGGGGGAAGCATGAAGAAGATGGAGGGGTGGAGAGGAGCCATTTCAGACCTACTGCAGCCCCCTGCACCCCTCAGAGCAGGGAGAGGGGTCTGGGAGGAAGCTGACCCTGGGAAAACAAAGAGAAAAGCTGCCTCTCTGTTTCCCACTAATTAGATGGGTAGTTAATATTTATTTTAATTGGTAGCAAATTAATTCCTGCCAACTCAAGTCTGTATTGCCCATGACTGAGGAAGCAGGGTTTCTTTAGCCTGGAAAAGCGGTGGCTAAGGAAAACTTAATTGTTTTTAACTGCTTAAAGGAAGCTTGTTAGACAAATCGCATTTTGGCTTTCTGAGGGACAAGGCTGAGGCTCTGAGGCAGCAGCTGCAACTTGCAGCAAGGGAGGGTCTGCCTGCACATGAGTAAAAATGCTTCACCACAGAACTGATTAAGCTGTGGTGCAGGTTAGCCAGAGGTGTGATGGGAGTTCCATCCTTGGAAGTGTCTGAAGGTTGATGAAATAAGCCTGGTGCACCTGCTGTGGTAGTGAAATTAGCTCTTGTCTGGGCTGGTGGCCTCCAGAGGGGTGTTATAAGCTGGGTCCTCCTCTTGTCCCACAGGATGCACTGATGGAATGGGAAAACACAACTGTAGAGGGGCTGGTTTTGCTGCCTTATGTTCCTCTTCAACATGAACAGCTGAATGTTAATTAAAATTAAAGTGAAGGATGACAAGACCAACATTATGTAAAAGGATGTGGAGTAGTTTCCTAACCACCTGAGCTACCAAGCAGCGGAGCATCCACCTTTTGGTATCTCTCTATGCATGCTTATTTTCATATATATGTACATAAACATGTACATACACACTGAGGAAACATACTGAAGCATTGTATTCAGTCTGCCTGCAGCTGATGCCTGACCTGAGCACACATTCTCTGCAGCTAAAATTCTCTACAACTATGGTATCTATAGGGAGTTCTGTATTTTCCCTCCCTGTGTGTGCACCTGCCCTCACAGCCTCTGGCTGATTTGAACATATTCTTGGTCACCTGTGTTCTGACATCCTCTGGTAATTTTGAGATGCTGCACAGAGCTTCTATGGGGCAGAGGCACCTACTATTGAGGGTTTACATGTCCCAGAGCTCCTGAGTTCAATTCTGTCTCTGCTAGGACAGGTTAAGTCTCTTCAGTTTTTCACAGTAGTTGTGACAAATGGGAGCCAAGGATCTTAGCACATTTCCTCTGAAAATTAGGCTTTCTTTGTGGGTGGTTGATAAATGGAAGTTTAAAATGCCTACATTCTGCTCTTTTGTACCTTTTTCTCATCGATATAGATACATCTATTTCATCACAGTTTTCTGAAGATACTCCGAGGTTTTTTTCCTGAGCAACTAGCAGGCGCAAAATTATATACAGTGTAAGACAACAAATACACTAGTTGTAAGAGTATGAACATTGATATATTTCTATGGGTACCCAAAGATAAAAAAAACCTGCCTACTTACCCACTACTGAGCCTGGGAAGGTGAAGGTGTTAAATGCCCTTTCTGCTGTAACCTTCACCCTTTGGTAGTTTTAGTTGGACTGTTAACTATTGATAGAGGCAACAAGGTGAGAAATCCAGGTATGATAGATGTAATCGGAAAAGAGTGAGTTGTGAGCAATCCCCTACCCCAGCACCTGGGGGGATGTGAGATTTTAAAGAGTGTAAAAGGCAAATTTATGGGTTCTTCTGAGAAGAGGAAAAAAGAAAAGGAGTACTAGGAAGTTATATTATTTGGTCTCAGTTTTGAATGAGGAACATTACAGAGGGAATGTTAACCATTAAAGTGAAAAAAAAATAATCACCATGGCAAAAACTAAGACAAATGACAGCTGGCATTGTTAGAAGTGAGCTAGTCAGTCTAATGCCTAGGATGGGTGTTTTAAGTAAAGAAAAAGCAAATTTTATTTTCCTGATTTTTTTAGCAAGGCTTTTGTCTCTGACATCCACATAACTAACGGGAAACCTGGTTTTGATAATATTAAATAGAGTTATTTGACTGGCAGGAAATTGCACTCGGATTGTAGTTATTCTCTGGCTAGTAACTAATGAAAAATTATTTTCCCTGATGACTTAGATGAAGTAGAGAAAAAGCTTATTAAAAAACAGATGCAACTAAGGTGCTAAAGGATTCAGATCCACTGGGGAACAGTCTTAGTGTTCAAACAGTCCTGCCAAGCTAAAGAAGCAATCTGAGCAGAGGATGCACTTCTGTAAGGATGAAGGCATGTTTGCATGGAGGCAGGCACAGGAAAGCTGCACAGAGTGGGAACTGATTACTGGGGGAGGCTTGTGTTTCAAACAGGAGTCAGCAATGTCAGGCTGGGAGGTGTTAGCAGGAACACAGTCTGGCCTGCGTAAATGCAGTCCTTGCATTGCTGCTCAGAGCAGTAAGGGAGGCTCTGAAAGGTTCTGGATGGAGCACAGCCAGCTGCCCACTGTGCACAGCTGCTGCAGGAGGCCTGGCTTTGCTCATCTTGGAGTAGGGAAGACCATATAGGATTACAGTCTTCAAATACAGGTAAAGGAGGGAATAAATCAAAGGGGAAATAAGTAGTTACAAGCTTACATTAGAGTGATGGAGGTTTCAGTTTTCTCTCAAGGAAAGAGCCACGTAGCAAGACAGCTGAGCATGGAAATCTATCATCTCTGTGATATTGTTTATGGAGGCTTTTAAGAGCAAGTCAGGCAAGCAAGCATCTACTGAGAGCAATGCAGGCATGGGTGCTACCATCTCAGGAATGGGAAGGGCAAATTAACTGCGTGAGGTGATACTCCTAGCACAACAATATTGTTTTCACAAAATAAGTATGTAACTAGGGCAGAACTCATGTATGACACTGTTCTTTTCACAGACTCATGGTATGAGTGAAAAATATGTCTCTTTATGGCTCTTTGCCTATCCCTTCCTCCAAATCAGGAACTAGCTGGAGGGTTTTCTGACTGTCCAGTCAGTTTGGTTTTGCTCATGCTGGCACTTGTTAAAACATGGTTTGGAAATGCTGCTGATGCTAGTGAAGAGCATAAAAGCCGTCTCATGCTTCCCATGGCTCTGTGGACTCAGCACTGTGTATTCATACTGTCTTTGATGCAGTTGCAAATAGCCTTGAGCAACAGAACGGCCATATAGATAAAATGAAGATTAGGCATAGGGACTTGACCCTGTCATACTTGTACACCATATACCACAAATTATAAAAAAAATAATATCAATAATAAAGTAGTGGTGAGCACACATGGGCATCTCATAGAGGTTCTGCCTTAATGCTTATGTAGATCAGTCGTATAAAGTGAAAACTAAAAGGCTGACATGTGTAAAAGGGCAGGCGTGCAGTCTTTGGGGGAAGAATGCGAGCTGTCTTTCAATAAACCCATTTATACAGCATCTGGTGCATCTGTTGACAGCAGTGATAATTTGTATTTCCCAGGCTTTTGACACATAGAATGTCCAAAGACACCTCAGATGCACTTTCTTGGAAGCATCAGTGGAGAGCGTTGCTTAAAATTACTGTTCCCCACTCCTCTTCATTTTTCCCTTATAGTTGGACTTGATGATCTTAAAGGTCTTTTTCAACCTACATTATTCTATGATTCTAATTTGTTTGTTTGTTTGTTTTTTAATTTCTGTTGGAAAAGAGGAAACTGCATGAAAGGAGAAGGTAACTAGAGCTCTAGGACTTTGGATTTTGAAGGCTGCTCAGCTGAACCCTTTCTCATGCAGTGAGAGAATACAGAGAATGAATTCTGAATTTCTGTAGTGAAAGAAAGATTTCTGCAGTAAAAGAGAGATGACAGACTACTCTCATGCTCTGGGCAAACTGTGAGGTTTTCGTGACATTCAAGGATAATTCAGTAGGAAGGTATCTCAGGAGTTCTCTGGTCCAGCCTCTGGCATGAGCTGGCTGCTCAGAGCTTTAGTCCCACTGGTCTTGAAAACCTTTAAGGACAGAGATGGCACAACCTCTTTGGACAACTGGTTCCACTGCTTCACTGTCCTCACAGTGAAAAAGTTTCTCCATACAGCATCTCTTGTATCTCGTCCTCCCATCATGCACTGCTATGAAGAACCCAGCTCTGTTCTGTTGATGACCTCCTCATAGATATTGTACAGCCTTTTTTTCTCACCCACTTCCATTTATCAAGTGTATTTATTTTATAGTTTGTCTCTCTAATGCGTTTGTCCTTGGGTGCCAAGAAAGCTTCAGTTGTCTCACACCTCAGTACACTTAGCTGTCTTGTTCTCTGGAGTCCACTACCTGTACTGAGTAGACCTCCACTGGCTATAGCGGCAGTAGCTCACATGTAGCATTGCTTTCTGAACCTGGAGCTGAATCCCACTATAAGAAACTGGCTCAGATTAAGGATTTCAGTAGCAGAGCATCAATTGGCTTGAATCTCTCTAGTCTGTGCTGGATGTCCTGCATACTGGAAGAGCTGTTCTTTTTCAGAGGAATTGTGTGACTTTTTCCCTGTGAATATCAGGGGAGACGGAGGCACAGTTTGTTCAAAGCAGCTCTAGTAGTTTAGATAATTATGCACTGGGTTTTTTCTTACATACAAAGCTTGCTTGACAGTTCTGCAACAGCTTTTTCTATGGTTTCCAGTTCAGTAACATTGGGTCTAAACACTGCTTCATTCTCTGAAGTAATTCACTTAAAAATGACAGCCTCCTTTTGGACTGACATGTTGAAATGACAGTAGATTCAATATTGAGCAAAATTAATGCCTGTTACAGAGATGAATTCAATGCACATGAAAGTAGAGTGGCAGTTGTAATTGTTTAACCCCTTTTTAAGGGAAAAGTAGTTGCTCTGATCATAAAAAGCTTTAGAAATGTTAATTCCTTTTGTGCACTCTCATCTCAGTAACCGCTATGAAATATATGGAATAAAAAATACTGGGAGATGTTAAATATCTTTGTTCAGAGGGTTTTGCTTTGTGGTATTTGACATCTCTCCTCAGGCTCTGTCAGACTGCATTCTCCAGTGCTCGCCTGGCATTGCTAGTTTGATGGTACCCCAAGGAGTCTGTACCTTCCAGGATGAAGGTGTTATTTAACCAAGCCAGGGAAATGCTGAATGATCAACTGCAAGTGAACACAGATGACATTGGGCTTTGCTAGTGATCTGGAAGTATGATGACCTCTGTTTGGAAAACCTCTGTCTTTGGAATTTAGATGTTTCTCAATTACTTCTGGGGGGAAAAACAGTGCTATAAGGAGGCATAGTGTGAGTCTTCTGTGGAAATGGGCAGAGAATACAAAGTCCTCTCCTACATTTTTAATATACTGGGAAGATAAAAGTTGGCAGCATTATCAAAAATGAGAATACCTCAAAGTGTAAAATTTTAATAAAATAAAAGCAAAGACATCTCTCCACTATTTCTAAAACACCTAGGTCTCCCTTTTCCTTTCCATTTCTACTTGTCCTTTATGACAAATACTCTGAAGTGGAAAAGGTGAAAATCTTAAATTGTATAAGGCTAGGTATGTGCAATATGTCAGAATTCTACTGAGCAAGAAAAGGTTAGTAGGATGGTTGGTCCTTTCTGATGAACCTTTATAGAAGAAAGGAATGCAAAACTAGTTTTTCTAGTTTATCCCAGACTGGTATTCAACTGTCCACAGATAAAATATGAACATCAGGAGAGAAATAACCTCTTGAAGCTAAGAAGCATGAAAAGTTTGAGCTCAGACAATTTATCCCTGTTCTAGACATTGTGGAAATGAAGTAATGGAATAGCTTTCCACTAAGAGCAGTGGGCCAAAAAGAACCCTTACATCTCCTGGATTATGGCAAGGGGATGTGAAATTTGATAGTGTGTGACAGCACAATGAAAGAATATGTCTAATTTTCTCAATAAGGAACCCAGACAATATAAACCAAATTTTCTCACCCCCTTTTAATACTGGCTGATTTGTTTGTGTTACTTGGTACTATGCCAACTAGCACTCTGAAAGATGACATCCAGGCATGGTTCCAGGGACAGTTTCCTTCAAGGCTTCTACCCTAAAAAAAAATATTAACATGACTAAAATAAGGGGGGTTCCCATGGGTCTCCATAGTTCTCTCAGGCTATCACAGTGTATTTGCACTCATAAACGTGTTCTTATACTACTTTCTTGGGAAGGTCAGCTGCTGCATAGTGACTTGCTGGCTCTCATCTCCAGGTGGATATCTCATGGATAGTAAATGAGAATTGATGGAGAAGGAGTGATGGGAAAGCATCTGGAAACCCTGACTCTTATCTTTCTTTCCCTCTTCATTAGGGCTAGCAGGTGGTGCTAAGCCATAGCCCAGTGATGGATAATACTCATGGTCCTGTGAGAAAGCCCAGAGGCTCACTGCTCAGAGATCAGGCAGGATTTCCCATTAACATTGACAGGAGACCGATGCGAGGCTGTCCCCTGGGGAAAAGACTCCTTTAACCTCGGCGTTTGGGAAGAGGATAGACTCTCACACACTTCAGCTGTTGTCTGCCTAAGATGGAAAACAGCAGCATGTCCTCCAGTTTCATTTTTTCAGAGCTTCACTGGCCACAAAGCAGTGAAGTTCTGGAGTTCTCCCACTGCTACACTGTTAACTTTCAGCATATATTGTTTCTGGGGGCACCCTGGGAGAGGAAGATATGCTACTGAATTTCGTTTTTGAGCAGCTTAGGTGCTGATAGGCCCTTCCTATAAGGTTGTGACATTTATAGCTCACTTTCTGAAAGGCTGAAGCTTGTTCTAGAATATTTTAGGGATTTCCTTCCTTTTTTAACTACATTAAAACTGGTATTTTCTATATACTTTTTTTTTTGTTAATCTCAGTTTCTATTTGATTCGCAGAAACAGAAATAAAGGCAGGTAACTCCTGACCTCTTCTCTTTAAACAAAACCAGTAGCAGATGTAATTGAATGAGCCTTGGCCTAAACCCCAGGATTTTTTTTATTGATATCAAGTAAAATTGGAAAATAAATTTATTAATTAAGACTATAATTAATGAACTATTTTACTTGATACAATATTGCTTTAAATAGGTCACATAAGAAGAGTGCCTGTCTTGTGGGTAGCTCCTTTGGGACTGAAACAACAACGGGATCGTCTGATTTCTTGGAAGGATGATGTGCTTTTCTTTCCGTTTCTGTCTATTGTAATTTCATTTTGGATTAGTTTTACCTATAAGATTTTATGTGATACCTTATCCTCATATCCAGTCTAGTTTTCTTCCATACGTATTTAAAATCTAAAGATCTACAGTACACTGTGCTTTTAAAGTCCTTTATTCTTCTCTTGTCCTCATTCATGTTTTACACAAGGGAAGTTTTCTTATCAGATAATTTCAGATGATGGTAGAATTTACTGCAGTACATAAATGTATTTTAAATTCATATATTTGTGTCTGAAATTCTGTTTTCAGTTATTTTGAAGTTATAAAGATTTTAAAGACATTAGAGAGTACGTATGGAGTTTTCAAGCAAAAATTACAAAAAGACACATCTTCCTTTAATATGCTATGATAGAGAAAAATTCAGGTTCCCTGGTATTTTAGCACTGTGACCATCCTGCTGCATCTGAATGCTTCAATTTCTTCCTTGTTTCTAGTTAACAGATCAACTGGCAGCCACACCATAATATTGATGCACTTCGATTCTGGTAAGAGAAGTGTGAAGAATCACTGGAGGCACTGCAAGTGCTGTCTGTCTTGCAGGCTTATTTTAATCTTTGTAGAAGCAATTCTGTTTTATTATCACTGAAGTTCTTGTGACAGATCCACAACATAAATAAATTCTGCCCCTCTCCATAGAGAGCTTTCTTCTTATCTCAAAAAAACAAGCCTAAAGGAAGACAGTGCAATGTTTCATAGAATCTGTGTGGAAGAATGCAAAGAATCATCAGATTTTCTTTTAGAGTAAGAAATATCTCTCTGGTACCATCAGGGAGCTTGTTTTCAAGTTACTGCCACTGATGGCATAGAAAGCATATGCAATGGTATCTCTTTGCTATTACACAGGGCATTTTGTATTGTGACACATACTTCAGAACTCAGAATTAGTTTCTTCTTCAGCTACTTGTAGTTCCTGTGTCACATTAAATAGGATTCTCCATAGCTTCAGCAGAGTTCTAGAAATACACACCTCCTACAATAGTGCACCATTCAAAATAGATAAAGCCACAGGAAAGAGGACTTCTCCAGTCCATAGTAAAGAGTTCATAAAAATCTTGAAACACTTCTGCTGTAGCTGTGTGGCATGAAGGCAGAGATGGCAAAAGTTGTGCTGCTTCTTGCTTAAAATGAATAGAGTTTCACACCTTGCTGGAAGTACTTTCTAGCAGAATCAGACCTGAAGAGAAAAAAAAGAAAAGGAAACATATTTGGATGGAGCTGGTAACAAGGGCTCAACAGAGATTCACTTTATTTTTTAACGTATCCTCCTGGTTTCTTTGGATGCTGTAATGAAACTGGAGGAAAATGACCTCCAACAGTACTTACAGAAGTTGTAAAGATACAGAAAAAAGGAGTAGATGTTAGTTATAATTTTGAATGATAGAGAAGCTTATTGTAGGTACGTTGCAGAAAGTCATATATTTAGGATACTACTAACAGATACATGATCTAAATAATGACCTAAAGAAAGGGTCAAAATCATATCAGATCTCTGACTTAGTATGTCTGTGGGTACTATGTGTGCTTGTGGTGTACTCCTCTCAGATGCAAGATTTTCATGGGCTTTCTGAGTGAACCGTGGAGGTTCACTGTCAGATAAAATTCAAAAAAATCTTCTCAGCTTGATGTAACATGGTCAAAGATTGTCCTACATGAAGCTCTCTTGCATTGTAAGTCTTCCCAGGGCAGGCACTAACAGTGAAACACATTCCTAATTTGTGGTTTATTTTCCCCAATATAGGCATATAAATTTATGCATGTTTCAACAAATGTAAGCAACAATAGTGAGGAATGCCACCAGCTCTGTGTCCTCTGAGTGCTTCTGAACTCTTCGCACAGGAAGTTCAGATCATGATGGAGCTAAAATAATTCCTTTGTGTTATGTGACCATGAAAAAATCCAATAAATTAAATAGTGCTGCATGTTCTATAAAGCTCCTATAAAGAGAATATATTTCTTGCTTGTTGCTTATTCCTTGCATTTCAGTTAAAGAAAGGATTTTTTTCCTCTTATCTTGGGACTAGGGAAGAGGGAAATGAGCCTTGTTCAGGGCTCTGTAAGTGCTCAAGATGACTTACCATGGACATCTCCAGAGAACTTGCACAGAGTTTGGGACAAGCCAGGATGGGTGTGTTGTGATGAGAAATTAAATCTTTTTCTTTTCTCTCCTCCTCTGTCTTGCTCTGCTCACCATCATCTCCTGGCCCCAAATCCCAATTGACTAAATTATTACATTGTTAAAATACTTAGGGTAAGAGTGATCTACCTGGCTAACTAGCTGAAAAAAACCCCACTACAGCTGTGGACAATGTGAGTTCATGCTTGGTTAAACTGTCTTTGTGCTAGGATTCATGCTACCTGTGACTAAATGTTTTGACCTTGGAATTGCCCAGACTGTGATTTTCTATTTCCACAATACATAAGGATTTTAAATCCAAACTATAATGACCAAGAAAAGGATCTGTAAGTGAAAAGTGAATGATAATTAAGTAGCAAGATTCCTAGAATTTGCATGCTATGCTGAGAAAAGCCAGACCACAAAGGTGGTCCATGAACCAATTGTCAATGACCCGATAAAAGCGTTATCTCACATGAACACAGTCCTTGGGGTATGCTGCTGGAATAATTAACTGGCAAATAGAAAAAAATGCTGTGTGCAGGACTATGGGTAGTTAATCTTTTAAGAAGCATAATTTAATTTTCTATTAAGAGTGGTTTAATGGGAACATATAAATTTTGCTTAGGGGAGAAAAATGTACATACTTTAGACCAAATTCTTAGAAGTATTCAGATGTTAAAATGACAATGAAATCTGGCCCTCAATGCATGTATTTCCGTGGAAATGCAAAATGTGTAAGTTATGTTTTTTCATTTCTGCATAGTTACATTTCCCCCAAAGAATGAGCTTTAGTAATTTCCTTTTTTTGCATATTAATTTTTTAGCTAGATCATTTAATCATGAAGTTGAGAAAAGAGTGACATTTAATCACTAACATAGAAGTGAGAGTTTTAGGGAAGTGTTGGATGGGCATAGGGATGGTAAATTACCTGAGGAGCCACTCACCTTCATCTCACTCGTTCCTACAGGCATCTCCTTTAGAACAACCGAGAGCAGCTCCTGTCCCATGGTGTTTCCTTGTGGTTTCAGGCCATCACCTTTGCCTCAGCTGTGACCTGGCAGCTTCAGAAGACAGTCATAAGCCTGTCTGACTACAGAAATAACAGAGCTAGTTAGAGAAACTGGTATTCCAACCAGCAAGCCTTACATTACATTGCTCTTTCTGCAAATAGTCAGAGGACTCCAGTTTCCACCTTCTACCAGCAACCTTCCCGTGTCAGCTCCTTAGTAGGATTTATTTTGTCTAAGATGTCATGCTTAGAGTCATAGATATAAAAAAACTACACAACAAAAACACTGTTATTTTTGCTCACAGTCAGTGGTTTTGACAGGCAAATGCTGTTCCCTCTTGCCTGTGTGTGTTAATCAACGAAAGGCCTGTTCCATGCCTCAAGCTCCACCAGGGGAGGTTTAGGCTGGACATTAGGAAAAAAATTTTCACAGAAAGGGTCATTGGGCACTGTAACGGGCTGCCTGGGGAGGTGCTTAATTCATCATCCCTGGAGGTGTTTAAAGCATGGGTAGACGAGGTGCTAAGGGGCATGGTTTAGCGTTTAATAGGAATGATTGGACTCGATGATCCAGTGAGTCTCTTCCAACCCGGTTATTCTATGATTCTATGAAAACCCTACAGGCCTCTCAGTGTCATCCCTGGTTTGCCACAGAACTGAGGTTTCATACAGTTTAGGTGTGAATTGGCAGCTTGTACCACTGTCCAAGTCCGGCCTATGTGGCTGAAGGGAGCTATCTCAGCTATGGTGCCCTTCAACAAGTCTTACTAGAATAGTTGGCTGGGTGGAGGGGAGAAAGCGTATGTGCCCTGGCTGTGAGAAAGACTATAATGTTCACCTAAACAACAGAGTCTGAGAAACAGTGTGTGAGAAAGCATGAGGGAGTGCAAGAGCATACATGAGGATACACCTCTGCTTACTGCCACTCTTGAAAAGGTTTATATCTAACACACACTTCGTCAGTCATCAGCATGAATCAACCTCAATACAGAAATCCAGGGAAAAATAACTTGCATTAGTTCTGCAGCTCATCAGCCCTCTTGTGCAATTGCTTCGGTGATGACACAGAGATGCTGTTTGATATGTCTGTCTATATTACACGAGACACACTCTGAGGTAGTTAAGACATGAGAACTGTGGTAGGTATTTTATGAATCATACTCTTTTGTTGTATTAAATTCTATCAGCCTGTTTCTGTTATCAAAGGACCACAACATTATCTTTTTATCTTCAGCAATAACAGATCAAAGGGTAAGTAAAAAAAATATATTTCTTTTAACTACTGAGGCTAAGTAAAGCACATTTTGAAGGTTCTAGAGCTGGTAGCAATGTCTGTAAAAGTAGAAAAATGTTAGTTCTATTATCTTGCTTTTATGGATATGTCACATAAACTCAGATGATGTCAGTGACCTTAAGAGACACAGAGCTAATAAACATGAGACAAATATTATAGAATCATAGAATCATTTAGATTAGAAAAGACCCTTAAGATCACTGATGTTATGTAGCAGGTTCTCCAGTACTCAGAGCTAGGTTTGAAGCCCTTGCCCAAAAGGAGGAAAAGTAGAAATTTGAAAAATTAAAGTTATGTGAAGTATAAAAGTACATTTCCACTTTTGCCCTTTCTGCTGCACAACTGAAAGGAGATGGCATTCATGTAATTTTAAATTTGT
This sequence comes from Clamator glandarius, assembly GCA_033459285.1. Taxonomy (NCBI): domain Eukaryota; kingdom Metazoa; phylum Chordata; class Aves; order Cuculiformes; family Cuculidae; genus Clamator; species Clamator glandarius. Next base: position 584,129 of record JAUNZM010000411.1, read on the forward strand.
TGCATTTTGAAGTATGGGTGAAATGAACTGAAACATGCCAGTACATTTTCTTATGTAACAGTCTGGAAAATAAGCTGTTGCAGTCAGTCATTTTCTGAAGGAAATAAAAAAATCCTGTTATGCTGAGTTTCTTATTTGATGCTGAGTTTGGTAGAGTTAATCAAACATCAATTCTTGGATGTGAATGTATGATAGAAGAGAATAGTCAGTACTTATGAGGTACGCACACTGGCTTGCTCTCAGTTTTTACCTTTGTAAAGCTTGGGAAAGCTTTGAACTCAAGCCACGAGGGAGCTCGAAGAAATTAAGGGACAAATCCTGTGACTGGAAACAGCAGATAAAACCATTATGGGCAGTCTAGATGTTTGTCACATAAGTGTTTAGTCTGGGAAAAAAAACTGTGTCTCGTATTGCTTTCTCATGTGGATGCCTCTTGTGGAGATGTGTGTGGTTAGCAGCCACAGCTTTTCATCTTTACAAGAAGGAGGATATTTTTTCTTAAGCAGCACAAATTCTTGAGATGGGGCTGTTGCAATGGCACAGTAATCTGAGTTCTGGACACTGCTCTTGGACTGAAATTGTCGGTATCACTCCAAGTCAGGTACATTTGGAGTCATCCAAGCATCGAGTACTTTCTTGTTTCCTATGGGAAGCTGACCTGGGACATTCAGCATCTGCAACTTCTCAGTGTGTGTGCAACATGAGCAAAATGCTACTCTGTCACATATTCTTCTGCTGTGGGTGATGCCATTTTCCTTTCTACATAACTATCTAAACTCTTTCGACTCTGAGTCATCCTTCTCCCATCTCTCATTCCCTGGGTTGTTGCAAAGCTGCATGTGCAAAATTGCATGCAAAGAAACTTTATTATATTTTTCAATATTCTCTTGTCAAATTATGTCCCCTTTTTTTGTATTAGGTCCCTCCCTCTCTCTAGGTTCTTCTTTTACTTTTCATTTGCTTCTTTTCAGTCCTACCTAACAAGCTCATAACTGTCAAGGCAAAAACTTTCTTCTTTACAGTTTCTGCCATCTAGAACAGCCTTCTTGTAAATCTCTGCCCTGCTCACTCATCATTTTGGGGTTTTTTATTGTATAAAACCAGATCCCTTGGCCCACCTCTTTCCTTTGGTTCATCTTTCCCTCCAAGACACTGTAATTTGTCTAATATTCAAAAACTTGGGCTTCTGTCTTTCCTCAGTACATTTTGGAATCAGAAGATGTTAAATCTGAATAAAGTTCTGTTACATGGTTTCTGAGACTAGATTAAAAGTGATAAATTTACAAATGTGTTAATAAGATGTAAAGACCAGTTGAAACACCCCCAAGTGTTTGTTATATGGTTCAGGAGAGAGTGTTTTTTAGAAGAAATAAATTTTCTCCATCAGTGAAGGAAGCATTTTCAGAATCCTCTAAAGAATTAACTAATAACAAAAGTCATCACTACTGGACCTTGCCCAAATAGAGGTGAATTGCAAACATTACCAGTTAGAGGAAAAGCAAAGATGAAATTTCTTCTCATAAAAAATATAAAGAGTTGTCACTGGTGATATTAAAGAGATGCCCCTTCTTCATCTATCAGAGCTGATTGCTCTCATAGGCACAAAAGCTCAAATCAATTTCATCCATGTTCCTTCACTATAAGAAAGATATGAATAAAGTACCTAGTATTCTCTTTCAGTGTCTGTCTCTGTAATGCTAATAATGGTAAGACCATTCTTCCATTAGGCCATGAGGGATTTAAATCCATAAATAACTTGAGTGAATAGAAATTATTTCCCAACCCTCAAGTGATCAAATTGATTTTTTAAGAACTTACAAAGAGGGAAGGTGCCATTAATATCTAACAGGAACATGTCTGGATGGATCTCATGTGATTTCTGCAATGAAAGGCACCCCCTCTCTGAAGCCAGAGAGTGCCTGCTGTACGCTTAAAACACTTCATGGCCTCTATGTTCTAAGGTTAGCAGTGAGGGCTAAAGCAGCACATTCAGTACACTTGTTAGAGTAAATGTGCATTTATTTTTCTAAGAAAGTCAACACCTCAAACTGCAAATATTTTAATAAAATACCACAGGTGTGTTATTAAAGAAAAAAGTGATCCTTTCTGTACCTTGGAACTGGAAGCTGATGAAATTAATAATAAGGTGGAAAGTTTTAACCAAAAAAACCTCTTTTATCACATATGCAAATGCAATATGGCATGGTTTATTCATCCATCTTTCTGGCTATATATGTGCATGACAGAAGAGCAGTACCCCAGGGAATTGGGTTTCATGCCCTCTGCTTTGTTCCATGTACTCAGGCTAGCTGTAACCTTGAGATGCAGATTTTGGAGGCCAGTTTCAAGATCAATTTTTCAAGTTAACTTCTTGAACTGGAACCTTAGCTGATATTACTTGACTGTCAAGGTTTGTTATGTGTGGTCTTGTCAGCCACTGCACTCCTATGAAAGGAGCTTTAAATGAAAGCTGAGGACATGCACTGTATTTTTTATTCTGAAGCCATCTGTGCAGAAGGACAGGTAATTAATTCAGCATGAAAATTAAAAGGCATAGCCAGAATCTGTTAAAACAAGTAAACAGACTTGATAGCAGACTGCTGGCCAGGGAGACCCTGCATCCTAACTGCTGGCTGTGACACTATCACTAGTGCAGTGCTTTCACTTGGGCACAGTAGATACCTTCTGCTCACATCAGCAGGAAGACCAGCCTGGGGTGGAAACCTGCTTTAGAGGCAAGGTCACTTCTCAGACAGTGCTAAACTTGTGGCTTCAGCTGAACAGCCAGTATTTGCTGGTTAGTTAGGACATACACAAGAGACACAAAGTGTGGGCTGCAGCCTAGCTCTGAAAATTGTCAAGTCCTGACCTGCCAGAATTGCTAAGTCTGAAAGCAGATGGTGACCATACTCTATTCACTTCCACATTACCTGTGACACAGCACAGCTCAGACCTGTGTGTCTGACAGTGACTTTCCTGGGACTGACGAGTGCCATAGAGCTGTGCCTCCTGGAGAACAACATTTCAATTGACTTCTGCTAAGTGTCCTGACCTAACAGCTTGCTGCCAAAAGCAACAGTACTGGCAACTCTACGTCTTTTCATTAATTCATAGTTGAAGTTGGTAAAGACAATTTCTGCCCCCAGTCTCTCTCCCTGTAGCTCTGAATCCTTCCATTGCCAGGACTATGCAGGGCCAGTTTTTTCTCAGCTGTTATCAGCCTTCCCACACTGCATGGCAATCTCTGCTGTAAAATCACTCTTTTGTTGCCATGAAAAGGAAGAAAGTCCCACAATCTAATAAGCAGTCTCTGCTGTAAAGTCACTCTTTTGTTTCCATGAAGATGAAGAAAGCCCCACAATCTAATAAGCAGCTGTGAATACACTGATTCACCTTCATTTGCAGAATGCCACTTGCTAGTTTGTTTTTGTTGCTTATTTGAACCTCTGTCAACTCCTTTCCAGAAGCAAGCAAAATCCACACAACTCTGCTACTGACAATGAAATACAAAATTGGACTAGCTGACAAGGTATTTTCTGTCTGAAAGGCTTTTGTGCCAGGTTATTTCTTTAATATGGAGTTGCATGAGAGTGGCACAGAGATTTAACTGAGTTTACAACTACTAAATATCTGAAATGCCACATGAAATGTCAATGAAGATCTTGAAGGAATTATACCCATGAAAAACCTTCAATTAAAATGTTACTTTCTACCAGAGACAATGGGACAGATTTTGTATCCAAGGTAACTCCACAAAGCATTTTAGAGACAGACTGAGTTTGTACTCCAGCAGAAGATAGCACAATTGATATTATTAATTTCCTTTTATAGTGATAGCCCATCAGGAACCCAGAAAGGACTTGCAAAATTTATTTATGTGGTAAAATGAAGTACACTGAATAAAGACATATTTTATAGACCAAAACATTTTAAGGAGCATACACTGACAACTGAGATTTCTTATACTAAACAGCAGCATCACAGCTGTAGTAGGTTTGTTGGACTCTGTAGTACCTCTCGTTGAAACTGAAATCAGTGCAGTTAGACTTTTAAAAAATCTGGGTCATCACGTTTTTTAACTTACTGTCACAAGGAAGATGCAAAAGTGTAGAAGCTTCAGCCTTCACTCTTATAGCATGTTCAAGCTGACAGCACAGTGCAGATCTGCTGCAGTTTATTTCTGTGCAGCACAATCCTTTAATTCTTCAGTTGTCATTACAGCAAATCCAGTAAAGATATACATAACCAGCTGAGAAATATGGACTAAGGGTGAGAGGAATAGCAGTTTTAAACCTATACAAAAGTTAAATACACCTAATAAAACTTACATAACCACCTAATAAAACTTGAAGCAGTGGAAGACCTTCCCAAGACACTAGTAAACAGGGCGTTTTCACATCCTAGCTAAAGTAGTTCCTATTCACAAATAATTTTGTCAATATGACACTGAGTCCCACAGGACTTAGTATTCTTAATTACAATCAATTACAATAAAATTACAATTTTATTACAAGATAATAAAAGGGGAAAGATGAGGGATGGTTACAATGAATCCATGGATATGTGCTTTTCTATTGAGAGCTTCAAATTCTCCTCAATTACACTCAAAATTTACATCCTTGCATCCCACTGAGATTTATGGAGATTGATTTTTTTTATTCTCTCTCTGGTGGCCTGCCAGCTTACTTGACTTTACCTTAGAGCTCTACAGCTATGACCAGTTGTAGCAGGGAGATTCTGTTATGTTTTCTTTTATGGGACTTTAATTATATAACATTATATTGTGCAACAAAAAGGGGATGAGGGGGTATAGCCCCTCACACTGTAGGGGAGGATCAGGTTCATGACCAGCTGAGGAACCTGAACATATATAAGTCTATGGGACCTCTTGAGATGCATCCCAGGGAACTGGGAATTGGCTGATGTGGTGGGCAGGTCAATCTCTAGGATATTTGAAATGTCGTGGCAGTTGGGAGAGTCCTTGGTGCCCATTTTTTAAAAGGATAGAAAACATGACTCTGGCAACCTGTCAGCCTCCCCTCTGTGCCTGGGTAGATTGTGGAACAGATACTCCTAGAAGCTATGCTAAAGCACATGGAGGACAGGGAGGTGTAGCCAGCGCCATTCACACTGCACCACATTGTAGTAACCAACAGAGCTGTGGCTGCACATCTTCAGGACACACTTTTAACGTGACACTAATTAGTAGCCTCTTGCACAGATGTCTCTTAAAACCTCAATAGCAAAACCTGCTGTGAGTCACTACAACTCCCGACAGCTATTAAAAAGTGAGATGTATTTTGAAAGAGCATCTTCTCCTACTAGGCACGGAAGGTGACTGAATTTCTTAGGCCTTTCTTCCCCTTATGATGTTAAAATGGATTCTGACGGCATGGGAGGGTAAGTGTAGCTGATCTGTAACGTAACTTAACTTTGCAATGAAAGGTCATGGACTGATTAACAACACCTCTGTAAGGACCAACAGATGTGGAAGTCAAATTGACTATCTCAATTAAAGTATTTCTAGCAGAAAATGTAAAAAAAATGGATTCATGGTGCCTTTTCTGCAGAAAAACTTCAATTCCCTTTTCTGGATTCAGATTCATTTAATTTCATATAACTTCTTACTGTTCTTCTCTACCATCACTCATCTTTAATAGGGAATATGTTATTTGCTTCTCTTCCTGTGTTTTTGCACATATACAGTAGAGTGATCTTGGTGTCCAGAGCTAATATTTTTGTTCAGCCTGCTTTTATTTTTTTAAAGTGGTAGAAGATTGCACATTCCCTAATACTATTTAACCCATTTAAAAAAAGAAAGTTCTCTTTCACTCCATGCTGGCTACTTCTAAATCTCATTCATACGACTAAAAACCTACCATGTTTTTACTTTACAGCTCCACAGAGCTGTTGTGGTTACATAGCTCATTGCGATATGAAAGTTTTTATGGATACTACCCATGAAAGGGATCAGCTCAGAATTTAGTTGCAGAGTCTCCAGGAACACTTTTACCCAGGGATATTGCTGAGTCTTAGCCCTAGTGGCGTATGTCAGACAACTATGCTGTGCAGAAGTGTTGGTAGCTTTTTTCCCTTCTTCAGCTGCCACCTGAGTGTTCACAGTGCTCAGCAGTACAGCATCTCAGTGGAAGAGTTTCTGTCAGTTTGTCCTTTCTGTTCTACATGAAAAATATGCAATTACAAATTCAGCTTAAAGTTCTGTGAGTCCTTTTACATGAGGAATCAATAACATTGATTTAGAGGATTTTTTTCTCCCCTCCAAAATATTACAGCTGTTTTGGAATAAATTCAGGGGTTTCAGTAACTGACTTTTGATGACATTACAGAATAGCAGACTGGTTGGGGTTGAAAAGGACCTCTGGAGATCATCTAGCCCATATTCCCCTGCTAAAGCGGGTTCACCTAGAGCAGGTTGCATAGGAACGTGTCCAGGTATTTTTTTAATATCTCTAGAGTGAGGAGTCCACAGCCTCCCAGGGCAGCCTGTTGCAGTGCTTCATCATCCTCAGAGTAGAAGCTTTTCCTCATGGTGAAGTAGAACTTCCTGCATTCCAGTTTGTGCCTATTACCCCTTATCCTGTTGCTAAGCACCATTGAGAAAAGCCTGATCCAATCCTCTTGACATCCACCCTTTAGATTTTACAAGTATTAACATACCACTTTTGTTCCTTTCTTTCACACACTTTCATATTGCAGAAAACCTGTAAGATGACATGCAGCAGGAGACTTTATGCAGTTTCCTAAATATCCTTTTTGTTCTATAAGAAGTCAACTGAGAACTTAAGTGAGTTTATTTCCTTCAAGATTTACCTGCTGTCAGGATCAGTGCACTTGGCACAATCACGGCACACTGATCCATTGCAAAGTCATTCAATGAGCTTCACATGTGGGATAGGGCAGTGGCTGATCTCAAATTAAATTTGTATTGAAGAAGCCTGTGAGGCCTGGCAAAGGGATTTAACTTACCATGACGCTTGACAGAATAAAAATGTTTAACATGTGGGCTTATAAAACCAGTGCTTTCCTCTTCTCTCTTTTTACAATACTTTGAGTCCAAGTGACAATCAGAATCATAGAATAATAGAATCATAGAATTCCTATGTTGGAAAAGACCTTTGAAGTCATCAAGTTCAACTATACCTGTCCACTACTAAATCACATGCCTAAGCACTTTATCTATCCATCTTTTAAATACCTCCAGGGGTGTTGACTCAATCACCTTCCTGGGCAGCCTGTTTGAGTGCTTGATAACCCTCTTAGTGAAGGAATTTTTCCTAATGTCCGATCTGAACATTTCCTGGCCCAGCTTAAGGCCATTCCCTCTCATCCTGTCCCCTGTCACTTGGGCAAAGAGACCAACACCCACCTCACTACAACCTCATTTCAGGTAGTTGTAGACAGTGATAAGGTCTCCCCTCAGCCTCCTCTTCTCAAGGCTAAACAACCCCAGTTGCCCCAGCCACTCTTTGTAAAACTTGTTCTCCAGCCCCTTCACCAGTTTCATTGCCCTTCTCAGGACACACTCCAGGACGTCTTTCTTGTAGTGAGGAGCCCAAAACTGAACACAGGATTCAAGGTGCAGTCTCATGAGAGCAGGGTAGAGGGGCAGAAGCACTTCCCTGGCTCCGCTAGCCACGGTGTTTCTGATACAGGCCAGGATGCCACTGGCCTTCTCGGCCAGCTAGGCCAATACTGGTTCATGTTCAGTCATCTGTCAACCAACACCTCCAGGTTCTTCTCCTCCAGGCAGCTTTCCAGCCACTCCTCCCCAAGCCTGTAGCGCTGCACGGGGTTGTTGTGTTCCAGGTGCAGAACTCTGCATTGGCCTTGTAAACCTCATGCCATTGGTCTCAGCCCATTAATCCAGCCTGTTCAGAGCCTCCCTACCCTCAAGCAGACACTTCCTCCCAGCTTAGTGTCATCCTCAAACTTACTAAGGATCACAGAATCACAGAATCACAGAATGACCAGGTTGGAAGAGACCCACTGGATCGAGTCCAACCATTCCCACCATTCCCTAAATCATGCTCCTAAGCACCTCATCTACCCTAACCTTAAACACCTCCAGGGACGGTGACTCAACCACCTGCCTTGGCAGACTGTTCCAATCCCTAACAACCCTCTCTGTGAAGAACTTCTTCCTAATCTCAAGCCTAAATCTCCCCTGGCGGAGCTTGAGGCCATTCCCTCTCGTCCTGTCCCCTGTCACTTGGGAGAAGAGGCGAGATCCCTCCTCTCCACAACCTCCCTTCAGGTAGTTGTAGAGAGTAATAAGGTCTCCCCTCAGCCTCCTCTTCTCCAGGCTGAACACCCCCAGCCCTCTCAATCCCTCCTCGTAAGATTTGTTCTCCAGCCCCTTCACCAGCTTTGTTGCCCTTCTCTGGACTCGCTCCAGAGCCTCAGCATCCTTCTTGTGGTGAGGGGCCCAGAACTGAACACAGTACTCGAGGTGCCGTCTCACCAGTGCTGAGTACAGGGGGAGAATAACCTCCCTGGACCTGCTGGTCACGCCGTTCGTGATACAAGCCAGGATGCCATTGGCCTTTTTGGCCACCTGGGCACACTGCTGGCTCATGTTCAGTTGGTTGTCAACCAACACCCCCAAGTCCTTCTCCTCCTGGCAGATTTCCAGCCAGGCTTCTCCTAGTCTGTACCTCTGCTTAGGGTTGTTGTGCCCCAAGTGCAGGACCCGGCATTTGGCCTTGTTAAACCTCATGCCGTTGGTCTCAGCCCAGCAGTCCAGCCTGTTCAGGTCCCTTTGCAGAGCCTCCCGACCCTCCAGCAGATCGACAGTTCCTCCCAGCTTGGTGTCATCTGCAAACTTGCTAAGGGAGGACTCAATGCCTTCATCCAGGTCGTTGATAAAGACATTAAACAGGACTGGACCCAGGACTGAGCCCTGGGGAACCCCACTTGTAACTGGCCTCCAGTTGGATTTAACTCCATTTACCACCACCCTCTGGGCCCGGTCATTCAACCAGTTTTTCACTCAGGAGAGTGTGCGCCCATCCAGGCCAGAGGCCGACAGTTTCCGAAGCAGAATGCTGTGAGAAACTGTATCAAAGGCTTTACTGAAGTCCAGGAAAACCACATCCACAGCCTTTCCCTTGTCCAAGAGTTTAGTCACTTGGTCATAGAAGGTGATCAGATTAGTCTGGCAAGACCTGCCTTTCATGAACCCGTGTTGATACAATCTGTCCCTTCGTCAAGGTCATTGATAATGATATTGAACAGAACTGACCCCAGTACTGAGCCCTGGGGGACACCAGTGGTCTCCATCTGAATTTAGCTCCGTTTATCACAAGCCTTTGGGCTCAGCCATCCAGCCAGATTTTTACCCAGGAGAGGGTACGCCTGTCCAGGTCAGTGGAAGCTAGTTTCTCAAGCATAGTACTGTGAGAAACAGTGTCAAAGACTTTACTGAAGTCTAAGTACACTACATCCACCGCCTTTCCCTCATCCTTTAAGTGGGTCACCTTGTCATAGAAGGCCATCAGGTTAGTTTGACAGCACCTGCCTTTTATAAATCCATGTTGACTGGGCCTGATCACCCCGTTGTCTTGCACGTGCTGTGTGATAGCACTCAAGATTACTTGATCCTATGAAACTGATTGTATGCAATTTTTGAAATGAGGACTTAATTCTATTTGTTCTATCTTTTGGCATTCCGTTGAAATATATATATACTTCACATCAGAAGAATTATCTGATCTAATTATTTTAGTTCATGCAGCCACTTGCTTCCAATTGCTTTCCTCACCTTTGAACTAGATAACTGCAACCCCTGATGTCTAATATCCACTATTCACCTACTTGATGTATATTCACCTACAGCCTTCAAGTCTCCTAGAGATGAGAAATGACCACCTAATGACTTGATTTCTGCAAAGACAAACAACTGGGAAACTTGTCATACTGAGAGTTTTATATAGGAAATGGCATTACCAGAGGCTAACACCTGCTTTCTAGTTGTGTCTGAAATATAAAAAACATCCCCCACAACCCCACTGACATATGCTTCTCCTGTGGCTGTTGTCTCTGGCTTTTGGATTATCTCCCATTTGACAATTAGCAGTGCTACAAAACAACCTTTTCTCCTCCACAGCTTTCAGAAATTTATACAGGAGTAATCAGAGCAAACCCCTTCATGTTTTAATTTCCCTTTTATGTTTTCAGAAGAGTTTCAATGATGTGTTGGAATCAGAAACTCCTTTTTTCTGATCATACATATACCTATGTAAATAAATCAGGGAGAGACAGAAGTTCAACACATGAACCATCTCTCACAGAGATTCAATTAAATCTTACTGGGTTAGGTTTTACTCTAGAAAAAAAAAACAGCCTTAGGTTTTCACAGCTGAATCACAAACATGCACATTTCATAAAACACATGCATATACTCAGTGCTTTATAATCTAATAGTGGTCTTGGGTTTAAATGATTTACATGTTACACTGAAGTCTGGATTTTTTAAGGCATTCAGGACAGGCTGGAGAAGTAAGAACGTTATCAAGAAGAAATTCACACCAAAATTCTTCTGCCTTGTACCATGCATTATTAAATATTAATAAATGTCTTAGAATGTCTCACTGCTTAATTATCTGTTTTGAAAAATAATTATTAGTAAAACAGACATTTTTAGCTTTAACTAAGTAGAAGATCTTGTGTTGTGAAGACCTCTGTGTTAAATCACCCAAGAGAATGATTTTGCCTGTAGTTCAAATGTAAGTACCTGCTCTTCCAATTATCTAATCATTTGTTTCTGCTCTACAATTACCCTTCATCACAGGGTAGAGACAGAAAAATCAGCGCACTGGGTATTTTTAAATAAAACCATACCTTTCTTTTCTTCCCTTGCAGCCTAGTTTTCTGTTTCCACACTCACCTGTTCAGGGGAATAAGGGAATTCACCAGGTCTGATGTGTGTGATAAAAAGTTAAGGCACCAAAAATTGATATGTTATGTTGGATTTGCTGTATTAAACTGGAACAGTGATCTCACTGGTCCAAAAGCTTTTCTTTCACAGAAATTGAGTTTTGATGAACTTACTTGCTTGTGTAACTCCTACCCATTCTTTTCCCGCCACCAACTCACACAGTAATTATTGTGACTCCCCAAAAACTTCAAGATTTAGGTTAAACACTGTAAATTGTTAAACGCACTTAATGCAATTGTGAAGTTTACGATGCCTACATTCTATCCAACTGTCTAACATTCTGTAAGATGCTGTATTCTTCCCTCAATTATGTTTGGGGCAAGACATTTTGTAGTTAAATATATGTTTAAAAAATATTTCTTCTGCCTTTGAGTTTCACAGATGCTCCCTCAATAGAAAGTAAGTAGATCTAATTTACTTCTTCATAGTGCATATTCTTTTCGTGACAAAATACTTTCTTAGGTTCCTCCTTTAAGTTAATAGACTGTATTTTGTTATTTGCTCTCTAGGCTAAAAAGTCTTCATCAGCATTCCTAATCTTTGAACATGTGATATCTGTCAGGCCCTTCCTTCAGGTTAGGGCAGTGAGAAATGCAGGTGATGGTTAGATTGTACAGTGGGATTATGGAAGGATAATGAGAAGCAATGAGAACAGAGGGACAAGGCACTGTGTTAACAAAGGGGAGAGTAAAAGGGAATGAAAGTGCATTAGTGAAGAAGGAAATTCGATGCAGGTAGGAAAATAATGGGAAAACTAAATCATTATCTGCTACGTCATAACAGTACCCAGAGGTATCAACTAACTGTCTGTAGGAGGTAATGATGCCACCTTGACAGCCTCTCTGCACACTCCCAAGGGCTCACAGGGCCCTGGAAATTATTTCCTGCTGGGAATGATTCTTCATTTTGCCGTTGGAGAAAGTATTGGGCAAATGGTCACAAGAAGTCACAACAGTCACAATCAAATCACTGCCAGGTGGTAAGTTAAGCACCAAGAACTGGAATTAGGGGACAGAGTGTTGGTGTGTATGGAGAGGGATATACTCTGAAGTTGATGAGGAGAGATTGCATTGCAGAAATTTCTTTATTCTGACTGAAATGGCTTTGCCTTCTTTTGTTGTGCCAGTGTTGTGAAACTACACTGTGTATCTGGACCAGAACCACTAGAAATGCCAGAAGGATATTACTTCTTGCAAAACAACCAATCCCTCTCATCTTTATGTTCAGGTTTTAGGAGAAATCAACACATTTTCATGACAAGAGGCTGGAATCAAAGGGGATAATTCCAACAGATGAAAGGCATGGACTAAGAAGTTGTTTTACAGCACAGGAATTTTCCCACATCACTTTTGATGCTAAATCATTGCTATTCTGCAGAGGGAAATTACTTGTCTCTTTTGCTGTCTTACAAATGTTAACAATTTCATCATCACTAATATTCTCCTCTACTTAACAGGCAGCAGGCATCATATTTACTAGAACTACCTGTACCTAGTGCAAACACAATGGTTGGAACAAGTACCACTGTTCCCAAACTGTTATTAGTGTAAAATCCACGTTTCCTGCTGCAGATCTGAGGACAGGTTGGTGTGCCTGAAAATTTGTCAGCTAGTTATAAAGGAAAAATTTGTCTTTCTCCAGCAATGAAGCTGGTGAAGGGGCTGGAGAACAGGCCTTATGAGGAGCGGCTGAGAGAGCTGGAGTTGTTTAGCCTGGAGAAGAGGAGGCTGAGGGGAGACCTCATTGCTCTCTAGAACTACCTGAGAGGAGGTTGTAGAGGGGAGGGTGCTGGCCTCTTCTCCCAAGTGACAGGGGACAGGATGAGAGGGAATGGCCTCAAGCTCCGCCAGGGGAGATTTAGGCTGGACATTAGGGAAAAATTTTTCACGGAAAGGGTCATTGGGCACTGGAACAGGCTGCCCAGGGAGGTGGTTGAGTCATCTTACCTGGAGGTGTTTAAAGCGTGGGTGGACGAGGTGCTGAGGGGCATGGTTTAGTGTTTAATAGGAATGGTTGGACTCGATGATCCGGTGGGTCTCTTCCAACCTGGTGATTCTATGATTCCATAATTAAAAAATAAAATGGCGGAAGGAAACACAAGCCCAAAGAAAAGTGAACAGAATACACAAATCACTATGGAGTAGATGTTGCAGGTTCCTGTTAGTCTAAGAATATAAATTTAAAGACCAATGGAAATGAGACAGATTACTTCATCCTAAACAGTGGAAGACATTTTATATTGTCTCCACACCTCCCTCAGACCAGGCTGGGGTCTTAGGATTGAAGCTATTAAATGGCACGGGAACAACTCTCCCCTAGTTTTCCCATCACAAAAGAGGCAGTGTGGGGCAGTCTAGATTAAGGGAGAAGCAGTATCACATGTTCCTGGTAGAAGTTACAGGATTTCTGAGCCAGGGCTACTTGTGTCAAATCGGCACATACTATCCCTTCCAGTGTCAGTTTTTTGAACTGTTGTTGAGCAATGTGGCCACACAGTGCCAAATTCTGTTGGCAGTATGAACAGCATAATCCACATGCACTTGAGATTCTGCAGACAGATGGATTAGACTTTCTAGTTGTTTATGCTCTGGTATGTAGCTGGTGCAGAAGGAAGAGGAGCAGAAGGATGAAAGATGTCATTTCTGGGTATTTCCTCAGAGCAAGTTCTCTCAGGAGAAGGAGACTTTCTGAACCATATGAAACTCAGAAAATATACAGACACTTCTGAAATAACTTAAGCAGCAGGATGCTTCAAAGGAGGGGAAGATTCTTCTGCAGCAATTTGTCTCTATGGAGATCTGATTCTGGACTCAGCCAGCTAGTTGATAATTAAGAGTGCCAACAGGAGATGCTAGGTAATGAAGCAGCCAAACTGCCAGTTGGAAAAGACCCCTAAGATCATCAAGCCCAACTGCCAGCCCAGCACTACCATGCCTACTAAACCAGGTCCCAAAGTCCCACATCTACACATTTTTTGAACACCTTCCAGGGATGGTGACTTCTTTTTGTTTCTCGACAGCTGAGCACAGTACCAATAGGAATGTAGAGAAGATAAAAAGCATGGCAAGATATTAGAAATATTGACAAATGGCCTTATGTGATGGGGAAAAAAAAAAAAGTACTCATTTTCTTTCCCAGATCAGAAGACGTAGCAACATACACAGTTCTTTCCTCGTCAAATCCTTTTCTTAGATGCAGGTGTCTCAGGTGACCTAAGAGAAGAAATAAAGCTCCTGGGAAAAAGAAAAGGCCTACACAAGTGCAACCGTTGCATGACATTTTTTCTTCTTAGGTAGTTAAATATCAGAGAGAGCTAAGGGCAATTCAAAGAAGGAGAGAGGAAGAAAGGGACAAGAAGGGAAGGGACTCATCCAAATACTGAGACTGGCCAGATGTGCATTTGACATTATTTCTCTAAAGAAAGAGTAAGACATTTTAGAAAGCAGGACATAATATAGAAATGCTAAAAACTGCAGAGTCTGTACAACATATTCCAGCAAAGACAAGGGGACGATGCACATATTGGTCATTCAGCCTCCATCAAGGTGGTGCTGGGTCTGCATCATCCCCCTTGAAGCCTTGGTGTCAGAGCTCATCTGGGGAATCCAAGCAGCAAACACAAACTGGCAGATACAAGGATAGAGTCAGAAAGCATTGATGAAACCATGGAGGCAAGAAGAAGCATGGCATTGTTCCATTCTTTAGGAATTCCAATGGCAAAGGGGTCATTCATGCACAGGAGAGAGAACCCTTACTGGAAGTGACGGTGGTGTTACTTTGGCTGCTTCTCAACATGTGCCATACCCTTCAACCATGACAAATTGACAGAAATACGCAGTGCCCCTTTGCTAAGCAGTGCAGCTAGGCGGGTAGCCCCCAGAAAGCCGTGCTGTGGTCCTCACCGCAAGCCAGGCAGCAGCATCCTTCAGTTTCCCTTGCTAGAAAGATGGCTTTGGAGGGAAAATGTGCTTCTTTTTTATTTTTGGGGTTGTTTTTTTTCCTTCTCTCAGTTGTATCAGATAAAATACAAGCTTTTTTTTTAAGAAATGCCAGTTTCTCAGTGTCTACAGCTACTTGGAACAACCTTTGGAGTATTTTGAGATTCAGAAAATATCAGCCAGTGCTAAGATGGCCAGCTGACATCAACAGAAAAGTAGGGCCTGGCATGTTTATGTGGCAGGCAAGGGGTCGAAGAGCTCAAAATTGTGAGTCTTGTGACCTTTCTGGGGTGTCTACTCAGCCTTGCACAAATAGAGCTTCAACAAGTGCAAAATGAAAACTGCTAACAATGGAGTAGTATGCATCTCCTTACATACCCTTTCTCTCAAGGGCAAGCGCGTGCTTACTGTCTGGGGGCATCTCTGTGCACCTAGGAAAAATGTCCTATACTCAGCATAGCGTTCCGACTTTTAAAAGGTGGACAACAGTGTCTGCTGTACACCTGGGCCTCTTCTTCTTCCTGACAGTTTAGATTTTCTCAGTTTTCTGTCCCTGAGAACTGTTCTTCGAACTTGCTCTGCTTCCAGTCTGGTTGCACGTCACTCTTCTCTTTGCATGATGGTTTTCTCTTTCTGTTTCCTTGTGAAGAGCCTGACAACTTTTACATTCAATTGCATTTCTAGTCAGGTAAATCCATAATAAACTGGAACCAATTCTGTTCTTCATCAAAGCTAGCTCATTTTACCTTCTCTCCTTGGATGAGCTTTTCAAGCATTTGCTTTCCATTGGCACTGCCTGTGCTCGGTGCATGTTTCTACAAAATGAGAACAACAATCCTGTAAAGTGCTTGAAGGTCAAGAAAAGAGCTGACTTTTAACATATGCAGGGTTATTATGACCATCTTCTGAAAAGATAGTTTAAATCAAAGGAGTTGCCATGAAAATGAAAGAAGAAAACGACTGGATATATCCATTACATGCATGATCAACAGAATGGAAACTTTCATACACAGAATGGAAAATTATCATCTGTATCCTGAACAGCTACTTCCAATTTGAAAGCACACTGCAAAGATGATGGATTGATTTCCCACTTCAGATTACATCAGTAACAATTTTATTTATTAGGTAGAGGCCTTGGGATGCTATCTTGACCCCTAATAATTAGTAATAATGCTAAATGTTTAGCACTCAGATATTGGCTATTCATTTCACAGAAATCACAGCACTTCACCTTATTGGGTGTGCCATGAAGTGGCTTCACGTTAAACTCACTTGCTCTTTCTTCCCTCTCCTGTCACGCGGTACTGCAGTCCTTGGGAGTTTAGGCAGAATCAACTCATCATTGATCACAGAATCATAGAATCATAGATCCTTCAAAACTCATATCCATAAATAAGTACTCCAGAATCTTTGTTTTTGACAAGGGAGGAAGCCTTTGCTATTTGTTCAGAGTAACTCATCGTATCATACCAAAGCTGACCTAGGTTTTGTCTCATCTGGGATGACCGATGTGTTAAATATTTATAAGCCACTGCTCATAATGAGTCCTCTTTTCTCCATACTTGAATGGTTTCCCTTTTTTATTTCAGTGAAACTGTGCAGCAATCACTTGCTCTGTTTCTAGGTGCAATGTACCCAGAGGATCTGAACTTCAGTAAATAAAGGCAGCTCTGGGGAAGCTGGTGGAGCTCTGCTGATTGACCCACACTTAATGACGCAGTATCCTATATCGACACCAGCATCTTGCTTGAGAACTTCCTTATAGGAGTTTGGTTTAAGCTTTAGATTTTTTTGGAAAGACTTGCTAATGACTGTTAAAAGACAGAGCCATGAACAGGGTATCGAACAGAAGTACTTATCTATTAAATGTTTTCTTCTACTAGTGCATCTCATTAGCTCTTTAAAAAAAAATCATCACATCTCAAAAAGACTTCTGAGACACACACCAAGGTGTGGGCCACCATTATTGGTATTTGCTAAATAATTTCTTCCTAAACTGCCTCAGGGATTTACTGACTGATAAGCTCATTTTTATATGTAATTGTAAAGCTGCTGCTGTGCAGCTGCTGTTTATCTTGCTGCCTCATGAAGTAAGGTGCTTTGGTTTGGGCAATGCCAGCGAACTTCAAAAAGTAAACAAAAATTTGAACCAGGCACCAAACTATATACTGACATGGTCACAGTACTGATATTCAGGAGCACAATCTTTGTATAAATGAGTATGAATTAATAATTACAAATTCTGGAATGTTTATTGCTTCCTCTTGAGGACACCATCAAAATTTCGATGGAACACATATTTGTTTATGCTGCTACATTTTTACATTGACCAAATGCCTGAGTTTCACAAGAACTGTGGTTTTTCCTTACAGAGTCAAGTTCTTGGATTTTGACATCACCTCTTGGCTTTTGCTGTCAGAGAAGGGAAGAGGTGTGACTGAGCGCCAGCATTCCCATATGAGCTTTCATCTACCCGTCACCATTTGGTGGCACATGGTGGCACAGCCTGTGGAGGTGGCTCAGAGTGTTATATGCATCCAACACAGAGGGTCTTTCCCTGGAGGAGTCCACATTTGTACTGGGAGCATCATACCACAACTGTTGCAGCTGTTCAACAACTTGTATGTACCAGTGCTCACGACCAGTGCTCTCAGCTGCATGTCACTTCTGCTTTCCTAGGACATGTCTGGAGGCAACTTCTGAAATGTCCTTTTGTCAGAAAACCTCCTTACATTGGAAGATATTTGAATATCAGGAAGATAATATTATTTTGTTATTGAGCATTGCTAATTTTGCTGATCATTCACGTTTTGGCCTCCATTTTCAAAGGCCGATTCAGTGACAGGTTTTTGTTGACTGGGATTGAGGAGCAGGACCAGTAAGAGCTATTTGAATGGTCCCCAGAGATTTTCAGAGTGTTCTTTACTGCAATGTGCTTTGGCCAAAACTGATGCAATCGGGAAAGTTCCCAGGTCCTATCAAACCCTGCAAGAACTGTGGAAATTGAGCACTTACAGGACTAGGTTGTATGACATAGTCCTTACTGAGCAGGTCATCTTCTGTAGTCTCCAAATCTCCGAGTCCCTCCTCAGCCCATGGAGAGGAGCAGAAGCAGCTTTTTTTCTTTTTTTTTTTTTTTTCCAATTCTTAAATGTTGGAGGGCAGTTATTCTTATCTTTCCTTGCTGTGTAAGCTCACTGAGTATTTACCTCTAACCTACAATAAAAAAAATCCTGCAATAGTGGTTGGTACCCCAAAGAAATTATGAGGACCCCATTTGTCATAAATGTCGCTGTTTTCTCTGTTTGCTGATCCTTCCAAGAACCTAGGACAGGACGTGACTCTTCAGTTTAATTTTATCTGTTTATTAAAAATAAATACTTGCAGGTCATCCATTGGATCTGCTTTGGGAGGTGATTTGGACTACAGTGAGATTTCTGTCTGTGGATTTATGCACAATTTCTTACACATCAGCCTGGTTGCACACCAGAACTACTGTGGCTTACGGAGTAAGATTTATATCTATTTTTCTCTAAGGTATTTGCAATTGCAAAGCAGTTGAATGGAAGTAGTCTACTGTGAACACTAAAGCCAGGCAAGTGTACCTTGTGCACATCAGAAGATTTTGCACCCTACAGTCTGGTCATTAGTAGATGGTGTTGTCAAAGAGCTAGTTATTGGCTGGTATGTATCAGCTCAGGGCCCTGTACACCAGTACATCTCATATATCCTATATTTTTATAATACTAGCAATTGTCATTTCTGTAGATGGTGCTTGGAGCACTCATAGCTTATTGTATCCCACACAAGTGTTAATGAAATTTCTTCCTTCCTATGTGAACTATATTGCTTTTTCTGGGGAGAGAAAAAAAGAAAACCTGAAAAAAAACCCAGAAACTATTACATGCAGAAACAATTATGTCAATTGGCCACCACAGGAACAGCCAGTGCAAACCTCCGTCCTTTGAACCGCAAAAGGTATTTTGTTTACTGACATGGACAAGATACTAAATGAGGAATGCAGGGGGGATCCAGACTAGACATTGGCAGTGTGCTACATTGCTGTTAGTAGGGAGCAGAAAAATTATGAGGGTGAGAAATCCTGGCTTTCTGGAAGGGAACTGAGCAGAGTGCAGAGCCAGGACCACAGAAAGATGATTAGGAACATGTCTGATGTCTGATGTAATACTTCTGAAAGGTACCTCAGTTATTACGTAGGATTTGAGTCACCCATATCAGAGATTCCCAACCTGTTCCCAACCCTACTGCAAGCGGCAGCTCATCACTCTGCATTTTTTGGCCCATAAAGTGAGGCAATGATACCTGACTATCTTCTAGTGTTTGGAGACAGCATCTTAATACAAAGTTCTGTGAAGAACTTTTCAATAAATAATAAGCAGTAAAGGGA
This sequence comes from Clamator glandarius, assembly GCA_033459285.1. Lineage (NCBI taxonomy): Eukaryota > Metazoa > Chordata > Aves > Cuculiformes > Cuculidae > Clamator > Clamator glandarius. The sequence continues at coordinate 603,435 of JAUNZM010000411.1, forward strand.
TAGAAAATGTGAAGTTATCAATCAGTTTGATCTTAGACAAATACATTTCCCTTGAAGAGAAAGAAAAATCCCTTTTTAAATATGCTGTCTGAATGGGATTCCAGAGGGCTGTGTAAGGCGAAGGTTAACCTTCCTGTGTCGTAATAATGTACTGCAAATTTGCACAAATGAATAACTTCCTATATTCATAACACAGAAGGACAATAAAGAGTTTTGCATCATTGGATCCAACCAGTTTCACAAGCCATCACATTTCATGCAGTCCACCCATGTATGAAGACACCTTGTTTGACTAAAGCATACCTTTCAGAATAGTTAATAAGGCTGAAATTGAAACCATCAAAAAGTGAAGGATCTTGCTTCTCTCTTGGTTATCCATTTTAATGGGAAATCATCCTTATTTTAAACAAGTGTGTATAATTTCTCATTGAAATATATATAGCTTCAGTTAACAAATATATCTATAAGCACTTCCAAATATACCTTTCTCTACTAGATTTAAAAATTCTTGAGTATCGCAATTTTTCTACATGTAAAGATCCTTAGGCATATAAAATGGTCTGATCCCTCAAGTTTCTGACTGCATAACATTTTCTCTGGTCCTCAAAGGCTTCCTGACAAAAAATGTGATCCAGACAGAGGTGTTTGGTCAAGAAAGAAGAGTCTTCCCCTCTGATGGTCTGTGCATGCTATTAGCAGGGCCCTCAAATCACGCAAAAATATTTCTGGAGTTGGCATTGTCTAACTTTGCAACCTGTAGTGGTTTTTTTTTAAGACATTCAGAGCTGAAGCCTTACTTAGAGACCACAAAATGTAGCTTGGTAATTGTGCTCAAACTGATAGTCACTCCATTTTGATGGTCAAAGAAAATTATTATAACATTATTGGTTAACCCCACTCCAAATTTTAATAACAGTAAAATCATGTGCTCCCTCAAATTACCACAAAAAAATAACACAAAAAAATAACACTGTACTTTCCTCTGATGAAGATGAAGGATATTTCAAGGCAGGAAAGAGAGGACCTTGATGACCAGTTAGATATTTACAGTGTCATCATCTACACCTGACCTTGCTAGATCTGGATGTATATACCTACTGAATGCATTCCTGAAACCTGCCTATGGTGACCCAGGAGGTGTGATGGTAGATGTCCACTGGCAGCACAATGACTTGGAGTTTACGAATGTGGAGGATAATCAGTCTCTTCTGTGATTCGATGGGACAGAAAATATTTTAATCTGTTTAGCCTTTAAATAAACTACACAAAAACCATTAATGATTTCACAACAAATTCCAGGAAGTTGTGCCTTGAGAATGTTTTTTTTCTATATATGACCATGCAAACAAAATCTCAGCAAAAAAAGAAGAATTAATCTCAGCAGCCAGGATAGAGCAATTGGTTAATTTCTTTAGCCAAGACATGGTTTTGAAAAAGTTTTCTTTTATATCTACTAACATTGGGAGAAAATCTTCATACAACAAAACCTGGTACATTGACCTTTGATACAAGTTGGGAAGAGAGGAAGCCATGACTCATCCACAGCTAGTACTTTGATGTCATCTCATGTAAAGCTACTCAATTCAAAATCTCTTGCAACATCTGTTGCTTTTGATCTAGTTGCTTTCTTTGCTGTCATTAGCACTTTATTATATGTGGAAAGTTTATCCACTAATAAGATCCCTTGTTGTTAGATAGGTGTTCATTTCCCTTTGTCATCATGTATGATGTGTAATACTTCTTCAAATTCAACCCCTGTTTCTTTGTTGCATTCATTTCTTGGCTGAATTTTGTATTTTATGGGCTCCCACGTAGCATCAGGATACAGCTCATCCTAACTGCACTGTTAGTCATCATTACCATTCTTTACAAAGAGATTACTTCAAACAAGCCTTGATATATATGACTTTTTGTTTCAAATTGTGCCCTAACTTATCCACCCTGTATATTTTTGCACTGCTCTTGTTGTCCTTTTTGTTTCTGAAAGGATAACAATAACAAAACTTATGAAAATGAACATCTTCATTCATTATCTTTCATCTGACAATGACAAGGTTCTCAACACCCATCTTCTTTGCTGCAGCATTTTACACATACATGCCTATATACCCAATGCTTCACCACTCCTCTGTCCTTATAAATACTTGTTGTATTTTTGTCTGAAAATATATTCTGCTGTACATGGTTCTCAGACATTTTCTAGAAGTTTCTTGTCTACCAGAGCCCTTGCTATCTTACTTTCTTGAAACAGTAGTGATCAGAAGTTGTATCACTCTAAAGCTGTGATATTTTGATAGTCATCAAGTACTGTATCAGGGAAAACTGTGATACCGGATCTCTTGAAGTTGGCGAAGTACGTATTTTTTTCTTTCCCTTAGAAAAGTTCCCATTGGCTCCTCCTTCTTTAGGGCTTTGTATTTATAATGAGAGTTGCCTGTTTATAGTGAAATGCTTATCATTCCTCCTCCAGATTGTCATCAGCATTGAAATAAACAACTGTAGAAACAAATGTATAAGCAGAACAAGAAATTGTCACAAAAATTGTCGCATTCTTACTACCACAGAAAAAAGTCTCCATCAAACCACATAAACAGATACTTGACTAAGATTTTTCCAGGTACAGATTCTCCTCTGATCCAGCACTTACCACATCTGCAATGAGCAGAGTACCGAGACAGCCTTTTATGGGCCATGCAGAGCTGCAGAATGTGACTTGGAGATGCAAAGGTGCTATTGGGCTTTCAGCAGTAGCAGAAGAAGGACTGAGGAAGGATGCTGGTGATGACCACTGTGCTGACTGCAATGCATAAGTGTGTCTGGGACAGCACAGCCCTTCAGACCCAGGTCAGGCCTGCTTTGATTTTGAACCCTGCCAAACTGCAAATAAAAGTAGTGAAAAGGGAAATATCTCCTATCAGCACACGTTATCACATTAACTCAGTTCTGAGAACAAGACTGAAATTAGGACAACCTTTCCAGGGGCCATGACTGTAACTAAACTGTAGCACTTCAGCCACATATTGTATTTGTTTAGGAAAAAAGACTATTCCCAGTGAAGATTTTTTTCATTGCTGATGCCACAATGAAAATACACTTAGCAAAAATCTTCTGCATACTAATGAAGCAATCATTCATTTTTACCACCTCTAAACTTAATTGTGGCCATAAATCTTCTGAACTAGCCTCTCAAAATATCAGGGAACGAGTGTTTTATTTGGTCTGCTCTCCATGAAACAGCAATATTGTCATCTTCCAGTGGTGTGCAAGTCTATCAATCATTTCTTAATGAAGGAAGAAGAGAGGGTCATACTGTGATCAAGTCATTTATGTCTTCTGCTCATGAAGGCAAGGAAACAATCATATCAGAGGACTTCCCTCTTCAGTCATTGCACCTCACAAAGTCTAATTTGTGTTTGAGTGGAGCTTCTCAGGGAATTATTTCATGGCCATTTTCTTTTCCTGGGGAATGGCCAATATGAATGAGCTCTCTGAGCACCTCCTTGACCCTAGGGGCTCTTATCCTGCCAAACCTGTGTACTTGCAGCTGCTCAGCACCACGTCTTCCCATCCTCTTACTTCTGGCTTCTGTGTCTGCCAATTTTTTCTCTAGCTTGGGTTTGTAGAATAATCCGCTTAAAGATATTTTATTCTTTATTAATTAAACTACAAAAGAGAGTTCAGCCTAGATCATTGGCCCTATGAGTTTATATTGACACATCTGTAGGAGATTTGATTTGCATTAGTTTGGAGGCAATAGAAGTGGAAAAAGGTGTTGCTTAGGTCCACCCCCTTCCCATGCCTACTGTTTCATGAAACCACAAGCTATGTAATGAGCCAGCAATTTCCATTTACTCTTTTCTTTTGTTTCCTTGTACCTTTGTTGTAAAGTCTTTTGTTCATTGTATTTATGAGATGACTGAAGTTAGTCAAAGTTGCACTGTTTCAAACAAGAAATGAAGCCTTATTGTCCTGAAATAAATGTTTTCATTTCAAAGCAGATTCTATTGGCCTCAATTCAATGAAAAAAAATTCAAATAAAATAACCTCTGCAGCTGATAACTTTTTGCTTTACAAAGATCTCTCAACTCCTTACAAAGGCAATTGTCAATTGTGAAAAGTAATCAACAAATCTTTAGGATAAGTGCAGAAAATCCTGTGATGATTAAAGACAAATTCCCCAAGGATTAAGCAAATTAAGGAAGTATAGTCTGTTCAAGATCTGTCTTTACAAGACTATTATTTTGATCGGATATGGCACTGATTCTTACAAACAAAATGATTGTATTTATTCTTTTTGCCTCGTTGAAAAGGAACCTTTCAAATTGTATTTATTCAATAAAGCAAAACAAAAGTGATACCCATGTCCTGTCATCCCGTTTGGTTAATATGTAAATTATATGTATATAAGTGTGCGTGTGTACAACATGCTTCTGTTTTTTCTAACTGTATATATGATTAATGAAATAATTTAATTCCACTGTTTATATTAGGGTACAGTAAATAATTTATAACAAGGAACTTTGGAAAATTCTTTCTATTCAGGAGTTCCCTTTGAACAAAGCCCAATTCTTTCTGGTCTAATTACCATTTGCAATTATTTGCTCATTAATTCATGAAATAATTGCAAGTTCATGGAGCCTCTTTCAGTTCTGAGCTATGATGGTTGGTAGCATGATCATTCTGTATGTTTCTATCCTTGATGGCAGAGGCAATTGAACAAAACTTTTCATTCAGCATAAGTGCTCTTATAAATTGGGATGGATTTCTGTTTGTGATTTAGTAACTTTCATTGATGGAAGCAAATTGACTGCAACTCCTTTAATCAGATGTTTGGTGCAACCTGAAACTTTTGATGACTAAATTCTTGTATTCTATAATCGGTCTGGAACAAATTGTGCCATTAATCATCCTCAATGTAAACTCTTTGCTGCAAGATTGCTGAAAGACAAATCGATGTTTTAAAAATCAAAGGAATATTTGGAAGGGCTGTTTTAGTCTGCTGTTGATGACAGCTAGGTAAAAATGTTCTAATTTGCTCAAGAATATGCACCTGTGTACAAGTATGTAGAAAAATCACAGGGGAAAAAACCTAACACTTCTGAAATAAATTGAATAGTCTCTGAGAGAAATCCTCCTCTGTGTGTGTGAGAGAGATCCTTCTTCTGTTATTTTAAATTTCAAGGATTTTAATGAGCAAAACTAGTTGAATTGGACAGAACAAAAGGCAAAATTTAGTTCAATTCTACCTGAGACAACAATTTAGATACATTCACTCAGACAACCAAAGGTTTTTTTAATTTTTGTTTCAGTTTCCTTGGTCTTGTGTTTTTTCCTCAGTGCTCTCAATATGCCAAGCTACAAGTTCTTACTAATACTACCACTGCAAAGATATCCCAGTTTATTGGAAGATAAGACAATAAATAAGCCGCTTTAACAGTTACATTGTTCAGATGCAATTTGGCCAAGTTAAAAATGGTGTCACATGGAGAAATGAGTCCCACTGGAGAGGAGCGACTGCATCTCATAGTAGGAGTGCTGATATAAACACTCAAAAGTATAAACATGTTGGGATGTCTGAGCACTTACAGCTGCAGAAGTGTTAAATGGTGGATGCCAAAATGCCTAACTTCTGGCAAGTACCTGATCACTTTCAAAAGACAAAGTCACTTTTTAGTTTTTTCAATCTAACATGAGGCAAAAATTCTGCCAAGTGGTTGTTCACTGTTGTTGTGGCGTTTTGAGCAATCTGGGAGCTAAAATGGCTCTTCAGAGGCTGAGACTGAACCTACACTGAAATGCAGGAAGGAGACCAGCATCTGCACTTCTACCAAAGGGAAAGAGGGGCATCAAAAACCTCACCTGCCAGATTTCTGTTTGGCAGACCAAGAAGAGACCATGTTTAACAGCCAAAAAAAGACTAGATCAAGAAACCCTGCATGCTGATGAGAGAATCTGCTAGATATTGTCAAATATCTAGTGAGGCTGCTGCTGTACTACATCCCTGGGTCCATCTGGCACATGTTCCCAGTTAGCATACACATAAAATGTAGACATACACTTACACAGATCAGCAGAAACAGAAAACACACATCACTCACACAAACATGAATGGCACAGATGGCCCAGTCCTCCTCTTCTGCTGATGGGGATCAAAGTCCACCACTGGAGTATCTACTCATGTATATACACACAAAGTAAGGATGTCTCCAGATCATCGCTTGGACCTTTGAACCTCTCTCAGTGAGCCTGACACCACAGTGGGCAATTACCTCTGAGTCAGGCAGAGTGGAACATCTCCTAGGACCATGTCCTGAGGGTTTTTCAGGTCCAGAGGCTGCTCAGCCCAGCAGCAGCCAGGGTTGATGCTACTTTGGCACAGCTGTGTTAGGGGGATCCCACTGCTGTTGCACCCCTGCCTCTTTGCATTTACAGCTGTCAACTCTTAACCACAATACCTTACATGATACCACTGACCCATTATCTATATACCAAAGGGGGTAGATGACAGTAAAAGTGACAGTCATGGCCTTCTCTGTTACATTTCCATGCCTCAGTTTATGTATTTTTCAATAACCTTTAAAACTGATTCACATTTACAGAGAATGAGCTAAGTGTGACTTCTTTGTTCATCAATAGCTGCTTTAGTGCCACTGTGAACAGAGTTGTCCCACACTGATAGGGTAGAGTTGATGGAATTTAAATTCACAACTAGCAGTTACTTTCTTGTTCAGGTTCTTTGATTATTGTCTTTTTTCTTATTAATAATAAAAAGCCTTGCTCACTAGTACTTGATGCAAGAATGAACAAAAGGAAAATAGCTTAGAGAGTCATCTTAAAAAAACCCAAAGAGATAGCTATGGCAAGGATCACAAATAGTGAAAAGAATGCATAGCAAATATTTATTACAGTTACTTCTCTTTTTTAGTAAAAGCTTCTGTCTGGAACTTTCAGAGGAAACTCAAGGATTCTAGCTAAGATTTTTACACTACTGAGCAGAGGTGGACCTCGAACATCTGTATTTCACCTAACATTGTAAACATGTTTTCCAGGATTGGATTCCCAGACATTCAGGAAGCCCACTCACAGCTGCCTGGTGGCGACTATGTGCAGGCTCTAGGATCAAACCAAGCACCTGGAATTTCTGTTAATTTCCTTAGCCATTTTCCTGCAAAATGTGTGCTCCTGATCAATGCTGTGTTATAACATAATGATCTTCCTGACCAGTCCGCTTTTAGGATTTCTTTTTCTGTCTTATTCAATTCAACAAGGTCTTGCTCCAAAAAGATTATGAAACTGCATAAAAGGGAGTCTGCACGACAGCATCACAGATTGTGATTGAGCCTTTTCTGTAGATTTCTGTTTGTACTTCTGAGCAGCAGCATCTTTAATTGAGGGCTGGGTATGGCCTTTCATATTGCCATTCAGCAAACACTTCCAGGAAAAGCAGAAATGAGCAGAATAAATACAATGTCAGGGAAAAACCAACATTTTTGTTGAATGCTTAGTTACTACTTTGTAAATGAGAACCCTGTGTTTTAAAATTAACTGATTAAGTGTACTTCATCATCTTCTGACTCTTGCAATACAAATTTACAGAGAAGTTCAGTGTGTTGGGGAACATCAAGTGTAAGCTTAAGGCCTCAGGATTCTTTATTTTGGTGAATAGCTCTGGTGAAAGTATGTTCCCACTTGGGATTTGCTTGAGCTGAACACATATTTCAATAAATCTTTAATTTCCTGCTATGTATGTGTGGCAGCTGACCAGTCTTAAAGAATGCCAGAGGGAAAAATCCTGACATCAAGTTGAGTGCAAGTGTTGATCTGCTTGAGGGAAGGAAGGCTTTACAGAAGGATCTGAACAGGTTGCATTAAGGAGCTGAGGTCAACAGTATGGGGCTCAACAAGGTTCAGTGCTGGGTCCTGCACCTGGGTCATAACAACATCATACAGTGCTACAGGCTTAGAGAAGAGTGGCTGAAAACTGCCCAGCAGAAAAGGACCTGGGGGTGTTGGTTGACAGCTGGATGAATACCAGCCAGCAGTGTGCCCAGGTGGCCAAGAAGGCCAACAGCATCTTGACCTGTATCAGAAACAGCATGTCCAGCAGGACCAGGGAATTGACCGTCCCTCTCTACTTGACACTGGTGAGGCCACACCTTGAATATTGTGATCAGCTTTGGGCCACTCACTACAAAGTTGGAAAGTATCTTAAGAAGGGCAACAAAGCTAGTGAAGGGTCTGGAGAACAAGTGTTATGAGGAGCAGGAGAGCAGCTGAGGGCTGTTTAGCCCTAAGAACGGGAGGCTGAGGGGAGACTGTCACTCTCTACAGCTACTTGAAAGGAGATTGTAGCAAGGTGGGTTTTGGTCTCCTTTCTCAAATAACAAGTGATAGGGCAAGAGGAAATGGCATCAAGCTGCACGAGGTTTAGATCAGACATTTCTTCACTGAAAGAGATATCAAACACTGCAACAGGACATCCAGGGAAGTGGTTGACTCACCATCCCTGGAGGCATTTAAAAGATGCATAGATGTAGTGCTTAGGGACATGGTTTAGTGGTGGGCTTGGCAGTCTTGGGTTTACAGTTAGACTGTAAAGGTCTTCTGGATCCTAAAGGTCTTTTTTCACCTTAAATGGTCCTATGATTCTATGAAATCTTCTCCGATGTCCTGCAAATGTGCTGAGAAATATCTTTATGCCTCGTCCACTGATAGGGGCCCCAGGTGCTAGGTGAACACCAGCTACTTGATTTGCTCTTTTTCTGGAAGCACTGAAATTCATACTTTCTGACAGTGTATTGAAACAGAGGAAGCATTTTATAAAACCCAGAATTGGAAATTGTATTATAATCACTGAGATGTTAAAAAGTCAGGTTTTCAATCCAGGAGATTTACAAGGTTTTACAAGACTTTCACTGAGTCTTTGTGCTCCTGGAGAAAAGCTTTTAAAATCAGCCAGGGATGTATAATTTCTGTGTATATATGTGTATATTTATGCACATATGTATGTGTGGGTTTCGGTTCTGTCCGTGTCTTCAGTTATTCAGTGGAACAGTGGGTAAGATCCATCTCAGTCTTCTTTTGCAGCAGTTCCAATCAAATGGAACACAGAATAGCTGTGGCATTAAGCTACTGTCTATAAGAACATTTGCCAACATAGTACAGAACTTAAGCAAAATCTTTTTGATGGATTCCTTAGTGTGTTCTGAAGTGTTTCTTTTTTCTCTTCTTCCCCACTCCTTAGAAGTTACAGACTCACAATCCTTTGTCTTAAAGTGCTGATACTGCACCTTCCTTCTCCCTGCATCTTTCTGTTCTTTGTAACCAGCTGAGTTGTACATCAGCAAAGAGGAAATAAATTCACAAACACTAGAGTTGACAAAAGGCAGGTGATTCTTGCTGCTCAGAAATCAAAAAGTGTTTCTGTTACTAAGAGACATTTTGGATACTGCTTAGTTGCTTCTGAAAAATATGTTGCTGCTGATACTGAATGCTTTGATAAAGAGAAGTTACTCTGCTGAGTGCACTGCTGGTCTGTTTCACTGATTCATTGGCCCTACTGAAACATTGCTCTTCACTTCTCCACAAGATCTTCTTCTTAATTTTCTGTATTAATAATCCTCTGAGCATCCTGATACACATCCTTAAATAGTTCACAGAGAAACAGTTCCTCACTGGGAACTGATTTTCCTTTTTTTTGGTATCTGGCAGACACTCAATCTGAAACAAATGAATGCTCACTACCAAAAAGCAAAAGACCTCTTGATGACAAAAGAAAAAGTGCTACTCTCTGTCTTTATTTTATCCTTTAATTCGTCCCCAGAATGAACATCTGGGCATCTTTCTGAGTGATGTGCAGCTGCCTGTGGAGGGCCTAAAAATACAGCATAAACTACCTCACTTAAAACAAATCCTTCAGCTATACTTTCTTGGTTTTTCATTCACTTCCATTTCAGAAAAAATATATCTTTGAACTGAAATCTTATTTTCTCATATCTGCATTCCATAAAAGCTGAATATCTTATGTGAAATGATAGAAAGAACCAGGGCACTAAATTATTCAGAGGCTTGCTGAGAAGATATGGGACTTATCATAATGAAGGTTAAATCCCTGTCCAGGTTGCTACTTCCTGAAAATTGCTTCTGTCTGTTTCACTAGCTGCAGTGAGGTATGTTGATGTTCTCCTTGTAAAGCCTTTGTCATCAATCCTTTATCACATGATGTCTACGCTATGAAACATATATAGATTCTGGTGATACTTTCTGCAGTCTAAAATGAAATAGTTTGGGCACTGGCAATTTGTCGGGCACAGGAATGGTGTCTTCCCAGAGAGACTGGTGGTCTGGATTCACAAAGCTCCTTGGTCTGTCATGGGAGGAAAATGCTTGGTGGCATTTGCTAGCAATTCTTCCAGCTTGTGAGCTTATCTAGGGAAAGATCTTATTTTTTTCCTTGTAGCTCCATTGGACATAGAAGCATTCCTGCTTTTTTTAAATGCAGAGTTTTGTGGAAACCATGGCTGCTGGCTGGACCTAGCAGGATAGATCCTTTGGAAGGGTTTCAGGGCTCAAGGTCTATGCCTACACTACCAAGCTGAAGAGAGCCAGGGAGGAAATTTGTGGTCTTGAGGCCAAGGGACATGAATTGGCTCTTGACCACATGGCTTAGAACTCACCACAGAGCAGAGCCATGCTGGCTGTATCTGTACTATATTGTGTTTGACCTTGAGGCTTTTCTAGGTTCCATGTAATGCCCTGTGTTTTTAATACATGGATATACTATTTTTCCAGTTGTGACTACCTTACATTGGTATTGCAGCTCACTAAAATACTCTTTCTATAGCCTGAAACAGAGGGCAGGCATTGTGTACCCTGGCATAGGGCAGAAGAGCATATAGGACTCCTTGAGAGTCTGTAGGTTGTTGGGACAGTGTTAAAGGACTGTGTGGGGCACATGGAGTCAACCCTGGTGCAGCCTCAACCGTGACATCTTTGCAGAGTTGGAAATATACCTGGAAATACACCCCTAATTTTGCCCAAGACAGAACTGAGTGAAGCGACCCAAAGCCCAGCAGGAAATTAACTATTAATTAAGCAGAGTGGCTGAGTGAGGTATACTCTTCATTAACAGTGTTAAAGTAATTACTGTCTCTAGATTTTCAGGTATCTTATGAGCTCCTGGTGATCTGCAGAGCTTATAGAGGAGTTGCTCAGCCTGCAGGGAGGCAGCCACTATCACATGAGGAACACAGCGGAAAAATTCCTTTTGCCTACTTCCTTCTGTGTGATTTATGTCAGGAGATACTGACTCAGTGACCAAGCATATGCCTTTTGGCTCACAGGATTCTTTTCCTCTTGATATCTAAGAGGTTTGTTGCCCAGTGACATATTGTGTGATGTCTCACAACACAACAGCTTCTTCCAGTTCCAGTAACAACCCTTTAGTGCTTCAGCCCACCATGGAAAGGATTAACCTACCTGCACGTGTTTGATGAAAGAATGAAGTCAAGATTTGTTTTAGCTCTGCCCTCCTTTGCCTTCAGGAGAGCCAAATCCTTCAGACATAGCTGCCTAAACCAAGTTGCTAAACCCATTCTGTGTCAGCAAAACAAAAAGTGCCAGACTTGCAGATGTTCTGGGTATGAAGAAGTATGGCCAGCAGGTTGGGGGAGGTGATTCTGCCTCTCTATTCCTCATCTGGAGTCCTCCTCTGGAGTATTGTGTCCAGTTCTGGAATCCTCAACATAAGAAAGATATGGAACTGTTGCAATGGGTCCAGAGGAGAGTTGCAAGGATGATCCAAGGACTGGAGCACCTTCCATAGGAGGACAGGCTGAGAGACTTGGGGTTGTTCAGCTTAGAGAAGAGAAGGCTCTGTGGAGACATTATGGTGACCTTCCAGTATCTGAAGGGGCTACAAGAAAGCTGAGGAGGGACTTCTTACAAGGGCATAGAGTGATAGGACTAAAGGCAATGGGTATAAACTGGAAAGGGGCAAATTTAGACTAGACATAAGGAGGAATTTCTTCACGACGAGGTTGGTGAGGCACTGGCACAGATTGCCCAGGGAGGTTGTGGCTGCCCCATCCCTGGAGATGTTCAAGGTCAGGTTGGATGGGGCCTTGGGCAGCCTGACATAGTGGGGTGTCCCTGCCCATGGCAGTGGTGTTGGAACTAGATGATCTTAAAGGTCCCTTCCAACCCAAACTGTTCTATGATTCTGTCATTCTGTGATTCTATGATTTTAAAATGAACTGCAGTGAAGGCAAGATAAGCAGGACATGAAAAATTTAAACTCTGCTTGTGTTATGAGTTTGTCAGCCTTACAATAAGTAAGGCTGCCATTATGAGTAAAGATAGAACTGGGATGAAAATTGGAGATATTTTAATCAAATGATGCACATCAGCCACAAACTAGGAAGAATAAATCTAGTTTATTTAGCACACCTCTCACCACAGTTTTCTGACAAAGCTTTTGTTCTTAATGCTGTATTACTGTACCAGCATTCACCTTCTGCATGGTTCACAGAGTAGGTTTTTAGTAGTTGCTATGGCTTGTACTTTTAAAAGGGCTTATTTTTCAGGTTCTTTCAAAGGAGAAAAGATCATTTTAAGGACAAAACCTGTGAGATGAGAATGTCAGTTTTAATGCACAGAAATATTTGGATATTTTGCATGCAGCCCATTGCAGCAATAGCTGCTGCAGGCCAGTAGAACTGGACACTGGGAACCTGGAGACCTCAGCTCTTTAGGGCTACTTAGATGGTAATATAAGTACCAATTCTGAGCTACTCCCTCTCAGGAGGAATGTAAAGAAAATGCAAGCAACATTTAAGGTGAAACAGAATCCTGAAGAAGATATAGGATCTTTAATTGCCATTGATGATTATGCTAAGAGAACTTGTAATAGAATTGAATAAAGGAAAGGGAAAAAAACCTGTGACTAAATATCTTGAGGAGCTTTTTTAAAGTCATATTTTTTGAGTGAATGATTATCCTTATATTTACTTCAAACCGGAGCTTCAGGTATTTTATTATTCATAAATTCATTGCAGTGCTTTTCACAGGAGGATTATTTTTATAAGACCCTTGGCTCAAACTGTAACAGACAATGGGCAGCCTCATGACAAGTCTGCATCTTGCATGTAAAATTCCACTAGCAAAAGGTCAGGTCTAGTAAACTCCTCCAGAATAAGTTAGGGGGAAAAAAGGCTCTGTCTATTATTCCATCAATTCTCAGCTGGGATACTAACCAGACTTACTAAAGATGCTACTGGAGTAGAGCAGAACTGCATGTACCCTACATGCAATTTTAACATACTGCGTGCAACTGTATTTTAGCTAATATAACGCCTTGTGCTATCTTATTGCTGACAATGTAAACCAGTGCTATCACATAATCTCTGTTTTTAAACATAGTTTTATTAGTAGTCATTTGCTGAGTATCAGTTAAAAGAAAACCAAGGTTTCTAAACTCGAATATCTATTGTTACCTTACTAAGACAATATTAAATAACTGGCTGAATAATTCATGTTTGAAAGGTTCTGAGTGCTCCTGAAGGCATGAGAAACAGTAGATGCTCAGCTAATTCAATTCAGACTGACTGTTCAGGGATCTGACTTCTGGTATGCACTTTTTAAGATCATTGGCTTATACGATCAATGATTTGCAAAGCCACAAGAGAGGTCTGTCTCTCTTACAGGGAAGTTAGAGAACAGCATGCAAATTTACAACAGCAGACTGCATACATTTCAACTTTCTCTTGTGTACCATACAAAAAGAAAGAGGGCCAAATTATTACACTGGAGTGCATTATTGCACTAGTGTGAAGTGTTGATTTGTTTTCCCTGAGCTGGTCTGGATTTGCATGGCTGGAACAAGGACAAGAACAGTTCTTTGTGCACATTATGTGTATGTTAGAGCAGAAGGGAAAGTACAAATAAGTGTGTTTACTACAGCCACTGCAGAAGATGGGAATTGGCCACCAGCTATGGACTCCTGCAAATGTGGGAGGCTCTAATGTTGAGAGCTGGAAGGATATTTGACAAAAATTTGGGAAAAAAAGTAGTTCTTGAAAATGAAGTGTGTGAAGCTCTCAGTAAAAACGATGGGTGAATTTTGTGGAAACAAACAAACACACAAACAAAACTGATGAGTGGTGAAGCATTTATGGCCAAAATAATGACAAATTATTCTAATTGCCAGAAAAAGCCTTATGATATAGCTGCTGTCTCATAAAAAATTCAGAAGCAACATGATCCCCACTCTAGAGCATTTACTGTCTAGAAGATGGATGTGCAAATGAAGTCATCACCAAATAAGATTCTCAGTTTAGTACTTATTTCACTCACCTTTCTTGGCATTGTGAAAAAAGCAGTTCCTTTGGAAGGCTATAAATGATTAAAGGTCTTTATATGAAAACGAAGAGATATTTTATTCCTGTGTGTATACTGCTACCAGAGAGAACTGACAGGGAGATACACACCCTTTTGCCAAGGTAATGCTTTAGGTTTTTTTAATTCTCATGCACACAAGAAGCTGCTGACAAGAGGGTGTGTGAATGGGCGGAGGGACAGGACTTAAAGTCCTTAACTTCAGTTAAGAAGAAAGAGCTAATTAAAAGTACTTACTTCTGGAGGAATGGTATATTGGGAGGCATTCTGGGGCTAGAAATGTAAAAGAAAAACCAAAGTAGTCTTAGATTATCCATGGGTAATGTTGTAACTAGTATACCCATCCCCAAGAGGAGTAAATTCACTCAAAATTCTTCTAGGCACATTTCAAATACACAGGAGAGTGTAGGAATTCATCGTATGCTAACTGAAAAGGGTAGCAACAGAATTTCACTTCACACATTTGTTAGAAGCATAGGAAAGAAAAAGAAAGTGTAATAGCAGAGCAGGAATCAAGGGGAATCAAAATGCTTCAAGACTACTATTAATTGTTTAATGAATCCTTTCCACATTCTATAGCTACTTTATCACATAGACCAAATAAGTGATTCTCTGTGAATTTACGAATTCATGGCTTAGGTATTGATGGTTCACTCTGAGCTCAAGAGGGAGACTGAAATGGTGAACAGAACTTTGAAGGAAATACTCCCAGTGGATTTTTTTTCTTTTTGAATCCATAAGATTTCTTTCACTTGGGAATAATGTTATCTGCTCACTTAGTATATGGAGAAAGGACTTGGGACAGAAAGGTTCACAGCACAGAGAGAACAACTGATGGATAGCATCCTAATTGCAAATAGACTCAGTATTTTATTATTTGCAGGAATTATTTTTCACCTTATTTGCTGCATCAGTCATTTTCTGAATGGTACTAATAGTGACCTTGGTACTGCAATATCTGAAAGCCTTTCACATATCTCCATTTAATTAGCCACAGAACTCCCTTCTGCAATTCAGAGAAATCACATTAACTGTATTTCCAGCAGAGAATAGACGCACAAAGAGCTTAAGTAACCTGTCAGAGATGACACAGGGAGCCTGTGGTGGAATGGGATGTGAGCAGCCTGCAAGGCTTCAACCACAGCTACCATCTCCCTCCTCAGCTCCCAACTCTCACCATCTGCCGCTGAAGCCCCCTTATGCAGGCAAAGTTAATGCACTGACAGGGACGCTGGACTGTTTTATTGCAGCATGTAGAATTACTGGAAGTGAGGTTTTTACTTTCTAATGGCTCAAGTCATTCATCCTTCAGTATTAATACAGGAGTAGTCATCCAGCGAACTGAAACACTACTGATCCTGCTAAAGCTAGAGCTGAAGAACAGCTTTAGTAATGCACTTGGCTTACAATAATGGAAAGCAAAACCAGAGCTCATTCCAACATCCCCACAACATTTCTCTGAATGTGAAAGTGAATGAACAATCTGAGCAACTCCAAGGGATATGCTTTTCCAGTCCACAGTTATGAAACTTAGCTTTTTATTTTCTTGCTCCTGTGCTACTTAATAAGAAATCATAAGTAGTATGACAGAAACCAAAATTGCTATAATATTTGATTAGACTCTTCTGGGGTCTTTTGATGAGATTTAATAGCAAAGGTCATGCAAACCTCATTTTTTATGAACTGTGATCAACTTGTTTCTTCTTATAACTTTGTTGCTCCCCCTTGTCCTAAAGAAATAAAAAGCATAACAACAACTAATTCAGTAAATAAGTAAGAACATGAGTGCCGGATGAGCAAGCCGTTACAGCCAGTTGTTTACTTTTCTAATACTGGTCTGTGCTTTTCCTCTTGTTGCTGTTTGTATTTACTGCTGACTGACTGTGTCCTGCTGGCCCTGTATAAAATCTGTTGTTATCTCAAGAAAAATATTGTAGGCCAGATGACTGTTGTACTTACTATACATCTAGCAAAAGCACAGATGTACCAGAGGCTTTCCTCATCTATTGACTAAAGACACTTGTGAACTGGACAGATCTGCTGTTAGCCACTGAACAACATCTGACCAAATAACATCTACTGAGGTTTAGTGGAGGACATCTGAGGCTCAGCTTTTCTATCTGGACTCTGCAAAGCTGAACCTTTCTTCTGCAAAATGAGCAGTCTCATTGTTGTCGTACCCAAGGCAGAACCTGGGGTCTGTGTATTTCTTCTGTGTCTCTGAAACTGTTTGCCCCTCAGCTCTGCTAGGATGTACTGCAGAAACTACAGTTGTACCCAGACATTATCAGCAGACATGAAGACAGGACTTTATTTTCCTCTTCTTCACTGACAGTTGCACCCTACATCAAGGGGTCAACAGCTACACCAACACACACCCCTGTGAGGGTGTGAAGATACTGAAAGGTGCAGAAACACTTTAGAATGCCCTTCCCACACATATTTCCAAGCTGTAAGCCAGCTCTGGGGATTGAATAACTCTGTCACATAAACTGAAAAAAAGAGGTCCTGTCTGTACCTATCTATAGAGACAAGCCATGATTGTCTGTGTCCTTGCTCATGACACATAAAAGCATTTCAATCATAGTCACTCTGCCGTTTCCAATTTGATTCATTGCTTGAACGTGAATTTTTCAAGATAAATTACATCTAATTATGTGTGACTTGGACACGTGAGTAAACTAGAAGTTCAGCAGCAAGACATGAGGTGAATGAGAAATTGGTCGGTAAGGCGTCATGGTTTAACCACAGTAGGCAGCTAAGCTCTACTGAGCTGTTCGCTCACTCACTCCCTCACTCAGTGGGATGGGGGAGAAAATCAGAAGGGTGAGAATGTAAAAACTCATAGATTGAGATAAAGACAGTTTAACAATTTTAAAAAATGGAAAAAATAAAACCAAGAGAAACAAGTGCAAAAAATCTCTGAGCTGCTCAAAATCAGCTGTTAAATGCCCAATGAATTCCTGAGCAATGGCCTCTCTGGACAACCTGTTCAGGAGAGAGGCAGAACATTCAAGACCTATTTTTAATACAATAGCAGTTGTGAAAGTGGAGATTCTCCTCATCTTTGTTTTAAGGTAAGGAAAGAACAGGATGCAATGGACCATGCCATGATGGAATTGTCTTGCTTCACAAGGAGGGAGGGCAGCAAGATAAGATCAGCTTCGAAAAAACAAATTTTGATAGGCTTAGGCAACTGGTGAGTAAGATCTCATGGGAGGCAAACAAACTGCAAATGGAGTAGATGGCTGTTTCTTTAAAGAAATGTTATTAAGAGCATGACTGCCAAATATCCCCGGGGGGGGGTGGGGGGAGAGGAATAAGAAATTTAGTAAGAGGTTAGTGTGGCTAATTACCGAGGTATTCATTGACCCAGCTTCAAAAGGGGCATAAAAAGAGAGATAAGAAAAGATTAGTGAATGCAGTTTCAAAACATAAACATGAGTGTATAGGGAGATTAGGAAATGGAAGGCACAAAGTAAGACACTTTCTGTCTCTGGTTATAACATGATTTCTTGTTAGCTTCTGTAGGAACATCAGTAATAAGGAGACAAATAGGA
The DNA here is from genome assembly GCA_033459285.1 of Clamator glandarius. Lineage (NCBI taxonomy): Eukaryota > Metazoa > Chordata > Aves > Cuculiformes > Cuculidae > Clamator > Clamator glandarius. Next base: position 621,389 of record JAUNZM010000411.1, read on the forward strand.
AACATATAAACCGTTATCAGTAGAGGGTGAAAGCTATGAATTGATTATGCTCAATGCCTTTTGCTTTCATCCATGTTAAATGGAGGTTTTTGTTTCCCCTAGTAAAAAAAGGTTAACTGCAATCCATTGACTAGTCATTTCATAGCCATGATAAAGGAGCACGATGGACAGGTGCACACTCTCCTCAGTGGAAAACTGGTTGGCTGGCTGGGCCCAGAGAGTGCTGGCAAATGGTGTTAAATCCAGCTGGAGGCCAGTTACAAGTGGGGTTTCCCAGGGCTCAGTGCTGGGTCCAGCCCTGTTCAATGTCTTTATCAATGACCTGGATGAAGGCATCGAGTGCTCCCTGAGCAAGTTTGCAGACGACACTAAGCTGGGTGGAAGTGTTGGTCTGCTGGAGGGTAGAGAGAATCTGCAGAGGGATCTGAACAGGCTGGACTGATGGGCAGAGTCCAGTGGCATGAAGTTTAATACAGCCAAATGCCGGGTCCTGCACTTGGGGCACAACAACCCTGTGCAGTGCTACAGACTAGGAGAAGCCTGGCTGGAAAGCTGCCTGGAGGAGAAGGACCTGGGGGTGTTGGTTGGCAGCCAACTGAACATGAGCCAGCAGTGTGCCCAAGGAGGCCAATGGCATCTTGGCTTGTATCCGAAACAGTGTGACCAGCAGGTCCAGGGAGGTTATTCTCCCTCTGTACTCAGCACTGGTGAGACCGCACCTCGAATCCTGTGTTCAGTTCTGGGCCCCTCACCACAAGAAGGATGTTGAGGCTCTGGAGCGAGTCCAGAGAAGAGCAACGAAGCTGGTGAAGGGGCTGGAGAACAAGCCTTATGAGGAGCGACTGAGAGAGCTGGGGTTGTTCAGCCTTGAGAAGAGGAGGCTGAGAGGAGACCTAATTGTGGAGAGGAGGGTAATGGCCTCTTCTCCCAGGTGATAGGAGACAGGACGAGAGGGAATGGCCACAAGCTCCACCATGGGAGATTTGGGCTGGACATTAGGAAAAAATTTTTCACAGATAAGGTCATTGGGCACTGGAACAGGCTGCCCAGGGAAGTGGTTGATTCACCTTCCCTGGAGGTGTTTAAGGCACAGGTGGACGAGGTGCTGAGGGGCATGGTTTAGTGTTTGATAGGAATGGTTGGACTCGATGATCCGGTGGGTCTCTTCCAACTTGGTTATTCTATGATTCTATGAACTGCTTGAGGATGGTCTGTGTTTCTTGACTATTGTGGCAAGCTGAAGGATCTTGCAAGCTTTTCTGGTACAGAACTTTGGAAAACCTGTTGGGCACCAATGTCATTGAGGCAAAGCAATGTCCACAACCAGCCCTCCAGGCAAGACAAGACCCTGTTTCCTGTAGCTTCTCTGTATGGCAGAGAGGTTAGAGCTGAGATCCTAGTGCACTCCACAGAGCTCTGTTGCTTCTGCCTCAGTTACAGCAGTGACTCTGAGAAGCTCCCAAATAAAGAGCCCACTTACGTAAATCTCTGTAAAGATCTTGCAACTGCTTTTCTTATTTGTCATGAAAATGGTTCTGATGCAGGGACAGAAGGAGATGAGAAAAGCAAGGAACACAAAATTTGTGGGAAATATCTGTACAGTCAAATCAGCTGCTACACAAGTCCCCATGGAAATAGGTCTTTGTCATGACATGCTAGTGCCAGATTTTAGCTCTGATAATTGTAGTCCAACCTTGCCAAATCAGCTCAGCCAGCAGAGCTACATATTGCTAAATATGACAGCAAGATATGTTACTGGATCCCCCCACTGCAGATGGCCAGAGCAGTGGCAGAATGAGGCCCCTTCTGCAGCAGACACATCAGCACAAAAAAACCACACGGTGGTCATTTGAATGGCTGAAGTCTCTGAAATGTTAAATTAAATAAAATGAGAAATGTTTATTGTGCAAGTGAAAGGTGGCTCCAAGGAGCTGTGTCTCAGTAAAAGTCTGCAGCAGCAGGAGCTCACGGAATGAGTCAAGCTCAGGAGGCAGGCATAAAGTCACTCTAAACAGAAGAGGTGACTAGCAGGTCAAGGGAGGTGATTCTGCCCCTCTATTTCTCTCTTGTGAGATCTCATCTGGAGTACTGTGTCCAGTTCTGGAATCCTCAACATAAGAAGGATATGGAATTGTTGGAACAGGTCCAGATGAGGACTACAAAGATGATCAGAGGGCTGGAGCACCTTCCATACGAGAACCTTCCACTACCTTAAGGGGGCCCACAAGAAAGCTGGGAAGGGACTTTTTACAAAGGCTTGTGGTGATAGGACTACGGGGGATGGCTATAAATTGGAGAGGGACAGATTTAGGCCAGACATAAGGAAGAATTTCTTCACAGTGAAGATGGTGAGGCACTGGCACAGGTTGCCCAGGGAAGTTGTGGATGACTCATCCCAGGAAGTGTTCAAGACTGGATTGGAAGGGGTCTTGGGCAGCCTGGTCTAGTGGGATGTCCCTGCCCATGGCACGGAATTGGAATTATATGATCTTTAAGGTCCCTTCCAACTCAAACTACTCTATGATTCTGTGAAACAACTGAGGTGAAAAAACCCACATATGCCACCATCAAAACCCAAAAGTAACATTGCCAATTTTACAAGTGGTTAAACTAAGCCTGGAGAACTCTAGGTTTTTGAGACATGAACTAATCATCTCTAACAGGTTCTTTCACTTTCCAGCTTCTCTGAAGTTCTGAGTCTTCGAAAACAGTGACTGACAGTCTCATTAACACTGAACAGTCTCGAACACACACCAGATAACTCAGCCAGCTAATTAGAGGAATGCTAGTATAAAGAAAGCATGACAATAAAATATTTCTGACATTAATTAGAGGAAGAAAAAAACCAAGACTGGGCTTCCTGAAAGAAATGTGAGCTGAGAATGAGTAATCCAGCAGGATGCTGAGCACTCAGGGCTGCTTTGAGACGTGGTCCCAGGGTGTGGTCCCATGTCCCATGCAGCAGGGCATGGAGCTGGGACATGGAGCTCCCTGCATGGTGGAGGAATGTACCCCAAACAGGCTCCTGGGGTAAAAAAAGGAGGGAGAAATAGGTTGCAGAAAAGATCTGTCTGAAAGGCAGAATGATTCCTTTCTGCCTGTCTCCAACCTGATACGCTGGTTTAAATTCAAGCAAGCTAAGATGAAATGCAGATTAAGGGGGAAGAAAGCAGCTTTAGCTCCCAAATAAGCAAAATTCAGGCTAAGCATAAGGAAGTATGAGAAACAAAGAGCAGCTATGGTATTAACACAGCTGAGTGATTTGAACATGTGTTGCTATGCATTTTAGCTGTCTCCCATGATGTTTTAAAAATCCACTGGTTTTTATCCCATTCCTGTTTTCTGGCTTTCTCTAATTTCTTTCAGTTAGCTGTCTCCGGGACACATTTTTCCCACGTGAGCTCCTACAGCTTCACACAATCATTTTTATTTTCCATGGGGCTTGGTGGTGGTAGTCCTGTCCCTGTGATGTTTGGGGATGGCTGAGCAGAGCCCTGCAGAGGGACAGACCCAGTGGCTAACTCTGCTCCAGTCCTCACCCAGCCCAGACTATCTGTGCTGATCCCATCACTCTGTCCATACACAAACAGGAAAAGTGCCGGTAACTTTCAGAAACTAACCCAATGGATTTAATGAGTTCAGTAGAAGATGCAATTGATGTGTACATTTAGAAAGGTCATACAATTTAACTTCCTACATATAACAAAACAGGGAAATGACATATTTTCATGACTGATTCTTTCTTTCTCATATCCACTATCTCATTTGACCTCAACATAACATGTCTTTTATATTGAGCTTATACTGAATAATTTTCTCATATAAAATCAATAGATGTATTTTTACTTATTAAAATATTCTTTGTGGTATCTTTATATTTTTTTCAAAGAACAAGGAGTTGAATGTGACACTTTTCCAGAGCGTAAAACATTCAAATTTTCTTAAAATTCTCTGTTTTTCCCATAAGAACCCATTGCAGCACTTGTTGTAATTATTTTATGCTTATTTCTAATTAAATAGCTTGGATGAAGCCAGACAGCTTGATTTGGATAGGGATTAGAACAGTATAAAAAAAACAGAAAAATCGCCCCAAAAAGCCACCAGGGAGAATTTGTTGGGGTTTTTTTGAAGGCTTTTATCACCACCACATCTGAGCAGAGTTTTTATATTTTATGGCCAAAGAAAAAAAGAGTTGTTCTCCTGTAAGACACGGTATATGTGTTGCATAAGACTTTCTGAGAGCACAGAAGATGGTATGCCAGCTTTCAAGGTTATATTAGGAAACCCTGTCCAAAGAAATACTTTCCGCATAAAGCTTAAAAGCAGGTGATGTGACAGCCTTCTGATGGAGGTGAATTGCAGCAGGAAAAACCTGTCACCTCCTGGCAGCTGCAATGTGGCTCTTCCCAGCCAAAGCAGCCATAGTCCCCTTGTCATGTTTAGTCATCACTGTGGAATAGAGTGCTTTTTATTTTGGAGGTATAAGAAGTAACTAAAACTTTGCATTTTTGCATCTGCAAAGAAGAGAAAGCCAAGAGCTCAGAGGCGATGGTAAGAAAACTTAACTTGGGGAACCAGAAGAAGAGGTGATGGTATTTTCATTCCTTTTTCTGTATTTTCAGCTGTTTTGCTTGCAAAGCTCTAAGAAATGGGCTCTTGCTTTTAATCAGGACTAGGAATGTGATGGTTATAGGCATTCCTGGGGTAGCCTCTGTATTGAAGTAATAATAAAGAGATTGTTGATTTTGACAGTGGTCAGGAGATAAAATACAGGAAAGATACCTCTGCCAGTGTAGCTTGTGTCTATGAAATATCCTGTTTCTTCTCTGAATTTGTCCGCACGCACACGCGGACGAAGAACTGCGTGGTGGAGTACGAGGGCAAGAGCACACTTGTACCAGCAGGGAGGATGTGGAGACCTTGCCACTAGAAAAAGGCTCCAAAGGCAAATCATGCATGAACATAAAAATAAAAATAAAAATAAAAATAAAAATAAAAATAAAAACAAAAATAAAAACAAAAATAAAAATAAAAATAAAAAATAAAAAATAAAAATAAAAATAAAAATAAAAATAAAAATAAAAATAAAAATAAAAATAAAAATAAAAATAAAAATAAAAATAAAAATAAAAATAAAAATAAAAATAAAAATAGCATAACTTCCAATGGCATGTGCCACAGAAACCAAGCAGTTTTGTTTCTCTTGGAGCTGGAAAGCAGCACGTGTGGGTCAATGCAGTTGGAAAAGGCAAACCAGTTTGGTGTTTAGTCAAGGAGAAACAGGGAGGGGAAAATTATAAAAGCTGGTTCTTAAAAGGTAATTTAGTCCAGCAACACACTCCAGGGTTTTCAAGCACAAACATCTCCTGACTTCAGCCAGGCCTCTGGAGAAGAGCATAATTAATTAAGACAAAAATCCTCAGGGAAGGCAGGCACACCAATTATTCATTTCTGAGATACAAGAAGGGCAGCATTCTTACCATTCTGCAGTCAAAACACTCCCGAGCCTGTTCATAAAGAAGTAGTATCTTCCTACAGCAAAACACTGACAGTACTGAACACTTCCTATATTGACTTCTTTATCTCATATTATTCTTTTTCTCGAGGGGTGGTTCATTGCTTTCCTTATTTTCCTTACTTTTGCGGAAAGTTTCCTATCCATTTCTTTACTTCCACTGTAATTTCAAAACATGTAAAGAGCTGTAAATACCTGACCTATTGCAAAATCATAGCAAAAGCTTCATGTCTTCAAATAATCCCAGAAGCAAACAATGAAATACGAAGCACAGAAACACAAACACATATTCCCAACTCTCCCACCAAACGTGAAAACTGAACATAAAATGGAAACCAAAAGCTTTGAGATTTTTTCTGTACTTTTATCACTTCACTTTTTGGAGCTAAAACCGAGGTCTGAGATGAGAAGTTCAAAATCTGTGAACTTTGAAAACCTTACGCAGTGATTTTGGCAGATGCATTTATTTGGAGGGAGAGGGGAAAGAGAAAAAGTAATAACCTAATTTAAGTGTTGAAACACCTGCAATTATTTGGGGTCAGCAGCTTTTTTTCTGAAAGTCTCTATGAATCATGACTGTCTTTATGCAACAGAGGACTAGTACTATTTTTCTGGAAAACAGGGGAGCTGGACAAGCAAAAAAAAGGAAGATATTTCAAGGGATTAACTACTGAACTGGACAAATTTTATTATAAATGTGATTCCAACACTTTCTGCTAAAGAAAGACAAAATACTTCTAGGGCAATACACACACAGGAAAATGCCCTAGAAAATGTATTAGAAAATTATAGTCTTTCTACACCTTTTTAATTAGTCCTGACCCATTCAGAGCCTTTAAGTTCTTCTAGGCTGTGAATTGAGTACTCAGAAAAAAACAGAAATCCTCTATGCACATTACTTAAAAACATCAATGAATGGATATTAAATATCGATTTAAATTTAAAATAGCCTAAGTCAATATCTATTCATTTCTCTAGGCTTGTAGGATAATTTCCATGGTCCTTTTAAAATGTGTCAAAATTGCTTTCAACCTTATTTGTTTTGCTGCGACTTCCATGTAAGAAACAATCTAGATAGATGCATATTTAAGGCATTTCAGTTGATCTCCTTTTTTATTGTTGTTGTTGATGTTCTCAGTTATGGTAAGGGCATTGATGTTCAGCCACACAAAGAAGCAAACTCCAAGGCTCATTGGCTGTGCTAATTCAGCTGTGTCAGAGCAGTTGCCTGTCGGGAGGCTCACTATTGACTGAGTAATGTTTAATGTTCTTTTGTCTAGATATGTGTAGGTGGAAAATGCTATTTTTCAGCATACATCAGATATACACAAAAAAATAAAGATCAGGAGGGTATCAAATAGTTACACAGCTGTGTCTTGCAAACAAAGAAGCTCTAGACTTGTATATAATGGGATTTCCCTCAGCCAAATTTTCCACAAAGTTTCAAGAGGGCTTTTCCCTCATTTAGCAGAGATCTCTAAAAGGTTGTGTCCAGTCAAAGATAGCTGTCTGAGTTTCCTCAGATCACAGAAGAGAGTCAAGTGTCACCAAATGCTGTGTTTTGGTGATGGTGGGAGAACCTGAAGTGCTGATGAGCAGTGCTTCTCTCCATTAGCACCACTAAGGTGATTCCCTGGTTTTCAGGTGAGGTAAGGGAGAGTCTCACTTCTGGTGATACACCAGCTCTCTGCTGCCCACTTTTGCTTTACTCTTCTTTGAAATACATTATTTAAACTGAGAAGGCAGAAGACTATTTATCTTGCCAAGAAACATGTGCAACATGATCTCCTTTGGCAAATTAACATTTGTAGACAAATGGCAGCCATCCCTGGATTCTCTAAATTTCCATCAATTTTTACATTTGTTAATCATACAATTGGCAACTGATTAGGTGCTTTTATTGTACCCTGCTCTCTGCACAGCACCCTACGTCTTGTGGTTGAGATCAAGAACTCTGTGATTATTACAAAAATAACCATGATTGCAAATCGTACTCAGGGAGTTTTACAGGTACTTTAGCTAAGAAAAAAAAAGCTGTGATGTGTGACAACGGAAGAAATGGGACAACACACAATGATCAATGTGATCCAAGTGAAGCCATTTATTCAGGGTTCGTTGTTGGCTTTTATACATTGCCAAGCCCCAGCCACCAACCATGTCAAACATTGCTTGGAGCATTCCGTCATTGGTCACAGCCCAACCACACAACCGTGCCGCCAGGGCGCATTTCCCGCCTTCAACAGCCAGCTTCCTCATTTGCATAATACAACAGAGTCGTTATAACCTTTTATAACCTTGGGGACACACGCTAAGGCTTCCCAACTCCACCCAGCATGAGTTCCTCAGTGCTCAGGCTGCTCATTAAATGCTGTAGCCACTCATCAGTGATAGAGGTAGTACAAACCATAGAAGGATTTTTAAATAATTAAAGGCCAGAAACCTTGCTTGTCTCCCTCAGACTAGACTGTGATTATGGAAGCTAATTATAGCTTTTGTTTTTCAAAGCCTCAAGTTCTGGCCATGAGCTCTGAATTTAGCAGAAAAAGTCAGGAGGCAGAGGTAGCACTTTTGATCACTGACTTAGGAACAATACTTTTATAAAGCAAAACTTAGGCAGCAACTTGTTTTCTGTTGAAATTCATAACTTTATCGACCTAGCAGGGCAATATGTCTATCAGATCTTAAAGGTATCATCTTTGGGAGAGCACCAGAGAATCACTCTGGTCACCTCTTCTTTCATTGCATGAATAATGTCATTTAAATATTTATTTTTATCTGGGTATACATTCCACAGTGCATTTGGGGAATCTCTTTCCAATGCTTAAGCACAAATTTATTTATATCGCAGCATTTCCACAGTAAAAAAATGATTTGGGTTACAGTGAACTCACAAGTATGTTAAACTACTCCAGTTCCCGAAAGGCTTATGAGACCACATCATCCAGGCTAAACACATCCTAACCCAGCTGTTATGTTTTATATGTCTCATCTGAGTAGCAGAGACTGACAAGCAAAGAGAACAGAATTCTCGTCTGTTAAAGGAGCATTTCTCCAGTTTCTGTTGTATTGTGTCACCCAGCGTCAGGGATACAGATCCTTTCTTCACGCACTTTTACAGATACCAAACAGCTACATAAGGCCAGGACGGCCAGAGCAGTCTTTTTTTGCTGTCAGACATGTTACTATGCAGTGCTAAATTCTTCTTTGTTCTTCAATAAAATTATTGGCTCTCAAGTTTCTTGAAATACCTGAGCATCTCTGATCTATCTCTTGATTTGATAAAAGAGAGAGTTAACTATAGATATGGATGTTTAAAAATTAATTAAATTAAAAACAGCTCATTGGCCACATGTTCTGATTTGAGCTAAAGCAGAATTAATTTTCTAACTTTCTAACTATGCCTTATCTAAGTTAACTTCATTTTCTGAAAGTTAAATATATGCTTTTCAACAGTGTCTGTCTTCAGAAGAGATAACAAGTCAAGTAGTGGAACCTAACATGAAGTCCAGTCTGGAACCTTTCCTTGTGCCTGGTGTGCAGCATGAGCAGTGATAGTCAATGTGGGATTCATGTTCATCTATTTGTATCTATATTATTATTATCTTATTAGCAGTAATTTCATTATTATTATTATTGTTGTTGTTGTTTTACTAAATATTTAGTTTCCAACCCAGAAGTCTCTCTCTCTCGTTTCCCTTTCTCCTCTTCCTGAGGGGTGGGGAGTAGGTTCAAAACTGCTTATTTAGGTGAAAAATTATTTTTCCAGTACAATTAAAATATGAAAGCTATGCCCCAACTGATAAAATGTTACAGGAGCTGTAAAGTAGTTACGATTTTAAATTTTAACTTTGAGGAGACACTTCTTTGCTAGCACAATATCTTTCTTTTCTATCAAATCAGAAATCAAAGCATACCTAGCACAGTCTTGCTGGCAATAACGTTTCATATGGTAGTCTCTGAGCTACCTAAGTCACGTAGCAATTAACATGTTGTAGGATACGAATCCTGTGCTACACACCAGGATATCCCATTCTGATAGCTAACCACTATCTAGGCTAGATTTTTTTTAATCCTGGAAGTAAAAGTATTCGCATTCTAATCTCTTCTATTGCACTATCAAGACCTCATTTTAGAAATTGAATTCTTTTTGACTTACACTACTAAAATCCCTGGAATTGTACTGAAGAGGAAATGGATACCACATTTTAACGGATAATAGGGAAAGATAAAGGAATTAATTTATTTTATGTGATTTTCTGTTGTTAATCACGGCAATAAGAATACACAGAAACCTGCTTCTTGAGGAGTGAGGGATGAAAGATTCATTTAAATGGTGTGTCTATTTCAGAACTTAACATTTTGCTAGAATTCTAGAAATGTCAAGAAGAAGGGCTACAAGTTACTATACTGAGAATCAGCATTCTTGGATCATCCTTGAGAGATGTTTGTCTACATTTCTTCAAAGTGCATTGAATAAGAATCTCCTCTAGTCCTAGGTGGTGGAAAGGACGGCAAGAGTAAGAGCTGTTTAAGTATAGTTAGGTGGAATCTATCTGACTTGAGGGATATAGAGGAACATACCAAGAATGGATCAAATTTCATTCTTCAGTCATCTAGTGCAGTACGTGCTCAGACCTCACTGTATGCAGAGTGAGTTACCTAATGCTGAATTTACTCCTAGAATTGTTTGTATGCATATTAGGCTGTAGTATGGAAAGTATCTGACAACTAACTGCTGGAATTTCTGGGTTTGCATGTGATTGTATATGAGACTCATGTTCTGCTGAGGTCAATGAAGTACACCCTATGTGCTAGGTACAATTACTACAACTGTCTTTGAAAACTTATCAGCATCTGATTTACAGCCATCAAATCAAGGCAGGGAGAGAGAATGATCTGCAGCAGTGCAATTAAATGCTTCAAGTGCCATAAGCGGTGTATAAATAATCAATTCTGAGATCTAGTTTTGGAAAAAGTGAGGATGTGAGTGATACAAGCACAATTTCCCTTCTGGTAATGTATGAGTATTTAATGCTGATGTTGAATACTAATGAATAGTAACTGACTGGACTTAGTTATTTGAACTATAAACCCACTCATTTTTCGAGCTGCAGGAGTTGACAAGCCAGATAACATGATTGTCACCTTTGAGAGCTGCCACTATCTTGCACCTACCAAATTGCCTAAAAGACACTAGCCAAACACTAAAAGGTTGCAAGAGAACTCCTACTGCAAGCTTTTCTGTACTATATATAATCTTGCCTATACTAATATAACCTTGCTGCCCTATACATTGAAGAACTCACCTTAAACACCTCCAGGGACGGCAACTCAACCACCTCCCTGGGCAGCCTGTTCCAATGCCTAACCACCCTCTCTGTGAAGAATTTTTTCCTTATCTCAAGCCTAAATCTCCCCTGGTGGAGCTTGAGGCCATTCCCTCTTGTCCTGTCCCCTGTCACTTGGGAGAAGAGGCCAGCTCCCTCCTCTCCACAACCTCCCTTCAGGTAGTTGTAGAGAGTAATAAGGTCTCCCCTCAGCCTCCTCTTCTCCAGGCTAAACAACCCCAGCTCTCTCAGCCGCTCCTCATAAGATTTGTTCTCCAGCCCCTTCACCAGCTTCGTTGCTCTTCTCTGGACTCTCTCCAGAGCCACAACATCCTTCTTGTGGTGAGGGGCCCAGAACTGAACATAGTACTTGAGGTACAGTCTCACCAGTGCTGAGTACAGGGGGAGAATAACCTCCCTGGACCTGCTGGTTGCGCCGTTTCTGAAGGAAATGTGCTGACGCTTCATAATCTGATATAACCACAGGAGACCAGCATACATAACTGGGCACAAATAACAAAAATAAGCCTGGTAACCCATTTGGTGTTCCCAAACACTGCACTAAGGCAAGGAGAAGTCAGAAATAGGGAAAAAAGTGGTATGTGGCTGAGGTATGACCATTGTGATTATCAGGGTCCAAAGAACCCAAATAAAAAAAAATGGGAGCTCCATGGAAGCTTAAATGAAGAGAATAAAAAAATGAATAACAGCAATGAGCAGAAAGTGTATCGCAGGTCAATACAAACTTTTGCACAAATCTTAGAAAAATGAAAGAGGCAAAGGAAGAATTATCTAACATTAAATGGATCTAGCATGAAGGCAAAAATTTTAGCTGCAAAACCAAGACAAGGTAAATAAGGAGCACCTGACTTACATCCAGGTGTGAATAAAACTGAGCACACTGAATACCCTTTCTGGGTAATCAGGGCTGGAGGATGCAAGAGAGCTTCTTGCAAACAGAAGATTGTTAATTACATTTGGATGAGAAAAAATACTGTGAAGGCAGTATAATAGATACACTAATCCTACAAGCAGTGAGGAGAGCACTCTTTCTTAGCACTTCATCAAATGATAGAGCATAGTCTTGCCTGCCAGTTGATTTAATAGGATCTCAAAATTTTGGCAACCAAGCTTAGTTCTGGTTAAAAGAAATCCTCATAACAGAAAGCACACACATAATTGTTTGGATAAATTAGAGACATGTTTAATTTAGGCAAATACACAGAAATTCAAAAATATATAATTCAGATTACTAGTTTGTAGTATAATTTCCATCATTTCTGTAGGAGTCACCTGCACTTTGTGGTTAACCACTGTGACTGACAGAGCTAACTTAGGTGATAATAAGCTAAACTATGCCACAGATTATATCTTCCTTGCTGAAGTGTGAGAAAAATCTGGACACAGAAAACCTTGCTTATAGCAGACAGGCTTATTTTTCCCCAGAAATGTAAGGTAGTATTTTAATTGTCAGTTGCAGTAGACTAATTTTTCCATGCAAAAAAAATTTCCTAACATGGCTCATGTATTGGTAAAACAGGGTCATGGGAGTCGATCTGTAGAGAGAAATTGGACCAGGGAATGCATTTTATAGGAAAATTGACAGTTAATACATGAAGCAGAACAGATTTCATATCCCTTTCTGTCCTCAATCATCACAGCAAGTAGAAAGGCTGATAAGCACCATCAGATTTTTGTTGAAAAGATTTCTTGCTATAAATGTGAAAGACTGAACTGTGCAAATCCCTGAAGCCTTCTGAAAAACAGAGCCACCCCACTGAATTCAACAAACACTATTTCCATCAAAGTGGTAAGGGGGTGGAAAACCAGAAATGCTTGGTCTCCTGTTGGGGGAACTACATGCTAAAGAGATATATGTGGACGCTTTCTTGCAGAAAGTATACGTTTGCAGAAAAATTAGGGTATTTTATGCACAATAATTTGAAACAAGAGACCAGCTCTTTCTCTGGTGCTCTGCATTGCAAGAATAATTTGTGTCATAAAAGGGATCTATGAAAATTGGGGCACTCATACTTTAGAAACAAGGTATTCAAAAGTAACAGGACCATTTAAAGAAATGGAAGCAATGGAGGCTTTTCTGTAATGTGAAACTATGTTATAACCAAGGCCTTAGCCTGTTTGATGTCAAATGGAAACATCAGCAAATACCTGAGCAGGGCATCCTCTTTATACAGCGCCTCCAGTAATTAGTTTTTTGTAAACAGGATTTTTGATGCAAGTTTCACTGAACAGGAGTGTGTGTCGGGGAAACCATCTATAAAACTGTCTAAATTAACTCCAGCCGATACAGGGAATCACAACACAAAAATCTGTTTCATGTTAGAGAAAAAAAGAAAGCTCCAGTAGTAACAAATAAATAACAAGTAATTAACAGGGGACTCTAATTAAATCAAAATTACTCTTTGACCCTCAACAGGAAGATATTTGCAGGAATTAGTGGGGAAGAATAATATTAGTAACTCTTATTGTAGAAGTTAAATGTCTTTGTCCTCATAATGTCCTTACTCCAGATTTCATTTTCACTACCCATATACAAGACAGCTTGGGACAAGCTCTAATTATGCTTTTTCCAATCTCTAAACTGAATCCATTATCCAAAGGGAACTTTATCATGAAAAAGAATTTGTCATTTTACATAATTAAGTAAAATTTGGCATAACATATGAAATCACTAGCCTTAAAACTGAAAGTATTGTTTAATTACAATACCAGCTGCTATGATATAAAGTAGGAAAAAAAGTTTAAATGATTTTGTATTTGATGTTGATTTAGAAACACATATCTCTAATATGTGCTGTAATGTTCTGAACACCTGGTCATAACTTGCACACCAAAAAACTAGGAAGGTGTAACATTACTTGGGCTAGTGAAAGTTTGTATCATTGCACTGTGGAGTTAGTGCGATCATGTGTTATTCAGATATACAGATGGGTTTTTCAATAGAAAGTCTTTAGGTGCTAAAGTAAACGAATACATAATAGAGAAAAACACAGACTCAGAGAATACCAGGTTGGAAGGCACCACCTGGTCCAACCTTTCCTGGCAAAGGCACAGTCTGGGCAAGATGGTCTAGTACCTTGTCCAGCTAAATCTTACAAGTGTCCGTTGTCAGGGATTTCACCACTTCCTTGAGGGGGGTGGTTATTCCAATGTCTGATTGTTCTCATTGTGAAAAGTTTTCCTCTAGTGTCCAATCATAATCTCCTCAGGAGTCACTTGTACCCATTACCCCTCATCTTTTCCACATGACCCCTTGTAAAAAGGGAGTCTCCAACTTCTTTGCAGCAAGCCTTTAAATACCATGGGCCAACCATGCCCTATGGTGCATTAAGCACTCCAATGCTAGCCAGTCAAGAGAGGTAATTGTCCCACTCTACTCTTCACTGGTGTGGCCCCAACTTGAGTACTGTGTGCAGTTTTGGGTGCCACAGTATAAAAAGGATATAAAGCTACTGGAGAGTATCCACAGGAGGGCCACAACATTGGTGAAGGATTTAGAGCAGAAGCCATAAAAGGAGAGACTAAAGTCACTTGGTCTGTCCAGCCTGAAGAAGAGTAGACTGAGGGGAGATCTCCTAGTAGTCTACAGCTTCCACACAAGGGCAGAAGGAGGAGTAGGCATGGATCTCTTCTCTCTGGCAACCAGTGATAGGACCTGAGGGAATGGCAGGAAGATGTGCCTGGGAAGGTTTAGGTTGGAGATTACAGAGGGTGATGGAGCACTGGAACAGACTCCCTAGGGAAGCAGTCATGGCACCGAGCCTAACAATATTCAAGAAGCGTTTGGACAGTGCTCTCAGACACATGGTATGAATTTGGGGGTTCTCCTATGCAGGGATATGGGGTTGGACTCAATGATCTTTATGGTTCCCTTACAACTTGGGACATTTTATGATTCTATGATCTGCAAATGATGTGGAATATTTGTGGGCACGTGAAAAGTGAGGGAAGAGACCATTAAAACTCTGGAAGGAATTGCTACTGAGTTGGCTGGCATCTGCACCCTTGCAAGATGAGCACAGGCACTCCTCTCTCCCTTTGTTAATTCCATTCTCAGGCCTAAGTTTATCACTTTTATCAGACTTCTTTTGTCTCTAACTTGAAGTTTCCTTAACTACATTCAGAGAATGGCAAAAATGGCAAACTGAAAACAGAAGGAAAAAAGAGATTAGACGTCCCATGCACAAAAATATTTCTTTTGCTCCAGTTGTTCAAATTGAGCTGAAAACAGTTAAGACAAAAGGGTTATTAGCCCAGCTGGACCATAATGGTACCACATAAAAACCTCAGCCTGATTCCCAGGGGCTGACAGCTACAAGGGACAAAGCTAAAGTGCAGATCAGTCAGTGTGCTATATAGCAACAAAAGTAAGAGTTAGTGTATAATTTAAACAGTGTGTTAATTAATGGGATGTAGATTACAAACCCTGGAAAATGACAGAAGAAATACTTCCTCTTTGAATTTAAAAGCATTGTAAACTTGTGCCTGAGATCTATTTAACAACAGATTTCCTCCCACCAGATAATTAATAATTTACCAGCTTTAAGAACAGGAAAAATTAAATTGTTTTAAGTATAAACTTCTGAGTCAATTGGGTTACTCTAAAGGTCCCCACATACCCTTAAATGAACATACTTTGGTTTTCACAGCAGAAAAAAAAACACGATTGGGAAGAAAAGGAAAAGTCCAGAAGAGGAGTATCACTCTTTAGAAGGACTTAAAAATTAGTTCAATTGCATTGGGTCCCAGAGAATTGGAAGAACTATTTTTTTTTATTTCTCCATAACAGATTTTATCTTGACTTTTAGTTTCCTGTTACTTGAGTTTCTCAGCAATTCTGACTGACCACCAAAAGTTAAGGACAGTATTAATGGTCTGCGAGATGTGCTCTGATTTCTGTAGGCATTTCCCTGTGTCTTAAGGCCACATCAAGAACAGTTTTCTAAAAAGAGGACCATCTAGCAGTGCTCCTTCTCCTCCAGTACTGAAAGCTACTCCCCTCCCTACTGCTAGCGTATACTTTTTCCTTGATGACGAATATACCTGTGCACATCCACATTGCTAGTTTAAGTTAAGACAACCCCGGTTTCTTCCAGGTCATAGGGGCCCCTTAAGGCCACTTTCACATTCATAACCAAGTACGACCATGGCCCAGGGAAGATGCTGGCCTCCACCAAAACATCACTGAGCACCATGAATGCTGCCCAATAGCTCATCTCAGCCTTGGGCTCAGCCAGGTGAGCAGCTCTATGCACCTTAAAAGACGCTCTCTCTTCATGGCTTCATGTTAGGGCACAGTGCTACAATAGCAGGCAACAGCAGCAGCAGTAGAAACTACAATGCAAAAGGCAGAAAAAACAATTTGTTGTTCCTAAAGCATGTCTTGGATGACTTGACAACATCCAAGTTTGAGACAGACATACCGGTACCTAAACTGAAATAGCCACTGCAACTCACACTTCAGCTATGCTTCCCACACTAAGTAAACTGGAGAGCGTGTCATTGATTAAAGAGTGCAGAGCAGGTCTCTGGGGATTTTTCAGAAGGAAAATGGATCTTTAGTAAATGCAGTTCCCTTTCTGAGTGATGCTCAGCCTCAGATTACAGGAGATCAACTTCACTGCCAAGCCACACAGATCAGTTTATGACTAAAGAGAAAGAAGACAAAGGACTTTGTGTCAGAAAAGAGTCTCACTAACAAAGGACTGAAAAGAAGGATATGGTTTTTAAAGTCTTGAAATTTGCCTAGCTGATCTAATGGGAGAAGTTTGTTCCTTTGAGAAGAAAACTACCTAAAGAACAACTCTGCATCACAAAAATTATGGTTTTCAGTCTAGTTCCCCTGGAACTGGATTCCTATGTAAAATACATAGGAATCTTGGACTACTAAGCCATGTCTGCCCCTCCTCTTCCTGCCAATGCATTCTAGAAGGATTTATGGGAAACCCTTGCCCATACACATCTAGGTCCTTACCTGCCCTTTCCCTTCTCCTGAAACCCCAACCCCACAAATGGGATATGCTGCTACATCTGGGATGGGCTGGTATTGTATTTCCTTCCCAGGTACAGGAAAACCCTAGAACTGAATGTAAAGGGCTTACATGTTCCTCTTTAACTAAGCAAATATTCATACCTGTATTCTTGCTCTTCAGCCTCCTCTTTCAACTCCTCCCCACCTCCCTCTGCTGTGATTCTTCTCACCCAGGCCTGCAAAGAGCCATATATGTCTTGGGATAAAGATTACATAAATTAAGGATTGTATAACACTACCCAAAGAAGAAAAATCTTCCAGCAATGATTATTCATTATTTATTAGCTGCCATCAAATTAGCAAGTGCTATTTGTCTTTCATAATATTGCTTTATAACTGTCCTCTGTATATCTTGTATGAAAAAATTAAAACATCCATTACTACAACAGCCCCTAGCACTTGCACTTTACATTTTCAAAACACTTTACAGGCATGAGGTTGTATTAAATATGTGGTGTACATTAAATCCATTGCAACAAACAGATAAATCTATTGTTTTCTGACATAATAAGAAACAGAATAAGGATAATATGAAGACTATTCAGCATACCTTTTATTTTTATTACATATTCTGAGCCAAGTTCCTCTATAAACAACCTCAAGCACAGTCTTTTTGGCTCACTTGTTTCTGTCAAAGGTAAAAATAATTTGTGTGAGGTGTCTGTGCTCAGACATTTCTGCTCTTTAAAAAGTGCAGACCCACAAAACATCACAGGTTCATGCCCACAACCTTAGGTTCCCCCACAGCCCTCCCAGTCCTCCCACATCTGTTAGACTCCCACATACTGTCAAGGTGTTCACTGAGAAGGGGGGCAGCAAACCTCTACTAAAGCTATAGCAGGTACTCAGGTGTTATACAGAGTACTTTGATCTATGAAATTATTAAATGATATTTTCCTGTACTTATATATGCAGAACACTGGGTGCAAATAGCTCAAATAATATACTAACACTAATTAAACTTCATATAGTAAGAGATTAAATTCGCTTATCATTCTGTGTTTACGTAGAATCATAGACTCATAGAATAACCAGGTTGGAAGAGACCCACCGGGTCATCAAGTCCAATCATTCCTATCAAACACTAAACCATGCCCCTTAGCACCTCGTCCACCTGTGCCTTAAACACCTCCAGGGAAGGTGAATCAACCACCTCCCTGGGCAGCCTGTTCCAGTGCCCAATGACCCTTTCCGTGAAAAATTTTTTCCTAATGTCCAGCCCAAATCTCCCATGGAGGAGCTTGAGGCCATTCCCTCTTGTCCTGTCTCCTGTCACTTGGAAGAAGAGGCCATTATCCTCCTCTCTACAACCTCCTTTCAGGTAGTTATAGAGAGCAATGACGTCTCCTCTCAGCCTCCTCTTCTCCAGGCTGAACAACCCCAGCTCTCTCAGCTGTTCCTCATAAGGCCTGTTCTCCAGCCCCTTCACCAGCTTCGTTGCTCTTCTCTGGACTCGCTCCAGAGCCTCAACATCCTTCTTGTGGTGAGGGGCCCAGAACTGAACACAGTAGTCGAGGTGCAGTCTCACCAGTGCCGAGTACAGAGGGAGAATAACCTCCCTGGACCTGCTGGTCACGCCATTTCTGATACAAGCCAAGATGCCATTGGCCTTCTTGGCCACCTGGGCACACTGCTGGCTCATATTCAGTCGGCTGTCAACCAACACCACCAGGTCCTTCTCCTCCAGGCAGCTTTCTAGACAGACTTCTTCTAGCCTGTAGCACTGCACAGGGTTGTTTTGCCCCAAGAGCAGGACCCGGCATTTGGCCTTGTTAAACCTCATGCCATTTCATCCTGCTGTCCCATTTTCATTGCTGATGCCTCTCTCATTATCAACATTTTTGATAACTGAAAGTGACAATACTTCCAACCCAGAAGACTCAAAGAAAGACAAAATTCCAGTATGTTTTTGCATGAAAGTTTTCACCAAAATATGGAACTGGAGTCATTCAAAACAAATCAAATAACATTTCTTTTATTTGTTTTGAATGGATAGGGATTTAACTGTTCAGATCCCTTTAAATTCATGGCTCAGTGAATGCACATATAACTAGTAATTTTATCATCAGCTACCATCCTACTTAGCTTTTCAGTAAAATAACATTGGATGAATACACAATTAGGCTTTATATTGTCTCCAAACTTGGAAATACTGGCAGAAGCCTACAGCAAATACAACGTTTATTACTTTTCTATATTTATGTCCCTTTTTGCCGACAGAGTGTCACTTGAGATCAAAAATTCTGCTTTCTGTATAGTGGTAGTGTTTGGGTATCAGGCAATCCCATCTCACCTTCTCCAGGCTGGTAAATTTGCCATACCAGCAGCCTGTGACAGGAGTGGCTTCTGTGTATTTGGTCCTACTGAGCCCTGGTTGATGCTTTGCTCCCTTCTACAACTCCTGTATGAAGCTGCTCAGGACTCTTTCCAGGCTGCACCTTGCTGCTTTCTCAGCATTTATCAGGGTTAGGTTTGCCACTTTCACTAGCATCAATAACCAATGTTTTAATTGTGACACCCACTATTACTTCTTGTATTACATGCAAGACCGTGAATAGCCACAGCTTTGGTTTTGGAACATGTTGAGAGCAACCAACAATTTATTGGCAATGATAGCAGCAAAATTACAAACCAGATTATTTTACTTCCAATATCCTGCAGTAACCACAGGACACTTTATCTGTGATATCCTGGATTAGTATGCAAATCTTATGGTACCCATCCAAGAAAAAACTCTGCTTGTGTAAACACATTTTGCTTGAGCAGTTGATGGATATCAGCATTTTGTGGGTGAAATTTAAACAATAAAGTTGAAAGTAGAGGCATAAATATCTATGAGAGATTCAATTTGTAAATTTTATTGAGTAAGGTTTTTATTTCTTGTAACTGATGTAGTGTCAGAGGAATTAATTTGATTTCTGCTGAGTTATTCTGGATGTATAGTACTATTGCTGAGTGGATTCAAAAATAATTTATTTTTTGTTAAATTGCTAGACCTTGATGATGAACTCCCACTGGCTAAAGCAAAAAAAATACATCTTTAAAATATGATTCATATCTACATTCATAAACTTTGTGTAAGGTTTCCTGATATTTGTATGTCTCTGGCTGATTATTAGCATTATTCAGAGGAGAAACAGCATTTAACTGAGTCAGTTTTATTCAGAAGCAAATAAATTAATCTCAGGGTTTTCAGCTACTGGAGAAGAAAAGACCTGGGCAGCTGCTGCTTTCAGACTGCTTTAGCTAAAAGGAGACAAAAATATATCTCAGAGAGGAACAATGTTCAATATTGCAGAGAAACTATTTAATTAATAGAAAAGGATCATATGAGACTGCTTTGATAGCCTTCTTAATTTCAGACATAGCCTTGTTTTCCTAATGCTCATAAAGCGCCACAGCAGTACATCACCCTGCCTTGCCCCTCCTTGCCCAAAGTCTTGGTCACTAGAGTGCAGCTATAATTTTAGTTGCCACAGTGATGAGTTTATAAAGAGTTTGAGGTCTGTAAAGCTGGTATCAGGGCATTTCCCTTCTCTGACCTGCATCTAGTAATCTAATTTTTCTACTTAGGTGTTCATGCTGTGCTTTTGTTTTCAGAAAAGCTAATGTAATTAAGTGTTCTCTTAGAAATGCTTCAGTGTCTTCCAGAATAAGATTAAATGAATGAAAGAATATTTTTAACATATAAAATAGCACAGCTGGGAGGGATAAATGGAGACGAGAGGTCTATTCATACATGATGACTTTCTATAGAAGCAAACACACTTGAGCTTCAAGTTGGTTACTGTTTCAGCAGCAGATGACAGTTTTAAATACTATAATTATTTCCCAAGTTAAGAACAGATACATACTACATAAATTCAAAGACCCTGGCATGCTGTATGGGATAATATCTGGCTTTATAATCCTGCCATGGGATATAGTGTGGAAAAAAAGAAACAAACCAGAGAAAGGAAGCTGCATTTACTGCCTCCTGACACCTTGCAGATCTTCAGCAACATGCAGGCTTTCTCTACTGTTGTCACTCTATGCCTACCTGTACCTTTGCAGCCCATACAAAGCAACCAGCAGAGTTAGTTTCTCTTGAGTTCAGCAGCCTTCTGGAGCTGGGTACTTAGCTGCCTTTCACCACCTAACCAGTTGGTCCTGAACTTGAGCTGCTGTGGGCAGTAAGTGCAGGCAAAAGGAATCACAGACTAGCTACATCCTTCCCCTTGTTCAAGGGACCTAGGAGATCCAGATCAGCAGTGAGAGGTACTTTGAGAAGACGATCCCGTATCCCCTACCTATATAATAAGGGCAGGTGTCCGACATTTAAGTGTGCAAAGTCTGATGAGTAGGTGCTTGGATACCCTTCCCACTTGTCTCTTCTGACCCTATCAAGGTCTGGTGAACAGATTTGCCCATGATGCTGGTGTGCTCATTTCTTCCTTCAATTCAGGGACTCTAGTCCAGATGCACAGAACCGTCATAGAAACCTGTCTGAAAGCACCTCTGGATTATTCGTCCAGGACTACACAGCATGAGTAACACAGGATGAGGACCACCACTGCCCTGCACTACAGGGTCCTGAGCCCAGGATGACAGGTGTCCGGTGAGACTGCTGACCTTTTTCACCAGGAAAGGAAAGCGTATTCATGGCCAGCACTCTCCCTTGTTCCTGCATGAAAAACTCAACTGACACCATGCAGTGAGGTTTAAAATATCAGCCCTTTTCCCATGCACTTGGAATCAGCTCCACTGATGTGTGACTGAGATTGCAACCTGGGCTGCTTTTTCAATTTCAGAAGTCTGTGGCTGGCAGGTATCTGAAAGGGAAATAATTAAAACCACAGACCAGCAGGTTCAGAAGAAAAAGCATCAGTCTCAGTGGCGTGAGACTGCTGCAGGAGCTGTCTCAAAAAGTTCTTTAAAATTTGCAAACTTTGGGAGAAGGTAAAGCAATGGGACAGTGATCTGCATGATGATGGAAAAGAAAATAGGGATCTGGTGGTTATAGTCAGGGAGACACAGGGCCACCAGGAAGAAAAGTGGAGTGGCTGGAGGTGAATTTCCTGGCTCCTTCTCTTTCCCCCTGAGCTGAAGGCTGTCTGTCTATCTACCATTCACACAGCAGCTCAGAGAAGCAGTCTCTTGCTGAACAAGGTGCTTAAAGTCCAAGACCCGAACATGGGGGTCTCCAGACAAACAGATGTGAGAGGAGATCATAAAATGATTTCAGTTGGAAGGAACCTTAAAGATCACCCAGTTCCAACCCCCCTGGCATGGGCAGGGACACTTCCCACTAGACCAGACTGTTCAAGCCTCCATCCAACCTGGCCTTGAATATTTCCAGGGATGGGGCAGCCACAGCTTCCCTGGGCAACAAGTTCCAGTGTTTCACCACCAGTTCCAGTGTCTCGACAGCTGTTCCAGCACCTTGCACCAGATGTGCAAAGGGAATTTTTGTATTCCCAATGCAGCATTAACAAATCCCAGGGCTTTTCAGCCAAAATAAAAATGCATCTGAAAGTGATGCCTGATCAGTTTTGTTGCAGATGAGCTGGTCGGGAATTCTTGCTCTGTCTCCCTTGGAACAGGGATCCAAGTCTCACTCACTTCAGTCATTAGTGAAAGCTTGCTAGACAATAGTTTCACCTGTGTGGACAGGAGAAAATTTTTACACCTACAAATCAGGGAAAGAAATAGAGAAAAATAAAGACTGCAATAAGGCAATGTTAGAATTACTTTGAAATGTCAATATCACTAGCACAGTTAATTTTTTGCATCTGGACCCCTTATTGCTTGTTCTAGTTTTAAATCTCTGTTTTTTTCACCAAACACAAAGTATTATTTCATATATATATATAGGAATATACAAAATTGACAAGAATATTAGTAAATTAAAGGAAAAATTTTAATAAAGAATTATTCAGGTATCAGCTAATAACCTAGTGCACTTCGATGAAAAGGAAGCCGGAAGGTATACAAGGTATACTATCACAACTTCCATGAAAGGAAACAGGAGCAATAGTTTGATTCAAGTTAATTTTGGGGGAAAGTGTAATGCTTTTGCTTTAATTCAAGTGATAATTGTGAATTTTGATGTATCTCTTTGTAAAGCAGTGTCTCTGGCATTTTTACAAAGAATACATCAAAGCAGTCAAACAAGACTGTAGCTGTCTATGGGATTATAGCTATAGCCCACCAAAAGTACACTGGTACAGTTCAGAGCTATCATGGCCATTTAAAACTATTACCTTTGTGAAGTCATTTGACATGAAAAATATCGTGTCTATCCATTTAACTTGGTACAGTTGATGGATTGAGACAATCAGTTTTCTGTCAGACTAGCAAATAACTAAAAAGTGGTAAAACTGAAGACTTTGGTCATTACTGAACTGGGCTCACTGTGGATAAGCCACCTCAGGGGAAAGGCTCCATATACACCTCATATTGAAAGCTTGTGTATTTTTAGGACTACTTTTCCAGACTTTTCTATTTACTGGGCAAAAACTAATAATCATAATTATACATTCCACTTGTTTTCTTGGAATTCAGTATTTATGTATTATAAGAACTCATATATTATTGTTAACAAATTTACACAGATTAGAAACAGTTATTTCAACTTAAGGGCAACAGAAACACTAATTCAAATCCTTCCTTTGTATGTGATGTTATCTGCTAAGGACTTTGTATCCATTACACTACAACATGTCCAAAACTTAAAGGGCTGAATAACAGCGCTCTGATGTTTTCTTGCTTCCAGATACCAAGTCCTTCACAGTTCATGTGTCCATAATCAAGGGCATCAATTTATGTTGTACTGATTGTCAGGACTACAGACCAAGAAATCTAGGATCTTACTACTATGTATACTCATACATATGAGTGTAAAATCATGAGAAAACAACAAATAATTGTACTATATAAAGCTGATGGAAAATTCCATGAGAAATCAGATTCTAAGCAGTGTCCAAGGGTGAAAAATTGGCGCTAGCTGAACTCCTTCAATTAGCTATGATGGACAACTTGGAATAGAGATTATTAACCAAATCACAAATTAATTTTCTGTAGTGTTTCTGCTAACAATAAGAAATATCTGCCAAGCAGAATAATTTCACAGATTTCAATATTGAGAACCTAGCTGAAGAAACTTGTCATCTAGACTGAGTAATGGGAATAAATCAATCATTTAGTGGATAACTGGTCCTTACAGGGGTCTAGGTTCCTTACAGGGCTCTGTCTTTTTTGACAATCCTGTGAATCACTGGTGCCCATGGAACTGCACATGTATAAAATTATGACAAGTGAATCATCCCAGCGTGCCACTATTAGTCTACTATCCTGAAACTACCATCCTGAAACTGTTAAACCGTCTTTCTCAGTCACCTCTTAAGTCTTCTCAACAGTGATGTGATCAATTTTGCTGCATTTTATTGATTAATAACAAATCTTTAGGAAACAAAACCTTATTTTTGCATCATCTTTCATCGAAAGAGCTCTCAAGAAAGCACACAAGAAAGGACATTGGGAATGCAATGGAGAAGACTCAATATGAGACAGCAAGGTCATGTCCTACAAGTGCCTCCTCTTTTCCCACCGCAGAGCTGGCCCTCCATGCACCGTAGGTGATTTTTTTAAACAAGGCTAAGCTTTTTGAAGCTAGCAAAAACTGAACATCAGGAAAGGGAAAAATATAAGACTGAAATAGGACATTGTACTCATGACACAAGTTTCACATGGCTCTGCTTTGACTAGCTCTGGATACTAGTCTTGTTTGTAGGGGCCTTGAGCCTGAGGTGGGAAGCATAACTCAGGGATCTAATGTGACCTAGACAATCTGCCTTTCATGGCCAAACCTGTCCCTCCAAATGGCTGGAGAAGGGATCTTCTCTTACTGTTCTGGTTTATACTTCAGCAGAACTTTGAGCTTCTGAGCTTCAAATGTGCAGCTTGAGAAGAGCTTCTCAGCCAGGTTTCCTCTGATCTGAAATACAGTCAAAAAGCAATAATAATGCACATTAAATTGCATAAGGAAACCTAACTATCCATATGCAGAGAAGTTTAAAAAAAAAAAGTTAAACTATGAAGGAGAAGCTAAGGAGGCAGGAATAAGCAAATTGTAGTTTATAAGTGGTCAGAAGCATGGCTGCATAACGTAGTATGTATTATATGCTTGCCGTAGGGTAAGAGTGTAGAACACTGGAAAGGTCTGTTTTCTATAACGAGATAAGTACTTCCAGTGAAGAATTATTGGTCTCTGCCTATCAATCTTATGCTTTAATTCCAACAACTGCAGTCAAAGGATGCTAAACACAAAGGAATTAAATCTTAATGTCAATGAAGGACTCTCTTCATGTATTACAAAGTGCATTCTGAATCAATAGGGAATCCACTTCCCTCCTCTCCCCCTTTACTTCTTATGAGAATGCATCACAGAAAAAGGCAGGAACAGCTGTTGTTTCTTCATTCTTGGTTGGTGACAGGAACTGCATTTCATTATAGGGTTGAGACAAGAAGCTGATTTTCTCAGAACATGTGTTTCTAGGCTGGCTTGTATAGATACATACTCAGAAGCTGATACATTATCAAAATTATTCTCAGTGCTGATGTCATATCATTTTATGTTAGCACTCTCTGGATAATTAGCTAAGGTTATCACACAGTTCACAGATGTCCTCTGATTCAGATGAAATGAGGACATTGCTAGAAAATCCAATGTTACCCCTCATGACCAAAAAGAAGCAGCAGTGACTGATCTTTGAGATGCTAAAACTATCAAAAAACCTCCCACTTCTCTGAATTATAATGAACTTTCTTTCTTTGCGCTGGTTTAGGTTTCCCTCAGCTCAGAATTTATTACTGTGAAAAAAGAAAATAAAAAGAAAAAAAGAATAAAGTGCCTTCTAAAGAGATAGAGACCCTCTCTAGGAATATTTCATCCAACACATCAATAGATGGGCTGCAGTAGCTGTGCTACACTCTCTGTGCAAGACATGTCTTGTGCTTTATGTTTATTCTCACTGGCTCTGCAGCTTGCCCAGTAGGCTTCAGACAGGAGGTCCAACCCCAAGATTCAAATCTAATATTGTTTCTTCTGCTGTTTTGTGAGGATGAGATTGGTCTTTTTAGGGGATTGTTTATCTTTGTGATGGAGATCTTGATTTTCATTTATACTTGGGCCACTTTAAGTGGTCTGGCAGTGTAATGGGGTTTCAAAATTAGCTCAGATCACATTTGTACTCTCTTTAAAGTACTTCTGCTCTAACAGAATGGTATTAAATCTTTGTAAAGTACATGGACATCAGATTTGAAATGCTTTGACTAACAGCTATATATTTATCTTTTGAAAATTACATCAACATTAAGACATCACAGGTAAGGATACCAGGGTAGCTCTGCCTTGGTTATATTTAGCATTTGTAAGTGGATCATCTGATACAGGTGTAATAACAGCCAAGGGTATGTGTGTGAAAAGACCTAATACAACATCATGCCTTGAATTCCACTTTGAATGTGTATTATAAGGAGAGAAACCCTGATTTGGGAATTTATCTGTAACTATTATAGAAAGTAGCATTTGTTCATTACTTTTGTGAGCATAACAATGACAGTGAGGAAATTAACTGTACTGCTGAAATCAGACTACAATTCAGAGGCCACACTCAGGCTGTTGCACGCAGAAAAATGTGTGTACATATAATCTGAGCAAAACAACCAACTGATTGTATCAGGAAAGGGCATGGGTATCAATACAAATAGGGATTGTACTGGTTGATGCAGTGATATGCTTTTGAGAGAGGATGGAAGCTGCAGAGAAATTAAAGTACAGAAAGACTTCAAGGTGGAAATCCCAGTTTGGCACTTAAATCTCTTCTGGCCCCACAGTGAGATTCACCTGGGAAGAAAAACCTTTCCAGATTGCAGTTCACTCCCCCGACTTCAGTAATAAAATAAATGTAGGGAAAAAGGAAAAAAAAAAAAAAAAAGGAGAGGCTTTTTATTAAAATACCTAATTGTACACACATTTTTGGAGCTATCTTATGGGAGATGAGGGCCAAGATCCTATTATAGACAGTGGAGAATTTGAATACATCTCAGCTGAGTCCTGTTTGAAATGCCCTTAGGTACCCTGCCTGATCCTAGTTACCAAATAAGAAATCTGCAGGTTTCCTGTAGGCCCTTTTCATATCTACCAGAACTGTTCAATGTCTCAGGTACCCTATGACATCCAAAATATTCGGGATCTCTGAGGGCAAGTCCAAGATGTCACAGTTCATGGGTTTAATCTGATGTCACCAGTACTTGCATAAACCAGAAATCACTTCACTGAAATAAGGGAATTAGACCATGTGAACTCAGAGAAAGAAACACTATGATCCTCCTCAGAGAGAAAAGTGTTATTGGGCATCCAAAAAGCCACACATACATGTGGATGCACATGCCATCTTATAACTGCTCTGCCTACCAAAGCTTCAAGTGGAGATTGTATCTTTGTAAAGACTAGAGGTCATTAGCCACGAGGAGTGTATAACACTAACAAAACAACTTTTTGCAGTTCCAGTGTTTGCAGAACTATTTATTCATAATGTAGGTATGAATTTCATTGCCTTTAAAATCAAATGCAACCTTCTAATCTGTCTCTGTATTACATGATTTGCTGTTGGCTATTCATGCATCCTGATTCCCAGAAGAAACAGCAGTCCTGGACATGAGGAGACATCACCAGATGACCTTGGACATTATCTGTGTACTTAACGTACCTCACCACAGATATGTCCTCAACAAAGAGCTGGCTTATAAACATTAAAAAGTTTCTATGATAAATATTAACTGTTAACAAACAGAAGTGATTCAGGCCAGCATTTCATATCATGGATAAGCAGTGCATGAGGCGCTTGTCCTTCTATTAGCGTGTGAATGTATGAATATTGTACAAGTGACATTTAGGGTAATGAATAGCCTGTTATTCCATAGGGCTCTCATTAATGATAACCTCTCCTGAGGTGGCTTGATTGTCAAGTTCCTAAGTGGATTAGTAAGAATAGTGGAGAGAACAAACAAACTTTGCAGTGACTATTTTTAATAATGGCTGCAGGTAATTAAAAAGACAAGAAGTATCTAGAGAATTCTAGATCTAACAGTATTACTAAAACATCTAAAAATGGAGTCGATTGTGCTTTCGAAATCATTTAGCTGGTCCTTGCACTAACGAGTAGCTTTTATTTGATGGAGGAGTTAGAAATTAAATATTGTCTCAATAAGTATTTAAAGACTTTTCCTATTTGCAGTGCTGGCTGTTGTTAAATAATAATGTTTATGAAAATTGTAGTGCAGAAACCTTTTCAGTGTCAGAAAACAGAACCCTGCAAACTTATTAGCTTTCATACACTGTGTTCACAAAAAAAGCACAAGACAAAATATGTGTTGCTAAAAGATGAGTACAAAGCCAGGAGCTAAAACTACATGGTCATGCTCAGCAAGGTGTCAGTACTCGCTGCCTTCTCCTGGGAGCCTGGCAAAGAACGAGGGGAGAGCCAGCCTTACTGGGGAAAGGACTATCTGTCCAGATAACAGAGAGTTTTATTTGTATGCTGGCCCTTAGCAGACCTGCGCTTTCTCCATGTAAGCATTTAAAGCTAAGATCTCAGCTGAATGGATGAGGATCTGATGTTCTAGGACAAGATTTAGTTCATTTATCTGCTGTGTGCCTATATCTTTGGATTGTAATGAAGCAGCCCTTTCTGTAGAAGTCCCTAAGCTCCCTAAATATTCAAAAGGAGAAAGAAAATGGATTTAAAGCCATCAGAAATGGTCATGTACACCTAACTTGTGTGCTCAAACTAAGATGTGTAAGAACCCCCTGTGGAGATTTTCACAGTCACCTATCGCTTTCCATTGATAACAAAGTGGATTTAAGCATTTCAGAAAGACTCATCTTCAGAACCTTAAAACACAGCACTCTGATGCATAATTTGGGTGAGCTGTATCTGAACAATCACTGTAATATATAAACTACAGTGTCTTGATGAGGACAAATAGAATCACCTACAGATTCTATCCATGAAGATAAAGCAAAAAATGTGGATAACATATCTCTTTGGGGACTGATTTCATAAAAACAGAAAAAGTTCTGTCTTTCACATTGTAGGATCACACAGAAGGCTGAGATTGTATCAATTTCTTCCTACCCAAGCTGTGGTACACTTGGAAGGAATACTAAAGCAGAAAAGACATAGTGAAATCAAGTAGACAGGCATCCCCTACAAACATTTGAAGTGGATATAGCAGCTCTGTTGGCACACATTCCAGCAGAACAGGGAAATCAAGAAACTGCTTGCTTATTCCACTATCTAATGAATTTAGGCAAGTAAAAGGAATCATGTCAAGAGCTGTCAAAGCATTAATAATAGTAATAACAATATGCAATTTCCCATACTTTACTCTGTATAAAGACATTAAATTCACTAAAGCTGTACTGTCTCATAGACAGCCTAGTAGCAGGAGGAAAGACACTGAGCTCTGGAAGTCAAATTGGACTGAGCATTTGTCAAGCCATACCTTCTTGACATGCCCTTTGCAGCCCAGAACTTCAGAAGCAACCATACCTATCCAGAGTGCTTTTCAGACCTTCAGACTGCAATATTCTGACTCCCAGACAGAGTTACAACCTAGCTGGCTGTATCTGCATTTAAAAAATACATATATATATACACACCCCAAAGTGTCTTTGTAAGGACTTTTTGTGTTCTCACCATCTGAAGACTTTCCATAAATTTTTATGTTTTGCTGTGCCTTCATCATTTTCAAACGTTCTCTGAAAAGATCTCTTCTGTCTTCATGTTTCTATGTTTAAGGCTTTTATGGAACACTTTATCTTTGCCAAACATTTTTAGATGCATTTTTCATGAAAGACGCTGTCCTGAGGAAGGGTCAGCTCATACTGTGCTGTTTGCACAGAAAACAAGAAGGAGAAAGAGCAATAAAAGAGCAACTTAATTACTTTGGAGCTGCAGTGCTTCCTACTACCATGGCCTCTGCATGAGGTCCTGACGCAGCCACCAGAGTTGACTGCAAGAGGCATGATCTTGCTGACAACTCCTCTGGTGCTGCTTTAACCAATGTCACTAAGCAGCTCACAGCAAATGAACAAGCCACAAAGAGCGGCAGGACATCAGTGATATAACCCAGGCTAAAAAACATCAGGAAATATTAGTGACCTCTGAGAAGCATAAAAGCCTTTCTGCCCCATTTTCCTCTGCTGAACAAATTCGTGCCCTTTTCTGCTGGTGCTGTTCACCTCCCCTTGAAAGGTGCTTTATTCAGAAAAAGAGTGAAAAATCAGAGCACAGCTGCAAAAAATGCATTTCCATTCATTTCCTGAGTATTGGCATCTTTTTGTAGCTATACAAGCTAGGATGATACAACCTAGCCTACATTACACAGTTTGACATTGAGACACACTAAATAAATCTGGATCTCACATCTGAGTTTCCCACAGAGACAAGGATCACTAGTGACTATGGCTGGTGCTGTAGGGTAAGCACATTCATCAGTAGGAAGCACTTAGGAATTTTCTCATTCCTCAGTGGATTAGGCTTTGAATTGAAATTCACTAAGTGAGAAAAGTCCAAGGGAATCATGATTTGTTTTGGCCAGTGCTAGCAGCTATCTGCCCGGCTTAGCAGCCACTTCAGTTCTGTTTTATTTGCCTCCTCTTCTTCCTGCCGCTTGACCTCAGGGGGAAAAATTTGCTGTCTGCCCCTGCTTGCAGTTGCATTGCTGGAATAACTGAGCTGTAACCACAAGTATTTATTTTGCCCTCTTTCTCTTTTCAAGATTCAAATATTTTGCTTTGACACTTTTGCTTCTCCTTATACTTTTTTACCTGGGCCCCTACCTACATGACAAAATCAATATTGAGAACTTCATTCAACCACCTCTCTCTGTTTATACCCAGTGACATCCCCCACATAGGCCTTCTACCAAAGAGTCCTCCAGTTTGAGTATACAAATATGAAAGCATATAGCAAATTCTCAGTATTTTTGTTAAAAAGATTTCAGCAGGATTTTCTGCCTCTGCAATCTAATCATTGTGAGTAGCGTAGTAGGCGTCTACGACGTTTCTTTCCTTACAGGTTAAACAATCTTTGTGTCTTACGACTGCAACAACTCGTAATCAGCAAGCCCACTGTCAAATGTGCTCTTTTCTGCAGTGGCTACAAGTTGAATTGAGGCAGTGGCCTGCTTTCAGGTTAAGAATATCATAGCAATCATTGATATTTTGCCCCTGAGAAGCCAAATCTAAATGAAAAATATATCAAAACCACAAAAACATTGACTTACTTTTTCATGGGTAAAATACAGAAAGGGTATTTCTGCCACTTGAAAGTAAAATCCATCTCTTTTTTATGTCACTGAATTCTATCAAGGAGAAATTTGGTTCATTCCTCAGGAATTATTTTCTCTTTAAGATTTGTGTTTGTTTACTTATTCCTCCAAAACTGACTTCTTTTCATGGCATCCCAAGTTACTTTTCTACTGAAATTGCACAGAGTATATCAAAGGATAAACATCTCACGGAAGTGCCTCCGCAGCATATTACGAACTGCACAGCTCCCAAAGAGCAGTTTAAAATGAAGAACAACCTTTTCCAATCTCCTTTTCAGAACTGCACATGGACACTAGCCAGACACAAGACTGAGCTGCAGAGGGTGCATTGAAGTCCCCATCTGCTCTTCACAGTGCTCATCACTGATTTACAACCCACAGTAAAATCATTTGGCCAAAAACATCATAGTGGATGAGACAAGTGCATGAGAAGCCAGCTGAGCCTTTCCTCTCAGTGTCCAAACAAGCAAATGTGTCCCAGCTAGCCAGCATTTTTCCAATATTCGATTCCAGAGTATGTGATATCTGAAGGTAAGACACTCTCCAAACAAACCAGCAAAGCCAGATTTTGTTCTCATTTACACTACTTTATAGGCATTTCCTCAGTTGGTCTTGGTATGACTATTAATTCATTCTAGTGGACACCATGTCAAAGTGTCTTTGAGGGTCTCAGTAGCTTTCCTGAAAACTTGGAAGAGTTTTTAGAAATACTTCTGCAAGTTTTCACTTCCCAGGGAGCGTTCTTTTCTACCCCACTCCCTTGCTTGTGCCCCACTGCTGGCTGAGGTGCTACAATCTCAGCCTCTGCAGACTGTCTGCCACAGAAGTCTTGCTTTTCTGCCCAGCAAGATGCAGGTTTCACACGGTCTCTCTTTGGAAAAAGGATCAACTGTATCCTGGGCTACATCAAAAGAAGTGTGGCCAACAGGTTGAGAGAGGTGATTCTGCCCCTCTATTCCTCTCTCGTGAGACCTCATCTAGAATATTGTGTCCTGTTCTGGAATCTTCAGCGTAAGAAGGACATGGAGCTGTTGGAATGGGTGCAGAGGAGGGATGCAAGGATGATCCGAGGGCTGGAGCACCTTCCATATGAGGACAGGCTGAGAGAGTTGGGCTTGTTCAGCTTGAGAAGAGAAGGTTAAAAGGTGATCTTATAGCGACCTCCCAGTACTTGAAAGGAGCCTACAAGAAATCTGGGGAGCGACTATTCATAAAGACTTGTGGTGATAGGACAAGGGCAGATTTAGGCTGGACATAGGGAGGAATTTCTCACCATGAGAGTGTTGAGGCCCTGGCACAGGTTGCCCAGGGAAGCTGTGGCTGCCCCATCCCTGAGGTGTTCAAGGCCAGGTTGGATGGGACATTGGGTGCCCTGATCTAGTGGGAGGTGTCCCAGCCCGTGGCAGGGGGGTTGGAACTAGATGATCTTTAAGGTCCCTTCCAACCTGTTACGACTCTTATGCACCTCGGGAGCTCGAGAGCAACACATTTCAGCAGCAGATGCTACGGGGCAGCCGAAGGACGCTCAGAGCCGGGTGTCGGTGCGGGTTTGTAGGACGCCCGGTTCCTCCCGGCGACCTCCCCCTCCCCGCGGCCGCTGGCGAATCGCGGCCGCGCCGCCCATCGCGGGGCGGGCCGGGGCGGTTCTGGCTGCGGCGGCGGCGGGACCCGCTCTGCCCGTCCCCCTCGAAGGGCGCTCGGGCTCCGAGGTTTCCTCCCGCCGCGCTGCTCGGATCGCGGGGCGCTTCGTCGCTGCCCTCGGGGTGCGCTGGGGAGCGCTGCCGCCCGCCCCCCCCCCCGGAGCCCAGCGCCCCCCGAGCCCCGGGAGGCTCCGCTGGGAGGTTTGTCGTTCGGGCGCTGTGATCGAGGGCGCTTGGGGTACGTTTAAGCTAGGTATGTGTTAAGCCTGTTTTTGATTGTTCCCGAACGTGTTTTGGAAAGACGCGAGGCTTGTCCGTACTGACCTGGCGGGTTGTCAAAGTGATCGGGTTGAATTATTCGCTTTGGAGAAATTGGTTTTGCTGGAGGCAGAGAGGGGAGCGCCCTGGGAGGGCGTGAGGCGCGCTGCTATGGGAGGAAGGGATGCTCCGGGCAGGGAGGCATGAGCTGCTTTCCATTCCCAAAGATGCTGCAGACCCGGGGTTCGATAGCGCGGAGCGCTGGGTTGTCACTGTGCAAGCACATTTTTCGCTCTGTGACAGGGGACAGGACGAGAGGGAATGGCCTCAAGCTCCACCAGGGGAGATTCAGGCTGGGTATTAGGAAAAAATTTTTCACAGAAAGGGTCATTGGGCACTGGAACAGGCTGCCCAGGGAGGTGGTTGATTCACCTTCCCTGGAGGTGTTTAAAGCACAGGTGGACGAGGGGCATGGTTTAGTGTTTGATAGGAATGGTTGGACTCGATGATCCGGTGGGTCTCTTCCAACCTGGTGATTCTGTGATAGGCGTAGATTGCCGCCCGTGTGCTCTTTCACATTGTTTGTGGGAAGATGACGGGAGAGGAGTTGCTCCCTCCGTGAATAGATTGTAAAATGCCTGTCCGATGTACTGGGAGAAGAGCTGAGCTTAGACAGCACAGCGTGGA
Organism: Clamator glandarius; assembly: GCA_033459285.1. NCBI lineage: Eukaryota > Metazoa > Chordata > Aves > Cuculiformes > Cuculidae > Clamator > Clamator glandarius. The sequence continues at coordinate 655,247 of JAUNZM010000411.1, forward strand.
AAAGAAATCAGGATGGATGCAAAAAAAGCACGCCCTTTCCAAGCACTTCATGTCTAGCTAAAGGCTGCAGGCTGTTACAATATTATATCAGCAAAGGTGCTGAAGTTCAGGACAGAAAACAAGTGAAGCAAACTCTTCTTACCTCTGCAAATACTAAACAGTTAGTTAGAGGGAAATTGTGAAAATAGTGGTAAAGGGCTGAACAATGGTGGTAAAGGGCTGAGCAGATTGATTAACATCTATATAACCAAAACCAATCAGGAATGCGTACTAAATATTATTAAATTTATTTCTCAGGTAACCGTTGCAGAAAGATGAATAGAAAAACATGTAAATAGGTAGATGTAAAGATATAGGATGTAAATAGTGCTGGCAGTTTTATTTTGATAAGGGATCCAGCTAGAGGCTTGATGAGTGTTTCCATATGATTTTGCTTTTTACAGTCATTTTGACCCTGCTCTGACCTTTTTGTGCCTGTGTAGACTGAAACAAGGTGCAACCAGAAACCACCAGCCTCCTTCTCTGCGCTAAAACACCTAGAAGGGTTGCTCCCTTTAGGGATTGTTGCTGCTGATTGTAGCTGAGTACTGTCTGCCTTCCTTACTTGCCTTTTCCTCAGACTGGGTCATCCATATCACCCAAGGCAGGGAAAAGAAAGGCAGGCATGTCACCCCCAGCTCCCTCACGATTTCGGCTGTCGGCTGCTCCGGCTTGCAGCCTTGCCTGCCTGCAGACTGCTGCTTGCTATAGTCAGTACGTGTGCATCGCTGTCAACAGGAGAAATGCTGTTGAACTGGTGGGGAAGGGGTGCTAGGCTATTTCAGTATCCAAGTCTACTCTAGTACTGTCGCCAAGCAGATGAGTGTATGTGTATGAATGCACTTGGCTTAGGAAGTTATTGCTGTTCATGTTTTCAGAAGTAAAAGGCTGACTGGGATAGCTTGTGTCTGCCAAGTGTCTTAGTTCATAATTGGGTCTTATTGGTGCAGTGCATATTATAAATTGTATTCTGTAAATTCCTCATCGGAGGCAGGCAGCAGTGCAGTTTTCCTTTTGGTGCCCCATCTACACAGAAGCAGAAGAGGAATTAATGCAACAATAGAGTACATCCAGAAGTTACTGAAAAATCTGTTGCTTCTGATAGGTTTGAAACTTGAAATTTAAATACTAAAATTCAAGACATCTTCACCTCTGTGTTGGAGCCCCAACACCTCTGCCTCCTGCATGCTCTTGCAAGCACTCCTCCCCTTGTGTCTTCATGACTGCGGTTACCTACTTTTCCTGGCTGGTGCAGAGGAAATCCTGTTACAGCATAGTCAATCCATGGTGCTGCTGCAAAAACTCACCTCTTAGTCTGCTGCTTTGGCTGCATCTCCCCTCTTTGTCAGTCCTGATGCTGCTCCTCCTTCTCTCCTGCATTGTTCACGACAGTTTCAGGCTTCACTTTCAAATGTCCTCGATAGTTTCCCTGTACATGATGTACGACTTCTCGTGCTTTACGCAGACATAACCGCTGGGCTTTGATCAGCCTGTGCTCTCAGCATCTGTCCCTCTCAAGCTGTCACCTTTTTATTTCCCCAAGCTTTGCCTTTTGCTTACTTGTAGCTTCATTTAGGCAACTTGTCCATCATTTCACTAATTTCCTTGTTATGTCCCAGCATGTTCATTTTTGCTGTGATGCCTTCGGCGTCTGTCTGATGAGATGCTGAGACAAGCCCTCACCCATGCTGCCACCATCGATGTCTCCGAATTAGTCTGGCTCTGGATTTGACCACAACAGTGTTCTCTAAAGATTGGGCACCTGAGAGGCAACGCTGCATAGATCAGTGTAGCGAGCACCAGCTACTAGAGTCTGTTAACCTCACTTGCTCTTTTTGGCATTTCAGGTGCAATCCTGCCCCCTTATGCTTACATGTTACAACCTGATTCACTGCAACTCCCTTCACAATAGTGTTGTATCTTTGCAGACTCTTGCAAACAGTGACAACATATAAACTTTATGCACACAAATACAGATATGATAATGCCACAGTCTCTTTATCAAGGGAGACCATGCAGCTTGCATTGGTAAAATAAGGAAAGGTGTTAGGATGGAGGTCTTTTCTGTTACACCACTGAGGAGAAACAAAGAATCGAAGGAGATGGCTCTTTCCTACCTCTCTTGGTAAAGCAGACTGAAGCACCGAAGTCGCGAAGCACGGTTACAGTTAGCAGAGCTACTGTCATAGTATATCTCTGCCTAAAGTTCTGTTGGCATTTAAGTTCACAGTACATAGTTGGTACTGAACCTGCTTTTCTGGGAAAAAAAATCTGAAACTGAAGGATGCATTAGCAGTGGTTTCTGTTGAATGATGTACACAAAATTCTATCCTGGCTTTATATTGTGTCAGGATTTTTGAGGAGGCTAAAATGAAATCTGCTTGACATTTTGGGGTTTGATATGGACCATATACTTTGGTTTTATAAAATATATTGAAGCAAGTCTGTCAGCTGAATGTTACCATTGGAAAGTGTTTTCTGATTATTCTGGATTCCACTTACTGGCTCACAACTTCAATAGTTAAGGGCTAATAACCCCATTGACTAGCAAAGTTAAGAGCCACCTATTGTTTAGCAGAGTCCCTTGCTGAAGTCTGCAGGGAGGGCTCCTGAAATGAGGTGGAGGTGTCCCCACAGAGTATGAGGGACACAGGCTCTCAGCTGCATTCAGTCACATTTGTGTGTGCAGCCACTTCATCTGGTATGGGGCAGGATGCTGTGCCACAGCACTGAAGGGGACAATAGAGACTTTAAATCCATTCATAGAATCATAGAATCATAGAATCACCAGGTTGGAAGAGACCCACTGGATCATCGAGTCCAACCATTCCTATCAAACACTAAACCATGCCCCTTAGCACCTCATCCACCCATGCCTTAAACACCTCCAGGGAAGGTGAATCAACCACTTCCCTGGGCAGCCTGTTCCAGTGCCCAATGACCTTATCTGTGAAAAATTTTTTCCTAATGTCCAGCCTAAATCTCCCCTGGCAGAGCTTGAGGCCATTTCCTCTCGTCCTGTCCCCTGTCACTTGGCAGAAGAGGCCAGCACCCTCCTCTCTACAACCTCCTTTCAGGTAGTTCTAGAGAGCAATGAGGTCTCCCCTCAGCCTCCTCTTCTCCAGGCTAAACAACCCCAGCTGTCTCAGCCGTTCCTCATTAGGCCTGTTCTCCAGCCCCTTCACCAGCTTTGTTGCTCACTTCCAGATTTAGCAACATTTTGTCTTAAAACTGGTAGGTGAAGGAGGTAGTGCTTGATATGTCTGAAGGTTTATCCCCCTTTACCTGGAGAGAGGCTGAATCTGAGGGTATGAGCCTTGCAAGTTGTTAGCTTCAGAGATGGAGAATGAAAGCAAGCTCTGATAAGGAGGGCTGCTTGCCCTGGGGTTTGGTATTTTATCTGGTAGGTTTTGCTCTGAAAAAAAGGATGTGGAGGAGCTGAAGCACTGCCCCATGAAAAGTCTGTGAGGCTTCAGGGAGAGCAAAAGCAGTGTACAGCCCTCCATCTGGCCCCAAGCATGGAGTGCAATGCCAAATGCTGCCAATACTGCTTGTGTCAAATACAAAAGGTGGTTATCAGAAGCCTGCATTAAGTCAGTCAGGAGCTAATGACGTTTAATCAACTTTTGTTTGATCTGAGATTAAATGCGTCACCATCACCACCGTACGTGTGCTGGGTGGCATCTTCTCCTGAGAGGCTTATCGGTGTTGGTGGGATGCTCCACACAGCAGCTTGCAGCTTTGGCAAGGAGGGTAGCAGTATTGGGATGATTCAACAATGAAAGGAGGTGGCAAGACAGAAGAAGCTGAAATATTTTCATATACTTGTTCCACTGAGGGAAGTGGGCTTTAAATTTTTTACCTTCCTTTCTTTTTTTGCCCTGTGAAAATGCACATTTTTAGTTAAGCAGCCATTCCAGCCTACACTAAATTTTCTCTTCAAACAAAACTTTTGAATTTGGGATTGCAAGAAGTCAAACAAATATTTCCAGAAAACACACATATTAAGGAATCCTGATATACACTGATTCCTCCTTCCATGGCCAACCTTGCACTGGACCTCCTTCCAACCTGCTGTCTCCATGGGCACTCGCATTCTCTTACTTTGAGAGTGACATCCTCACGGCTATGTTTGACAGTAGAAGTCAGTTACTGATACCTAAAGCTATCGGAGGAACCAAATGACTGTGTGAATCTTCACGTTTTCTCTGCCTGATCATGTCCTGCAATTAAACTTTAGGAGCTCAGCTGTCTTGGAGGTTTCTTCCTGGGGTTGAATTTGTTTGAAAGTGGCCAACAGTAATAAAAGTTATTCAGAGTGGGAGTAAAGCTAGAACTGGACACGGAGAAATTAAATATGACCCATCACTATGGTCAATGAAAATTTTCTTTTTTTTTCCCAATAAGCTGTAGTTTTTCACAGGAAACTTTCAACAAAATTGGGAAATAAATACTTTAATCAAACCAGCACAGGAAGGAGACTGATTTCCCTGATGATTGCATGTTCTTTGGGTGATATGCAGACTCACAGTCCCATGGGGGAAAGGACAAGGGTGGGCTCCATTTCCACATCTGAGGTCTCACATTTACAGCAATGAGATTCTTTTCCGCATTTACATCCTGAAAGACACAGGGAACAGATAGGTCCCTGCTCCTCACATGTCTTATTGGCAATGGAAGTAAGTACAGTGTTTGGGCTAAATCCTGCTGTGCCAGAACATGCTCAGCACAAGCCTACGCTGTGGGCTACTACCACATCTGAGACCATGAAAATATCTGTAGAGGGCATGAGATTGCTGCAAAAATGGTGTAGGACTGTGGAATAGAACTGTATACACCAAGGGGTCTCCTATAGATAAGCTTCTTGATGCTCTGTTCCAAATATTTCTGTATACTTCAAAGGTAATTAAAATCTCAGACCTCTCCATCTCACTGTCTGCACTTGCCATTTGAATATGAATGCACACATTTAAAAAGCTTTGAGGGTGTATTGTGTTTTGCACTGCATCTCTGGTGTGTTTAATCAGCCTAAGATTTGGTAGGCTCTGTTCCTTTTGCCTTGCCAGGATTTGGGGTGTTGTATTGAATGAAGGTCTAAATGGACAAGAACAGTGCTCTATGTAATCTAGGGGGAGATAGACTAAAGAAGATCATGCAAAAAAGACCTGGAAAAAAAAAAAAAGAGCAAAATCATTTGTATTTGTCTTATTTGAAGATACAAAAGAAACAAAGGGAAGGGGAAGGGACTCTGTTATGAGCAGACAAAACTGACGGCCATAGGACCAAGGTCTTTGTTGCACAGGCAGATTTGCCAGAGAAAAAATATACAGGAGCTGTTGCATCCTCCTCTCCATCTAGGTACCACAACTTGCCTCAGCCTATGCACTTCTAGACAGGGTGATGGGGTGCTTGCCCTTGCATCCAGAGGATGTGCTGGGTCCATCCCTGGGGAAGCTGGCTTCAGGGCTTATCTGCAGCCTCCTATCTATCCTTCCACATGGTGAGGGTGATGAGGAAGCTGTCTGACTCCATTTGGGTGTAACATTAATATAATCAATGTTGTCAAAACATTTTGATTTCAACAATGCTGACTTTTTACAGCTGCACTTGATAATTTTCTTTATTGAACTTGGACAGGCTTAAAACATAAGTGATTCAGTGATTGAAGGGATGAAAGCAACACAACAATGCATTAACATTCATCCCTAGAGATCTGCTTCTCTAATGCAGTTCAAACCAAATATGCTGAACGAGTAGAGCTCTGAGATGTATAATGATTGTGCAAGCATCTTTTCTTTCCCAGAGGGGAGGATCTTTTTGAAAGTGGCCCTACTTTTACTTTAAACTGCATCACCTGGGATTGTTTCTTCATATATAATCTATTTAGTTTGCTTTATTAAAAACAGTTCAGGGTCCACATTTTAATTTTAGGTATTGGATGAATGTAGCGCATAAAACTACAGTATTCAGTTTGGGGACTTCAAGTAAGTGAACTTAAACTACAGCTTGTCTGAAATATAACAAATAAATAAATAATAGTATACAATCCAGAAAGACCTGATTCCTGGCAGGAGTCTTTAGGGGATGATGTGAAAGGAATTGGAATGCAGATGCAATGCTCCGGTGCTTAAAGAGGTGCCAGGGGACAGCAAGCTATCTTGATTCTGGAACACTCTGCAAAAGAAAGGTGTTACCAAGGCACGTCTGCAAAGCAGAGATCAAGATCATGGGTTTGGTATTATACATGCAGTGCTTTTACTGGACAGCAGAAGGATGTGGCTAGCAAGAATAAAACACAAGCCAGGTTTATAGCCAGTTTGTTTTCCTCTGAAATTTCTGGCACTAAGAGCAGACAAAATTCAGCATTTTTCCTTCCCAATTTTTTCAATGTAGTTATTACTTAACCCTTCAGCTTTGATCTGCTTTTTTATAGGGGCTTTTCTCAGCATGCAGTCCCTCTAGATTTGGCTGCAATAACCAACCAATCCTGCACACTGGACATTTAGCTTGCATCCACAAATCTTCCTGCTTGTAAGTATTTTATTCATTCTCTTTGCTTATTTTGCTCTTATTTTTAAGGAGCAGACTCAACTGACAGGTTCTGGGTCTGATCCCAGGTCATGATGTCTTTGTTTTACATTGATATAAAAACTGTATAATGTGCAAATCCATAGGAAATGTAAATGATACAAGCATTTCTTATTGGCTGAATGAATCTAGTATCCTTATGACTCTGAGTTTCCCAGATAAAACCCCAAACAAAATATAACTTGCAACCAAGCAATCCGGGTGCTTGTCTTCTCAGATTTTAAAAGTCATAAATTTAGATCATATTAAATTATAATAAAAAATGAAATTAGATCAGAAATTAAAAGGAAGACTTTGCTTGTAGCAGGAAATAGTTTTTCCTTCTCCTTGTGTGCACTTTTTATTGAGTCAGTTGGTTACTGATCCTGTTTCCCAGACAGAGTGGTAAAGGGACTGTGCTCCTCAAGTCCATCTGTAACAGGGAAAAGAAGCATCCTACTTATTTGTAGTCTTTCAGTTGCCAAAGGCATTTATGCAAGAATAAGAAGTATTAAGGATCGTATTCTTCATGAACTCCCAAGTGAGCAGTGATTCTTTCCCTTTCCTCCCTACATTTTCAGTGGGATGAAATGTTGCTCACTTTTCAGTCAACAGCTACGGTCTGATTTAGTTGCATGATGTTAAACTGTTACATTTTTCCAGTCTAGAGTAAAGTGCCTTTCAAGGCTGAAGGGTTCCCTGTATGTAAAATTCATTCAGTCCTTAAGTATGAGCATGCAAACATATTTTAATGGACATTAAATGTTTTATGTTATCTGTTATCTGGAAGAACGATATGTATTGATATAGCCCTATATTCTAAAGGAAAAAAAAGTAGAAAAGTAAGGTAGTGAGGGGGAAGACAAAAGAATTAAAGAAGTTTGCTGGCCATTGTACATATATCGAATTAGCAAAGGTCATGAGAAACCTTAATTTTTTTAATAGATCTATTGAAAACTTGCTGCCAGCTTTTGGAACAACAGAACTTTGGGGGAAACACAGCTTTATGGATGAGAAAGTTTCATCCTGGAGCTGGCATCACTGTATCACCTGGAAACCTGCACAATCCTCCTCCTGTTCTTCCTGCTCTGGTGCTGAATGAAAGAGAGGTGGTTCTGGTTTCAGGGCATGAGGGAATGGTATCATTCCCTGATCACTTCTGGTTTTAATTTTCCAAAAGAGCAAAAGAGACCAGAGAACACACTTGTGATTTTTTTAATAGAGACAATCAGTGTCATCTTTCATGAATGTCCTCTGCCTCCCCTCTCTACTCAAAACAAAAAGCTGTTTGCCTCATACGGAGCAAACAATTTTTGCACAGACCCAGTACCATCTTTCACCTCATCTCTCTCTCCTAGCCATTTCCTAGCCAGAATAATGGCTCATAATTTCAGTGTCACATAGGATCTGCTAACCACCAGATTCACCCCATCAAGTAGACCATCCCAAGTCATCCATTGTGGATGTATTGTTTCACTGCTGTGAGTGCACTTCTTTGACCCTATTCTCCATGCCTTTGCAACACATACATGTGCAAGCATGGGAACTGGATCCACAGGAGGACAATGTGTGCAAGATAATAAAGCCTGGTGGCCAGAGGCGGCTCCTGCCCGGATCCGTGGACATCTGACATAGGGAAGGTTCTTCAAATGTCCTGCCCTAGGTCAGCAAGAAATTCCCTGCCCTGCTTCACAGAGCTGTCTTTTTTTAAAAGATGATAGAATTCTAATCCTGTTGCAACCATCCTCTGCCTTTCTATATACATTGCACTGAAATTAACCAAAAGTTTTTTACAGTTTTCCAGGAGGAAGGCAGGTAAAATTTATAGTATATTGATGTCTGACAGGACAAGGAACTTCACTGTTATAACTATGGTAAAGTAACTTAAGCCCTCCTCTCTTAGGAGTTGTTTACAATGAAGGCTTTTTAGAATACCTCCTACTTGTAAGAAAGAGTTGTTGGGAGACTGTGACAGAAATGTCAGCATGAAAACACTGATTGCCTTTGATGTCAGTTTGTCTCTCTGCTTAAACATTTTGAAGACTCTGAAACAGACAAGGTGTTTCTCAGCTTGTAGTCACAAAAAGCCAGGGAGAACCAAGAAAACAAAGTGCTTATCTATGGCTGATAAACTCCCAAGAGAATGAATCTACCTATCTATCTTTGCTTCTGGTTCCTCGGTTTTTAGGGCCTCAGTGATTGTGAGCATGGTCCGTCAAATTATATTTCACTGAGCCTGGAGAAATAGAATTGTTGCTTCAAGATAGGCAGAGAAATACAATACAGGCACCTGTGTGGTAAAGGATTTAAGACAAATAACACTATAAAAAGCTTTTTTCTTACTGCATGCCATCCTGGGGAATGTTACAATCTCATTTAACATTCAACATAGACTAAACTGGGAGATGACTACTGTCTTGGTGGTGCTCAAGATTAAATTTTGTATCTTACATAAAATTTGGCACCCAGGGCATATGATAATTGACAAGGCTTCTGCTCCTGACCTCATTTTCATTTTCTGAAAAAACAAGGTTTATGACAGATGCCATCAAAGATGCAAAGAGGTGATAGCTTTGGCCTGGTTACCAAAGCATGATGCTGCATGGTATCTGGGATTTACCTCTTACACAGTGATGGCTTACTTAATCTCTCACCTACCCAGTTTGCCCTGCTTTTGGTGAGTGCCAATTTGCCTATCTCCCACTTGCCATGGAATAAAAGAAAAGATTAAAAGCTGCATCTGAGTGTGAAAAGTGCTTTATACTGAGGCTTGAATGAAGGAACAATGCATAGCTGGAAGAAAATACTGAAATAATGGTTCCAGTTGAAAAGTGAGGACGTACAAATGACACCACGCTTCTAGCAGAGCCTTTTTTGTGTGCTAGCCCTTTTATTGGGGACTAAAGTAGCAAAATGAGGTTTTACTCTCCTTTATAGCTAAAACCAGCAAAGCATGGAGATGGAATCTGTGCCTTCTAGGTACAGTAAGTTGTCTTTCTGAAATGTGTGACTCTATCGAAGCAGTTTTCCCATTAAAGCATCAAGGCCAAAAAAAACGTAAAAAACAGAGTGGGAAAACTCAGCCAGTGTTGAAAAGGCAAAGTATAACCTGAACCTTCCTACGGTAGTGAGGCACAACTTGATGACTCAGTAAGTCTCCTCAAGTCATGCATCCCTGTCCTGGCACTGCAGAAATACCTCTGAGAAAGTAATCCAGATCCACCTACACCTGAAAATATGAGCTCCCCAGCAGACAGGTCCCAGTTCTCCTGTCCCAGGAATTTTCAGGGCTGGTTATTTGAGAAGCCTTCTCCTGTAAGAGTCGGAGTTCCTTGCTTATCTCCAGTCATTCAGCAACAACACTTTCAATTCAGCCTTTGCCTTTCCAACAATAAATGAGGGAAGGACAGGGACCTCTACAGAATCTGAAAACTTTGGTTCCTTAGCTGAATTCTGTGATTGGTTTATGGCTCTTTGAAAGATGACGAGTTTATTGCAGATAGCCATTTCCAATTTTGCCAATATACTTTGAACTCAGTAACAAAATGCGTGTTTTGGGGACCAGATCTGGGTTAGATATTATGATGTTGTTCTATTTAGATTTCAGAAATGCACCAAACCAATTGCCAAAGCTGACATTTGGCTTTATTAGGGGTTATTTGTTTGGGAAGATTTGGGTAAGAGAGAGAAATGATTTGTGCCTCTTGCCTTCTTAGCCCAGCAGAAGGAAGAACCTGAGCCAAAGCAGAAGCTGTGGTGCACTGAATAAAACTACTGTAAATCCCCCTTTAAAAGGCTGGGAGATCTGATTTGCAGTGTGGCAGAGGTTCAGGCAGCTCTAGGACTGTGTAGCTGCATTTCAGTCCAGAATGGTGTCTGTATCCTGCCCCATGTCACTAGCTGAGCCAGCCTGGCTGCTTCCCAGTGGGATTCCAGTGCTGGAACTGTATCAGAGAACATTGTCAGAGATAAGGATCAGATCCATTTTATTTCTATATGCATTTTGTACCTTTCCTATGAATAATTCTCAGAAGTCAGGACCAAGTATGTTCATACTCCATAGGATTTTGCTGTTTTACACCAACAGGGTAAAGATTGATGGTAAAAATCCTTGTAGACTGTGTAGAACTTTACATTTTTGGTCCATATTTTTAAATGTGTGATTAAAACAACACAAATTCTTTTTCTCCTCCCTAAAATATTACCAGGAGAGCCACTTCAGCTGAAGCTAAACTTGACATTGTTAGACCTATAAAGTCTCTGATCTAGCAAAGCACTCACATCTCTGCTTAACAGTAAGGTTCTGATTAGTCCTATTTAAGACCATAAATTTTCGACTAACTTCAAAGTAAGTCCCATGCCAAAGCTTTTCCTTGTACCAGGGCCAAAACTGTTAATGGGAAAAGCAGAACACAGTGGATTTCAAATTTGTGAGGAATTTAAAGGCTTTTAACTTCTGTCATGTTAAAGAATATATGTGAATTAATTTCTGAAGTTATTATAGAGCAATTCAATTAATAATGGATCTGCTTTTCATTATGATGAGTAATCAAGGATAAACATCTCTGATATCAAAGCTTATCTTTTAAGAAGAACAAATTAGCTATAATGCACTTAACTACTTCCAGAACATGAAATGAACATGTATTGTTCCATTAGTTAATTTTGGATCAGTAAATTAAAGATAGTTCAAAAGAAGTATAATCTCATAAGGACCTCTCTTTGTTCAGTCTGTTGTGAGTTATTTCACAAGGTACAATAAATACTGTTTCTTATGTGGCTAAATACTATTAGGGTTATAAAATGATTTTGGTTTAGTATATTTTATGCATCAGTATGAGTTACATACCACAAAAGTAAGAATGTTTTTATATGGTATTTGCAGATGCAGTTTTGTGCTCCTGTATATCTTGTAGTCTATAGGGATGCCTGATTAAGACTACCAAAAGCTCTGCAATAAAAGAATAAATAAACAATAAAAAAAAAATCTGCCATGTAACTTTTTATCCATGAAAACATTATGGATGTGCATGTTCTAGTAAGTTAACCCACCCTAAGGCATAGGCCTGTCATCATCTCTCCTGTTGAATTAGCAAGCACACCTCCTGGCATGGTTTTGGCCAGCTAACGCCCTCCAGGCAATGCCTGAACATAGTTGGCATTAGGATTGGCCATCATTAATTCCTAAAGCAGCTGTGATTTGGCCACCCTGACCATGGAGATAAGAGGCAGTTCAGCCATCTTGATACATTGTGCCACACAAGTTGTCCCAGAGACCAGAGAATAGCCTTAACCTGTTTTATATAGTAGTATAGATGTAGTTCTGGGGTACAGAAAGTAAAATGTGATTTAAAAACATAGGATTAGATTCTACCTAGCACTTAATGTAGTCCCTGCTTACTTAGGCACTTAGGACTTTTTATGGCATATCACATAACCTCCTAAATTTCAGCAGAAGCACCTTTAGTTCATGCTGGGGCTTCTGTGGTCACACCTAGTGTCAAAAAGTATCATTCCCTGAAAGAAGTTAGCAGAAGTAGCATGTTTAAAGGAAAAATTGTAAAGCAGAACATTGCCAGGAACTGTGCTGGGACACTTTCGTGGAAACTCAGAGAAATACCTGGGGAGCTGTGTGACACAGGAGAGACCCTAGACTGTTGCATCACTACTTTAAGGGCCTGATTTTTTCTCTCTGGCTGATGTTGACAGTGTTTGCTCTCTCTATCACCATGAAAACCAGAGGGATTTTCCTCAAGGCCTCTAGCTGTCAGTTAGAGAGAATTGATTTGAACTGGGACCACAGGATGAGGCTGAAACAAAGGGAGGTTGTGGAGAGGAGGGAGCTGGCCTCTTCTCCCAAGTGACAGGGGACAGGAGGAGAGGGAATGGCCTCAAGCTCCGCCAGGGGAGATTTAGGCTTGAGATTAGGAAAAAATTCTTCACGGAGAGGATGGTTAGGCATTGGAACGGTCTGCCCAGGGAGGTGGTTGAGTCACCGTCCCTGGAGGTGTTTAAGGTTAGGGTGGATGAGGTACTTAGGAGCATGATTTAGGGATTGGTGGGAATGGTTGGACTCGACGATCCAGTGGGTCTCTTCCAACCTGGTTATTCTGTGATTCTGTGAAAGCAATGCCAGGATCAGAGGGACCACTCTGGCAATGTCGTGCTGAATGTATATTTTCTGTCTAGTGGGAGGAAAGCTCATCAGCTTTCCTTGTGGCGCCTGAGAGGCTGTTTGGATGGTTGATTAGAAAGAATACATATGCAGAAAATAAGCTTCATTTCCTACCTGCCTGTAGCTTGCATTATCTGTTTTGTATCAAAACAAAGGCAATGAGTTATACTATGTGATTCAGCTACAGCACATCAGCTTTTTACAAGGAATCCCTCTTCACCAAGCCTTCTCTTATGCTTCCAGACTGCACCTGGGGACTGACTATGCTTTTCTTTATAAAGAAAAGCAGCTTACTATTACCCTGATCTGCTTGTCCTGTGCTACTCTGACCTTCTCCTGCACTTGAGCTTTGAGGTTCCAACATAAAGTGGCTGGAGGCAAGTCTTGAGAGGGGACCTCCTTCCTTGACTAGCTTTTATCCATAAGACAAATGTAAATCCCACTATGAGTGTTCCACATAACATATATTTTTGATTGTGCCATTCCTCAGTTAAAAAACTCATGGTGGGGAAAGGTCAATTCTAGTTCATTGATGGGTAGGATTTCTCTTAATACCTGTATTTTGGGAAACAGAGATATAAAGATAGTGTTAACTAATGCTATAAGAATTGCAGCATAGTGCTATGAAGTAATAACTTGTAACTACTTAAGAACTAGACTGTCTTACATGCACATTAAATCACATTATCTGTTAGTAAAGTAATCTTGCCTTTTTTTTTTTTCTTGCAGTTCTGAAGGTTACAATCTTACATTGTCCTGGGCTTGAGTAGTAAAGCATAAGTTTGATCACTGGCTGATAGAAAAATGGTCGCCTAAAATAAACCCTCTGTTATGCTGCTAAAACTGCCTTTCAATCCAAGATCTCTTGTGATTTTTAAAACACAAACCTAAAAATGTCAGAACCCGACCCTTCATCTGGATTTGTAGGAAACATGGAAAATGGGACTTTTCTGGAGCTGTATCCCACATCTCTTTCAACTTCGGTGGATTCATCGCCTGGTCGTTTATCCAACGTCTATGTCTATGTTTCTATATTCCTTAGTCTCCTAGCTTTTCTTCTTTTGCTATTGATCATTGCACTTCAGAGGCTTAAAAATATAATTTCTTCCAGTTCCTCCTACCCAGAATATAATAGTGATGCTGGAAGTTCTTTCACTAACTTAGAGGTTTGTAGTATTTCTTCCCAGCGCTCTGCTCTCTCAAACCTTTCTTCATGAAACTAAATGAAATGCACAGGGAATGGAAGAGCTTTGTCTGTTTCTTGGGGAGGTAGTGCATGCAACATTTGCCTTAGAAGACTGTTATGAAGAGATGGCTTTTAAAGTTTCCTTCGTTTTTTTTTTTCCCCTAGTCTTCATTTCCCCTTTTACTAACGTCTCTTGTCATGTTGGACAATGTATAATGACACTTGATCATCATTTTTGCTTGTAATAGTGATGTTGTTTGTTTCTCACACATACTCAGTGTTCATTAAGAATATTCCTGCCAAACTGTAATACAGCTGTAACTGAGTGTGTAATTTTTCTGCCTTAGTTGTGACCCCTTCCCTGGTTTTGTATTAGTAATATGCTAACTACATTTCTTTTTTCTTTTTTGATTAAATAAGGACTTCTGTAGGAAATACCTATTGCAAAAGTATTAAAAAACCAGCTTAAATTATAAATATTGAAACAGTTTAAACTTGTTGGTATTGTTTCTTTTTTAATTTTGATGTGTTTTTCAGTATTTATTGATGTTTATAAAACACAACTAAAATCCATTTCTTGAAGGATGTTACTTTTGTTTATTTGTACTCCCAACTCATTCTGTATAAAGTCTCTGTATTTCAGTTTTTTAATCTCTTTGGTTAACTTAGTAAAGTGACTACAATAACAATGCAATGCTCTCTGCTAGATGTGTGGAGGTATTTTTGGACCTTATTGCATCTAATTTGCCTAATCACTTGTTCCTCTAGGGGGCAGCTTTTGCTGCTGAATCATAAATATCACACAAGTCCTTTGCATCCTTCACTGATACTGTAGCTTATTCATAATGGATGCTAATATAAACCAGTGCTTTCTTTTAAAAGTTCTGTGTACAACGACCATACTTGGCAGCAGAATAGCTTCTGTAACTGCACTTTAGGTTTAAGATGTTTGCACTCGTGATCAGTGCCAGTAGGGACAGAAATTACCTGTACTGGTGAGGACTTTCTGGGCCAGATTTTGTCCTGTAATTTCACAAATGTGCACTGAGGTGGAAGGCAGATATGAGAATCTGTGTTACAGTCAGCCAGACGTGTGCTCTGACACTGGGGAGATGCAAAGTGTGCCTCCAGAGATCAGGAACAGATGAGAAGAAAAAAGGCATTGTCTGTGCCCCTTTTCCTCAACAGCATAAGGAGCATCCAGGGATGAAATTGTGAGAAATGGATGATCTTTCACAGTCTCATTCCTCTTTCCGACACTATAGTTGGGGTTATGACTATACTCAATTTCTACAGTAAAAGAACTAGCAGCATTGTGAACAGGATCCTGTGGTCAGCTGAAGATTAAATCAATCCAAACAGTCAAATAAATTATTCAAAATGCCAAATGTGACCTGCAAGGACTGCAACCTCACACTGTGCTCTGTGATTCCTTGGTGTCCTCATCGCACTATGTGAGCAGAGTCTGGTCCTGCCACTCACGTCTATGCAAATTTTGCTCACAAGGCAAGATCAAAGTCACTGGAAAGACCAGAGGAAGGGTATGAAAATGTCACTGCCTTTTCTGTTGATGGCATAATGGCACATGTAGCTCTGGGCGATGGGTTGATCTCAGCAGGTGCTCAGGGCAAGTGTTTTCCCCGCACACAACACTACTGTCTAGCAGGCCCATGGATTAGGGAGCTGCAGAAAACCTCCCAACCAGATTTGCTGCAAACGCCCTCCCACCAAGCTGCCTTCAACAAGACATATTCTTCTGTTAACTACACGGGGTTTAAATGGGAGCTGTGAAAAGCCTGGTGTAAATATAATCATTAGAAATGCAACAGTTCAGTGCCAAACAACACAAGTGCTGGAGTTGGTGGTTTCAGTTTTTAAAAGAGAACCTACTCTGTGGTAAATGGTAATGACTTACAGTGGTGATTAGCTCCTTGCAAAGGTCAAAGAACTTGCTAACTAATAAAGAACTTAAGCCTGCAGGTTATCTGAACCAGACTGGTTTTATTAATAACTTTAGTCTCTGGAATATTTTATTCATCTAGACAAAAATTTCTTGTAAGTCGCTTTTCACTCTCATTGATGATGTGTATTGGGAAAAGAGTTAACTATTTTAAAGGGATCAGGAAACATTAACTCCTTTCTGAAAGCTCTTCCAAATGCCAAACCAGTAAAAGAATGTATTTATGTGTTGACTGATAGCTAAGAATAAATGAACTGTAAATCAAGATGGAGCATCCGCTCAACTATCTTCTTTTACCTATAAAGCTGCAAATTTGTTGCTTCCTTTGCTGCAAATGCTGGAATTTAATCAAAACCAGAGATAAGACCACAGTCTGACATGGGTATTTTCTTCCAGTGATGTTTACCATTGCTAGTTTATGCTTGCAGATATAGAGACATTTAATATTAAGTACAGACTACTGAAAACCCATTGGCTTCATACACTGAATTCTTGCCAGGCTTCAGATGGGCAAAAAAAAGTACTTTTCAAGCTGCAGAAGTAGAAAAGATAACTGAAACCACACATCTGACTTGGCTTTGTATTTTATTAGATGCTATTAATTTTTGTTCCACTTTGCTGTGACATATGGGACTATACAGTCATAATGATTTCAGCTGAGTTACACCTGTTCTCCTCAGGAAAGAGCTGACAAGAAACAAGTTGGATCCCACAGAACAGCATCAGGAAAAGCCACAGGCAAAAATAAAAGCACCGTGGCATTTTTTAAAGATTACTGAGTGCTAGTTTTTAAAGACAAAAATATGAAACAAACAAAAATAAAACACAAAAATACCAAACTAACTTGAGAACCTGAGTTTGAATTACCTTGAGGTAGAGTTGCAGGGATTTTCTGCCACTGTAAATTGAACAGATTAGTTTCTTAATTTTCATCAAATTTCTGTGTTTTCTACTTCCCCCTCTCTCTGTCTCCCCTTCTTTTTGTCACTCACAAAACAAACAGAACTAGACAGGCTGGAGAAGCAGGAAAAGAGGAATCTCATGAAGTTCAGCAAGGGAAAATGTAAAGTCCTGCACCTGGGGAGAAATAACCCCTGGCACTGGGACAAACTGGGGCTGATCAACTGGAAAACAGCTCTTCATAAAAGAATCTGGGAGTCCTGGTGGACAAGTTGACCAAAGACCCTTAACACACTCTTGCTGCAAAAGAGGCCAAGAGCCTCCTTAGCTGCATTAGAAGCACTGCCAGCAGGTCAAGGGAGGTGATCCCCCTGCTCAGCACTGGTGGGGCACGTGGATCCAATTGTAGGATCTCCATTAGTAGAGAGATGTGGACATGCTGGAGCAAGTCCAGTGCAGAGCAGCTGTGATTGTGATTCATGTCAGTGCAAAACCTCAGTGGCTTCTAGTTCGCTGCCTCCTCTGATGTGTTTTCTCAGCTCTGAAGCTGAGCAAACATCTTTACCAGGGGTGATTTGCTCAATAACTTTTTACTAAAGAGCTGCTCTATTCTTCCTCCTGCCTCCAGCCACACACTCTTCCAGGTTTTCCACTGCCTTTTTGTTGAGTGTTTTCACATTTCACAGTCAGTGTTTGCCCTAGGCCTTTTTTTTCCACTAGGGCTTCTGACTGCAACAGTGTCATTGACTTCAGTAACATATGACTCCTGGACTGCATGACTTCAGGTCAAAAAAGTATGGCTGGCAATCTGTAGAAAGAAAAATATCAATAATGCATGGATAAGGAAAGAACAGAAGAGGTTTCTGGATTGCACAAAAAAAAAATTTTTTTCTTTAGTTCAACAAATGCAGTCCATTTCAGAGTATTAAATCAAAGAGTACCTAGTGAAGGCTGTAGGAGCCTCTATATCTAAGACTCTCTTGCACTGCTGGCCTCCCTGGCCCTACTGTAAGGTTAACCCACCATAGTCACCTGTCCTCAACATCAGCAAATCATTCCCATCCTGAAACAGTGCCACAGTGTTCACTTAGCAACTCTTCAACTCCATGAAGAGTTTATTCCACTGAATGAAATTTCTGCTTTCAGCACTTCTCTGTCCACCAACTCACCTGAAAGGATTGCCTCTGTAAGGTTAAATTCTTGTCTAGTTTTCCTACAAATACCTTTTTGCCTGAGAATGATTCTTACTCTTCCTCCATGCAGTTTGTTTGTCCTCCTCTTTCACCACCTACCCCCGTGGTACTCCAGAGGGGCTGAATCCCCATGGAGCATAGTGCTCTGCTGTACTTGAGAATTTTATCCTTCGGAGAATCTTTTTGTTGTTTTTTTTTTTTCCTTAATATCACTGGGAAAGACATCTGCATGAGAAGTTTATTTACAGAGTCCATGTATCTCTCATTCTTTTTGACAGGACTGCTTTTGCTGCATTTGTTAAGGTGGTCTAAGGAAACATTATGAATTACAGCCCAGCTGCTTGCCCAGCTGAATGGCCTTTCAGTCTGCAACCTCTTTTACACTCCCAAAGACAACGTCCCCAGTCTGTGGCTACAATAGAGGATTACATGCCTCAAATTCAGGGTGCAAAAGTAGCCTGAAGTCCTTTTTTTTCTCCTCCACAAAATATGGTCTTGGTTTTGCTTATGTCTTTGGCTTAATGTAGAGCAACCCTCAAGCTGCTTTGCACTAAATGAGCTCTGTGATACCAGCCAGTCTGAAGAGCAATCAAAACCCACTTCACACAATTACAGCCCATCTCTCACGCCAGAGTTCCAGAAAACTTGTGGCTCTCTGAGGCTGCCAATAAGTGGCGTGGCTCAAACCAGCAAGGATGCTGTCCCAGGCTGGTGCTTGGCCAGAGACACTTTGCTGATACTACATGAAAATATTTTCATGGTTCCTCCCATGAAGGACGCTGGATATAAAAGCAGCACCAGCAACCTGTGAACTCACTTTCAAGGCCAGGTAACCACATTACTGTAATCACGATAATGACCATGCTGGCAACAGCTAAGCAGGATTAGGTGAGATAAGCTATTTTTCACTTCTTGGAGGGGGTTCTTTGTTTCAGATTAGTGGGAGAGGAGCACATCTTGATGGGTGGTTATCAGCACATCTAGGGTCTCTGTGAGCCTTCAGGAAATTTGGACTGGGCTCCTTGGCATAGTTTAAGCTCTTCTTCTGTTCCTTATGGACAGCAGCACAATGAGTGTATTTGTTTCAGTGGTTAACATGGTCACCAAAAGATGCAGCTTTAATACAATTAACTTCTGTAAGTAGCTTCAGTTAAAATAAACTAGAAGCAATAAAATTCTAATTTTTAAGTGTAATCTACTGTATAATTTTTTTCAAACAAGCTTTAAAAATTTTCTTTGGAAAATTACATTTTTTTCAAAATACCTATTTCTAAAGAATACCCTAAAAAATATTCAGTCAAATTATTAAAAATGGAGCATTTTATTCCAGCTGTACTGACATAAATATCTTTGTCCACATATTCTTCTAGGTAAGACATTCTGCTGCTTTAAAGGGTATATAATTACTCTATACTTTTAGTTCTCTGCCTTAGCCTCAATAAACTGGTGTAGGTGTCTGTCAGAGCTATTCTGCCACACGTATTACATTATGAAGCTGCACTCGTAACAATACATACTGATTTGGTCATGCAGATTAGGTCATGAAATATGTTTACATCTCTTTATTTTTTGTCATAAGTACAAGATGGGGACTAAACTGTTAGCTAATGAATTGCGCCTTCACTGCCCCTTCAACACAGGGATCTGTTGATCTGTTTGCCTTTTGTCTTAGGATATTAGTTACAGCCCATAAATCATTTGCAGAGCTTTATCTTGAGACTGGGCTCAGCACTTGCTGAAAGGTAAGAAATAAGTGCAAAGGACATATTTGTGTCAGAGGTTCCCTGCATGGTTTGCTCGGAGCAAAACATGGTCCAGCTCCATGGATGCTGCTCCAGCGATGGGACCTGCGTGCTGGGGGCCATCTGCCAATGTACCCCCATGATTGCTCCTCTTTTCCCAAATGGTTTCATCAGGATGGAGAAAATGGAACTAAACACTAAGGCTTGCAGATTACATTAAACTGGGACAAGCTGCAAACACCTGCCATGACAAAGTAATAATACAAAGACACCCAGTGAGAACAGAAGCATGGCAGGGAGTGAAATGAAATGCAGCCTGAAAAACCATGCAAATTAGCACATCTGAGGCAGAAGTAAACCAGAAAAGGGCCACTGGCAGTAGGAAAAACATGGGCAGAAGTGTCAGAAAAGCAACTTCTGACAGTGAATTAGGCACAAACAGGCAGCATTACAGCAAAAAGTTAAGTAGGGCTACTATTCCCTAGAAGGGAGAGTGTGTCTTTATCTCCTGTTCTCAGTGCTAGTGCTAGGTGCCACGTGGTGACTAGTTAATGAGCAGGGGGCCACTAAGGTTAGTACCTCACAGGTAACTTCACCAACACATGCAGGGGAAGCACCCCAGTCACACAGCCCACAGGGCCCACCCTCTTGCTGCAGCTCTGGCTCTCACAGCTCTGCTCCTGAACCCTTTGCCTCTGGCAAAGAATTTTCCACTCAGAGCCATGCAAGAGTCTTACTTTTCCACATAATCCTCCTCTTTCTCTATCACTTTTTGACAGTCTGTTTGCATCTGAAAGCTTTGAAGGATTGCTCAATAAACTGTACTTCATCTGGGATGCTACCAAAAGGTAATTCATCTGGGATGCTACCAAACCTGCCTCTCTGCACAGCCTGGAGCTGCTGGGCAGGAGCCAGAGCAGCCATCTCAGGGCCTCCACAACACAGCAGGCAGGTCTGCAGCCCCAGGATCACTGAGAAGTCTGGGGGATGGCTGTGACCAGTAGCACAGTGAGTCTGGCAGCAACCTCCACAGAGAAATGAGAAGTATGTTTCACCAAACACAGGTGACACACATAGTGTGACACAACAGGTATCTCATAACTGCACCTGCACCACACCTTTGCCCACCTGCTGTATTTGAATGGTTTTCCATGGCTGTTGGCATGTAGGATGATGTGCTACTGGCTAAAGGACTGTGCCATCTCTTCTTGAGTCTCTGGGGTTTTTTCATCTCAGAAGCAAAACTTTATTCTGCCTTCCATACCATAATGACTGTTTCAGGTAGATAAAAATGTTAATTTGTTGTTGCACACTTTAGCTGGCCTCACTACATTATTTGAAAAGCGACTCGACAGCTGTATAACATAATCAAGCCCACTCCTCAGAAAAACCTCCAGAAAAAACTATCAGCAAACTCTCCATTGTGTTCAAAAACATCATAGCTCATGTTGAAGGTAAAGAAGATTGGACTGACAGATTTATAATTGCTTGGTTCTGCTGAGAATTCAGAACAAGGCAAGCTGTTTGACCAAAGGCACTTTCCAGTGTCTAATTCATCAGTATTCATTAAGTGGCTGCTGCAATGAAGATCAGATACAGTAACTTGAACTTGGCAAGATCAAAAGCAATTAGTTAAGTACTGTAGTCAGAGTGCTTCCTTCAAAGTGGAAGAGAAGTCTGGGAAAAAGAAAAAAAAAAAAAAGCTCTGTGTGATTTTGTATTACAAAAAATGATTGTAATTTTGTAATACAAGAGTAGTTACAGAGAGAAAGAGAAGGTGGAAAAATCAGCAGCTAAGATAAATAGACTGTCTGATAAGCATCTTTGCTCAGCTTCTATTCTCCTTGCTTCTGTTATCTAAATTTGTTCAACATTGCTATCAAAAAGACAGAGCTTTGCTGTTGCTCTCTGCCGTGCCCTAGTCCATCTGAGTAGACGTCCTCTTAAAGTAACACTGCTGCGATGGTCTTTTAGGACATATTTTAGTTTGATTCCCAGAAAAGATATCCTAGCAGAGGGAAAAGTAAAAAGCAAAAACCAAGGAAATTTTAATCATAATAGAACTGTATGCGTGAATAAATAGCTATACAAATAAATCCATAAAGAATGAGAAGGGAAAGGAACTGAAAAAGTTGCATGGATAGACAGGAGAGATGCAATTTCAGTTCAAATTCCATCTAATCTTTCAATTCAAAAAGAAAAAAAGGAAACTGATGCAGAAAGAGAGGAAAACAAACATAAACAAAATATTGCTTTGGTGCAAACCAGCCACTGACTACTTTTTATTTACAAAAGACCCACCGTGCAAAATAGGTGAGTGCAAAGGTAATTAGGAAAACAGAAATGATTAAGTGTTTGGGGAGCCTGGTGCCTTCTCTGCCTGTGTGTTTCGCTGCTCAAGAAAATGTAACAGAAATAATGGAGAAAAATGTCATCTCTACAGACAAGAAATAATAGGCAGGTTGTCTCTGCCTTCAGTAATGCTGGGATCTGTGAGCTTTGATTGGATTTTGACCAAGCCAGGATCTACTCCTCGTCTGCTCCCACCTATACCGCCACCAACCAGCCTCAGTATGTCCCAGATGCCCCAGGTGCCCACCAGCCATAAATGCCTGAAGCAGGTATCTGGCCTATCTCTTGCCTGGATTTTTTAAAATTTTTTTGTGGTTGTTATTTGTTTTAAAGATAAGACTTAACTGAGCAAAGCAGACCTCACTTCTATCTGAATATACTGATTTCTGTTATACTGGCATAGCCTACTACTACAGAGTCTGTGGCAAAGGGCATAAGGAAATAAAAGCAGAATGAGAGCAAAGTGGGGTAGAGGAGTGATGGATTGGCTTCGCATTACATTATTCTTGAGGATCCCAGGATTTACAGTTGATTCAATCTAAGGTTTTTTTAGAAATTAAAATTGTAAAGAAATGATGCTGGAAGCAACCCCACAGTTCCCTCCACCCCTTCACCAGAGCTATGTCAGCCCACATAGTTCTGTCTGTACAAGTAGGTGCAGGATGACCCAGGGCTGCATCAGCTCTCTGGACCTGGCCCAGCGCTGGTGCAGGGGCTCTACACCTTCTTTGATCATAGAATCACAGAATCACTAGTTTGGAAAAGACTTCCATGATCATCAAGTCCAACCATTCCAATCAACCACTAAAGCATGACCCTCAGCACCTCGTCCACCCATCTTTTAACACCTCCAGGGATGGTGAATCAATTATCTCCCTGGGCAGCCTGTAAATGTAGTGCTGTCTCAAGCCAATAAGCCTACCTAACATCTAGATGAGATTTCCTCTCATCTGTATAGCTCTGAGCATCAGGAGAAGTTCATAACTATCTCTATCCATCCACACAGGCATATGCTTTCAATCTCCTTTCTATTGTATCAGTATATAGATCAGCCAATAAATTATTGGCTGTAATGCATTTACACTTTGTAAAGTCTAGTTTGTTATAAATCATAATATGGATCCTGTTACTATTTGAGTGGTTTCTATGGATATCCTTGATATCTTTATTTCACAATCCTCTAAAAGTCCCACTGAAAGCAGAATCCATGCTACTTCATACACTTTTAGGGCAAAGTGAGGAAAGTGAGCTTTCCAACTCTGTAAAGGAAACCACTGTCATTCCTGCAGCCCTGAAGATCACTGGCCCTAAATTAACTCCAAGCTTTCACTGCAAAACCAGACTTTTGGTGTACCAGTATTTTGGTTCCTGAGGTTGGACATGAACCCAGCCTGCCATAAAATACCACTTTGCCTGTTTTCTTTTCTGAAAGATATTTTGCAGGTGTACTAGTGCACCAGTTTGTGTCTCTGCATATTGCGGCTGAGAGAGGTGGGAAAAGAGTAACACTATGAGCATGACTTTCAATGATGTTTTTGCCATTTAAATTATTATCTTTCATTGGCCTCATTATACCTTGGAATTCATTGTATAACAGTACTCAGGGTGACTGAATCCTCATTGTGATGAGCACCCTGAAACATAAAGATAGAGCTCTGTCCATCTCCACATCAACTCCATCACAATGATTTTCACTTAAGTCATGTTCATGTCATGATGCCATTTAAAATCTGTCATGTCATTATTTCCATCAGGAGAACCTATTATAACTCAGTACCCTTCACCTCATTGTTTTCTTACTACTACACCCTTAGAGCTAACAATAACTTACGATTTCTCTGCTTAAACCAATAAGCAGCTCAGGAAGCAGGGCAGGAGGCACGGATTTCAGCAGAAAAAAGAGAGATTAGGTACTTGTCACGTCTCTGAAACAAATGATGAAAAGGCAGTGGGCAATGATTCTAACAGAATTAACCTGCAAGCAGCCAGACCTGCAGCAGGTATTTCCTATGTTATTCCACCTTCTCCATTCACTGAAAAATGCAGGTTACAGTTTACTATCATGAGCTTTATGCATTTCTGTCAAAATTGTTTCTATTAAACAGAACACATTATAAGTTGAAATGTCTTATTATATTTTTGAAACAAACACTCTTATCAAAGACAATTGTTTTGAACTATATCTGAAAGTGATTCCAGTATCCCTAATTTTAAAAGAAGTGTGTCTACACAGATTAAATGAAACAGCTTTATTTAACCTAAAGTAGAGGTCTTCTTTCAAAAGCAAGTTTGTGGTTTTGTGAAGAAAATTTACTTCAGATTGACCTGTGATGAATTTTTTCAATTATTTAATTCATCTGGAAAAAAACAGAATTTGGTTATTTATAAAACCTTAATCTAATTTTCTTTCAAGACTTGATCTTAATGCATGTTTGCTCATAGACCTCCTGTTGACCTCCATGGAAGTTACACATCTAAAGGGAATTCAGAACCAGGCTCAGCAGACAAAATTAACGATTTTCTAATTGCTTTAATTGGTGTTTAATTTTTCCGCTGTTCAGAGCACAAGTTACTGACTTTTACTGGGAGAAAAAAAAATGTAGCTGGAATGAGAATGTAATCAAATAATAAAAATGGTTAAAATTATACTAGAGTTCCAGAAACAGAGCAATTGGTAAAAGTGAATGTTTTCATTTGAGTTACAAATACCACCAATTTCCATTTATGTTTCCACTTCAACTAATTTATATTCAAAAAGACACATCCCTGAAAACGTGTAAAGTGTCTGCTTTGAGAAATTAAGTGTCAATAACTAAACCATGTGCCCCATTGTACAGACACCTCTGGAGCTGTAAAGAGGAAGACTAGATCATCTCCTTCAAGAGCGTTGATTTGTGAGCTGTCCACAGGATGGATCTAATGACATTATTCTTTAATTCAGCCTATGAGGGGAAGGGGAAAAGAGGTGACTGAAAATAGTCGCAATGACACAGTGAAGGTATAAGGTTTTTTTCAGATAAACATAACAATGACTCGTTGCGGTTCTCTTTGTATGCAAGTACTTCAGTAAGGCTCATTTTTTCCTATTTTCTTTAGTTTTTCCAAAATTATTTCTTGCTGTATATACACGACACTTTATGATAACCTCCAGTGCAGTAAAGTAGGTGTGACTTCACCTCCTGCTGATTTAGCGAGCCTACAAAACCTGTGCAATAAAAACTGCAGTGAAACAGAAGGTTGTCTTGATGGCAGTAAATAATACACACCTATCCCTCTCAAGTGTACCTTCACCTATGCCCTTTACTGAATATTACCAGCTTTATCTAGTATGCAACACAGGCCTGCTGATAATAGGTAACATCTGCTTTATATCAAAAGGTACTTCTTGCAGGCAGAGTACTTCTTGCAGGCAGACGCTGTTCTTCCTGGTTCTCTGTAGCAAATTTCAAGTGGAACTGGTGTATAACACAAATCATGTCACAGCTGACAAGATGTATTTTTAGCCACGTGCTTCTCTTTTGGATATCAATATACAGCACTTCATTTGGGTTTTGGATTTGTAACAGTAATAATTCTCCAAGCATCTCTTGAGTCCTAGAAAAGTTAGTGTGCCTATTTGATGAGCCCATAATGGGAAAGTCTCTACACAGTTAAACAGGGAAAAGTATAAATACTATTTGGGGCAATATGTTTGCCAGGTTAGATAAAGAACAATCACTTTCAATGCTTAAAGGTGTTGCTGTTGCAGTTCTAAGCCCTTACGAAAATGCTCGTGAAACTACTACACATTTTATCACCATTCACTGGGGCTATTTAGTTTCTTTGATTCTATGCTAATAATTATTAAAAATATCTAGACTTTCCAGGGTGGTTCCTACAAAGAAAAATACTCAGCCCTGAGAATACACAGGGCCTTTTCCCTATATACAGGTGTCATGAAGGATGTACAACTACACATGGAATTCTCAGAAACCAGTAGATTACTGCTCAGACTTGGAAAAGTGGGGATGGAAAATACTTTCCTTCCCTGACCTAAGTGTAGCGGCAATCGGCACTGGGAACTCACCTGCTGCCTAGAGGGCACAGCACGTGCGTATGGATATTTTGATTAAAGAAAAAAAACTTAATCTGCTTTACCGTGTAGGGTGAATACACTTGAATCTCTTGATTATTTAAGAAAAGAATTAATAAATCTAATGAAGTTCCTTTGCCAGCCTGGAGAGATCCGGACCCGGCATACCTGCAGCCCTTTATCTGTATGGATTTCTCCGCCATAGTGGGCCTTAGCTATCATTTAAATTTCCCATTGCTTTGGATTGCTGACTAGGTTTTCTGCAAGATTGCCTATGCTTGCATAGTCATATATTTTGGGTGACTTTTTCACTTTTTTTCTCTCTTTTTTCTTGCTGTTCTTGTTGATTGTTGCAAAGGGAATATTTTTTTCCACATCTGTCATCAGTTTAATCTTTCTTCCTTGTCCTCGTTTCCTTGGGTTTCTTAGAGGTGGGGAAGAGCTCTCATATTTTTTCACAGAAAGGGTCATGGGGCACTGGAACAGGCTGCCCAGGGAGGTGGTCGAGTCACCTTCCCTGGAGGTGTTTAAGGCACGGGTGGATGAGGTCCTAAGGGGCATGGATTAGGGATTGATAGGGATGGTTGGACTCGATGACCTGGTGGGTCTCTTCCAACCTGGTTATTCTATGATTCTAACCTGTGCCAGCATGCAGGAAAGCAGCCACTTTCACAATTCACACCTAGAAATGCAGATCTAGACAACAAAACTGGCTCCAACCTTTCTTTCAGAGGAAGAAAGGTTGCCTGTTGTGCTATGAGGACTGGTGTCCAGTGTCACAGAAAAGCTGGTGGCCAGGAGATGGTATTACCAGGCAAATACAGCTCAGCTGTCTAAGCCCCACAGTGGAAGTGCTAACTTGCTCTACACGATGCCCCATTGACAGTAATATCTACACACGGGGCTTGTAGAGTACAGAAGGAGTCCAGAAAGGGGATTTGCCTAGTTCTAGCAAGCGCACAATAAAAGTAGATGTGCTATTTCAATGTTTGGACCATATAACTTCCCCAAACCTGGACATATTTTCATAGGAAACTCAAAGAGATACTCGAAAACTAATTACTCGTGTCCACGAAGGCACAAAAAAATCTTAGTGAAAAGGGAACTTGTGAAAAAGTGATGTGTTTTTTTTCCTCCCCTGTCTTTTTTCTCTTGAAATCCTGAAAAAAATAATCTCAGTTGAAGACCTAGCAAGGAACTCTCAGTCTAAAGAAATACAGTCTGGTAATACAGCAGTAAGTGTAAAAAGGATTTTGCAATGAAAAACATTGTTATTTAATAATAATTGGGTGCTATATCAGATATATCTTCATATAAGTTTTAAAACATAATCCTAATAAAGTACAGTATGATTAAATGACAAACAGCTTCTAGTTAAAGTATCAGAATACACTTAACATAATTTAACAGTTGAGAAAGCAACAGTCTTGGTTCTTTGAGGGCCTTAGACATTTTGATCCTTTTCTACTGGCCATAGCTGCAAAACAAGAGTGAAAGAAATTGTGTCAGTGATTTCTATGATACATCTGTGTCTGTAATCTGGAAGTAAAATCCTGAGTAATTTATAAGTCTGGGCTAAAATCCAGTGAAGGAATTGTTAAGTAATCACTTCAAAAGCAATTTCCTTTAGTACAGGATGTCCATGAATTTTAATAGGTTATAAGTATACAGTAGTGAGGATTTTGTTTCATGGTATGGTTTTCCTTCTCTGAAATGAAATCATTGCCAAGTGTTCTTGAATGCACATTAATACACTTTATGATTTAGGCGGATTTCTAGAAGTCAGGCTTTATGGCATGTGATTCTTTCTTTCTCTTGAAACAGTCCTGGTGTTATACTATAACACACATTCTGCAAACATTATTTTCTAAGTTACTTCAGATGCTTTCTATTTTGTTTTCATAAAACACCCATCTGAATAGTTACACCACTGCACCATTGCATCCTGGTTTTCTGTAAGTCCCCAAAGATGCATGTTTCTGCAGCATTGAATTACAATATTTTAGTTTATAAATCATCCTTATTATTTAGGGATTATTTTGCTCCCCTACAAAATTCAGTAGTAAAGTCTGGATTAAACTCATTCAAGAAACAATTCCAGTGCAGGTTTTTGGACTTCACAAAGCTTTGATTTCACAAAGCTATGGACCAAAAGAAGTCTCCCAGTGATAATTTTTGGAACATAGGTGTGAAACATATTTGTCTGACATCTTGCAAATGTTTGTTGAGGACGCCAAATGATTTCACTTTACTTTCCCTCACTCTCACATACACATCTATATGTTCATGTGCTTGCATGTATGCCACCAAACTCCTCCATCCTCCCTGTTGCTTCCATCGTTCTTCTCTGAACTTGTCAATTGCTTCTGGGAAGATATTCAGCATCCCACACAATGTTGTAACTCCTGTCACCTCACAGGCATTCAGAGAATTTGCTGATTCCCACTTTGCAAGGAAATGCCACTGCATAAAAAGCCCAAAATTGGCCATATAATGTGGCAACCTCACATTTAATCTTTTTTTTTTAACTCCTCATCACACTAAACCTTGTTACGCTGTTGCCCTGGCTTCTTACTCCTACTGGGAATCTCTGCCTCAGCTGAGCTTTCCCACATGCTGTGTCTTGCCTTTTACAGTTTGAAATTAATTTTGTTTTGTTCTTTCCATGTTCTTCATGAATCATTGTTATTTATTTGCCCGTGGTTCTGTAAGGCCACAAAAGGAATTGCCTGGGGCTTTCTCTGTGTTACACTTAGTATTTGAAGCATTTCATATTAAATAGGATTGGAAATAAGTACAGTTATCAGTGGTGTAACCCATGGATACACAAGGTACATGGAAACCATCACTTTTATCCTCTGAAGTGTCTGGAAGAGCATGAAATCAATCAGCAGCTTTGGAAGCCTGGACAGAGGGAAGCCATGCATGGTATAGTCAGAAAACTGAACCCTGGTCCAGTCCATTAACCCTAAAGCCGTCCTTTCTCTTAGCATCTTTTCATCAGTCCTTTGCCTCCACTGTGCTCACCTTGTCCCAATTTAGCTCGCCCTTGGGATTTCTTGTTTACTTCTTCATCCAGTTCATTAAATAAGATTGTAAATAAGCCTGTATGTAATGCCAGCCTCAGCAGTAAGCTACCAAGCAGCATCTTGATACATTAATGCTTATCATTAGCCTTTGTTTACAATTCAGGGAGCTTTCATCCTAATCAAAATACCTATCAAGACAGTTATGAGAGCAATATTTCATAAGTGACTCTACCTAGTGCATTACTAAAATGTAATTACATTGGCATAAATTGTCAGAGTTATCAACAGAATTAGGCATGTTACATCTGTAGAAGACCTACTGCTGTTACCTCCTCTGCTTTTCTTCCACCTAATTTGCCTATTAGAGGCAGAGTCAAAGCCTAGGAGCAACAGGGGATCTTGGGCAGTGCATGCAGCCATGAGACCCTGTGGAGAAGACATAGCTGGGAGAGTTACAGACTGCTGCATTGGATGGGCAAGGTCCACAGTACTGTCTCCTGTGGCTCCTGCTTTCCTTTCACAGTTCTGTGGTGTTTTCTTCCCCCAGCATTTGCTCCATCACATGATAACGGATAGGAGCTCATCCTTTTCCAAATGTAAGTGCCAGGGTCATTTCTACCATCCAGAGAAACCAAACTGTAATTGATTTTCTTTTCTTTTGTTGTTCATATATCTTTGAGTGCAATCTGCCTTACTAGGGGGTTCCCTGCTACTTGCATCCCTGTAGAGAGACCTCCCCTTTAAGCAGGATATGTGGACTTACAAGGTTTGCTTCATCACTCTTCATTCATTTCTTCCTAAGCACAAATCTTAACTCTTGGTAGTCTCTTTTGTCCTTATCTCAGCAGCAGCAGCAGCAGCAGCAGCTGGTCTTTGGCCAGGAAGTACATCCAGCTCCAAGAGCATGACTAAAGCTACTAGGGATTGATGGCTCCTTCTAGGTACCATCTCAGCTGTCTCGGATTCTGCAGGAAATGGCAATGTGGCCATTCCCAATTAAACCCTACATCTGCTGCATAAATATCACAGCCCCTGTATAACCTGAATCCACTGATTTTTTTTACATTATTATATTTTCCGGGAGTCTATGTCTGGTTTAGCAATTAACAGGTCTTTTATTAGATCTCCTTTACTTCCTAAATCTTCTTCTTTTTCTTTCTCACTACAGACATAACCTTTCCAGAGTGGATAAAACTCATCTTGTATGAAGTTAGTCCGCTCACCAATTTCTGGATGTTCTTTCTGGCAGCCTTTTTCAGATAGGAAATGGCCTTCATTTAAATGTGTTATATTTTTCATTTGTCCTTTGATCACTTCAAACGACATTTCTATTGGCTTTCCTACTTAGACCTTTTCCTTAAAAGCCTTAGTCAATTCTCTGTTTTGTTTAGTTGCTTTGTGTTTTCTTTAATCTCAGTTCTTCTATGCAGCTCATTAGTCTAGACCTGAAGATGAGGATGGTGGGGAAGAAGTAAAATAGAAAGCATTCCTGAGAACTCAGCCTTAAGCACAAAATTAAACACTTCATAAAAGAAGTGCCTTCTGGTATGGATTCCTTAACAGTGCTGTAGATAACACTATTCCTTGCTGCTGAAAGCACTTAACCTCCCAGCTAGTGACATGCAGCCTCTGAGCATGACAGTAACAGAGCATAATACACATCTCCACTTTTATTTAGAGGTAATATTTGCTGAAATAGCAATTAAGCAATGGAAAAATAATGAAAATCTCAGAACAGCCCTGTTTTCTGCAGAGTCACAAACTCAACCCACCTTATCACTTCTGCTGGTGTTAGACGTATTTGTTACAGTAAATTCTGCCCTACCTAAGTTGACAGTGAAAAGAAATACCTCAAGATATTTTGTCATCTCAGAGTTATTTGCCTTACCAGGAGATGCCATGCCCTGTGAGTAAGCGGAGTACAGCAGCTTTGTGTTTTATTTTCTGCTCTTTTATACATAAAGACTTTGACAGCAGACTACCTAAACAGGGAGTGTCTGAGTCTCTCTAATGGAAAAGTTAATAGGGCATGGCATACTTCATTGCAAGCCTGATTGCATTATTTGGAGGGGGTGGGAGTAGTTTTGTTTTTATTTTAGATTACTTAAAATACAGTTTTTAAATGTGTGGCTGGTCACTTCTTAATATCATCAAAATATATGCAATAAAAGTAAAATATTTTTTAAAGCATTTTTGGAATATTTCACCATCCAGCTTGGGTCTCAGCGTGGATCTGAGGCACGAATATATATTTAAAGAAATGGAAATGAAATGTGGGAAGGTCATTGAAATGAGAGAAATGTTGGATACAATGCATGAACCAAAGGCCTTTGCAAAACTTTATTTTTCCAGTCTCTGTTTCCTTGCTCATCCATTTCAGGAGAATAAATTTTTCAAAGTGTTCAAGATCCCTCCTGTTGCAACAGGCTGTGCAGTCATCACTTGCCATCCACTGAGCAATGGAAATCACCAGCTTTGTGAGTCTCAGTTAGACCTGCCAGGAGATGCACCAGACCAGGACACCTTTCCAATGTGTTTTAATGGAAAAATCCTTGCCTCTGTTTCCTGCTCACCAGCACCAGCCCTGGCTTTTTAACTTATGTCTTTGCCATTTATTTAATTGCAATAGCACACTAGGCAAAAAGTGTGCACAGTTTAAACACAAGAAGACAAAACAGAGATATTTCTCTCCTTTATGGAGGAGTGATTAGGTCTTTCAAATGGGAAGATAAATGTCTTCTACAAAGTCAGATTAAAGGCACATGGCAAACCTAGGAATTGGGCCTCAGTGTCTTGAATCCTTGGCCATGTTCCTACCCAGAAGGATCTCTCCTTTGAATGTTCAGTAAGAAGGCAGACATGCTTTGCAGCTCAGCTCTCTAACACAACAAAGGAAATATACAAATGCTCAGTGTTAAGTGGTCATCTCCCTTACAACTTAGCTGATAAAAGGTGTGAAAAGTTTACAGTGTTATAAAGGGCTAAAGCTGGGAACCTGCACTATCAGAATTGCTTTGAAATGTTTCAATTTTCACTATCTCAAAGCGAGGTTTTTGTTTGACTGGGGATTTGTGTGTTGGGGTTGTTACTAACTGATAGTTAATCCAGAGAGAATAAGAACCTCCTACTAACTGCAGGTTAATACTCATGATGAGTATTTGTTAATCTAAACCTAAACACTCTTGTATATGCATAATTCTTCAGGCTTCATCAATAGTGCTGACCAAATTTTGATCACCTAGACCGGGCACCGAGTCACTGAAATTGTTCCTTAACATTTATGTATAGGGTCTTTACTTGCAACATGAATCCCACCTCAGTTATCTATGTTGTAGATATCTGCTTCTGAAGTAGCTACTTTAGAACTCTTGGACAATTAACAGAGGGAAGTAGTGTTAATGGAACAAAACCTTCCAAGATCCAAAGCACTTGATTTGTTTCAGATATGTATTTTCTGATGCGGCATGCCATGATTTAGAACTGATTTTTGACAGTCAAGGGAGTCTAGACTGACCAGCTCAGGTGTTGCCACAGCAGAGGTTTCTTGTGGAGAAAAAGACTTGACAGACCTCTGTTTCCTGAAGGCCTTGCCCACAGAGCTATCATAGACAAGCTGTAATGCACTGGGTTTGCATTTCCCTTTTCTGGACGTAGCAAGTCCCACCAAACAGGGATCGAAGACTTACCTTTGTGCACAACAGCTGGAAATATTAGCATATGCATTAGTGTATACAAAGTCTGAGGTTCATGTTTTGGAAACCATTTACTTTACAGCTCCTTCATCAATGTCTGAAGGAGCAAGTTTCATTCACTTCATACAAACTGGAAATTAGCCACTAAATAGTTGAAAATAACAAGCCTGTTCAGCAAAGCAATGCTTTCCAGCGGAGATTCCTCTCATATCATCATCAGCCACACAAACAATGTAGCAGGGGAAAGCTGTTCAGTTCTTATAATTTAAATCGAATAAGGATTGAAATAGTTTATTGATTTTTTTTTAATGATACACAACTCACTTGCAGTACATTTGGGATCAATAACAGTAAAACAACAGATAAATGCCTCCCACAAGAGAGGAGAGATCCCTCCAGAAGTCTCTTGATGTGTACCCTAGGTGTGGGTCACCACTGATTGCACCCCATACTGTCACACCACCCACTGAGCACGGGCTCCATGGGGTGTCCCATGGGGAAGCTGCACTGTTTGATGTAGATGGAGGCTGCAGTGGGAGTAGAGCAGATTCTGTTAGTGTCAAACGAAGTTTGACTATTGCTAGTTACACTCCAAGGTGTCTCCATCCCTGATTACCAATTTTCACACTTCTTTTCAGGCTGACTCCTCCTTTGTTTAAAAGTTCTCTTTGAAGTTCCCTGGCTACTGTTTAAACTACTGATGGTTTCTCTTCCCGTTTAACACCACTAGCCCGGGGTTGATGGTCGCTCTCATCTTTAACATGATCAGTTAACATGGGCAAATGTTCTTCAGACACCTTTGTGTATTCAATATTCACACACACTAATTACTTCATACTCTTGTGTTACCAGGTGTTGTTATTCAAACCATTTGCCAAAAATGGGCTGTGTGAGCACTTCCACAGTTATCTTAAAAAATATTATGAATGTTTATCTCTTCACTGATTATTTTTTATTGTTTAATGTAGTTTATGGTTTAGTTCAGTATCTTTGTGGATTCTTGAAACCATGCACTCATCTGCACACTTGTTATTCATTTAAGCAAAGTCAGTGGCACTGCCACTGAATTAAAGGTTGCATATTGTGCCTCTGTCAATTATACAAGGAAAACAATTGCCTAGCACAGTGGGTTAGCAAACTGTTGGTAACACATATAGTACAGAGATCGTATTATCATCCCTCAGCTTTGTTGCAGCCTAGTGGACTGAGCAAAGAGTGAGAAGCTGGGGGATCCTTTGCTTCCAAGCTTGCCCTTACTGTTTATGTACTGCACTACACCAAACACGAAGGCAGTGTAGGCTGTCAGACTCTGCTAAAACCTTTTCAGTAGAATGAATGGTCATTTACAGTAGTGGAGAGACCTCCACCAGCTTCAGGGGAAAGAGTAGCTGCACTTGGCTTTAATAAACCTGCACCCTATGCTTCCTGTTAAGAACTTGGAATATCAGAACTAGCCTGTGTCGTGAGAATGTACTCTGCCAACTCTT
The DNA here is from genome assembly GCA_033459285.1 of Clamator glandarius. NCBI lineage: Eukaryota > Metazoa > Chordata > Aves > Cuculiformes > Cuculidae > Clamator > Clamator glandarius. Next base: position 689,641 of record JAUNZM010000411.1, read on the forward strand.
AATTTTAGTGGTCTTACTACCAGAAAATTGGAGGGTCATAAATTGGTGTGATACCAGTTTTGGAAAGGACTCCAAGGGAACCCAGAGAAACTCCAGGACTGTAATCTTGATGCCTTTACCAGGCAAATTAACTGAAATTATAATGAAGTTTAGAATAAGTGTACTCTTGGATAAAAATTGTCTACTTGAGAAGAATAAGCAAGGTCCTTGTGAAGAGAAATCTTGACTTACAAACAAGTAACAACTTGACTTACAAACAAGTTCAACACTTCAGTTTGTGTAGTGTTTTATCTGAGAAAGATATGAAAAAATTACTTGATTTATAGTTCCTAACTGGAGTTAGAAGTCAGTTAGACATCCAGCAGATACGCACCTCAAAGCTGAATGCTTTTGGGCTTGCACAGAAGCATGATTTTAGATGTGATAAGAAGAGCATATTGAAAATCAAGCACTCTAAAAAGCACACATGCCTCATGCTTAAGTAGCTGACTAGTAGAAGTGGGATTCAACCTGGACCATAGCAACAGTGTGTGTTTAGGGTGCAAGCAAGAAGAGGTGGGACAGATCTTCTTGTGAACAGATCTTCATCTGTCTCAATTATCACTAGGCCAGTGGATCTAGCAAAAAAAAAAGTTGTCCTGATACTGCAGGCTAGGGGAGTAATCTGCATGCAGGTAAGACACAAGTGAGAAGAAATTATGCTTTCTATCTTTTACATGCTTTCTATGTCTGACAGGCACAGAAAATCTCAGTAATGGCTCTTTGAGACATGTCTGAAAAGCATATGATCAGTAAAAATGTCACCTGAAATGGCAATGTTCATTGGCTCATAAGGAATTGTGCAGTATGTGACTTTTTAGAGGAACTGGTTTATAAATTATTGCATCATCACTTTTCATTACAACATCAAACTTCCAAATCTTTTCATATTTGTTTCAGTTTAAATTGACCTGTAAGTCTAATAAGGATGACTGGATCGTATCCATGGTTGAGTTGATGACACACAGAATTATGAAGTGAATTATGTGAATTAATAAAGAAAACAAGCAATGTGATTAGCAGAGTAGCCTTGCTGAAACAAAGCTCTTGCACAATAAAATGTAACATTGGACAATTATGGCTTAATTTTATAGTTTTGTTTGAAAATGAAGTGATGTAAAATAGCATTCTGGGTTCCATTTTTCTTATATCTTAATTACTTTCAGATCAAACATACTCCCTTTATCCATAAGAGATGTGCTCTGCCAGCCCTATAAATTCTGCCTGCCATCTACAACTCAGAATAGCTTCTCTTCTCCTTATGTATGCTTTGATGCTTACAGAAAGTCGAGGTATGAATTCATTCAAGATCTGTCATCCTTAGGATCTTCCAACTGCACCTTTTAAAAAATATGTGCACAACTCCAAGCCCCCAGGTTTGGTGATCACCACGTTGAGCATGCCCTTGAGAGATTCAACACATCAAGTGTTAATGATAATACATATACAAGGTGCTTGCAGAACTGAAACACAAAAAAGAGTATTTCTGGCACAAAATAGGCAGATCTGAATGTAAGCACACGGGGAAGTGATCTTTTGAGTAAGAAGACAGCATTTTTACATATCTGCTATACAGAGTATGGCCACACTATAACTGTTTTTGACAATATATCAGGCCAATGTACTCATATATTCTGTAAAATTAATGAAGCCAAAATAACGGCAGGTAGAGCAGCAGCACTTTGCTGTTATACCCTCAGTGAGTGTTTGATTATAGATTTAAGGACTTTATAAGAGAACCTACCCATTCTCCTGCTAACTCAAGTGGAGTCTCAAGGGCTTTCAAAAAAGCTGATTTGTGGGTTAGTGAATTATAACAAAAAGAAAGAAAGAATAAAATAAACTACTAAGATTCTTCTGTAATAAAATATGGCAGATCTTTTATAGAAAGAGACAAATTATTCTGTTCAAAGAATCAATATGTGTACACCTGCTAAATTGATTTGTTTGCTATGACCTGCTTCTTTAGACACCAGTTATTTGTTCTGTGTAACAGTAGGCGCAAAGGATGCACAGTCATTTTAGCTCCTTCACAGAGCCTTAAGAGGATTTATTCTAGCTGGTTTTTTATCCCAAGAATGAGTTACCTTATTGAAAAGCCTGTCTTGCTTACTTTGGGATGCAGTTTTACTCATTGTAAGTATGGGAATAAGCCAAATTGCATATTCCTGTTTTTGCTGGATGCGTTCAATCCAGGAAACAATATTGTTTCGTCTTCCTGAGTTAATAAATTCCTTTCGAAACGGAGAAGCCTCGTTTTTCCTTCTAAATCCCTGAGGGTTTTGCTAAGAGGTAATCATTTCTGAAGCTACATGGTCAGTGAAAGTAAATACTCTACTGGCTGACTGAGAACCAAAATTGAAATCTATTGGGATCGCTGGACAGTTGGAACAATAAGCAGATGGCTTGGCAGCTTGGCAGACTGTGGGTTCATATTCCATCAATCTACCTTCATAATTTTTTTAAGCCTATGCTAGCTCATACTAAAAGACGTCAAATACACAGAAAATGTCAAGATATCATTGATGTATTTTAAGAGGGAGCATTAGAATCACTTTGAATTAGATATTTGACAATTATAGAAGATAAGTCTCTCCAGTACCTTCAGGGTAAGACAGGGGGCCAGAAATTCACAATTTCTCTTGCAGAATGCTGTTGTCTACATCTCTGCATAATTCTGCAATTTTGTGCAATGAGGCCAACTCAGTCCTATGTATGTGCTTAGCTTTAAACTTGCCTCTTGACTTCACCAGGACTGAATGTGCTTCCAGGAGTGCTTTAACATCATTATTCCATTAATTTCACCAGGTAAGTTCACCAGTGTACACTGGCAACCTTGTGCAGATCTCTCTGCAAGAGAATGCAGGAGACTGCTAGAAGCACTGCTCACTGCAAAGTGAAGAAAAATCCTTACAATAAAGTTTATAATTCATGGTAGACAAATCAGAGTAAGTGGAAACAGAACTTTCAGTCTTTTGGAGATGTTCAATCAGAGTTACACTTTTCAACGCTTTGGCACTCAAAGCTGTATTATTAAAAGTGATGCCTTTATCCTCAGGGTTATAAGAAACAGCTGGTGCGATGGAAAAAAATCATTTAATCATATTCACACAATTTAAGAATAAACTAATAAATTCCTATTAGTCTTATCACTAACGAATCTTCCATATGAGCAGATAAAGAAACTTTGGCAAGACTACAATATCTACATACTTAAAAAAGTATGGCAACAAAAATGTGTCACAGAAATGTAGTGATAAAAAATTACAGAATACCAATAGATCTTTTTTCCTACATTTCTTTTTGACTTCTATAATGCTAGGTGAAAAAAAAAAAGAGTTCTTCTACCTTGTAGATATGTAGAACATTTTAATCTCCACTATAACAACTATCTTCAAATGTGTTTCTAACATGAAAACCTGTCACTGAAGTGAAGTGAAGTTAGTTATGGGCTAGCAAGGAAGAAATCAGCCCATCTGCTATTGAAGGTTGTCAACATTTCCCTTCTGTGGGAAGTTGCTGAATAAACTTTAAAAAATTACTGTACCATAACAAATCAAAATGCAGTTCCAGGCCTGTTTTCACTAACTCTTGCTTGTCTAGTTTTTAACTTTCTGTTGTTGATAAAAATGCTCAGGAGGTAGATCAGCGTGAGACAATCTTCAAGTTCACTGGTTGCCTCATATATCCTCTAATCTCGTCAGTGTGAGCATAACACCAGATCCAGACACACAGCTAGCAGAAACCAGGAAAGATCTTTGAAGCTGAGGCCTCAGATATTCATGCTGATTTTTTTTAAACCTATTTTGGATCATCAGGGCATGAAACACAGCCTCTTTTTCCCAGATATCTTAGGAAGAAAAAAAAGAGCACATGAAAAAGTGGCAAGATATCTTTTTAATAGGATACGAAATGTGGCATGAAGAGGTCTTAAATAGATTTGTACCCAGAAAAGCCCTGTGAATCTGTCATATCTTTGAGAGAGACATGGTGATGTAGAATCTAACAAAATGCACATTCAATATGTTCCACCATATCTTAAAGGTTCAAGCCAAATTGGGATTGCCATTCATCAGGCAAGCATCTGAAATCCTGATTATTTCAGTTTTCATTGCTTGGTAAGGTCTCTTTGTGCAACAAAATTAGATAAGACAAAAAAGTAATAACATATACCTTTATATTCTTTGGCCCAAATTGTCTCCTGTCATGGATTTTCAGGTAAGGAAAAAACCAAGATCCTGACAAAAAGCATCCTGTCCTTCAGTGATGAAGTATTTAGTAAAAGACTGATAAGTCCTGTTTCATTAAATATATTGTGGAAAAAACTTACTAATAAAAGTGGTCACAAATACTTGTGGCAGCCTTATATACTTATTCTAAAAGATCATTAACAAGAGGCATTTTACTATCTACATTATTCAAGTTAAAGAGGCAAAGACTACAGCATTTTGATAGTCATCCAAATATTCTTGGGATATCATCAACACAAATGAAGTCCAAAGTCACCCTATTGTCTTATATCAGAATAAATTAGCATTGAAAAACATTAATAAATTACAAAAGAGATTACATGGACAAAGCAACACTAAAAAATACTTCATGGGAATTAATTTCCTAAAAGTACTTCTGCTTCCTTGGGCTTTTTATGTCCCTTTCAGAGGTTTTATGAGTGAAATCATGATGTCCTAACTCAGTATTTCTACAATAAAAGGGCAGTGGTGGTTTTGCCTCAGAAGAATATCAGATGTAGTTACTGGCTGAAGAACTCCACAAGATAAATACTGTTATCCCTAAGGCTTTCCCTTAGATTCTGCCTTCCCACAGCTGGAGGTTCACCCCCCCCCAGCTATATTAGTGGACTGGATGAAGCAATTGAACAAAGATGTACCTTTTTTAATTTGTTTTAAACTTGGTTTAGTACCAAGTCAGTATCACACTGACAGCATATCTCACAAACATCCCTGCCAGCACAACTGTTGGGGAGCTGCCTGGTGGAGCAAAGGCAAGGATTGGTGAAGACGACAGTGCCTTCAGACATCATTGCACCACAGCCTCAGACACAGACCTTTGACCATGGAGGTCTCTAATTAATGCATGGCTTATATTACTTCTTCTAAAAGTTATGATGATTTTTGCCAAGATATCAGCGAATTGGCAGCCAGGTCATGTAAGAGTAAGTTGGCTATATGCTGATTTAGGAGTACAAGCTACTTAGAAACTACTGTAACTAGTCTTGTCTGTCAGTCTCACTGAAAGCAGTTACTAGCGCTCCTCAGACAAGTACAGGTTTCTCTGTCCAAGGGATACTTTTTATGTTGAATAAAGTAGCTGTAAGTTCATATTGCATACAGAAGAAAAATAAGAATTTAGTATTTCTGTTTTAATTTAATTTAAGAGCAACAAAGCTGGTAAAGGGGCTGGAGAACAAGTCTTACGAGTAGTGGCTGAGGGAACTGGGGTTGTTTAGCCTGAAGAAGAGGAGGCTGAGGGGAGACCTTATTGCTCTCTACAACTACCTAAAAGGAGGTTGTAGAGAGGAGGGAGCTGGCGTCTTCTCCCAAGTGACAGAGGATAGGACAAGGGAGAATGGCCCCAGGCTGTGCCAGGGGAGGTTCAGACCAGATATCAGGAAAAAAAATTCACGGAAAGGGTCATCTGGCACTGGAACAGGCTGCCCAGGGAGGTGGTTGAGTCACCATTCCTGAGGTATATAAAAGACAGGTAGATGAGTTGCTAAGGGACATGGTTTAGTGGCAGACAGGAATGGTTAGACTTGATGAACCAAGAGGTATTTTCCAACCTGGTGATTCTATGATTCTATGAATTCTGGTAGATAGAATTAACTGAGATACTTGGAGAATACCTCTTGTATTAGCAATACATTTATTTCAGCATCAAAATCTGAAGGTGAAATAAATACCATGGCTGCATCTATCTAACATTTTGCTGCAGAAAGGAAGAGTTTTGGCTTCTCCCTCTTTCCTATGCAGCACCCACATGAGGGCTCTGAGTGTACCACCACCTTCACCTTGCTTCCAGGGGTATGGCTGGCTGTGTTCACAGCCAACTTTGATACAGGGCAACTAAAGAACTAAGTGAGAAAGAGCTGCAAGGTGCCTCTTCGTAGTCAACAGCCTCTTGCTGAGGATTTTAAGGTGATGCTCTTGGCCTTAGTCATTGTTAAAGCTCTGCTGCAGTCTGTGCCCAGCAATGCATCTCTCTGCCACAGACACAGCCCATGGATTTAACTGCCCAGCTTCACCTCACACTCTGTCCCATCACTAGAGACTTGTCTGGTGATTTGGGCTTTTGTCTGAATGCAGCTGTAATCACAGGGTCTGTTCTGCTCACCTCCCTCAGGCACCTTGACTCAGGGCTGTGGGGTCTCTGACCTGCCTGCCCTGTTGTCTCCCTAGCACCCAGCTCCTATTCCCTTGTGGCACAGCCCCATCTCTGCTGCTCTCTGGCCATTCTGCTCAGGTGAATGGACTTATTGCACTGGCAGTAAGTGATTCCCCTTTTTGTCAGGCCAGCTCTCTGCTGAGCATTGTTGACGTGATGTGTTGACAACACAACCCATAAGGTTAATGGCCACACATGTCCATGACCTGGCTTTCCTTTGGTATTCCAAGGTATAAGATATCTGTGGTGGCATTAAGGCAGCTGGTTTTAGGACAGCTCAGAAACCTGAGCTGCTTTTTTCACTGTTGATGTGATGGAAGGGTGTTGCAGCCAATCCAACAGCCCACTGCAACCAGCAGGCTAGTTGAAAATAAGGATTAGATAATATAAAGCCAGTCTACTAACACTCAGAAATACATAAAATATAGTACAGCTATGGCATGGTGCATCATAACATACAACTCTGCTTTTCACCCTGCTAACTGCTTGAGTTCACATTAAGCCAGTGATTAATTATAATATTTATCACCTTGATAAAGTCTTAACATTTGTGTTTAGTAGCTGGGTTATACAACAGTAAAAAATATAAGGCCTTAATGATGTGTTTCTGCATTCAAGATATCTTCATATTTATGCCAGTTAAAATTTTTATTAATTTTGCTTAGTGAAGAGACCATATTTCCCTAGAAAATTAATCTTTTCTGAAGGACCTCATGTCAGGACACGAGGACAATGAAATGAATGCATTTGCAGCAAGAACCATCACATCCCCTCCCCTCTTCTTTTCTGTAAAAAGGGGAAAAAAAGATATGCCATTTCCTCTGTCATGGTTAATTATATTGCTTTCTCAGTTTTGAAAGCGAAAATGGAGTAACCAAAAGAAGCATGATTATCTCTCCACAGCTAAGGGGTTCAAAAAAGCAGCAATTGTATATAATATGCCCTTCTTTTTATCAGCTAGACTGTTAACTGGAGCCTGTCCAGGAAGCAATGATGTTGAGAGCAGTATAAGAGCTAGTACAAGAAAGGAATGGCTAGATACTTAGTGAAGTTGCAATGCCAGAAATCATGAGAGAATTTAGAGACAACAAAAAATGTGTTGAATGATACAGAAAAATTCTAGTCTCTGTAACCTAAAGTTAAGGAGTTGGTCTTGCCTTACCTTGTACACTAAGTACCTACTTCAGAGCACCTAGGGCTGCCTTTACTACCAGTGATTAAACGCAGGAACTGTGAAGACATGCACAATGGCCATGTTTTTAGCTACTTATTTTACAATTAATTCACTTATTCACTTCACTGACAGAAACAGAAGCCTAAAAGTATTGACTTCCTAACCGTATCTGAGAGAGTTGGGCTTGTTTAGCCTAGAGAAGAGAAGACTTCATAGAGAACTTATATGTACCCTTTCAGTACTTAAAGGGGCCTAGAGGAAATACAGGAATGGGCTTTTTATCAGGGAGGACAGTGATAATAGGAGGAGTAACAGTTTTAAGGTGAAAGAGGGGAGGTTTAGAGTAGATATGAAGAAGAATATTTTTACTGTGAAGGTAGTGAGGCACTGGCACAGGTTGCCCAGAGAAGTTGTGAATGTCCCATCCCTGAAGATGTTCAAAGCCAGGCTAGGTGAAGCTTTGAGAAACCTGACTCAGTAGAATGTTTCCCTGCCCATGGTGGGGTGGGGGATGAACGAGGTGATCTTTAAGGTCTTTTACAACCCAAAAGATTCTATGATTCTGTGATCTCTTGCATTTTCAGATACCTTTCAAACACCTCCAGTTTGAACACAGGACTCTGCTCACAGCAAAAAATGCTAAGAAAAAAAAAAAAGGAGAGAGGAGAGGTTCACTGAGAGAAGAGAACTAGAAAGAAATTGGAAAGAAACTGTCCCCTCCTATGTGAGGATTTTTACATCAAATTCCAAACTTTTATTTCACAAAATGTAAGATGAAACCTAATTGGAAGGTGTTTCAACCCTGTATAGATTTTTACCATGAATGAAACCAATTTATCATGTTGAAATGCAGATTCATGGTTCATTACAGAGATTAGAGCCAGTAAAAATGCATCTAGTTCAGGTTTTAAATGAATCTTCTCACTGATTTACAAATATTAAATGGTCCAAGGTATCCATACTGTGCCTAAAATGAAAATAAAGTTAGATTCTTTCAGAGTAGCTACACATCCAGTTCAGGAGATGCAAGTTCATTATTTTAGTCACAAACATCCAAAATCAGCATCACAGAGAGCTTTGTTCCTCACTGAATGCTGACCAAATATGACAGATATCCCTTCTCAGGTGAACAGCTGAATAGACATGTGAATGTAACTATCAGTGCTCTGATTTCAGCTGGGGTAGAGTTAATTTTCTTCCTAGCAGCTGCTATGAGTTAGAGTTAATATGAGAAGAATGCTGATAATACACTGAGGGCTTTAGCTGTTGCTGAGAAATTAAGAACTTCTTCAGTTTCCCATGTTCTGTTAGTGAGCAGGTGTACAAGAAGCTGGGAGGGAGCATAGCCAGGCAGCTGACCTAAGCTGGCCAAAGAGATATTTGATATTATATAACACTATGCTCAGTATATAAATGGGAAGTCAGTAGGGGGCCAGGGCTCACTGCTCTTGAACAGGCTGGGCATCAGTCTCTGCAAATGTTGAGCAATTGTAATGTGCATTACATGTTTTGTTTATTATTATTATTATTACCATTACCATTATCATATCTTCCTTTTGCTGTTTTTTTAAGCTGTCTTTATCCCAACCCACAAGCTTTCCTTTTTCCCCTATTCTCCCTATCCCAGTGGAGGAAGAAGGGAGTGGTGAGAAAACAGCTGTGTGTACCTAGTTGCCAATTAAGATTAAACTGCAACATCGTCAGAAGAGAAAAATACTTCATATCTCTCCAAAACATCTTAGCAAACTCTCTCAACATGGAGCGATCACTCTAGGAAACAAAAAAACCCCTCAAAAACACAAAGCCACCTGCTACAAAGCTAAGTAGATCTACACTACATTGTGGTCAGTGCAGTAGTTGCAGTTTATACCCAGAAAGACTACAGGCTGTATAGACAAAAAGTGTAAAGAGGACTGATATTGCTCTAGACTTTGTTCCTCAGTTGAGGAAATGAAGGATTAATCCTAGATCCTCAGAGATGATTAATCATGCATTCAGTGGAAGTGGAGGACTAATTATCTCGGAGGATCAGAGCCAAAGTGACTTACTAAAGGTCACCAGGAAGTTTGTGACCACTGCAGAAAAGGAAATTTAATCTGATAAACATGAATCCAAAACTACAACCAAACACTGATTCTGACTTCTGCTTGCAGCATCTAGGAACCCCAAGGAGACCATTTTGATAATATCCTGTCTGATACTGTGAAGACAGGGAGACAAACAATTACTACCAGGAGAGAGAAGCTGTGACCACAAAGTACTAGCCACCCTGCAGCAACTGTGGCTAAGTGTCAAGTGGGTTGCACCTTAGTGAGTACAGGCTAAGCTACCTTATGTTTGCTGTGGAGTAAAAGCATCCTCATAGGCTCTCCCAGGAGAATAAACACTGGGGTGTAAATCTGCCTTGTAATACCTTGTTAATGCAGCCAGTCACTACTGCTAACTTCCAAGCATTATCAGAAGATATGCTCCATGGGTGGAAAGTGGCCATCTCTTTTTATTTTATCTTTATTTTTGTAATAAAGTACATTAAAATATTTGGGGGGGGGATGTTTCTGCTTGTCTAGTTTTGAATATGAAATAGGTTTAGTGCAATTCTCTGACAGGAGTTCTGTCATTGCTAAGCTGATTAGAAATCCAGGGGCAACACAGCTGAGCTCTATTATAATCTATCAGTAACAATCACCACTGGGAATTACTGTGTACTCCTGAAGAACAAAATCCCCTTTAAATCAGAATGAGAGATGTGGGACAGTCAAGGAAGCTTAGAAGGTGACTGGGTGGTGTTATCAGTTAAATGGATTTTATAACACAATTTTTCAAAGCTTTACTCACTAACATGTATAAGACCAGGCTTTCGGGGATTCTGCATCTCACCAGGAGCAAAACTTGGCAGCAAAGAGAGAGCTGAGCTATAAATCGTTCCTGATGTCTTGGTTCCTTGAAAGCCTGCAGCAATGTAATCACTGAACTTTTCAGAGTACTTGATCACACAGCTGGCATGTCTTAAAAAAGGGTTTCAATAAAATGCCTTCGACATGCATTATCAAGCATGAATCAAAGCCTAGAAGGCTGCATTCAGCTGGCAAAGAACTTTCTGAAGTTGAAGGACATTTTGCTCCCTTCCCACTGATGCCTGACACCATCATGACATGTGTCTCATGCAGGCCAACATTATGCTGCTGCACGAATGTGTGAGCTGACAGGGAACACACTAGCAGCTTTGTTGAAGAAGCAATCCTGATGGCTCCATTCACTGAAAAGCCCTGCATGACCATATGACAGCACATGGTGGTGCGGAATGGCACACTAGTAAAGTGTTGAGCGTAAACTATCTGCATCCTTACATTTGCTGTAGAACAGCGAGTCAAATAACTATTGCTTCTCCGACTTTCTCTTCTGAAATGGACTCCTGCTGTTACCTTGCTGCCATTTGATGCTTAACCTGATCTTGGCCACTTCCCTCAGTAATCGTTGCTGCCTCTTAATAAGGCAATGTGGTCTTGTGCAAGTAGCTAGATTAACAAGTATTAATGGTACAGCAAAATTATTTTAAGTTTCCTCTGACTTCTTTTTTTAGCTACTTCCTTCCTAATTTGGAAAAATTATCAATATTTGTAAGAGGGAACACAAGACTCCTTATAAATTCAATTTTTTCTTTGTTGAAATAGCTAACACATAGGGCAAGACAGGCAGTCTACAAATGAGACAATTCTCTCTCTGAAGACCACCAAAGACCCTTCATATTTCACTGCTAGATATCTGAGCCAGATGGATCAGAACATCACTTTTAAGCATCTCTTGGACCATATGCTTGCTTGCTTTTGAATCTAAAGTTGAATGGAATTGAAACTTACATTAAAAGATCATCCCAAAGCCCCAGCTCCCATGGTAACTTCATTATGGAGGTCCCTACAGCTTGCTGTTCCAGCATTTCCCCAGGACCCTGCACTTAACTTCTCTTTTTTTTTTTTTTTTTTCTCAATGTACCTTCCTCTGGCAATCTGGATAATTAGATTTTATGTAAATCTCTGGGCAGTGAAAGCTACCATAACAGAATTTGGCACTGATTGTCAAGGATCGCTTTGTACAAGATACAGCATAGACAAAATATACTGTTGGGGGTTGGGAGCTGGGGTTGCAGTTCCTGTTCACAGGTAACTTCTGTTTTTATTCAAGGATTACATAAGCTGTGTGATCCCTTTAGAGGAGGGAACTCAGGTCTTCACCTCATAAACTTCTTAGCTGTAAGACTTAGGATCTCTTTAGGGACTCATCTCTTGACCCCATTGTGCTTGCCTTCCTGGCTGCTTAAAGACATCACTTGGAGGCAGGTGCTGTGGGTACCCTGCCCCTCTCACATGTACAGCCAGGAGATCAACAGACTCTTGGAAGGAAAGGCTTCTGTCCTTGGAGATTGGTGAAGATGCTGAATCCAATTTGCATATTTCCTGGATGTTTCAGACTCTTAGAAGTGAATCCTGCTCTCTGAAGTGCTTGTGTCTAGATGTAGCACTCAAGCGGCATGGATGGAGGAATTTTATGTAGTTTCCTACCTCTAATGGCAGAGAAGGACTGGAGTTTAACCACTACTTTTCCCATGGACTGACTCCTGGGTCTTCTGGATTGCTTTTTGGAGATGCCTTGGGAAATGCCTGTGCTGTGTGCAGAAAACAAAGTGAAGTCCTTGATGCTCTTCTACTTTTGGGTTCTATCACCTCATTGTAATGATGGTGCCAGCTGAGACTCCTGCATCACCCAATAATGTGCTCCATGTCTTGACTCTTCACACTGTCTGCCTTGGCTCTGAGGTTACATGCTCTGATTCATTTGCTGATGCTAGAGAGCTTCTTCTCAGCTATTGTAATACCTGTGTGGGTGACATACCAGTAGATATTGACAATCTTTTCTAAATTAACTTAAAAACAGAAGTCTCATTGGCTTTGGTGATTAATCAGCTTCAGTTCAAACTCCATGTAGAAGTTAGACTCCTAATTTCCTCAGATGTCAATATAAGACAGATATTTATCTACTTCTGGGACCTGTATCAGAGGTCCTTCAAAATCCATGCTGCCCAGCTTTCAAATCCTTTACTAATCCTATGATCCAATTCAAAGATTCTTAATTCTTACCTCCAGGCATCTCTACTGGGGCTGGTGCTAGCTACATCTGCAAGAGAATTATGAGTCAATCACAAGTCACAACAAGCCAAATGCTATGCACAATTAACTGCCTATTTACAGTTCTAAAGAGGCACTGATCCTGTTATGGTCACAGTGACTTCTGAATAATTATGATTCCTGGGATATATTTCATTTTTCCTGAATTGACACAGTCAGATGGCACTGTCTTCTCAGTGTACACCATTCACAAAGATGTACATTCTTGTGCAGGAAGATCTGGTGCTAAAAGCCAAACAGGAATTTGCAGTTTATAGTACACCCTTGTAATTCCAGTAACAGTACTTGCACACAGAATGGTTTTCCTGGAGTTTTCATATGTTCTGCTCTTTCATAAAATAGTTCTTACAGACTCAAGGCTCATCTATGCATTACAGACTGTTAACATTTACTCTAAGAGTAGGTCAATAATTTAGGATGGTGTTTATATAGGAACGTTCTTTTGGATGCCAGTTATTACTTGCCATGTGGTTTTCTTTAAGTTGTTCAGGTGAGACAGCACTGACCATAAAGGAAAATTTTTTGCCGACTGTGGACACTGTTGCACTTGACTTCATGCAATACCCTCAGGTCTTAAGGTACCCCACGTGGCACATGACATTTGTGTTCCCCACTCTTCCCTGTGTACTAATTTTGCCTTGGCTGTGCAGTTCTCTGTAGACCTCCCTGTTCCAATGAGAACTTCATATTGTTTCAATAGAGGAAAATCCTCTCATACTACAGTAGATAAACACAATATATTTCAAGCCTAAAAGACAATGGAGGGCATATTTTCCTCTTCTAAAATCTTTTATACTAGATATTGCATCAAACAGTAGGGACCCCATCAGGTGTTTACGTGTCTATTTTCTGCTCCGAGGCATATCACAGACTGAAAGATGGAGATCAGATGTGCTTCTGATGGAGAGAGCAGCAGTTTGCAAAAACAGATGGTCATGTATTAAAATGCTATGACAATATATCCAGCATCTGCTATGAATATGATGCCACACATACCTTACTACATATGGAAATAAGCAAGGCCTACTGATTCAGGATTTTGTTGGTGTGTTTTGTTCTTTAAGATATTTGCCTCAGAAATCAGTAGCAAACAGTTTCTTTTATATGATTGAATGAACAATGAGAAAAGGCAGTTAGGTACTACTATTTCCATTTTTCTCTTGTTTTTCCACAAATCAATTCAGAATCAATTTTTCAAGGGGAAGGCCACATCCAGGACTTTTGGGGAATAATGCCAACAGAGAATTTAGCCCCAGATTTCTTTTTGTGTATGATGAATTGATAGCCTTGTACCTGTAGCCAAAGGGAGCAGATGGAAGAAATCTTAGTGACAATTTTGTTCTAGTTGGATGCTTCAACAAAACACAAATATTGCAAGGAAGTCTCTTTCTCCTATAGTTTTATATATCAAATAAGGGTATCAGGAAACCAGAAGTGCCCATTTTAGTTTATATTCATCTCTGGAAGCCACCACAGCACAATCTCCCATTACCACTTTCATAACAAAAAGTGCATCATTTTTTTCTGTTGTTCTCCCTCCTTTTTGTCTTCTGAAAATAAATAAATAAATAAATAGATATCTTCAGGCATTGTGTGATATTTTTGTTATAACTACAGTGAACCCCACTGATCAGTATGTTTGTGACTAATGTAAGACCTCTGGAGTACAATCAAGTCTCCTGCTGTGGACCTGAAGATGTGAACTCAAGCTTAGCTTACAGATACAAGTCTGTAGCCTGTTCTTTGTTGATGCATCTGTAAGTGGATATGGACTCAAGGCCAGACAGGCTGTGAGCTGCTGCCTACAGGAACCGCAATGCTCTTTCCAAACCAATACAACTGCTTTTTTAAACTTACTTGTCCAATAAACTTTTTTCAACATACTTGTCTAATTCACTAGGATATTAGCTATCACTCCCAATGAATTCTCCTACAACTGCTATGAGAATCATAGAATCATAGACTAGTTTGGGTTGGAAGGGGCCTTAAAGATCATCTAGTTCCAAACCCGCTGCCATGGGCAGGGACATCCCACTAGATCAGGTTACCCAAGGCCCCATGCACTAGTTTCCATTAGTTCTTCTGTCTTTAACTTGGACCCACAAGCTCTCAACCTGTTCATGGCTACTCTTCAAAGACAGCTCTTCACATCCTATCCTTTTCCTGACATAAAGGCAACACCTCCATCCCTCCTTCCCAGTCTGTCCCTTCTGAATAGCCTGTAGCTGTCTATAGTCACACTCCAGCCATGGGATTCGTCCAACCATGTTTCCCTGTTGGCAACTAGATCATAGCTTTCTAGTAGCATGGTAGCTTCCAGCTCCTCCTGCTTGTTACCCAAGCTTCGTGCGTTAGTGTAAAGGCATTTCAGCTGGGCTGCTGGTTGTATCACCTTTCCAGTGGACCCTTTATTACCTACAAGTGTTTTAGAGAAGTATCTTCCCTAACACCTGATCCCTGACACTTATCCTCCCACCACTTGTTACAGGCTGGCTTGATGTTGTTCCCCTCCCCCTTCATATCTAGTTTAAAGCCCTAACTACAAGATCCACAAGCTCCTGGGTGAAGATCCTCCTCCCCCTCTGAGAAGGGGAGAGTTAGTTTAAGAAGAAACTGTAATATGATCAGGAATAACCTTTTCTTCATGCTTATAAGAATATGAAATTGGCTGGACAGGGTCAGGAGAACGATTCACCTAGCCCAAGATTCAGCCCTCAAAAAGAGTCACTATGTAGTTAGTCAGAGGTAGCACATGGTATGTGGCATGTTTGGCCTCAGCTGTCTCAGTTTAGCTATGCTCCTCTTGTCAATGACCTTCCATGTCCAAGAATCATGGGCCATCAGTAACTGCCAGTCTCTAACACTTGATACTAGTAATGGTGCTTCTGAAAATCACAGAATCAGAAAACAAGAGCAGTGATAGATGAAACTCTGTGAAACCCCAGTACCTCCCACTTCTTTTATTCCCTTTTCTCCCCCCACTGGCAGAAGCACCATCCAGGGGAGCGGAGCAAGGCTTTGGCCAATCCTGTGCCACAGCAGCAGCCAGACTTCAAAGTCATAGAGTCATAGAGTCATAGAATAACCAGGTTGGAAGAGACCCACCGGATCATCGAATCCAACCATTCCTATCAAACACGAAACCGTGTCCCTTAGCACCTCGTCCACCCGTCCCTTAAACACCTCCAGGGAAGGTGAATCAACCCCCTCCCTGGGCAGCCTCTGCCAGTGCCCAGTGACCCTTTCTGTGAAAATTGTTTTCCTAATGTCCAGCCTAAATCTCCCCTGGCGGAGCTTGAGGCCGTTCCCTCTCGTCCTGTCCCCTGTCACTTGGGAGAAGAGGCCAGCTCCCTCCTCTCCACAACCTCCCTTCAGGTAGTTGTAGAGAGCAATGAGGTCTCCTCTCAGCCTCCTCTTCTCCAGGCTGAACAACCCCAGCTCTCTCAGCCTCTCCTCATAAGATTTGTTCTCCAGCCCCTTCACCAGCTTTGTCACTCTTCTCTGGACTCGCTCCAGAGCCTCAACATCCCTCTTGTGGTGAGGGGCCCAGAACTGAACACAGGATTCGAGGAGCGGTCTCAGGAATGGACAGTAATACCCCCTAGTAAAGGGACATTTTGTGAGACTCTCCAGAGAGCCATTTCTGACACTTAGTTCAGTAAAAGTGGTTTCTCTTCAGGGGAGGAAAAAAGAAGTAAATAATAACAACAATCCCCAGGAAAACAGTGGTTAGTATGCTTGATGAAGGCAATAAAAACGGTACAGTAACAGTAGTACTTCCTCCAAATGCTCTCATGGCAAGCATCCGGCAAATAATCATTGGAGGACTTCCTGAGTCACAGACATTGTCATTTTGTATATTACAACTGTATTACACAATTGTTTAATATAATTGTGGTGTACACAATGGATATTTAAAACACATATTTTATACTATTATACATAGTACTGTGGTGCATAACACAATACATTCAAATTTTACTTTAGTTGAAGATTTCTTTAATTAATTTGTCCAGTCACTTTTTTAATTATGTGAACTTGTGGCATTTGTAACTTTCTGCAGTGAAAATTTCCACAGCTCAATTGAATATCGTATAGAAATTCACCTCTTTTGTTTGCTTTTATCTAGTCATCTTCTAGTTTCATTTGAAGTTCTCTTGCTTTTGTACTGTATGAGACATCTTATAATAATAATTTATAATTGACTTTTTTAGCCACTCATTTTCATTTTCTGCCCTCTCAGTTCTCTCCCTGCCAGTCTACTCACTCATCTATTTATTATTTAGCAGTTCCATACTTCTGATCATCCTTATAACTCATATCTCTGCTTCTTACAATTTCTCTATCACCCTTGGGACAGAAGAACCAGAAACGTACTGGGCACCTCCAAGAGGCACACTATGAATATTATTTTCTATTTCGTTTGTTATTACTTTCCTAATAATTTTTAATACACTAGTTGATTTTTGCTTAAAAACAGAACAATAAATAATATATAAGAGAAATAACAAGGAGGTAGCCTAGATTATCCCTTAGCACCAATGAGGTATGAACTGATATTGACACATCAAATGCAGAAGGAGCAAAGCTGCTAGAGGTGCAAAAAAGTCATGC
This sequence comes from Clamator glandarius, assembly GCA_033459285.1. NCBI lineage: Eukaryota > Metazoa > Chordata > Aves > Cuculiformes > Cuculidae > Clamator > Clamator glandarius. The sequence goes on from JAUNZM010000411.1 coordinate 707,050, forward strand.
ATATGCTCATAACTCAGAAAGATAGCTGCCTCCTACTGAACCCTAAGGAACTGTCTTCATTGAGAGCTTTTGTTAAAAGTAATGCTTTGATTAACCTTGTGCTTTTCTTGCCAGCTTGTATTCTCCCACAAAAGGGCTATGACCATTCTGAAGGGCCAGCACTTAGGCAGCATTTCATAACTTACTGGGCCAGAAGGAGACCTAGATTAAGGGTTTATGGTTCTCAGCTGGGGACAGTTTTGTAAGGGCCTTTAATTACCTGGTACGGAAGCTGGGACACATGAGTGCACCACCTCCTGCCACTGTTAGTTACCCTTCCAGAAGGTGGCTCCTTCAGCAATTTTGGTTTGGGAGGAACTATTTCCACATTTTATAATTACAAAGACCAAGACTGATTTAATTTTGATTCAGCAAAAGATCTTTGAATGCTAAGGTAATTCTCTTAGCTCAGTGCTTTCCAATCAGATTTGGTTGGGGTCAACACAAACACTATGATTCTATGATCTGGAGGACAGGCACTGAGAGAAGGCTTCTTCTCAGAGATTTTGTGACTTTGACAAATAATTAAGCTTTACATTTTTAGTCATGACAGGCAGAATTTTAATCAGGAAATCAAGGAAATTAATATGTAAAGAAAGGAACAGAGATAGAGAGAAAAACCAAAACTGCTTTGGTCATGTTATCAGAGCTTTGGAAATGTTATCAGAGCTTTGGAAAGAAATGCTAAGAATTTTTATGGCATACATAAGGAAAATGGGAAAAGAGAAGTTTGAGAGAAATGTGTCTTTTGAGAATGACAAATAAAAGAAAAAGAAGTCAAATGGAAGGGGACTTATTTAGAACTAGGTATATAGGTGATCTATAACACTTTCAGTACTACGTTCAACTTGATTTAGTGAAACTATTCAGAGATGCTGACGTGGAACGGAATACTTCCAGTTCTTATTCCTCATCTACAGAACAGATCTGTTGAGGAGAAAATGGGAAAAAATACACTTTTTTAAGAGAATATTCACTTATTCATGTGTTGTTCTACATTTAGACTCATGAAAACTAACCTATAACAGCCCCAACTGGATCCTGTCACACTCACAATTTCAGGCACCTTTTTATGAGGGAAATTGGCATATTTCCATATAAATACTGGAGAAACCCATGGATCTGTATGAACACAAACCTAGATTTGTATAAAGATGAATCTAAGTCCCTCATCTTCAAATCAAGAAGATAAGTTCATCTCAGATCAAGACTAGAATTTGCTATTTCAGCAACAGCAATCTAGCCTTTGTAAGAATTAAGTGGGAAAGAAAGGAAACTAAACCTACTGAATTAAATCATATTTGGTGGAGTTTCGGTCATATAAGGGTCGTGAATGGCCTTCCCTCCTTACCGTGCTGTCATTTACTTCCTGATCCCACAATCTCTGACAAAGGCATACTCTACTATGTACTAAGCAGGAATAGGAGAACAGTAACCCCTCATTATTCTCATATTTTCATTTTTATAATTGAGCCTTTCACTGTTATGTTTTGAGGGGTGAAACATGTGGATTTATTAGGAGCTTTTTTTTTGTTCTTTTCAGGCATTTAACAGGTTTTTGGCTGTATGTCTTTTGCTTTAGCCTATCTAGCCTGTTAAAAAGCTTCTAGATTATTTAGATCATTTTCCCTTATGTCTTTTTCTTATGATGATTCTTGGCAATGCCAGCTGATAATTCTGGGACTCTTGGTAGGTGCAGCACAGCCAATGACAGGGACAATCTCTGTGCCACAAGAATTTTTGGGTAAGTACCAGACAGAACACAATCTGCTGGGTAAAACATACCTCACCCACATGAGAATAGGAAGTGAGAATTTGACACATTTTCTTCTCAAGAATTTTTAATTGATGGCTCATGCCTCATCCTCCCCTTTCTTGCCTCTCCTTTTCTCTCCTCTGCCCTCCCTCTCCTCTCCTCTCCTCTCCTCTCCTCTCCTCTCCTCTCCTCTCCTCTCCTCTCCTCTCCTCTCCTCTCCTCTCCTCTCCTCTCCTCTCCTCTCCTCTCCTCTCCTCTCCTCTCCTCTCCTCTCCTCTCCTCTCCTCTCCTCTCCTCTCCTCTCCTCTCCTCTCCTCTCCTCTCCTCTCCTCTCCTCTCCTCTCCTCTCCTCTCCTCTCCTCTCCTCTCCTCTCCTCTCCTCTCCTCTCCTCTCCTCTCCTCTCCTCTCCTCTCCTCTCCTCTCCTCTCCTCTCCTCTCCTCTCCTCTCCTCTCCTCTCCTCTCCTCTCCTCTCCTCTCCTCCCCTCCCCTCTCCTCCCCTCCCCTCCCCTCCCCTCCCCTCCCCTCCCCTCCCCTCCCCTCCCCTCCCCTCCCCTCCCCTCCCCTCCCCTCCCCTCCCCTCCCCTCCCCTCCCCTCCCCTCCCCTCCCCTCCCCTCCCCTCCCCTCCCCTCCCCTCCCCTCCCCTCCCCTCCCCTCCCCTCCCCTCCCCTCCCCTCCCCTCCCCTCCCCTCCCCTCCCCTCCCCTCCCCTCCCCTCCCCTCCCCTCCCCTCCCCTCCTCTCCCCTCCCCTCCTCTCCTCTCCTCTCCTCTCCTCTCCTCTCCTCTCCTCTCCTCTCCTCTCCTCTCCTCTCCTCTCCTCTCCTCTCCTCTCCTCTCCTCTCCTCTCCTCTCCTCTCCTCTCCTCTCCTCTCCTCTTCTCCTCGTTGCCCTCTCCTCCCCCTTTTCTATGAATTGCAGGTGTCTTCTCTAAAAATAATCTCAAATGTTCACAGGGAGATCTGTAAGAACAGTTTTCTTCAAGCTAGAAGTTTTTAATCTTTACTTTTCAAACATATTAATTTATTCTTATCAATATATGGATTCTCATCACATAGTGGGGCAAGAAAAGAATTTGTTTTCATACAAAACCTGCAATGGGAAAGCTCAGGTCATGAATTTTCTGAAGTACAGTTTTTTTCTGATTTCTTTCTTCTGAACCAAAAGTCAGGGGATGGCTTTGAAAGCCAGAAATGAGAGGCTGCAGGGAACCAAGAATTGTGTTAATGTATGTTATGCTTCCTAGTTTCTGCCAGCTGTAAACTCCTCAGTCAGGCCTTTCTGTTGGGATGTATTTCTGATGGCATACACACAGAAAGAAATCAAGATGAAATGCTACTTTTAGGAGGGAATGGAACTTGAGGTATAAAAAGCATCAGAAAGCAACCTTTGCTCAGAGACTGCTTTTTCCCTCCATGGTGAGGACTGTCAGAACTAGCAGTGTCATGGAGTTACCCTGCTTGCCATGCTGAAACACTTAGGAAGGGTAGAGACAGAACATTTTGTCTGTTTCTTTCTACTCTACCCATATGATCTACAATCTTCTCCCTCAACCTGACAGTACTGCTGTGGCCTCAGCCCACTGAACATTCACTGCAGTGGCAACTTGTCTGTAAGAAATTCCTCCTCTTTGTAAGATCATTCAAGTTGGAGCATTGCTGGCACCATTTCAAATCCATAAATGGTTGTATATGAAGACACTAAACCTTTCTTTGCTGGGCTTCTTTTGAAGGATGAAGTAGCAGCATTAGCTGAAGTCCAGCTTTTCAGAAGCTATGCTTTGCTGCACCTAATGGATACAGCAGTGTATACAAATTCCCAAATTGCTGTCCAATGTGCAAAAATGTGAAAACCCTGTGGAAAGTCCTGGTAGTTGCATGGAAGTACATTACTGCTACAACAGCATTGAACCTATTTCCACAAGTAAGGAGATACTCAGTTGTTAACGTCCTAGCTCTGCCCTTCTCCATGCTCTGGAGAGGATGCCGCAGGTAGCAGTGCTAACTCTTGTCTTGCTGAAGGAAACTCTTGTGAGTGAGTAGAGGGAACAATTCAGAGGTAATACAGGAAGAGGTGGAAAAGAAGAAAATATTCTCCTTTGCCACAGTGTGGAAGACACAACCCTACATAACAGAGGAGTGATCCTTCCCCAGAAAACAGGGGAAAGGAAAGAAGTATCCGCAGGACATCTTTCTACTAGATTTGCTGGTGCGTTATATTTAAACCATAAATAGGTTTTTAAACTGTTCTAGCTAGTATGATTAAGCTCTAAGGTCCTTGACATTAATAACCTCAGTACTATCAAAAGTAAGATTTCTGGCTACAGCTGAACTGAAAGTGGCTTAGAGAGGAGGTCTTTAGCATTTCACATATGTATGAGCCAGCTCCCATTTTATTGTGATATCTTGTTTTTGTCTGAACACATTTGCCGGCAATTTAGCTAGGCTTGAATCTAAGAAACAGAAAGCTGGAGAATCCACCATGTTTTTATTAGCTTAATGCAGTGGTTAATCAGCTCCACTGTTAAAAATTTGTGCCTACTTTATAACTTTATAGTTTCCAGAAACTGGTTTGTTTTTTGGTTTTGGTTTTTTTCCTGTGGTTTTCCCTTTCATACTATTTAATTCAAGTCCTTTACTATTAGTTTGTCTTTGATAAGGAACTTACAATGATGTCATGTCTCAGGTCTTTTTGAGTGAACTCATGTCTCACTCTAAAACTGGCTCTGCACTTTTCTTAAAGCAGAGTTGTGAAGGGGTTTTGGCATATATTCCATTTTCTAGATATTTGTTTTAAAACAGGGAAGCTGGAACTTACAGTAGTATTTCAGAATCAAGTTTCACTGGGGTTCTACAGGCAAATGAACCTGTCTTCCTGTGAGCATTGAAAGTGGCGTTTACCTGAACATCACATTTTAGTGACATGCTGGCACATTGCAACCTTTAAATCATTTCTAGAACCACGTTCTTGCAGTAGAAGTTCACCACACTGTAAGCTTGGCTTGAGTTTCATGTTATTAGCTTTGCATTGTGGCAAACCACATTTTTGAGGGTGCCAGGGACACAGCCCCACTGTAATTTACCATAACATGTATCTTCATTCGGACTGCAAATTTCATCAGCTGTTTGTATTTACTTCCATATCTTTAATTAAAATGTTGAAAAACGTCAGGATTAGTACAATTCTACATAAAACCCTACTACAGATATTCATACTCAGTTATGACACTATGTGAACAATTCATCACTGGCATCTGTTTAAATAAAACACTTCCTCGACTGTTTTCTTACCAGTTCTTTACTGTTCTTATGCAATATTGATCCTTACCAGAACGCACTGGTATACCACCTAATTTCTTACCAAAGTCTAAATAAACCGCATTTTGTACTTTTCTAAAGCAAACATATACTATCTTAAAAATACATTTTAAAAAAAACCCACTAAACCAAAACCAGTCTCACTTTAGAAGACCTATTTCCTATTATCTTCATTGGCATTTATTCTGTGTTTGATATCCAGCTCTTTAATAGGTAGAATTCATGTCTATTCTTCACTACTGAAGGTTTATATACATTACTTGCATCAGCATAATCAGTATATACTACTTCAGACCATCATCCCTGTCTTTGGAATATTGCTGTAGCATTAGCAGTCTTCCTGGCTCTTGATACAGCTGTGGTGTTCCAAGATTTATTAAGATTAAATTTCAATAGACAAGAGGACTCCCTGGCCAGGCTCATCGCGTCTCTAGGTACAAATTACACAGGCTTGTAGACTTCGCAGAATTTTTCTTTTGCAGATGTTTAATATCCTCCTAAATTACTATTGAACTGGGAAATACTTTTCATTTCCTTTTATAATGGAAAAAAGAGGGAAAAAAAAGATATAGTACATTTTCCAATTAATTAACAAAAAATTATTAAACTTCTACTTTTTTCTTAATAATAACTTTATCATTTCCATTTAGTAATCTAATAATCTTCAGCTTCTCATTTTTCTACATGATGCTAAGATTCTTTAGCAATTTTTCAACATTTCATGATTTTACATTCATTTCTTGGCATAGCTCCTTACCTATTTTTCATTACAAATAATTTTTTATTAAGAAATCTTGCCCTGGTTTCACTATTGTTCAAGACCAGCTCTAAGCCAAAAATGTCCCTTCTCACAGATTGAAACTGTCACAGAATCACAGAATCATAGAATAACCAGGTTGGAAGAGACCCACTGGATCATCGAGTCCAACTATTCCTATCAAACACTAAACCATGCCCCTCAGCACCTCGTCCACCCGTGCTTTAAACACCCCTAGGGAAGGTGAATCAACCACCTCCCTGGGCAGCCTGTTCCAGTGCCCAATGACCCTTTCTGTGAAAAATTTTTTCCTAATGTCCAGCCTAAATCTCCCCTGGTGGAGCTTGAGGCCATTTCCTCTTGTCCTGCCCCCTGTCACTTGTGAGAAGAGGCCAGCACCCTCCTCTCCACAACCTCCCCTCAGGTAGTGAGAGCAATGAGGTCTCCTCTCAGCCTCCTCTTCTCCAGGCTAAACAACCCCAGCTCTCCCAGTCGCTCCTCATAAGGCCTGTTCTCCAGCCCCTTCACCAGCTTTGTTGCTCTTCTCTGGACTCGCTCCAGAGCCTCAACATCCTTCTTGTGGTGAGGGGCCCAGAACTGAACACAGTACTCGAGGTGCGGTCTCACCATTGCCGAGTACAGAGGGAGAATAACCTCCCTGGACCTGCTGGTCACGCCGTTTCTGATACAAGCCAAGATGCCATTAGCCTTTTTGGCCACCTGGCCACACTGCTGGCTCATGTTCAGTCGGCTGTCAACCAACACCCCCAGCTCCCTCTCCTCGAGGCAGCTTTCCAGCCAGACTTCTCCTAGTCTGTAGCACTGCACAGGGTTGTTGTGCCCCAAGTGCAGGACCCGGCATTTGGCCTTGTTAAACCTCATGCCATTGGACTCTGCCCAGCGGTCCAGTCTGTTCAGATCCCTTTGCAGAGCCTCCCGACCCTCCAGCAGATCCACACTTCCTCCCAGCTTGGTGTCATCTGCAAACTTGCTAAGGGTGCACTCGATGCCATCGTCCAGGTCGTTGATAAAAACATTGAACAGGGCTGGACCCAACACTGAGCCCTGGGGAACCCCACTTGTAACGGGCCTCCAGCTGGATTTAACTCCATTTACCACCACCCTCTGGGCCCGGCCATCCAACCAGTTTTCCACCCAGGAGACTGTGCGCCCGTCCAGGCCAGTTGCTGACAGTTTCTGTAGCAGAATGCTGTGAGAAACTGTATCAAAGGCTTTACTGAAGTCCAGGAAGATACATCCACAGCCTTTCCCTCGTCCAGCAGCCGAGTCATTTTGTCATAGAAGGAGATCAGGTTAGTTTGGCAAAACCTGCCTTTTGTAAACCCATGTTGACTGGGCCTGATCACCTGATTCTCTTGCATGTGCCTCACGATAGCACTCAAGATCACCTGTTCCATGACTTTCCCTGGCACTGAGGTTACACTGACAGGCCTGTAGTTCCCTGGATCCTCCCTGCGACCCTTCTTGTAGATGGGCACAACATCAGCCTCCAGTCCAGTGGAACTTCCCCAGTCTTCCAGGACTGTTGGAAGATGATGGAAAGGGGTTTGTCCAGCACATCCGCCAGCTCCTTCAATACCCTCAGGTGAATCCCATCCAGCCCCATAGAATTGTGGGTGTCTAGTTCGGCAAGCAAGGCTCTGACCACCCCCTCTTGGACCGTGGGAGCCTCATTTTGCTCCTCTAGCTTTGGGGGTTGTACACAGAGGGAACAACTTTCTTTACAATTAAAGACTGAGGCAAAGAAGGCATTAAGTACTTCAGCCTTTTCCTCATCCCCTGTCACTGTTGTTCCTTCTGTGTCCAATAGGTATTGTATGGTCTCCCTAGTCCTCCTTTTATTATTTATATATTTATTATATGTCCTTTTTAACCATCTAAGAAATATTTCTTTTAAACCAACTATTTTCTTTTTTTTTGACAAAATTTGCATACAATTTTTTCTGTTTTAAAAATTAACTCTTGTATGCATGTTGTGCATATTTATGTGTAGTATGTATTTTTATAATTACTTATTTTTATAATTACTGTTTAGGGCAATCTTTTTTTCCACAGTGACTGCAATTATTCTTTGTTACTAGTCCACCTGTTTTTAACTCTGTGATTAACTCTTCATTTCCAAATCTGGCACTAAGGAATACTTACTTTCTCAGGAAAGAAAATGTCTGTCTCTAGTTTTTAGAAAGTTTAACAATGTCTTAGCACTGATGGTCTGAACCCCCTCCTACTTGGTATTATACACTTTTAACATAATCAGATGATGCATTTTTTATAGAACCAACTGTTAAAACATCAAAAGTTTGTTCATCTGCCTGACTGGGATGTGCTTGAAAGACCATTACTTTAGACAGAATCTTTATTACGTGGGAGTAAAGAAGCAGATAAGACTAATGAGGCTAGACATGGGTTAAAGAGCAACTCTCATGGATTACATTAATACACTAAGTAACGCTGGCTGTCTTGCCTATCAGCAAGTTACCAAGAAATTAAGGACATTATATACAAGCTCCTGTTTGATGCCCGAGGAAATAGGCCAAACACAACTGTAACTGGTCACGCCACTGCATACATCTGACACATTTGCACTTGCAACAAGAGATTCGGGTCATGGGCAAACTAGGAGGACTAAACATAGTAAAATAAATAATTAGTCTTCAGGGATATCATTGCAGTAGGTAGTGATAACTGATTTTTTTGTTAATGTTTCTTTTTCTTTTTTGTACAAGCAAGATAGATCTTCGAGACGCTGCCGGACTAAGTAAAGGTGTTGTGATTTCTCTGACAGTAAGGCTCGAGTCACAGAAGAGACTGACAACAAATAAATGGCATGTAGGTCCAAATTCTGCTTTGAGTGATAATTTCATAGCTGTGGAAACTGGCAGGGTTGACTTTGATCTTACAGGTTTCAGTGTGAATGCTGAGGCTTTGAGACATATGCCAAGGGAGGTTTAGTTTGGATATTAGGAAAAAGTTCTTCATCCAGAGGGTAGTGAAGCACTTGAATGGCAGTAATGATGCCAAGCCTGGCAATATTCAAGAAGCATTTGGATAGCATTCTCAGACATATGGTGTGAATGTTGGGGTTGTCCTATGCAGAGAGTGGAGTTGGACTCAATGATCCTTGGGGGTCCCTTCCAACTCAGGACATTCTATGATTCTATGAATTTGGCAATTAGCAGTCCTTCATACTAGATAGTAAACAACCATATATAGACATAAGTTCACTTTATTAATATTGTTTTTTAAAATATCAAACCAATATTGCCTGTTTAAAAGAGATGAGAGGGCAGACTGTAACATCTAAAATCTCTGCATCTAATAGTCTTTTCCAGTACAAGCAGTTTCAGAAGACCACAATGATCTAAACTTCCAGCTTGTGTTTTATTATCTAAAACACAGCATTTACATTTTTCATCACCACTAATGAAGTCCAAAATCAGGATCTGTGTACTCCTTACACTGCAGTCTGTCAATTAGCTTTATCCTCAAAGCAGTGGCATGAAGCTACTGGCCCTCCTCATTTCAGGATAAAGAAGAGGGCAAGAACATCTAGGTGGAGTGGCAGTGCCAAAGTGAAGCACAGAGGAATAGATTTACAGTTTCCAGTCTTTTACATGCTTCTAAATGTGACTTATAATTCTTTATTGAGAAGAGCCAAGCAAGAATTACTTGGTCCTTAGTCAACTTAAGCTAATTACTTGGAATAAAATTGTCTTCATCAAAACACTTCTGTGAAGAGTACATTATAATAATAAGGAAATACTACCTTTATGTCACAGTATTGCACAACAGTTGCAATATAATGAGGGACATGTAGTCAGAATGTTTCGACAAATTATTCTGATAAAGAATGCAACCAGTAACATTATTCAGCACAGCCATTAAGTCTACAGTGACTGAATTAACTTCTAGCTTTCTGTATAACAATATCTTCTCCTAAAATAATAATCAGGATCTGAACAAAATCTGAGTGTCTACTGAATAGTCAAGCCAGTGATTCTAAATGGGAGAAGTTCAGCCCATGAATCACATTTATCCTTTGGCTGGAACAGATAAGAATTATACAGAAACAGATGGGCCTCAGCCAAATGGGTTGGCAAGCTACAGAGGCTTCTGGGTTCACCAAAAGCTTCTGAAAATACACGGAGCTCTTTTGCCTAGAAATGGCTTTTGATGCTGAAGTACAACAAAGTCTGTGATATGCCTCCAGAAATACTTGCATTAGGTGTATGAAGCCAGAATATCAATGTGGTAAACATCAATACGAATTTTTCAGGTAATGTTACACGATGAGACCAAAAAACTCAATGAGAAAAATGTTTCATGTGAAGTAGCAGCCCCAGGTCATCTAGTAACTAACCAAGGATCTGGCCCTAGATCATTCAAAAAGAAGAACAAAGGCAATCAGACTTAAGAGATATAAGCAAATGACTAAGCAGTGCTCTGATAGGCCACTAATGACTCCATTTGAGCCTTCTGAGGCTAGTCTCAGGTTCCTGTTTTTGGAACCAACTTGATCCAGCTAGGAAGTCTGGGCCCAGACCCCTCCAAAATATCACTGTTTAAACATCCAGGTTTAATTGAATGACTTTGAAAACAGGTGTGTCCCCAAGGACTTTCCAACAAGCTGTTAATCCTGGATGCTTGCAGGCAGGCATTCAGGTCCAAATTAGACATGTTCTTGATTGTCAAGATGAAAGACTGAGAACAGCTGTACGCACACATTACGAAGACAACATACTTGTCTAGAAAATGTTATTCCTTTTCTTAAATATACGAGTCTTGTAAGATCATTCTGAGAAAGGAAAAAATAAATATCTTCTCAAGCACAGATTTGTTATTTTCTGAGGATCAAGCCAACCCTCAGTCCTGCAGAGTGTTCTTTCCCCTGTCTCCAGCAAAAATGAGTCCCTTTTGATCTCTGATAGTCTGAATCTGATCATACTGAAGTTCTTCTATAGGAACTCTCTTTCTACCTATATTTGCCAAGCATTTCAAGAAGAACAGGAATAAGTTCTTGACCAGAATACAACAAAAGAGTTAAGAGGCCATGAATTCAACAGCTTTTTCTCCTCATTTTCTGTAAAGGAGAAGAGTGGGCCAGCAAAGCATGAAAATGAGGAGCCTACAAATCTTACTCATTGACAGTTCTTAACATGCAATTTCATTAACCAGAGCATTTTGACTTCCCTATGTCGGGAACGTTCTGCACCTCTGTCCTTCTCTTTCTCCAAGAATGGATGCTGCTTTCATCACTGCAGTACAAGGGGAAAAAAAAAAAAAAAAGACAAAGAGATTGTGATTCTTGTACTTTTTAAAGAATAATGACTTAAACAGAAAAAATCAAAACAAAAATCCCTAACTTCGTATTAAAAAAACAAAACAGAAACCCCTCTGTGACTGTGTAGAAGAATTTCTTACGTTGCTACTTCATGGTTTAAACAAAATGATAGGAAAGTATGCAAAAATAGCTCCAGTTCAAGAAAGAAATCCCTGTTAACGTGTCAGAGCCATCCTCGTCCACAAAGGGGACTCTCCAGTGTGACATACATCTTTCAGAAGAACTAGGCACTTTTCATAACATTTACACGTAAGAAATCTGTGGTATTAATCAAAAAAATAGAAAACATAGATTTTGGTGTCCAAATAACTATGCCAGAAATAAATCTTCAAACTTCTTCTTGAAGTGACATGTAAAACCCACTTATGAGAACGATACAGGAAATACTTCATTGCTTGATTTAAGTGAGAAAAGACTACTCAGAACACAACTGGTCTGAGTAACTGTACAGTAGGAGTGACCCCAAGGCATGACTCTTAGATCATGAAAGAATAAATAAAGAATATCAGTACTAAGGTCAAAAAAACATGAGCAACTTTACCAACTGTTATAAAAAAAGGACAAAAAATATGCTGGCATTCAGATGCAGGTATGAATTGCTTGTATTTGGCAGTCACAGATGTTATCAACAGACAGAGCAGCTTGTCTGATGCATTTCTCTGCCAATAGAGGATTGTTTCTCTTATCTAGAGCTCTGCTTCCATCTAGTTTTAACTTCCTTAATAAGCAAGGCTCTCTCACTCTCTCAGTTTCTAGTGGAAGAGAATATTTCATAGTATAAAACTGAGATAATTACTTTTTTTTTGTTTTGTAAGTTTATCACATTATTTATGTTTACTGCTTCATTAAGCAGAGTGACTATGCTTTCTTTTGCCACGGTAGAAAAAATTTCTTCTGTTATTCACGCTTTCTTGGCTATAAGGAGAGAGATCTTCTGGGATGTTATTTCAAAGCAGGCATGAATTGAATTACTTAGATTGAGAAGGAATCAATCTGTGAAACAGTGATAACTAGAATTAGCAGATATTGACCTCTGCCAAGGTGATAACTATTCAGCACTATAAAGGCATAAATAATGACTCACACAGAATAGGAGACAACTCAGGACACTTTCAAGGATGCTGCTTTTACAGGGGAGGGGAACATCCATAATGACACTGATTCTGCTCAGGTGCTAAAAGCAATAAACACCCATCCATTCTTTGTGAATAGAAATGACCTAGACTAATAAGATAGGCTCCAGATAAAGCCAACTTCAGCAACTGAAAAGAGCCTCAGAGAAACACTGTACTCAGATTCAGATGTGTTCTAATAACTAAAGCTTTTGAGATCACAGAGGATAATAAATGACCAATGTGAGGGTCAAGGCATGTTCTAACTCCACTCCTGCATGCTTTTATTCAGCTCTATTTTTGACTGGTTTTATTATACTGTGGATGCTATTTTTATTTATAAGCCAGTTAATTTATGTCTAATTAAATGTAAATAAGCAAAAGGGGACGCTTAATTTCAGCAGACTCAGTTAATTTACCTATTGTCATGCTACAAAGGTAACCATGCAAAATGAGATGGGTCTGGGGAAAGAAACCTATTTCTGATGGCCATTTTATGTCACACATATACTAAAACCAGAATATATATCCATAATGAAAATCAAGCCTCTGTTTGTGTAGAGGATTTTATTTCCATGATTTGCAAAAATAAATCTGTCTATAATTCATAAAGCCTAACAATTTTCTAACTTCCTAGTATTGCTGGGAAATAGAAATACTGAACAGAGTAAAAAGTGATGTTTATAAGATTTGATAAAACTGGCATCATAATTTTGTACACTTACCTGAATATTAAGTTTTATTGAACCAACTACAATAATTTGAAGTAGTTTACATAGCTTTGCTATTCACTGTAAGACTTCAGCACTCATTACCATCTGTAAATCCCTATCACTGATCATATCGATCACTCCACACCTTGCCTTCTTCTGAGGGGAGATCCGTTTAGAGGCTGCTGAGCTTTTGAACCTTTCCTTGACTGCATAACAGTGCAATTTGACTTGAATCCAGGGAACAGGTAGGAGAAATAAATGGGGAGATTGCTAAGTGGTACAATAAATATAAAAGTCTCTCTTGACTACATACTCACATTTTGCTTCCCTCATCAAATTATGTACTTCTAAAGAGAAGCACTTTAAAAATTATTATTCTCAGCTTCCTCCAGCAGTCTCTTTCCCTTGTATCTTTCAAGAACCCTTCATGGCTGTCTTAAAAACCCAGATCACAGAATCACAGAATACCCAGGTTGGAAGAGACCCACTGGATCGTCAAGTCCAACCATTCCCACCAATCCCTAAATCATGCTCCTAAGTACCTCATCCACCCTCACCTTAAACACCTCCAGGGACGGCGACTCAACCACCTCCCTTGGCAGACCATTCCAATGCCTAACCACCCTCTCCGTGAAGAATTTTTTCCTAATCTCAAGCCTAAATCTCCCCTGGCGGAGCTTGAGGCCATTCCCTCTCGTCCTGTCCCCTGTCACTTGGGAGAAGAGGCCAGCACGCTCCTCTCCACAACCTCCCTTCAGGTAGTTGTAGAGAGTAATAAGGTCTCCTCTCAGCCTCCTCTTCTCCAGGCTAAACAACCCCAGCTCTCCCAGTCGCTCCTCATAAGGCCTGTTCTCCAGCCCCTTCACCAGCTTTGTTGCCCTTCTCTGGACTCGCTCCAGAGCCACAACATCCTTCTTGTGGTGAGGGGCCCAGAACTGAACACAGTACTCGAGGTGCGGTCTCACCTGTGCAGAGTACAGAGGGAGAATAACCTCCCTGGACCTGCTGGTCACGCCGTTCCTGATACAAGCCAGGATGCCATTGGCCTTTTTGGCCACCTGGGCACGTTGCTGGCTCATGTTCAGTCGGCTGTCAACCAACACCCCCAGGTCCTTCTCCTCCTGGCAGCTTTCCAGCCAGGCTTCTCCTAGTCTGTACCTCTGCTTAGGGTTGTTGTGCCCCAAGTGCAGGACCCAGCATTTGGCCTTGTTAAACCTCATGCCGTTGGACTCTGCCCAGCGGTCCAGCCTGTTCAGATCCCTTTGCAGAGCCTCCCGACCCTCCAGCAGATCCACACTTCCACCCAGCTTGGTGTCATCTGCAAACTTGCTAAGCGAGGACTCAATGCCTTCATCCAGGTAGTTGATAAAGACATTAAACAGGACTGGACCCAGGACTGAGCCCAGGGGAACCCCACTTGTCACTGGCCTCCAGCTGGATTTAACTCCATTTACCACCACCCTCTGGGCCCGGTCATCCAACCAGATTTTCACCCAGGAGAGTGTGTGCCCGTCCAGGCCAGAGGCCGACAGTTTCCAAAGCAGAATGCTGTGAGAAACTGTATCAAAGGCTTTACTGAAGTCCAGGAAGACCACATGCACAGCCTTTCCCTTGTCCAAGAGTTTAGTTACTCGGTCATAGAAGGCGATCAGATTACTCTGGCAAGACCTGCCTTTCATGAACCCGTGTTGACTGGGCCTGATCACCCGGTGCTCTTGCAAGTGCTTCTTGGTAGCACTCAAGATCACCCGCTCCATGATTTTCCCTGGTACCGAGGTCAGACTGACAGGCCTGTAGTTTCCCAGATCCTCCCTGCGCCCCTTCTTATAGATGGGCACGACATCAGCCAGCCTCCAGCCCAAATGCTGTCCTGGACTCGATTTTTTTCATTTTATAACAGAGCAATAAGGTTAGCATATAATTTGCATTTAGGTTACATTCTCTTTGTAGAGATATTACAACACTGGATGTATGAATTTCGTAGCCCTACTTCTCACAGAAGTTCTCAGTATGGCCTGTGCTCTTAAATCACACGATAAAGGCAAATGCAGTTCTATGAGGAAGATAGATAGATAGGTAGACAGATGGATAGACATTGAGTCAACAGAATTCATATGATCACTCATAGAAAAATGCTGAAATAACTTTCACAATTTTAAAATATTAGTGCAGCTCTAATCACTAGTACTGTCTTGGTCTGTAAATAGGACAGATCGGCCTCTCCAATGATGATTACCTTCCCGAATCTTATCCTGTATCTGTTTCTTTAATACATATTGTTTTCCAAGACAATTAAGAACTGGATATTAAGAACGGGCACAGAAGTCTAGAACATTAAAATGAACTATATCACCAACACAAATTAAAGAGACAGCAGAAATTACAAAATCTATTTAAACAACAAGCTGTCAGCCTAAGGACAAATGAACTTATTAGATTTCAATAACCACATTTGGCATGTCCTCTTAATTGCACCTGGGAAGGCAAAACATAATGCAGCTGCCCCTGGCTGGATGGCAATGACGTACAGACTAAATTGCCAGGAATGCAGCCCAAGGAAGCTAATACTTTGCTTGATTTCTTTTCCATCACAATGTTTCTTTTTTTTTTTGGAGCAAATCAGGCAGAAAAAACCAGCATCAATGTCAGCTTTTTAAAAAGGGCTTCATTCGTTAGCTGCCACTAATTTAATTCCTATTTGTGTTTTTATGCCCTCAAGCAAGCAGATTATAAGGATCTGGGGTGAAAAGAACTGGATAATACTTTACATTGCAGTCCGGTAATAGGCTCATTAAATAACAAATCTATTTGCTAATTAATTAACCCCCTCTATATCTTTGTAGGGTATTGTTAGGTTGCAGGGGGGAGAAGGGGGCAGTGTTGTTCTTTTTTTTCATCAGATGAGAAAAACAAGAAACAAGGATCTGAAGTATGCATCCAGGCATGCTCTCCAATGAGATCCTCATCTGTTACAAGGATTTCTGAGACAGAATCCAACTGATAGAAAAAGAGAGAGAGTTTTCAGCAGAACATTTGCTTGGCAACCTTCATTCCGGAAATATTCCTTAGCCTCAAGGAGCTCACATCTAAAAGGTTAAGAGGCAGGAGGACAACAAAGCTGTACATAATTCTCAGATCTTTCACTACTGGCAGAGACGTAAGGCTGAGGCCTAATGACAGGGTCTTGTAAGTCATCCCAGCATGGCTGCAGCAGAGATGAAAATGCACTGAGGCAGGTGTGAGGAGAGGGAGACTTTACTATCAACAAAGAAATAGCCTGTGGTTCCAGCTTAAGCAGTAGGGCTGGGAGTCATCTTGCCCATCATAAGGGTGACTGGACGGTCAAAGACCATGAGGACAGAGTTACTCAGTTCACTGTGATTTGTCTAGGACTATACTACATTAGCTATTTTGACAAGGGAGGGAGGACTATATTATAGCATGGTCAAGGGTGAGACAGAATGGCTACAAGCATAAGCAGCAATATCATTTACCTTAATGACAGGAAAAAGAAACTGTGGTAACTGTCAAAGAACAAATTGGGTAAGCACCATTTCTTTAATACGGGATGAAGACACAATGAGAAAGGTAAGACCACACAGAGAGCAAGGAGGTAAGAAAAATGGAGGGCAAACAGAGGTAGTCAAGGAGATGGAGGTCTGTGGGACTTCTTTGCAGGAGTGAGGAAAATTCAGTGCCTGCACCAAGTAGAAGGATAACTGAAGGTGGGTCTTATAGTTGCTTTTTTTCTTGGAATAAAATGTACGACCTTCAGGAAAAAATGGATTGGATTAAGTAGTAAAAACTGGCTGAGATTATGGATACAGCGTTCATTTACATTGCAGAATAAAAACGTATACTTAAGAATAATCCATTCTTAACAGTATGAATTGGGTGAAGATGATCTTAGATGCTCAGATGAAACCTGGAATAGGAAGAAGTGTCCAGAGAGCTGTGTAGGAGTGAAACAAGGAGAGAATGATAGGCAAACAAAGGAAATAAAGTGTAATGAGCAACAAGTGGGAAGCTACAAGAGTAATGGAGAGCTGAAAGCCATACAAGGAAGAAGTGGGAGAAGAAGCCAAACCGCAACCTGTTGTCCCCACTCTCCAGCTGGCAATGTCCGGAGAACAAGGACGCAAGCAGACCACAGGGGCAGTACCCACAGACATCAGTGTCTGGACAGTTTGGGTCTGCACAGCCATAACAAGATCACAGCAGGCCACGCAGCTGAGCAAGCTGACAGGGCCACACTACACTGGTGGCTGTGACATGACCACATGGAGGTTCTTTCCACTGGGGAAGACAAGAGGGCTTCATGACAGAAAGCCGGCACAGCCTCAAGACAAAGTCCCAGAGGCCTCCTCAGAGGCCTGGGCTGCCCTCTGAGAGTTGTGGAAAATGGGGTTCAAGCCAGCTGGAGCCAGTCACAAGTGGTGTCCCCCACAGCTCACTGCTGAGTCCAGTTCTGTTCAATATAGAATCATAGAATAACCAGGTTGGAAGAGACCCACCGGATCATTGAGTCCAACCATTCAAACACTAAACCATGCCCCTTAACACCTCATCCACTCGTGCTTTAAACACCTCCAGGGAAGGTGAATCCACCACCTCCCTGGGTAGCCTGTTCCAGTGCCAAATGACCCTTTCTGTGAAAAATTTTTTCCTAATGTCCAGCCTAAATCTCCCCTGGCGGAGCTTGAGGCCATTTCCTCTCATCCTGTCCCCTGTCAGTTGGGAGAAGAGGGCATTACCCTCCTCTCCACAACCTCCTCTCAGCTAGTTATAGAGAGCAATTATGTCTCCTCTCAGCCTCCTCTTCTCCAGGCTAAACAAGCCCAGCTCTCTCAGCCGCTCCTCATAAGGCCTGTTGTCTGGATGAAGGCATTGAATGTGCTCTCCGCAGGTTCACAAATGACACTAAGATGGGAGGAAGAGTGGATCTGCTTAAGGGTAGGGAGGCTCAGATCGCTGGTCTGAGACCAATGGGATGAGGTTCAAAAAGGCTAAGTCCTCAGCCATGCACTTGGGAGACCAACGACCCTATGCAGCACCACAGGCTTGGGGAACAGTGGCTGGAAAGCTGCCTGGAGAAGGACCTGGGGGTGTTGGTTGACAGCCGACTGAACATGAGCCAGCAGTGTGCCCAGGTGGTCAGGAAGGCCAATGGCATCTTGGCTTGTATCAGAAACAGCGTGACCAACAGGACCAGGGAAGTGATTCTGCCCCTGTCCTCATCACTGGTGAGACTGCACCTCAAGCACTGTGTTCAGTTTTGGGACCCTCACTACAAGCAAGGCACTCAGACCCTGGAGCACATCCAGAGAAGAGCAACAACGCTGATGAAGGGGCTGGATAACAAGTCTTACGGTGAGCGGCTAAGGGAACTGGGGTTGTTCAGCCTGGAGGAGGCTGAGGGGAAATCTTATTGCTTTCTACAACCACCTGAAAGGAGGCTTTAGAGAGCTGGGTGTTGGTCTCATCTCCAGAGTGATAGGTGATAGAATGAGAGGGAATGGCCTCAGCCTGCACCAGGGGAGGTTCAGATTAGACATTAGGAAGAAAATCTTCACCAAAAGCGTTATCAAGCACTGGAACAGGCTGCCCAGGGGGTGCTTGAGTCACCATCCCTGCTGATATTTAAAAGATGGGTAGATGAAGTGCTTAGGGTCACGGTTTAGTGGCAAGACAAGACAGGCTGGACTGCACCATCCAAAACTTCTTCGCCACCTACCGACCCTCTGACTCTCTCTCCTCTCGACGCCGCCGGTCACGTGACCCGGCCCGACCGCGCCCACTCCCGCCCTGCGCCCGACAAGATGGCGCCTCCCCCTCCGCCCTCCCGGCCGGCAGGGCGCATGCGCGGCGGGCGGTGCGGGCCGAGGCCCCGCTGGTTGCGGGCACGGCGGCCTTGGCGAGTGGCGCCCTGCGGGTCAGTCCCGCCGCCGCTCCCTCGTCCTCCGCCTCCTCGTCCTCCTCCTCGCCGCCGCAGCTGGCGCTGCTCGTGATGCAGCCGTGCGGCGGCGGCGAGGAGGCGGCGGGGGGCGCGCTGCCGGTCGCCGACCCGCCGCCGCTCCCCGGTACCGGCGGCCTCATGGTGTTCTACGAGCTGGGAGGGGGCGGCGACGGCGAGGCCGAGGCGGGGGAGGAGGCCGAGGCGGCGGGCGGCGAAAGCACGGCCAGCCCGGAGGAGCTGGAGGAGGAGGAGGCGGCGGCTTCGAGCGGGGAAGCGGCGGCGGCGGGCAGCTGCAAGAGCTGCACCTACCAGGGCTGCAGCGAGACCACCACGCAGGTGGTGAAGCAGCGCAAGCCCTGGATGTGCAAACGCCACCGCAACAAGATCTACAAGGACAAGTACAAGCGCAAGAAGAACGACCAGGCGCTGGGAGGCGGCGGGGCGGCGGCCGCGGGGGGCGGCCCGCGGGCTGAGGTGAGGCGCAGGGGCTCATAGAACCATCGAACGGTTTGGGTTGGAAGGGATCGTGAGGGTCATCCGGTTGTAACCCCCCCTGCCATGGGCTGGGACATCCTTCTAGATCAGGCTGCCCAAGGCCCCGTCCAACCTGGCCTTGAACACTTCCAGGGATGGGGCAGCCACAGCTTCCCTGGGCAACTTGTGCCAGTACCTCACCACTCTCATGGTGAAGAAATTCTTACTTATGTCTAGTCTAAATCTGCCCCTCGAACTGTCTACACCTGTCCCCTGCAACTGGACCTTCCCGGGAGAACGGGATGCTGTCAGGTGGAATGGGAAGGATGTTGAGGCTCTGGAGCATGTTCGGAGAAGAGCAACGAAGCTGGTGAAGGGCCTGAAGAACAAGTCTCACGAAGAGCGGCTGAGAGAGGTGGGGTTATTTAGCCTTGAGAAGAGAAGGCTGAGGGGAGACCTTGCTACTCTCTACAACTACCTGAAAGAAGGTTGCAGGCAGAAGGGAGCTGGCCTCTTCTCCCAAGTGATGGGGAACAGGACAAGGGGGAATGGCCTCAAGCTCTGCCAGGGGAGGTTCAGGCTGGACATCAGAAATAAATTTTGTATGGGAAGGGTTGAGTCACCTTCCCTGGAGATATTTAAAAGGTCGGTGGATGAGGTGCTGAGGAGCATGGTTTAGTGGTTGATAGGAATGGTTGGACTTGGTGATCCTGGAGGTCCTTTCCAACCTAGTGATTCTATGATCTTTCTGCCCGGAGGAAGGGGAGAAGGTCTCCAATACCAGCAGCGAAGGACAGGCCTGGGCTTGCTCAGTTTCTTTTTTTCTGCTCCAGTATAAACTGTAGCTATGTACAACCGTACCAGAAAATTACTGGCAAGAAGAGTCTTGCAAAAAGATGTATCGCTGTGCAACATGTATGTGTTTCACTGGAGGAAAGATGAAATTACAGTTCTAAGAGTGATGTCAGTCGTCCTGCCTAGCTGGTGCAAAAAGTGGGGTTTTAAAGTAATCAAGTCTGTTAGCTGACAGGTTATATTGTGTGTCAAAATCCATTGTGTAGGTTCATAAAGGTACATATCTTAGTGACTTTTTCCATTAGATGGCAGTTAAATATTCAGACCAGTAACAGTTCATATTTACTTTCTTAAATTTATGTGTAATGTGTAGATGAGAGAGATGCTGTCTGTGACAGAATTAATGCCAACATTCAGCTTCTTAGTTTTTATTTCTAAAATTTGTGACTCAGACAAGATAACATGGCTTCTGAGGGTTGCTTGTACTGAGTTAGCATTTAAGACCTTGTATTTAGATGAGCTAGAAAGAGGGAAATGGCTTTACTTTTGAAGGTGCCGGCCAGTTGATGCTTGAAGGGACAAATATAAAATAGTGGTTGTTGAAAGGAAAAAAATATTACCTGGCAGACTGGCATTCCTACTAAAAGCAATGCTTTGTTGTCAACAAAGCTGGCTCAGGAGTTGTGTGACTGGGAGCTGATCTAATTACAAACTGTCAAAAAGCTTCCCTTTTCCTGTTTTTCTCCATACAAATATAGTAGTAACCATACTGGGTTTTGCACAAGGAATCTTTTTTTGTCTAACTGTAAAAGCTGCCATGAAACAGCTGCATAAGAAAAAGGCTACTGCTAGGGAATATTCTCCCAGCTTCTTTCCCTTTCAGCTCAAAGGACTACCTTGGACAAGTTGGGATTTTCTGGTGTATTTTAAACCTCTGGAAGATGTCTCTTCCATGCACTTTTCTGGGTTTTTGTTGAAGCCCTGTAAACTCTCATCATCCATTATCCTCTTGATAGTTTCTTCAGAAGTGATGCCTGGTTTGAATGATCTTGTTTTTTAACCTGACTACTGTTAACTGAAATCTTCCAGTTTATGTTAGAAAACAGTGCAGGACTAATTTATATTCCATGTATGATGCTTGCTTGATAGCCTTGTATCTAAGTTATTTCCTTCCCACAGTGAAAAGGTGTAGCATGCCTGTTTCCCAGTAAAAAGTCAGAATCATAGAATCCCTAAGTTGGAAAAGACCATTAAGATCGTCAAGTCCAACCATACCTGTCTGCTACTAAATCATATCCCTAAGCACTCCATCTACCCATCTTTTAAATACCTCCAGGGATGGTGACTCAATCACCTCCCTGGGCAGCCTATTACAGTGCCTGATAACCCTTTTGGTGAAGTTTTTCCTAATGTCCAGTCTGAACCTTCCCTGGTGCAGCTTTAGGCCATTACCTCTTGCCCTATTACATGGAAGATGAGACCAATGCCCACCTCTCTACAAACTCCTTTCAAGTAGTTGTAGACAGTGATAAGGTCACCTCTCAGCCTTTTCTTCTCTAGGCTAAACAACTTCTTCACCAGCTTCTCTACCCTTCTCTGGACATACTCCAGAACCTCAGTGTTTTTCTTGTAGTGAGAAGCCCAAAACTGAACACAGTATTGGTGATGTGGCCTCACCAGTGCTGAGTACAGGGGTAGAGTCACTGCCCTGGTCCTGCTGGCCATGCTATTTCTGATACAAGCCAAAATGCCATTGGCCTTCTTGGCCACCTGGGCACACTGCTGGCTCATGTTCAGTTGGCTGTCAACCAACATCCCCAGGTTCTTATCTGCCAGGCAGCTTTCTAGCCACTGTTCCCCAAGCCTGTGGTGCTGCGTAGGGTTGTTGTGTCCCAAGTGCAGGACCTGGCATTTGGCCTTGTTAAACCTCATCACGTTGGTCTGAGCCCATTGATCCATCCTGTTCAGATGCCTTTATAGAGCCTCCCTACCCTCCAGCAGGTCGACACTTCCACCCAGCTTAGTGTCGTCCACAAACTTATAAAGGATAAATTCAATCCCCTTGTCCATGTCATTGATAAGGATATTGAACAGGACTGGACCCAGCACTGAGCCCTTGGGGGACACCACTTATGACTGGCCTCCAACTGAATTTAGTTCCATTTACTATCAGTCTTTGGGCCCAGACATCCAGCCAGTTTTTCACCCAGCAGAGGGTATACCTGTTCAGGCCAGTGGAAGCCAGTTCCTCAAGTAGAATACTGTGAAAAATGGTGCTGAAGACTTTACTGAAGCCCGGATACACTGTATCTACAGCCTTTCCCTCATCCAATAAGAGGTTGGCCTTGTTATAGAAGATTATCAGGTTAGTTTGGCAGGACCTGCCTTTCATAAACCCATGCTTACTGGGCCTGATCACCCCGTTGTCTTGTGTGTGCTGTGTGATAGCACTCGAGACCTATTCCATGATCTTCCCTGGCACTGAGGTCAGACTGACAGGCCTGTGGTTTCCCGGATCCTCCCTCCAGACTCTTGTAAATGGGTGTAACATCTGCCAGTCTTCAGTCAAGTGGAACTTCCTCAGTCAGCCAGGATTGCTGGTTGATGATGGAAAGGGGTTTAGCAAGCTCTTTAATACCCTTGGGTGGATTTCACTGGGACTCATAGGCTTGTAAATGGCTGAGCAGGTCTTAAACCATTTCCTCATGGATTGTGGGAGCTTTGTTCTGCTCTCATTTCTTGTCTTCTGGCTCATGAGGGTGAGTACTCGGAGAACAAAAGTTGCATACTTTCATCTTCCTTGTTGCTTTCAATATTGTGAACCTTCTCTGGTTGTAGTAGCTACTTCTCTTTTAGATGAGAGAACAGAAACTGTACATAGTATTCAAGATACAGGTGAATTATAGACTTACATACAAGATTTATAATGCTTAGTTCGTGATGTGTCTACACAAATACCTGTGCAGGCTCAGAAGAGGAAATAGAGTGAGAAGTGTACAACTGCTACGTTTCATGTAGTGATGGGTTATGACTTTTTGAACTATGATATGAAGTAGAGATTATTGTGTGTTGAAATAGGGTGGGCTTGCTTCTCACGGTTTGTGCAAGTGCAGGTTGCTTTAAGTGTTACAAAATTAAGGCCTGAACTTGCAGAAGAAAGCAGAATATTTAGTGCTAAACTTAGTGTGCTCTTTGCAGTCTGTCAAGGCCCACGCACAATGCTGTCCCGTTGTGGGGTCAGTGTTAGATTCATCATAGAAGTTTCATTATTTAATTTTTCACTTCTGTGGATAGATCTGAAGTAAAAGATACTGGGATACTTTGTTGTTGTTATTGTTGTTGCCTGAACCCCTTTAGATAAATGGAAATGCTATTAAATTGTGGATTTAATACACATAGGATTTAACATGGGTTGAAACTTCGAAAGAGATGAATGTTTTCTGTAGAGTAGATTATAGAGCCACATTGTTTAGAAGACAGTCTAATTCATATGGCTAGCAACTGAACATAAACCAGAATAAACTTACAAAGAAAAAAACCATGCAGATTTTACTCTCTTGCTTTTTACTGTCTTTAGCTTTGACAAGTTCATAATAGCATTATGATGTATGTTCTAGTTTGCTATTACAGTTATCCAAGTATTATTGTCATTCCTACCCAATAAAAAACATTAAATGTCATTCAGTTCCACAGGCTGGAGATTGAGCATTAAGTGAATGACTTAACTTTTAAGAAGTGCAATCAAATAAATTCAAGCCATTAACCAGCCATAATTACTTGGTTAGTTTTGGAGTTTCTAAGACTAACTCAGCTGCATTGCTTCACTGTGACTGATGAAATAGTGAAAATGAGATGGAAAGGAGAGGCCAATTCATGAACAGATAGATACGTTTCTATTCTGTAGCTGCTGTTTTTCTCTGCAGATGAGGCAGCAAACATTCATAGAATCATAGAATAACCAGGTTGGAAGAGACTCACTGGATCATCGAGTCCAACCATTCCTATCAAACACTAAACTATGCCCCTTAGCACCTCATCCACCCGTGCCTTAAACACCTCCAGGGAAGATGACTCAACCACCTCCCTGGGCAGCCTGTTCCAGTGCCCAACGACCCTTTCTGTGAAAATTTTTTTCCTAATGTCCAGCCTAAACCTCCCCTGGTGGAGCTTGAGGCCATTCCCTCTTGTCCTGTCCTCTGTCACTTGGGAGAAGAGGCCAGCTCCCTTCTCTCTACAACCTCCCCTCAGGTAGTTCTAAAGAGCAATGAGGTCTCCCCTCAGCCTCCTCTTCTCCAGGCTAAACAACCCCAGCTCTCTCAGTCATTCCTCATAAGGCCTGTTCTCCAGCCCCTTCACCAGCTTTGTCACTCTTCTCTGGACTCGCTCCAGAGCCTCAACATCCTTCTTGTGGTGGGGGGCCCAGAACTGAACACGTATTCGAGGAGCGGTCTCACTAGTGCCAAGTACAGAGGGAGAATATCCTCCCTGGACCTGCTGGTCACGCTGTTTCTGATACAAGCCAGGATGCCATTGGCCTTCTTGGCCACCTGGGCACACTGCTGGCTCATGTTCAGTCACTGTCAACCAACACCCCCAGGTCCTTCTCCTCCTGACAGCTTTCCAGCTAGACTTCTCCTAGTTTGTAGCTCTGCTTAGGGTTGTTGTTCCCCAAGTGCAGGACCCGGCATTTGGCTGTGTTAAACCTTATGCCGTTGGACTCTGCCCCGTGGTCCAGCCTGTTCAGGTCCCTTTGCAGAGCCTCCCGGCCCTCCAGCAGATCCACACTTCCACCCAGCTTAGTGTCATCTGCAAACTTGCTAAGGGTACACTCGATGCCTTCATACAGGTCATTGATAAAGACATTGAACAGGGCTGGACCCAGCACTGAGCCCTGGGGAACCCCACTTGTCACTGGCCTCCAGGTGGATTTAACACCATTTACCACCACCCTCTGGGCCCGGTCATCCAACCAGTTTTCCACCCAGGAGAGTGTGCGCCTATCCAGGCCAGAGGCTGACAGTTTCCAAAGCAGAATGCTGTGAGAAACTGTGTCAAAGGCTTTACTGAAGTCCAGGAAGACCACATCCACAGCCTTTCCCTCATCCAGCAGTCAAGTCACTTTGTCATAGAAAGCGATCAGGTTAGGCTGGCAAAACCTGCCTTTTGTAAACCCATGTTGACTGGGCCTGATCACCTGATTCTCTTGCATGTGCTTCATGATAGCACTCAAGATCACCTGTTCCATGACTTTCCCTGGCACTGAGGTTACACTGACAGGCCTGTAGTTCCCTGGATCCTCCCTGCGACCCTTCTTGTAGATGGGCACAACATCAGCCTCCAGTCCAGTGGAACTCCCCCAGTCTTCCAGGACTGTTGGAAGATGATGGAAAGGGGTTTGTCCAGCACATCCGCCAGCTCCTTCAGTACCCTTGGGTGGATCCCATCCGGCCCCATGGACTTCTGTGTGTCTAGTCAGGCTAGCAAGGCTCTGACCATGTCCTCTTGGATCATGGGAGCCTCATTTTGCTCCTGTAACTCCTGGGTTTGTACACAGAGGGAAATCTTGGGACTCTGCTATAGTGACAAGTAAATGTATCACTTAACGTTTTGGGTTTTTTTGTTTGGTTTTTTTTAATTTAATGTACAGGACAGTGTTGAAGGATCAGTTTCTGTTACAAAACAGAGAGCAGGATCCATTGGAGATCGCCCAGCAAGACCTACTCTTTTAGAACAAGTATTGAATAAAAAGAGGCTGGTAAGTTTTGTTTTCTTAGAGATTTTGAACTCAAATAAATAAACGTAGTGTAGCAATGTTCAACTGTCACGCTTGTGAAAGATGAAGATAAGTTTATTGATCATACAGTACATATGCATATCTTCAAATTTAAATTAGCTGCAGAGAAGGTTGACTCTCAGCCTCAACAATAATAAAAACTAATTGAATGATTGCTGCCATGTTAATTGAAGTTGAGTATTTTAGTACTAAATAGACATGGTTATTATATTGTAAGTATAATCACTCTGGTTTCTATTTAAAGTATATGAGTTCTTCGAAGTAAAGTCCACCTTATCTTTCTTACAGTCCCTACTTAGAAGTCCGGAAGTAGTGCAGTTTCTACAGAAGCAGCAGCAACTCTTAAGTCAGCGAGCTTTGGAACAAAGGCAGCAACAGTTTCAAGGAGCACCCGGGTAATCGGAACAGATCAATGACCCACTGATGAGTCTGGTGCTACTGAAGGAGTAGGATGTGTATTTTATATAAATACAAAGAATCCGTTTCAAGGAAAGCTATTGTGCTGCTGTTAAATATGTAACTTGTTTCTTGTTTGCACTTTTGAGGTTTTGCGCTGCTGGGGTGTGTGCAAACTTGTGAGTGTGTCTGGAGACGTCTATTTTTTTGATTCTTTTTAATACTTCATTTTCATGTTTAGTTTTTTAATAAAAATTGTTTATATTAATGTTTAGCTGTACACCCGTTTCCTACCAAAGTCTTCCACTAAGTTAACATTTTTCTGTATAAGAATTTACTGTTAAGCAAGTCACTCTTTGATGACAATCATTGAAGGAAGTTGGTTACTTTCTATGGAAGTTGTGAAATAAAGTCCTCAATTTGAACCAGTCCAACAGCATAACCTAACCCGTCCCCTGTTGCTCAGGGATATGAGAAACATATATCCAATAGAATCTTGAACTAAAGGCAAAGAAAGCGTGCCATCAAGAAGCTGATCCAGTGGCTTGGAAAAGTGCAAATCAGGTCATCCTCCTGCTATATATTCATTATCTGCAAGTTGAGTAGGTTTGAAATGCGTCATTGTCAGTGCAGAGCATAAAAACTTGCATTTGAAAGTTCCAAAAGAGGTAAATAGCAAAATGCTTTGGAGGAGAATCAGGTGGAACATATGCAACTGAGAGTTGGACCTTGTTTTATGGAGTTATTTGTAAGGACCAACCTCTTATACATGAAATAAAACATAATTACAGATGAGACTAAATTAAACTTTTTAAATTTTTAACTTGTAGTAGCAAATGCATCCAAAAACTAAAATGTCATTGTATATATTTTTTCTTTATTTAGTCTTTCTAATAAAAGAAATTATAGTTAAAAGTTATCTGTTAAGACAGCAGATATCTATCAGTTCTAATGCTGGACTTCTCAGGTTTTCAGCCAATTCGGATGAACTTACAATTGATCTAGTTAAGAATCCAAACATGACATTATATAAGTTTTGAATCCCGTGTTTTGTTTTTAAAATAAAGGTTGGTATAAAGCTCTGTTGGGAAATGTGGTATATCTGAATGGTGTAAGTTCTACTTTGATATTGCAGAGGTTTGATCTGCTATTGAGTAATAGCTCATCAGGAGTATTTATTAGTCATTAATTTTTACGAGCTGTGCTTTCTCTACCTATAGAACTTGTCCAGTAGGGATTTATTGTGTTTAGCATTGTGCAAGTTGTTTTTTGAAAAAGAAATGGAAACTTTGTATCAACAGTTCTGGACCAACAAGTAAAATCTTTGTTTTTCTTTAAAAATCAAACCCAAAGCCTGTTCTTTTTTTTATTCTGTTAAGTTTGTATGCTTTTTTTTCTATACCGAAATGGCTAGCTCAGACTAGGTGTGTTTTATGTTTCAAGGCTCTTAGTATAGAAAGTCATTTTAGCTTTAAGTAAAATCAGATTACTCTTTTCAATGTATTAGAATATATGTGAAAATGTAGTGCGCTAAAACTGTAGAATTAAATACTTGCTTTTGTTTTAAATGGTCAGCTTATGAAGGCATTTAGGTGAAGACAGCTGATTAAACTACTTTTTATAAAACCAAACCAACTCATACAGTAGAAAAGGGGCACAGGCGGCATTTGTTAAGACAGTGCTGATCGAGTTGGTTACCTCAGAACAAATGAAACTTGCTGAAGGTGTGCATGGAGATGTTCAGCATGGAGCAGCTCTGTATTTCTGGTGGTCTGTGGTATCAGTGCCCAACAGGCTGGTGCGTATGTCAGAGATGTGTGTTGGTGTCAGGGCTGTCCTGTTGAGGCACAGTGGCAGGTGGGATTCCCAAGCCATGTGTGAACCCAGCATTGCCCACTGTGTCTTCTACTCCCTTGCTTCTGATATTGGAGAAAAAATCTGAATTTTGGGAAGATTAAAACTTGACTTTTGTAACAGTGCATTACTATCTCTCTGTTCCCTCTTGAGTAGTTTGAGACCTGCACAACTGCATGTCTGTCTTCCCACTGAGATCAGTCTGGTCCATAAGTCGAGCTTCGGTCATAGGGTGGCATCACTGCTCGTGAACTGCCTGTTGGATCAGAGCTGCCTCCTTCAGAAGTAAACTGAACCATCCTCATGAATCTTCAGATCTGCCAGTGAGGGATGCATCTACTTTATAAAATGCAGATTTTATGCAGTATTAATTTTCAGTCCATTTTATAGTGTCTAGCATCCTGTTCTACTCTGTTGCTTCTTCCTGTTACTCAGTGATATCAGGATTCCTCTTGCCCAAGACTGACTTGTATGAATAAAGGCTTTCTAAATGCTGTGGTTTCCAAAGTCCCTGGTGCTCAGACTGGAATCTACAGCTTTTCAAGGCCAGTCTCTTTCAAAGAGAAGAAATGCGACACAAGGGAAAGAATTCTTAGATGAGAAATATCTTTATTAAACAGTAAAACACAAGACGTGAATAATCCCTTTTACAATAGAATAATTCCATCCAAAGTAAATGGAGTGTGTTAAAAAGTATAATGTTCAAACATCAGACTATATGTGTTGACTTCAGAATGTCTCAGATCAAATGCAGCAGGAGGAATGTTTCTGAAAATGTTCACTTTATTAGCACTTGATATAGCAGGGCAGGAGACAGACTACTCGGGCTGACCAGAGGACTCTGAGTTGCCCTGCTGTCTCAGGTTCCTGAAACTGTCTGAGATTTTTTTTTCATTCTCAAGAGTCAAGATAACAAATAGAGTTCTTCATACAGTGATCTACACTGTTGTACAGAATATCACAACTATGAAGAATATCGCCTTCTGGATGGTGCAGACATTTTGCCTTGATTCTTAGGGAAAAGAGAGGGCAGAATTGTTCGTAGACAGAAGGGACACTATTAAATCTATGTATGATTTATGGTTCTTTTATGCATCACTCCGTGACAGCTCATACTTAACACAAGAATCCCACACCTTGCTTGAATCCACCATTCTGGCCCCTTGACTGTGTAGAACTTCAAAACTTGGCTTCACTGAACCACACTAAAAGGCCTGTTTCTTCACTTTCTTGTCTCGCTTCTCAGCCCAATTTGTATCACAGAGGAGATATTGAAATGAGGCATTAAATTGCTAACACTGAATTATCTGCAGAAAGTATGCCGTGGTATGTTTAACTTGTACTTAGAAAGTAGTATAAATAATTAAAAACACCAATTGTGTGAGTAAGCAAAAACAATTTATCTGAATGTGCATTATCCCTGCTCATCAATGTGTTTGTTCCCTTGCTCTCTTGTTTGTAAAGCATCTCATAGAAATAACTGTAAATTCATAAGATATAATGTATTTTAGCATTAAAAAAACACTTTGAAACGTGCATGTTGTGAAAGTGCAAGGGGTCAGGCTTTACCAAGTTTTGTCTAGCTTTTCTTTGCTGATGAGGTCTGTATTTAAAATTATTAACTGGTTGATCGATTCCTTTTATGCTAGTCATATGCAATATTATTTGAATACTAACATGAAATATAAAATAGCAGCATACATGGATAATAAAAACATTATGACTGAAGACCTAAAAACTGTTCACAGATAGCTGCAAATGTTCTGATTGGCTATAACGGAAGAGTAGCTGACTGGAGGATGTAGTGGTTCCGTCTACCATGCTTGAAAGACATGGCCTGCAAATTAGATTAGATATCTGTACTGGCACCAGGTTTGCAAGCATGACCCAGGTGCAAGTGGAGGTGTTGTCTTTATAGGACTCTCATGCCTCATCTCCCTGGCAGAAAAGTGCAGCATCAGTATAGCAACACTGTAAGGCACTCCAGGCAAGCCGTTTGGATAAGCATAGGGGTGAACAGGTCACAGGATCCTGGCTTCTCCTGGCCATTCTGGAGCTCCATATGAGTAGGCAGTCAGTATGGACCAAGGGCTGTGCTTTGTGCTGGTGCACAACATGCAGCTGTCTATGCTAGAGAGACAGTGTGATTTCTCTCTGCTAAATACACTTGGTGCCGTCTCAGGCTTTGCCTCGCAGAAAGCTACTACTCCCAGAGGTGACATTAGGAAGAAGCTCTGTTTCAGTGACTGCAATGAAGCCTCCAAGTTGAGCAGCTTTTCATTCACATATCTGAAGTCTCTCATAACCTCTCTCCCCACTGCAAGATGGGGCCAACTCTATCAGGCTTCTTTTTGATGGTGACCTGACCTCTGTCACTTTCAGGGAAAGACACTTGCTCATTCTTAGTTCCTGTTATAAATGTGATTCCATAGTCATGAGTCCCTCTGAAGGCTCCTGCCGATTCCATCTTCTACTGCACACTACAATTTCTTACCTATGCATGAAATGAGTTGCTTTGTTGCAATTTACTCACTCACTCTGTCTCTCCCTCTCTTTCTCTCTCTCTTTCTATATACAACCTGTCTTTCACCTGTGCAGTTTCTGTTTAGGCTGCTCCTTGAGGAGCACAAACTGGATGTGCTTATAGTGTTCTCAGGTGGTTACCCCAAAGCTGAACTCATTAGTCCTGCAGTAAGGCAGAGGGTAATTTTGCAAGTGCAGTTCCCAGATGTAACTGCAGCCTACTCCCTCCATCACATTGGACACCATTTGCCCTACTCAGCCAGGCTGTGTGTATGGAGAGCACCAGATCAAGGATTATGGCACTCCAAGGTGCTCCTAAAACAGGTCTTGATGATAAGTTTATACGTGAATGTAAAAAGCTCTAGTGAACACCATGGCTGCACAAGAACATACTCCCTTCATACCTCCAGTGATGACCACGAAGCATATCTGGTCATACGCTCCATCCTTCCCACTCCCTTATCTTCTTAGTGCATCCCTGGCTACTGAAACCAATCATGAACTGTAAGTCTGCTATAAATACATCAGTCCCTTCAGTGGAGTTTCCATTCACACAGAAGGGCTTGAGTTAGGATGTTCAAGTAACAGCCTGCTCTCCAGGCTTCTCCAGAGCAAGGAGCCTTTGAATTGGAGAGTATGTGGGACGTGTTATGTTTGATACATTTCTGAGGATATAAATTTATATTCTGGGCAGAACTTTCCAACTTTGAAAAAATGATACTTAATTAACCCATGACTCATTAATCTTTCTTTATTGTGTTTGGGTTTGGTTTTACTAAGTTAGGTTATAGGGAGCCAGGGGAAGAGGTGAATAGTGCAGCGGATGTAATGTTTCTTTCCTCTGCTGAGCATCACGTAGTGCTCAAGTATTCTCAAAAGCTATAGCTGCACTAGAGAAGTCTCCAATGAGCCAAGAAAACACGTCATTTACTTGAAACCCCTTCAAAGTTACCAAATTCAATCAAGCATCTTTACAAATCATTTCCATCTAGTCTTGCTCCAAGCTGCCTCTGTAAATCCAGCTGTTTGTGCAACTCCTCAGTTGCTTGTGAGACTTTGATTCTTAGACATTACAGATGAAAGTGAGTGTTGTAAGCCAGGAAGAACAAAGGCAGATAATCTAAAGTTACAGTCACAAATGCCTGATTTTTTTCCATTTTAAGAGTTAAGTGGCAGAGATAATGTGTACAGTGAGATAAGTTTGCAGTGTTCATTTTATTGGAAAGGATGTCTGCAGGGCCTCAAGTCTTTCAGTCCGCTCAAAACAGGGACCACTCAGAGAAGGCTGCTCTGGGTGTTGAAAGTCTTGAGACAGTACCTGCTGGAGTCATGGGAGGCATTTGTGCAAGTCCATTTGACGTGACTTGGGGGCCACAGTTCCCCTTTTTGTTGCTGATACGTTACCCTTCAGACTCAGCATGGCAAAACATGAAATACTCACGAGGAGTAAAGACACTCTTGGCGCAGCCTCTGATGGGGAGCCAAAGGATGCGCTGCACTTGGGAATGCTACAGGCATTGCTATCCCGTACCTGATCAGCTGTTAAAGTGTAAGCTTATGTCAGAGCAGCAGTGCCACTGAATGGCTCCTGCGGTCTGTGCACCAGATTTGCTTCCGTCACCTCTGGATGCAAACGGCACATTAATACTGGGGCTACTGAAGAACTGGTAGCAATTAAGCAGTCGTCTTCTCTTGGCTACTTAATAGGAAAACAAGTGGTCTATGTACCATGGTGAATGTGCTATATGACACTGCCTGATCAAACTCCCGCCGCAGCCTGCTGATGCGTGGTATTTCTCCACAGAAACTTTCAAGAGGGTTTGAATTGTTGATGGCTAAAAAAACAATTTAAAAAATTTGCTTTTGACAAAGTAGTCTCACTTCAAGTGGTTTTAAATCTCCCAGGAAGCCCACCTCCAAAGCTCGAGTATTAATGAGTGCATTTAAGGGCTTTAAAGTGACTAAAGGTTGATAGGGTCACAAAGACCTTTCAGCAGAAAATATCTCCTTCAAATATGGAGAGACTAGAGTAAGATACAAAGTTACACTGCTGTAAATTATGAGAAACCTGATTTTTTAACTGATCTCAAATCGTAGTAGAGAGGCCTGGTAGAAAAACTTTGTTTGAAGAGGAATGGAAATCAATTTGCTTTACTCTTTATTACTGCATATGGACAGGGATCATCTTCCTGTTTACTTATTTGCCTCATCCACTGTTACCACTTATCCTTCATGATATCAGCTCTTCCTCTTCTCTTGGGAAGGAGCTGTCAGCTGCTGTGTGTTTTCACAGCATCTCATACAGTGGACTAAGCCCCTAGAGGCTATCAAAATCAGAAATAGTAATAGTTCACACAATGATAGTAGCCTTCCTAAAGGCTAATAACTTTGTGATGGCTGTTGGCTTTCATTGCCCAGAATCAGGTACTTCAATCCAGCTTTCAGCAAGTAGTTAAATTTTCTGAAATTCCTCTCATCCTAATGCAGACATTTTAAACAGGTCAGAAGAATCATGCTCCAGAAGTGCCTTTTTACTTACTAGCAAGAGAACTTCAAGGTGACTGCCTTTAACGAGATGCATGTGTGGACTGCACTGAAGCCAAATCCTATTATAAAAGTAGACATATAGAAAAGGAAAAACCGTTCTGAAATAAACAACTTCAATTTAAACAACATAGACACTTACTGAGCAAGGACCATTACTAGGCTGGGAAAGCCAGCACACTTGCTTTTGGTCTACGTTTGAGCTGGTGGACCTGTGTTTCCCTTACTCTCAATGGGAAGATGCAAGTAGAATCATAGAGTAGTTTGGGTTGAAAAGGACCTTAAAGATCATCTAGTTCCAACCCCACTGGCACGGACATCCCACTAGATCAGGCTGCCCAAGGCTGCATTCAACCTGCCCTTGAACACCTCCAGGGGTGGGGCAGCCACAACTTCCCTGGGCAACCTGTGCCAGTGCCTCACCACTCTCATGGTGAAGAAATTCTTCCCTATGTCAAGCCTAGATCTGACCCTCTCCAGTTTATACCTGTTCCCCCTAGTCCTACATTCAAGCCCCCACTACAAGCCTTTGTGAACAGTCCCTCTCCAGCTTTCTTGTAGGCTCCTTTCATGTACTGGAAGGTTGCTATAAGAGCTCGCTATAAGTATGCTCAGAGTACAGTGTATTTCACCTACTTGAAATACCAAGCTTATGATGAAAACAACGATGCCCTAGAAGAACCTGCTTCTCTTCACTGGCCATCCAGTTTTCCTCTGCAGCATTGGTGGAAACAGAGCTCGGGGGTTGCCCAGGAGCAGATGCATCTCCGAAAATGCCCCTTTGCTCTCTGCAAGGAAGATGACAATGCTGGGAATGTCTAGAAGCAACCTCTACATTTCTCTCTATATTAAGAAGTAAGGAGATTTCAGCCTGAAAGACAAGGAAGAATCTGGGAGAAAGGAGAGAGCAAGATTCTGGATAGGGAGGTGATTTTCTCTGTCCTTAACTACCACAAAATCAAAGGGATGAGCAACAACTACTGTTCAATAAACGTGCTAAAAGCTGCGTTACCGGTACCTCAATGTGGTGACACTGATGACAGAGGTAGTTGAGGAACAAGTCTTTTTCCTCAGGCTGATCTCTCTGATCTGCTAAACAGTAAGTGGTACACCTGGAATTTCTGTGTAATGTTATTACAGGATTTCATTGCTAGAAGAGACAGTAAAGCTTTTCCTGCGCCACAGTGACACTGCTAACATCATATGGTGACAAAATAGGGTTCTTCATATATATAAATTTCCTATACAACTTGCTATTACTGCTCAGGTTTAATGACCATTTATGTCCTTCTGTGCCCTACAAATGCAGCTGAAGGTGCATTCAAAGGAAGTAGCCCTGCTCGTTTACTGATTCCTCTGATCTTAATTACCACCTTACGGACCATCTAAAACACATGAAAAGTCAGTGACTGTTATTTGATCTGCATATGTGATGTAGTTGAATTTCTCAGACATCCTCTTCTAATTATGCAGTAAAATGTGTAGCAGCAGATATTGTGTGAGAAGAAAAGAACCCATATTCTGTTCAATGTAGTTTTGTTTACCCTTAGGATACTTGTGGTGTGTTCTAAGGAGGAATGAGATTGGAGAAGTTATCACTCTGTCTGACCCTTAAAGCAAAACAATTTTCCATGGACTGTTATGCCTGGAAAGAAATAATCTCTATCTCTTCAGCAAGGTAATGGGACCATCAAAATGTAATGAGAGTTTTACCTGACTCCTAAGAAAATGTTACCAATTTTGTGAGGCTGGCTGCGTGGATAAGAAGAGAGCAGTAGGTTTTCCTGCTTACAGAAGGACCACAGACAAGGAGCTTTTAAAAAGACTCTGCACATGGATTCACCTTTCACTCATTCATGGCTTACACTGCCTCACCATCCTTTGCAGGCAAGGCAAAAGCACTGCAAATTATGAAGCTTATATCTATGATGAGAAACCATCCATGGGGATGTACAAATTGACTGGCAGGAAAGCCTCCACTGTCAAACATGAGCGTTGCAGTTAGATCCTGAGGACTGGCCCAGCACACTGGGTGGGTGGATGGATATGTTTGACTCCCACCACCTCCTCGTTGCATCCCATGAGTGTGGGGCTTCCTGTTCCCTTTACAGAGACTATCACAAGACAAATGATAAAATGATGATTCGGTTCTTCAAAGCACACCTCATTTCCCTTTTCTGAATCACAGTTCAAGTCCCTTTTAGACGTACCCTTGATAATAGCACAGTAGTCTAACTACAGACAGTCCTAACTTTAAAACGAACTACATCAATACTGTATAACGGTTAGGATTCAGTTTACATGCCGGGTATATATGCAAGTATGTAAATACTTCGCCAAAAAGCACTGGAAGTTAATCAGTTTTTAAACTTACAGGCATACATTGAAAATTTTCTTTCTTGTTTTTGTTTTTTCTGAGGAGCTTGTTGCTTTTCAGTGCAGCAGTACCATACACTACTGTGTTAACAGTATCAGACTACTCAGATGTGTCCAGACATCTCTGATAAGGCTCCAGTGCTGAATGTGTGCTGAGGGTTCTCTCCTCCTGCTAAATCCTAGGGGAGACAGGGGTACCTCAACTCCTCAAAGGATTTGTTGTCCCATCGTGCTTTGCAGCATGGAGACAGACTGGAATTGCAATTTAGTCCTTCAGTTCACTGGCTAAAGGTCATCTCTATGCATAGTTCTGTGTACCACCTAAGGTCCTCTTTTAGACCCAAAATTAGGATTTAGAATGGATATAAATGGTGCAGAGATCAGACTTCGGTTGCCTGCAGAGGAGTGAATTTCACCTACTAGAAACAGCTACAGCCAGGCTTCTGAATCCACATGAAAGTGCTGAGAATTTGCACCTTTTACTGGCTTGGCTGGGGAATGAAGACGCTCACAGGAAATGTTTGACACTTTTGCAGGAATTTGGCTTGTTTTGTACTAGAGAACAGATATGCTATACCTGAATTTCTAAACTTATTGTACTGGCATCAGAGTAACTAGAAACCACAAAACATAGCATAAAAAAAAAAGGTAAAGTACACTATAGATATATTTACAGCTACATACATCTACATATAGAAGCTTCTGTTCACTGGAAACCCTATAAGCCACTGCCTGCAATAGCATCCACCCTAAGGGAATTTTAGAGATGATTCTTAAGAGACGGAGGAGATAGGGTTATGAGGTGAGCCCATCTGTGTCAGCACCTTATCCAGCCATTGCAATGGTCCGTGCAGGTGGATCTCAATCCAGCAAGGTGTGCTTGTAACATCTTGGCGATGATACTCTGCTCCCCAGCCCTATAAAAAACATCAAAGGACCAAAAAGTGAGGTTTTTTAGAAAAACAAACATTAAATGACAGTCCAACACAACTACAGGTAGTCCATCCCCCAAGTTCCCAAGATTTAACGCTTTGTCCTAGGGATAATTTTCTCTGGAAACTTAGCACCTTTTTAAGGTCATTGTTATCATAGTTATCAGGGACTCTACATTATTAAATAAAAAATGTTCAGTCATACTTCCAGGTGCTGAGACTAACTGACATGACGAGGCCTATTTCCAAGCTTGGCTGTCTGCATACAGCCCATGGCGTATGGTCCCTGCTGTTCACATCCCAGAGATAGGACCAGGAAAATCTGCTAGACTACTGGCTGGCACAGAAGACAAAGCCCTTTCATAACAATCTAACAGGAACTAGGAATGATCCTGGGCACTTCTTCACTTATTGGTAGCGATATATCCCACAAGTCTGAGACTCTAAAAGCTCTGGATATCTAGAAACTTCCAGCAAGGTTCCTCATGTCCCTTTTATCTTAAACCTTGTATAGACATTTTCTCTATTTTTTCTATCCTTGAATATGTCCTCTTTTTCCATGGGAGTTCCCAGCTGTCTGCCATGGGAAGTTCTGCAGTAATTTTTCCACCTCTTTCAGGGAGATATGGGATATGGAGCATCTGATGGAAGATGAGGAATGTAGTGCTGGCAGGGAGAAAAGAGAACCAGAACTCCTCATTCCTCAAGCAGGCATGGTGTCTGCTTGCTAAACAGGCAGCCTGATTTCACAGCACCTCAAGACATCCAAGCCACAGCCTAAAGTCTCACAGCCCACCAGCTGCCTCACTGCTAGAACTCAACTCAGATTTCCAAAGGGCAATGTGCAAAATTTGTCCCACTGCAGAATGAGGCTATTCATTTGTAGGCCACTGATAAGAGAAGCTAAGACTTACCTATCATTAGGCTCATCTATCCTGCCAAAGATACATCGGTTGTAAAGTGCTGAACAACTCAGACAACTGAGGCTCTAGTAACCCACTTTTCTAGATGATCAGCTGCAAAACTAGGATCAACACCAAAACTAGATGCCATAATAAGTGGTCTGGATATAATCCATTTCTACTTAATGAAGAAAAAAGAGAGAAAGCAGAAGAATAAGATACAGATCCACCACGCCTAAAGAGTACTTTTAATTAGACAGCTTTTTGCTGACCTGTGGAGCATTTATCAGAAAGGTAGACAGAAAGGCCCTGCATTCACAGGCACCTCAGATTTATGTTCTGCAAATATTTGCATAAAATATCACTCTTTAAACTAGTGCAGACAGGCTCCTGAGTTTGTGAAGTCTTAAGTACACAGCTGCAGTGAAGATACAGCCAGAAGGAGTTGGTGCACCCTTTCTGACTAGCAGGACAGAAGATCTGGAGGAACAGGATTTACAGGTTGCAAGCACAACCTGCCTGATATGGAGTCTGTTAGTGCACACAGGTGGCTGTCCACCCCCTCTGCCAGCAATGCCCAAATGCTCACTGTGCCCAGGTGCCTGTGCTGCTGTCTCAGGCTGACACCTGGAGCTCTCTGCATGGGAAGTGCCAGGAAGACAAGACCCCTTGCCTCTCATATATTACTCTG
This sequence comes from Clamator glandarius, assembly GCA_033459285.1. NCBI lineage: Eukaryota > Metazoa > Chordata > Aves > Cuculiformes > Cuculidae > Clamator > Clamator glandarius. The sequence continues at coordinate 745,340 of JAUNZM010000411.1, forward strand.
GGGCTGCAGACAGCCTCCTTCATGGCTAGGGCTGGAATGAACTCAGAGGTGAAGGTCTCTTGACAAGGAAACAGATGATGTGAAGAGGACACCACTACCACCACAGGGAAATCAGAAATGTGCCTTTTGGCACAGGAGAGCTGAGCCAAGGGGTCCTGCTGCTCCTGTCAACTCTCCCACCTCCTGTGGTCAACAGCTCTCTCCAGCCATGTCCCAGACTGCTGATCTGACTCATGCTGGGAAGTACAGCTAAGTCTGCTGGGTCATTCCCTTAGTCCCAAGACCTAGGTAAATGTGGGATGGAGGGTGCTGGGTTCAGACCTTGGTTTGGAGAAACCCTCTGTCTCCCCACTTTGTGCTTCACTTGCTTCATCTATGGATAGAGGACAACAGACACCTTGCTTCGGTTAAGGAGCAGCACTCAGGGGATGGAAATTGCTATCTGCTCTCACTGATGATACATTTCTATTTGCCTGCGGGTTGAGCTCCTCTCAGCTGCTCTGTGAGCAGGTGAAGGATATCAGAGGGGACAGGAACTTCACCACCTTTGGTCCCATGTCCTGCCTCAAGAAAATGACACAGTCCTGGCAACTCTCTCATGTCTTGGTCCCTACCCATCCTGCCTCCTAGCTGGCGGCTGAGGCATTGGTGGGGTAGGAGGCGGAGTCCTCAGCCCTTTGGCTCTGCTTGCCCTGTGGGCTGTAGGTGAGTAACAGCACCTGGTCACAAATCAGGAAGAAGCCACACAACTGCCCCACACCTGGGTGATCTTGGTGTGTGGCTCTGACAAGCAACAGGCTTCTTTGTGCACACCCAACACCCAGGGTCATTCCTATCCTCAGACTGAACACACCAGAGCTCACACCTTGGGAGAGAAATAATTCGAGAAGACTGAGCACAGGATGAGGTTTTTACAGGCCAGGAAGAAAGAATCTGGGAGAGATTTGCACAGTCATTTTCCTAAGGTCATGAGAAAGAGTTCAAAATACCTCCTTGCACTGGTCTTCTGGTACCTGAGTCACCATAGTGGCTGCCATTGTATCAACAAAGCAAGGTTGCTTTGTTGGCAACAACATTGGCAGCAACATTATTTAGTGCATCAGCATGACCATTTCTACTGCCATGCCGGGCATGGAGGCAGATAACACATGAAAGAGACTGCCCCTGAGTGGCTGAGATAATGAAAATATTGCATAACTAGCTACACTGCCCTTACAAACAACATGCCCATTCATGTCTTTTATTAAAGAAAATGCTGTTGGGTTTTTTGCTTTTCTTCACTGCTTGCATGTGAACAAGATGTCAGTTCCTGCCCAAGAACAAAGCAACAGCGTGGTCACGGGCTTGGACTCTTGGGAAAAGTTACAAGGCACTCTTCATGTTCTCAGAGTTAAGGAAATGGGTTCCCAAGGAAGGCTGGAAGGAGTCAGACCAGATTAAACTCATCTGCATTGCAGAACACAAGGTAACAGGGCTAAAGCCTCAAGCAGTTTTGAAGTGTCTTAAATATGAATTCAATCAGCTTGATTTAGTCATTTGTATAGAATAAAATCTGAAAGACAAACCAACATTCTCATGCTACTTGTTACAGTAGCTAGCAGACCCATATTGCTTCTAATGGTGCAGCTTCTCTAGTTTGCAGGCCGAACATTGCTGCCACCTCTCTCCAGCAGCACTATTGGTAGTCAGTCTAGCACATCTGTAAATAGTCTTGAAATACTCAGCATTCTCTGGGTTTAGATGCTACAATAGACACCTGAGTAATCCTAAGTGCTAAAAGGAATCTAGAGATCTCATTCTCATGAGAAGGCCATGCAGAAGATTCAAGAAGCTCCTACAAAAAAACTGATACATCGCACACAGAGCAGTCAGACTGCAAAGTTCAGATATGAAAGACATGAAATCAGTAATGGATTTAGTGGCCTTTTGTCTCTTCCAAATAACACGGGGAAGGTCAGATGTTCTTTTGGGTTTTGCACTCTGCTTGCAAGAAGTCCTCCTGGTTGTGTGGCTAGCGTGGGTGAATGTCATCAGAAATTAAGACAATCTCTTGCCAAGGATCAGACAGGTGGCAAACAACAATTCCCAGGAAGGTCAGTGGGGGCTGGAGGAGGACCTAGTGTTTCTTGACTGAGATCAGATATACAAGTCTACAGTAATGGTGAGACCATAAATTAGTTTAGAGTCATAAGGACATTCTTTTCAGATCTATGGCTCTGCCAAGCGCTATTGCAAACCAGTAATGACAGGACAGATCACATAACTGCCTAATACATACTACAACATTTAAATGTCACTAGGCCCTTGTAAGTTGAACTTTTCAGGCAATCAATGGGGGAACATCACCATCCGAGCTGTGCTTATTTTCCACAATAAAAGCCTATTAAATACCCATACTTAAATATCTAATCTTTGGAATCCAATAAATATTTGGTTGACCACAAAAGCTACTGATTTTAAGTACCTAGAAGTTTCAGGCACTACTGGAAAACAAGCAGTCTGAATTGCTGTTTGCAAGCTGGGTGTCTTAAATCCCCACTTGGGAAGGATTTGATATGGTTTTGTTTTGCACTAAAGCTAGCAAGTCATAGGATTTGCCTTTTCAGAACTGCAAAAGAAAACAAAGAATCCTTACTTTAACAAAGCTCATTCGAATAGTACACATCTTGGTCAGCTCATACACCACTTCAAAACCATGATTGACTGACTGGGCAAGCAGCTGGGCAAAGAGCTGGTTGTTGAAGATCTTGAGGCTGCAGCCACTGGGGATCTTGCAGACAGTGGCTGGGTGGAAACCATGCTGATAGTTACAGTTGCGGCTTTGCACAAATATACTGCTGTCACTGACACATTCAGCATAAACTTCCCCACCAACATAGTAAAGATGAACACCTTGAAAAAGGAAAAAAGTACATGTATTATTTCTGTGTTGTTCACGACACACTTTATACCAGTAATTCTTTTAACTCTTTCACTGGTGTGGGCAAACAAGCCCACAGGATCCTATTTCATGCAGTTCAAACAAAGCATGGTGTGAGTTTAAAGCACCTTTTCTATACTTTGCTTTATCTACTACATCAGAACAACGTGTTTGCATTTACATGATGTGACTTACTCATCAGATCCTGTTCAAAGTGATCTTTTGCAAGAAAATGTCTGTTTTCCTTCTGGAATTTTCAATGCCCTAGTGACTTATCAACACCAACTCTCAAATTTTTACTGTGCCTTTGGGAAATGAAGATGGAAGCATTTCTATCCATTCAAAGACTTCAGTCCCCCAGAGGATGTTTGATTGCATAAAAACATACCTAAATTGTTGGGAGAATTTATCTTAGCCCAATTCAGCAACCATAAAGTTAAGGACCTTGTGTAAGCTAATTGTGGACATGCCTTCTCTAGCTGATAGATGATGAGAGGCACTGTGAGCAGATGATTCACTCCATCTGCTACAGAGTGTAGGCTCACAGCCAGATTAAACTCATGGAAGTCTGTGCAGCTGCTGAAAAGGTGCTCTCGTTCCCTACCCCTGCTGCTTCTTCCCACACCTGCTTTCACTCTGGCAGCAATTGCTGGGGACTGGGCAGCCATCCAGACTGGGGAGCTGAACCAGCTAATAAACATAAAACCAAACAGAACAAAACAAAAGATGATTTATTTGCAGTGAGATCTTCATTAGTGGAAGGGTGGCAGTGGGGACCCAGACTGCTTAAACGTGAGCATGAAGTCACACCCTGAAGGGGGACAAGTCATCCTATGAAGATGCTTAGACATTCACCCTTCCTATAGCTAGAATAAGGGAGATGAACACTTCCCATGGCCAAAAGAGTCGGACGAACTCAGGTCTTTATTCTTATAAAAACCTTCACTAAATGAAAATAAAATCCTCCTCTCTATTCCCAGGTATGGCATTCAAGCCTATACATAAAAATGTACACGTTCACAGAGTCTCAGCGGACTACCCGCAAAGCTAGTGATAACTATGCTTTAATAATTCAGTTGTAATTAGTTTTATTCCTGTTGTCTTTCATACAAAAGAGACTGGTTACATATTCCAAGTCTGTTCATCAGTCTGTGGTCATGACAGCAAGGGGCAGCAGCACATCCTTAGGACAAAACTAGCCTCTAAATAGAAGTGAGAAAGGCTCAGGGAAAATTGGTTGAGTGGGAAAGGAATCTGGGAAAAACACATTTTCCCATAGACTTCCAGAATGACTCAGACAGGAACCTTGAAGTCTGTCTTCAAGCCACCACTTGACTTTTACTTCTATGCACCAAAAAGCTTGCAAATTAGATGTGAATGACAGGGGTGTGTGGCCCAGAGTACATGCTCGTATTCCACTGGGAACATGGGTGAGATGACAGCTCCATTAGAGCAGTTGTCAGCTTAAGTCCAACTGCACCAGACATTATATGGGGTGCTGCACATTGTGACTGCTCTTACTTGACCTATGCTTCCTTTCCTTTCTGTGTAAAGTGGATAAAAGGGAAGGACTGAAAAAACAAAGGTTCCAGCTGACCTTGTTGAAGTCCATGTAATTTTCTGAAATAAATAGATAGAGGGAGAACACAGGATAGGGAGAGAATACAGACATAAATATTCACCACATTTTGAATCTCCAGGTATGGCAACTGATTTAGGGCGACTTATAATACAAAAAAACCCCCAAAACAACAAAGTCACTTCTTAAAGGAAAGGTTACAGTTGACTTTTTCCTTGTAGACTTTTTAAAAGCAATAAATACAGCAGCAATGAAACGTAAGTGTGTGTTTCCATTCTTCTGGTATTCATTTGCCAATGACAAGCACCCTCAACAGAGCCAAACAGCTGAATACGTATCTGTAGAAGACCAAATAAAGGGCCCATATGTTTTAGTGGGACTTCACTGTTGTCTGCAGAAACTGGAAACTCAGCAGCCTCCAAGCATGCACACCTTTTTGACACTGATCAGAAGTCCTCTTTTTGTCCTTGAAGTCCAACTGCTGAAACAGGTCCAATCCCTAGTAGATGTTACATTGTGTTCTGGATTGTTTTAAGCTTTGATGTGGTATTTCCAGGAAACCATTTCATGCTGATACACTAGATGACAATTAAATCACATATCCTTATCCTACTCAGCTAATCTTGTTTACTCACTCTTTTTTCTCCCCTGTTAACATGTGACAATCGTATCCATTCCACTAGCTTTCATCTGGGTAGCATGCCTTTGAACTAGAGGCTTTTGGCTCTTTCTTTACTCTACTGCAGGCCTGTACTGGTGCCACTTCTACTCCACTTGAACATGTTTTTTTAAGATTTGCATAAGCACGGAAGAGTGGCAAAATTAAGGATCTCTGATATACTAAGCTCTGCTCTGAGCAACCTGCTCCCTTCCCAAGGGCAGATTCCTAATATAAGACTTTAAAAGACTTCTAATCAATGAAGACAGATCTTCAGATTTGAATGGATGAACACCATTAGCATTTACTTCATTTTCTTTCTGTTCTGTCTTTTCCTCTTATTGAACAGAAAGTCACAGGATGTAACACCCTCAAATGACAGCTTTGACTCAGATCTTTTGTCATTCTTCTTTTAGAGTCAGGCTTAGTTTTGATCTACACCCTTCTAGCAGCTTCTGCTGATAAAAAAGCTTTGCTTTATTTTCTGAGTAAGTTAGAACTAGATGTACAACTTATTTCCAACTCTCACAACAAACTACTATGATGAACACTTGTAGCATCACACTGGCTTCACACAGTGCCTCTGCAACACAAGTTCTTTCCCTTGCACAGAAAAGTGCAAGAGCTAAGTACAACATCTTCTGCACCAGCCTTCAGTTTTGATGTTTGTAAAAACTATGTCACATTTGTTTCAGAGCTTCCTTGTATTCAGTCATTCAACGCTAGACTATCAAAGAGCCAATTAAAATACTGCTTTAGGCCTTGGAAATGAGGTGAGGTTGACAAGATAATAGGAGTGGAACAATTAGAGTTAATTAGCCCAGTGGGAAATCCGTTCCCAGGCAGCTAATCGTGAGAGGCCAGGCTGGCAAGACAATGAGTCTAGACTGGATGTACCAGAACAGGCAAAGCTTCATATGCACTGAGAAGTGGCTGGTAAAGGACTTAACTGACTTGCTGCCACAAATAACAGTAAGTTCTGGGAGAATATCAGGCCCTACACAGCCCTAGTGAGCTGAGATGGAATGTGTGCAGCTATACATGTCCAGGTGCAATGTCCTTGTAATTGTCACTAGCAGCATATGTTCTTGTGTACACAGGATATTCATATGATGCAAGTAGAGCATACAAGGAGAACTGCTGGAGGGAGAATCCAAGATTTAGTTTTACTGGTGAGAAGTAGACAAAGCAGGGAACCCGACTGGTAAGAGGGAAAAAGCTACAAAGGCAACTCTGGTAGAGTTCTTCAGCTAAATAACTCGACTACTAAGTGTTCCATCCATCTCCCTTTGTTATTTGGTGGTAGGAGAACCAGCCCTGAGGCACCAGCAATTATCCTTTTAGTGGCATTTCAACAGCAGTGTTCCCAGTTGCCAGAAGCTCTAATAAATAAAATGAAAATACATACTGCTAAATTAGAACACACAACTATAAACAACATTTATCTCTTCTCCATCCATGTAAATAGCTTTTGTAAGGAGATACTCTGCTGATGGTTATCCAGTCAGAAAAGAATCAGCTGCTTTTCTTCTGTTTCAGAAGTAATCTCGGAGTTTTGGTTTTAAAACAAGCACATCTGATAAATGAGCTAGGTTTGTTAATGCAATGCACAGATCCTTCAAGCTCTGAATATTCCCAAGGAGCAGGGATTTCCTCTTACCTTTTCCTATGTGTCTCCTGGTATTTTCTATAGTAGAGTTGCGGTTTACATTTGAGAGCAGTCCTAGGCAGAACCTGTTTTTGTTATTTGAGGGATCTGTAAATCCATCTATCAGGATACTTCGAGAGGAAGCCTGAAAAGTCTCCCCTACCCGATTGTTGAGTTCATAGTAGGCAACTGAGCACCAGTGTTGGGGTTCCTCATAGCAAACAGGCCGAAAGTCTGTAGAAAATAAAATTAAACAGCTGTTCAACTCTCAGTAGTATTTTTTAAACAATCATTCTCTGCCTCCTTTTCTCCCTCCCACTCTCACCCTCTTTATCTAAATAGTAACTTAGGTCAGGCTTTATCTCAACAGCAGAATCTGTTTCTTCTCAATTTTATGACTGAAACCCCAAATATGCAAAAGGCTAGTACTCCAGCTTAACTCTAAGCCTCCGATCAGTCCTATTTGTTCTTAAAAGTGATAACTCTACTACATTAAATTAAGCACATGCTGACATTCCTTGCGGAACTGAAGCCCAATCTCTATACTGAAAACGCTACGGGATACATCTGTTCTGCATGCCAGCAGGAGCTAGGGATGACAGATGGGCTCAAAGCAAGTCAAAACTGAGCCAAACCTTCAGCCTAATACCAAACTCTGAAGTTCAGAAATAATCAATCCCCCCACCCTCCGCCTCTTTTTTGCATGTTCTGGGGCTTTCCACTTCCATGTGGGACTGCAAGCAGAAATGTCAGCAAGATCATTTATTTTGGATCTACCACTGTCCAAGTTTTCTAACTCAGCGACAGAGAAAAATTAAAAAATGTAACAGAGTCTCTGAGCCTCATTTGCCCCACAGGAATTAGTGGGAAACTATCCTGCCTGCCCACTACTGGCATTTGAGACCCCCTGACCTCAGCACACCTCTGTGCATAACTTCTATGAACTTCCAACTAATATTCATCAGAGTAATGATCAGTAAGGGCAAACTATGGTAAAGAGATTAAAGTATCCCGACAATTTATTTAAAAGTATCACCACATGATAACTAGTTATTATCTGGCCATTCTGCATACCCATCTGTAATTAGCACTATCACACTCAATTTTCCTTCGCTGCTCCAGTTTTGTCATAAATACACGTTCCTCACTGTTTCAGAAGGCTGACATTATTTTATTTAACGTGAATGTGTGTGCACAGTGTTCAGTCCTCATGCCATAGAGGACATTTTATTAGGAATACAATACGCTGGACTACAAGAACAATGGTGATTTTTCCTTTGCTGTAGCAGAAAGCCAAAGGAAAGTCTAGCAGAGGAACTCCATTTCCCCTTGCCGCTCTGCAGCAATAGGCTTTGAAAGGTGGAGGCAACATCTGCCACTACTAGTAAGGAGGTAGCAGAGACCATGGTGGAGGGGTCATGAAGTTGCTTTGACAGGAGTGAGGAAGATCTCAGATCCTTCTCCAACCACCCATTCCTTTTCCTATTCTTCTATGAGGACAAAGAGTTTGGCCTTATGTGAAAATCTCTTTGTACTTCACTAGAACATACCCTTTTCTTTCTAGCCAGCCAGTAATATTAACAGAAAGATGGCAGTAAGAAAGGTCTCAAAAAGAAGTATTTAAAGTATTTGAAACCCAAAAGTGAAGGTAATAAAGAAATCAGTTCTGATATCAATAGTGCTTTATGTTATATTGGCTTACTATATTTGATTTGATATCTTTGTATTTATAACGTAGATAACAGTGTTTGCTTTCATTAATATCTTTCTAACTGTAATAGTGCATGGATACAAATAAGGTCTAAACTGTAACCTCACACATAATTCACTGAATTCTTAAATCAACCTATTCTGCTAGTTTATGGATGGGTCTAGTACATAGCCTTACTGCAAAGCTATCAGAAACCTGTAATTACAGATCACCAAACCTTCAAATAACAGGTTTATTGCTTAACCTTTTTTTTTGAAGAATAGTACAAATGGTTAATTACTTTCAGCTTCTCCATCAGCAGATTTACTTCCGTTGGGAAAAGATAGCACCAGTTGACTTTCAGCTATTGCATCCATTGATCGCCCATTGTGGATTCCTGGAGGTTCTCTTGCATGGTAAGGCGGGGGTGGAGTTTCCACTGGAAGGAAGGAAGGAAGGAAGGAAGGAAGGAAGGAAGGAAGGAAGGAAGGAAGGAAGGAAGGAAGGAAGGAAGGAAGGAAGGAAGGAAGGAAGGAAGGAAGGAAGGAAGGAAGGAAGGAAGGAAGGAAGGAAGGAAGGAAGGAAGGAAGGAAGGAAGGAAGGAAGGAAGGAAGGAAGGAAGGAAGGAAGGAAGGAAGGAAGGCAAAGAGAGAAAGAATGAAAGAGAGAGAGAGAAAGAGCCAGAGAGAGAAAAAGAAAGAAAATACACCTAAATCAATATGTTGGTAAATGCCTTCTGGCTTTTCCTGGTGAATACTTAACACTTCTTCACCATTTTTTAGTTAGAGAAGGGCTGTAAACAGAGCACAAATCTGAACTTGGCCTTCCTTCAGTCTTCAGATTAAGACCGTTACATGTTCAGGGAGGATAGGAAGGCAGGGCTGTCACGTTGGAAATGCTGCACTTGAAGGAGAGAGGGACAGTCAAAACAGTGCCTGCCTCAGGCCTAGGACTGCTGTTCAGTCAAGCTCTCTGTTAACATAAGTTGTTACCCTAAGAAACTAACACAGTTTGATCCTTCAATTCCTGACCTCTCTCACAAATTTAAAACTTGAACAGGATTATTTAAGAGCAGAAGCTAAGTTTACTGATCCTCTGGGATCAATCTCTTTCTTCACAGACTATAAAAAAGCCTATGGAAAGCCTCCACACTCCAAACTCAGATCAGGCAAAACTCCCTCTGGATTTGTCCTTTTTACCTCTGTCCTATGCGTGAAGGCTGACCCTCTTCTTTTTGGTTCAGTCTCCCATCAAAGAGCAATGGATGTAAAGAAAATTTATGCACAAGAAGTATCAACACAACCTGCTCCACTCTGGATTTGTTCCATTTATGGTACTGTAAGCTAGAAAACATAAAGCGATTCTGTAGTGGGGTTTCTCAAGAAAGACAGGAGGCTTTAGAAAGCCAAAAAAAAAGAGATTTCATTCTTATATTAGAAAATGCTGACCTTCACTGCATAGGTACTAAAAGCATGTAGTTTTATTCACTTGAATAGAAACTCTGGGATTACTAGTAAACTATAGCCACATACAAGCTTACAGGGCTAACAGTCTCTTTAAGAAGAACAAGGTTTAACTTGATTTCAGGCTGAAATTTCCTCTTCTGTTTGGGGTCTGTTGGCTGGCTCTCAAAACAAAGCAACTTCTTTCAGAGTAGATAAACATGGACCATGTTACATGACAGCTACTGAATCTCCCAAGTAAGTACTGCACGGCAATGCTATTCACTTAAGCATTGTTCAAGATTTAGGAATTTCATACACTATATGATATTTTCATTACATAGAAGATAACCCTCCCACACAAAATGCAACAAGCTCGAATAGTAAAACAAAATCAAGAAAGAGTGGAAGAGAATACAACTCACAAAAAGGAATATAATTGGTGGTACAGGTATTTTTGATGTCTACACCTAGGCCACTTACCATACACTCTCTCTATACCCACTAAAGCAAAACAGGCAGCTGCAGACACAGTGCATCTCAGCTACTTTAGACATATATCTTAAAATGCAATGAATCTTGTTTTAGGATTGCGTGGTTTTCTTCATTGATTACAAAGAGTATAGACACGAGATGTCAAGTTGAGCCATTACCATTTTTAAGTAACTTTGCAAGGTCCCAAGTTCAGTGAAATGCACGAGTCACAGTCATTAGATAGTTGGAACGGATCTGATTTACCAGTCAGGACCAGCTCCACTGAACTCAGCTTCATTACACAGAAGTAAAAGAAAAAGATGAGAAGACAAACAAGTCCTACTACTTGCTGAAATGTTTTGATGTTGCTTAATTTGATTTAATCTGAAGTATAGATTGAGAGGAGTGAATGAAGGTCCATTCAATAAATGATGAAGGAAGAAAGAACATGGCACTGTGGTGAAAGCGTCCAGCTTGAAAGGAAGTTCAAATACTACAAATACCTTGTAGAAATAAACACCTTTCTTGCACTGAAAATCAAAATAGGCATATCATTAAAGACATAGACTTAAATGCTTTGTAGTTGAAACATTAATACATTAAGCTACAAAATTCTGACCTGAATTCATCCTTGTGAAAAAGCTGAGATCATCGCAACTATTTAGGAGATACTACAAAGTGTAGAAGTGAATTTGAATCATGTTTAAACCTAGCTCTCAGTTATGTTGCACAGCACCTTCTTGGTATATTTAACAGCAAAATTGTAGTTAAATTCTCAGATATTTAGAGCAGTATTAAGTAAGGGGTTCACAATGCAAACAATCCGACTGACATAACCCCGTCAACCTCAGAACTGTGGAGCTCACGAAACACATTCCCAAATTAGGAATTTGCCAGGTGGCTTCACTAGACTGTTAACCATCTTAATTTCCTGAAGTTTATACAGTCAGTGAGTTCATTATATATTAAAAAATATTTTGCATACCAATTTCCCCATTTTATTCTGTCTCTCTCAATGGAGTTTCTAAAGGTCCCTACTCTTACCATCTCTATTAGAATTGCCTAACTTAGGTCTTGAAAGTGATCTTTTCTGTGGACTGTATCAAAAGCTTGGATTGGCAGCTTCAGGCATGAGGTGGCAGCTTTAGGCAGGAGATGGGACACCTGTGCATCTCCTCTACTTTCCCCTTACAGCAATAATAAAATCTCACCCAGACACTTCTAGGAGTGGGATAACTACTGCTCTTAGCCCCTTAACATCCAGCAGAAGGACTGGGAGACTATACTAAGAGATAGTCACAAGGTAGTCACATTGCAAATCCATCCTGTCCAACACTTCAGTCTGCAGGGACAGCCTGGTGAGGGCGGACAGAATTGACACCTGATCCCAGGCCCTGGCAAGAACCTCAGCTGCCTCAGTCAGGATGTCTGAAAGCTCATTCTTACCTGTGATCTGATAGGGACTTCCTGGTCCAGAAGAGCTTCCTGGTGAGTTGGGGTAGCTGATGCTGTTAGGTGACTGGGAGAACATGTGGCTGGGTGATGATGGAAAAGGGGTGCACTGAGGATGCTGGAAAGAATCAGGGTATGTGGCATTGTGCGGCATCAGTGGCTCGCTGTGCAGAGAAGTGTTTCGAAACTTGGCAAGGAGGCTGAGGTGAGGGTTAAACTCGCTGTGTCTTGGAACGAGTACAGGAGGTAGGACTGAAAATAGAAACAAGAATGGAAAAAAAATCTGGTTAAAACTGCACTCTTGGAAGTATCTCTCGTTGTAAGTTGAAAAGAGGCATATTCCATGTTGCTCAAATATTGTTGTCTACATAAAAAGTTATTGAAGGATAACAAACCTGTCAAAATCCAAGAATCAAATGCCAATTCTTGGACCTCTGTTCTCCCAGCCTTGCAGCCAGTTGCAGCAGTTCCATGTACAAAATATGAACTCATTCCTCGTTTGAGCAAGGTACCATAAAATTAACATGTGCATATGGCCCTCTAAAAGAAATGCAAGTGACATATTTCTCCCTCTCAAAATTACCAATTCCTTCCTTCCGAAAGACTGAATGTGTTAAGAGATTGCTAAATATTATCACCAGGATTTGCCAAAACCAGAATATTTTACAGTTTTATAAAAATGAACAATGCTCAGCAATACATTGCATTATTTTGCTACCAGCATTTTACAGACAGACAAAAGGACACACAGACCAGAAGGTAGAGATCAGATTTAAAAGGTTTTCAGGTACCTGAAAACACTGCCAGCCAGACAGTGGGATCTTTAAAAGGAAATGTAAATGGCAATTCAAATACTGCAGCAATATTAATTTAGTTCTTGCAATGCAGTTAGAAAAGATCTAGAATGAGGAGGCAAATGTCAATGGTTGGTAGTTAAGACATGAAAAACTCAGATTAGAAAACTGAAATCCAAATTAATCCATGTAAAAACTGGTGTGATAGAAGACATTGCCTCTCCTCACAAAGTCTCTGCCTTTCAGCTCACACTGTCAGTGCAGTACCAGCACTGATGCAGTGAGAAACCTAAAGCTGACTCAAATGATTTCAGATTCTAACATATCAGAAGTCAGAGCAGAACTGGAGTCAAAACACTTCAAAAAATCCAACTGAGTTACCTATAAAGACACAGCCTCTACGCTGGAATACAAAGAGACTTGCTAGGTAGTACTGCATGTGCAAGTTCAGCTTTAGGCTTGGGGAGAGAACAGCACCTACAATGGGAGATTCAGGTACCCCAAGACTTCTCTATTAGTTACTAGCTCACGTAGTATTTAGTTGTTTTTGTTAAAGCCCTAAACACAGGCAGGGGGAATGAATCCCCAGTTGCTAGTTACGGATCTAAAAGCTACCAGAGAAGATAAGGAGGCAATTTGAGTTACTGCAACAAGGATTAATTGTCCCAGCACAGGGAAAAATTCAGTAGGCTTGTATTGACTGACTTAGGGTCCAGAGTTCCTTTGGCCTAAAACCCATCAGCACATAATCTTTCGGTCTGTCCTTAGTAGCTTATGGAAACAAATAGCAGTGTGTGCTGTTGGTTATACACACTGACAGGAATCTATGGTCTGAATGTATTTTAACGTATTATTTGGGACCAAAAGCTCTGTCTAGGTAAGGCCAATTCTATTTAGGTACTTTAGCTAACACCTTTTAATTACAGTGAACTCTAATTTATCCAGCATAATGAAAGACTGGAATAATTGCTATAAAGCAAATAATATACAGATAATGCAAAAATACATGCATGAAAAGAGGCTGTAGGAACACCCTCCCTGGAGTGCACCTTCACTGCACATCAATTGCTCAGAAAGCTGGAGCAGTTTAAGTAGTAGGAGGAGAATCAGTGCCCGGTATGACAGATTTACAGCTTCTTGCTCGATGCAGCACTATGCTGCAGCTGGGGCAGGGTTAAACCAGACTCCTGCCCATCCTTTGGCATCTACCACTTGGGAATTTGCCAGTCACCCATAAACTGGAGAACTGAGCCTTAAAAACTTAAAAAAGATTGCACTGATAACATGGGGTTCACTACAGAAGTTATCTTCTTACCTGTCTGAAAACACAGGCACCAGGATACCTGTTAAGAGACTAATATGTAGACCCTTCTCTGGTCCAGTGCATTTCTAATTAAGCTTCTGGCCAGCACACAGAGGGTGCTCTGGAGGCTACTTTCTTCCCTTCTACCTCTGATATGCCTCTACCTGTGGAACGAATATTTTGTGACACCCTCTTATGTCCTTTGGTAGAGAAATGTGTGTCTGCTTTTTTACCGCTTCTTTAACTTCTCGAATTTCCTAGAGTCCCCAGGTAGGATTCATACAGACAACACAAGTGGTCAGATCTGAGATGCATTGCCCAGTCTCCCATGGATCTCTTCATAGCCAGCGGAGAGAAAGAGACTCTTCTGGTGCTCAGTTCATCTGCTCTGTATTGGGACAAGACCAGTACCACCACTGCACGTGTGGTTTTGGGGAGCTGGATTCCCCATCCCATGTTCCTGTGCACAGCTCCAGGCTGTGAGCTGCTGCTGCTTCTGTAGTTTTCCTCTGCTGCTCCGTGAAACTGGTACGATGCTAGGCAGCCTGAGGACACAGTAGAGGCAATTAAACCCCAAAATCCCAGGCCAGAGCTTAAAGCTGCTCTCTGATACTAGAGGTCTAGGGATCTGCCAGGCCATTAAAGAAAGGGTGAGGCCCTCCCATTTTTGACACAACTCCTTCATAAAGTTAATGGATCTGCTCAGAGAGTGGTTGACTCAGCAAGACTGCAGTGATGGAAAGTGAGCCTCAAAAGGATACACATTTTAATGAAAATAACACTGGCTTATGGGTTATAAAGAAATACACTGCTGACTAATTTAATGGGTGGATTCTTTAGAGGAATGAGACTCAAGAGAATCTCACGTAAGCCTAAATTTGCCAACAACCAAGACGCAAAAGATTTCCTGTAGTTAAAAGAGGACTGTTGTTTAAACAGACTGGCACCTAGATCAATCACTCCCAGACTTTTCTGTGATGATCTCACTGCTACCACTTTCTCCTCAAGCTCATGTCTTCTCTTGCCTCACCACCACCTCCTTGCAGCACTGCTTTCTAGCTGCCTCTGGCCTGGTGCTACATTGCTACCATTTGCAGTGGTCCAAGTTACCTCTCCTGCCACTGCTCCAGCACACCTGAGCAGGTTATACGCCTTGCTGCACCTCAGTGTTAGCAGGGAGGTTACTCACTTATGAGTGTCAGGTTCTAAGCTGGCCCCAAAAGAAGAGCGGTAAGGGTGCATACAACAGCCCAAGCACAATTCCCGGGTCCTGTGGAGAATTGCCACGGCACAGCTTGCATCCTTGCATCTACACTCTTTTTCACCTCCAAAACAAAGTGTTCACATCCAAAGTGCCCAAAGCCCCTTCTGTGGGCTAACCCCTGCACCCTGAGTGCACGTGAGTCCACATGGATCAGAGCTGTGCCTGGAATGGTGCCACCAATTCAGTAATGCTCAGACCTGCACCTTGGCCCTGCCTCATTTCCTAGGAGAGATGCAGCCAGTCTGCTGCAGAGATGATCAATAGAGACGTGTTCACAGATGAAAGCCTCCGAGTTTCAGGGTTGGAACAACAAGCTTTGGCAGCCATTTAGCAGCTGCTGGATTATCCCAGAACCAGCGTTTGTTAGCTGACACTGAACAGACTAGAAGACCAGGGTAAAAAACAGCCCTGTGCAGTGCTGTTAGCTACTGCACTGAGCAGACATCATCAACTATACTGTAGTTACACCAGAAGAAATTAAAAGACACTAAAGACTGCAGCTTTCAAAAGGAAAGATACACAAAATGAGATGTTTTATGTGCAACTTTTCTTAGATTCTTGTAGAGTTTATTTTAGCAAGGCAGGAGATCAGCTCTTTCTACTGAAAACTGTTGACAACAAGCACTACTGACTGCAGCTGTAAAATTTTAGTTGTGACAATGTTTACAGCAGTTCAGATACAACTTCAAAATGACAGCTCTGCTGCAGTGGAAGGACTATAAGAAAGGGGACTGGCCCTTGTAGTTTAACAAATGTCTTTCCCTTATTTCATCTGTGTGAAAAGAAACATCCCACAGTTCACTTATCTGATCCTAATGTCACCTAAGAGCAAAGTTCATGCCAGACAAAGTGTAATCACAGAATAATAGGTATACACTTACCAACCGTATCCATTACTAAATTAAATTACTGTGATTTTTGGCAGCAAGGGAGAGCTAGCATAGACATTAGAAATCATTTTGAACTGTAAGGATAGTAAAGCAATACATTCATTTGCCTGGGGAGGGTTATGAAGCCTCCATCACATGGGATTTTTAGAGGTCATTAGAAAATCATCTATCAGAAATGTACCTGGTAATTTGGTTTGGTTTGGGAGTAGGGGCAGAGGAGAACAGGATGACTGCTCAAGATCTCTGTCATCCCTGCTTTCTAAAATCCCTATAGAAGTCAACATTGAACACTGTCATTTTCTAACAGCTGTTTCACTGACACAAGGCCCAATTAAACGACCCTTCAGTGAGATCACAAGTTTTCAGTACTGACGAAGTCCAGACTACAGAGGATCATCAGTGGAAAAATTTTAGGTTTTATGGGGACTTGGGGGATTTAGTTCACACGAACCACCCATTTAGGTAAGTAAATCCCACTGAAGGCAGGCTACCATGCATTTTAGAAAAAATCAACTGAGCTTGTTTCATATCTATAGCAAAATAAGCCATTTTAACAGGCAATTCAGATCTTTAAAGAAAGACCTAGTGATAATTTTTTCTTGTGAATTAATGAGCTGATTGTTGGTTTTCAGACAATGAGACATGAATCTAGCCAGGGTGGTAAGTCGAGGATGGTGCCCAGACTTCATGCAGATGGACCCCAGTCTGCAGAAGGAGGGTTCAGAGGGCAGCCAGCACCCACTGCCATGGAGAGGAAGGTTGCTTTCAGCATCCTGGACAAGATCCAGCTACCCTCAGGGATCCGGTGAGATGCAGACCCCATGGGGCGAGGTGTTTCTTAGTCCCTCCTTTCTCCAGGCTGCCAGAGCTGTGATGCCATCAGAACGGGAAAGGGTCCTTCCATCAAACGGACCCTGCCTTTTCAGATTCCACAGCACAACTCACCAGGATGCACCAAGACTAGGCCTGCCAGTGACCAAACCAACAGAGAGATCTGAATCATTTGCAGATATATAATTACCTGGGGTTTCCACCCGCCGGTAATGGTAGGGGTTAATGCACACTTCTTTCTGTTTTGAGCCAAATGGGAACTCACAGCATTCCAGTGGTTTCAACTCATGGTGAGATTGTAAATCAGGCCAGCGCCACACTCTGCAGTATATGACGTGGGGAAGCCCCTTGCGGTGAGACACCTGCAGCCGCCCATCCAAGGAACGTGGAATGGTGACACATTTACTGGGCTGACCTGGGCAGCTCAGAGCCCTTTCCAGTTCTTCCATGGCACCCTTTTTCTTCTTTAACTTCTTCACCAAGGAATCAACGGCTTTTTCTGCCCACTTTTCCTCTTCATCTCCTTGTTTCCAGCCCAGCAGCCTTTTTACTGCAGGGCTGGTGAAGGAGAACAAGGAACTGATAGGGGTGCTGGAGTGCATAAGAAGTAGAGATTACACACGAGTGCCAGCTGAAACGCAAATCACTCTTCTGTCTTGCAAGTCTTGCACGGGATTTCCACAATATTGAGATGGATGCTTCCTTCAAGGAAAAGTTCTCTCACATAGACCTCTTTGTAGTCTTAGTTGCTGGTTACAAGTAGTCTAACAGGGTGGGTCTCAGAACTTTCCCAAACATCAAGAAACTGCTGATGAAGCCTGGAAAAACAACACAATACATTGTTAGGCTTCACACACTCCGTTCATTGTTTTTTCAACAAAATATTTTGAAAGAGAAATTATTCGAAATGTGCTTTTAATTTTCAATGGCTTTCTGTTTGTTTTTTGCTGTTTATTTTGGGTCCAAGCCTCTCCTCTCCACTACCCTCCACAGTTATTTCAGAGTTAGATGTCGGAAAGCATTAAGTGTCCAGTCAGTTCAATCTAAGACTTTAATGCAGTAGGCAATTTGTTGCAGGACTGGAGCTAAATTTAATACAAAAGAAACTATCCCCTTTATTTATGCTGGTAGCTGTAGGTTCAGCTCAAGCATCTCCTATGAATTTAAATCTATAATATCAAATTTTATGGAACTCTTCCCCTCCAATCTCACTCAACTGTCAAGAGCTGTAAAATATTAACTGCAAAATTAATTTAAAATTCAACTACTCAGAGGTTTCACATAGTGCCTATGAAAGATCTATCACTATTCTCTAAGCTTATTTACATTGTCTCATATGCAAGAGGAAACCTTGTTTGCCTAGCCAATCTGTTTCACTCTGTCCAACAATTCAAAGTTTACTGGATGCAAATCACAGACTTTGGGACACAGTTTGTGCTGGATGGATCCTGAGTTATTTCTGTCAGGAGGTGCTACATCTGACAAAGTCCAACAGAAAGTATTTAGTTCTTGCAGGATTTTTTCTTTTTTTTTTTTTTTTTTCCTTAAGTGTAGCTGGAGCCAGTCTAATTTTAGTGGAAAATTACACATTTCCACTGACTGGAACTCTGAGGAAAACCATCCTTGTAGGTCAAGCTACTTACTGCTTTAAATATACCTCATGGAACCCCTGTGCATACCAAGTCCAAAGGTCTGAACTATACTGAAGACACTTAAATCTGGAGGTGGGGAAAGCTTCTAAGTAGATTCATCCAGAGAAGCTCCATGACTGGCCTACTTCGTCCTTGTGGGAGGACTTGGGGCCTTTTTGCCCCCCACTAGCAAAAGTCTGGACACACCTCTCAGCACTGGTTACATGCAGCCACTGAGGAGACAGAGAGATGTTGCTCAGGACTGGGAGAAGCAGGGCTTCACAAACCATATTAATTTCCATTTTCCTTAAATGCACAGCTCTTGTAAGAATTCAAAGGGCACTTGGGGATATCAAGCACAGGCACAGGTACAACATATTGAAACAGGAGGCCAATCCCAAAGACTGATTCCTCAGCACAGTCTGGTACACTCAGCACGACACAGCTCCAAGCACACATGGCCCAGGGCATCAGAGCCTCTTAGAGCACACAGTGTTTCCTGAGGACCAGTGACCACCTAGACCTGTTTTCCCTTCTGTTTTGTTCTCATGCCCATTCCTCTGCCCCACTCTGTTACTCTTTAAGATGCCCAGCATCCTGAGAAATGCAGACACATGTAAACATAGGGAGCTTTTTTCCTTCTTCCACAAAAGCAGCAATGATGAGGGGAGGGACTCAAATTCCCCAGAGCCTTCCACAGCACTAGGGAGAAGCACTTGGCCCCACAGAAGAGAAAGCATAAAAGCCACTCTTCGGAACGTCACAAGCCCCAGCAGCAGCTGCTGTTTTCACAGGAGACTCATATTTTGAGCATCAGCAGACAGAAGGCTGGATGAAAATATGAACAGAGGGACTACAAAACTTGAAAGAAGAGCAGGCACACCTTGCAATAGGCACCTACCATAGCATTGAGCTCCGGCTTATGCAATTTCTACATTATCAATCTATGGGTAGGTCCAGTTGTCCTCATATATCAAGAGGTGCTCTTGACAGAGCATAGCAGTGCCATTCAGCAACCAATGACCAACTCCATGGAACTGCCCAAACTTGTCCTGCCATGCAAAGAGAAGCTTCAGATTCTAGATGTTTTCCCTTCTCTGTATTATTAAAAATCCAATGACCTAGACCACTTAACTGGGTGGTTACTAATGTCTCTTAGTCAATACTGAAGTCTATTCCAAACACTTACAGGGTACACGTGAAAATTAAATAAATTCAGAATGATTTATCACAGGAAAAAACCCTCAAGCTGCTTGTAAAACATAATGTGGATAAAATTTAGACAGGCAGACTCCAGCCTTTGTGGGAGAAGGTTCAACCTACAGAGCCTAGTGCCAGCTTCGTCTAGGCATCCTGTGTAGTGGATGTGTTTGCCTCTCGCTGCCCTGATGAGAATCTCGGGAGGATCCACCACTGAGCTGTTGTCATTGAGTGGTGGCACCAACCCCATCCCCACATAAGAAAATGGAACAGTGCCTCAGTCTTTGCAGATCAGCCGTGAAAGTAGCAACAGGAACTGAGGAGAATCTAGGATGAAAGCCCAGAGGACCACTAGTAGTGTAGAAGTCTCTGCTCCAGGCTGAGAGGGAAAATAGCTCATATTTCTTATCTAAGGGGGTCTCCCAGGCGTTAGCATGTGTAAACAACTGCCCCGATAAGTTAATGCAACATTACAATCATCAGATATGAAAATACACATGTTCACGTAGAAATATTGTCCCAAGATTTTCTTTTCCATTTTGACCAAGGTTTTAAATAAACACATTTATCTCGTTCAGTCAAATTAAATAACTCAACAATGACATCAGTATGAGTCTGAGCACTATTGTTGCTAGTGGGAGAGTCGCCAAGGCTATGTGTATAAAAGCAAAAGCTGTGCTTTGCAGACCATGTGATGTAGTCTCAGATAAGTACATTGCACAATTTCCTACCATGCTCCCCCAGCTTCTTCTAAAATATTTTTCCCCAAATTCAACTGACATACATAATATAAATGGTATTAAATAAAATACACAGCTTGCAAATAACATTATTATTAGAACATCCTAGTTTAATGTTATTACATTACGTATTACTGCGTATTATTCAGCTGCCCAGGCCATGTGTTGCTAGCCTTAGATACTCCATTATTTTAGCCTTGAGAAGAGGAGGCTGAGAGGAGACCTCATTGCTCTCTATAACTACCTGAGGGGAGGTTGTAGAGAGGAGGGAGCTGGCCTCTTCTCCCAAGTGACAGGGGACAGGACGAGAGGGAATGGCCTCAAGCTCCACCAGGGGAGGTTTAGGCTGGACATTAGGGAAAAATTTTCACAGAAGGGGTCATTGGGCACTGGAACAGGCTACCCAGGGAGGTGGTTGATTCACCTTCCCTGGAGGTGTTTAAGGCACGGGTGGACGAGGTGCTAAGGATCATGGTTTAGTGTTTGATAGGAATGGTTGGACTCGATGATCCAGTGAGTCTCTTCCAACCTGGTTATTCTATGATTCTATGAAATACCTAGGCAGCCGCTCTGCTCCAGGGCTGTAATGACAGAGATGTCAATTCACAGTTTAATTTTAACAGCCTTTCAGGACTGCAGTTGCTTAAGCTGTATATGTTTTGTAACAGGCAATTTGCCTACCCAACTGGAACCTTCCAGCATTCAGATGTTTCAAAATCATGCCTGATGGTTTTTCTCTGCTGATGATCCATTGTGTTTCTTGATGATCATCACTTGTGAATGGCAAGAGGGTGGGAATTTTCCCACCACACATGTCAAGCCCTCCGTCTCCCACAGTGTCAGTACAATGTGCTATTTTGAGTACGAGTCAGGCATCATTCGGGGTATATCCTTAACATGATTCCCTCCCCTAGGACTACAAGGAAGGCTTTGTCTATCTGTCAGGTAAGTGAATAGTCAACACCAAACATAGTCAATCTCCCATGCTGTAAATCTTTATTCCATCACCAAGTTTAGCCTAAGGTCTGAAGCTTGATTTAGGGAAGAGGTTGAAGACATATGCCATGTGAGCACAGACGCACCCTTTTGCTTTTGTGGTCTGCAGAAAAAGATGACACTGGAAATGCTTCAGCCCAGTTCTCTTGCTCTATTCTCCCTAAATACAGCACGTCTACTTCAGCTATGGCTATAATAGTGCTGGGGAACATTTCTGGGCATGGGAACTTGAATATCTATGCCATAAATTATCACCACAGTATCTGGAATGGCTTTGGTCTATGTCAGTAGCACCCTTCCCAAATAAATCCTGTGCATGGTTCAGGAGTTAGCAGGTACTAGAGGACACTCCTAATAAAAAATCTGCACAGAGCCACCCTGCTTTGGAGGGTGAGATGGCCGTTGCATGGAAGCAAGCCTCTCCATCCCAGTTGGCCTCAAGGCCAAGAACAGTACCAAGCAATTTTAAATCTATTAGTATTGAAACAACCACATAAACATGTCCAAACTGTTGACACTCCTACCTGGCCTAGTCACTCTCCAGTCCCTAAATATATACTTGATAAAGCTGTACACAAACATGGTATGAACTGTTTCACCTTTAAGTAAACACTTAGAAAACGATCAGCAAAACTAGGCATAGCATACAGTTAATGTTAGGTGAGATGAGTCTCACCTCAATAATTGCCAGGCTAAGACCCAGCAACATGGACATGGAGTGAAGGAGACTGAGATACTTTCTCCTACTCCTAAGCCCAGTGTTTACCTCCCAGAGTAGAATTAGCCTGTAGGTCCTCATGTCAGGAGAAATGTGTTATTTCAGAAACTCCACTACAGTAACTTCCACTGTGCTACTAAAGAGCCTGACACACCAAGAACAGAGAAAACAGATGAAACACCACCATCATGGTTTTGCTGATTCCTAACCTGAGCCATTTCCCACTGAAGTCAATAAGAGGGGTTCCAGAGCTCATGGAAATTAAACATGCAGTCCTCTGTCTTATGAGGCAGCATTCTGGTTTCCCCACTATGGAAAGATTTTGGGAAATTCAGATTTTTCTTAATGTAAAATAAATCCACTGCACTGGGGAAGACTCATGTCCACCCCTCAGTAGAATGTCTGTGCAAGC
Source organism: Clamator glandarius (assembly GCA_033459285.1). Lineage (NCBI taxonomy): Eukaryota > Metazoa > Chordata > Aves > Cuculiformes > Cuculidae > Clamator > Clamator glandarius. The sequence continues at coordinate 767,982 of JAUNZM010000411.1, forward strand.
CAATGTGCCAATGGAGTTCCCCTCTAATTCAGTTCCCATGGGCATATCAGGGGAATTGTACCAGTTCTCATTACATTTCACTCTAAGCCTTATGCAGACATCAAAAAGGAAAACTGCGTGGACGCTAATGAGTTCAGGCTTAAAAAACAACTGTATAAAAGCAGTGTCCAGCCTCGCTCCAAAGTGTATCTGTGCAATGGTGTGCAAATGCAGGTGTGTGAAGACTTGTGCTCCAAGACTCTGTCTCCCCTCAGAGCGCCTGCTTCAGCTAAGTGAGCCGTGAGAGGCATGGCCATCAGTCTTGAAAATGGCTGACATCATCAGTCTCGGTGTCACTGCAACAGCTAAGTAAGGCCACAGAGGGAGATTTCTCAGAGGGTCGTCTAGACATAAGCTGTGCACTTCTTGGAGATGCACATGGCTGGAAAATGGAGTAGTGAGACAATTATAGCTGGAAGTCTGCTGCTTGGTGACTAAATCACAATAGAATTGGAAGGGAGGAAATTATTTCAGTCAAACAACATAAAGAAAAATGTTGCGAATATGCACTTGGTTAGTTATTTTTACCTAGCGCTGATTCAGTTATTTCTACCTACTATGAAAGAGAGAAGCATGCAAGTTTTCTCAGCGTAATCAAGTCTTGATCTGGTTTCAAACGTGCCCAGCTGGCAGCAGCCCTTCACTATGAGGTTCTTTCACACTGTAGCAGGGGTAAGAGTTTTAAAATAAACACACAAACCAAAGTGTATTTACAAACAATTAAGGCTCAAATGAGCAAGGAACCTCAGCAACCTTGCCTTGGGTCTGCTCCCACACTCTGAGCCCGAGGCAGCAATCCTGGCACCAGAGTTTTGCAGGCACAGAAGATCAGTGCTGGACAGGAGCAGTTTTTACCAGTGCATTCACTCCTGAAGAGCAGCATGGAAGTGCACACCTGTATTGCACAGCCACCAGTGCTGCTGCTCCAGTAACCAAGCTCAGGGCTTGGGAACAGTGGCCACATGGTACTCCTGATGCATGAAAACCACTTGAAAAGACACATTCCACTCACGGCACCTGCAACATCATTTAGGATCCCCCGGGGCTTCTTGTGATAGTGACTCGCCAGACAAGGAGTTGTTATTAACCTCTCTGAAACCACTGTCTTTGCACCCAACAAAATGCAGTAAATTAATTATTCATTACAATGTAACTGAATTCTTCCACAGCCACAGAACCTGATACCCAGTGTTTTAATTTAATGGCACCTCAAGAAGTTTGTTCTTTTTTTTTTAATTGAGAAACTAAATTTCTTCCTGTCTTGACCCTGGACTGCTGCAATTGAAAGCAGCTGCAATGATAGGAGGTAAAGTACCTGAGACTCAAATTTCTCCATGTTTCACGCAGCCCTGGCAACATCTCATTGTTTATCCCTATGAGCTTAAATGAACAATGCAAACTTCTGAAACTAATTTTCTCATTTTTTTTTCAAGTTTGTTCTGAAAGCCCTTCCATATTGAATTATGTGAAGCCATCAATATCAAAAAGCAAATAGCAAATCTCAGTGTTTCATGCCTCTCCAGCCACTCATCCATCCTGGGGAGTCTTCACTGAACTCAACTGCCTGACAGATAAAATAAGGACAAAATTTGATGCCAGTGCCTAAACACCTGTGACTTCCAAAGAATTTGTCCGAGCTTGCAGAATCAATCAAGTATTATCTCATCTACTCAGCATCATCCAGCTTCTCTTGACAGGAATAACACATTCTCATTTGATACAAAGGACAAGTTTGAGTATATATGCTACACACCTTAGGACAGGTACACAAATTTCCATAGGTCAAATGTTTGTGGATGCACTTAAAAAGTGTAAATTCAGTCACAAATGAAAATTAAGTACCCAGGTCACTTTTAGTCCCACCTAGGAGGGGATTTAGCAGTTCCTGCAGTCGACTGCTCTGGGTGAGTTCACTAACACATAACACAGCTTTGTTAGTGTGACTTATGATGGGGAGAGCAGAGGGGCATGCACATGGTAGCAGTAGCCACAGTGAAAAAGGCTGTTGCAAGCAGGATAAGGGCAATCTGTCTTCCATGTCCACTTGAAGAAAGAGGGACAACATATGAATAGTATAGCTACACGTTGGGATAGTTACCGCTGCTGAAGGTCTGTAAGTGCAGATCAAACAGCTTTCTTCAAGAAGAACTGCACTGGTCTTGAGGAGGAAGAAGGGACTGGAAAACCCCTTGAGATATGCACTTCTGATCCTATGTCCCCTACTATGACCACCCTCTTTTCAGGTGCAGGACTAGGCTAACGTGGCTACACTGGTTTTGGCCCTTGGCTCAAGGTAAAGTCAAAGCAAAGACCTTCTCACTGATCTTTGCCTTTGAAAACCTCCCACAATATTTGAAGGCACCCTGCAAAATTACCACAATCATAGTCTGTCCAAAAATATGAAACTGGACCAATTTATCACTACAATCTCTCTTTGACTGCACTTCCTTCCTCGGTATTAATTTTTAAAGGAAACCACTGACTGCAATGTTTATGTGGGGTGAACTGCACTGTGTTCCCTGTCTGGGCCACTCTGAAGTTTCTGAGATGTAGTCGCACAGGGACACATTCTCTTCTCTGTCCCACGTCCTGCTCCTCAGAGGCAGGAGAAAGTCCCCTTCACCTAGACCCTGACTCACCTGTTCCTGTGGCTGCCTTGCTCAGGCTCAGGCTAGCAGATGTGAGGAAAAGCCCCTCTCTCAGCTGCCTTCCTCCAGCAGAGCCAGAGACTAGGGAGCACATATGGCATGGGGAGCTCTGAAGATGTATTTGTGGAAGAAAGCAGGAGGCAGTGTAACACGATGGGGCAGTTCATCAACCTGCCCTGAGGAGCCAAAACATCTTCTCATGGCTCTGGTTATCCCCGTTTTATAGACAGTTGGTCCAGCATTCCTCACATACCCACCATTCCCAGAGAAACTGTAGCAAAGCCCATTGGTGTTTCTAAAAATGGAACAGTTGGAAATACGCAAAAAATAGAGTTCCTGCTTTTAAAATAAACGCTGACTTGTCTCCAATACAAAGCATGCAGCCAAATGCCTCCAGACAAACACTTCACAAAGGAAGAAGAGGACTAGAAAAGAATTTCAGCTTCATTGCTTGCCTAACATTTATATCCACACTAATCAGATCCTTAATCATCGTTATCAATCACTGGCATTCTTGGAGCCATTCCCAAATACCCATTTTAGGAAAAGGATTTGCTTAGAGTTAAGACACTAAAAATGTGAACAGGGATACATCTAAAGTATGATGACTTCATCAAGGATGTGATGCTCAAGTCTGACAGCAGCCTACCCTGAAAGTTTAAGGGTCTTAAGTTGTTAGAAAGGGACGCCTTTCTGTGCATTTGCAGTGCACATAGGAGAAATGGATAAAGAAGATGATCTCCTCATGGTGTACAGTAGCACATCCCATCTACCTACCAGAAGACCCAAGGGCCAGCTGGGTGAGGTTCCACACAGTGCCAGACACCTTCATTTCCTGGGAAAACACACAGAACTGACAGGTGTCTACCTCCTGCTGGCAGAACTGTGAGGTCTGATCCTGGCAATGGAAACCATGGTCTTTGGTTCTCCTCATGCTTTTGAGATCTGCTGCGTAGTTGTGCCAGGTATCTAATGCCACAAAGTCAGAGATAACCTAGGACACTGGGAATTAGCAGGGCAGTCTGTTGCCTCCAAGCACCCCACATTGACAGAGCACCCCCAGCCACACTCTGAGCTGTAGCCTGGCACAGAGAATGTCTGCCTAACACCTAAGGCCCCAGAGAGAGAGACAGCTGGGAAAGCTGTGTGAAGAGTTACTTACTCAATTACGGTGTTAACACAGCACACAACTTTTGCAGAATATGTAGCTTCATATAGCTTAGCAAGTGAAATATAGACCAATAGATCATACAGATCACCAATAAAATACTCAAAAGGAAGAACTTCCAGAAGTGCTTCCTTTCTGACTGACAGCAGACCTGGAGAGGGAGCATCAGTACTGCCGGCCACCTCTTCTCCCTCCCAGACGGGAAAGCCCAGCCAAGTGCATGTTTCACACACAAAAGGTTTTCCATATACATCATGTTAGCAGCTTTCCATGGAATCACACTAGCATCTCATTAAGTTCAAATCATATCATATGCAAACCTGTTTTTCCTAAAATGCTTTCACTGTGCATCACTGTGGGAAATTGTTAATGCGATGAGATTGACATATAGGTTCTCCTGCATGAACATCTGCACTAATCTGTGCTAATTGAGCTCTCAGTGGTTTTGAAACCCTGCAGAGAGGAGAAAGCATGGAGCATCCACAGGGCCTGTATCTTGGAGAACTGCAGAACACAAGAGTGTAAAGGATTGCCTTGGACAAGGGGTCAATGCTCCCAAGCAACATCATCGAGGCATTTTCCATGAAAAACATCTGGGTATATTTGAGCTCTCTATGGAAGTTATCTCAGAACAACAGGACTAAGAACAAAAGGAGCAAGAACTCATCTATCTAGCTCCCACCTGTGGGGAAAGGAGGAGACAGCTGGCCATTCCCAGTGACTTCAACTCAAGATGTGGGTGTTCAGCTGCTCTGCAAATCAGAACACTCTTATGACATTGAAGAGGCTGAATTCTCTTTAGCATGTAAGATGACATGCCATGCCCACAACCAGCTTCAGAAGACACAGAATACTGAGCAAAAGGTGGAAAGAGCCTGAGTCTTTAAAAGGAAACATGTCTCTCCTCTGCAGACTTACTCCAGGAGTCTAAGGAATAACCCATCTCTTCAGGGCTGCTTCTCCCTCTCCTCTCTCTTCCCAGCACTCAGCTCTGTCCCACACAGTCCCTCCAACCCAAAAGTCCCAAGCAGCTTACCACCAAGAAGCCTTAGTCCCAGCACCAGCCCTGTACGACACACACAGACGCAGGCTGCTGCCTTGCACCAGAATGAATTTTGGTTTCTCTACTCTAGATGTCCCTGTGGAGGCCTCATGCCATGTATGAAGTAATTCAAGATTTGTTGATGAGAGAGGGATAAATTAGCTACCTCATATGTGCTGCAGGGTAAGAAACTGCTGGGCCAGAGTAATTTGACAGAGACCAGTCGGTTTGGATAGGCCAAGACAGCCATCATGCCATAAGGGAGTCTTGAAAAGTTCACTGCGTGTGCCTCTGGTCAGTTCTGCACCTGCTGGGCACCATGTGGGATTGCGCCCCACCACAGGTCTCTGAGTAAGTGGTTTTCCCTCACGTGCCTTGATTTGTGCATCTGTCATGCAGGAGCCCTGACAGGGACCACTTTGTAAAAAACCCTGTGAGCTCTCCTGATGAGGAATGATGTGCAGGAATGCTTCAAGAAGAAAGACAGATTTTTTGTTAAGGAAAGGAACAGCAAGAAAACACACACACAAAATATTAAGTATTGCTGAAAGGTATTAAAAGTTGTGGCAGGTTTCTTTGTATTCTTCTTTCCATGGAGCTCTGCTGTTAGCAGATATCGCTTTCTGGAAAGGGTACCACCACCACCATCAGCTCCCTGCCTGCTGCTCTTCACAGCACGGCTGGGTGACCGAGCACACCACCAGATCAAATAAACGCAGAGTAACGGTTAATAAGAAACGGCCGATCTGGCTCCTGTTGTAGCCAAATAATGAGGGTGAAAGGAAGCCTGAAGCAGAACCAACTATAATGATCTGAGGGTCTGTTAATTTTCTTTCCTCCTCATTTATCTCTTCCAGTGGACTGAGAATTTGAGGCCAACAGTTCTGGGGAAGTCTGGAAGTGCGGAACATTTTCAAAGTCTAAACAAAGATCAGGCATAGAGAGAGACTCCAGAACAGGAGTCTGCATGGAGACGTTTTAGAAGGAGAAGCAAAAGGTACAGGATTTTGGCAGGGGTCATGCTGACTGGAGGCAGATTGTAGGTGGGTGAAAAGAGCTTGTTGGGAAACAGGAGGTTGCAGTATCAAGCTGGAAGGTTGCCACAGTGCGGACTAGTGCTTTGGCAGCTGCAAACAAAAGGAAGGAGAAATATAAGAAGTAACACAAAGTGTCAGGAGACATCTGGGAGTACCAAGACCTGTGAGAAAACTGAAGAGGAAAAGATGATGCTAAGTTTCGCAGAAGGGAGGATGGTGATGCTACTGACAAGGGAAAAGACTGGGAAGGAAACAAGTTCTGAAGAAAAGGATTTGGGAAATATAAGGCATTTCTCCTCCCAGTCAGAAACCTTTATCTTAATCGCACCTTGATCTTAATGCTGTTTCGAAAAAAAACAGAGATCAATTACCAGATTTTTGTTTTCTTTTTTTTTGTTTCATATTTTTATGTAGGAGTGGCTGCATGGGAAACTGGGAAATTGAGTCCATTCCATATCCAACTCCACTGTGCCCTTGGTGTGTCCTTGTCCAGAGGAGCTGAACCTCAAAGCAAACTGCCCAACTTTACATCTGTCTAAGATGTTGCAACAGATCTTGCAGAAACCTGCAAGTGGTCCTGTAGAATTATCTGTCTTAAAATCACAGGTGCCTGCACAAAACTTGGGCAGATAATGTTTCACCTGCTTTGATTTGAACGTATACATCTATTAGTCAGGATCTCAGCCTGGGCTCTGATTCCGCAGTCTGTTAGATCCACTCCTCTGCAAAAGCACAGCAAGGTTTTCAACTGCTATAAAATAAATACACAGGGCCTTCGACTCTTTAATTCACCTCTTCACCTGCAACATTCCCACAGTATTAAACATTTGAACGCTAAAGACAAAGCATAAGATAGAAAATAATTTGGGATATTTTTTAAAAATTAATTTTACTACACTGTATTCAGCGCTTAATGCTTCCTTACAACAAATACAGTTATAGGACAGCAATGATTCTCTCAAATTATCACTGTAATTACTATCTTTTGCTGTTAATGTACAATAACACTAATGATTTTTTATACCTGCTTGCAGCAGGAAACCAGGCAGTCTACCATAAGAACCTTTCCTATATATGCTTTTGCTGTGTTGTTTTCAGTTAAAATATTTATGATGGTTTTCTTTTTTCTTTCTTCCCTATCATCGTAATAATTATTCCCAAGGAGTATATTGCACAGCAAACAGAATCTCTGTACACTTTCACTATATTCTTTGCAGAAGAGAAATTACCGAGAGCATATGTATTTTTTTCCCCTTCTGGCTCCTCTTACTCTGTTAAGTTTCTTTGAAATAGGGTGCCTAGTGCTGCTGATGCTGGGATTACTGTTAGCCCATATCAGCACTGGTGATAAACTATAGCTAGTGTTTTGGTTAGAGGTCATTTGTAATTAGTAGTCATTGTCCTTTGAATTTAACAATGGAAAAATAAAACTTTATCCAGATAGATTAGCCTGGCCATCAAAATTACCGCACTTTAGCATTCAGGAGAGAGGATTATACACCATGCAATCTCCCAGGCTGATAACAGCAGATAGCTAAGTATTCTAATGAGAGATGCAGAGAGTCTGTAAAAGAATAAAAGGAGAGAAAGGAGGATTTACTGTCCACATAGTATGTGATACACTACACGGACACTTCTACATTCCTGTTTCAGTGAGTTAGGCCTGTCCTTGTACCCACTGAAAACAACATGGGGCACTGCTATCAGTTTCCATGAAAGTAGCTTCCAAACCAGAAGTGCTACCCAGTTCCTCTACACACAACCCCATCTTCTGCAGATAACTGGCATGTATGTGCGTGCCTCTTAGCCTTGGGCAAGAGTGTAAATAAAATATGAATATTCAACTTCTTCACAAAGTTTTACAGTTGTCAGCATTGTGTGTATCCATTTCAGTTGTTGCACACCAATAAAAGCTTCTATCTGCAATCCCTATCAATTTACAAATCCTGATTATCATAAGAATTTGTGATAAAATACACTTGACCCTTATTCCAGTCATTTTTGCTGAATTACTGTTTATGTTTTTAACTCCATCAAAAAGGAGAGAGGAGAATGGAAGCTACTGCCAAACCCAGAAAATATAATACAAAGTATCCTTGATACAACTCACTTTAAATATATTTTTGGGAACGTTTACCTTAGCCACGATGTCGAATTAACTCAATATTAAAAGAAAAACAACAAACAAACCACAAGCATCCCCCGCCTCTGCTTTAAAATCTAACAGGAAACAAACATGAACCAGCCAGACACTGGTACTTATCAAATCTGAAAGAAGGGAGTTGTCTGGCTGGATTAGAACGGATGAGGTTTGTTTGAGTGATGACATTTATCCTACTATTGCGCAGGGGAAGAATTTTGCAGCTTATACTCCTGAAGATGAGAAGCTTCAGCTTATACTCCTGAAGATGAGAAGATTACTCTGACCCACTGCACAAATACATGCACGTACAATGACGGGCATTTCCACGCACTGGAGATAGAAAGTACTGAAACTTGCATTCTCTGCAGTGTCCTTCCTGAACCATCACAAACGCGAACACATTCCTGAGACGTGCACATCATTTTCCACTTCTGCCAAAGGAGAGCTCCTTCACCGAAAAGTTGGACCATCTCAGGCTGAATTTTTTTTTCACTAATTCATAGACCGTAAGTAATTAACAGAGCGCGCCTGTGAGTGAGCGTGTGCATGCATCCGTGTGGGTGTCATTTATTTTTATCCCTCTATTTTTATTTTATACCTCTTTTAAAGCGGTCCTGGCTAGCATCAAATAAATTTACCCATAAAATTAAAGTAGGAAAACACAAAGTCACCGCACAGTATGAGAACTGATATAAATGAGCCGAACTTTGAAACCCCTCCACTTAAGAGCCGCCCGGGCATGGAGATGAAATTCCAATAATTCATAATTTGCCATATCGAGGGCTATTGCTTTTGGAAATGTTGGTTACTTGGTAGCACGCGAGGTTTTAACTCCAGAGCCAAAAAATAAAAGAGAGTCCCCGCTTCTATCTTGTAATACAAACCCAAACCCCAACAGTTCAGCTCCGTTTGGCTTGGGAGCGCGTCCAGCAGCGGGATTTCTCGAACAGAAAATAACCTCTGAAAGGAAAAGTATTTCCAATCGTGTCATGGGAAGGGGGTTGTCGGTTTGGGGTTTGGGTTTTTTTGCTACTTGGAGGAGAGAAAGGCGAACAGCGGGACGACTCTCTGCGCTCAGCCGCCCCCGAGGCGCTTTCCCCCCGCGCTCCGCCTCTCGCTCGCAGCGCCGGCGTCGGTTCGTCTCGCCGAGCGCCGGGGAGGATGCGGAGCAGCCCCGGGAAGTTCGGGGCGGCGGGAGAGTCCCTTCTTCCCTCCTTCCCTCCCTCCCTCCCTCTCTCCCTGCCTGCCCTTCCTCGGGACGCGGCTCTTACCTGCGGGCCGGGGTGTCGGCGCGCCGGGCGCGGGGCTGCAGCTGCGCGGCGGGGCCCGGGGCGCAGCGGCAGCGGCAGCGTTAGCCCCGGCCGGCGTCAGCCTGGCGGGAGCCGGCAGCCTCTGGCTTAGAGCGCCAGGCTGGCCCCGGGCCAGCAGCCGCCCGGCCCGCCCCTGCCACACACACACACACACACACACACACACACACACACCTCCCCCCGCACGCCGCACACGCGCGGACGCGGTCACCCCCTTCCCATGGGGACCGCGGACAGGCGCCCCCGAGGATGCCGATCGCGCGTTCCCAGCCCGGCGCCAGCGGGGAGCGAGGGGGCAGCGGCATCGCCCCAGCGCAGAGTCGCCGCGTCCAGTCCGCGCTCAAGCCTCTGAGCACCCAAGGGCCAAGCGCGGCACCGGGTAACCTCAGCTCAGACCTACAGCACACGAGTGATGAGCATCCAAGGGTGGTCGCGGTGGTCAAGTAGAGTACGGGGTAACTTCGGCTTAGAGCAGGGTGATGAGCATCCAAGGGCCACGGCAGCAGCCAAGTGGGGCACGGGGTAATGCGGGCTCAGACCTACAGAACTCAGGGTGATGAGCATCCAAGGGCAGTCACAGTGGCACGGGGTGACTTTAGCTCAGACCTACAACACGTGGGCGATGAGCATCCAAGGGTGGTGGCAGCCTGTTCCAGTGTGGCACAGGGTAACTTTGGCTCAGAGCAGGGTGATGAGCATCAAGGGGTGGTCGCAGTAGTCAAGTGGGGCATGGGGTTAACTTCAGCTCAGAGCAGGGTGATGAGTAGTCAAGGGCAGTGGCAGCGGCCAAGTGGGGTGCAGGGTAACTTCTCTGGAGCGAGTCCAGAGAAGAGCAACAAAGCTGGTGAAGGGGCTGGAGAACAAATCTTATGAGGAGCGACTGAGAGAGCTGGGGTTGTTCAGCCTGGAGAAGAGGAGGCTGAGAGGAGACCTTATTACTCTCTACAACTACCTGAAGGGAGGTTGTGGAGAGGAGCGTGCTGGCCTCTTCTCCCAAGTGACAGGGGACAGGACGAGAGGGAATGGCCTCAAGCTCCGCCAGGGGAGATTTAGGCTTGAGATTAGGAAAAAATTCTTCACGGAGAGGGTGGTTAGGCATTGGAACGGTCTGCCAAGAGAGGTGGTTGAGTCGCCGTCCCTGGAGGTGTTTAAGGTGAGGGTGGATGAGGTACTTAGGAGCATGATTTAGGGATTGGTGGGAATGGTTGGACTTGAAGATCCAGTGGGTCTCTTCCAACCTGGTTATTCTGTGATTCTGTGATTCTGCTCAGACCTACAGCATGTGAGTGATGAGCATCCAAGGGCATTCCCAGTGGTCAAGTGGGTCACGGGGTAACTTTGGCTCAGAGCAGGTTGATGAGTATCCAAGGGTGGTCATAGCGGTCCAGTGCAGTGCAGAGTAACTTTGACTCAGACCTACATGCGGGGTGATGCTGATCTAGCTTTTGGGCATGAGGGACATAGAGACTGGGAGGGTGACCGCCTGGGGAAGCCAGACCCCAGCAGTGGGATTTGGAGGACTGAGTGGAGGCCGTTGGCTCTTCCTCCCCAGGTGTGCCCTTGGCTTCTCCGCCTGTACCCCAGATCAACATTGTCACTGTGTGTAATGCCCCACAGAAATCTTCTCCTTCTGGTATTCACACCCGTGTTTGGAGCCATGGCAGCCAGCTCTTGGGCTCCCACTGGCAGCAGAGGCAGCATCTCGAATTCACTGTCCTGAAAACCTCCCTGATGGTTTTGTGAGCTGGGCTCATAGGATCTCCATTTAGCTTTTAACTGCAATGCCAAAAAAAAAAAAAAAGGAAAAAAAAAGTGTTTTGTAAATAGGATTAGTAGTACCTGCACACAAGTTTTGAATGGTCCCATCAATTCATGGGTTTGGTCACAGAACGTCAAACTGCAGCCATTATTGGTGAACAGATTTCTTTTCTGCACTAGATATTACCTGTTACACCATCAGATTACCTATGAGTAACCACTTCTAACCGTGTAGCACATTGTACTAGCTGCGACAAGGAGAGGCTGAGAAAGAAGTATCAGGGAATTCAAATGGCTTCAAGGACACTAGAAATAAAAGGTACTCGTGAAACTGGGACTCTAGTCAGGGCTAGGAATAGGTATTGGCTGAACCTGACCCTGGTCACATTGAGGGATTCCAGTTAAATTGCACTGAGCCTTTTGAGGTCAATCAATAAATGTGATTAAAGATACCATCCTGCTGACATTTTCACCAAAATTTTTTACATTGTAAAACATGATAGAAAAGCTAATGTTGTTTGAGTAGACATCAGAAAGCCACAATGGAATTACAGCTCCACAGAGCAAATTTATCCAGGCGTGTGTGAGATACAATATAACACACCAAATATCTCTCCTCTCTGCAAGGAGACTTCTCCAGAGGCAGAAAAGATGCTGTTATTTATAAATCATGCTAAACATTTATAAAGAAGTGCCAATCACACATCCTAACTCAGCATGACTCGAGATTTTATACCCATATTGCCGTTTATTTTTAACTTAAGTACTGAAGACATCACACTGCAAATGCTACACATGTGGACAGTTTAGGTGTCCTGGCTGAGGTGTGGTGTAACTTACTGAGGCACAGCTTTTAATCATGAATCTGAGGGCTATCATACCCAAGTTCTGCTGCCTTTCGCTGCATCTCTTCCATGTGTTGAAACCTCTGGTTTCTCATGCCACTGCTGACAGTTGCTGCTGCCAGCAAAGAAGTGGTGGGACAAGGTGGGTCTATACTCTAACGTCTCTGGTGCAGAGCCTGCTGTGCTGTCTCCAGCCCATCTTTACCGTCAGGGCAAATTACAGTGCCAGTTCTACTACTGGAGTGACCCCAGCCACTGGGGGATAGAAACAAACGCACTGCCTAGATTTATCAGTCTGTTCTTAAATCCTTACTTTGATAATACCTTCCAGTTAAATAGGCAAAAATTATTTGTGAAATGACTGAATTGCATTCATATTTGTGTGGTGACAATTTCAACTGCACCACTTTGAAAAACACTAGCTAAAAGGGATCACATGGTTATATATATTACTAGGGTATGTTATACCACAGATTATACAGCAGGGAATGCTTGTTTTGCATACTGTTGTATTTCAAATCATGTGGCGTGTGTCGCTATTTTATTACAACAGGTGAATATATGCTGCTGTTAGCTGTGATCTGCTAAGTCTATTGAACTACGTATCTTCTTGGGAGCAGGGCTTTTATAGCCCATCTCTCCTTTTCCCTCTCTTCACACACACTTTCAGACCCTTCCATGAGTCCAAATTCTCATCTGCGTGGCTTTCAAAGCCTGTGTCCTTGTCTTGAGGCTCCACTCTCCCCTCCTCCTGCAAGCATGACTCATCACCTGTCACTCCTCTGCACTGCCGGGGCTCTGCTACTTCCATTTCTCATTTGCAATCATCCCTCTCCAGAGTCTCATTTCCCATCCTTCTCCTTGTAAGCACAAACACCCTCCTTTATCCTGTGCGTGGTGTAACTTTCCTTCTCAAATCCCATCCCATAAAATACAGACCAACCTTCTTTACTCATAAACCAAAACCTGATTGGAAAGTATTGTCCTTTTTTTTTTGGTCTGTATTTTGTCTTTTTATGCTGGATAGCTCTATAAAGAAAATACTGAGTAAAAGGATGTGTAGAAAATAGTAAAGACTGGATGTAGCTGTAAAAGGGAAGGAAAGATTCTAATTTATTTTAGCACTGAAACTGTGTAAAACACATAGAAAACCATTAATTTTTCCACTTGGAGAGAACTGCAAGCTCCTAAGAGCTGTAAATACATTGACTCTGTATATACTGCTCTAGGGCTCCAGTGAGGTACTGGCACTGCCCACCACTGAGCAAGAAATAGCTGTTACAACAACAGTGTTGTAGGCTGCATGATGGAGATACCTCAAATGGCTCCAAGTGTGCTGGTGTGGGCACTAAAGGACTTCTAGGCACAGTATCATGGATTAACTGTGTGAGTTACATTTTCCTCTTGGGCTTTCTCTAGGCAGAGACACAGTAGGCACTTGCCTCTGGCAACAGAGTCTTGGGAAAAGCAACAGAGCTGTGTTTCAAAGTGAGAGCTGTTCCTATATGGTAGGGTGGAGTCAGATGTGCAGGGCAGCATTGCTGAGAAAGAGAAGGTGACTATTCAAGCAATCACCACCCCCTCACTCTCTCAGTGGGTACACAAACAATGAGCACAAACCTTGCCAGGATGCCTAGCTCCACACCTTTTACTCCCCTTCCTAGGGTAGAACTGGACCAGCCCCTTGCTCATCCATCAGCTAAGTTAGATGTTGCTCATTCTGTCTCAAAGCTCGGATCTTGCTCAGTTTACCCTGCTTCTTTAATCACAGGCAGGTTGAGTATCTCACTATCCTAAGGCATGAACAGTTTGGACACATCTGTATCAGATTTAAAAATAAACACTTGAACAGAAGGCTTCCTTCTGTCACACATCTTTTCCAGCACAAGCAAGATAAAACACTTGCTCTGTACAAACATGTTTCATGCTACTCACATCAATTTTCTGTGCGTTCGTGTCTTAAGATGCCAGTTCTCAGAAGAAAAACAGGTGGAAAAAGCAGCTGCAATCTTGTGCAACTTGTTGGTGAATGTGCCACCATAGAGACTGTGTAGGGCAGATGGGTTTTCTGTTCTCTCACAGCAAAGGTATTAGAATTGCTATCTCACTACTCCTTCCTTCAGACTCCGAAAGTGGAGCTATAAGTTCAGAGAGACAGAGGGAAGAGGTGGGCAGGCAGGTTTGGAGATGCATGCCTAAGGTGAGGGAAGGAAAAAATGGAATCATCAGCAAAGCAGACATGTCACAAGGAGCACCTGAGGAGACTGTAAAGCAATAGTTCAGAAATAATGGGACACACAGAGGTGAGCAGATTGAGTGGCTTCCTGTACTGACACCAGAAAGTGGATTTTGTCCCTTTTGTGTGAGACAACCAGTACGATCAAAAATGTATCGTTTATCTTCATGGCACTTTTCATCCCAAGTCAAAAGAGATGTCAAGAAGTAAAGGAGCATGCTGAGATATGTACAAGTGAACTTAAAACATTTCTGGTAACTTTCAATTACCAACTAAAAAGGATTCAGGAAAACATCTGAACTTGACAGGTTACTACAGTTTTTAGAGTTAGAAAGGATAATTTTCTACCCAGCACTGTAAATGAGATAAAGATTTTTGTTCCTATATGTATGTAAGTACCTGCTGAAGCAGCTGCACAAGAATGAAGTCATATGATTTATGATTAAAGATTTTGGGAGCAAATTCTGCTCTGATATAAAAGAACATAAATTTTAAGTAATTCTAGTGAAATTTGTCATCTTTTTATTATATCAGAACTCTATACACTCCCTTGGTTTTATTCCTTTTTTTTGATCCACAACCCCCTGACTTTTATGCTCCAGAGTTTTTAATGCATGGAGTGAGATCCAGCTACCTTTCTTGTTACTTGCACTGAGTTTGTTTTCATCTGAAGAGAATAAGGCTCTGAGATGCTCAGAACAATTTGAGTATTAGGATGTCTTTTTATTCCAAGAGTTGCGAACTATCTCCAGATGAGCTGAGATGATTAGTTTGAAGTAGACAATCTTCCTGTTGACAGACTATTGCTTTCTCCTTAAAACTATGAGACCATGTGAAGGAAGAGGACAGAGACAACTTACTTTTGCTTTTGTTATTCTGTTATGTAACAATGTTGATGGTTGAATAAACTTTAGAAGATAAACTCTAGAAGGATTCTGTTTCCATTCTCCGTAGCCACTACTGTCTGAAATCAGTAATAAGGAATCACTTCCTTGCTCTTTGCTTGACCTGGCTGAAATATATGTGTCTCAGTTTCAGATGGCATTGATTCAAGAACTGCTGTAATACTCTGCCTTCTTCTGAACTTCATACCTAACGCTGGGAAGAATCAGATGGCCTCTCAGCCATTCCATCTGAGTTCACTCTTTATCTTACTAGCCTGAACTGTTTTCTTGTTGTGGAGGATTTAGTTGGATGAAAATAAACAGTATGATAAAGAAACAGTATGTAAAGATACATAAAGAGTAAGATCCTCTGACTTCACGTGTACCCAGTGGTCTGAGTATTTCCCTGAACTTCGGGAGCAAAGCCAATAGCTATGGTTGAGCTAGAGGAAATCTTCTGGAAAGACACAGATTTTGAAATCTTTAGTGATGGAAAATCCATTACAAGCCTTGCTAAGTTGTTCTGTGGTTAGGCTTATCCTTGCTGTAAAGAAAAATAGCTTTCTCTGTTCTGAATTTTTCTAGTTTAGGTTCCAGCAATTTGATCTTTTATCTTGACACATGAGGCTAAAACTCATTATTACTACATGTCTGTTCCTTTACAGCCTGGGTTTATGGTACCTTTTCTTTCATACAGTTGAGAATGGCCCTTAAGTATCAGATGATTAAACAATCTTAACAGTTGCTGGGCTCTCCTTTGTGCCCTTTACAAATTCTCAACATCTTTTTGAATTCTGGACATCAACAAGTTAGAATCCTCCAACTCTACCAGATACCAGGGGACATACAAGGAACTCAGTCAACTTTGTTAGCCTTGTTTATGATGTCTGCATGTCAGCCTGTGGTGATCATAGAATCATAGAATGGTTTGGGTTGGAAGGGGTCCTTAAAGATCATTCAGTTCCAACACTCCTGCCATGGGCAATGACATAGTTTTCTAATAATTTTAGGTCTTGTTGAGATGATGGCTGAGATCTCTTTAGGTGCAGGTTTGACTCCCCAGCTTTGCATACCTCTGCCTGCAAATGGTCTTCACTTCTGCATGTCACCTTATTTCTGAATATGTGCAGAAAGATGCACTGTTCTCTTGCATCAGGCAGTACAAGCAAGTACTTGGAATAACTTCCCTATGGATGGAGGGGAATTTCTACCCCCTTGAAGAGCAGATTAGGCAAAAATCTATCAGAACAGTGGGTCCTTCCTCGGAAATTCAGAATGATGGAGTGACCTTGATGTTCTCACCTGCCCTATTGACTACTTTGGGGTTTTTTCTCTCCCCTTTTTACCAATACCATAATTTGTGACATTGGCAAAGTTCTCAGTAACAACTCTGCAGTTTAGTCTGTGCCACTGTTAAAAACAGTAAAGTACTGCAAGGTCAATAAATGATCTCTTTGGGCCCTCATTAAAAAGCCATCAAGTTGATAAAATTTTCCCAATTTACAGTGACATTTTCAGACCTAGGAACTAGTCCATTTTTAATCAATTTAGAATAATACAAATTCAATACAGTTTACATTAATTTCATAATTAAAATGTCAGGTAACATGAAGCTGAATACCTCTGAAAAGTTTGTAATGTAGAACCTATTTCCTTTACCATATAACCTTTTATTTCAGTTTTAATTTCACTAGTTATTTTTGTTACTGATGTCACTTACCTTGCCCTCCCTTAATTCTTTAGCAATTATGACCTGTGTAAACCGTTCCATTGGTTTTCCTGGAATTGCTTTTAGCCCTGAAAGATCTCTAATAATACTGTGTATTCCCTATATCCCTTTACAAATGCTGATGCAATATTACCTATCTTCCACCTTAATGTTCAAACCTTCCAAAATCTGTTGAAAGAATGTGCAAGGGTCAGGGCTCCTTGATACTCACATTTTAAATTCTTGAGAGCAATGTGTCAGGATAAGATTATTAAAAATTGTCCAAAGTTAGGATTTTTTTTCAGTCATCTTCAGTTATAGAAAATATGTTATTGCCTTGAAATATAAGTAATGTGTCATTTCATTTTTTCTCCAGTTGTTTTTTGAAGTATCTGCTTTTGCTATAGTAGTCACAGTTCTTTCATTTTAACTCAGTAGTTATGCAATCATTGTTTGAATTACTTTAATTTCTGGGATGCTTAACTCCTCTCTTACTGTTAATTGTTCTAGTTACGAATTTCTTCTCTTTCTGTTTCCATTATTATTTTTTTTCTAAAATCTCAATTCCTTTTTTGTCTCCTGTGTTTTACAGGGTATATTCCCATTCATGCCCCTTCTGAGTCTGTCTGTTCTGTTAACCACAACAGCCTCCATTCTCAGTTGGATTGTGGTTTTTAAACCACCTCCTAGAATGTTTTACATAGCTCCTAATTATTATTCCCTTTCTCATTTATTTTCTTTCTTTTCAGTTGATTTATCTTTTGTCTGTTTTCGGTTTTGTGAGACTGGAGTTCCTTCTTGTTTGTTTGTTTTTTTTTTAAATTACCAAGACAACATATGGCTGTCTGAACTATCTTTTGGTCTCACATCACAATCATAGAATCATAGAATAACCAGGTTGGAAGAGACCCACCGGATCATCAAGTACAAACATTCCTATCAAACACAAAACCATGCCCCTCAGCACCTCATCCACCTGTCTTTTAAACACCTCCAGGGAAGGTGAATCAACCACCTCCCTGGGTAGCCTGTTCCAGTGCCCAACGACCCTTTCCATGAAAAATTTTTTCCTAATGTCCAGCCTAAATCTCCCCTGGCAGAACTTGAAGCCATTCCCTCTCGTCCTGTCCCCTGTCACTTGGGAGAAGAGGCCAGCACCCTCCTCTCTACAACCTCCCCTCAGGTAGTTCTAAAGAGCAATGAGGTCTCCTCTCAGCCTCCTCTTCTCCAGGCTAAACAACCCCAGCTCTCCCAGTCGCTCCTCATAAGGCCTGTTCTCCAGCTCCTTCACCAGCTTTGTTGCCCTTCTCTGGACTCGCTCCAGAGCCTCAACATCCTTCTTGTGGTGAGGGGCCCAGAACTGAACACAGTACTCGAGGTGCGGTCTCACCTGTGCCGAGTACAAAGGGAGAATAACCTCCCTGGACCTGCTGGTCACGCCGTTTCTGATCCAAGCCAAGATGCCACTGGCCTTCTTGGCCACCTGGGCCACTGCTGGCTCATGTTCAGTCGCTGCCAACCAACACCCCCAGGTCCTTCTCCTCCTGGCAGCTTTCCAGCCAGGCTTCTCCTAGTCTGTAGCACTGCACAGGGTTGTTGTGCCCCAAGTGCAGGACCCGGCATTTGGCCTTGTTAAACCTCATGCCGTTGGTCTCAGCCCAGCAGTCCAGCCTGTTCAGGTCCCTTTGCAGAGCCTCCCGACCCTCCAGCAGATCCACACTTCCACCCAGCTTAGTGTCGTCTGCAAACTTGCTAAGGGAGGACTCGATGCCTTCATCCAGGTCTTTGATAAAAACACTGAACAGGGCTGGACCCAGCACTGAGCCCTGGGGAACCCCACTTGTAACTGGCCTCCAGCTGGATTTAACACCATTTATCACCCCTCTCTGGGCCCGGCCATCCAACCAGTTTTCCACCCAGGAGAGTGTGGCCTGTCCAGGCCAGAGGCCGACAGTTTCCAATTTCCAGAATGCTGTGAGAAACTGTGTCAAAGGCTTTACTGAAGTCCAGGAAGAACCACATCCACAGCCTTTCCCTCATCCAGCAGCCGAGTCACTTGGTCCTAGAAGGCAATCAGGTTAGTTTGCAAGACCTGCCTTTTGTAAACCCGTGTTGACTGGACAAACACAATCAAGTCACGATACCTTGCCCTTAAGCAGTCTTTTTAATTTAGTGATAGATTTCTCTACCCATCAAGACTGAATGTAAAACATATTGCCTTTCATTTTAGATGTTGAATTTTGGGGCTGAGGGAATCTCCTTAGTGAGAACTTTCCACAAGAAATTGTTGACCTCACGGGGTACTCCTCCTGACCTCTCCTGAAAGTACGTTAAAAGCAAGAGAGAATTTTCACTTGGCCATGTTATCCATGAAGAAAAAGGATTAAGTAGATCAGCTTGGTTTGGAAATTATCAAAGAATGGGGTCATCTAAATGTGCTAATTTCAGTTATTGTGAGCCTTTCTCCACTTGAAACTTAGCTGAAACAGTTACATCACCAGAAGTTTGGTGTAAAATAGAAACAAAATACTTTTTTCTTTATAATATTAAGGGATGGGCAAATGGAAGCATTGTGTTAGTCACCCATGGATTTCTTACTAGTTCTCACCATGTTTTATCTTCATGAACCAACCATAATGCTGCAGATATCCCTAAGTTTGCTGTAACTTTCACATTGTGTTTATTTAGAAGGTATAGTTATTTGGATCCTCACAAGCTTCTGTGATTTCTTCATATTCTTCACGTAGAAAGGGGAAAATAATGGTCATAACAAGAGGTCATTTCACATTTTGAGGATTTTTTTCCCCCTTTTTTCATGGGCTTACTATCTCATTAACAAATGTCTCAAAACAGAGAGTATAAAGATGTGTTCCACTTTTTGAGAAAGCCCATCTTGGCCTTTTCTCTTCACTAAATGATGTTCACAATTATGAATGCTGAAAACAAAGATGAAAACATGAAAAGATGTTCACGATTAATGTTGATGGCAAACATCTTAATAACATTTTATTTTGCAGCACTCTCATGGTTTAAACAAAGACAGTATATATGCCTTCTGGAGGAGAGCAAAATCATCTTTATAAACTAGAGTATTTAAAATATAATGAGAGGAAAACAAACTTCAGTGATATTTGACAGACGTGAAGATTATACTGATAAGCACAGCTTATTTGTTCTGTGTTGGCATTAGAGCAGGATGCAGGGAGTAGAAGGGAAAATGTTATTTGTATTAGAAAGCTCACTGTATTTTAATTAAAACTTTGATTCATATGGATCAGAATTATCTGTATTTTCACAGTCTGGCAGAAGTAGAAAGAGCCTCGTAAACTTATAGTTGCTTCAAGCAACAGGGGTCAAGCAATACATCATCTTACCACGTGTTTGCTTTAAAACAAGTTGGGGACTGACTGAATACTTTGCCAAGGGCTTCCAAGGAGAAAACTGTTGCTCTCCAATCCACTCCTTGCAAATACACTAACAGCAATTGTCTTAGAGATTACGAAGTTATTACTGCTCCATAGGACCAGTAGAAATGGTCTAGTTGGAGCTCCATGCCTTTCCAAGGAAGATGCATTTGGTAATTTATGCCAGGATTTAAAGCTGGCTGCAGTTCATGTGGACTACCACCATTTCCAATAAGTTATAGGTCAAACAATTATTGAATAAGGATTGCAAGACTAAGCATATGATAAATTCACTCCCCTGAGAATCACCTGGCACCAAATACCAGACCTCACATTTAATCAAGTTATCTGATATGCTAAGTTACAAAAAATCTGGTTTACTGAGTATCAGCAAAGTGACCATTTGTTAGACATCCAAAGTGTACAATTTTTAAAGAATATTTTTATGCCCACAAACAGTTTTTAACCCACTCAATGCCTAAGAGAAAATACTTTGAGATAGTGCATTACTCTTACAGCTTCTAGCCTTGCAGTAAAAGAAGAAAATAGAGGAAAATGAAACTATCTTCCTAAAGAGGAAAATAGATAAACGTTTAAAGATGTGCCACTAAAATATACTTTTAGGTATAGCACTATATGATCTTTGGACAAAAAGTATTTATTCCTTAAGTCATAAAGTGGCTATTTATTTTCTAGAGTCTTACCACATTTGCATTACAGGGATGTACAAGTTTGCATTTACTGTTGCCTTTTTATGATGTCTCTTCATCTTTTCCCACCTTCTAGTCCATATTCCAGAAAAATGTCCTCATTCCTTCCACAGGGACATCTGCCCAACAGAGTGTAAAATGAACCTTTTTTGTTGGTGGTGGTTTTGTGGCTTTTGAAGATTTATTTTCCCCTATCACAAGACTTAAAGGCACCATATTCTATAAACTAACACATTTAGATTCAGTGAAACCCTAGGTAACTGCACACTAATGTAATAATGAGAAATGTAATTAAAGTCACTACTATAATAGCATCTTATCGGAATGCACAATGAAGATAAACTCACTTATTCCAGAGACAGAAGGATTATTGCATAGGAAGCAGTTTGTTCTGATGGATTCTTTGATCTACAACCGGTATCTTTGTTAACTATAGTGGTGGGGAAGAATTTGGTATATATTGCCACATCTTCCTTCAGCTGCCAAGAGAAGAATAATTTAAAATAAGGGAGGGCTTCAGGATCAAAGAAATGGAAAAAATTCCGCTGGCTAGTGAACAGGCTGAGTGAAAAAGCTTGTAAAAGCTTCATTAGTAAATATTTATAAGGCAGAGATGCTGAATAAACACCTCATTTAGCTACAGACTTCAGCAGAAAAATTACTGTCTGAAAAAAATCAAAAGACTCAAAAGAAAAAAAACCTAGGATGGTGGCAAGTATGTAAAATCTGTATAGAAATACCGCAACTATGCACAAGGTATCAGGTTTTCTTCACAAAGGGCAAGAAATTACTCTGACTCATCTCTCCATATTTTGTTCACAAATGAGACTGGATGGCAACTTAAAGCTTCAGAGACATTTCAGATGTCGGTCTCTGGGAACCAGGGGGTATGATTTCAGCACACTGGCCCTTGGCACCGTGTATCTCAAACTGGGATATTCAGCTAGCTCCAGTCTGTTCCAAAGGAGGCACTAACAAGCTCCGGGAAATAAAGAAAAGGAGTGATTTCTTTTTTTCTGCTTAACGCTTGCCAGAGCTAGAGCCCAGCATTAGTAGTTTATTCCAAATACTTAAACACTTAGTTTGCAGAGTCCAGGTGGAAATGACTTGCACTAGAACATCTTCTGAGAAGGGTAGGAAGTAGTGGCTACGTTACCACGGCAACATGATGGTTACAGCAAACTGGAGCACAGGTGTTCTGTGTCCTCCCCAGGTTTAAGGATTTTAATCCATGGTACCTCCTTTCTGAAACAGCCACTGAGCTATGGAAAGGTCTAGCATGGGGTCACTCAACTCTTGTTGAAATTGGGCTGCTGTTCAGCAAAGAGTGCAGGGCTTGGGGAAACAGACTAAATGGAGAGGTATACAGCTTTCTTTTTTACAGAGGAATGTGTCTGAGAATGGGAAGTCTTGGTTCTTGTCCATGTGCTGGGAACTGCTCCACAACATTTGCTTGACAAGCTATTGAATAAAAAGCCTTTGCAGCACTAGAAACAAGACTGTGGATTCCTTTCCCAAGGGGATATTTAAACTTTTCATTGGAAAAGATTTACACTTTTCATTGGACATATTTTGTCAGTAATGATTTTATTACTCAGTGGCTATTAATCATGTGCCTTACTGTGGCATTTGTATTTCAAGTCATTAGCCTTTTATTTTCTGGCAAAAATGTAGTAGATCTGTAAGACTGACTGTTCCCTGCTGTTGAGAAAGCCATGGCATCATAAAACTTGAGAAGACTTGCACTAATGTAATCAATCTACAAAATGACAACTGTATTTGGAATACTGTGTGCATGTATAGTGCCTCACAACAGCAAACAAAATAGTGGCAGCAACATCATGTCGTGGCTCTATTCTGACATTTGGTGAATTTTTTGTGGGAAACAACTTCTATGCTGCAAAGCCTTCTATGAAGGTCTGTTCCCTCTGACTTAGTGGTGCTTATCAAACACAAATGGAGTGTTGCCACATAATATTCTGATGTCAGGTTTGCCTCTCAGCAAAATGATAAAAACATCTTCTATTTTTAATTACATTATCTCTCAGATATGAAAGATAATGTTGGCCACTGGCTTTACATCCACTGAATGTTCCCTAGAAGCTTTTTTGCTGCGTTAAGCAAAGCCCTGGGAAATGTGAGCCAATTTATTTTGAAGTTTTTTTAGTGCTTTACTGTCTGCAAAGGCAACAGCTACCTTAGATGTATTGCTGACTTTAATCTGTCCTCCTTTCTGAGAATGAAGAATTAATCTGCTCAGGACACAGTCCTCTCTAGAAGGACTGTATGGGATTCATCTTTGAGGGAGTATTAATCCAGATTAAATTAGGGGCAAACTGTTTAAAAGTCTGCAGAAGAAACATAAAATCATAGAACAGTTTGGGTTGGAAGGGACCTTAAAGATCATCCAGTTCCAACTCCCCTGCCATGGGCAGGGACACCTCCCACTAGATCAGGGCACCCAAGGCCCCACCCAACCTGGCCTTGAACACCTCCAGGGATGGGGCAGCTACAGCTTCCCTGGGCAACCTGTGCCAGTGCCTCACCACTGTCATGGTGAAGAAATTCTTCCTAGTGTCTAGTCAAAATCTGCCCCTCTCCAGTTTATACTCATTCCCCCTTGTCCTATCACTACAAGCCTTTATGAATCGTCCCTCTCCAGCTTTCTTGTAGGCTCCTTTCAGGTACTTGAAGGCCGCCATAATTTGTCCTTGGAGCCTTCTCTTCTCCAGGCTGAACAAGCCCAATTCACTCAACATGGAAAGAGGCACGAATGTAAGTTCCCTAAGAAACTTTTGGGTCCTACTAGATTATTACCTACACACAGCTGAGAACAGCGGTCTACATGCTTGCTGGTGTTTCCTAATTCTTAAATATCTGACAGTGCAGTACTAGCTTTATGAATGATCACTCTGAAAATGGTTTCCCCAAACGCCTTGCCTGATGGAAAAATAAAAGCTCTTGCTCAAACCTTTGCAACTACATTATGCACTAGATTTGCACTTAGTGGCAAAGACAATCTTCTCTGCAAAGTAACCACTGTACATAACAAAACTTCTTTAAGGCCGGGAATGCAATGGCTTGGTGTTGACTGCACACCTACAGAGCTATAGGCATCATGCTTCTGTTACTAGAGAACATGTTGAGAGGAAAGAAAATAAAACCCGAAGATTATTAGTGCAGCCTGCAGGCTGGGTAATTGGGGTTTCAGATAATCAACAAAATCACTTCATAACCCTCTGTTAATGTTTGCTGTTCACAGTGAGGATATTCTATTCGAACATACTAAAATCTTTTGCCCTACTACTGGAAATTCAGTAGGGTTTTTTGAGGGTAAATACATTATCATGCCCATCTTCCAGATTAGGGCTAGACTGATGTACAATCTTGAGTAAATCAGATGTAGCCAGGAATAGAAATAATACTTCATTATTTTACAACCCAGAGAAATGAGTACATGCAAAATTAGATTCCCTTAAACATGCAGGTCTGTTCAAGCCAGTCCTGAAATTCCACTGTGATGGCAGAGGGTGCATGCAGCAAGATCAACCTTCCCTTGCAGCTTTCTCCAAAACTGTTTCAGTGTCCAAGGTTTCAGGGAATGGAGTGGACTTTGCATTGGATTTTCCTTCCTTCGGTTTTCTCAGTGTAGGATGTGACCACATTCTGTCCTCTGAAAGATTGTTCAGGTATCATTTGCTTCCAGGGAACCTGAGCAATGGCCCTGTATTTGGGAAGTTATCATAATCCTCTTCTATTGTTTGGAGAAGAAAATGCCCAGGATAGGAAGTTAGTGTTTCTTTGGTTAGCATGAGGCTTTGGAAGGCAAAGGCAAGTTTGTGAAAGACAAACATTACACATGTAAACAAAATGTGAGTAACATCTTCACTCTGCGATGTTTCTGTAGGTTCTGAACAAATCACAGCATTCCTTATTCCTCGTTTACCACTTAAAGATGACTGGCTCTAGCAAGTTGTCTAGCTGTGTTTCTTCATTTTGGCAGTCTTTCCCAATAATTAATTCAATTGATACATGAACAGAAAAGGTCCAGATTCCTTTTTTTGCCATGAAGTCAATTGCTGGAGTGCATGGAGCTCCACCCGGTAGAGGATGAGGAACAGACTGAGAGCTTATGGGTCAGGATTAAAAGGAGGGCAAGGGCAGGAGACATTATATTTGGAGTCTGCTACAGGCCCTTCAATTGGGAAGACCAAGCAGAAGAGTCCCTACATAAACACATAGGTGCAGCCTCATGTTCACAAGCCTTGGCCCTCATGGGGGACTTCAGCCACCCTGACATCTGTTGAAGGGACAACACAGCAGGGGGCAAGAAATGCAGGAGGTTCCGGGAATGCATTGATGATAAGTTCCTTTTCCAAGTGATAGAAGAGCCAATGAAACAAGGTGCTGGACCTTGTTCTCACTGAGAAGAAAGGGCTGGTGGGGAATGTGAAACTAAAGAGAAGCCTTGGCTGCAGTGACCATGAAATGGTGGAGTTCAAGATCCTTAGGGCAGTGAGGAGGGAAGGCCAATCTGGATGGGGCTTGGACCAACCTCGTTTAGTGGACAGTGGGCAGGGAGTGTTGAACTAGGTGATATTTAAAGTCTCTTCCAACCCACACCATTCTATGTTTCCATGATATACAGATATGTGTATGGGTGTAAGAATTTGAAAGGTATCATGGAAGTTGAGGCAATACATGAAAACATGAATAATGCGCATAGAAGTTGCTTAAATCTAACACATTCTTCTACAACTGACTGTTTGTTCCTCGCTTTATAGCAAATACTGAAATTAAATTGCTTGCTGTCTCCTTTATAAGGAAATTGGTGCCTTTTTAGCCCCATTGCAGTAGTCCTGCAGCAAACTAGTTATTTTTCTTCTGTTCGTGTTCTTATGAAGCATTTTATTGAGAAAATAAATTATCAAGAATAGTAAAATTAGACATAACATCAGAAAACAATTTTCTTTGAGAACAGAGTTTTATTGTTTTGATTAAAAAACAGTAAAGGTTGTCCTAACCTCATCAGTGCTTAAGCTTTTATTATAATGAAACATTTTACCAGGCAGAATCTAGCCAGATTTGTGAAACTACTCAAGAGCTGACAGAGTTGACACTTGAGCTGACACCATTTCCAAAACTTACAACTTGGCTCAAAGACTGGAAGATGGCCATGAATACGGGTTTGATTTTTTGTTTTTTTGGCAACAAGATACAAAATTATCAGCAGTTCTGTTGTTGAGACCCTAAATGGCATCAGGCCTAGTCAGCCCAAAAGAGTCAGAAATTCCTTGTGGTTTTGACCTAGTTCCTGGTTTGACAGCAGATGATTGAGAGTGTGCGGCAGGGTAATTTATGAGAGCCCGTGCAACTGAGGTTGTTATGTGGCTACGGGATGAAGCCTGTCCTTGGCATAATTAGCTAAATCTCTCTCTACTCTGCAAAGATAGGAAGATAAAGATTTGTCCCACATGTGGAAGGCTGCTTTCCAGAGACTGTGCAAAGTCAATTTGCCAAAACCATTTGAAGAACTCAATGATTCTTCATCATCCTGTGGTTCAAACAGCTTTTCTGATCTCCAGTCCAAAAGCTGACACTTGCTATTTCCCTTCGTTTTGTAATGGGAACTTTACGCGGCTTCAGAATAACCAAAGATGAAACATTAGAACACAGTAAAAATTAGATGGAAATTCCAGAGTTAATGTCACCTCATTCTGAAAGAAAACTGTATAGAACATGTCAGTGACAAAGGCCTGCATTCAACCTAGATATTGACGTTAACTTTGCTGAAACAACAAACTGCTGAGAGTTGAAAGGAGGACGGTGATCCTGACAGCAGAACATGAAGACGCAAGAAAGGCAGAGCCTGACTGACACAAGGGCATAGACCTGAGAGGGAGTTAAGCTCATGTAGGCAAGAATGATCACCTGTGGCTAAGCCATTTCTGGAGGATGTTTGTTTGGTTTGCAGCTGTTCTTTGAATACAGAGTGTACAGGTAGAAAGAGACTGTAAGCACGAGTATATATAAATTGCTGCTTGTTGGAAAGTTTGGTAGAGTAAATGTAGACAAAGCATAATGGCCTGCAGCCTGTTGGAGATCTTATGACTGAATACTGATGGTAGACTGGGTCCTTAGAAAAAGCATAAGAATTAGGAGGCCTTAATGCAATACCTGGGAGCTGCAGGAAGTCCAAAGAGGACTACTGCCTGGTAGTGTGGCTCTTCTTAAGCGAAGTTAGAAGCAATTCCCCTGGACCTGCTGAACTGCTGTAATAACGCTTACTTTGCAGTTGGCCAGCGCACCCAGCCAGCACACACCCTGTGCTGCTGCAGCCTGCTTGCTGACATTTGCCTCAAGTAAGTCAGATTATTTCTAATAACTGCAGTCATGCATTTACATTACATTGAAGAGCTACTACAGCTGAGCAGGCTGCTGGTCTGAAATGAGACAGACAGTTTAACTCGTTTTAAAATGAGTACTCTATACTTATCAGCTATGGAGTGTTGTAGATCCACATGGAGCAAGAGTTCATTTTCTGCAGAAAGGGAGGTGTGGAGCACATTGCTTTAGCAAAACAAGATCTACCCTTTGCACTAACACACAAATACTAAGGCTCTGTGTGTGTATGTGTGTAGTATAAGAATCTGGCAGATAGACGAATCTGCAGACAGACGGACAACTTACAGACTGATTCACTGTTACCTGCAAAAGTGTACTGGTACTTGGAAGACTACTTGAAGCAAGTGGGACTGGGAGAATATCTGATTATGCATTAGGGCAGCTGAACTTTGTGATGAAGAGTATAAAGCAAAATGGATTAAAACATATCCAGGAAAACAGAGGTTAGTTAGTTCTTTCTTTTCTGATGGATCTTTTAAATGAAATCATATTCTAACACAATCCTCTCAGCTGTGATCTCACAACTATTACTTAAGCTTGCTCATATAAAAATATCATGTCTTTTCTCTGGTAAGAAACAAAGGTTTGTCTGTAGCTTCTCCCCTGAGCCTAGATGACCCCTTGGGCTGGTGTGCCTGAGACTCCTTTATGTGCTGTTGACTAACGCAATAGGCACGACATAGTAGCATCCAATTCCTAACCTCTGAATCCCTATCCCAAAGAGGTAGATAACTTATGGTTCAGCTGGCAGGTTGCAGTGCCACAACACCACTTTAATTCATTCCCCTTGAGCTATAGCAGACATGCCACTGCATCCCTAAGAAACACACATGGATCATAAATAAGGTTAGATGTTATTTTAAGTAATAAACACTGAGATTCAGAAGCTTCATTGCAGTCTTCTGTCTTTGGCTGTCTCCTCATTTGGACTATTTTTAGTTTGCAGTCAGCATTATAACTGTGAACCCAAGGAACACTTGGAAAACAGGTACATAAATAATTATTGCTAAGTCTCCAGAGCCTTAAACATTAGCAGGGAATTAAAGTTAAATACTGGCTGGGACTCAAATAGCTTGGAGATGTTGCTGTGCTTATATATACTAATACAATTTCATTTTCCATGGTGAAAAAGTAATATGGACACCTCTGTGTTGTTACTCATTGAAGAGCTACCCTGCTTGGCAATAATGCTGCAGTGTCACTGAAATCAGTTAGGGACATTGAGGTAACTGGTAGAGTTGTCACAAAAAACACACTGTGCATCAGCAGGACATGCCTAAGAGAAAAAAGAGAGAAGTTTTCTGATTTTTCCAACCTATATTTAAAACATGAGTTAAAAAAATGACTTGTAAGCGTAAAAGCTAAGTGTATATCAAGGGATTTTGCCCTGCTGTTGCTTTGGGTTATGATTAAAAATGGTAACAGTGAAGAAACTTTGTGTAAACCACTGAAACTTTTTCAGTAATTTGGTTTTCTTGTATGTGTTTTTCAGAGAATTCTTTGATATTAAGCAGCCCACTGAAAATGTCTCTTCTAAAGAGTTAGTAAAGCAGCGCATAAAAGTAAGATTTTATGCTGAGATATCTAAATAATTTTTAAAAACTGAAATCTGTATTTATGAAAGCACCTACCATATAGGCATTGATGTGGGTAAGAATGATGCAGAATTACCATGTAGATATTCTCTACTTGATTTCATTTCCTTTTCAAAGACAGTAAAATTACTTTGATTTGATGTGTCTTTGGAGGACAGGGTCATGCAGGACAGTGAGTAATCTAGACTTGCATCTGCGCGGGTCACCATGGTTGGAGGAAATAGTGAAGGCTAAGATTTCACTGAATCGCAAACGAGGAGACCTTTTCTATCTGCAAGTCTATAAAGAGAAGAGTGAGGACAAGTTAGGCAGAGCACTGGTTTGAATCACAGACTTTGTGACCAGGGAAGCTGTCTACGATGCTCAGAGGAACTTCGTTCTCTACTGAGTCTCTGCAATTAAGACCCTATCAAATGCGTACCAATCAGCCTTTCTCACAGTAGGAACAACTGGAAAATGTTCCACCCAAGCCTCTCATTCCATGTTGTGGCATTCCATTAATTCAAGTGGAGGCTGTGGAATACACTGAGAGACAGCTAGAGCTCCATAATTAAAGGTCTCATTTTGAGAGGGCAACAAGACCTTGGGTCTTGCCTAAGCTTAAAAAAGGAAGAATTTAACTTTACACATCAGGAAAATGTGCCTGCAAGTGACAAGTCATTCTTTAAGCTTGTGGTGAGTTCACAGCTGTCAAAGGGAAGTCTCGGCCTTTATCAGAAACAGCATGGCCAGCAGAACCAGGTAAGTGATTATGCCCCCGTACTTGGCATTGGTGAGGCTGCACCTCGAATACTGTGTTCAGTTTTGGGCCCCTCACTACAAGAAAACCATTTGAGGTACTGGAGAGCATACAGAGAACGGCAACAAAGCTGGTGAAAGGGCTGGAGAACAAGTCTCATGTGGATTGGCTGAGGGTTGTTTAGCCTAGAGAAGAGAAGGCTGAGGGGAGACCTTATCAATGTCTACAACTACTTGAAAGGAGGTTGTAGCGAGGTGGGTGTTGGCCTCTTCTCCCAAGTGACAGGCAACAGGATGAAAGGAAATGGCCTCAAGTTGTACCAGCGAAGGTTCAGCTTAGACATCAGGAAAAAATTCTTCACTGAAAGGTTATCAGGCACTGTAACAGGCTGCCCAGGGAGGTGGTTGAGTCACCATCCCTGGAGGTATATAAAAGACAGGGATGAAGTACGCAGGGATATGGTTTAGTAGTGGAGAGGTACAGTTGGACTTGATGATCTCAAGGATCTTTTCCAACCAAGTGATTCTATGAATCTATGATTCTGTGATTCCCCTCATCCTAAACAGGCTGAAGTCTGAGAACTCGTGACTAAAGCCAGCAGGCTGGACTGGGATGTGTAATATTTCATACATGTAAATGTGCCTCATTCAGGATTTTAGGTTTCAGTAACCTTAAATGTAGGCACCTGGGAACCTCATGCTTAAGTTCTGAAGTCACATATTGGGTCTGGTCCAAAGCCTCAGTATTTTTATGTGATTTTCATAGGAAAATCAAAATACACAATTTCAAACTTCCCATTGGTTCAGGTAGCTACACAGAAAAATAATGGTTATAAATTAAATAAACTTGGAAATAAACAAAACAGAGTAACTAGTAAGTATAACATACATAGTCCACAAGAACAGTTAATTTTTCCTGTTATGGGAAAAGCTTGGGGAAGATCAGGATGTGAATGACTGTTAGGATATATATTTCATACAAAGACAGGGCATTTCTGATCTCTGACAGCTACAAATTTCTACTATATCTGTTCTTAACTTCTAAAGGATCTGATTTCTGGCAATTGTAAATGAGTTATGTTTCTCATCGCTCTGCTTCTGACATTTCACTTTAACTCTTTTGTGTAAAATGTTTTGGTGTCATAAACTGCTGCTTGTGCAATTAATACCGTAATTTAGGGCTTCTGGCACATGGTCATCTCTTATTTAAATAATTCATAGCTATTGTGTAGCTGCTTTTCAAAATATTTGATTATCTTTCACATTTGCTTAGTAGTTTTCAGTGTTCTTGTCATTGTGGTTCCTTTTCTCAGGTACTTTCACTAGGGACAGGCTCCTACGCACTTCAGCTTTGGCAGTGAAAAGCCACTTTTTCTAATCTTATTTGTTTCTTGTCAGGATCTACAAAGCAAGTGCACCTTTGCTTCAACAGTGTGAAGTGCAACATGTACCTGTCCAATACACAGATAGAGAATGCTGATAACTGATCATGAGCAAAAACCTGAACCCAAGCATGAGTCTTACATTCTGTTACAGCATACGCATGATGGATACCTGGTCTCCTCTGGCAGCCTGTACGTCTTGTATTTCATAATCTGCAAGTACATGGAGGTGAGTGTGCTACCCAGAAGACCACTAAGTGACAGAAGGCAAAGCCAACCATCCTGCTTAGTTAAAGAATGTTTCCTTTGCTACCTCTGCTTCAGAAAAAGCTTGAAGCAGTTTGTTCAACAAATGCAGGTAACCATGATATCATTCCACACATTTCTCGGAAAAGCAACCAGTAATGCTCCAAGTCCAGAACACTCTATGATAGACCTGGAACTCAATTTTTTAAACTCTGATCTGCTGAAAGATAGGGATAGTGCTCTATCTGCATCCATCCCAGACTCTGAATATCATTGCACTCCCAATTTTTTTTAAACAATTTCTGTCCCAACCTTATTCTTGTTGGAGAACTCAGCCTAGTGAGCCCCTTCAGCTTCCCCTTTCCTCGTCAGCAGTATCTCCTTTCTTCCATCCTTGACTGATCTACCTCCTTCCTCGTTCCCTTGTTTCAGTCTCCTTATGGAGCCCGTTGCTGTTCAACTCCCATTCCTCATGCAGTTTCAGTATTTCCCACCTTCCATTTCACTCTGGCCTTCAATCTCAGCCCCAGATCAGTCCCCTTTTCTGTTTTCCCATTCTCCTTCCGTCCCAGTTTACTCCCTTAGTTTTTTGGGTTTTTTTTTCCCACCATGGTTCAGCCTTTATCCCTGCTGAATATTTAAGGCTACACCTAGACAAGTAAACTACACCATGCCAGGTGTCCCACAGCTGCTCATCCCTCCTCTCAAGATATTTTTGGGCACAGGGTGGCAGTCCATGCAGCTCAAGGGCTATCTCCAACAGACAGTGTAGATGTAGCAAGCCTGCATTGAAAGGCAGCTGAGGAGGATGATGTAAGCACATGGATGTGGGCAGTGCCGTGCCTATTGCCCTCAGAGCCAGAGAGCAGACTCTGGACTATGAAGATTTATAATGACCTTTATCCATGGCTCAAATCTTTTGAAAGCATAAGAGAATTCCCTGCTATCAAGTTCCATCATCCAAACTCACAAAGCTCAGAGATGGTAAATCTAGTCTTTTCTCTGCATCTCTGAGGTAGAAGATATCAAGTACTGCAGAAGTGAGAGACATCCATGTGGGCAAGGCAAGAGAATAAAGCTCGCAAAATCAAGTTGAAGATACTTTTTGAGAATTTATTCCAGTCTTTCAATTTACAGAAAACTGAGGTAACCCTAACAGGTGCAAAACTCAACTCAATATTACAGAAGAAGCAAGAAAAATCACTAGTGAAATCATATGTGAAAATACAACCATACACCTGTCATTCTTTAAATCTGTTCAAATTTATGCATGTTTCCAAAAGAAAGATTGGCTTAGTTTGTTGGCAATCCACAACTGATTTGAAAGCACTACTGAATCTTGTGTACTGTAACAGAGAGATGTTACTAAGACTCAAGACCCCTCCCCTCCCACTCTGATCATATTTGAGGCATGACAACTTCAAATTGGCATTGCCAAAGCACAGGCCCCCAATGTACACTATGCTCTGACTTAGCTTTCCATACCCTTTCCACTACAGATTTGGAGTTGCCAAGGACTCCTAGCCTTGAGCATGCAGTATTAATTAGTACATATAAACAAATTGTATTTATAAAAGACCACATTTTAAAATGAAATATGCCTTGTCCTGGGACTTTCTAGAGTCTGGAGATTAAAACTGCAGTTTAATCTCAGACAAACTATTTCAGCTTCAGACAAAAACATCTGGAATGTTAAGAGACTGCTGAAAGTTCTTCAAAGAGCCCTATGAATATTACTATTACAACTCAGTAAAACCCACTAATGCTTCCCATAACACTGAATCTAAACCTGCATCAGTGTGAATCATTACTGATAAATCTAAGTTGCAATATGGCCATATATTTCCAAATACTGCAGGAACAAATGGTTATGGTCATTCACAACACAATATTGCAGAGTGCAGAATTTTTAATACAATATGCCTCTTTTTAATACATATAAGGAAATTCCAGATGTATGATGAGACAAAAGCAGATATATTTATTTGAGTGAATTTATAAGACATGTTAAAGATACTATTTAATAAAATAAAAAACTGATTACCAGATAAGAAAATATTTCTGGAAATGCTTTCTTTTTTTCAAATCACTGCACAAATTCCCTGCTAACAATCTTTTAAAACATACACATGTTGCAAAAATGAAACATACAACAGGAGCAATGAAGAATTACCTCAGCTTTCATCACTGCTTCACTTGACTGAAACTGCTCTCATATTCCACCAAGCATAATAATATATTTGGAGAATGTAAATAACCTAATTACATTTTCTTGTTTCAAGCTGCCAGGCACCAGTCATATATCGCAGTCGTATAAAAAGAAGATCCCTGCCCATCTGCAGCCAGCTCCAAAAGGGAACTAACTTAGAACCTGTGATTGATGAAGAAGAAAATCAGAAAGACGTTGTTAAAAAAAATGATCACTGGCAAGCCATGCAGCAGTCATGAACCTCTGCATTCTCAGCACATTCAGCCCCACAATCTAGATCTTAATATTAATAAAAAATTATATTGCAGAAGTTATTGCTTTGTAGTAATTACATTATACGATAAGCAGAAGATTTTAGTTTGTAAGCAACACAGTAATTCCATGTATGTCACAAGACAGAAGAGAACAGAGCAGAACAGCATACTGCAGTTGAAAGGGACCTACAATGATCTAGGCCAACTGCCTGGCCAATTCAGACCAGACCAAAATTGTGCAGCAAGTGCGGTAAAAATTTAAAGATGAATAATCTTCTCTGCAACAAGTTTTTGCTCAAGTAAATAGGAACCTGAACACAAATAATTTAGCAATTGACTTCTCAGTGGCTTTGGAGAAGAGGACCACCACCTGCTGTCTCACAGCAGTAATATGAACATCCAATCTTAAGGCAAGGTAGGGAACTCACACTTTGAAACGAAGCTCTCTTACATCTTTGCTAACATTTGTGTTAGGTGCAATATACATGTGGAACTGCATTGAAAGAAAGCATTTATTTTCTAGCAAAGTTGGCTTAGGATGTTCTCTACTTGCTTGCAACCTTCATCACTCCTGTAGTTCAATTTACTTTCTGTTGTTCAGGGGTTGGGTTGAAGAGGAGATTCAGATTAAAAAAGAAAAAGAACATGAAAGGAAAAAAAAAAGAAGGAACTGTATTTGATGGGAAAGGTGATGTGAGCAGAAGCAACCAGTACCTCTTAGCTGGTTTTGCTATGAGGAAACATATATGGAGCTGTACTTTCCAGTAACCCAATAAAAGAGACCCAACAGGTCTGAAAGAACATCACATCTTAAGAAGAGTGAGTGGCCTTCAAGTCAGTTGAGAACTTTGGAAGGCGAGACGGTGAAATGGAGTTGAATAAATAAACAATGATGTTCAGACTTTCTGCACAGTGTTTCACAATTGCAATATTTTTTATTAACACATTACAGCAAGAGGATGTGCCAAACTATTGCCCTGTCCCAGCAGTATCTACCTACTTTTGTCTCTAGTTGGACTGCATAGTTTCTCTCCTTTGCTACCCTTGCACCTGCTCTTCCTTTACCACACCATGGCAGAAGGCTGGCAAGTACACAAAATGCAAAATTTGTATGGAAAGAAGGCTGTGTGTTATCAAAAATGGATAAAATATGGGAGGACTCTTGGTTATTTTATTCTGGATTGACATGTAAAGAATCTTTCAAGACCGTAAACAGTTTCCATACCTTCAATTTCAGTCCAGTTGACAGCAACTTCTGCTATTGGTATTCTCAAGCGTTGAGCTATATAAAGAAGTTCCACATCAAACGCCCTGAAGCAGAACAGAAAGCAGCAAACATAGTCACACTTATTTCCAGAAGTGTGGCACTGTTAATTAAATCTCTAGTCTGACTTAAGGAGGTTAGTGTTCAATTATAGAATTGGTACTAATGTTCTACAGGTCATATGCACAAGTAAGGGAAATTAATTTCCCTGACTGAACAGCTCAGAACATAGACAATATACATAGAATCATAGAATAGTTTGGGTTGGAAGGGACCTTAAAGATCACCTTGTTCCAACCCACCTGCCATGGGCAGGGACATCCCACTAGATCAAGTTACCCAAGGCCCCATCCAATCTGGCCTTGAACACCTCCAGGAATGGGGCATCCACAACTTCCCTTGGCAACCTCTGCCACTGTCTCATCACTTTCATGATGAAGACATTCTCCCTAATGTCTAGTCTAAATCTGTCCTTCTCCAGTTTACATCCATTCTACCTTGTCCTATCATCACAAGCTTTTATGAATAGTCCCTCTACAGCTTTCTTGTAGGCTCCTTTCAGGTACTGAAGGTCGCCATAAGATCTCCTCGGATAATGATCAAAGAATCATAGAATCCTTTACATTAGAAAAGACCCTTCAAGATCATCAAATCCAACCATTAACCTAACGCTGCCAAGACCACTACTAAACCATGTCCTTATGTACCACATCTAGACAACTTTTAAGTACCTCCATGGATAGTAACAACCATGTCCCTGGACAGCCTGTTCCAATGCTTTGCAACACTTTCAGTGAAGTAATATTTCTTCATATTGTGTTTAAATGTCCCCTGGCAAAGCTTGAGGCCATTTCCTCTCGTCCTATCATGTGTTACTTGGGAGAAGAGACCAACAGCTGCCTCATTACAACCTCCTCTTAGGTGGTTCTAAAGAGAAGGTCTCCTCTTGGCATCCTTTTCTCTGGACCATATAGACTCGGTTCCCTCAGCTGCTCCTTGTATTACTTGTTCTCTAGACCCTCCACAAGCTTTGCTACCCTTCTCTGGACACACTCCAGCACCTCAAAGTCTTTCTTGCAGTGAGGGGCCCAAAACTGAACACAGTATTTGAGGTACAGCCTCACTAGTGCTTTCTGGGTGGAAGTGTGGATCTGCTAGAGGGTAGGGAGGCTCTGCAAAGGGACCTGAACAGGCTGGACTGCTGGGCTGAGACCAACGGCATGAGGTTTAACACGGCCAAATGCCGGGTCCTGCACTTGGGGCACAACAACCCTGTGCAGTGCTACAGACTAGGAGAAGCCTGGCTGGAAAGCTGCCAGGAGGAGAAGGACCTGGAGGTGTTGGTTGAACATGAGCCAGCAGTGTGCCCAGGTGACCAAGAAGGCCAAAGGCATCTTGGCTTGTATCAGAAACAGCGTGACCAGCAGGTCCAGGGAGGTTATTCTCCCTCTGTACTCGGCACTGGTGAGACCGCACCTCGAGTATTGTGTTCAGTTCTGGGCCCCTCACCACAAGAAGGATGTTGAGGCTCTGGAGCGAGTCCAGAGAAGAGCAACGAAGCTAGTGAAGGGGCTGGAGAACAAATCTTATGAGAAGCGACTGGGAGAGCTGGGGTTGTTTAGCCTGGAGAAGAGGAGGCTGAGGGGAGACCTTATTACTCTCTACAACTACCCGAAGGGAGGTTGTGGAGAGGAGGGTGCTGGCCTCTTCTCCCAAGTGACAGGGGACAGGACGAGAGGGAATGGCCTCAAGCTCTGCTAGGGGAGATTTAGGCTTGAGAAAAAATTCTTCATGGAGAGGGTGGTTAGGCATTGGAACAGTCTGCCCAGGGAGTTGTTTAAGGTGAGGGTGGATGAGGTACTTAGGAGCATGATTTAGGGATTGGTGGGAATGTTTGGACTTGACGATCCGGTGGGTCTCTTCCAACCTGGTTATTCTGTGATTCTGTGAGTACAGGAGGATGATCACTTCCCTGCTCCTGCCAGCCACACTATTTCTCATACCAGCCAAGACTGGGTTGGCCTTCATGGCCATTTGAGCACACTGCTGGCTCATATTCAGCCATCTGTCAACCAACACCTCCAAGAAGTCCTTTTCTGCTGGGAAGCTTTCCAGCTACTCTTCCCCAGGCCTGTAGTGTTGCATGGGGTTGTTGCAACTCAACTATACTTTCCTGCATCCTGTTTTTGAAGGCATAAGTCACTCTGTGCTCAGACCACTGCCCACTTTTCATTCTGTCACAATCATGACTTAGACATTTTTAAAGACCAAGCAGTCAAATGTGCACTATCAATATCTCTAGTAGTTTCATCAAAGGGGATGACCACTTGCATTGGCTTTACACCGATCTAATGCTTTCTCCTTGCACTTACTAAGTCAAGAGTAAAGGCAGCAGCACAGAAGTGATCTGAGGAGTGCACAACAGCCGAACAGCAGTTGTACTATACCCAGTCACTATTTAATGTACAACACAAAAATCCTCTTGAGAGATGTCCTTTTGCTAGTACAGCTGTTTGCAGGTTAGGCAGTGAAATGAACTGGGCAGGTGATCCTACTCTAAGTCAGCTGCCCCTCCCTGCCCTGTTTGTTCAAAATAGGCTTTAATCCTCTTGGTTCTCTGAAGAGAGAATTGTTTGTGTGTTTCAACCTTGCAACTGCATGTTCACTTAGGCCTTCAGGACCTGAGGCACTGAGGCTTTTGGTATTAGAAAAGTGTTTCGGCAACTACAGTTTATAATGCTTATGTAGAAATCAGCACATGGAACTACTATTAGCTACTATTGAAAAGGGCGAACGCAAATCACAATTATGAATATTCTGGTGCTTGTGGTTAAATTTCTTAAATTTATTGCTTATTATGTTCCCTCCAACACTCCATTTTTAGTCTTCAAATGCCAGTAGAAGTATTCTGTTCCTTCGATGAGTTCTTATAATTGTGGTTCAAGCTAAACAGCCTTATACAGGGGGAAACGGGAAAATAAAAAGAAAATATCAATCCGTATTAGAAAAAACTGTCAATGGTCACCCATGTTTGATTTCTGCTAGATTCAATGCGTATTCAAACATCAAATGCAGATTTTTTTTATCTCAGGGAACTAAACCTTGAGTACTAAGGAATCGGAAGTGCTAAGGAATCGGAAGTGCTTCAGCTAGGCTATTGGTAGGCTTTCAGTTTGAAGTCAACGGCACTAATGTTCCAAACTAGCTTACACAGGCCCTGAGAATGCAGCTATGCGGCAGTCAAGTACAATTCAATACTGGCTTACAATTTCTCCCAATAAGTTCATAAGTTTAGAATCCTCTAAAACTCTTACTGCTAATCCAAGACAATTTTCTTTTGAAATGAAGAAAAATCTTTTGCCACTAGAGAAAATACATGCAATAAAAACAACATTATTAGTTCATGGTTTCCTTCTACTTCAAGCCACCCACTCCTTTTAAGCAAACATGCATCAATCTGGACTCCCGCTGTATGTGAATTTCACAGGCAAAGGTAGCATAAACAGAGGTTATCTACAGAGGCTACAGTTATCGTGTACAAAGAATTTAGAACCACTTTGTGAATTGATTTTGATTAGGTCAAAGGCCTTTTAATGGTCACAAAAAAAGTTACAGGAATAAATGTAGTGTGTTTTCTTTTTTACCTCAGTGAACTGGGTCTATCCCAAGGATCCTTGCCATTTCATTGTGTTCTTTAAATGAGGGTTGAACTTCTACTGAAGTTGTAATATTTGGTTTTTTTGCTGACATTTTACATTTATAAGCCAAACCCCTCATGTATTCACCTTTGAATATTTGAGATGCGTATTAAGACTTAATTTTGTAATACTTACTACTTAACTGACTAAAAATCTTAAAAGACACAAAATAATTGTCTGATGAATTACACTATATGAGCTGCTCTAAAAACATTACTAAATAAAGTATCAGCCTAGTGAACTAAGAGTTATTTGCAACAATTCCTATGAACAACCAGTTACTGGCATTTCAGCATATACATCACAGTACAACAACAATTACTAGTTTGGTGAACTTCAGTGCTCAAAGTAAAAGATTAAAAGCACAAGAATTAATCAGGTTTTATATTAAAATCCTTACATGCAGTTGCCTTTTGTATAACAGGGAACACATCCTGAAATTAAGAAACCTTTATTCAAAGCTGAAAGGAGAATGACTTCTGTAGTATACTGTTTCCTTGCCTTGTTCCCTACCACCTTTCAGTATACCTCATACACATACCAGAATAGTTAATCAGGGAATATAGATCACAATGTATTCAAAACACTGGTAGTATTACACCCATATTGCAGATCACTGAATCCAGATGCTACAGAAAAACCATACAGAAGTTTCCATGATCAGGATTTAAGTGTGGGTAGATTAGCTGGAGCCTGCCCGAGAGGAGATCAGAGAAACTACAGCGGATGAATTGGCGAGTACAATACATGTGCTTTGACACAAAGCTGTTTGTGACTAGTTAACATCTGACAGAACCACTGGTTTGTGACTAGTTAACATCTGACAGAACCACTGGTTTGTGACTAGTTAACATCTGACAGAACTGCTGTTAGAAATAGCAGTGAATTATTCACACCATGTACTTCACCAGATCCAGTGTCAGAGAGTGGAAGAAGGTGCTTCCAGAGATGGGAGAGACAGCTCAGAATACCTAAGTTGGGCCCCACCTTGAATGAATTCAAGCTCCAGTCTAAGTACCCAAAGCTGGACATCCAAAAATACATGGTGCAAACAATTTCACCATCTATTTCTTATAGCAGCTCCATTATGTGTTAATTAACACAAACATGTTACACAAACATGAAGTGTAAAATATAGAAACAAAAAAGCTTCTGCGTGGCTGCATTTACACTAAGGAGTACTTTTGGTTAAGTTAGAATTTAAAATGATGCTGGTCAAAATTCAGCTGAACATCAAGTTGGTAGGTGTCTAATTGAATTCAACCCTTGTAAGCTGAACCCTTAAAATACTTCAACTTATAAAATACCTTTCCTGCAAAATTACTTTGTATTTTAAATTTGCACTAGGACTCTTATTTTGCTGGTCCAATATTAAGTGTTTCAAATATTGAAATAAGGTCCTTGGTTATACTGTTTTAACTGGAATTCAGGACTTTTATATACCCAAGCTATGTTGTTCCAACAAACTCTTAGTGGGCAAAGAAAACCTTCAGTGGCCAAATAGGTCTAAGAATGAAATAGGATGTCAAGAGGCTGCCCACATTGCTCCAGCTGTCTGGGGCTTTTGAAAGTCCACATCTGCCAGGAGCAGAATAGTTTACAAGGCAAAACAGGCACAGCTGTAACAATAAAATATTTTTGCATTGATTAGATGTTTACAAACCATTCTACTTGTTATGAACAGAACCAGGGGCAACCAATCAACTCCACTGCTTGTGTTGGTCTACAATGATAAAGCAGTGGGAAAAAAAAAGTCCCTGTAGCAATATGGATACTTATTTTTCTGTTATTTTTATACACACTCATATTTAGAGATTAGTGACAAACTGAAGTAAGAAACATTTTTTTCTATTGAACTTTCGCGTTTTAAATGTGGAACAGCATGTCTTGTGCAGTGGTTGAGGTAATTTTTATAGACAAAAGTAATAGGAAGAATTGGGATCTAATCAGTGATCTGCTGAGTTATGTAATATCATTATAAATTGCCACTTTACATAAGTATGTCAATCAAATCAGGACTAGAATTATGGTTTTAATTCCCCTCGTTTTATCAATATTTTAGATAGGACAGTAACTGCTGCTATGTCTCATTTTCCTGAGTAAGGAAAGACATTTTCTGGCTGGAAGAAATTTATGATTTTGTTGTTGTTGTAGTCAGAAGAAATCAATAACCAAATGTAAGATAGGAAAATTCTGCCAGTGAGACTATTTGATTGTCTAGTTTTCCTCCTCTGCATAAAAATTCAACATAAACAGTTACCTATCTCAGGTCAGGACTGCAGATGCAGAACTAGAGCTTCTTTCGGAGTCTGAAAGTGAGTAATTCCAACTGCCTCTTATGTTTTTAAAATATCCTTTTTAATTTTCTTTTAAGTTTTAATTTAAAAAATCTGCTCCATCCACTTTTGAAAAATAGATTAGTGGTGTAATCTGACTCAGAACCTAAAATGCAAAGCATATGCTCTCTGTTCAAAAGGTTGTTCTTATTTCAAGCTAATGTCAAAACTTTGCTATTCAGAAAGTAAATTTCAAGAACGTTTGGTTTGTATTTGTATATACACAGCCAGCTCTCCAAAGGACAGTTAAACAAAAAAGTCAACCAGAACAAACAATAAAAAGCTAGTTTAGGAGGTGGGCTTGATTTCTTAGCATCAAATAGATACACAGTTTCCAGCATCTATTAATTTTCGAATGCTTTCTAAACTTTATGGTTAGATTGACAAAATACTCTAGGATATGTCTTAGTCTCTTTTCAAAAAAGTGTTACATGATCACCATAATGATACAACAATGTTTTTCTTTATATATTTCAGTTTGCTTTAAAGATTTCCTAAATATAATCATATACGAATCAAATTCAGCATAGCAAGAGGAAGCTTGTGGTCTCATTTTTCTAGTATTTTTAACATTAAAGTGGAGATATTCAAGTCAATGTCTACTGGAACAGAAAGAACATGAAGAAAGCAGAAAAAAGATTTAAGCAATTAGTTTTTCATTCTTAAGGAAGCTGACTTTGTGTTATTTCCTTATGATTAAACTAATACCGAAACTGTCAAAGATGCACATAAGATCATATAAAGGAAGGTCATGATGTTTTCCCCTTCTTTTTCACGTTAAAGGTGAATACGGAAACACAAGACTCCATTTTATTGGTGGTGCTGATGTAACGCTGAAAACACCATATGCATTTATTTTTGGTGTCTCTGATAGCTACTTAAGTACAGAAACACAAAAATCTTCCAGCCTGTCCATCCAAGCAGGAGGACAGCTATATTGTTTACACTGATATATCTGTCTACCAGATTGTAGAATGTTCAGCTTCCAAGACAGAGTGTGCTCCTAGCACTTGCTCTTTGAGTGAGAGATGTTACCAGGCCTCTGAGGGACACAGAAATAAAACCTGTATTATTTTTTGAATATATATTTCTCTACTTTTTGGAGCAGAATTGACAACATCCAGCACCACAGGGCAGTTTCCTACTGCCCAGCGCTAATTCAGCACTGGTGCTCTCTTTTATGCAAAGATACTACTGGATTACTTCCTCAGAAGGGAAGAATTCTCAGGACATTTTCTCTACAGAATCAATGTACACTGCCTATACAGCCCAGAAAGTCAGCTGTCTTGATATAAAATTGCTTCAGTAGTTTTTCTTCTAACCCTCTACTTTCAAGATTTACTGAATAGTTTATCCTTGTGATGCAGCTTAAGCACAAGCAACCTGACATGTTTTTGTCCTACATATTACTACTCTACAAGTTGAATTTCAGTCATCTACAGTAGAGACAGCTCCTTCTGTACATATTGCCTAGAGCCCCTTTAGCGCTGAGGGCAGAAAACAGGCATTTCTCAGCTGCACTTCGTTTGGCCTATTTTCAGAGGCCTGTATTAGAAGGAAATGAATTATACCCTAAAACTGTCCCTTCTTCTATGTCTAAGCAGTGAGGCTAGATGATAACTAGATGCGCTCTAGATGAAGCAAATCCTGTCCATTGTGTGTGCATACTTATATTCTAATTGAACAATAAGCTTGACAATTAAGGGCAGGAATTATTGGATGGCCAATTTTATAGCCTTTTTATATTAAAATCACGAGTAAATATGTTTTGTATTAATGTTTAATCTAAATATTTATTATGTCCTCATGTAAGAGTTCACTTAACACTGTAGCACTTCAAAAAAATCTAAGCCTGACAACACTGGAGCAGACAAGGCAGATAAGGCTTCTACAAAATCCAAACTGTATCCATTCTCCTCAACACCTCACCACATGCTCCCATTCGT
The DNA here is from genome assembly GCA_033459285.1 of Clamator glandarius. Lineage (NCBI taxonomy): Eukaryota > Metazoa > Chordata > Aves > Cuculiformes > Cuculidae > Clamator > Clamator glandarius. Next base: position 810,987 of record JAUNZM010000411.1, read on the forward strand.
AGCAGAGGAGCCCTTAACAGACTCAATGGCTAGGGTGTTGTCTCTCAAGACAGCTTTTATCCTACTAAATTCTGCTTGTTTGTTGAATATTCTCCAGCAATCTCTTCCCTTATTATCAGAATATCTGAGCACTGACCACACTAAATTGAACTGAGTTCTTTCAATACCCAACAGACCTGCATTTCACTCATGGGATTTTAAGATTCAAAAAGAATCAACTAATTTTTTCAAGTGTCAAATAGCCCCAATGTAGTAATGCAGACATAGCAATAAAGCCAGATTTCAGAGCCTCTTGTCTATTATCAGGATTGTGGTTTCTTTGCAACCCCTTGCTGATGGTCTCAGTATGAACGAGTTATTCTATGACCCAGTCAGGGACTTCCCATTGTTCCAGGTCAGCAGAAATATAATACTAATATTTCTTCCTCTTGCAACTTCATACTCATGATATGTACAGAAACTCCATGGCACAATGTCTAATCAATTTTTATTCTCCTTTTTACACACATGCTACGCAATAGAAAGATATCAGGGACTAGTTTTGTTTAAAATAAGAAGTTTCCATTACTGGGCAATTAGACTCCACGATCCTGGGGGTCTTTTCCCACCTAGTGATTCTGTGATTCTATTTCAGATCCTTATATTGTCGCATATAAAGGAATCGAATACATGGCACCATGGGATGAATATTTGATATCCCCTAAGTAAGTCCTAACAGCAGTTATCCCAAGTATCTGTAAAACACAGACATTTCAATTACGACTACAATTTCCTTTAATGTGCGTCCTTCTCCCCACATGCTTACACCTCCCCATCTCCCAGTTTATTTCCAGATCTTATAAACTGAGAAAGGGACAGAACTATTTTATGCACTGACATGTTATCTTTCAGTTACACATGCTAAGTGGCTAACTATGAAGCTGACAAGTAACTTTTGAGTCCGTACTGTTGTTTTTTCTTCAGCAGAGGCAATCATTTGAGTTTTCCCCTTTATGGGATTTTCAGTTTCCACAAAACTTGCCAAAGCTTTTGACCTTGAAATCTCTACTGTTCTGTCAATTTGGTATAAACTAGCCAATAAGTTCAAAAATGAAGGCAGGGAAGCACAGAGGCTGCTGAAGGACAGATGAGGATAAACCCAGACAATATATTGCCAGTTTTGGCAGAAAATTAAGCCACATAAAAAAATCCAAAACCCTATTGCTGTTTTAAGCAAATTTGTGACTTGGAAGTAGCTGAAGGGCTGTTTATTGGAAGAAGTTGAGTTATTCTTTTCTTGACAAACAAAAGAAACATTCTTCATGACTAAGCAGTACCTTTTACCAGACAAATAAGATAACACTCAGGGAATTAGGTTTATGGTTAACTGTAAATAAAAGAGCAAGAACAGAAGGTTGATTTTAGAGCAGCAATACAAGCACAATGAATAAACACACCAAGACATGAAGATCTGGTGTCTTCCACACCAACAATATAACTACTATAAAGTAAGTTAGCAATGCCTGGAGGAGAAGGACTTGGGGGTGTTGGTTGACAGCCGACTGAACATGAACCAGCAGTGTGCCCAGGTGGTCAAGAAGGCCAGTGGCATCTTGGCTTGTATCAGAAATGGCATGGCCAGCAGGTCCAGGGAGGTTATTCTGTCCCTGTACTCGACACCGGTGAGACTGCACCTCGAGTATTGTGCTCAGTTCTGGGCCTCTCACTACAAGAAGGATGTTGAGGCTCTGCAGCGTGTCCAGAGAAGCTGGTAAGATTTTTTTTTTTTTTTAATAAAAACCTGAGCTCTTTACAGATTATTTCTGTATTCTCAGTTTAAAACAGAATAAGATTAAAAATTGCATTTTTACAGATTAAACTGATTATCCTCATTAATTTCTTATAGTATTTCTTCTCTAAGCACTTAATTTATAAAGTGAAGTCAAACAGGGTAATTCCAAGATGTGCACTTCTGGGCCGTGCATGTGTGTCTAACCATGTACACAGAAAATTCCTCTACGTTAAATTTAAACAACTTTGTAGACCAAATTTGATTTTGGAGGTAGCAGCACAAAAAATACTTTTGTCTCAGCCATAGTTTTAATTAGTACAATAAGTAAAACACTGTGCTAGGACAATGATTTTCCAAATGCTGACTGATTACAATTCCAGATTCAATTCAATAGAAGTTCTACATCCCGCACCAGATTTGTATACCCAAATGCTACCTTTGCAAACCCATTCTGGAGGAGTAATATAGCTCAACTATCTGCCAAAGCTCAACCTAAAATCAGATGTATTGGAATTTGACTAGGACTGTAGGTTCACACACATTTTTGTGCAGGAACAATGTTTAGTAATTCTTTTCCCTTTCAGCAAGCAGTAGCCCATGAGGGATTTTCTTGGGTGAAAACAACAGTCTCAAAAGATTTGATTAGAGTTAATTAAGCCATCTTTTTCAGTAAAATTTACACAAATTAGGTATTTGTGAGGAAACAGCGTTTCAGTCCCAGAGCAACAGTCATAACTATCACTCTCATATGGGAACAGTTATAGCTAAGGTATAATAAAAGAAGGCTCTAAAGTAATTCAAGGACTGTGCGTTGTTTTCTGCTGTCTTAAATGAATGAGATTTACCAGTAGTCCTCTAATAAAATATTCTAGAAGGAAAATAAGCAAAGAGTATGCATTTACTTTCACTTTGAGCTTTCAGCAATTACAAACATCTTATCAGATACGGATTTTAGGTTAAATATTTTGGTTAAGCTGCACTGAATTGTGAGGCTGTATGCATAATAACACCCTGATAAAAGCTGAGAATAGGATTAACAACTCTTAACTTTCCTTATCATAAGAGCTTCTCTCCATTTCTTACTCTGCACAGGTCTCATCTATAAAAGGAGAGAGGACTCTCAGAAAGAGGGAGTGAATTACAGCACAATCAAAAATTGTTTGGAATTGCTTTTAGAGGTGAAGAGAGAAGAGCTATTGAGATTTTCTCTTTTTATGCTCCCCTTTCCTAGTCAATTATCAGTTGCTCTGACAAGGCAAAACCAAAATGTCCTACTTCAGAATTACATCATGCTACACCACATGCCAAGTAAAATGGCCTTGCAAGGAGTCAATTGTTGCCACTCAAAATGTCAACGTAGTCTTAAAATCCTTCTTGCGGTTTATGTTGGATGCTGTTTTAAAATCAAAACTTGGTAAGCCTATCTGATCCCCTTCTCCCTATCATCACTAGGAGAAAGAAAAAAAATACATATCCAACTACTTCCTAAAGTATACCTCAATAATAAAATATAATTCTTACCAATTACCAAGATATTTTAGCATAACAAGAAACCTAAATTCCCATGCAAGAAGTACAATAATTGTTTAAACTAAGCCGCTAGGATTTATACACAGATATCACATGCTTCACAGCAGCTGCAATACAGAAATTACTTTTTCTAAACCATGTTCAATTAGGGAAGAACAACAACAACAAAAAAAGAAAGATCTTACCAGCGTTCTATATGAAGACTCGAGAAAGTCAGCAAGGCAGCTTCTCTGGTTAAAAGTTTAAATCCACACTGCGTATCCCTGATCTCTTTGACACAGAGAAACCATACTAGGAAATGGAACCCATACATAAGAAGAGTTCGAAAGTAAGAGCGCTGTGGACAAAAGGCAAGAAGTTAAGTGGTTTAATTTAAGTGATGAGTAAAGTGTTTGTTTTACAAGACAATAATCCTGTTTTTTGACAGCTTTGAAAGTCTGTAAACGGTTTTTGTTTTCTACTGGATTGAAATCAGCACTTTTCAATTGTTACAGGAAAACAAAACATCATCTGAAAAGGAAAGACTTGCCAGTCAAGCACATGGTTAGTATGTTGGCCTAGGATATGAGAAGTCCAAGTACTTTTTCTTATTATTTCCCTACTTCAGAGCAGCTTTTCATTCTGGATAACACCTTATTAAGTGGAGCAGAAGCCTGCACCTGGATTTCAACTAATGAGTGGGACAACTGTAGCACCTTCTGCATGATTCTCTGGAAATTCAGCCAGAAAAAGAAGAGTAAACCAGGAGGGGTGGGGACATGTTACACTGGACATAGACAAGATGGTTTTTGCCTTTGTCTAGTTTTCCTAAAATTTGGTTGAAGAGGTCAAACAAATTCAAAAGTTGCCAGGACAAACAATGGCGAATAAGCCAGCAGGACTGCATAAGGACTGCCACTCTAAAGAATACACAAAAAACCTAAACAGTTTCTAGCTGCTACTCTTACATAAATTTGTTTTAAATAAAGTATTGTTGTTTCTTTTTTTTAAAAGGAGCACTTCTTTTTGTTTGCCACCCACTTCTTTCATTCAAGACTTGATGATCTCCAGAGGCTGGACCCACCATGCTAAGGCTCTTAAAGGAATACAGTTAGCGAATGCACATTTTTTTTTTGCCATGTATGATGGATCAAGTAAAAGCGGGACTAAAGTAATAGGTGCTGTACAAGATGAAACTTCATTTTAACTTTCCAGCAATCTTCACAATAAAATGCATTTCACAAACACATTTTATGTTCCTGGTAAATAGTATCCCAGCCCACTCTTCGGTTATACTTTTGTTCTTGACATAATAACAATATAGATAAGTTTGTACATGGAATCCAGAGGCTGAACTCTGGGTTTGCAGAGGTCCCTCCTAATCTTTTATTCAAGACAGCTCCTAAACAGCTAGAACTATGATCCTTAAACTGCTTCTGACATAACTGCAGCTCCATTTAGGTTATTGTATCTAAAACTGCAAGCCAAATACCATCCAAAATCTTTAGAAGCCAACAATTTAACTGGTTAGCATCTCTAGGTGATAAGAAATGCCTTTAAAGCTAATAATTCCAAACCTCACTTGAAAAATGAGCAGATGCTCAGCTTATTATGTGATAGCTTTTGGCTTAAGGAAATTAAAATTCATAGCTTGCACCTCTCAGAAAAGTGCTGTAGCTCAAGGTTAACAGTAGATCTGGTGTAGATTATTTGGCTCCTTTGGTGCAGGTGAACCACTGTATGACTAAGAACACAAGGCCACTAGTCCCAAAAGGGAAGCTCTTAGAGGTTGCATGACAATCAGCTAGTGAAACCAAGCACTTACTTCACAAAGAAGAATTCCTGGGTTATGCTCATGACTTCCAAGACTATGCATGAGTGCCATACTATGGATTCATTAAAGGACACTAACAATTCTGAAGGCAGAACAGAATTCTTGGTGCTTTCATAATGAACTTAAGGGTGAAATTCTGGTCTTAATAAATACTGAATGGCTGCTTACTGCAGCTTCACGCTCCCATTTTAGATGTTACTAAGCACAGAGGTAACTCCCAACTACTAGAGACTTTCTGTGATTTATTTATACCTATTGCACTACGCAAGAGTCTCTTCCCAATGTGGTAAAGGCAGTCTTTCCTTTCTAGTCTAGGGACAGCTAGGTGACAATCTGAGGTACATAATCCAAACAGAGCAGTACTACCAAACTGGTTGGTGATTCCTTTATTAGTCAGTAATATAGGGAAGAAAAGGATAGACACATCCTACAAACCGTACTTTTGCATTAAAAGACACAGCCCCATTTCAATTCCTCTTCTATATGTAGCAAGGCCCCCAAAGATGAAAATAAATATGAATGCACTGAAGAGAGTTTATTCAGTACCTGACCACACAATGAAGTATCTTTTCTGTGCTGAAATTTATCATCTACATGGTCTCCACGTAGTAGCAACATTTCCAGGATGCACAAGCTGCACAGCTAATAAATAACTTCAAATGGTATATTCTATACTACAATCACGCAAGTACCATGACAAAGATTAATCCTAATTTCTAATAATGAAGAAGGTTTTGGACTTAGGTTTTTTTGTGAGGATGCTAACATACATGCAGCAGCATTTACAAAAACTCTCTCCAGTGAATCACTCTAATATTACCTGATAAACCAGAAGAAAAAAAAAAAATCTAACAGGGGCCGAACACTACCAGTGTAACTTCTTTTGAACTTCTGTAACTATTTTAGTAGCTAGGTATTTATTTTAGAATCATTTCAAGTATTAAACAACAGTATAAACAAAGCTTACTCTTGAGAACATTCAACATGATGAGCACATCCAATGATGCTGAAAAAATTAGTCCAGCAATGCGTCTGTTGCAATACAAGTTCCATGCCTGTGCTTTGTCAACCACTGTCTGCCAAGACATCAGAAAACCAGATGCAAGATAAGACTGTGTGCCTATGCATCACTGTTTATTCCACAAGAGCCACACAGAAAACAGTACTGTCCGTCTGTTCAACGCTCAAAAATTTTGCTATGAGTAATACAGAAAAATTACAGTACTTTCCTATGAACTGAAATAATCTTCAAACAGATTGCCACTGATTATCCCTAACTCATTTTAAACAGGTCTCAAGATCTGCAGATCAAGCTCTTGCACTGGAAGAGAATCAATAAAGATGAACTCATCATTTGCCCTCCACTCCAGCCACAGTACTGAGTACTAGCTGCGAATTCTGTCAGGGATCACAAGTTCTGCTTGTAAGATGTTCTCAACTAGGAATATTAAATGCATAAAGTGCAACACTAACTGAAACCATGGCCTGAAATCTAGAACATATCCTTTACCTTTGATGAAGCATATGCTACACTTAGACAAGCTCCTCTGATTTTTTAGCTCCTATTCTTTTAATTGTAAAATCTGTAGAGCAGAATACAATAGAAGTGTTTGAGTATTATTATGAAGCAAAGAAGGGAAACAAACCTTTGCTATTGAGTCCTTCTCCAGATGAGCTCTAGAACCACAGGAAATAGCCATCTGGTTCTGCACAGGAATACAAATTAAAGAGCTGTTACTTAAACCAACATTTCCTGGATCAGTGGAATCTTATGTTGAGAACTGTACAGTAAAACTTCAAAGCAGTGTATTCTTCTGTTTCTTGTAACTGCATTCTTTCTACTGACAGATTCTGAGGTTAAACATCGGTCTTTTCTACAATTAACAGATCATCTAAAGTTTATTACATTTTGCATCTGGTGCACACAAATCACTGCAATTTATTCAGGTCTGGTTTAGCTTACATTGTTCCTCTGAGGTACACATACACTAAATGTGCGAAACACCACAGATACACATTCAGCGTTCTTAGACATTAAATGACACCGTGTATGTTTTTGCTAAATATTGCACAGTGGAAGGATAAACAAAGTAGTTATTCCACTAAATGAACCTTCCAGGGAACAAAATATCATGGTACCAGCCAAAAATATAATCTCAAATTAAATCAAAAGAATCGACCAAAACACATTTAAAAATTACCTCATGCTACTACTTCTCATATGAAATCTCTCAAATCTGCTCTACTTGAGCATATAGGACTGATGATGGGAGAACCAGCAGCTGCTGCTGCCTTGGTAGCAGAGAGCATTAAGAAAACACTGCTGCCCCACAGCTACTGCACTTGTGGTCCTGCACTTGCAAATCAAGACCTTGCACACAGGCACATCCCTCCTAGCTCCCACTGGAAGGCTGCACTTTGATTCTGGCACTTCAGGAAACTAGCTACAAGTATGTGACTCATTTGCATTTAAGCAGAAAATAAGCCACAATTCTTTCAAACCAAGCACTCAGAAAGAATGACTATGCAGGGAGGAGTTCTTATTCCGCAGGTTTTTAATATTTATTCACAATAAATGTTCTTTCAAATGCTATTTTTAAACTAATAACTCTGAGAAAAGTCAATCTCTATAAAACAGGCTGAAATTAAGAAGCGTCCTTAAAAGTACATAAGATGACATCAGATAAAAAGAAAATACAAAACAATTAACAAAGAAAAACTTGGGTTTTAACTGAGTAAGCAACACATGCTATTTACATGAAGTAGAACAACTTCAAAGGAAGACTGGTAAAAAGAAAATTATGTACTACATTGAAGTAGGCACAGTGAATGGAGAGCAGGCAGGGACACTGTGGAAGCTCCCTTCTGACAGCAGATTCCTGCAGCTTCTGAGCTGACCTAGGTCTTCAGATTTACATGTAGACCTTCAATCAGATCTGAAAAGCCTCAAGCTTAAAAGAAGTATAAAAATCAATCTCTGTGCACACATATTACACTAGAACCATGAGAATTCATACTCACTGGCCACGGTTGAAGATTTTTTAGACCTTCTTCTACTTTTTCAATATCTGCAAATTCTGTAGCTCCATCTGCATCAGCCATAAGAATTTTTTTCCCCCGAGAACTAAAGACACCCTGCAATCAAAACAGTCTATAAAAATCAACACCTTTGAGATCAATATTTGTCTTAAGCTAGCTGCAAGGCACTCAAAAAACCTAATGCAGTAACTAGAACAGTGGTACCTCAAGGATTCAATACAACAGGTGAGTCTTAATATACCGATGCTAACAGCAATTTACCAATTTATATTAGTAAATAACATCTTATATTGTAATCACATCTTCACACACTGAGTAGTATCCCACGGTGACAGACAATGCATGAACACAAAAGGTTAACAATCCATCTTCAGATAAGCTTGCAAACTAAAAGCTTTACAAACCCAAATTCCCTACAGACAACAAGTTGCTACAATTAGCTACAAAGGAGAGCACAAAGCAGCAGTGACTAGGAGCTGCCACTGCACTGGGTAGCTTTTCTTTTTGACTTGAGCTATGGAAAGGAGGATGCAGTGCTAGTTTTTCCTAACCCTGTTTCAAGAGAATACCTTAACTTGGTTTTGAGAAGTAAGTTTTTAATCACAGCATTACTGCAAAACATTTGTGAATGCACAGGTCTCCTCTCAGCTTGTTTTTCCTTATTCCTGGTCAGACATATTTGATAATTTTTGAAGGAGTCAAGACAGGAAAACAATTAGCAGTGGATTTGCCAAAAGTAGTGTCATAACAAGCGTGTGTGACTTTGGAAAAACCTGTCAAGGAAGTAGTAGCATATACACCCACTTAACTCTCTGCAGTGCAAGAATGCATCACACAGAGAATCATTCTCCTTCTCTTGGAATAACTTCAAAATTATATCCCTTGCAAAGACTCTATATGTCCTAATTCAACATTGTCTCTGTTTGCTGTAGTTACGTTTCACAAAAAAACAAAATTACGTTTTAAAGACAGAGCTTAAAATACAAGTAAAGACAGTCACAGATAACCCATAGATGACACCACCCTTTTTCATTAAAGAAAGGTGTCATTCATCTTAGGAAAAAATGTTCGCTCTAAATGCCTAACAGCTATTTTAGTATTAGACCAATTAGACCATGATAATTTTATGATAACACCTATGTGAAAATTAATATGTGAAAGCATAAACTGTGCTGGTTCTACTATTCAGCAGAGAGAGCTTGTAGATGAGCCATTTTTAAAACCACAACTATGACTTGGAAAGTAGTGTTTGCAAATTTAGCTGTATTTTCTCTAGAGAAGCTCTACTTTAATCCATAAAGATTTTTTTTCTGTTTATTTTTTTAAACATAAGCCAATTTCTAAGCGGAACTCCAGGAACATGAAACTCAAGTCCAACATTTTTTTTTCTTTCGAATTCTCATGTAAAAGATTTTTTTTGTTATTGATCTTCCTAGCAAGAAAATACTGTTTCCATGATCTAAAATAAGCTTATTTTGAAGAGTTTTTGCCTTAATTTATAGAACCTGTACTCAGTTTTCTGATAAGAATTTTGTTTATGTATTGAATTCAAGATGTCAATCAGCATAGCTCTATCTTCTGCATATTTGGGTACAGGTAGTTTAGATAGAGAAGGAGATGAAAGTATCAATTACCATCCTGACTGCTCCTCCCTTCCCTCGATTTTTTACCAAAGAAAGCACTCGCACTTTGTCGCTTCCATATTTCTTGCAGTACTTCATTGCAACCTGATAGACACACAAAAAAAGCAGCTAAAACAAAACCAGGAATCAAGGTAGAAGTTCACATTTGCTCACCCTTTTTTAAAAAAAAAATTCAATAGCACAGAGCTACAATCACTTCAGTCGTCACAAATACATTGCCAGTGTTTGCTGGAGTCTGTTTAAGAAAATAAAAACCAGTGCACCGTCAACATAAGGAGACTGAAGATGTTAGTCATGTTCAATAATAACAGGATATTATCCCAAGTCCCACTCATCCAAGTCCAAAAAACTCAGACTATTATGGACCTTTTATACAAACACCAACGGTTAATCAAAGAAAACTAATTTTCACCTGCTACCTATTTCTCACTTGTCTTGCTGCTACCTATGGTTTTAAACAAAAATTCACAGTGATCTAAAATTCCACTCACACTGTAGGGATGTGCACATTTTGCTCCATGTTGTGGGGAAGAGAAAGCATGATTTTTCTCCTCTATTTTTTTTTAAATGTTGTCTCAAGTCCAGAGGCCCATGGCCATAATGTACTCAGTTAGAAATGATGCTAGGAGGAACGCAAAGCAGTCAAAAAATATCTAGGAGTAATCCTTAATGGACAAGCTTAAGGGAGGTAAATAAGAAAGCAGCATTTGTTTTAGTAGCTAACTCAAACACCTTCCAAACAATAGGAAAGAAACTTCTCAAGTTGGTCAGTCTTCCCTTCCAGTGACACACATCAAAGTCAAAACATAAGAATGCAGAACTATTTTGAAACTACTACTACTACTAATGGGGGCATTTTTAAATGAACAATGCCATGCAGGGTGTGGGAACAAGCTATACAATGTGTCAGCTGTTCTGTTCATCACTGTATAACTCAGCCATTTTAAAACGCTTTTCAGCTTCCTCAAGTTCACATTCACATCACTAAGCACATGTAGACTATTTCATAAAAAAAATTCTTGATATTAGGATCAGACTTTTTAGACTCAGATGCAGGAAAATGGTTGGGACGGCCACCAATCAAGAATACCAGTATTTGCAGAAGAATTATATGCGCATGCATGTGTGTGCGACATCTACAATGCATACAGGACAATGGCAGAAAGTATCCAGAAACACAAACTTTAATTGTCAACTATTTCAAGTACCAAAATATAAATGCAAAACATTATTGTATCTCACAAACACAGCAGAAAGATCCATATCTCTGATTACTTGGTAAGACACTTCTTTTTCCTACCTTTGTAGTTTGATCTTTACTACCATCATTGACCACAATCACTTCATAAGTGAATGAAGGATCTCGTTTCTTTAAAAAAAAAATCAGAAATAATGCATTTAATCCAATTTCTTAAGTAGGCAGCAGGACTTTCAAACATCAGCATTCTTTTCTCCCTAGCATTTTTAACTCATTCATGGCTGCCAATAGACACCAATATGATGTAGTAAATTTGTTAAGATGGCATAATTATTTTGCCATATTTGATACATTGGCTTGCCATAGTTTTCCTCAGCTACCATCTAGAACTGAAAAATCAATTTAGTTATAGAAGATGAAAGCTCAGAACTACATTCCTGCTAGGAAAACCCAAACAAAACCAAACCCACAAACTTTCGCAATGGGCTTCTTACCCAGAGAACAAACCCTAATGAAGAACAGATGCTCAGGAAACTTGTTGGAACAAACCAGGATTTAATTTATAAACCTAAATGTATGGTTAATCTCCATTTTGGAGAGATTTCAAGCACAAAAATTTTTCATCATATAATGTAATATTAATTTTTTTATTTAATTAAAAATACATTCCGGCATTCAAGCTAAAAATAACTGATAAGAGACAGAAGCATTACTTCTCAGTGGCTATGTAATGCTGTTTTAATATACACCAAAATAACAAAGTGAACAGATCACTGATGATTTATACTATATAGAAAAATAATAAATTTTGAACAGAAAATGAAAATACCTGTCTTTTTTCTAGATAATCCAAAGCTTCGTCCATCATATGAGGTACTAGAGAAAGGTGGAGGATATTAGGTGAGATTATAACAGGCAAAGCACCAAACCCAGGAAAAAGCACCTACACAAGCAAGCTGAAAACAACTGCAAAACAAAGCTCAGCAAATAGCCTCTTTCATACACTACTTTCAGTAAACAAGCTTAGCACTTGCAACAAGTCGTGTCCTTTTTGAATGCAAAAACACCGAAGATGATCACACATGTAATGGTAATATTTCTTCTGAAAACAAGAACCAAGTTTCTGTTTTCTGTAATTCTACCTACAATTTTAAAGGAAAAAAAAAAGTCTCCATGACTGACTCTGCAAACCAGCACTGACTTTATCTATTTAAGCAAGCTGTCAGAGAAAGCAGTAAGAGAAATTCCTAACACTGGTCAGTTACATGCATTCTCTTGCTAAGGCTGCTGGCCGTGATGCTTCAGCCAACAAACAAGCACTAGTTTTACAGCTGATTTATCCACAGGTTAAAACGCATTCAGCCTTATGGTTGTCTTTGCAGTATATGTTCATTCCTAAACATATCTCGGGTGATTATTCTGTCTCCAAAGAGAGAGACATCTAAATGAAAATCACAGAAAGCATATTAAGACCTTACTTACTGAAAACAGGTGAACAAGAACCAGCACTGAGGAATGCACTGGATGTGAGAAAGGGTCAGGCCTGTCCTGTGTCCTTGTACTATTTGTCAGCACCTCTCTTAATGGAACCCTGAACAACTCAGCATTTTCAATTACTAAGAAAAGGGATGACAATGTGTGCTATCACTTGAATGCCAAGCAAAGCTTTAGAGCTTAATTCTATCACATCCAAAAGTCTTAGGTTTTTCAGTATCAGCTACCCATATATATGGCCAAGTCGAACAAAAACCTATCCTTTTTTCTGCTTGTCTGAAGCTGATGTTGTTTACAGAGTGGGAAGCTCTCATACCAGCTCTAAAGGTCTTTTTCTGCTTTTTGCCTGACAGCAAAGAGCAACCATTCTGCTGGACTTCATTAAAATACAGATGATTCTCACAAGTGCCCCATGCTATTTTTAGCAATAGAAATCAAGTTACACAGTATCTTAATTTTGAAATTCAGTGTACTTGGACTGCTTTCTGGAAACTGTGTCCAAAATCAGATACAGAATCTGGGTTGCCAGAAATCTACTGCTAACATAAACTGACCTCTGCATCATTAGAGTAAAAACAGATAGATTTTCTTCTTTTTCTCAAAACAAGAAAAAACTTACACCGGTCTTCCTCATTGTATGAAGGCACAACAACAGAGAGTTCCTTTGTAGGGGGATCATGTATACTTGGTAGGGATTCTTTCCTGCCTTCAGCACTTATGAAGTATTTTTCTTCTTCATGTCGGTGAAGTGTTGGCATGTTTTTGGCAGTTACATGAGCAATTATACAAATCTGTGATGAAAAAGAAATTTAAAAAATCTTTCAGCATTCTATTAAAGGTTTACCAAGCTGGTGAATGTGCTACAAGGGGCAACCAATCACGTTTCAGTAATGGGGTGGGTCAACTTCATCCACTGACCATTTCAGGAAGGACCAAAACCTTCTCATATATTCTTTAGATCGTTTTGCCTACTCTGGCCACTGTCAGCATCTCTGGCTTGTTGCTGCTTTCAAACACAAAGCATGTAGATGCCTCCAAAGCTGTCATTGAATGGTTTGGCTCAGAAGGGAGCTTGAAGCCCATCCCATTCCAATGCCCTGCCATGGCGAGGGACATCTCCCACTAGATCAGGGTGCTCAAGACCCCATCCAACCTGGCCTTGAACACTTCCAGAGAGTAGAACTTCTCTGGGCACCCTCTTCCAGTGTCTCACCATCCTCATACCTGTTCCACATCCTCAAGATGTACTCCAGGCTTCACTGCTCTTTCCCTGAGAAATCTCTAACATGCATACTGTTGCTGTCCTTGATCCTGTGCAGCCACCAAAACCAGCGGCATTACTCATGAGCGCAGCCAGCCAGACATGCCTGCAAAACCTTATGACTTAAATACATAGAATCATAGACTAGTCTGGGTTGGAAGGGACCTTAAAGATCATCTAGTGGCAACCCACTGCCATGGGCGGGGACACCTCCCACTAGATCAAGTTGTCCAAGGCCTTGTCCAACCTGGCCTTGAACACCTCCAGTGATGGGGCAGCCACAGTTTCCTGGGCAACATATTACAATGTCTCATCACTACCATGGTGAAGAAATTCTTCCTTATGTCTAGTCTAAATCTGCCCCTCTCTCATTTACACTTACTCAGCCTAGTGAAATAACTATATGCTCTGGTAAACAGTCCCTCCCCAGCTTTCCTGTAGCCCCTTTCACGTACTGGAAGGTTACTATAATATCTCCTCAGCGCCTTCTCTTCTCCAGGCTGAACAACTCCAACTCTCTCAGTCTGTCCTCATATGGTTAGTGCTCCAGCCCTGGGATCATCTTTGTAGACCTCCTCTGGACCCGTTCCAACAGCTCCATATCCTTCCTAGATTCTAGAAGCGGGCATAGTAATCCAGAAGAGCTCTCACAGAAGAGGAATGTAGAGGCAGAAGCACCTCCCTCGACCTGTTGGCCACAGTTCTTTTGATGCAGCCCTGAATACGGTTGGCTTTTTGGGCTGCGAGCACACACTGCCAGCTTCTCATCGACCAGCACCCCCAAGCCTTCTCTGCAGGGCTGTTCTCAATCTCATCATCCCCCATCCCGTACTGAAATCGGAGATTGTACAATTAGGGGCTTTTTGAGTACTTCTGTTGGGGAACACCAGAGATGCGGTGCTCCTGGTGGGCAGCAGCGCTTCACTCCCAGGGCGCGGACCCTCTCGGGCTCGCGGTTCCCTCTGGTCACCGGGAAACACGTGGGACTCCCAGGCGGTCACCGGGATAAGAGAATGAAAAGCTCCGCTCCCACCTTGTGAAACCTCACTCCCCACAGGGACGCCCCGCAAGGCCCTGCCCCTCGTCGCCGAGCCGGGGGCGGTCCCGCAGCCACCGCGGCGGGGATTGGGGGGCTGCGTTCCACCCCTTCCCCGCCTCCCCTTCCCTCGGGCCGGCGATGCCCGCGGCGCTCACCAGGACGAGCAGGAGGGGTGCCAGAGCCACCAGCACCGCCGCGGCTGCGGGCAGGGCCGGCGCCAGCACCATGGCGGGCGGCGCCCAATCGCGCGGCGGCAGCGACGCGGAAGCGAGAGATCGCCGCCCGCGTGGCCCCCGCCGCTTCCGGTCGGGACTTCCGGCCTCGGGGAGCAGCGCTTCCGGGACAGCAGCGGTGCCGCCATGGCGACGGCTTTCAAGTGAGTGCCGGGCCCGGCGCCTTCCCCGCCTGATCCCGAGGGCCGCGGGGGCCTGTAGGGCCTTTACCCCGCTCAGACACAGGGTGTCCGGCGCGGGCAGCGCTCCGCTTCGCTCCTCTCGCGGCGCTGCTGTGTGAGCCCCGCGGAGTCGCGGTCTCACCCCGGTGCTTCCCCGGGGCAGCGCGACCCACTCTGAGGCGTCCCCGTGCACGAAGGGTGCGGCGGGGAGAGGGCTTGGAGCCTGGGTTGTGCGAGCAGGGGCTGAGCGAACCGGATTTGGCCTGTCTGAAATAGGTAGCGTGGGGTGTAGAGAAAACAGAACCGCGTGGGGGCAAGTTGAATCATAGAATAGTTAGAGTTGGAAGAGACCTTAAAAATCATCCAGTTCCACCCCCCTCTGCCATAAGCAGGGACATGTCCCGCTAGATCAGGCTACCCAAGGCCTTGTCTAGCTTAGCCTTGAACACCCCCGGGGATGGGGCAGCTACAGCTTCCCTGGGCAACCTGTGCCAGTACCTCACCACTCTCTTAATGAAGGAATTCTTCCTTATGTCTAGTCTAAGTCTGCCCCTCTCCAGTTTATACCCATTCCCCCTAGTCCTATCACCACAAGCCTTTATGAATAGTCCCTCTCCAGCTTTCTTGTAGGCTCCTTTCAGGTACTGGAAGGTTGCTCTAAGATCTCCTCAGAGCTGTCTCTTCTCCAGGCTGAACAATCCCAACTCTTTCAGCTTGTCCTTGTATGGAAGGTACTCCAGCCCTCTGATCATCCAAGAACTCCATATCCTTCCTACGGTGAGGATTCCAGAACTGGGCACATTACTCCAGATGAGGTCGCACAAGAGAGGAATAGAGGGGCAGAATCACTTCCCTTGACCTGCTGGCCACGTGTTTTTGACGTAGCCCAGCATATGGTTGGCCTTCTGGGCTGTAGCACACATTGCTGGCTTGTGTCAAGCTTCTCATGGACTAGCACCCCCAAGTCCTCTGCAGGGCAGCACTCGATCACATCATCACCCATCCTGTATTGAAACTGTGGATTGCCCTGCCCCATTGTAGCGCTTGGCCTTGTTAAACCTCATGAGGTTCTCTCAGGCTCACTTCTCCAGCTTGTCCAGATCCCTCTAGGTGACATCCTATCTTTCTGGTGTGGCAACTGCACCACTCTGCTTGGTGTCACATGCAAACTTGCGGAGGGTGCGTTCAATCTCACTGTCTATATCATTGATGAAGATAGGTACACAGCAGTGGTTCCAGTAAACACAGTTCTTAGTAGATACGGGGAAAGGGAGCTTGTGGTGAAGGTTGGTCAGCTGGGGAGACTGTGGTATCTCCATCCTCAGAGATGGTGAGGTTGGACGAGGCCCTAAGTGATGCATCTGCTTTGGGGAGGGTTTGGACCCGACGCCCTCCAGTGGCCCAGCCAGCATGAGCTGCCCTGTGGCTTCTCTTCACGATGAGGGTGGTGAGGCTCTTGAACAGGTTGCCCAGGGAAGTTGTGGATGCTTTGTCCCTTTTGTTCAAGGCCATGTTGGATGGGGCCTTGAGCAGACTGATCTAGTGCAGGTGTCCCCGCCTATGGCAGGAGGCTTGGAACTAGATGATCTTTAAGGTTCCTTCCAACCCAAACCTTCTATGATTCTGTTCTATGAATCTGTGAAGTGGAGGGGATAGACTGCTCTGTCAAAGGGAAGAGTTACAGGGAGAATGAGTTTAGTGAATCATTACAAGAAGCTTATTACAGTAGGGAACTTCTGGTCCTTTTAGAATCATAGAGTGGTTTGTGTTGGAAGATGCCTTTGAAGATCTTTGAGTCCAACCCCTTGTGAAGAGCAGGGACATCATTTGCTTGATCACATTGTTCAAAGCCCCATCCAGCCTAACCATGAATGCTTCTCATGATGGAGCATCTACACATTCTCTGGAAAGCTGTTCCTGTGTCCTTCCTTCCAGATTTGCTGCTTAAATGAAACAGGGTCTAGCAATTTCTCTTACCTTAACAGGAAGATAATAGGCCAAGTCTTGGGCTTAAAAAATAGTAGTACAGGACCAAAATATGGGGAACCAACAGGGGTTAATTCATGTTTGCCGTCGTGAGTTATGTTAGTTTGCATTCGGAAAACTTGCCATTTCCGGTTTTTCCTCCAGAAGTACTTATTTTAACAAAACTGAGAATACTTTGTTAAATTATTAGCAACACTTTGAGTATTTCTTACTTTATTGTCCTCTGCTTAAAATACTAATACACAAATCTGTTAGTAGTATATAATTAATAATAACCATTAATTATTTCTCAGGAGATGTGCTGCACAGAGCATATTTCTTAATTTTATATTTTCTTAAAGATTGTAAGAAAGGCTAACATTTCAAGACTATAAAATTGTTTTAAATAATTTTGTACATCTGAATGCAGTCCTTGAACTAGCAAATACTTCAGACACTGTAATAAAATTATCCTTTCTGCATTTCTTCAGAAACATCCTACACCCTTGTCTCAATTAATGTTACTTTTGAGTTCAAACTAATTGTCAAGATTACTGAGGTGAAATCTAGTAGGTTTTGTTAGGTTTATCACACAGAATCACAAAGTGCCAGGTTGGGAGGGACCTCAAGGATCATCTGGTCCAATGTTTTTAGATGATGATATTTTAAATGAGATGGCCCAGCACCCTGTCAACTGAGCCTTAAAAGTGTCCAGTGTAGAAGAAATTACCACTTCCCTGTTTAACTGCTCTCGTGGTGAAAATTTTTTTTCTGGAATCCAACTAGAATCTTCCCAGGAGCAATTTACTCATATTATCCTTTGTCTTTTCCATGTGATTCCTTGTGAAAAGGGAGTCTCCATCCTCTTGGTAGATATCCTTTATATACTGGTACATGGTAATAAGGTGTCCCCTAAACCTTCTCTTCTCAAGGCTGAGCAAACTGAGTTCTCTCAGCCTTACTTCATATGTGGGTTTTTCCAGTCCTTTGATCCTTTTGGTGTATGGGCAGGGACGTTCCTTGTAAGGCAGAAGAATTTTGAAAGTGAATGTAGGAAAATGTCTTTTTCTAGTTGTCTCAGCTTTCTGGAACCATATTGTTAAGCAGCTTTGCTGGTGATCTTGATTCTCAAATTATTTGTTGTTGTAGGTTTGTGCTGCTTATCTTTTTACTCTCACTTATCTACTCAGGAGCTTACATGTGAACTTCTCTTTTTATTTGTTTTAGAATGGTGGAACCACTGGAATACTACAGAAGATTTTTGGTGAGTAGAACATGATATGTGTGTGTAAATTGCTTATAATTTTTTTTCTTGCTTGGTTCTGCTTTTTGAATTTGTCTGTATGGAAATCTTAAACTGTAAGGGTAAACCAAAATTTGGGGAGCAAGGGAAAAATGGTCATACTCTTCTGAACGTGTTCTTGCATTTGTATGTGCAATTGGTGCTGTGGCAGGTTGTGTCCCTATTCAGCTTGATGCATATATGTTTCTGTTGGCCTTGAGAGGATTGCAAGTTAAATGTAACGAAGATGGTGATGCAGGTTTGTGTCTGGTACAGAGTTATGTCAGGCTAGTGTTTTAGATGCTGCTGAAAAAAAGTAATAGAGAACATTGTTGTTAGCCATGCTTGCTGTAACTGTGAAGGAAAACCACTTTTTGGTGTGTTAAATTAGTCTGTCCCTTATTAAGGTAGAAATGGATCCAATATTATTGCAATCAGTTTTGGTTCTCATAATGGAACCAAAAATCTTTGCTTTTGAGAAGCTTGAAATGGTGATGAATAATAATTTGGATCTAACATGATAGTGAATTGATGCCATTTCACACTTAAGGTTCAGGTATTGTACAGCTTCTGACTGACAGCATTTGAACATTGGGGATTTTTGGGAGGATATATTTTTTTCCTTTAGTTCACTCTAACATTAATTTCTAGGAGGGGGTGTGGGAGAGGAATTGCCTAAAATGAAAACCTAAACAATGCAGACTGGTAGAAACTCACATTTTAAGGGATCGTTGAGTATTAATTCTTGAATGATATTCTGAATCCAGCCTTTTGCACTTATCATTGAGACAATCAATTTATTGTTGTGTATGTATTTTTAAAATAAATTGTAATAAATTAAGAACAGAATTTTTTTGTGGGCACAATCTATATATCAGGTGATGAAAAAGTGTCTGGAATGTGATCGAGTTTTGTCTAGCATTTTTGTAACTTTGTATTTCTGCTAAGAAGTTTTATATGAACTTGTATAGCATAAATATTGGTGTTGTATTTAATGAAGTTTGTTTTCTAATTTGAACTTTGTGATTTTTGTGTAGAAAGAGAACTGTCGACCGGATGGAAGGGAGTTAGGTGAATTCAGGGCAACAACTGTCAACATAGGCAAGTGCTTATTTGGAATCATAATAATGGGGGGAGGTATCATTAATCTTAGATTATATTAGTGACCTTAATGACTTGCTATTAGTTTTCTGGGTGCTTGCATTTTGAAACAAGAAAGTGGAAAGATTTTTATGCATAGTTTCAACAAGCATTCACGAGAATGCATGGTACAGTAGTATATTTGAGCTTTCTTACTCAGTCCTGTTCCTGGGCTGGTGTGCACAGCACAGTTTAGGTGCTTGTGGAAACTTGTCTGTTTCTAAGATCAGCAGTGTATGTTATAGATCCTGAAGACAGTGTGTATGCCTATGATGACCAGTGAAAAATCGATGCCTTAGTGTCTTGAAAGAACCAGTAACTCCTGGCTTCTGCTTTATTCTAAGTTGGAGCAACTGTCTCAAGCAGGAGCAAGGCACGTCTTATGCAATGAGCAGCAGCACCTTACCTGCCTTTCTTACACCTTGTAATTTCTACAAGTAAAATACAGGTTTGCGTACCAGCATGGAATAGTTGCTGATAGTTTCTCAAACTTGACACTGCAGGTCTCTTCCATTGTACAATGCTGCCTTCCATTAGGTCTTGCTGTAAGCCAGCCGAAAGGTGGACTTACAGGAAACCAGCTATGACCAGAGATCAGTACTGGGTCCAGTCCTGTTCTACGTCTTCATTAATTATCTGGGTGATGGTGCAAAGTGTACCCTCAGCAAGGTTGCAGATGACACTAAACTAGGAGTGGTTTATAGGCCAGAAGGTCATGCTGCCACCTAGAGGGACCTCGACGGGCTGGAGGAATGGGTTGACATCAAGTTCAACAAAGAAAAGCACGAAATCCTGCACCTAGGGAGGAACAACCGCAGGCACAAATATATGCTGTGAGCCACTCAGCTGGAAAGGAGCTTGACAGGAAAGGAAAAGATGGTCCCAGTGGATACAAGGCTGAACGTAAGCCAGCAGTGTGCCCTTGCTGCAAATAAGGTCCATGTTATCCTGGGCTGCATTAGACAAAGTATTGTCAGCAGGTGGAGGGGGGTGAAGTTTCTCCTTTATTTAGCACTGGTGAGGTCACACCTGGAGTGCTGTATCCAGTGCTGAGCTCCCCAATACAAGAGAGATAACGCACATAATGAAGAGAGTCCCAACAAAGGGCCATGAAGACAATGAAGGGACTAGAGCATCTCTTCTGTGAGGAAAAGCTTAGAGGGGTGGGACTGCCCAGCCTGGAGAAGAGAGGGCTGAGAAGGGGATGTTACCGTGTATATAAATACCTCAAGGCAGGGTAGAAGAGAGCCAGACTCTGTTTGGTGGTACTCAGTGACAGGACATGAGGCAATAGGCACAAAATGAAGCACAGGAGGTTCCCTCTGAACATGAGGAAACAATTTTTTACTGTGAGGGTGGCCAAGCACTGGCACAGGTTGCCCAAAGAAGTTTTGGAGTCTCCATCAATAGTGATATTAAAAAGCTGTCTGGACACGTGCATTCAGCTGTAGGTGGTCCTGCTCGAGCAGTAGGGTGGTTGAGCCAGTTGATGACCAGAGATCTCTTCTAGCCTCAACCATCCTGTGTGACTGCATGTTTAATAGAGAGATTCTGTTCCCACCCTGGGCTTATGGAGACTTTGTGTAGCCTGTGTTCAGTGTAAAACAATGGAAAGTAAACAGTTTGTGAAGGTGGATATTAATTAAGGCCCTTTGAATAGAAAAACAGGTTATATTGAACAACACTTTCTCTCTTCAGGTTCAATTACAACTGCTGATGGTTCTGCCCTGGTGAAGTTAGGAAATACTACGGTGATTTGTGGAGTTAAAGCGGTACAGTTGGTTTTTGTTTTAATTTAGCAGTTAGCTGAACTTGTGCATTCATGTTTAGAATCAGTCTCCTGCAGAGTTACAATAATATGCCAGTCAGACACAATTACAGTCTTTCACTTGAATTACTTTGAGATGGGGAAGTTAGTGTATAATTTAATTATCTAACTGTCTAGTCCTACCTGTATAGTCTGAGAACATGTATTTTTGTGGAACGTATTGTATATGGGGAAAGATATATATATATATATATATAAAAATGAAGTCTTTGTTATTTCTAGATAAAAGCTGTATAATTGGAGAATTACTGAATATTGAATCATAGCATCACTAGGTTGGAAGAGACCCACCGGATCATCGAGTCCAACCATTCCCACCAATCTCTAAACCATGCCCCTAAGCACTTCATCCACACTCACCTTAAACACCGCCAGGGAAGGCGAGTCAACCACCTCCCTGGGCAGACCGTTCCAATGCCTAAACACCCTTTCCGTGAAGAATTTTTTCCTTATCTCAAGCCTGAATCTCCCCTAGCGGAGCTTGAGGCCATTCCCTCTCATCCTGTCCTGTCACTTGGCAGAAGAGGCCAGCTCCCTCCTCTCCACAACCTCCCCTCAGGTAGTTGTAGAGAGTAATAAGGTCTCCCCTCAGCCTCCTCTTCTCCAGGCTAAACAACCCCAGCTCTCTCAGTCACTCCTCATAAGGCCTGTTCTCCAGCCCCTTCACCAGCTTTGTCACTCTTCTCTGGACTCGCTCCAGAGCCTCAGCATCCTTCTTGTGGTGAGGGGCCCAGAACTGAACACAGGATTCGAGGTGCAGTCTCACCAGTGCTGAGTACAGAGGGAGAATAACCTCCCTGGACCTGCTGGTCACACCATTTCTGGTACAAGCCAAGATGCCATTGGCCTTCTTGGCCACCTGGGCACACTGATCAGTAAGTGCACTGGTAATTAGCTGGCTGGACTATTAAGTGCCTTTTAACCTCAACTTTACTGCTGGCCTGCCATGAGCTGTGAGACATACAACTGCACATCCCTGTGTGGAATTTTCCCACAAGAGAAATACAGACGGAGACTGATTAAAACCATCTTTTGTAAATGTCACTGTAATGATAATGGGCAAGAAAATGACTGTTTCTATATAGAATAGCTGGAAAATCTTTTTGTACAATACTCAGTTCTAAATTTTTGTCTTTATTTTTCTCCAGGAACTTGCTGCACCTGCGGTAGATTCTGCTAATAAGGGATATATTGGTAAGTTTTTCAGTATGGATCTTAGGCAGATCTTGTATTGCTTCAGCTACCATGCTGAAGGGACAGGTCGAATGAATTTGGGTAAAATCATATTGCTTTCCTTAAGATCAGTTTCCAGATTGACATAAAGGAAGTAATAGTTCAGAAATTTCACAACTTCCCCTTTTTTGCTTGTGAGCTTTCTATGTAAAGCTACCTTTGTTATAGCTGATTTCAGGTCAGGCTGAAAACAAACTTGCAGCAGGAGGAAGCAGGTATATCAAGAAGGGGAAGGCAGTTCATCTAGAAAAGACTGTAGAATGCAACTTTGTGCAAAGGCACATTAACTTTTGTCTTGGAAGTCCCATTAGGCAAAATAAACTCTTAAAACCAGTGAAATAAACCCTGTTCCACAGAGAACTGTGGAAGTCCAAGGGGTACATCCTCACTCTTGTTTGGAGATCTTGCTCAAGTTAAATATTTCCATGGAAGTGGGACCTTAGACTAAAGCCTTTTTTTTACAAGGCATCTCCAAAGCATGTTGTATTCAGTGAACTTGGTTATGCTTAGGTTTTTGTCACAAATGTTTATCCATGTTTTTGCTTCAAGTCTAAAGCATCAAGTTTTAATGGCTGATGAAAAGCAGATGGCATACCAGTAAAGTCAGGCAGTGGGATAGAAACGCTACTGTTTCTTGATCTGCTTAAGAATGCTTAACGCTTGGGAGTTTATGTGGGGTCATGATGTTCATAGCAGGATTGCAAACAGAAAATGGTAGTGAGGAGGATGTGCTTCCCCATGGAATAGTTTCTGAGTACAGAATACTGCGCGTTCTTTAATACAAACTCATGCATTTGAGGGGAGAAGTAGGAAGTCTTGATTGAAAAATTCTTGGACTCACCTTTCATTTGAAATACATAAAATGCTAATAAGAGTGGGTTTTGTCTTATTTCTGTTTTTGTTATCCCATTGCCTGCCTTCTTTAGTTTGACTAATGATTCTTGCTACCTAGTTCCAAATGTAGAACTGCCATCCCTCTGTTCCACGAGGTTTCGCTCTGGACCACCTGGTGAAGAGGCTCAAGCAGCAAGCCAGTTCATTGCAGATGTGATTGAAAAGTGAGTCATCTTAATGCATTTAATACACAAACAACTATGCAAGACAATTTTCTGTTTCCTAGTTTACCCTCTCATTTTATTTCAGTTCACAGATAATAGCGAAAGAAGATCTGTGTATTGCAGCTGGCAAGGTAAGTTGTGCCTCAAAATGAAGAGGGAGATACTGACAAGATCACAGTGTTGAAAGATTAAAGAAGATAAAATTTGAGATTATAGGTTGTTTCTGTTTACTTCATAGCTTGTTTTACGTCTGAAGTGTTAAAATTGTATATTAGAAATAAGCATCTTGCTGATATGGCCAGCATTTTCTTAGCTACTGTACTGCTTGCTTAACTTCTCTAATATCTCACATGTGCAAACTTTTTTTTTTGATAGCTTGCTTGGGTGTTATACTGTGATATCATATGTCTGGACTATGATGGAAACATTCTGGATGCCAGTACCTTTGCTTTGCTAGCAGCATTAAAAAATGGTAAGAGCGACACTCAGATTAGCATTACTTGGAGAAGTATGTAGTTTTTAATCATGATGAATAGGTAACTGGTTCTATTCCTTAAGGCTGCTTTTTTCCCCTGTCATTTGAATGCTAGATTACTAAAACACAGAGTGGAAATGAGGTATGGATGCCACCTGGGGAGCAGGTTTTTTTTTTTTTTATACGGAACACAAGTAGTGTAGCCAAAACTCTGTTCTCAGTTGTTTAAAAGAACAGCTGAAATATTTCAGTAGTCCTGCACATCTCTAGGCCTACTAAAACCAGAAATGTTTAATATTATACCATTGTCATTTTTTATTTCTTCAGTACAATTGCCATCGGTTACTATAAATGAAGAAACTGGTTTACCGGAAGTTAATTTAAAACAGAAGAATCCTTTGATTATCAGAAAGCATCCGGTTGCCACATCGTTTGCTATATTTGATGAGTAAGTTTGTAACTGTTTCACACTTACGAAAACAACTGTGTATGTCAAAAAGAAGTGAAAGACAGAGGCTGCTAGTGATATTTCTGCACTTCGTACGCTTTTGGGCTGTTGAGGAATGCACACTCAGGCTGTTTCACTTGATCTTCAGCCCACAGCTTCTCTTGTTGAATTGATCTCTAGAACAAAATGAAATCTTCCCAACTCCTCCCTGTGACTTGAAGCAGAACTGGTTCTCAGTCTAAAAGCTATGGTTATAAGCGCAGGAATAGGTATTGGTTTGTGTTTTTGCAGTGACTTTGAGATGAAATAATGTTACCAATGTAGTTAATGTTTTAGAAGTATGTAAATACCTGATGTAATAGATAGTAGTTTTCAAACAGCTTATAGCAAGTATTTAGTCAACAGAGGAAGTAAGAAGTAATGGTCCAGTTAGAACAACAGAACCTCTGGATATGGAAAACATAATTATCCAAGATGAAGTATGACCATCACTCTTAAGTCATTGTTCATGTAGGTAAAGAATCTGAGAGATCAAAATAATGACACTGATTTTACTCTTTGCCTGACAGTTTACTGGCTCTTCGTTAGACCACGCATGTTAAGTATGTGTTCTGCTGCTGTTGATAAGAAATGCAGTCATTTATGGTGATATTCGAGAAGTAGAAAATTATATATCAGATGATGCTCACTGTACTGTGAAATCGATGTAAGATTTAGGTCTATTTAGAGATATCAGGGGCTCTTTCATTCAAGCAGGAGATGGGGATAACCCTGAGCACTGAGTCCACCTGCAAATGTTTTGTAAGACAGCAAAAATGAATAGTTATGGGTACTTTCCAGTAATGTTAATGGAACAACATGTAATAACTTGTTTGCATGTTTTTCTTTCACAAGCACATTACTCATTGTTGATCCAACTGGTGAGGAAGAAGACTTGGCAACTGGAACTGTAACTGTTGTAACTGATGATGAAGACAGATTATGTTCTGTCCATAAACCAGGTACTTCCAAGTTTATTACACAGGAACCTTCAGAGATGATCATCTTTTCTTGACCTAGATGTTCTGTACCTGCTTTACTTTGTAAAATGTGGGTGCTTTATGATACCAGGCTGTCTGCTTGAGTACTTATTAAGTGATTTGCTCTTGAAATAAATTTTGAAAGAGGTGGCATAACTGATGTTGTAGGTTCCCATGATCACTGCAGACTCCATCCAGCTGAAATAGTCTGTCCTACCCTATGCTCAAAAAGAAGTCATAGCTTGACCTACATACAGCAAAGGACAAATTTTGAGCACTTACAACTTTACAGTTTGTTTCCATTTTCTTTGCCTGAGGCCAGAATTGGGGAACCTGTATGCTCCCCAGGTGAATGTTGTTAATTACGAGAATTACTGTTAATACTCTCATTTGGAAAACACAGGTAGAGATACATAGAAAATCAAATTCTCCCCTTTAACTTTTAGGTGGAAGTCCTCTTACAGGAGCCAAGCTTCAGGACTGTATCGCCAGAGCAATTACCAGGCACAAAGAAGTAAAGAAGCTGATAGACAAAGTAATAAAAAGTATAAAGTCCAAGTGAACAAAAGGAGGACATCTTTTTGAAAATGGATTTGTAAAAATTGTATTTGTTATAGTGTTCACAAACCTTTTATACTAAATAAACAAATACCAGTACTACATTTACAAAGATCATTTTTTTCTAAAATGTTTTTCACCCTTATACTATGTACAATGCTGCTGAGTGGTAAAAAATACAAGATAAAAGGTTCTGTTAAAAAAATTAAATGACTTAAGGAGATGTAGCCTTAGCCCCTTTATAGATGAAGTATCTTAAATTCTGTAAGGCTGCTTTTCAGAAACAGTTCATTTATTTCAGTATAGTGTCAAAAGTTCATTTTCTCACCTGTAAGGTAAAACATAGATTTGTTTTTAAGCTTTTTCCTTTTTAATCTGAAAAAAAAAAATCCTCTGAATCATGTTTTATTTAGCAGGAGACAGGGGGACCAAGTCTCAGGATTTTGGAGGGGCCGATGTGCCTCTTTTCTTTTTACTTTTTGAGTGGCTGCCTGAATGCTGTTGATGATGCAGATGAGCTGCTTGTGCTGCTGCTGCTACCATAGCCATTTGATGCTGCAAGAATTGCAACTGCTGCCACGAAGGAAAAGGGGGAGAAAAAGCTTGTTAGTGTTCACTATAAAGCTATTTCCCATCAGGAAGAATGAAGTGGAGGGAGTTGGGGGGAGGGAGGGAGATGAATAATAAATAAAAATGAGGAAGCACCAGGTTGACAAAAGAAATGGCTCCAGTACTGGGGCAATGAGTACAGTCAAGCAGCACCAGTGGCACAGAAGCCTGCTGAGGGCAAATGTAATGTAAACATTTTACACGTGTATGTGGACAGCTTTGTTTTTTTGCCCTTTCTCTCCATTGCAGTAACTGCAGTAACTCAGCAACTTCAGTGAATGTTTGGGTTTCACAGCACATTTTTAACATAATTCCTTTTCAGTGTATACACTGCATTTTCTGTTTGTATCACAAAGAGGAGACTGTGCTAAAAAAATATGGAAATACTTCCATAAAATGTGAGCGACCGAATGCTATAGGAATGCTTTGCCAGAGCTGTTGCCTCTGCGCACTGACTGTAGCAGTGCTACATTTGAACTTACAGGTGCTTACATTCACACTGCTTTGGAAACCTACTGGCACCTGGCAGAGCTTATTTAGATATGTGCCACAAGCACTCCTTGAATGTTAGCAAACCAGGAAGGTGGATGGCTTAAATGGATTAAAATAAATTCAGTGCTCCAAGCTGAGAGAACTATAGGTTTCAAATCTCTCATGATGCGGTTTCCTAAAGTTCATGATTTTTTTTTCCCCTTTGCGAGACCATGAAGACATTCAGTTAGCAAAAAAAAGTCAAAGGGGTAAGATTTTTGGTTTTGGAGCTGAGAATTTTATTTTAAATTGGGGTTTTTTTGGTCTTGCTTTTAAACACAGTCAGAGCGAAGTTGCTGGATTACTTGTATCTGTTGCTGCTGCTGCTGCAAGGCTTGTTGTTGCAGTTGTAAGGCAGAAGAGAGCTGGAGTTTCTGCTGAGGAAGGCTTTGCCCAGGTCTGTTCATGGCAGAGCCAAGCTGAGACAACACTAAGAGAGGAGAAGGCGAAAGCAGGCAGGTCAAACAGGTCAAGTTGAGTTTGTCAGGGTTAGGGAAGGAGGAGAAATAGAAATAGATTGTCACAGAAAAGGGGGATGAATAGAATTAGTTTCAGAGTCAGACTGGAACCAGTACAGAATAAAATATACATGATATACATACTCCGTTATAACATTATAAAATGCTTGTGGAGACACAAAGAGGTTTCTTGTACTGGATGTTAAGCACACAGTTAAAGTAGCACTCCTCAATGAAGTCTGGCATGGAAGTTCCTTATATTTTCTTTTTGTATCAAGTGTGACTAATTTTCCTGTGATGTTATCAATTTACTACACTTAACTGCCAAGTAAAGCAGAAGAGTGCTTTGGATGTCCAGTATTTCTTATACAATTCATATGCTGGTAATAAACAGTAACTTGTTCTGAACTGACGTAAGTCATCTTCAAGACCAAACTTCATTTCAGTGTGAATTTATCAATATACACACTTAACAACAAAAGGAGGTTCAGCAAGCACATACCTGTGGCTTGAGGTTGCATAAAATTCCCTACTCCAGTCAGGTTAATTACAGCAGCTTGTTGGGCAGATAATGCCTGATCTTGATTGGATGGACCTTGGTCAGACCCCTAACAAAAATGAAAAGCTTGATCCTTATTACTAAATTTTGGTATAAGTGAGTAATAAATAAAGCCAGCATGAAGGCAAACTTTTGAAGACCCATTAAAAAACATTTAAGTCTACATCTTCCAAAGCGTGTGGACACAGGCTATAACATAATTACTATTAAAGCAGAACGAACAGATGCCGAATGCCTCAAACCAGCTGTTTTCACAGACATGGTATTATGCCTGTTACTCAGCAGAAGTCCTATGTTGTCAACCTCCCTGCAGTCTGCAGAGACTATAGTTCATGGGTGTAATGACATTTCCTGTCCTACTCCCAACCCCAAAGTCTTCAGGTGACACCAGATACCATCCAAGCGCAAAGGTCCCAATCAACTGTAATGTGAAAAGTCTAACTTACATTCATGTGTTCATAGTGTGCCACACACTCCTTAATTTCATAAAAAATACAAACCTTGCTTTTGAAATTTTATTTTCAGAACAGAGAAATCCTCAGTCATCACTCAACTGAATTACTGGAGTCTGATCTAGTGTCTCCTGAGGTTAAAGGGCACTGAATTATGACCTTTTCTAGAACTTAAAGTTCATTCATGAAGAGGGGAAATAAAGTATTCTGTATGTGATTTAAGCAAACAGCGTGGCTTATCAGTCAGAAAGAAATAAAAAAAGCTTTTGAACTGATGCATTTCCAGGAATTGCCATGCTTCTTCAGAATAACCATATGAAATAATGCTGCTAAGAGCCAGGTAAACTGGATGAAAAGATTGCACATTACAAAGACATCATCATCTTGATCGCAATGACTAAGACAGACTTACAAAACCATAGAATCAACATTTGGGGGAAAAAAACCCAAGCATGAGATAAGAATGTATATATTCTGTTGGCAGCACAGAAAATTCTTGGCTGCCTGGGGCTTAGTTTCTTTTCACCAAGCACTCGCATTACAGCACTGTGAACACACAGATTCTTGTCCTTAGTGAAAGCTAAGCAATCTGGTATTGGTAATAGCTCATTTTAACTAATGACCCTAGTCTAACCCTGTGATGCCTGGTAAAAGAGAAGCTCGTTCAGGAAAATTAGGCAATGCAGAGAGTTTGATTTCCTCCAGAACTTTCTGCCACAAGAAAGACTAAAGACACAAAAAATCAGCTTTTTTGTAAAGGCCCTTAAAGTTCAATGTCTGGAAAATAAAATCCAATAGCACAGGCTTGCATGATATATATTTTTTTTAAGTAATTCAACTAGTAACTGACATTTGGATTCTGAGAATAAATCTGAGTCTCCCATTAAATTGCTCCCCATTCCAGAACAAGGCCTTTGACACAGGAGACTACATCATAAAAAACATTTTATAGAGGCACCTTATTTATGAACAATCTACAGCAAAAATTATTATGTTGAACAGTATCCTGTAGAGACTATTTTGTAAACAGAAGTTTTGAGTGTCTGGGAAGACAAAGGACACAAAAGCAGAGCAGCTGGTTTTCTGAAACTGCTGCATTAGTCCTGAAAAAAATTTTAGGCACAGGTGGAACCAACCACTCAAAATTTGTCATTCTGAAAACACTCAAGACTTCAGGATTCTTCAGTGATTAAAGCCCTTAATGTTAACTACAGGGAGCAGCAGACAAAGTGCCTTAAGATTACAGCTTTAAAGCCAACCAATACTTTTGCTGATGTGTAGAGAACAATTCTGTGGAACTACAGCAACGAGGACCATAACCTATCTCACAGCAGTTTAAGTAAAGTTGCATTAGGTTGGTACAAAAATAATTGCTGTTTCTGAATATCAACTTTCAAGCAGTATTTCTCAGCTTAGAAAAAAAAATATTCTAAATGAAAAACATTAGAATCTAGGCATTTTGCCAACAAGTCTATTTATTCTGGTGGCATAGAATTCTGGTGTCTGATGAATTCTTCAGAGGCGTTTTGAGCTGCTGCTTGATTGTGGAAGACCTTCTTTTACAGGAAGTTGTTGAGGTGCTTGAAAATCTCGTAACCACGGGAAGAGAGGGGTGGCGAGTAAGCTGGGTGAGGTAGACTTTCATAGCCCACTTTGTGCAGCTTCGACAGAGTCATTTGTGAAACACAGTCGTGTGTTGTCATGGAGAGGAACTGGTCCTTTTCACTTGACCAGTGCTAGGTGTAAACATTGCACTTCTTGGTGCATTTTGGTGATTTCTTGGCAATACTTCTCTGCTGTGACGGTTTTGCCAGGATTCAACAAGTTGTAGTGGATGATTCTACTTGCTGACACCAAACCGTGGCCATAACCTTCTTTTGATGCAGCTTTGATTTAGGGCAGTATTTTGGTGCTTCACCACAGTCCAGCCTGGTGGTTGTCATACATAATCTTTTTCTCATCATGTGTCGCAATGTGATCAAGAAATGTATTGGTGGTGTGTGAAAGAACCCCAGAGCAGACTTCCTAACCTACTTTTTTTATTTTCATTCAGCTCACGCAGCATCTATCTGTTGAGCTGTTTTGATTTTCCAATTTGGTGCACACATCAAACAACCGTTGAATGGTCAATATTTACTTCTTCTGCAACCTCTCAGTTGTTTTGTGTGGGACCAGTTCAATAATGGCTCTCCATTAGTTGTCATCTAACAGTGACATTTAAGACCCTTTTCATTTTAGAATGGTTTTGGGGTGGAAGGGACCTGAAAGACCATCTGGTTCCCACAGCCCTGGAATTGGCAGGGACACCTTCCACTCAATCAAGGTTGCTCAAAACTTCATCCCACCTGGCCCTGAACACTTCCAGGGATGGGGCATCCACAACCAGTGTTGTTATAAACATCTTTGTTGCAGACATGGACAGTAGGATCAAGGTCACACCACACACCACACTATCGTCAAGGGTCTCATTTCTGTGACAAAGTTGTTGAAAACAATGTCAAGTTGTATGTTCGTTAAAATTCCAAGTGCCTGGCTTATATTCCAAGAAGTTTCTGCTACTTCACTTCCCAGTGAAGGTTTTGGAGGAAGACTTTCTTCCCCTTCTGCCTCAGATCTGTTGTGTAAAGGCTCAGTTACTTGCAGAGATGGGGAGAATAGGTGAAACCATTTCATCCATGCATCCCTGACTGATGGCTGTTAGCACACACCTGTTCTCCCTGCTGCTGAGGGCTACAGGCTGTACGCTGTTGAGATTGTTGCTGTGGAGAAAACTGTGACAGCTGCTGCTGCTGTTGTTGCTGGTGTGGGTTAAAAATAAGTGAACCACCTGGAAGCTGTTGAAGATTAAGAACAAAAGGCATAATTCAAACAAACTGCCAAGTTTCCCATTGTCCTAGGACGAACATGACATTGGTAATGACGTACTCCTTGGATGTTTGTTTTTGTTGTTGTTTTTTTTTTTAAACCTTTAAAATGAATCAATTTACAGTTGCTGTTGTTTGTGAAAAGGCCTTATGCTCAAAAAACAAACCTGTATTAAATTATAGTGATGTATTTCCTGTGGAAATATTTTAATTATTCTAATTAAAATAGTAGAGACTTTGCAGACACTGGAAATGTAACAGCTAGTCTTCAAAAGCACTGGATATTATTTTCACTTTCAGAACATACCACTGTATTTTAACGGATGCTTCCAATCAACAAGCTGCAAGGTCTGATGCAAAAAAAACCCAGAGAAGTTAAACAGTCTTGATTCCTCTCCCTTATTTCAGCTTTAACTGAACTGATTTCAGATGAATTATTCTTGGCTTATAGGAGTGGAAGAAGTAGCTTGAAAGGATGTACTTCAATGTGGACTCACACAAATAGAAGCATTAATTTTTATTGAAGAGCTCTGCTCTGGTATAAACTTCCTCCTGTTGCTGTCCTTTTCCATTTTTCCAGAGCAGGAGTGGGAGGATGAAGAGGCAAAGCTACAGCTCATCCTTAACTGGTATTTTTTTGAAGCACGGTGCAACATTTGTGGAACACTGGAGCTGCACTTCTGCACCTGTAACTCACAGCTAACTTCAAGATCCAGGAACTACATCTGCTTCCACAAGCACTCCCCTGTTCTGCTTTTCAATGGAGTGACCTTTTCTCATTTACAGACCTTCTAAACTCCCTGTTTACATGAACTTGTACTTCCATTACCAGAAGCTCTTTAAGGCTGTTATGGTGCCTACCTGTGCACGGTCCACGCAGCTTTTAGGCCTTCTGTCTGTAACCCAAGTAATTCTATTGTACTGTTTTGCACTTGTAAATAATCATAGATACCATTTAAAGAATGATTAGCAATAAAAGCTCAGGCAAATGCTGAAAAGAGATTAGTTTCATGAATTCAGATGTCAGCAGTTTCAGATTGTTACTGTGAACAAAACTGTTTTGTTGTGAGCTAAGAATATAATTTCCATATGGTATCTTTATGGAAGTAACTTTCTCTCTTCCTCTAAGTTTTTAAAGGAGCAAATAAAATTTGCAGCAAATGGTGATCAATTGGCTTCAAAGATTTGTGGGGGGCAATGCAGTAAGCAGAACTAAACAAGTCTCTCAAGAAAGTTAAGAAAATTATCATTATTATTGTGTCCAAGTATATAAATTACCTGTAGAAGATTTAAGGGCCGAAGATTTGATGCATTTTTCAAACCAAAGGGGCTGCCTGTTAAAGAAAACACCTTTTTGTTAGAATGAAGTCTTTAGTTAATTACATATGCATCTTGTAATTAATACATGTTTCCACTGGGATAATTTCTAAACATTTGGAAGTTGGAAAACTGGCAAGTTTAAGTTTTATACTTAATACAATGATGCATTTTCCATAATGTTGTTGGTAAGTTCATAGTTACCCAGATTCAAAGTTAAAAGAGCACTGACTAAATGGAAAGGAATCTGTATTGCTACTAGACACTGTAGCCTGTAACCTTATAACCTGTTAATCCATTTACACATCAGTAAATACACTGGTCCTTGCCCATGGCATGGGGGTTGGAACTAGGTGATCTTTAAGGTCCCTTCCAACCTTAACTGTTCTATGAAATATGGAGAATATAGCAGTTATTCTTCAGTGATTCCTCTTCTGGATTTAAAAAGTTTGTGTTTGTACAGTAAATCCAGAAATGTCCAAGGCCTC
The DNA here is from genome assembly GCA_033459285.1 of Clamator glandarius. Classification (NCBI taxonomy): domain Eukaryota; kingdom Metazoa; phylum Chordata; class Aves; order Cuculiformes; family Cuculidae; genus Clamator; species Clamator glandarius. The sequence goes on from JAUNZM010000411.1 coordinate 844,453, forward strand.
AGTGAAGTAACAGCCTCTCAGTCTCTTGATCTTTAACAGAAAAAAAAATCCCATCAAAACAACTGCCCACCCCTGAAAGGGCATCTGACAAGACGTATTTGACTTATAGAGCTTCTGGCATTATTGCACAGGGAACTCTTCAAAGCTTCACTATATAAAGATGTATGTGTAGTAAGCTGTAAATTTGGCATAGAACAGATATAAACATTTCAATAAAACAGCAGCTGTCAAAATCCTCCCAGAGGTCTGCTCAACTCACTAAAATCGTGTGGGCGACAGCACAGCATATAAAAATCTGTGACATCAAACTGATAAAAGGTTGGTAGTGCTTGAAAGGGCAGAATTAGCATTAAAAGTGATCCTAGTGAATTGAAGAAGAGGTCCAAAAATCAGTAACACTTAATAAACAAGACAAATTAACAAGTACGGAACTGTGACTAATTAGCTTTGTGTCTATACAGCAAGAAAGGACGTGAGAAGTTACAGCAAGTCACAAACATATCCAAATCATCCATATGACAAACCACAGAACAGACAAGAACCTCTTCACACGAGTTACATTTATAAAACTCACTGTCACAAGATGTCGTAGATGCCAAAAATATAAATGGGTTCAAAAACCAATTAGATAAATCCACAGACTAGCATGGGATATTAAGCACAAAGATCCATGTGGATAGTCTTCAGCTGAGAAAGTCTCAAAGCTGTAGATTGCCAGAAGAGGTACAGTTGTAAACAAGAGATGTTCCACTTCACACTTCTGTCTCATCTTAAACTCTCTAAGTAGCCTCTTAATAGCAACTCTCAGAGACAGAATATAAACTGGACGTATTTTTGGCCTAACCCAGTAAAGGCATTCTTATGCTAATATAATGCTGTTGCAAAAAATACAAATAAAAAATAGGCAGACCTCATATGGGGTAATGTTAACAGGAATGTTGTGAAAGAGATGAGATGCATTTATTCTGCTGTGCTCCACAGTGGTAAATCAGCCAAGCTCAGGCTTGTGTCCAGTTTTGGTTATCACATTTTAAGAAGGATGTAAGCAAATTGGACAGTCTAGAAGAAAGTGACAGGGTTATGAAAGGTTTGAAAAATACAAACTGTCAGAAAGAGAAGACAAATATGGGACATGACAGCATGTTTGATACTCAGAATGTAAAGAGAAAGGGTGAATGACTACTTTCCACGTCTGCAAGGAACAGGAGAAAAAAAAATTTAATTCGCAACAAGGTGATGCATCACAGTTAGAAGGAAACATTTTGTATGAATAATGAATTACTCCAAACAGCTACTGAGAGAGACTGGAACTTCTTTAGTGAAACCATTTACAAACAGTTTAGATAAGCATTGGTTCAGTGTGGTTTAGACAGCTTTGACTCTGCCTCAGTGCAAGGGATGGATATGTTAAAGTCCCTGCTACACTTCTCATTCCATAGTCATACCTTAGGGTTATTTTTTATGTCTTGTTATTTTTTTTTCAGAAAAAATAAGCCAAGAATTTAAATGCTGCTTTACTGAGTACTGAGGCATACAGATATATAGTCACATCTGAAGGCAATAAAGAACTAATTAATTGTCCTACTAGAATAAACCAGTAGCAGTGATAGAATAAGATGCCCCACACAAAAAATGAGGCCTCTTTCTAAGTCCAGTCATGCCTTCATTCTGGCAGTCATCATTATCAATGCTGCATTTGAACGTTACACTACAGAGCACCTTTCCATAGTCTAGCTTTTCAAACAATCAAAATCATAGCCTACACTTTCAATATAAAAATCTGCATGTTGTTCCCATGCTGCAGCCATCAAATACACAGTTTATTCACACAATGGCCACTTCCGTCCATCCTTCTTACAATGTTTTCACACTGTCCCTGGCTGAAGGGTGGCTTTTCAACTTATTCACACTAACCTGCTTGAGAGGCAGACTGCATTGCAGCAGGCAGCGCACTTGGTACCAGACCTCCTGATGGTAAAATGCCACTCAGATTTATACCTGCAGGGGCTATGGCACCAGTGTTACACCCCAACATAGGGTTTGAGCCACTCATCAGTGTCTGTGCTCCACTGTAGAAGAGGAAAGACAACACATCAATCCCAAGTGGTAAAGCAAATCTGAGTAAATTTTTGCCCTCCGTCTCATAACAAGTAAATCAATTCTTTGTTGTAAATGGGATTATGGATAAAGCATGAAGGCAGTTTAAAGATTTGTCACATTGTTAGTATATACATTTTTTCTTTGGTATGATCTACAGAAAGATCAATCACAAATGGTTCTTTTACTCTAGACTGATCTGAAAGATCAGTCTTCAAAATAGTTGTATTATCATAACAAAGTTAAGGAACAGATTTGTGTTTTTTTTTTGCACTACAAAACAAAGCTATCTAATTAATCGACAGAGATCAACTGCTGAACACCCTGGATGAGCAATGCAAGCGCCTGACACTTGCACTGAAGCAGATTCGTTATTTTGTTGTAGTTTTACATACAAACTTTCATTCATAGGTACTTTAATATCAAAACCCTTTCCATTTTTCATTTAGAGGGGTCTGCATATGACATTGAATCTCTTCTCTGATTAATAAAAGAAGTTTTCCAACTTTAAGAGTGAAACCTCAGAAACCACAACCTAAGATTAAGCCTTATGAAACTAAACTACATGCATCCAAATAGCTGGAAGCACAATTTTCTTAACAGAGTTTTTCAATATTCCCATACTATGTGCCCTATATTTGAGAAATACAAATAGTTTCTAGTGGCTTTTCACTTTGTAATTACAAAGTGAGTGACCTTTTTGGCATTGCAGACCCTGAAAAATATCTATCCTAATGGATGCTGGACAGTTGTGTACCACTCCCATCCTTCCCTACCCCACTGGCCCAGCAACAAACCCACCCAAGGCAAATTAAGAAATCGTCACAACAAAGAACTTACCACACAGAGCCCACTACATTGATGAAGTTAAGTCCTGCAGGGTTTGCCATGACCTGGGTGGAGGTTGTTCCTGTAGTAATGGATGTTACCATGGTGGAAAGAGGAATGGTCATTACAGGCACTGCCTGGCTCAGAGACATTTGCTGCTGAGCAAATGGGGTTAACAAAGTGGGCTGAGGGGTGAAGCCTGAATCTTGGGGAGTAGGGGTGGCAGAAGGGGTAAAAGGAGTTGAGCTCTGAGCATCAGGAGGGTGGGGGGTCGATGAAGGGGTGTTGGTTGGAGTAGGAGTAGATGGTTTAGGAGTTCCAGACCCTGCTCATTGAGAAAAATAAAAAGTGCTAGTTTGTTATAAAAGGCCAGTCCTTTTTGTATAATAAGGTTAATGGAATCGTATTTAGCACTGACAATTTGTTCCATTTTTCAGACTGCAAGTGCTAATTTCTACACGACACGAGTGTTGCAGCACGCACTCAATGTTAAGGATGCAGTATAATCACACAGAAACCCCACTCTCCATGCTTAAGTTCTTAAGCCATACACCAATTTGTATCCTCCATTAAGTCTTCCCATAATTTATGATAAAGTCATAACTCCATCCAGAAATACTTAAATAAAATTAAAACTATTTCTTAGTGACCATTTTAACCTAATTACTATTTTTGTCCTGAAATGTTAAACATAGTCTATATGCACTGCCCACACAACAGCATTGTGTTAAAAACATATCATGGAGAACAACAAATTCAACAAAGAACATACACTATTTGGATAATCACGGCATTGATCTAAATTTCATCAGACAGCTAAACTCCCATTTGCCAAATTTTGATCAAGTAACGTTTTAATACTTAAGAACCAGAGGATAATACTGTGTCTCTAAAAGTTACTGTGTAATTCCTTCTGCTATAATGTAGCATGAATGTCTATATTTGTTGTGGATGCAGTTAGCACAATTTATCAATAGAAAAAACTAAAACAAAAATGTTTGAGGTGGTTTTTTTTGTGTTTTTCTTTTTTTTTTTTTAGCTTTCATGTCCTGCAGAAAGAAAGGAAACAAATGTGAATGCCCAGCTGTTGTGACCAGAGCCTTAAAGTAACAACTGTGTGCAGCAGATATACACATTCATAGCACTAACAGAAAACTAGAGTAAATATGTCAGAAGAAAACTTTCATAAGTTTTCTTTTTTTTCCTTTGTGCAAAACAAGAAGGCAGGAAAGTTACACCTTTCAAGCTATCCAGATTTTAAATTATTTAATGCAAAAAGCATATTATAATACTGTGCAGGATACTGGAATGTGCAGTACACAATTGTTCATAAAAAAAGAAAACTGCCGCTATTATTTCTCTTTGTACAAATCGGTTCACAAAATGTCTCAAGATACATGCATATTCTAAAAAGTGTTTATGATCTACGGCTATGATCCTGTCAGCATTAATGAAAATACTTAAGCTAGGATGTCGCTTAGTGAAATTCACATTTTAACACCTGAGAATATGGTGCTATCAGCAGCAGCATCACCACCACACTTGCAATCATCAATGATCTGTAAAACAGTGTAGGAGTGTTTTAAAAAATCATCTTATCGTTTATTGCATCACCATCTTGGAACTGATCAGATTATATACATACATAGAGATACAACTGCACCAGCTCCTATAACATTTTAAAAACTAGATACTTAAAATTATCTAAAGGCAAACTGATCTAACATACTGTTTTTACACTAGAGAAAAAAAATCTACACTTTGGAATTTTATCTCATCACATCATCTATCAGCCTTTCATAAATGAGATCATACTAATTGCATAAAATGCATTAAAACGTATACACAGAGGGTGCATACATATATACAGGAAAAACAAACACAGTTACAATAAACATAAAGTACATACAGTGAACAAGAGACCTGCCTAAAGCTGCACAACTTATACAATTTAGGGTACACTGTACACTTAAGTTTCACCATTCCACAGGTTAAGTAGTTTATCTCAGGAAGCATTTATGCAAGAGCCTAAGATTTAATGGAGAATTTAGGTCGTGACTCACTTTGTGAAGAGCTTGCAGGAGACATGGCAGCTGGAGAGAGCATGCTAACTTGATTAAGATCCATAGATTGTTTCCGAGAAAGACCAGGAGGCTTAGAAGGAGGAGGAGGAGGAGGAGTTGGGGATTTTAGATGGCCACTTGACTGTTGCGGACTAAAAATGTTACCTAAAAAAGCATGATTAAAATACATTATTGTTCTGTAAGTACATATTAGCTTGAGTATTTGTTAGGATAAAATTTTGGGAAAAACGTAATCAGAAGTCAACAAGTTATGCTGTTTTCACAGAGGAGATACCATTTGGGGTTCTTTTATTATTATTAAACCTTTACAAAAGGGATATTGTGTCATTTTACAATAGGCAGAACATATACAAATGAGATGCCCGAGTCAATAAATAATTACCTGAAGAACTACTTCCTGAACTTGAAGGTAATTTGATGGGAGGAGGTCTGTGTTTTACACCTTTCCCCAACACTGAAGACTGAACAGAGCCTGACAAACTTTCCGGCTGCTAGGAGGAAAGAGAAGTTAAAGCTACCACAGCAATAACGTGAGCTTCCACACATTTGACAGAAAAGAACTCCATTTGTATTGGACTTCTCAAAACCATAAGAAAATTCTCCACAAACACTTCAGATCTTAATTTATTTATTCTAAAAACATAACCTATGACTCCCTCTCTTTAGATAAAATGCTTAATATCAAGAAGCAATTTGGAAGTGCAAGTAAAATTTAAACCAAGCAAAGAAAATAATTAAAAAATGAAGGTGTTTCAATCTTCTCTGCAATTCTGAAATCACTCCTTGCAATTTTCACAAATGCGAAAGTGACAACTTGGTCTTAATTGAAAAATTACATCATTTCATCCATTTACAATATCCATATCTCTGCCATTTCCGACCAATTTGGATTTAGAGAACAGGATCAGATTTCTTGATTCTGTCAGTCGGCATTTAAATACATTCAGGAAAAATCCTGCATGTGCAGAAATCGGTACACATTTTCCCACCGACTTCAGTGGTATCAAGAACTTCACTAATCTTTTTGGAGAAAAGGTACTCCCTTTTTATCTGTTCTTGTAACCTACTTAGCAGGTTGTAAGAACATAAATTAACTTTGGCTAATGAAGTCTGTCCTGCTCAAGTCACTCACAACACACCCTAAATACATAATTCAAATAGTTGGCACTGTCAAAAGACTCAACAGTGAAACACATTTGCAGTTACAGTATATATATTTTTACCTATGAAACAAGTATCCCATAAATACAAGTAATATCTAAACAAACACATAATCTACAACCTGCTAACTAGAAAATGAGGATATTCTTATAGGGAGCAGAATATTTCAGTACTGGTGTCTAAATGAGATGTGCACGGGCTAACAAATTTGAGCATTCAACATTGCGCAGAATCAATGTTTATGGAGAGCTCAGCTTTCCCTGATCCCCAGTAATAAGAGACATGTTTTGAATTGACATTTCCAATTGATTGCTTATAAGAAAGAATCATTCAAGAAAAATTCTGAGGATTACCTTTGTCTTCTGCTATTAAAAACTGCTTTCTTCATTCGGGCAAATAAAGACTAATGCCCAATTCAAAAGCGGACTAGATAATTAAATATAGTAACATGAGTAATTTTGCTGGGGGCTTGGACCAGCAAAAAAGATAACTTCCAGAAGTACCCCCTCATCCTAAATTATTCTATGATTTTAATATATATATATATATATATATATATATGCATGCACAGACATGCATGAATACGTATGTTTTTATGTGCATGCACACATACAGAAACATTCCTTTCTGCAGCTGCTGGCCTTTGCATGCTGTTCTCCTGGCAGACAATAAGAACTACCTCTTTCAGAGGACTGTTGTTTGCAGTTTGAAAGTAGGTGTCTAGGGGGAAAAAAGTACCAAAGGAAATAGCCCAAAGGATACAAAGACTGGAACATAAATGCAGCTCACCATTAGGGTACTGAATCTGACCAATGAAGCCAGAATTAAGTAAACCACAAAGCAATGCCAACAGGCATGAGATTTGGGGAATCCAGGAATTTCTACTGGATGTGTACAGACAAACATATGCTTTCTCAAGGTTTTGTTGGGGTTTTTTTTGAAAGTTTTCTTCTTAATTTTGCTGATTTCTAAAGGTAAGAATAAAGAGGCTTAGCTACTGCATTTGCTTCTATGTTTACTGACCTGCAAAATAAGACGCATAGCTGCATTTTACTATACTGCTCTGTAAAATGTTCATCTGAACAAGGGAAAACACTACAACAAAACTTTGGAGCTAACTATACTCTATGCATCTTAAAAAAAATAAAAAAGACAGACATGGATAAAGCACACAACGTTTGAACAGTGAAAACACAAGTGTGTTTCTCCAAACTCTCCCAATATAATACCTCTGAATGATTAGAAACAAGGAATTAAAGACTTCATTCATGATGACATTTTTTGATTAGTTTCATTTTAAATGTGGACACCAAAATTTATTCTAATAATTCAGTAAATGATTGTAAATAAAAGAATTGTACAGCTTCATACACTCACTTCCATTTCCTTCCCTGGAGAAAGATGACTAAGGTTGATTGATCCACCTGAATTATGAAACATTTTCACAGGACATTTAGCTTCATTTTGTACTAACTCCTGATACTGATTCACCACTCTAAAACAAACAATGAGGACAAAAAGATTAACAATCTTGAACTTCTCAAGTACATGTAAACAAATTATTGTATAGATTAGTCATATATATTTTATGTGTAAGTGTATATTATCTAAGTATATATCTATTTAAAACAGAGTTGCACATATTTAAAACATCTGTATTTTTATATAGCTGTCTTTTTGCTTCATGTTCTTGGGCTCTTTTCTTAGATTTATTCTGCCTAAACTTTCCTTTCAATCACCATCCTTTTTTCGAATGCATAGTACAATTTAAGAAACAAGTTTAAAAATACCCCACTCTCTTGGAGAAATATACAAAACATTAGACAGAATAATTCCCTTCCCCAAATCAACTGCAGTTCTTTAGTATGTTAGTGGCAATCTCATTCCTCACACAAGTCCAGAATCTTTTATAAAGCTGTATATCCTATGCTTATGCTCCATGTGGAACAGTCAATCCTCCTTTAACTTGAGGTCAACATCAGATGAGGACTTTGAAAGCAAGTGATGAAATAAGAAGTCCACGCTGAATGAATATCCAAGTATCAGTTAGCATGGCAAAAGTGATCACTTTTTTTCTCTGAGCATCAGGATAGCCAGACTAACAAGCACTGATGCATTCAGGAATTTGAAGCATCATTAGCATCAGGCAAACAAGTTTAAAATACTGTTCTACCAAATCAAATACTACCTCTCCACTAATGTGAGAACACCAAGTTGAGGGAATACTGTTTCACAAACATGAGCAAAACACACACAGTGACCTTGCAGACTTGAAAATCAAGCTGAAGACCTGTCAACTGTTGCTTATGTTCTGGCAGACTGAACTTCAATGAAAAACAGTGGGAATATTTCCATTAGCTTACACCTAAACTCAACAAACTACACTTTATTCTGCCATAGCACTGATTCAATATGCTGCTACATGACTAATGCAGACATAAGCAAGAGACCCAAGAAACACGGCAGAGGAAAGGGCACATTACATTTTTTTCCAGCAATTAGGATTTAGACTGCCTCAAAGTTACAGTGGAATTGGAGTAACAAAATGCCACACACTCAAAGTCCTGCATGCCTTCCTTCTCTATTCTTGTTTCTCGCCTAGTCCCTGAAACCCAACTGCTCATTCCAATAAAAGCATTTGTACAACTTGGTGGCAAACATGATGTGGAAATCACTCGCAGTTAAAACTAGCCATGTATTATTGTTCATTTAGCTTAAAGCCAACCAATCCCCTGATCCAGCTTACAACACAAATAGCTAAAGTTTCTATCAGCATAAAGGAGGCAGGAGAGAATATAAGCAAAGAGTTTCTAGATCAAATTTACCTACTAAACCGAAGAGCACTGTTAATTTTTGACCAAAGGACTCATCTCCCTGCTAGACATATAAGAAAGTGAGGAGGTAAGTGCCACTGCATCAAGTTCTCCTATTAAGGCACAAAACCCCAGCTGGCTTTGACAGAGACTGCTTTTAAAGGTTCTGTGTTCACATGCACAAGGAAACACGGGTATCTGCAATGTGATGCACCCTGACAAACATTTGAGGAAATACTTATTTTGCTGCCTCAGTTATCCCAGATCTTTTACTCCTAATCATTCTACAACAAAAATATACTGAAAAACTGTTTGCTTACTTCCTTCTCTAAAAAAGCAGAATCAAGTAATGCACAAAATGTAAAAATAAGTTGTATTAAATTCCTAGATTACCCTTAAAGTTCAAATGAAAATTTCCATGATTGCTAATTTAATGCAGAAAATGTCAAGATGAAATTCCTGCTAAGTGCTCTCAGAATTTTACAATTACCTGTGTAATCAAGAATAACTGGGCAAACAACTGTAACAGCATGCTTCAAATTTAGCTAGTGGGACAAGCTGTATTCACATATTTCCTTTCCTCTGTTCTTCCTTGCTTGTTAAATATCAAAACTACACTCAGTATCCTACTTCTTCTAAGGATGATTAATTCATATTTCCCTCATCTGTTCCGCATTTGTTTCTGTAACCATAATACTAGCAGTCACAATCGCTAAAAGAAACAGCAATAATTATTTGGTATTAATTCAAATGGTTGTATATATTATATTAATTTACCTTTCAGCATCAGTCTTTGAACCAATAAGGAACCTGAAATGTAAAACACACAATAAATTTTCAGTCATAAATTGAAATAAAAGAACGTGTTTCTATAATCACAGAACTTTGAATGAACATCAATGCTGCTCTTTTCTTCAGATCTGCTGAAAACACAAGACCTATCATATTCATTTAATGGACTAGACATTATTTAGTACTTGAAAGACAAATTTGAGTTCATAACAATATATAAAATATACACACATGGTGTCCTTTAAATTATGTACAAAGCAAGAGGAAGAATATGGAAGTTTATTCTTTTCAAAAAGTGGGAGTAACTGCTACTGCAAAAAAGTACAAGGGAAAAATTATGTATAAATCAACATATCGATATCCAGTGGCCTTCTATGATGGAGGGACTATATCAGCGGACAAGGGAAAAGCTATGGACTTCCTTAAGGCCTTTGCTACGGTCTCCAACAACATCATTCTATCTAAACTGCAGAGATGGGGACATGATGGGGGGACTGTTTGGTAGATGACAAATTGGTTGGATGGTCACATCCAGAGGGTAGCAGTCAACAGCTCAATGCCCAGATGGAGATTGGTGAAAAGTGGTGTCCTGCAGGGGTCCATAATGGGGCCAGTACGGTTTAATATCTTCATCTATGACATGGATAGTGGGACCAAGCGCATTCTCAGCAAGTTTACAGACAACATCAAGCTGAGCGGCATGATTGACACACTTGAGGGCTCCCATGCCACCCAGAGGGACCTGGAAAAGCTTGAGAAGTGGGCACATGGGAACCTCGTGAGATTCGACAATGTCAAGCTCAAGATCCTGCACCTGGCTTGGGCCAACGTCCAGTATCAGCAAAGGCTGCGGGATGAAAAGACTGAGAGCAGTGCTGCAGAGAATGACTTGGGGGTACTGGTGGATGAAAAAAAAAAAAAAAAGCTGGACATGAGCTGGCAATGTGTGTTCACAGCCCAAAAGGCCAACTGTATCCTTGGCTGCATCAACAGCAGCATGGCCAAGTGGTCAAGGAAGGTGATTCTGCCCCTCTACTGTTCTGCAGTGAGACCAGCTCTGAAGCCCTCGGCACAGAAAAGACAGGTCTGTTGGAGCAGGTCCAGAGGAGAGCTACAAAACTGATCAGAGGCCTGGAGCACTTCTCCTATGAGGAAAAGCTGAGGGGGCTGGGGTTGTTTACGCTGTAGAGGAAAAGGCTCTGAGGAGACAGCGGCCTTCTAGTACTTAAAGGGGTCTTATATGAAAGATGGGGATAAACATTTTAGCGGGGCCTGTTGTGACAGGACAAGAGGTAATGGTTTTAAACTAAAAGAAGGCGATTTGGACTAGATATAAAGAAGAAATATTTATAATGAGGATGGTGAAACACTGGCACAGGTTATGTAATAATGCTGGCAATGAAAAGGGACTTATAGGTCTGAGCATATTCAGCATAGAATCATAGAATGGTTTGGGCTAGGAGTAAAACAAAAAAAAAGTCTTCTGCACCTTTCAGTTCACATGACAAAGTTTTCCAATGAGGAAATAAAAAATCGTGATGAACTTCAACTGGCAATGTCTTAAAAATAATGGACTAGATCAGAGATTTCCAAAAAAGTCCAGGAACCTAAGACCTATAAATCCTTTGCATTACCAGCATTATTACACAACTGCAAGCTAGCACTGCTTTTCACAGAATATCAGTACTACATGTGCGTGCTGGTTTTGACTGGGACAGTAGTAGCTCCCATGGGGTTATGTTCTGAATTTGTGTTAGAAACAATGTTGCTAACACAGGTACCTTTTCATTACTGCTAAGCAGTGCTTACACAGACTCGGGGCCTTTTCTGCTTCTTATTCTGCACCACCACCAAGTGGGCTGGGGGTGCACAAAAAGGTGGGAGGAGACACAGCCAGGAAGGCTGATCACAAATGACCCAAGGGATATTCAATACCATATGACATCATGCTCAGCATATAAAGCTGGAGGAAGAAGGAGGGTCACGTTTGGAGTTAAGGAGTTTTGTCTTCCCAAGTAACCATTATATGTGATGTAGCCCTGCTTTCCTGGAGATGGTTGAACACCTGCCTGCCAAGAGGACATGGTGAACAATGGTTATTCCCCAAGACCCCAAAATAGAGAATCTTCCTAGACTAACAGCCAACAATAGCAGATTCAAACCAATTTAAAATTATGAAGCTTCTTAAAAGCTCATGTTTTTCCTCATCATTGATTCAGCCTGAATTTCTCTGCATAAATGCAAATATGATATAATCAAGTCTTATGCTTTCACAGCATCATGTGAATTTTGACAACAACCAAAATTATAAGTAACACTGAAAAAGCATGCTATGTCTCATAATTTCTCCACAATTTGACGGGGTTGTTTGGTTTGTTGTTTTCTTTTTTTTAAAGCAATATATCTTCAATGTAAAATAACACACAGATTTAACATGGAAGTACATTTAAGATATGGTGACCACTTGAACACATTTTCTTTTTTTTTGTTAAAATAAACTTTAGGTTCATTAGCTCACTTTTTTGAACAAAACTCTTCAATCAGCTTTCTAGATCTGAAGTATTTTTATGACTGAAAATTATGTTTGCATTCCTTCATCTACCAAATCACAGCACAGTTTAAAAGAACATGTAACTTACTGTGATGGAGTTAATAGGTTGTCATTTTCCTCATCACCTTTCAGTGTCTGAATTTTACCATAGTACAAGGGATTGCCAAGAGATTGAAATATGGTCAGTTTTGTTTTCTGAAGTTGATTACCAACTTCACATTCAAACACATAATCATCTTTTATTTCCTAGAAAGACAGAAGAAAAATAATCAAATAAGTCCTAAACAAGTGATAACAGATACAGCTAGTAAAATATGTCAGTTCTATACAATATAATGTGAAAAACTCTACAAGAAAGGTAGGTAAGTAATACTTCATAAAAAGGGGTGCATTATCTAAAATTAAATTTATTTGAGAAAGAGTTATCTATAAGGATGAGATGAAAAAGTTAATCAATTCCTTAAAAAACAGAAGTATTGCATAGATCTGGAAAGGTAGACTGGGTAAACATACAGGATCCGACACAAAAAAAACCAAGACTAACTCTATAGCTCTAGAACTAAGAGTGGGAGGGGAGAGACAAGGAGATGGTTATAGAACATGTTCTAACCTGTCACAGGGAGACAAGGCTCAACTCAATTGCTTTTCACTCAGTACAAGTGGATGCATGTTCAAATATCAAAGTTTTCTTACCCTCAGTCAGAAAATTTTGGTGTGCAAGGTAAGTGACTTAACATCAACTTTCTTGTGAAAGTGCAGACATGTGCAATGGAAACTTCAATTATTGATTGAGGCTGACAGTGAAGAGATCCAAAAGACCAAGTCACTGCTCAAAGTAACCCACTTTTTGTCAGCAGAAGATGAAAAATTAAAAACTACAGAGATCCTCAACAGCCTTTCAGAACATTGCTTTGAACACTGCCAGCTGTCTCAACTCAGAAGGTGATTTAGTAGATTTTCTAAATTTATTAAGCAAAGAGTTACAGGCAACCTTGGGGTTTTTTTGTGTTGGACCTCACACAGAGAAACAGTTACAAAACAGTTACACGTAAATTATGACAATGCAAAAAAAAGTTCCGAATACAATGTCAGAGATGAAGATTAGGTTCTATAGGAAAGTACTACTTTCTACTAGGAAACTACAAAGACAACATGACAGATGCTGTTAATAAATATAGTATCTTGCCTCCAAAATTACACAGAGTTAAAGAATTTATTTATGGCTAATTATGTTCAAAGACTGCTTCTCATCAAATCATTTATGCCAAAAATATTAAGGTTCAACTTAAGTATTGCAGAATAAACCTATTGTAAGGGGTATTTAATATTAATCTCTTCCCAAATTTAACATTTTGATTTTAAGACCGAACAGAAGCTCTTTTCCATCCATCTTTGAGTACCTAAGTAAAAAAAGCAATTTGTTGAGCATAGTACTGCTTCCTCTAAATCATTATGCTTTCTTTATTATACAGCAACAGCACACATTACTTGGGAGATTAAACTTGGTTTCCCTTGTATTTCCGGATGACCTGAGGAAATTACAAGACTAATCACATGCATGGCACCCTGTATGAAATTACAAGTACCTGTGGTACTTTGTGTCTATATAACATATAGAAGATTAATTAAATTAGGGGAGAGAAGATTTATTTGATTTTGTTGAAATAAGAGGCACTTGAGGCAGAGAAGCTTGGCCAAATGTCTAAACTACTCACATGTGCTGGCCAAACAGTTGGTTGTGAGTCATCAGGCTTGATAGACTTTTCCACTTTGGCATATTTCTCCACCTTAAAGAAAATAAGAGATACCAGAAAGGTAGTTAAATAGTCATATTGGGCCAGAGCTAAAGTCCATCTAGCACAGCTTCTTGTTTTTAACAGCATCTAACACAATAGTCTTAAAAAGTGAGTGCAAGAAACACAAGGATAACTTGATATTTTACACAGCTTTTTTTTTTTTAACTTGATATTTATACCTTACAGTAGAGAAAAATAATTTTAAATGTTAAAGTCACTCCCACCATTTAGAGGTCATTCTTTCATACTGGACACTCTCTTTCGTCACTTCATACTCTACAACGTTCAATGCAATCACTAATAATTGCTAATGGAAACTACTGGACTTACATCCACTTCAGAAGGTGCAGTCAAGTAGCAAGGGTTCTGTTTCCACATATCTACGCACTGGAAGACGAAAAAAGTATTAATGTATTAGATGTTTTAAATAAGTAGCTAGAAGTATACCCATCTATGTCTCAGAGCACTTACATTCCCAGCTTTAGAAATTTTCAGGTCGTATTGCTGGGCTCCTTTTCTTTCCTTTCTTTTCTGTAAGTAGTCAAGTAGTCTGAGCTGAGGAGGAGTTGAATAGTGAGCTACTTCCTGCTGTCTGTTCAGAGATGACCTCGAGTACCTTTTGAAGCACCTATGGTAAAATGACAGACAAGCTTGCAAAACCATCAAAACAATTCCCCACTGCCTGTGTATAAACATAAAAATAGGCAGGGAAATACTACTTACATTACGATTAAAGGACAAGTTTTGAAGTACTAACTGAAAATTGTTATTCTGGATTACACTGTACAACTCAAAATCTTGATTTAGATTTTTGCATAGATTTGCAAATAAAATAGAATAGACTAGAGATCTAGTTTTGGATATTTCAGAGCAGTATTACATTTTCATTCTACAGGGTGAATGTAACTTTTGGCAGGACAAATTGTGAACCATTTGGAGCTTTTGTGAAAACAAGTGAACAACCTTGCACAGACATGAAACAATTTCAATATTTTGTATAGAGTCTATTACACATTACTTTTAAGTTTTCTAGGACTCTAGTATGCCTACATTTCTATTTAGCCTAAAAATCAAGCACAAATAATTCCCTCTATTTCCTGATTCAGGGTTAAACCTGTACGTAGCTTTTAATAAATCAGAGAATAAAATGCAAGATGTTAATTTATATATTGTACATCACTGAGTTGACATCTGACACAGCTTGCATCTGAATAATGAAAAAAAGGACAAAACCTAAGCTGCAATATAATGTATTATGTTAAGAAAAAGTATATCAAAAGAATGTGCATATATAAAAATAAACATATTACAGCATCTAATTGAAATATAGTACAATATTGAGCTCTTAAAAATAAGATACTTCTTCACTATTCCTTGTATTCCTAGTATTTAAATAGGTATTACATATGAGAAGCAAAATTTTTATGTAAAATATTGCTTATAATGGCAACCTGGCTTGTATCAGAAACAGTGTGACCAGCAGGTCCAGGGAGGTTATTCTCCTCTCTGTACTCGGCACTGGTGAGGCCGCTCCTTGAATCCTGTGTTCAGTTCTGGGCCCCTCACCACAAGAAGGATGTTGGGGCTCTGGAGCAAGTTCAGAGAAGAGCAACAAAGCTGGTGAAGGGGCTGGAGAACAGGCCTTATGAGGAGCGACTGGGAGAGCTGGGGTTGTTTAGCCTGGAGAAGAGGAGGCTGAGGGGAGACCTCATTGCTCTCTAAAACTACCTGAGGGGAGGTTGTAGAGAGGAGGGTGCTGGCCTCTTCTCCCAAGTGACATGAGACAGGACGAGAGGAAATGGCCTCAACCTCCGCCAGGGGAGATTGAGGCTGGACATTAGGAAAACATTTTTCACAGAAAGGGTCATTGGGCACTGGAACAGGCTGCCCAGGGAGGTGGTTGATTCACCTTCCCTGGAGGTGTTTAAGGCACGGTTGGATGAGGTGCTAAGGAGCATGGTTTAGTATTTGATAGGAATGGTTGGACTCGATGATCCAGTGGGTCTCTTCCAACCTGGTTATTCTATGATTCTATGATTCATAAAATTTCAAAGAAAGTCTCAACACACTTCACACTGAAAACTACCGTTTCATGGGGCGAGTATTCATCTTCTGCTTGTTGTACAGAAGTCTGTTTGTAGTACAGGTCACTGCTATTGAAGGGTCAAGACACAAAGGCTCTGCTGTAGCCAAAATAAGTTGGCTCTCAAGTAGGAGCTTGTCCTCCTGTAATATACACAACTATTAATAAATGTAAACGTACAAAGACTTTTACACTAATTAAGCTGATATATACCTACATGTGAGTGCACTTTATCTTAAAGGAAACTTAAAAAAAAAGCATGTGGATAGTCAACAAAAGATACTAAACACTTAAGAATCACTAACCATTTTTATAAGCTATAGAGCTTTAGGTGGGTTTGCAACAGGAAGAAAAATCCTTTTGAAAAGTATGGGTCAAGTTCTGGTTTTCTGATTGCTTTGTTTTTTCGTTTGTTTTAACACTAGTGGCAATGAAATTATTTTCTGTCAGTGATTTAAACTGATGGACTGGCAATGAGTATTACTAAGATGACCTATCTGGGACTTCAAATTACAATTTGAAACGTATTTGAGCATGACTCCGTGCTCAGAAATACAAATGAGTACATTTAGTACACCATGCCATTGAGCATTTAACGAATTATAACTATACAACTGCAGTTACTCAGGATTTTCTTTACTGCAAGAGTAACAATAGCAAAATTATACTAGAGCAATTGTGTCATTAGACACCAAGTGCTGTTCTGGGGCTGTATGTAGAAGATGAATGAAGTAAGCAAAACTAGCTAGAGTAACTCCAATACTGTCATTCTGAATACCAAAAATTAAAATTCTATAAAACTTTTAGCAAATCCTAGTTTTCTACAGCATCTTGTAGGAAGATTCTTTTAGCAAGTTAATTTGGCAGCTCTCTTGAGAGTGTACCATGCAGCATTATGCACATCACTGACAGTCTGAATTAATAAAAAACATAATCAGTTTTGTTTATCAGATTTTATTAAACAAATAAGTACTTTAAATAAATTTTATTTTATTGTGTATTTACTGTATCACTGCAAAGTTTTAAAAAAACTGCTAACCCACCTGTGTCCATTTGTGGTTGTCACTTGTTATAGAATGTACATCACAAATTAAAGTCTGTGGAAGAAAACGTAACAGCAATTAGATTTCACCTAAATAAGATTTCTCAAAACATGTTCAGTAATAGTTTGTGTCCATTCTAGTAACTATTATTAACATGAGGAATGACTTAAAATACCTCTTACCTGCATTGTAGGACGCAAAAGAATGTGCTTGCTTTGGTACGTTGGAGATTTCATGTTACCCGACTGCCTATAGTCACGTATTTCTGCTATGACACATCCACAATGAAAAATATTAACCTAGTTGAAACAAAAAAACCCACAACTTGTAAATAAATAAATACCTGCCTCAGCCTCTGCCTCCAAAAAGAAGTTTGTTATATATCATATAATATTTAGCGATACTATGACTAAAGCTAATCACTAATTTGGTCAGACCAGTGGTCTTTACTACATACCTATGTACACCTAAAATACAAGTACCAAATGTGGTGTTTTCATATGTCAGCAATGTAATCTTAAGAAAAATTCCCATGTCAAATATTTAATAATGACAAGGAGCAAAGGGTATTTTGCTAAAGCACAGAGTTCAAGTGACTTGGCAGCCTTAACCATAGCAATCTTTCTTCTCTCCTTTTCTCTCCGGTATTTTTCTCCTATACAACAATAAAATTTTAATTTGAGGCATTAAATATTACAGTTCCAAATGCACAAGTGTGTTATGTCTTGTGGTTGGAATCACCTGTGTGAAGCATTCAAAAAATCAAGGTATACCTGGGTACAAAATATAAGTTCTTTCTGAACAACAATAACAAAAATCTTTCAAACCTGAGATTTTTCTAAAAGATCAACCAAAATAGGAGGTAGCTCCTCTGCATCCAAATATTCAAGCAGCTCTCCTTCCTCATATGGCAGCCGAATGGTCTCAGAATCTGAATTTAAACAAAACATATTGCTTTTCTTTTGCCTTGCAAGTTCAGACTTTAACAATGTGAAATCTAAAACAAGATTGCAACAGGAAAAAGCAGTGGGGGTAGAAACCTATCCAAGCAAGCAACATTTTTTTTACATAGTATTAATTTTAACATCCATTACCAGAACTTGATTTTGCTCTTATTGTGCAGAAGGTAACATGCCTTTACAGCTCAATGGCTGAATTTTTTTCTGCCAAATGATATGCTCTTATTGCACATCAAAATACCAGTGGCATGAAGGTGCAACCGAATAGGAACACAGATGCCTTAGTCAGACCTAGATTAAGGAAGCAGTGAAAGAAACAATTTCTTGTTTCATAAGGAACAGAAGGAACCTGAAGCAAGAGAAACTTGGATAAGTAACTCGGGAACCTAGAGGGAAATAAGAGAATGGAAAGCTATCAAAAGACTAATACCTACTGGATCTACAATGCATAGAGATCATTTCTGAGCACCTCAGCTTTGTGCAGATTTTTAGATCACGTACAGTTGTTGGTTTTTCCACAAAGGATTATGTTAGAAATAAAACATTTAAATGTAAGCAGCAACACATTCTAACTATTTATAGAGCATTCAGAATATTTTTGAAAATGAAACAGCAGAAATATTACCTGAACCATTTTTTCCCCTGAGCATAAGTGAATAACCCTCATTTCCTGGATAGAGGTTCACTACCAGACACGACAACGTCTCCTGCATAACCAGCTTCTCAAGTAAATTCACATTTCGCCTCAGCTTCTGCTTTAAAAGTAAACATTGCTCATGAACATAATACCATCAAGCAATTAGTAGAAATAAAAGCAATTGCTAGAATATGAGTACTATTTAGATTAATGTTGAAGTATACTTCTAAACAAGCCCAGTTAAATTTAATTAGAATACATTCAGCAGAGTATATTCATTATGTATTATATACATACTTATACACAGAGGGTTTTTTTAAAAAACGTTCATTTAAACTAAGAAAACCCCAGACAATACAGTTAAAAAGATGACTCCATGCCACAATGTAAATCTACAGTGCACTATTGTGGTTTAGTGGCAGATCGGAATGGTTGGACTTGATGACCCAAGAGATCTTTTCCAACCTGGTGATTCTATGATTATCTGTATCACTTCTATAAGCACAATTTATACAGTTAATTATACACCATTTGACAACAAAAAATATGAAGCACTTACAAATATTCCTAACAGAAGCAGGATTTAAATATTGAATTACATCATTTGGAAGCTTTCTTAATTGCATTGCCTTGCCTCCATTTACTGAAATTTGGTCCAGCAGCTGCAGGGACTACTCCCTTATTTAACTGTAAGAATGATCTTTTTCCATATATAACAGATTTAAAAAAAAAAAAAAAAAAAAAACGGTTTGTATGTTTCAAAGGTATCCTACAATTTAAACATTTTTGAAGACCCCTTAGAACATTGAACTCTAAATCTCAGATAATTTTACATCCTTTGTTTGAGGTTAGATTTCATAGCTGAATACCAGGTCTGGGTGAAGCCATTTACTGGAAGCTAACTCAACTGCTTTACTAAGCCTTCCCAACTACTCATTTCATATAGCAACAACTATTACACTGAAATCCTAGGATCTTTTTCAGATTCTAGTCTAGCAAGCCTGATCCAGTTTCTGCTGTTCAAACATTGTTAACCATTCACTACTAATGTTTTAACCTTTAAGCTTAACACTTTACTCATGACTGTGATTAGAATCAGCATCATATGCTAAATAAAACCAACTAATTCAGAGCCGTGAAAAAGAATTACATGCAGTTAGTAACTAATATCTCATTTGCATTTGTCTTCTAATCGGTTTTTACTTCCTTTCGCAGCATCAATACAGCGGGCTTCACTGCTTGTTCTTCTCATTCCATTTGGTATCCACAGTTGAACAAAGTTGCTTGTGCCTACTACACCTTAGATTTATTGTTGCTAAGCACTACACACAGCGATTCATCAGTTATCCAAGAAGTAAATCTAAATGTACAACAAAGCACAGATTCTAAAAAATTCTCCACTATTTCTACCTAAGGACAGTCACGCTACAAAATTTATTCTCAAAGTGATGCCAATAACAACGCATGCAGCCCTGAACTTGACCACAAATGACTTCAGTGATACAGGATTAAGTCAGACTGACTAGGTCATTCAAACCAGCCTAGGCCTTGCTATGCATATTATATCAGGTACTTATTTTAATAGCACTGTTATCTAGAACTTGTCAGACACCTCTCTCCTTTCAAGACCATTCTTTTGAAATTCTCTTTTCATACATAGAAATGCACCTTAAGAATGCCATCTTTGCAATCCTCTGCCAGCATTCTACTTCATTACCTTTAAAAACAGATTGAGTGTTTCCAGGTAGTCATTGGCCCTCCTACCACTTGTCTTTTAATTAAAACTGAACTAAGAAGATGCTATTAAATTAAAGAGTTCAGTCCACAGAAGTCATAATAATTGTTTCTCCTGTAGTCTTAGCCTTAGATAACTAGAACAGTAACCAGAATTTATTCTTTTTTTAAACAAACAAATTATGCAAAATGATTAAATCAAGTATTTTCTGAATTTGCCTGTTCAGACAACAATGAAAAACATCTTAGCAATTTCCACTTACCTTTATCTCAGGCTCTTTTTCACATTCTTCTATATATAAATCATAGAGTTTTTGAAATACAGATTTTCTGAAATTGAAAAAGGTTAAAATGTAACCAAAATTATATTAAAGAAAAGCTATGTAAAAGCTAAATAATAAAACTCTTACTACCTTCCACTGGATAAATATTTTCTTTTCGGAGGTCTCTGACGGGCACTTTCAATGATATACTAGAAGAGAAAAATAAACAAAGATAAACAAAAGAACAACATGTATGAAATTTAATTCCAGCTACCGTATGACTTCAGATCATTACCAGACAGTGTTCTATGGATAAAGAAAGTAATTAATGATTATGGTACATGCTTGTTACAAAACCATACTAGACATAATCTGACATGCCTTACTGTCACCAACAAGGACAAAGCTCAACTTAGCTGTGAAACACAGCATTTCATGGCTATGGCATAAGTTACATGCAAAGTCTTGATTTTACATTCATTTTTGTATTTACAGTAGTAAATAATACTGCTGTATTTTGTTAACTACCGCAGCAAACACTAACATAACATACAATCAAGTTAATGCATACAGGCTCAACAATATTTACAAATAAAGTACACCTCTACATGACCAACTTCAGGAAGTTTAATTTGCCTTTATTTCTTGCATTCATGGTAGTTTTCTCAATAGAGCTGCATATAATGAATATAATTCATGTACATTAAATATTTTCATTAAAAAGGAATAAAGATACTATCCTACATTAAATATAGTTTATATTCTAACAAGGTTTTGTCAAATCTTAATTGTTCATCAGAATTTTGCAAAACCAGCATTACACGTATGGTAATTCTTTATAAACACGTAACATTTACATAATAGGCTCCTCTTCTACTTTTCAGAAGAAATATGAAAATACAACAGTTATTTTTTAACTGTGAGAACAATATATTACGTGCAGACAAAAAACATAGCTACTCCTTACCTCTGCACGATCTAGTGCCAGTTCTAAAGCTTGCTGCTGCAAGAATTAGAAAGATTTTTTTCAGAAAGTACATTAGCTGTTTAAACACTCTTGTACACAAAAATCACTACAAAAAACTCTACTACTACTGATATGAACTCATAGTTAGAAGACAGGCTCAAACATTCTTTGGCATATACTAAATTTAGTGGTTGAAACCTCAAGTAACTGCATCAACAGTAATTAATCATGCTACCAAGTGTCTACATTTGAAAGGCTTTAACTAAATAATGAAATCTTAGAACAATTAAAGGCATTTTGAACTAGAAGTAGGAATAGAAATTACACCTAATAAAAGTAATAACAAATACTAAGCAAAATAATTGGAGCTGACAAATAGAGGATCTTGGCTACGCTATTCAATAAACAGACTGAAGTGCTCTGAGGACTCTTCCACTCCTTAGTAAATTTTAGAAACAATTGTAATAGATACTCCTTCCCACATACATATTTGTGTTGTTTCTTCAGTTTAATTCACCCCTATCAGCTGTTCATGAAAGCAAATACCCATACTCAAACTTCAAGGAATGGAAGGACATGCCCCATGCACAGCAGAACTAGTTATTTCATACATTAGAAGAGAATTTAGGAGGCGGGGAAAAGCAGTAATAACAAAGAAATATACAGCAAAAATACTTGTGCTTTTTACCATTCACCTACAGTGTCTCCAGTACAAAATTTCTTGCGTATGCTTGACAAAAAGAACACTCAATGCACCAATTAGCTCATTAGAACCTGCCACTACAAAACATTAAAATGTTTAAAGTATTTAGGTGTTTATTTGAATATGTCAAAAAATCATGTTTTCTATACAGGTCTAGCAGACAACGGCATGATTTCAGACATTCAATTCACAGACTGCTTGAGAACAGGTAAAAATTCATGGCAATAGTGTCACCTGTGGCTAGAAGAATACTATGTGGAAACAGGATTTAAACTCCATCCTCAGCTATCTAACACCAGTCATGACTGAAAACACACCACTGTATGATAATCCTTCTGATGAACTGGATGGCAACTAAGTGTTTTAAACTATTTACAGGCTATGAAGGAAGACACCCCTGAAAAAAAGAAACACCAGAACTCAGAAATGACAAGCAAATCTCTTTTTTTAAAGAAGATGAGAATCATTAATGGCATTCTCTTCATTAGTCAGATATCCAGCAGACTAGAATGAAAAAATCTGAAAATATATTATCTGAATCATAACTTACCATTGTAGCAGAAGCTGAGTCACCAAACGGCAAAAGACGTACTTAAGAAGTTTGGTGCATCAGGCAAAGAATCATATTTTAGGGTCACACTTGGGACTACTGAAAAAAAAGTCACAGAAAAAATATCACTAAGAAACTAAATAAGCATTTTGTTTAAACAAAACATTTTCAGTGTTTGTTGTGCCTAAATTTCATTTGTGTAGTATCCTTTCCTCCAAAGGCAAAAGTGAGAAGCTCCTGTTCTAATGACTAGTCACTTGGCACAATCATTTTACATTAGTTAAATTAAATGGTAAATTAACAGTAAGCATATAACTAAAATTATATAGCCAAGCATGCTTCTACATTGCAGCAGAAATCCCAAACATCAGACTGACAGATGCACAGAAGGCTAGAATATTTAATACCAAGCAACCTGATTATTTGGCACACCAAACTATGTTTTTTGCTTCACTTTTATGAATGTGTTAGTCTGTAGACAACAAATCCAGTAGCAGTGCCTTCTAGCACTATTTTGAGGTGTTAGTTTAATACTGACTCACAACAGGCAGTCAATTACAAAGTGAATAAAATCTGCACAGCACTAGTGTTTTCCTTAGATGGTCTTGCCCTCAGATAATATGTCCCTACGCCATTTCATTTTGAAATTCAGCTAGATAGTTTTATGAAAAAAAAACCCTAGCTCAAAATGCCCAGTCTTTAAACCCTGCCCTTAGCATCATTCCCAACGAGATGTGAATAATCAAGTCAATTTTGTTTTCACATTTGAATGCCACAGTGCCTCACTATACTTGAAGCATTCACTTAAGAAATTGCACCACGCATCATTTTTATCTGTTGAAACATTTTGGTTGCAGCTATGTTCCACACCTAGACAGATGTTGGGAAACATCTTCCTAGATTTCAGGTAACATTTGCTTGCTACCTGGCACCTCCGTGGAACCAGTTTTGACAAAAAAAAAGCTTCTAGAGACAATGGCTCAGAGGTCCCAAGAGACTGAAACCTGCTGCCTTCTAGCAGGTGGCGAGGTGGTGTGGGAGGCGCAAAGAAGCCCACATAGGACGGCACTCTGGAGGGAATCCACATGTCACCCTACAGGCCACCTGCTTCCTGAGCAGCCTTTCCGCCTCCTCCCCGGCAGACGCCCGCTCCTAGGAGCGGCAGAACGAGAGCATCCACCCCTACCGGCAGCGAGGCGCAGGTGCGATTCGCCCAGGTCCCGCGGTACCCGGCACCCCAGGCGAGCAGCGGGGCCGACCCGCGGGGGCCGGGAGCGGCCAGACGGAGCAGCCGGGCGGACGGAACGGGCCGGGAGAAGGGCGCAGGCCGAGCCCCAGGCCCGCCCCGCCACCACCGCTCCCTGCCGGCTCCCCGCGGCCCTGCCCACCTCAGCCCCCGCCCGCTTCCGCCCCGGCCCTTCCGGTCGCTGCCGGAAGGGGCGGGGCGGTCGCCATGGCGACGAGGAGCGCGAGGCTGAGAGCGGGCAGCCGGCGGAGCGCGGCGGCTGCGAGGGGGAAAGTGCCGGGAAATGAAGTTTTCTGGGTCTCGTTTCGGTGTTTTAGGAAGCAAGCATCCGTTATCGGGGCTGGGCGACACGGGGGAGCGATCTCCATCAGTCGTGTGCGGCGAGACGAGAGCTGGGGACAGAATGTATTGCCCGTTTACATGCATGTGGATAAGTTTTCCAAGAAGTCTTATGCACATTCTCTTGCTTTCCAAGGTTTAATTTTATTCACTGAATCTTCACAACAGGCGAATCTCTTGCTAATTTGGAGCTTTGGAGCCAGATCTCTGCCTGACCTTACCTTTGAGGTGGGGAAAGGCTGCAAACAGAGGGGATTACCAGAGACATGTCTGTTCAGCACAGATCATGCTTCACACAACACATTATCATCCAGGGGGCCAGAGGAAAGCTGCAAAGATGATCAGAGAGCTGGAGCACCTCCCATATGAGAACAGGCTGAAAGAGTTGGGCTTGTTCAGCCTGGAGAAGAGTAGTCTCTGAGGAGACCTTATAGTGACTTTCCAGTACCTCAAGGGGCTACGAGAAAGCTGGAGAGGGACTGTTCACAAAGGCTTGTAGTGATAGGATGAGGGAGAATGGGTATAAACTGGAGAGGGGCAGATTTAGACTAGACATAAGGAAGAATTTCTTCACCATGAGAGTGATGAGGCACTGGAACAGGTTGCCCAGGGAAGCTGTGGCTGCCCGGTCACTGGAGGTGTTCAGGGCCTGGTTGGGTGGGGCCTTGGGCAGCCTGATCTAGTGGGAAGTATCCCTGCCCATGGCAGGGGTATTAGAACTGGGTGATCTTTAAGGTCTCTTCCAGCCTAAACTGTTCTATGATTCTATAATTCTGTGATCTTCAAAAGGATCTAGAAAAACACTATTTTAAAGAAAACATGCTATAAAAGGGACATTCTGTCTTGACTTTCAAAGGGCACAATTACTTAGATGAAACTTAATTCTACTTTAGCTTAAATCAAAATATTACCCTTTTCGTAATAGTAACTACTTCTTGTTTCAGGGGGAGGGCCCTGAGGCAAGGCAGGGAAGGCCATAGGGGTCAGTGGCAGTAAAGAGCCTGGATACTGCTGGGTACCTACTGTAATGCTGCTGTGGAGACATGAACAGGCTTCCTTGTATGTCAGGGACCATAGAATCATAGAATGGTTTGGGTTGGAGAGGACCTTAAACATCATCCAGTTCCAAGCCCCTGCTGTGGGCAGGGACACCTCCCACTGTCACTGAAATTTGGAAAAGAAACTTATTACCACCAACTGAGGGTCTTAAGAAGCAGGCATTATTTTTAATTCTGTATCAGACATGCAGGGGGATTGATCATCAGTCCTCCTACCGTATACACCAGCGAATACAAGTAGCAGGTCTTTTATGCACTGAATTTATACATATGTATTATATTTTTTCATAAAAATCATGCATATAAATCACATTTCCCAATACTAATTATAATAGGTGTCCTCACCACTCGTGCATGCTCCCCACAGTCCTTTATTGAGTCTGAAGTCTGCAAAACAAGCCCCTACTCTATTTTGCTGGCATCTGGCCCCCTTTGAAGTTTCCATGTGAGTTTCAAAATAAGGTTTATCTTGACCTCCCATCTTTTTTGGTTCCTGAAGTACTGGCCAGGTGCTGGTCTTCTGCAGTCTTCATTGTTTTATTCTTAAATATCACAAAATGAGGACTTTACTGTTTGTTGATTTCCATGATTAGATTAGGCATTAGTAGGGACACTACATAGCAGCTCATATTGGTTTGCTCAGGAGTACAGCACCACCAGACCAGGCTGCTCAAGGCTCCGTCCAACCTGGATGCCGTAAGGGTGGTTGATGCATAACTCCTGGGCAGCACTGAGTTGTGGAAACTGGTTTCTCTGAGTGCAGAGGGAACAGGTTGTGTGGTTTGACAGCAATCTAAGGACAGAGAAGGATTACTTGGGAAAAGTACGGTGGATGTGTGGCTGGGGAAGCTTTCCTTAGTATAAGCTCAGTGCCTCAATGTAAATTTTGCTCAGTCATAATGCTCTATCTTCTCATAATTGCCATTTGAGATATACAGTAATTGTTCTAAAGAATCATACCAGGAACACATAAGCATCTTTTCTCTATAACAGATTATCGTGAGGTTTTTTTTGGACGTGCTTCTGAACAACTTCCTAGAGCTGCTATGTGATTAATTAGATCGTTATCCAAACAACCATCAGTTTGGAGTGATGGAAGCTAATTTTAAAATTGCATTTTTACTGAGTTTGCATGGCAACATTTTGGTAGCGTCAGAGCTACAGGGTTGGCTTCTGTGAGAAGCTGCTAAAAGCTTCCCCTGCGTCAAATAGAACCTATGCCAGCCAGCTCCAAGACGGACACACTGCTGGCAAAGACCAAGCCTATCAGTGATGGTGATAGCACCATCTAGGATAACAGATGTAAGATGAGGGAGACAACTGCTGTAGAGAGGGCAGGACTGGCAACTATGACACAGTACTTGGGGAAGATCTGTACTCTTCAGCTGGGAGCTTAGAGATTACTTAATGGTGTCTAAAATGGTATTCCACCCTAACCTGTGGCTGGTTAGCTTTACAAGAGAAATAGAAAAGATGAAAGATAGTCACCATCTCTGAGGCTCTGGTATAGCATTATGCATTCCTTTGTTGAGCCCAGTTTGGAAGATGGTGGGTGTACATGCAGTTGCAGGTGCAGTTGCAGGTTTTCGTGGGCATTTTTAAGGTCTCTGTCCCTGCCTCCCACCTCTATGAAGTGGTAGGGCAGGTAGCAAGCCTAGACATGGCCCCCTCCTAGGCAGATTGTGCCATTTTCTGTAGAAATGGGTAAAGACTTGTTGGGGTTTCTGTATACAGAGGTATGGAGATTGGAGGCTGAATTTAGGAGCTAACATCCTCCTCAGGAAGCAAATAAAGCAAGAAGATATAATAGCAGATCAGTGGTAAATATGAAATGTTGTGGGCTACGGAGAATAAACCATAGGCTAAGGTTACTAGGAGTGATTTTTGGATGCAGATCTGTTTTCTTGAGGAAGAAGTGAGAACTGAGAAGATGTAGAATGGTCAGAGCAGATCGGTTCCCTGATGATCTGGAGGCAGTCGGTCAGGGTTACCTAGGGCCAGAGGAGGCTATACAGTCCAGGTTGTACTTTATACAGAAAGACCACTCTGGCTTGTCTTTTCCTGCTCTGTGCTTACACAGAAACCACTGAGAATGCCAAAGCATGCTTTTTATAACTGATGTTGTTGCAGGAATCTGACATCATTCTTTGTCAATTCTTCGTTTGCATTTGGAGTTGAGATAATTGTCATTCTCTTTCTAAAAGCCAAGGAACCTGTGGTTGGAGGAGTTTGGCACTTAGGGCATTTCAAGTAGAGCTCAGAGCAATATAGATGCAGCCAAAAAATTAAATATTAGTCTATCACACCAAGCTTATGCAATGGACTGTAGCATGCTAGCATGTAAAGTGAGGGTTACCTTTAAATCACCTCTTACATTTTGAGTAATTCAGGAGAGGGAATTTGTCACTGGTACAACATGATAACTCTTAGCAGTCAACTTGGCTTTACTAAATAGTGAGATTGCCATAGCAAACCATATGGGGGGAAGTAAAAAGTGGAGGATCTTCTAATTAAGACAATGATGTCCGAGTGCAAGAATCTCAACTTAACAAAATTTAAGACAGCCTTGGGAACCCCTAGAAATTTTTGTCAAATTATACTTAATTAATTTTTGGATTAACTGCTTTGGACTTCATAAGCAACAGAATTTTTGCTCTCCTCTTGCAATATTCAGTGTCCAGACTCTGTCGAGTTTGGTCTGATTCCCTTTTGCTTAGTTCATGGTAAATCAGAACAAAATTACTTATATTAGTGTAGGTACTTAATGTAACCAAGAGCAAGAGCTGTATGAATGCTTTCATTAGCACTTTGTGCTGGAGACTGTAGGATATATAGGGAGGAGCATAGACTATCCTCTTAAGACTGTCTGTATATAATTTAATCTGTGTCAGTAATCTGAAAGAATGAGCCCTCATTCCCATCCTTTTGTGTCTTTCTTTGGCCTTCTGGATAAATATGTCTTGCATATTTTCTGCAGTCTTCGTATGGAAGCCTCCCATATTTCATTGGAAAATCATTGCAGGAATCTTTTCAGAGCTTTGGATTTCCTTTTCACTGTGGGACAAAAAGAAAAGGGAACCTAAGATTCTTAATCTTTTACATATGGAGTGTATCATGGAAGCGCTATTTTTTCACTGAATGTAATAAGGATTCATAAGTCTTCACAGCAATACGTTAGATTATAAAAACCCTGCATTGCATTTATCCTATAACTGACTTATTTGCTTTTCTGAATCCAGTGACTGATATCTCTTGGGCAAAAGGTAAGTTAACCAAAAAAAGATAAGTCAACCAAGCTGTGCAGATAGCTAAGAAATTAATAATGGGGTTTACTTAATACAGAGCTCCCAATGGGAATGAGCACTCATCTGCAGAGTGTCATAAACATCTCATCAATCAGATGGATATTGGCATAAAGCAAACACAATACTGCTGTTGGCCTGTAATTATTTTTCATTTGTTTAATAAAATGGCTAGTCCTTGGCTGATTGTATGGTTTTGCTGGAGCTTCTAGTGGGTTTCACTAAACCCACTAGAGGTCAGGGCTGTACTGCTAAGGTAGGTCGTTAAAAATCAGCTAGAAAGAAAACTCTTGAGGTGTTGCCAGAAGGGGAAGTTTTGTCAGAGGCTTCTAAATTCTAGAGATTTAAAATATGTTATAAATATATTATTCAGTTAATAGTAAGTAGCCCATTCTATTTCACACTGGTGAAATATGCGCATTTGGCAGATCCATGGTTATTATAAAATTATATAGCTTGATTTATCAATGAGAAAAAAAGCTATAGTTTTTTTTTAAACCCATGTATCTCTTAAATTTCTGTTTAATTGCTGCTGAAGCTTTATTTCCTCCCTTGTGATTACTTTTTATACAGTAGTTATTTAAGTCTCTACTTAAAGAAGATCAGTGTGAAGTATAAGGAACATTTTTTAGTTCAGATCCATTTTGAGAGAATGGATTATGGTAGGAATAGTTTATAATCCAAAGAATTAGCAAGGTCTCTGACACAACATTTCATAGCTCAACTGCCAATGCAAACTTTTGCTCTATACTTGCTGTTTGTTAAGAATTTATTTCATCTTGTCAGGAATGAATAAAACATAGTACACGAGGAGTACTTTGTTAATGTTACTGTATTCTGCTCTTTAATAGCGTCCTTTTTGTAAAATTAATACATGGTAAATTAAAAGGGAGCAACAAGGCTTCATGATAAATCTATACAAATGGTTAATTACACCAACAACATCAGTATATATCAATGCCAACTGAAGGCAGACAGGGAGCTTGCTGTTTCTTCTGGTGTAAGAAAGGGGACTTTCTTTTTTTCTACTGTATCGACTATAAGCCTGAGATAGCTAGCTCCACCTTGTGACAAGAAAAGGAAACCTGAACAGATTGGAAATCAGTAATCATCCTTAGACTAGTATTGACAAGCATTCTTTTTGCATTGTTTGCTATGCGATCAGCACCTAAAATAACTAAATCATCTCTCTTAAATGACTGGACTTCAGATGTGCAGTATTCATTTGTCATATTAACGTCTGCTCGTATGATGCATGTGTGCCTGCAAGAGGGAATGAGTGACAGCAATGCCAGCTCCTTATTGTGCATGTAGCATCACAGGAGAGATGTCCACCTGCAGCTGTTGTAGGTGTGCTCTGTGGTGTGTGTGCTGAAGGAGTCTCAGGAAAGAGCTGATAATGCAGTGACCTCTCTAGGGGGCTGTTTTGTGGGATCGTGCTCCTGGCTCTGATGGGCTATGAACTGAGATTGTGCTTCTGGCTGTAGGGGACCATAGGTAGAACAGGGACCTTTATGACCTTAGCAGCCATTAATCCCCTGAGACAAAGGATTAGCAGTCAAAGATAAGGACAAAGAGTAGAGGCTCCCTTGGCTTTATCTGTCTCAAACACTCCTGGTTTTCCTTTGACTTGTATATGAAATGGAACTCTTGCAGCTATGAAGGGGGCAGGATAGAGACCAGCATGGGGAAACTTCAGGTGGGGCACTCTTACAACTGAACCTGTGTCCAGTTGTCCCCCTACCCATCCCTCCCCTGTTGGCTGGATTGATGTTGGAACTGGTGGTCTTTCTCTACTTTTTTTTTTTTTCCTCTCTTTTTCCTCTTTTTGATTAGCACACAGGTTCTTCACCTTTTCTCTGTTTTTGATTAGCTCATGACCTATTGTAGTATTGTGCTTGGAGCTGCATATTTTTCATGTGTGTCATAGGACTATGTTTGGAGCCATGTATTTTACGTACTTATAATTGTGTTGTGTTTGGTGCCATGTATTTTACCTGTGTGATTAAGTAGTGTGGGAACATATTAGCAATAAATCATCTTGAGTTTATGGACTTTTGGTGCTTTTCCACCACATTTCTAACTGGGGTGGAATTAATGGACTTTGGTCTCCTCTCCTCTTTTGGAGATGAGACATTCTAAATGACAGGTTCTTGGAGGATACCAGTTCTACCTGTTAAATGATACCAATTTTAACTGTAGTAAAATTAGTAATCAGTGAAATAGATGATGAAAGTAAGGCCCTTGATTTTTTTCTGAAGCCCAGACAGAATGCCACTATGTTATAACTTTCTTTGCATGCCTCAGAATTTTAAAATTTCCAATATGCCTCTGTTTTAAGACAATTTAAAATGCTATTAAGTATAAATGGTATTATTCTTATGAAGAAGTTGGATTAAATATTGCTAATCTGACATAGCATGGAAAAAATCACGTGGTGAGAAGGCCAAGTATCCTTATGATGTAACTTTGTCTTATATATCAGGTCATAATTCTGTTTGAGAATACATGTTTCTTTCCAGCTCTTGGCAGCCTCTGCTTTTCAGCTTTATGAGACTCAAGTGTGTCTGTTAAGAAGAACATTGACTCAAAGCCACTTTCTTTTTGTTGCTGTCCAGATAGAATAGAGACAATGAATCTTCTTTTTGTGTAGAGAATCCAGAAAGCTTTCCTGGGGGGATTAGCTTCTTTTTAATTTTGACTTTTTCTTTGTTTCTTTCATGTATTATTATTAGTATACAGTATGCTGTAAATGATAAACAAATCCAAAACCTGGTACTCAAATCAGGAGTATTTGGCCATTACTTACACGAACAAAGCCAATTTCTTCCATTATGGTCATGAAAAGTTGGCTTGTAATTTTGTTTACATGGTGAAATACTCAGATTTACTCCTCATGATTCTTTTTCCTATAGAACCCACCACAATCTCGGAAGACTGTATAACCAGGTAAGCTAAATGAAGGGACTGGCCAGCCAAAGGCCTGTGGCTTTAAAAGAAACATTGTACCTTTCATTAACCTAGGTCCTTCCACAATCTGAGGTCTCTTTTGTTTTGTCTCTCTTTTATTTTGCTAGAAATGTTAATTACTATGTCCAGGCCAAACTATTGCCTGGGGAGTAGCATATTTTTTGCCTTTGCAGATCATACATATTTGTATGTTTTCAACTCCGTGGTACTTTTAATTGTCTAAGCCCTTGATATGTTATGAAGCACATTCATCACATTTTATATCAAAATAGGAAGTGCCTTCTGCTGTGTGTAAGGGCAAGGAATGGACATTTCTTGCTTGGGATTTATCATCCTATGGCGGTGGGAAAGTGAACGTGATAACTGAAGACATCCTATCTGTTCCTGTATTTCAGTACATTTGTCATCTCTGTGGAGCACCAGATGGGATATGCTTTTTCTGTTTTAAAATCTTATACATATTTGCACATATCATTCAAGTATTTATATCTTCAAAAACTCAAGATGGAAGTCATGTTCAGGCTATAGATACTGAATCTTCAGTGTCTCAGTAGAAGTTTCCACATAAATCTTCAGGCCCCTGAATCCCACCCTAGACCTGATAAAGGAACATCGAAATGTCATCTTCAAAATCAAAAACTAATTCCAATCTATGTCCTTCATTACCCCACTAATCTCTGTCAACCTACCTCAGATTTTTGTGTCATGCCCAAAGTGCTGGGCCCTGGTCCTACATGGGTGTTTTAAACATTGTTTTATGTGACATAAATACTCCTGTTTTAAGTTCGTGATATTACTCAGACAGTTAAGTGTACTGATAAAATTTTTAGTTAGAAAATTGAATCAGAGATTTTATATGTTCTTCTTTACAAAATGCCTTATGAATAGCATAACATAATTTTCCAAGTATAACTCTGTGCTATATTTCAGTTATTTGTGAA
The DNA here is from genome assembly GCA_033459285.1 of Clamator glandarius. NCBI lineage: Eukaryota > Metazoa > Chordata > Aves > Cuculiformes > Cuculidae > Clamator > Clamator glandarius. Next base: position 877,370 of record JAUNZM010000411.1, read on the forward strand.
GTGATTCTTAATTGCAATTTTTGGATCCTTCTGCATTATTGTCATTGTTCTTTGCCTTAAATAATAGTTTTACCATCAATGCAATTTATCTAATGACATGGGTTATAAATACTAGGTGTCCTTTCTCTCAACTCCATAACCTCATCTTTTAAGCACCTCTAGCGTTACTCTGATGTAGATGGCAACTATCCAGTTCTGCAGAGGCTATGAAAAGACTGAATTATAAAACCTCAGTCTCCTCTTCAGCAAAGAATATTCTGAATTGCTAGACAGAAAATCAGTCTTTGAAGTCAGTCCAGCTGTAAGCTGGAGAAGTCTCTGGCTTTGCCTTTTGCTATTTCAATCTGAAACTAATGCCTTCTACAAATTTTATATCATTTCAGACAGCTACTTCTTTGAAATGTACCATTTACTGTATAATATATGAAAAAGTATACATTTCACAACAATTAATGAGAATGCAGCATGAAGAACAAATAGAAATGCCTCTTTTGGAGTTCATCCAGGCACTAGGGTTGCCTTCCTAAACTTCAGAGACTTAAAAGGTGTGGTCAGACTACGCGCAACCTAAGTTCATAAGTTAGTTTTCTTTATGAAGAAAAGACACCTTTAGATTCAGCTTTTATTTTAATGTTTTGCTGAATATTTGGTTCAATACTGACTGACCCATATCAGATAACATTCAAAGAATATCTCAGTTTGGTATCGCTCACAATCCAAGATATTGTAGGAATACTTCCAACATGGCAATCAGGAAGACTGATGAGACACCACTCTTAGAGGAAAAGCCATCGTTTACCTCGGTCAGAAGAAATAAAGGTCTACTCAGTACCTGTGAGACAGACTCCAGACTCTACATGCTGTGTACCACTAATCTTCCAATGCTTTCCTATCCTACTCTAGAAATGAATTGAGCTTACCTGCAGGAGCCTGCAGCACCCACAAATCATTACTGAACTAGTAAGATTTTCTTAGTAAATATTTTAAGAAGAAAGTTAGTTTTATTAGTTATAGGTATGACTGCAGCCCTGGAGAAACCCTGTTTTGTCATGGCTTTGCTTTGTCACTGGAAAAATAATTTTCTGGTGGCCAATAGAAAGTCAACAAGTGGCTACTAGGTCTGATATCTTATGGTTACATTTGTAGAAGTGCTAAGGACTCACAGCTGGATGGAAGTCAATAGGAGCTATGATTTGATTTGAAGTGCCACGTAATGCTCAATATGCTCAGGAGAAAAGTACAATTTCACTTATCATAAATAACCATGAAAATTTACCTAGATACATATAAATTTGTCTTTAGAGTGCTATTGAATGGCCTATAATGAATAATTCATGAAAGTGAACACAGTATGAATGTAACATTAAACAGTTGGTTGTTGGCACATTGGTGGTCTGTGTGTGGAGTGAGTGACAAAGGATTTGGCAGAAAATGAATGGTTACTTGATCTGGTAATGAGAAATCATGTTGTGGCTGAGGTTGCTTTTGCTTTCACACTGTGTTTTTTATCTCAAGGTGTTGCTTTTGTAGCATGGCAGTTCTGATTAGGGAAAGTCTCTCCAGATATCAGCAAACCAGCATCACACAGGTGCCATGTTTCTCTAGTGTATTTAATGCACTTTTCTGCACAAATATTTTTCTATAGATTTCTTTTGAAAAATGTTACTTATTGTATTGTTTGATGAATATTATATGTATTATTCCCATATTTCCTCACACTTCCATTAATTTGGTACTCCACTAATTTAATCTGTATTAATTATTACAGTCTGGAGAAATTACCATTGTAACTGTATGGTAAAAAGTTGTTTAGCTAACATTGATATTTCTTTCAGTGTTTGGGTGTCCTCATGATAATTTTTCCTTCAGCTCTTTTGGATCAGTCTCATGTGTTTCTCCTTACACAGATTATCTGCCTAGTTATGACATAGCTAGTCCTGTGTAATAAAAATGTTGCATAGAGAGGAACTTTTTAATTATCTTGAGGTTATTTTAGTTTTACAACAGCCCTGAAATACAAGATAAAAGCAATATGATTACTTCAACTGATTGATAGTACATAAAATACGTAATTATGTTGAACTGACTGATAAGCTTTACCCCTTAATTTTGTTCCTTTAGAATTGTTCTAATTATCCAGAGAAAAAGTAGTTGTTAATGTACCTAGTAAGGAATAATTGTTTCATATTTCCAGTAGTTATTTTAGAAAAAAAGCCCTTTCTAATCAGTCCCTCTTTAAGAAAAACAGCAAACTATGTAATAATGTGGAGAAAGCTAGCTAGGCACTTAAACAGAAAGCTCAAAATTGCATGAAACAATGGGAGGAGATTCACTAAAAAGCAGATTATGCTGTTCCTTCATTGTGGGAATGTCTGATCTGCTGCTGATAGATTTTCCTTTCTTGCCTCCCCCACTCAGAATAGCACAGTGCAAATAGCGTTTGGCTTGCATAGCAGATATAATAGATATACTTTGGACAGATAAATTATAAAACTGCATAGCTTGGAATATAGTATAGCTAGGGTTTCCAACTGGAATTACCTTGCAAACTCAGTAAGAGGTGAACTAAGTGGTTTAGGGTTCCTTTTTTAATCACCAGTACTTTTTCTCTTGTTCCTTTTGGTGTTAAAATGAAATAGAATAATATTTAAGATGTGTTATGTTTTTTGGGATGTTTTTCCCCTCTTCCCTGCCCTCTCTGATTCTTCTGTAAGTTTTAGAAGTTCTTCATTGGAAAAATGCTAAAATGGCAAAAAAGAAAATGAAGATTGAGAAAATATGCCCTTGCATGGGAGGCAACTTCTGATCTTTAACTCATTAAGAGGAAAAGGCATTTTCAGTCATTCATTTTCATGTTTTCTGAATAAATTTTGGTAGAGAGGTTGAGAAAGAGAATAACTTTGCATAATTTCTCATCATACAAGAAGAGCAATTATGGGTAGTTCTGATTGTCAAATGGATGAAAGACGATTTTCCTGTTAGAAACGGATCTCTTCCATGATCTTCCTGGGCAAAAATGAGAGACTGGCAGGTAAGTAGTTCCCAGGGTCCTCCTTTCTAACCTTTTTAAAAACAGGTGTAATGTTACCCTTTCTTCAGTCACTGGGGGCTTTGCTTGATTGCCATGGCTTTTCAAATATCACAGAATGTGGCTTGGCAACTACATCAGCCAATTCCCTCAGGTCTTTGGAATGCATCTTGTCGGGTCTTATAGACTTACATGTGTTTGGTTTCCTCAGGTGATCAGAGAATCATAGAATGGTTTGACTTGAGAGGGACCTTAAAGATCATCTAATTCTACCCCCTCTGCCTTGGGCAGGGATACATCCCACTAGATCAGGCTGCTGAAGACCCCACTCAACCTGGCCTTGAACACTTCCAGGGATGGGGCATCCACAACTTCCCTTGGCAACCTGTTCCAGTTTTGTCATGAACCTGATCTTCTCTTACAGTTGGAGGGATGGTCCATCCACTTGAGAGCTTTAGGAAGAGAAATTGCCAGCAAAGACTGAGGCAAGGAAATTTGTTGAGTACCTCAGCCTTCTCATCTGTTATCACCATTTTCCCAGTTTTGTTTATTGTATTCATCTCCTTTCTGTTTAGAGGAAAACCTTTGAAAGATAGATCTGCTCACCTTTGATATAAGCAGTTGGATAATTTTCTTCCTGATCTAACTTCATATATAATTATGGAAAGATATTCCCACATTAGGCTGCTGTGCTCTTAGGATGAATGTGAAGCTAAGAAATGATGTGACTTTGTTCCATGGCCTGCCATTTTCCCATCTTTGTCCTTATCAGGATGGGACAACTCTCTGGAGATTCCTGTGACTGTCAAGGAGTCCTTGTTCTTCAGTTCATGTTTGTAAATTTTTGAGTATCTGAAAGACAATGTAATAAGTCTGCTCAATTACTTGAAACAATCAGTCCTAAAAGGGTTCAGATGATTTATTGCATCTTGGAGTGTTCATCAAAGACAGAGCAGATAACTCGTGCCATAGAAATATCAATTTTTTTATCCATAACAATAATGTCTCTGTATAGAGGTCTAAAGTTATATGAGGTGGATCACATGTCTAGCCTCTGTTTCTGATGTTCACATTTGTTGCAAATCAGCATTCAATAAGGAAAGCGAGAGTCAGATGGCAATCTCAAAGTCCATAGTGGATTATATATGTTGAGAGCATGGTCAAATATTGTAGTGAATGAGTGATTTCAGTGTTGAAAAATGTATGGTATATTTTCTGCAGCTTTCATCATTTGTGTGGATGCACATGTTTATATTTCTGACAGATAAGAGTTAATATTTCTGATAAGATTGCTTTAAGCTCACTTTTTGCCTGATTTTTGAACAGGAATGATAGTAAGATTTAGAAAGCTTGAGATGCTTAATAGTTTGCTGTGTCCCCTGCATTAGACTGGTTATGTGTTTATGACAGATTTGCACATGTGCAGATGGCACTTCTCTAGGATTTCTGGACATACAACAGTCATTGCTTGGACCAGTAGGATGCTAGGGCATTGCTTTGTAACACTGAAAGCAAAGACTAAAGTAGCCTAAATATTCACAAACAATATGCTTCTCTTTTGAGTCATAGCCCCAGGGGTTCCAACGTTAGCTATGTTGCTTTAGTCTGGGGAAATATGCAGCTGTTTCTCATGACTGATTCCTAGTAATTCTTTTATAGTATTTGATTTTTTGTGCCACAATGATTCAGTTATGGAAGAAACTTAACAATATTCATTGGCACCCTCATCCCTTTTCTGTGTTTACTAGAATGAAGTCATTGACATATGGGAACATTTATACGATTGTGTCAGACAAGCTAGGCTGAAAGCAACAGACAGATGTCCAATGATTTAAATATGTAAATCTTTAATGTAAATGTAATTGTAAATGATGAAGTAACTAGATTAATGAATACATGAAAAGTGACGATATTAAAAATGACTGGAAGCTGATCTCATTCCTTCTGGGAGAGTTTTTTTGAATCACATTCTTGTCACAAAGACAGCATATTTCTGTTTCAGTATAATTCCTGATAATTAGCATGTTCTTTTTTATTCATGCTATGCATAAATGTATTTTTCTGTGCCTAAGTGGAATTTTTAGGCAGTAGCTTTCTGAAATTTCATCATTCACATTTGTTTTTATTTGCATATAGCACTAGATAGAGCCCATAAACAGAAGTTTTGATTCATACTCTTAGCAAATTTAAAATATCAATTAACCTAAAGGTGTCTAGTCAAAACAACAAAAAAATAATTCTGCCTTTCTTTTGTGCATGTGTTTTCATCACTGGGAACTGTGTGAAGATACACAAGGCTTGATTTTGAGTCACTGAAGATTGTAGAGTTTTGCCACTGACCGAGGCACAGCTGAGTTAATCAGATTTAATAAGGAAAACCATTTAATTACAGCAAAAGACATTCATTTCTGTCTATCAGACAGCCTCATCTGAGCCATTGTTTTTTAACTTCCTCTCCAGCCAGCAGAGAGAAGACTGAGATCAAGGGCAGAGGCGTACTTTAAGCCAACGTGCCTCTGGGCTGCTGCTGAAGGAGGTGTCCCCACATGCCCCATTCATCCATTGCTCCTTCTGTAACTCTTATAGCAGCATCTGGAATGAGCAGGGTCAAGGTCCAGCACACTACCTGTATCCATAGAGGGATGCAGGAGGATAGAGAGTGTGGGAATTTCCATTTTGGTTGCAGTTCAGTTTTCTCTTATATAAAGTGCCCATTTAACCACAGTTAACAGTAAGTTGAATGAACTGAACTGCCTGTAGCAGGAGCACCCACAACTAATTTGCTGAGTTACCTAGGGAAATAGAGTTAAATATGAATCCTGGTTGTAGTATACTAAAGACTTATGATCAACAAAACCGGAAGGTTTTAATGATCTACTTAACAGGCTATGTGATGATGTGATGTGATAAGTATCTTCTGCATTTCAGCCCTTGTAACTGCTTCATAAAATATGAAATAAGAAAAGATGAAAGAAGTTACAGATAAGAAGGCACTTGTAATTATTGATATAATTGCTCCTTTTCGCAGAAGCATGGAATGGCTGAGGTTGGAAGGTACCTCTGGAGGTTATCTGGTCCAATCCTCCTCCTCTAGCAGGGCCACCTGGAGCCAATTGCTCAGAACTTTGTCCAATCGGGTTTTGAATATTTCTGAGGGCAGGATTCACAGCCTCTAATGTTTGTGCCAGTGCTTAGTCACCCTCACAGCAAAAAAAAAAAAGTGTTTACTGATGTTCAGACAGTATCCCCTGTGTTTCAGTTTGTGCCCATTGTCTCATGTCCTGTCACTGGGCAGTGCTGAAATGAGCCTGTCTCTTTCCTTCAGGTGTTTATACACATGGATAAAGTGCCCCTGAGCCACCTTTTCTGAAACCTGAACAGTCTAATCTTTCTCACACTGTCTTCATAGCAGAGATGCTCCAGTTCCTTCATCTTCTTTGCGACCATTTGTTTGACTCTCTTTGATATATCCATGTCTCTGTTGCACTGAGGAGCCCAGAACTAGACACAGCACTCCAGGTGTGGTCTCAATAGTCTTCAGTAGAGGGGAAGAATTCCATCTCTTGCCCTGCTGGCAATACTTTTTTCTAATACAGCCTAGGATAACATTGACCTTCTTTGTAGCAAGGGCACATTGCTGGCTTGTGTTTGACTTGGTGTCCACTAGGACACCCAGGTCATTTTCTGCCAAGGTGCTTTTCACCTGAGTGGTCCCCAGCATATACTGATGCCTGGAGTTATTCCTCCCTAGGCGTAGGACTTTGTACTTCAACTTGTAGAACAAAAAAATTATCAAAATGTTTACAACATTTAGAGAAAAATTCTTTTAAACTGTTGTGATCCAAGAGATGTTCCTTCCTCAGACAAAGGGCTTTCTTTACCTTGAGTCTTGCTCTGAGCAAGCAAGGAAAATAAGTAGAGATAAAGACATTTTAATAGGTAAAGCAAAAGCTGTGTGCAGAAGTAAAGAAAAATCAAGCATTCATTGACTGCTTCAGCCATCTCCAGGAAAGCAGAGCTCCGTCATGTGTTGCAGTTACTTGAGAAGACAAATGCTGTAACTCCAAATGTCCCTTCTTTCTCCCCAGCTTTTATTGCTAAGCATCTCTTCATATGGCAGGGCACATACCTTTGGTCAGTTGGAGTCAGTTGACCTGACTGTATCTTTTACCAGATTCTTTTGCCTGTTCTTTGGGGGGCAGAGTGAGAAGCAGAAAAGGCCCTGACTCTCTATAAGCTCTACTTAGCAATAGGTAAAACATTGCTGTATTTTCAACACAAATCCAAAACATAGCCCCTACAAGGTACGATGAATTAAAAATTAACTCTGTCCAGCCAATGCCAAATACTGGCATATTCAGTAGTTTGAAACAATACACATCCCTTCTTCATATTATTTATAATTCTAACTGAAGCAGAACTTAGTTTTTAATCAATTGATTTATGAGAATACCATATGCTCCAGGAGGAGACTGCTACAAAGCTGAGATGTCAGTCTAAAAATCTAGGTTCAAAATACTGTCTGTAACCATTGTGAGTTTGTAGGTTTTTCCTACCTTCCCTCTCACTGCCTGCCAGTTTATTCTGCTTTGAGCCTCAATTCATGAGAAAAGGAGCAAAAAAGCAGAATTTATAAAGATCTTGCCTTCCCTCTCCTTTCACCCTCTGTCATGTGAGGACAGCTAAATTGCTATTTATCAGCTGGTGAAATGGCAAAATTGCAGAGTCATGGTTTAAAGTGTCAGTAGTTTTCATGTGCCTTAGATACTGTAGTCTTTACTAGACCAGTTCTGAGGGTGATTTGTAACTGGTTTAGCACATTTTTTCCCCCCTCCTCTGGAGAAAACCTGGACCTCTGGGATGGAAGTTTCATCAACAACCCTGTTTTATGATGTCTCCATTCAGGAATCAGAATATTTCAATCCCAATTTAGTTCTTCAGAGCAGGGTTTTTGACTCCTAGTGCATTTCAGTGTGTCATCTACCATAAAAGTCCCTTCATGCTGCCTGGACTTCCAATCACTATGATAACACAACTCACAACAAGCTCGTGAACACCTGCAGGCTATTATGAAAAGACAATATGTAACTGGGTAGTTAAGAGATGTCATTAGCCTATTTTCAGAACAAGCAGAAGTGCAAGTTTTGGGAGTGTCCCTGCTCTGCAAAGCTGACTCACATGTGAGTCCTTTCACTGTCTGAGCTGGGTTTATGCCATAGCGGCTGGGTGTCTTCCAGCTGTGGACAGAGTGGAGTGATATGGCATTGAGTGTGGCCCATTGTAGACAATGTCAGCCTGTTTTGGTCATTCCCAGAAGCACCGTTGGGAGGTGCTAACCTACTTTTGTGGGAAAGTGGATTTAAAAGGCAAAGAATTCAGCTGAGTGTATGTGTATCATGCAGACAGAGCTATATATGAATTATAGGGCTTGATCTGAACAGAGCTTTATTTTATACACTTCATTTTCCACTTTGCTTTCGTTGTGTGAACAAAAGTTGCATATATGCTGTGATCTGCTTTTTCTGGCATTCTACCTGTATGTGTGTCTGATTGAAGGATTTATATTTATTCTTTTAACAGAGAAGAAAATATTAGTGTCACAGAAACTTACAGGACATTTGCAGCAAATTCTCAAACTCTGACTAATTCCAGGTTAAATAAGCTGTAACAAAGAAATTATTGTGGCTCATAGATAAAATATTTTGATTTTACTATGGCAGACAAGTGTGAAGTTTACTACAAAATATTTATCAGTCATGAATAGTGAGGTTTGATGACTTCCTAGACCTTTCCAAACTATTCTGAATCATTCTTATTATTTTTTTATTTTCTTGCATGAACTCTTTTGCATTCTATGACCTCAAAAATAATCTCATTATATATCTGCATTTCTTAAATATTTATATGCCTAGGTAAACTGTAGGGAAAATACAGGAAGCAAAGTCAGGCTCCATCAATTCAATTTTTCTTTTTTACAGCTGAAGAACTTTGCTTACTTCTGATGGTGAGACATCAGGCTGCCTGCATTACTAATCCAGGCCATAGAGAAGGTGCTGGGGTGGGGAAGGAAGGTGACAGCGAGTAAACTACTTACATGGGAATTGGTCATTGTTAGTTAGATGTCAGAATCAATTCAGACTCCAGTTCTTATGAACTAAACCCCACATTTTCCAGTAAAACATGAAGTTCTGACTAAGAAGTTTGATTCTTAATTACGAAGTTATTTCCTGTCTCCTTTAGTATTACATAAACTATTTTGGGGCCTAGCCAGACAATAACAGTGAATCCAAAATGCAGTTAACCTTTTACTATGGCATCTGGACTATCACTTTAAGCAAACACCATTAAGATAGTCTACTATGAAGCCTTATAAAACATGCAGAGAATCTGTAATAGTGAAACTTCATATTCTTCACTTAAAATAAAACTTTGATTTTTTACTAACTCTTGTAAGTATGTTTTAAAAAACATTTTATTGTGTGAGTAAATCAGAGGAAACATAAAAAATGTTTGGGTGCTGAAATCTGAGTAAGTTTTTAAAGGGATAACCACATTTCAGCTCCCTTGAAAAGGAAGATATTTATCTAAGTCCTTGTGTATGAGTTTAATATCTTGTTCTGAGGTCAAAAAAAGTCAGAAGTGGAAGCTTTAATGTCCTGTCCCACACTTCAGGCATAGGCGACATTATGAACAAGAGCTTTAATTTATGTGCTTCCTTTTCCAGTTTAGTTTCATCATGTAAGCAAAGGTTGTCTATATGCTGTGATCTATTTTTCTGACAGTCTACCAGTATCATAGAATCACCAGGTTGGAAGAGACCCACTGGATCATTAAGTCCAACCATTCCTATCAAACACTCAACCATGGCCTTCAGCTCCTCGTCCACCCGTGCCTTAAACACCTCCAGGGAAGGTGACTCAACCACCTCCCTTGGCAGCCTGTTCCAGTGCCAAATGACCCTGTTTGAAGAATTTATCTTTATTCTCTCAACAGAGAAGAAAGCATGGATGTCATGTAAATTTAAAGGACATTTGCAGCAAGTAAATCTCCTTTATCCCTACTATATTCTGTGTACTTCTTTATAATAACCCACTTCTCTACTTTTTCACAGAGCCATATACATTTTGGGTGTTCACATGATGGAAAGAGCCTTCATTGCCATATTTACCTCATACCACTGTGACAGCTGTTTCCAACTCAGCATACTCTATCTCATTTATACATAAAATTCCTCATGGATAATTTTTCATGGCTTATTTCTTCTGGACCCAGGGAAGTTACAATACATAAATTCTGTCAATGGCCAGTTTTCCAATGGAAAGTCTCCAAAACCAAATTTAGGCAAGCTTCCTATCATTTCAGATATCAGGAGATGTAAATTATCCACTAAGTCTAATTTGAGGAGTATTGTCTGTAGCTTTTTAAATTATACCTGGTTCAGAATTAAGGCAATAAGTAATGGAGAAAATTCTCAGTTCCCACAAGCATAAAGAGTTCCTAGAGGGGGAAGCAAGGCAAAAAGCAGACAAGCAATAAAAGTAAAATAAAATTGCTAACTGTATTTGCAAACCTGCAAACCTGACGTCTATCTACAGCTGTTGGCTTAGAATGATAGTGAGTGATGCCAGGGACAAATATAAAGCAAGTTTATGGCTTGCATATGAATCTTTAAAGGCCATGTGTTAAGTTAATGTGCTGCCGATAAGTTATCACGTTTTCTGTCTAGACATCCAAGCTAACGTGAATTGGAATATTTTCGTGTGATATTTTCCTCTGTTTTTTTTCCCCTCACAACAGTGCTCTTTTTCTGCTTCTGTGCTGCTAAGAATAATAATGGAAACTTGCTGCCTAAAAAAGACATAACCACCCTGCCTTCTTAGGTTTTCATGGTGTACTGTGTGGAGTTTTGGGCATTGGGATGATATGTTTCATAGAACGGTTTGAGTTGGAAGGGATCTTAAAGGTCATATAATTCCAACCCCCCTGCCATGTGCATTGACACCTCACACCGGATCAGGCTGCCCAAGACCCCATCCAACCTGGCCTTGAACACCTCCAGGGACGGAGCACCTGCAACTTCCCTGGGCACCATGTTCCAGTGCCTCACCACACTCATCATGAAGAATTTCTTCCTAATATCTAGTCTAAATCTTTCCCCCCTCCAATTTAAACCCATTCCCCCTTTCCTATCACTACAAGTCCTTATAAAAAGTCCCTCTCTAGCTTTCTTGTAGGACCCTTTCAGGCACTTGGAAGGCCATTATAAGGTCCCCTCAGAGCCTTCTCTGCTTAGGAAACTGGTAATTGGCAAAGTCCACTCCTATTATTGCCAGACTGACTTTCAAGGCTCTGGGTTAGTTTGCTGTACGTGAAAAACTGGTGACTGTGGAGGCATCATTGGAGGCCAGCAAGTGACATAAGCACACCAGAGAACCCATTTCTCTCATGGAAATGCTGCCTGAAGGGAAAGAAAAGATAGTGCAGAGAGATGAAAAGATTATAATGTTGCTGTCTCTGTGTGCCTTTAGTCTGTGGTTTCCACACAAACCCAAAGCTTCTGGCAGCCATATTTTCTTCAGGCGTTGCAATGCTACCCCTGCCCTGCAGAAACCATTAGAGAGCTGGCGTGGGAACATGGCACTTGCCCAGAGCAGAGCTCAGCTCAGGGAGCACATGTGGTATCAGTCACTAGCAGAAGGGCCGTCAGAGTCTGGCACAATGCCTACACAGCAAGGACTATCAAACCTAGTGCCTTGTTACCCAGTTCTTGTTGTTGCCAAGTGAGCTTTCGTGCCAGCCAGAGCTGTCAAAGCTGCTTCTTCCCATACACTTAGCTCCTAGAGCTACCTTTTCTTCCCTCTTCCTCATGACTTCAGCTGAAGGAGGCATATATTTACAGAGGCAATAAGGCTCATGTTCTATACTGTTCTCTAGATCTAGAGTATCTCCTTTTTTATTTGCTTAGAAAATATGATAGAGTGTATACATTTATATTGATTCTTGAGAGCCTTAGAATATTTAGGTCTCATTTTGCATCTGCTTTATTCCACTTGGATAATAGATGGATTATGAGAAAAGAAAGAATTCTCCTGTCTTACACTAGATTTTTATACTATTGTGGATGTATTCATTTAGGTAAGTTTCCATAACAGGAAGAAGGGTCTTGAATTTATAATAATTTAGCTACTGTGGTAAGAGGTTTTCCTTTAACTTTGAATTAAAGCTCCTTCAAAAGATTTCTATAAGTTAGGTATCCCTACTAAAGGATTAAAAAGTGGCAAGACTGGGAATTGTCTAAGAAACACTATAGCATGGCAACCTTTATATCATTCATTGTTCTTCGGTAGAAGCTAAATGCCATTTACATGTCCATGTAATATTTGTTTATATTTTACCCCATCATCAATGTGGCTCATTGAATTGATTCCTTTGTTTTGTCATTAAAATCAGGATATATTTTCCTACCAACGAGCAGTGGACAAATATCCATGCTAATCTGTCAGGTCTCTTAGAAGCTTTCAATAGTATTGACAATGAAGTGTCTTGTCTGAAGGAGAAGTAATATCCATGTTGGTGTACTGCAATAATTCCTTGAGTGATGTGTCTTCTGAGTAGAGAAAGAGGACTACATGAAGTTAGCAAATGTATTATATTTAGATTTCTTTTATAGCTGCAAAAATCTTGTAATGTTTCTGGCACATCCGAAATGGAGCCGCATCAGTGACACGAGGCAGTTTCCGTAGTGTAGTGGTTATCACGTTCGCCTAACACGCGAAAGGTCCCCGGTTCGAAACCGGGCGGAAACACCCTGCCTTTGTTTTACAGACTAGGAGAAGTCTGGCTGGAAAGCTGCCTGGAGGAGAAGGACCTGGGGATGTTGGTTGACAGTGACTGAACATGAGCCAGCAGTGTGCCCAGGTGGCCAAGAAGGCCAATGGCATCTTGGCTTGGATCAGAAACGGTGTGGCCAGCAGGTCAAGGGAGGATATTCTCGCTCTGTACTCGGCACTGGTGAGACTGCACCTCGAGTCCTGTGTTCAGTTCTGGGCCCCTCACCACAAGAAGGATGTTGAGGGTCTGGAGCGAGTCCAGAGAAGAGCAACGAAGCTGGTGAAGGGGCTGGAGAACAGGCCTTATGAGGAGCGGCTGAGAGAGCTGGGGTTGTTTAGCCTGGAGAAGAGGAGGCTGAGAGGAGACCTCATTCCTCTCTACAACTACCTGAAAGGAGGTTGTGGAGAGGAGGGAGCTGGCCTCTTCTCCCAAGTGACAGGGGACAGGACGAGAGGGAATGGCCTCAAGCTCCGCCAGGGGAGATTTAGGCTTGAGATTAGGAAAAAATTCTTCACGGAGAGGGTGGTTAGGCATTGGAACGGTCTGCCAAGGGAGGTGGTTGACTGGGTGGATGGGGTACTTAGGGACATGGTTTAGAGATTGGTGGGAATGGTTGGACTCGACGATCCAGTGGGTCTCTTCCAACCTGGCTATTCTGTGATTCTGTGAAACTGAAGATGAACTAACCAGAAGGAAGTATAGCAGTACTTGAGGCAGCAGAAGCCTAAGTCAAAAAAAGATTTCAACTGTTTCTTGGAGGATAAATCCACAGATGACAAGTAAAGTCCATAATCTAGGTGTGACTTGTAGTTCAGACACACCCTAAACCACTGATTGTCAGCAGCTGCAGAGATGTGCCAGGGAAAAAATATCTGTGCAACAGACATATTTATTACATAGCATGATAATGTTAAGATGGATGTATGTTAAGGTAGTTAATCATGCCTCCATAATATTTTGTATTCACTGCAGCTGTACAGCTTAGCTGGGCATCAGCCTTTTAGTTTTCAGGAAGTTTGAAATAACAGAGTATACTACTAACTGCCTTCTCAGTTACACAGGTGCCAACATCAGACTTGTCCTTCAGACAAACTCTGGCTTCCAGTGGCCCTTTTTGTCAGTTTCAAGAGCTCATCAAAATACTCTTACTCAGGCCAGGACTATCTAAAAGCTGTCCTAAATCTCTAGATTAACGATTTGCTTTCCTGCACAATGCAATAGTCATGAAGTTTTCCTGGCAAAGGCCGAGGATTTGGAGTCATTCGGGAGCTAGGGATCATTACGAATCTCAGCATATTTTATTCTTTCAAACTTTTTTTTAATGAAATAAATACATTTCTCTGTATATTTTAAGGAGTAACCCAATGCAATATGAAATGAACAGCCCTTTTAGAAAACTCAAACATCAAACCAAATAAAACCTGAATTGCAACAGGACAAAGCTGTCCTGTTTCTGGCTCTTTGCTCTTTTTTAGCTACTGGAGAAATGCTAGGAAAAACACAAAACAGTGCATACTCATATGGTCCCCTTTCTGTCCAAATGAAAGTAGCTATAATTGTACTGTAATAAACACATAGGAGAATAAATATAAAACAGGACAGATGTCACAGTTGATGCCAAAACCAAGTCATATTACGCCATGTTCGATCTGTGAAACAGAGTGATAACTCTTTTTCCGTCCTTCCACTCTAAGCAAGAATAAGCAGAGAGATTTGGAAGTCCACTGTAGACTCCAAATGCAGTAGTTCTTCATGCCATTTAACTTTTATTTATGGTAACTCATGAAGTGTCTTTACATTCTTACAATGTTATTCATGGATATATATCTCAGGATTTTACATTGCAAAATAAATATGGAACCCATTTTATTATTCCAATCCTGTTTGTAGAAAAGATGGTGTTAGTGTTATCTGACCAGACAGTCAAGTAAAATGACTTAACATGATGTCAAATGACTGCTCTGAGGAGATAAGTATATAGTCCACTGCTGGAACATGGAAAGTAAAGTATCAATGTGCATCACATCAGCTTCCTCTAGTGATATGTTTTCCGATGTCTGTTGAAGAAAGAATTGGAGCTTGCAGAAGTATTTGAACTACTGACAGAATTCTTTAAGTCCTTCTACCCTCTTCTAGCCATGCTGCATGATCCTGAATTATAGCAGCATGGCTAACAGTTGCACAGTTGTTTGCATTCATGACAGAAAAAAAATTCATACACTCAGTACACAGTCAATGTGCTCGGCTCAATAAACACGAGCTGTGTGATGCTATTTTACAATAACTTTCACAGAGGATAGTAATATTTTTAGAACAACAAATTATCAGCTGGAGCTCATTCAATACCTTATCTCCTGCTGCCTCATGGATAGTTTGCAATGGAAAGGGTTTATGTTGGAACACTATGGCACTCTGTACCTTTACTTCTTCATTACCATTGCTCAAATGAAATCCTGTGATTCTTACAGTGACTTTTGCCATGTATACTCCTATGGTGAAGATCTCATAACAAAACAGTGAACCAAACTCTAAATTCATTAAAAGTGCTGAAAACAGATGTGACTCCACCGCAAGTGTGAGATGTCTTTTGCCCCTATTTGGACCTTCTCCGTCTCTCATGCAGCTCACAGTCATCCGAGAGCTATGAGCCATCATAGCATCAATCCTGCTCCTCCTGCATTAGAAAGAAGGAATAGATCTATGGAGTGGATGGAAAATGTTTGCTTGTCTCTAACTTTAGCCTGCGCTCACAGCCAGAATGTTAGACCCAGTCTGAGGAAGCAAATAGGCCACTCACATCACATCTCCTCACCTCTGGACGGGACTAATGAATTAATGTAAATTTAGGGCTTCAAATGCTTATTTGTGACTCTGCTGAGGCTGGTGGACCAACTTTCAACCTGATCTAATACAAAACATTCTTGCCATGAGTTATTTGAACTTGGATTTAACCTTATGCTTTCTATTGAAACTTAGATAACATTTCAATGATACTGTTTACTCCTTGGCTTTAATTTTCTCATCTTTGCGGTCAATGAAATTTTCAAGGTTATGTGTCAATGAGATAAAATTTTGAAACACTGGTTTTACCTGGAGAATTCTGCTCTTTACTTGTCTGTATGTGTTTCAATAGAAAATATTGTCATTAATAAGATTAAGCAAACTATATGTATTTTATATGTTTTCGAACCTCTACAATAAACCTCATCGTTCAAAAATGAATTGAAGCCTTATGGTGGAACCATACACGCTTCATACTGGAAAGACTTCAGTTTTCCTTTTGGGAAACTTGATAGGAATTTGTTCTAAAGAAGTGGGCCAGAGGAAGCAATTTAATAATGACTTAAAGAATAAATGACAATTTTTTATTACTATATTTCCTTAGCTGCTTATAGTCCCATGTTAGGATATAGCTCCTATTACATTAGTCATCATGCAAACACACAAGAAGGATAATTCCTGGCACAAAGAGCCTGTGTTTTAATTAAACAATGATCCTTTCCAAAGCATTTGTACTTGACCAGACACCTTGTAGTGGCCTGGGACTGATTCTAATGGCACTCTACATTCAGGATATGCAGGAGCAACAAAAGCAAGTCTTTTTAAAATCATAGGACTCCTAGAGACAAGGAATTGGGGTCTCCACTCAGTTATACTGGTATAAATTACAGAGCTGTTGCAAATAACACTGATAGATGTAACTTTGCTAAGATGTAAATTCTTCTGCAAACCAGAGGACAAGTTCCAGTGTGTCAGAGTTTACGGGCATACCAGAGAAGATTGTTATGTATGTCCTGAAATTTTAGGAAATATTATCTGTTTCTTTGAAGTGTCAGTGAAGTCTATGATGATTCTTAAGTGAGAAGAATTGGTAAATAGGTCTGGCTGTGCTGTGGGAAACATAACGGAAGATGAATCTGCTGAGAATCACTCCTCTAAAAGTACATTCCTCTTTAATTAAACATCCAAGCAGAAAATCACTGGTTCATAATAAGAATTTGAAAACCTCTGTATTGATGTTGATACTTGACAGCTTCCAAGAGAAAAATGTTACCATTAGATATTTTTTCACCAATGTAAGGTGAGAAACCTGTGCTAAAAATATAAAGGAAAGAGGGGAGCTTAATACAAAGCATCTGCTGTAAACCCTCAGAAGAGTTTTCCATACTCATTACCTCCCAGCTGATTGTCCTCATCACTGGTGTCTAATCATACATCCCTTGCCTGTTCTCCTTCTAATCTGATGACTTCTGCACGCTTGACCACACAGTGACCCAACAGTTCACGGTTCGCCCCTCCTGAATAACTGCCCAGGACTGTCTTGTGGAAGGTGTGGGTTTGAGCCTTTTCTGACTGAAGGAAGTGGATTCACCACAAGTTCCCTTTTGAGTAAGTTACTCTGCAGAAGGTGGGAGATGTGGCTGCCAAGTCCTATCTAGGTATTGATTTCTAGGAATACAGAAGAGAGGAGCATGTTCTCCCTCCAGAGATCTTCAAGGGTTGTTGCTTCTCTCCACCAATGTTCTAGTGAAACCAGGAGTTACTTTAGGAAGTCTGACTCATTTCCCAAAGGAGACGACTGAACACCAAGTGAACTGAATGTGTAAGAACACAGGTAATGAAGCTATGCATTGTGAATTACACTCCACATTAATAGAAGCCTGTAAAAGAAATTGCTTTCAGAAAGGTGTCTTAAATGGGGATTATACAGATCAGAATAATAGCCTCATACAATTCTTCTCCATTCCATCTGGATTAAGAAGTTCATCATGTTTCAGCTTCAGCTATTTCCTTGCACTTAGAATGGTACATTGAGCCTGTTCTGCAGTCTAGTACCTAATAGAGATGCATAAATTTAAATTGTAATAATTACAGACTAATATATTTTTCCTTTATCTGTTCCCTTCTACTTTATTTGGTTATAATTTTATACAGGCTGTTGTCAGATAATTGCAGATTTGCAAGATGGGATTTAATTGGTAGAAATACCAAAGGAAATTTTTCTTTTAATAATTTTTGATCACAAAACCATTTTTTTTCTTGTGCAATCTAAACTTCTTTAGAGATATTCTCAGAGATATCACTTGCTGTGTCACTGCTTCCCTTTGACATTTATCAGGTACAAACCCTCTAGATAATTGCAGACAACCAAGGTGTATTATTATCTTTACTAGTCATTTGTAATTATAGTTCTGTTTGTGAATGAGTTGATAATGAAACTCCATCTTTCCAGTCTATTCTGGACTGTTGAATTCAGTAAGCTGAATATTCTTTTTTTTTTAATCTTTAAAAAGAATTCTGAACAATACCCCAGGAATGCTCTTACAATTTCACATGTATATTTTATGACAGTCAAGGACTCATAGCAGTGCAAATGGTAAAGTGGCATTTACTCCATGTCTTTATATTACAACTGCTTTCTGAATCAGATGGTGTTTTGCATCTATGAAGGCTGCAGGAACACTCATGTAAGTACTACTGAATTTGAGCTGGTTTTGGTCTGATCACGGTGAAGGTGATTTTTTATTTTCTTTCTTTTTTTTTTCCCCCCACTGTTCTTTGAAGAGGCACTGGATTATTTCCTGAGGAGGGCTGCAGTGTGTGCCAGTTGTTAAACCAGCACACAAAATTATTTGCTTTCCTAGGAGACAGGCAGTTCTCAAAAGTCACACACTACCTTTAGCAGTTTTCATTGTGGGACTCATTTTACGCATGTACAGGGACAATGGAGCTCTGGAGCGAGTCCAGAGAAGAGCAACAAAGCTGGTGAGGGGGCTGAAGAACAAGCCTTATGAGGAACGGCTGAGAGAGCTGGGGTTGTTTAGCCTGGAGAAGAGGAGGACGAAGGGAGACCTTATTGCTCTCTACAACTACCTGAGGGGAGGTTGTAGAGAGGAGGGAGCTGGGCTCTTTTCCCAAGTGACAGGGGACAGGACAAGAGGGAATGGCCACGAGCTCCGTCAGGGGAGATTTAGGCTGGACATTAGGAAAAAAATTTTCACAGAAAGGGTCATTGGGCACTGTCAGAGGCTGCCCAGGGAGGTTGTTGATTCACCATCCCTGGAGGTGTTTAAGGCACGGGTGGACGAGGCGCTGAGGGCCATGGTTTAGCGTTTGATAGGAATGGTTGGACTTAATGATCCAGTGGGTCTCTTCCAATCTAGTGGTGGTTGATTCTATGGATGCAGCCTCTCTTAAGGGAATATTTAATCACGGTCTCCCTCCTTCCGCAAACCTCTGCCAGTTCCATGAGTGAATTTTCTCTCAAGGCAGACTATGGTGTGAAATTCCTGGCTACCTTATCTAGGCAATAATTAGAGAAATCGCAAGCTGCCTCAACTGTCAGCCCTTAATCAGCATTTGTTGTTTATATACTTTTTATGAACTGAATCACAGTTTATCTGGGAATGCACTCCTTTGCCCTTTCCAGGTGAGGGTTCTCTGCAGAGAGATGGCTTGCCATGTGCAGAATTTCTGCAGCAAAATGGGGAAGAATGCTTCTTTTTGATACAATCCACAACTACTTAGAGGATTTGGAAAGGTTACACATTGAAAGTATTAGAAAATCCAAGCTCTGAGGTGTCAGTTGAGTCTTGGAAGGCACTGAAATAGTTTCTTTCTGCTTTTCTTTGGAGGGGAAGAGAAGGGTTTTGGCAGGCTGCTAGTTTTTTTCTTTATGAAATCTCACCTGTTGTCATAGCATCTAATCCAAGAACCACAGAAAGCAATTGGAAAATGTTACCATGGTTTTGTCAGGCTTCAGACTGGGCCTTTTACCCTGAGCTGGGAGTATGTAAACACAGTGTTGGTAATGGAGTCCAGTGCTTGCAGCACACACAGGAGGGATTGCGGAGATGAAATCTAACCTCAGGTCTGGGTCGCAGAAACTTGTACTACATAACTTTGGGTAAGGGGTAAAGCAAAGGACTCTCTTCGGGGTAAGCTTTCCTACTCCAAAGACATGATCTAAGGATAAACAAAGGCATGGCTGTAAGCAATGTGTATCTGTGTGCAGGGCTGTGAGCATCACCGCTAACAGTCTAGAGGGCCAAGGCAGTGGGACCATAACTCCTTCTGTAACCCCATGGCCTTAGGGAGATCAGTTACAGCCCTGATGAATTAACTCTGCGATATACAGACTTCAAAAACAGATTATTCCCACTTACATTTTTCCAAATGCAGTTTATTTGAGTAAACTCAGGTAAATCTCTAAGAAGCTAATATTTCTGATTTTGCTAGTTGCTTCTCTTAAATGTTTAGGCTAGAGACAACTTTGCAAGGTTAGCTGTAGTATAGTAAATACAATAATCTGTTTGCTTTGTTAATACATAACAATTCATTTTAACCTTTTTTAAAAAGGCTTCTTATTCCCAATCAACACACATTTAAATGTACTCTTTCCTTTGCAGATCTGGGATTTTTTTTATTGGTTGATTGGTTTAATTTTAAAATGCTGTAGTAGTAAGGAACAGCATATTCTGGCAATTTCAGCTCCCAGTGATTATGCTCTGAAATTGCTGGTGTGAAAAAAAACAATCTAATAAACCCAACCTGAAGGCCAAAGTGTTTTATACAGCATTTGTTTGCCAAAACAATATGTTTCCCCTAACTGCATTCCTTTGCATTGGGTAAGTCATCACAAGGTGGTGCTAAATAGCACACCATTAATCTTTTTCCTGTATACAGCCCTGAAGGGAGCTTTTGGAGAAGACAGTCAGTAGATAATATCCATCACACCGTTAAAAGATCCTTTTTTAATTAATTCATTTATTTACTTGTCTGTCATGACTGGGAGAGTTTCTTCACTATGGCTTTCAAAGACATTTCTGCTGAGAATTATGGACCCCAAGTCTTTGTATTAATCAAAAAATTTAAAGATAGACCTTTCTTACAGGAAAGTGTAGCCATTATCTACTCACTCATTTGTAAGTGAATGCTGGCATTTTTCATCTCAGTTCCACAGTTCTTTGGGGGTTTTGAGGATTTTTTTCCGAGAAAATCTATACAGCATGCATACTGTGGGCTTAAATTACAGGTTTCTGTAGTTTCTTTGAACAAGTTGCTAAGAAGAGGTTGAAAATGCAAAATGGATGGAGAGAATTAATCATAGGTGGTGGGACGTGAATGTCTCACAAGGTTCATGACCGGCAGGTCCAAGGGGAACAGTTGCCTTTTCACCCAAGAGGTGCTCTGTTCTCCGTAATGATGCTCTATTTATAGCAGGGCAGGACACGTTGTTAGATCAGCTGCTGTCCTCTTTCTTTTGTCTGCCAGAAGAAGTACTAATTATATGTTTTGTTTACTTGGCATAAAATCACCTCTTGTGAAAATTCTCCTGGGATGCAAACTGGAAAAGATGTACATATATAAAAACATCATTTTTAATTAGAGGAAGGCAAAACTGGCATCTCTAAAGAAACCCCTTTGCTTTTGCTGGTAAACACACAGTGTGGTTGGACTCGATGATCTGATGGGTGTTGTCCAACCTGGTGATTCTATGATTCTATGCAAGTAGATCAGCTAGAATAAACTAGACAGAAAACTGTTCTTGCTGACTCTGTGTCTCTTTGAGGGATCCCACCCTGCAGATATTTGGTAGTACTTTGGCATTTTATCTGCACCTCAGAGACTCTCTTTGGCATCTTCTGCCCTTTAAAAGCATGTTTTATGGATAGAAAAAGGTTTCTAGGAAAACCTGGAGCATTGCTTCTTTTCGTAAAATCATAGAAGGTTGAAATGGGTCCTTTTCCTTTCCTATTATATTTCTTCCTGGAAAGGTGGTCAACATCCCAAGCCTGTCAGTATTTAAAAGCCATTTGGATGATGCCCTTAATAACATGGTTATGTCTGAAGTGCTCAGGCAGTGGTAAGAGATTATTCTTGTAGGTCTCTTCCAGTGGAACAATTCCATTCCATTCCATTCCATTCCATTCCATTCCATTCCATTCCATTCCATTCCATTCCATTCCATTCCATTCCATTCCATTCCATTCCATTCCATTCCATTCCTAGCCAGCTTTCATAGCTCATTTGAGCAGGAGTTGGACTAATGAGTGAGAGGCGATTAGTTCTAGTCTCTCTCTATATATATTAGTTAATATATACATTGATATATGCTAATACACTAAGCTTGCCAGAACTGCAGGGTTTGAAATTCAAGTTGAGTCTCTCTGTATTTCTCATTGTGTATTTTTCTGTCAGTGACACCAGATTTCTGAATAATATTCATAACTATAGTAACCCATTTTCTACTGGAAACATCTTGCAGATCAGGACTTTTTCTTTCTGCACTCCACTGACACTCACTTTCACTAAAAATAATATATTTGATTAAGAGTTAATGCTTTATCTGTTGACTCTTTACAAGGCTTACCAATGGTGTTGTAAGTTAATAAGCTAACTCACATTTTGGAACTAATTATTCTCTTTTTCATGAGGAGATGAGTCTGGACAACCCATCAGGATCTGGAACATCCAAATTTATGGTGAACTCTTCTTACTTTAGCTGATAGTAGTATGAACTGTTGGAACAAAATTTGGCAGACATCAAAAGATTAGGCATGTTTATATAGTGGGAACACTGAATTAGTTTTGGATAAGTACGTGGGCTTCCGAGTATAGTTCAACAATTCTCTGTCTGAAGTGAACAAAACATTCCTTCTCTGGATAGGTTGTCCCACAATTTTTTACTGGCTATATGGATCAGTAGTCTGTTCTGATATGGCAATCTCTTTCTTTATGTTTTAAGTGTCAAGTGCAGAAAAGAGTTGGAAGCACAAAATGGCATTTCCATGGGTGAGTTTGATACTCCCCATCTGTGTTTCCAGTTTCAGCCAGTAGTCTGAAGAGCAGCAGACACAGCCAAGAGTGGCTTTTCTACTACCAAAGAAAGTGATTAGAAAATAGTGTTTTATTATGATTTTAATGTGAAGGACATGAATTCATATACCAGTAATCTTCCTTTTTCTTGTGTCTGTCCAGTTTTTCATATGTGGGTGTGTGGATTCTGCAGCTTTGCAAGTCCTGGGCTAGTAAGTTTTATTTTGAGAAAAATAGCTCTAAGCCCATTTTATCTGTTAGCTCTTTTGACTATTGGCAGTGAATTGCTTTCCTGTTTACCTGTCTCAGGTAGGCAAGAAGACGTATTTTGAGTGCATTCAGCTCAAAATAATTAACTTGTTGTAGACTGTAATTACATTTCTATTCAGAAAAGGAAGAGGGAAGCTTTTCATAATCCTGTTTTGGAGAGTTACTGAATTGGCGTTGAAAGCAGCTTTTATTAAAAAAAATAGTATAAAACCATACAGTATTAACAACTATTATAGATAGGGATCTTTCAGCTATCAGAAGAGGCTTAACAGAGAAAAAGCAGGCAGTGAGGTAGAAATCAAAGTATTTGCTGATCTCTTTGCTCCTGTCAATATTATTGCACTGCTAATTTCTTGTGGCAGTGGGAAAGAGAAATTTGTATGGCTGAATACCACAGCAGGGTGAAAAGCTTCTACAGTGCTTTCTATGGATTTATAATGAGATTATTTTTATCCCCATTCTGATTCTTCAGAATAGCTAGTTGAGAGATTTTGCTTGATGTTGTAGCTATTCGCATCTATCATAAACTAGTTGTTAATTTCTTTCTTCTGCTTCATGTCCTGTAATTATAGGTCTGCATAGGTATGAGGTTTTGGCATCTAAAGTGCACAAAGTGACCAGAATGCTGAAAGAGGAGATGTTTTTGTCATTTTGTAATAACACTGCCTTTGATGGATGCTATAAATCACTCGGTCATTATCCTCATTTTCCTTTGGCCTTCTGGGTTGTCTCTCCTACAGTCTGGAACACTGCTGTGAAGCATAGTTTGTTTCTGGGAAAGTCTTGTTGGCATTTAGAGCTTAAGCTCCTCTGGAGGATACAGCTTATGCATGTACAGAGAAGCCTAATGCTTCCCTTGCTGGAAAACCCCAAACTCTCTAGAGTTATAGTAGCTTAAGTTACTAGTGACTGCATCTTTCAGACTTCCAGTCTCTTATTCCTCTAGGAAATAAAGAATTAGCTGTTTGATTGTTTGCTTAATGAAAGCATTGTCTTACCTATTGCTTCATCATCTTGGGGTTTTTTCAGAAAAAAAGGAGAGAAAAATATGTATTTTGGAAACAAGAGATCTCAATGATATAGAAACATTGTTTTCCATCCAACAGCATGAGATGGAGCAGTTAAAAAAACAGAAGTTCCCTAAGGTAGTACTGACCTTCAAGCTGTGATACAGTAAGCACAATATGACTAAATATTAAACATAAAACCTGGCCACATTGTTTGATTCTGATCCAAATATGAACAACTTCCACTATTAGAGATGCTTACATCTGAGGGTTGGGTTCAGTCTGGGGTAAAGAGATGGGTCATTTTCATATAAATTTAGTTTTCCACAACTGCTGGTTTGGAAATGGGCTTTGTCTGGGCCCATTTCCTTAACATGGACGTGGCTCTTTGCATATGATTATGTATTCTGGAGCTACAGTCTGGTTTGGTGTCAATTGGATCTTGGGAAGCTCATCTGGGAGGATGGCAGCTCAGCTCTGTCCATGCTGAGTAGAGATATGGACACTACTCTGCTAGACTCTTCTCTCCAGGTCCTGAAGGGACAAATGCATTGAGCTCTTGCAGACTGAGTTCATAACAAACGCTATAACTCCGTACTCTGCGCGCCTTGCTGGAGTCTCCAGGGTCAGCTGATGGATTGAGAAACCCTTGGAAACACTATGTCTTCAGGAGTGAGTGGGAATAGTGTGGTGCAGCAATAAGTAACTGTACATGTGTGAGGGGCTCTGGAAAATACCTGAGAACACCAGAGTAAGAGCAGGAACTCTTTATTTTTCTGGGAGATGAGAAGAATTGCTCATTCAGTTCAGTATCCAGTCCTCAGCAAAGCCAGCACCTGAGAAAGATATATGCAAGGTCAGAGAGATAGCTAAGGACAAAATCTGCATTTCAGAAGGTTCTTCTTCCTCTTGGTTGTTTCATTAGTTTGTGAGCTAATGTAAGAATAACATATGTCTTTAAAATTTATCTTTCAAAGGAGCCTTGGATGCTCTCAATATCTATATGACTGCCAAAACGTTTTATTGCTGATGAATACCTGAATGCATCTCATACCAATGACCCATACAGTTTATTGATGTCTTGTAAAGGGCACCTGTGTAAAATGTATTGCTTTTCAGGGTCCTGATTATCATTCTAAACCCATGAAATTTGGGAGCACTAATCTTACGCAAGAAATGGCATATGGTGTACAATATGGATTGCTGTTACAATCGATGGAGACAAGAAAGAAAATACAGAATACCAATATGTCCCTTTAAATAATGTTTAATCTTTTGACTTGGGAAGATCTTTGATTTGATTTCCATTTTGTTTGCTTTTATATTTGCTTATTTGAATGATTTAGGCTAAGCGGATTTGCTTTTATTTTCAACAGGACATAAGAAAATGGCTTCAAGTTGTACTAGGAGAGATTTAGGTTGGATATTAGGAAAAAAATCTTGGCTGAAACGGTTATCAAGCACTGGAACAGGTTGCCTCGGGAAAGTGTCTGAGTCACCATCCCTGGAGGCTTTCAAAAGACCTTAAAAAGTGGATTAAAAGTAGATGTGGCTCTGAGGGCCATGGTTTAGTGGTAGACTAGCGGTGTTAGGTTAATCGTTGGACTGAATGATCTTAGAAGTCTTTTCCAACCTAAATGAGTCTGTGAATCTATTATGCTATGTTTCAATAAAGGCAGAGCTGTTACGGGCTTTGAACCTTTCAGAATTTTAAAAAATGGTTGGGAAACTGACACTTCTTTACAGTAGCTATTAAGCATTGCTCATGTACTCAGGTACTCTGTGCTATTGGTGCGGCTTCTGCCCTTTTGGGCTTTATATTGTGTACGTGTCTGTGGTAATACAACCAGGAAAACTCACAAGAACTGGCACAATATTACCTGTTGAGTTTAACAAGTGGATGGTTTCCATTTCTCATCAGAGGATTGCCTTTTCTCTGCTTTCTCATACAAAAATTTTTCTTTCATTCTTTAAGGAAGACTGCAGTGTTCCAGGAGCTTGTTAAAACTTTATATTAAGACTAACAACTTAATCAGTAGCACAGTGCTATCAGAAAGTGAATATTTCCCTGAAGTCAAGAAAAAAATTGATAAAAAACCGAACACAGTAAGTTGGAGTAATCTAGTTTACTGTACAGATACATTTTCTAGCAGATTAAAAGCCATGGAAATTTGGGGAAGTGCCTTTAAATTTTGACATGTTATTTTGAACTTGTGTAGTTAATTTGTTCTAGAATTAATATTCTCTGATGAAACTCTTCTGATTTAGACCACCTGGAGATGTGATCCACCATATGTTGTCAGGGAAAAGCAGCAACGCATTTGAGGGGATCTGGCAAAGTTTTCAGGTTATTCTTGTTGCAAGTGGGAGTGAATATCTGGGTCTGAAGAAAGTGAGTGAAATACCTTCATCCATGGCATATATGCATTTAAGGCATGCTGTTCACCATGTCCAAACTCCAAAACACTGTGAAGGAATTCTGTTGAACCTAAAGTTAATCAGCATGTTTTTCTCCTTACAGTTCCTCTGAGTCACAAAAATGGCTTGAATGGGTCACAGGAACACAACAGTAAAAGGTATTTCCCTTGAAATGCTCAGAAATAAGTAAAAATAGCAGAAATTATGAGCAATTGAATTTAAGGTGTGAGTGAATGAGTTGCCCCAAGAACCTGCTCTATTTCAAAATCTTTTAAGAAATGAAATGCTGTCTCTGATTTATTCTTCTGACTGCTTTCTGTAGACATTGTTGGCTAAACCCTGTGGAGCTGAAGGCAGTGGATACTGCCTTCAGATGACATGAGGCCATTGGAGCCTTAGTCAATATAGCAAAGCAGAAAGACAAGAGTTATCATAAATCCTGGAGGTCTTGGAGAAAAAGGAGAGTAGTTAAGGGAAAAGCTGCAATAGGCACTATAATAATTCGACAAGCCAAATGTGAAATTTTTCTGTGGAGTGGCCTGACTAACATCAGGAAAGGAAGTTATGTGTGTCTCATCACACACACAATTGTGGTTATGCCTGTGTAAATGAAGGTTATTTCAGAAAGAGTTGTTGAGTTGAAACTGATTGTGCAAGTCCTCTTGGCATGGCTTGACTGATCAGCCATGAAAATGCCAGAGAAAGACCTCCTGTATTTTCCCTAGCCTCACATCTTTTCCTGGTGATTAAAAACCAGTCAATAACACAGGGCTTTTATAATTATTATCTTTCCCTGATATTTTCAGGAACATCTCTCAGCCCTGTTAGATTTAGCTTTTGTCAAAAGCACTACCAGCTGTTTTCTCCTACTACAGGAAGAAACACAGTTACACCACCTTTATCCCATGGAATTACTTAAAAATAGGCTGCCTCTGAAAAGCATCTGCCTATGCCTTAGCGTGCTGTTTATCAAACTTGCACACTATTAGGCAAATGTTGAATTATGACTAAGCCAAATCAAAAAAAGAGCAAAATAAGAATTTACATAGATGGGGGAAAAAAAGAAACACATGAACAAGTATTTAATTGGAAAGTCATCATGTTCCCTTGAAAAGTCATTATGAACAAGAAAGTTTGTTTTTATATACATGCCCTTGTCCTCAATTTAGGTTTGATTTAGGGAAAGAAGAGAGAGAGAACATAGGCCCTCTTTTACCTGTGCTAGTCCGATGATCTCAGTTTCAGTGATTCAGTAATTCCCAGTTTGTACAGACAGAAGATGTAGGCTCTAGAGTTCTCTAGTTTATCAGTTTACAAGAACTGGATTTAGCAGCCTTTTTTTTTTAAGAACTTCAAAGAGCAACGTTGTGAAACCGAGATATATTGTATCTTAAAGAAAACAATAATTTCAAGGTCCCTTGATGTTTGGTGCTCAGTTCTGTTTTACTCTGGATGAACTCTGGCATAGGCAGGTGAAAAATGAAGGTGTCAGTACATGGTTCTACTCCTATTTAAAGAAGTGATTTCTAAGGAATAAACTTTTCTTTTCATGCTTTATTGTAGACTAGTTAAAAAATAATCCTCCCCTGTTATTGGCTCTGCTTATGTTTATGAACGTATTTACTCATACTACAAATACTGCTGTCACTGAAAGGGTTCTGCTGTGAACACAATATGGGCTCCTATGGATTCAAGTACTTTCAAAGCAGTACAGAAGTTATCCTGCTCCTTGGTTATGACAGCTCATTCTGACTTTTGCAATGAACAGTACATTGCATTAACTAAGTACATCATGTATCCAGATAGCTGAGGACATGCTAAACAGTGTGAGGTGCATAGAGTGGTCAGTCTTCATATTCTTTTTTATCATGAGTAGTCTTTTCTCACTAGTTGCTCTGAACTTTCCTGATGTGTAGATGAAGATATAGCCATAGACAGATTTTGAGCATTTTTTTGTAGTCAACTTTATTTACTTCTAATTGCCTTTTCCTTTTTACACTGCAGGTTTTATAAAATGAAAGCATGCTGAATGAATAGATTATAAAATATTTGGTAACTAAAGGTCTATCCAATGTTCACCTCAAGTTTTTTTTTCTTTTTTTTGCTGTCAGCTATATTCACATGCACAGTTAAAGAGTATTCCTGCTGTCCATAAAAACATGTTAAACTTGTAATTAAAACATGCTGTCAGCAGCTGCCCTTTGCTGAAATCAAATAGAGCTAGATTCAATTTTTCTTTATCATCCTTCCTGTTAGAGCACAAACAGCCTACATCATTGCTGAAGACTTCAAGCAGACACTTACATTGCATAGTTTACATAGTTCATGACTCAAAACCCTACCCCCTGAAAGCTCCCAGTTATGATCTTTTGCATCTTCAGGAGGTGTCAGTCTCTTGCTTAAGTATGTTGGCTTCTTCCCTAGTACTCCTTCTAGACAACAACAAAAACAAATCATAACTTTAGCAGTTTAGTGATACTTTTAGACATTCTATTTATTCTAATTCTCCATTTGCTTCTTTATATTTTTATCATATTCCTTTAGTGAGGAAAGCAGATACTTTAGGTCCAGACTTCTGCATCTATGTCTTCTACTTTTGTCCTGCCTTTCGCTGTTTGTTTTACAGTTTCTTTTACTTCATTGACTGATGTATATATGCCCAGGTTAAATTAGTGGTTATAGTGGTTATTCCTTCTCCTTCTGTGATATTTTTTTGCACTAGGAAATATTTTCCACTCTTTTCTTGTGCTTCTGCTGTCATCTTCTTTGTCTCATCAAATCTGTCATGAATCTTTTTCCTATTTCTGCAGTGGCTAAGTCATTCCTTGTTTGTGTTATTTGCTACAGCATGTAAAACTGCTGGTTTTTTTCTGGACTCTGATTTTGAACTCTGTATACTATTCCGTCTAAAGTTTCTTTCCTTTTATGCTGGATTGTCGCATGCCCAGTAGTCCAGCATAAACCACCTTTCATAAGCATTGGGGAAGACTGGGGGTCTCCCTTATCTTGGCATACCTAATTTTGTGTCTAGTTAGTGGGTGGAAGGTTTCCTTTCCCAATTATTATTTGCCTGGATGGCAAGTGTCCAGGCTGGACAGTAAGACATTACTGCAGAATTCATTTCTGTTGAGAGAATGTATTTTTTCAGTTTTACCTCCAGAGCCATAGGACATTTCCAAACCCTTCAGAGCCTGGCAGAGGCTGGCTATACTCAGATCTTCCTTGAATTGTCTTTCTGACTCCATGATACTGGAATATCCAAGGCCCACAGTCGCATGGGGCAGTTGTCTTTAGCAGATGACCCTTACAGGTACAGTTTCCCCAGAAACACCAGGGAACCAGCAAATACAAATATCTCTGGCTGTTGTATTGTTTACAGAGCCTTTCCAGTGTCTGATGTAGCTGTTTTTAACCGTTTCAGGTATTTTCTAGCAATAGGGTATAGGAGTTCTTTCTTCAACTGGCTCTGATGAAGCTTGACTTGTGCTCCCTCCTAACCTCAGCTTGACTTTTTCAGCTATGATGAATGAGTCAGAGTCCACAGGTGGTGATCCAGGCACTGACTTTTCTTATGTTGCTGCCAGAGTACGTTTTCAAAAAGAGAACCAAACACTTTAGGATCCTCTAGGATCTTCTTTCTTGTTCTCCTTTTCATTCCTTTATTTATGTTCAAATATGACAGCATAAAAGACTGTTATATGTCAGAACTTGCCTGGTGACTTGCCAGCATTCAGGCAACAGATTATGATAAAGTACAGAGAAATAAGCCTCTTTCTAAGAAAGCTGGAATAAATCAGTCCTGTGTTGTTGAATACACACCTCGTAGTCAATTCAGGATATCAGTGCTCTAAAACAGATGTATTCAGAAATGAAATCATTATTAT
This sequence comes from Clamator glandarius, assembly GCA_033459285.1. Lineage (NCBI taxonomy): Eukaryota > Metazoa > Chordata > Aves > Cuculiformes > Cuculidae > Clamator > Clamator glandarius. Next base: position 907,627 of record JAUNZM010000411.1, read on the forward strand.
ATGCTGTTAACTACAAAACATGACTAAAAAGTCCTCTCAGAACTTCCTCTCCGTTCATAGAAATGAACTGTTACCAAAAATGGGGAAAAAAAGTGTTTCTTCAGGTCTTGTGCTCACCATCAAAAGGGAAAGGAGACAAACTCCAAAGAAAGCCTTACAGGTTTTGTAGTCATCTTTGAAACCTTTCCACCAGATGAACTTAGAAACTGCTGGCATGTATGGGTATAAGCCCAGCAAGGAACTAATGTCATTCGAAAATAAAAAATCACTCTGCCTTTTTCCCAGGAGGATTTTCTGCTGTTTTTGAGTGCCCTATATAACCACAAGTAGCCTTGAAAATGTGTCATAGCCAGTGAAATCTTATGATTTAGGCTAAAATCCAGATTTTTGAATCACAGGGACTGCATATTCAGTGATTATTTCCTTCTGTACCTGCTACAGCTTCTGGTGTGATGGTGAGGTGGGCAGAAAGAGGCAGCATTTTCTTGAGCTGCACACAACTTAAACATGTTCAGCTGATCTGTTTGAGCCCTTAGGCTCCTCTCTCATCTGCATTCAGAGTTCATTAAGTAGTTATATCAGAACTTCAGCACTACTTCTCCCTGCTTCTCCTCCTCCACCCTACTCTGTAGGACAGAGGATCAGAACTAGGAGCATTGCTGAGGTCATGTGAGAGCTTTCTATAAATGCATGAGGAGAAATGGCTTAGGAAATATTCTTCTTACTTAAGGACTGAAGAGAAGAGCTTTTCAAGATGGCCATGGGAAAAGTCAAGGCCATTGAAGACAATGTGGCATGCTGCATGTAGATGGGAGCTTGTTTGATCCAGCACAACTAGCATCTAAAGTTCCTAGCATCTAAACGGACATTAATTTACCTATATTATACTCACTTTCTTTATAGTTAATTCTAATAAATAAAACATTTAAAATGATACTTTAGAGAGTTTGAGTGCCTTTCTTATGAAGATAGTATCATAGAATCATAGGATCATTTGGCTGGAAAAGACCTTTGAGGTAACTGAGTCCAACTGTACCTGTCTAACCCATATCTCTGAGCATCTTCTCTACCCATCTTTTAAAAACCTCCAGGGATAGTGACTCAACCACTTCCCTGGGTGGCCCACTTCAGTGCCTGATTACAGTGGACTAACACCTTCTGGTGTAAAACAGTGTCCCTTAGGAATAAAAATAATGTCAAAAGCCCCTTAAAACAATAAACTGCATCCAAGGAGTAAAGATGAATTTGATTCTGCAGTAGGCTTCAGGCAGACTCAGGAGGCTTTTCAGGCACACTCAATTACAGGGTCAAGGATAAAATTAAAAAGACTTTTATCTCACAGCAGCAAGGTATCTCTCCATTCCCCATTAGAGAAAAGAACAGCATAGAGCACAGTGCAGTAACTTTGGAATAATACTTCTTCAATAGTAAGTGGTAGAGGTGGTGTTAACTATTTGGTTTTCACTGCTTTCTGTCATCATACTAGTTTCGCAATGTGCTACGTCATTATTTTTTTCTTACAGAGAATGAATACTCTGTTTCTAGGCTGGGGTTGAAGGAAACCTGTCCAGGAGAGATTTGTTAACTTATCAAGAACACGCTGGAATATTTAATTTTTTTTTCCAGATTGTCTCTTATTAAATAAACACATCTTCATCTCCCCTTTAAGAGAAAACATTTTGTTCTGATTCAACACTACAACACAGAGTCCTTAATATATTTCAATCAACAATATGAAAAATGTTTAATCAAGGGACTCACTTTTGCTATAAAGTCCAGACAAGCTGGATCAGCTCCTGCTCAGGAAAAAAACCAAACAAACCAGTCTGGGGATTGTTTGCCTGGCTCTTTTCCTTGTCTTCTTAGCTGCATGACAACATAGCTTTAGGTCACTGTTTCTCTCCCACTGGCATCCTCCACTCACAAGAGACATTCAGCAGTATGTTGTTAATACTGATTTCTAGAGCATTTTATACCTAAATTACAAAATTACCAGGAGGGTTAGGAAAGGAAATTCAGCAGCTTGTTTCCACAGCTGTGATTCAAAACCTCACAGACATTCATAGGAAATGAAGCTGCTGCAGACCAACTCTCTTTTCGTATCCTGTCTGCTTTGTATCACCTCATTAGTTTTATTGTTTTTGCAGTCAGAGATCAGCTGTATCCCTCTAACATTTGTACACCCATGGAGTGAAAGACTTGGTGAATTTTCCCAATAGTATGAAATTTCATCTTATGTGAGGCAATGAAGTTGTATAACTCCCTTTAAAGTCTCACTTACTTTTATCTTGCTCATTTTATTTCACTTATCTCCTCTTTGTAATGCTTATTCCTTTATGGGCAGCTTCTGAATATTTCTCTTTATAAATCTCATCATATGGAATTGATGAATTTTTTTTCTTTTATTTAAAGTGCAAGCAATTGGAATATAGCTGCTCTGTGCTACTTTGTTATGTTGTATTTAAAGAAACCAGAGAAAGTGACCTGAACAAATGTGTTCTTATCTGTAAAGAGTGAATAGGGGTATGTTTATCTTAAGAACATGGTTAATTCCACTGAAGTTGTCCATGTGTGTAAGTGCTTTATTAGATAAAGTTCCTTGCAGCGACAGTTCAACTCCTTTGGTATGAGAGCAAAAGCTTTCGAATGAAAATGTTGTTCTGAATTCTTAATATGTACCATTCCCTAAGGGATGGGAATAAACTTTTTATTTTTGGCAAAATATTTTCAGGAATATGTTAGGTAAATTATTAATATTTTTGGAAGCTGGATGTCAGGCTTAAAGTATTGGTGACAACTGGAAGCGAAACCCTTAATAATTCTTCCAGATTTGTCATACTGTGAGTAATCTCTGCTTTCACAGAGTAAGAAAGGTTTCCTTAGAATTACACAGTTACTCAGAGGATGTTTTCTTTTGACCTATTATAATTAGCTCTGTGGAAATAGCATATTTTGTCTGTTAGCTTGGAAAGTTTTGTGACAGAGTACTCAGCAGAGGACATCCACTTACTGCTGATTGTTTAGTGTTAGAGTATGTAAAACCACAAACAGAGGGACTACATTTGCCATGCGAAGGCAGTAGTTATAAGAAAAAGTATCTCAATATTTAGGTATGCCTGTAATAGTAAAGAGGATGGATTATGAAATGTCTCTTACCTATTTTGAGGCATGTGAACTCACTGTTTCTTACCCCTGCTCCACATTTTGCTCAACAGCACCTCACAAGAGGGCTGGCAATAATGAAGAGGGATTTTTGAGAATGCTGTGTACGCCTTGTGTTCAGATGTTAAATGAGGAAAGCAACAGGGCACTGGAGGAGCATGGAACAGTGTTATCCTCCTGCCTAAGCCCAGTAGATTTTTCAGGGTCAAGTTGTGAAACCACAGGGAGTTGCACAAAAGGTTCACAGTGCCAGGGGTCAACTAGGGAAGGCCTGTCGGAGCAGACTACGTTCTGATCCTGGACTCTGTTCTGGGATAAGGAGAGTAGAACAGGTGAGGTAACACTAGCTGCCAGGGAGTCATGGTGATAAGACAGGCTGCTGGGTGTACAGTATGAAACAACATTCAGAAACACTGGTGAGGATCTGAACCTGCAGTTTATGGCAATATTGAATCACAGCTGCATGAATTAATAGTCTTTCTGAGTATTTGAGAAAATATGGACAAGTAGTAATTGTATTATTCAAAATGCTACCTATTTATCACACATAAATGATTTTTACTGCTTCAGAACAAAATATGCTATAAAAAGTCTTCCATAAGCTGATCATAACACACTTGAAATGAATAACATCTACTAGATTTTTGAGGCAAAAATGTAAAAGTGTAAAAGGACAAAAAGAGATAGGAAAGGAATAAAAATCCAAGGAAAAAAGATGGAAATCAAAGTCTGTTCCAGATTTCTTTGTTCAAGTATGTTCCAAATTTCCAGCTTTCTATTCCTTATTTTCTGATCCCGAATGTTATAGGAAGTTGTCTTTGTCACTGGGGAGGGACAACATAGCAGGGCAGAGGCGATCCAGAAGGCTCCTGGATTGTGTTGATGATAACTTCACTCTCCAAGTGACAGAAGAGCCAGTGAGGTGAGGTGCTATGTTGGACGTCGTTCTCACCAACAAGGAAGGTCTAGTGGGGAACGGGAAGCTCAGGAGATGCCTTGGCTGCAGTGAGCATGAAATCATGAAGTTCAAGATCCTTAGGGTAGTGAGGAGGGAAAGCTCACTATCCTGGACTTCAGAAGAGCAGAATTTGGCTTCTTCTGGGATTTGCTTGGTAGAGTACCATGGAATAAAGACCTGGAGGGGAAAACAGCTCAGAAAAACTGGTTAATCTTCCAGGATCACCTCCTCCAGTCTCAGGAGTGGTGGATCCCGAAAAAGTGGAAGTCAGGCAAAAATGCCAGGAGACCTGCTTGGATGGACAAGGAACTACTGGAGAAACTTAAACTTGAAAAAAGAAGCTTACAGGGTGTGGAGGCAAGGAAAGATATCCTGGGAGGAATACAGAGAAATTGTGTGAGCAACCAGAGATCAGGATAGGAAAGCTAACACACTAACAGAATTAAATTTGTCTGGAGAGGTCAGGGACAACAAGAAAAACATCTATAGGTATATTGGCAATAAAAGGAAAGCTAGGGAGAATATGGAAATGGGAGACCTGGTTACCTGGGATATGGAGAAGGCTGAGGTGCTCAATAACTTTTTTGCCTCAGCCTTCACCAGTAAGGGCTCAAGCCACGCTGCCCAAGTTGCAGAAGGAAACTTGCAGATGCAAGACCATCTATGGAATCTGAAGGCACACAAGTCCATGGGACCTGATGAAAAACATCTGAGGATCTAGAATCAACTGGTGGACAAAGTTGCTAAGCTAGTATTCATCATATCTGAGAAGTCATGATAGTCTGATAAAGTACCTGCTGACTGGAAAAGGGGGAAATATATCTCCTATTTTTAACAAAGCAGAAAAAGGAAGATCTGGGGAACTGCAGGCCAGACAGTCTTACTTCTGTGCCTGGAAAGATCATGGAGCAGATCATCCTGGAAACTCTGTTGAGGCACATGGAAAGTAAGGATGTTTGGTGACAGTCAGTGTGGCTTCACTTAAGGGCAAATTGTACCTGACAAATCTGGTGGTTTTCTATAAGGGGGGCTACAGTATTGGTTGATAAGGGAAGAGTGACCTGGACTTGTGCAAAACATTCAACATTGTCCCACATGACATTCTTGTCTCTAACTTGGAGAGACATGGATTTGACAGATGGACTATTCAGGTGATAACAAATTGGCTGCATGGTTGCACTCAAAGAGTTGTGGTCAACAGTTCAATGTCTAAGTGCATAATGGTGCTGAGTGGCATTTCACAGGATTTGGTATAGCAAATAGTGCAGTTTAATACCTTTGTTAGAGACATGGACTGTGGGATTGAGTGCAACTTCAGCAAGTCTGCTGATAACACCACTTTGCATGCCATGGTGGAAACACTGAAGGGAAGGGATGCCATCCAGAGGGAACTTGACAAGCTTGTAAAAAATAAGTCAGTAAAATGAATGCGTTAGATCAGCCAAATGGCTGAGCAAAGGTCCTGTGTGCCAATCTGCTCTTTTGGAAGAACCACTATTTAGACTCTTGTTACTCCAGCACAAATCCATACAGAGATTTCCTGAGGTTGTGTGCATGGAGGGAAGAGAGGATAAGGATAACCTGACTGCAATTTCCATCCTTTAAGAATATGCCCAACTTTTCAGGCTGCAGAGCTGCCTTCTGTAGCAGGCAAGATGATGGCCACCCTTCCCATAAGTTTGCCCCTGTGATTCTATGATTCTATGATTTTCCTGCCCACCAACTGCAAGGATCCCTGCGGAGAGGCTATCTGGAGGCTGGAGCTTCCCCAGCCCTGGATGGGGAGTGGGCTGTGGGGTGAGTGTTGCTGGCACATTGCTCTTCATCACTGTCTGAGACTTTCTGCACCCCTACCCCCATCCCATGGCCTCTGTCATCTCTACAGGACTGGAGAATATTGAGAAGCATTAATGGTTGCCTGCCACTGTGAAAGCATCTGATGTGGCTCACAGCTCATTCTCTCAGCAGGCCAAGCACTGCTTGGTGTATAATACAGGGCTGTAAGACATAGGGCTGATTTTGGCAAAGGCCTTTAGAAATAAAAACTACCTTGATGCCATTCCTAATTTTCTTGTCCTTAAAAGGAGTGTTAAAGACTGCTGGACACAAGAAAAACATTGAACAGTCAAAAACACTTTAGGAAGACTTTCAGTTTGCTTCAATGGAGAAAAAAATATCTGTTTGGGAAGTCAGTAGAAACTGCATATTGAATCCTTCATCCTTCTGTGCTCTTTGTGGAGACATTTCTAGCTTCTTTGATGACAACCCAGATAGCAAACCAATGGTACCTTCTTGCTCTCTCTCTCCTACCCACTGGCTTTGTCAGAGGGTTCCTGATCTCACTTTGGTTCTCACCATCAGAGTTGGAACTGTTAATCAGGAATGCCGGGCTGAGCTCCTGGAGAGACTTTTGTCTTTATATTTTGTTGTCCTCAGTTATAAGGACAAGGAATACTGTTTGGCAGATCTTTTTATTAACTGTCTTTAGAAGTTTCAGTTTGGGAAGGGTGTTACTTATTTGTGCAAGGTAAAGGCTCCTCTGTCAATTACTTGTCTTAGATATCTGCCTTTGACATATAAAAATAGGACTTCATTGAGCAAGGCAATTTTATATAACCTCTGTTAATGTGAAATCATTTAATTGTCAGAAGTTGTCTACTGGAAATATTTCTGAGGATGACATAGATTCTTGATTACTCTAGGTTTGATACCTCTCCATTATTAGGTGGTGGACAAGATCAGTGTAAGACAAACAAGTTACTTTTGCATTTGGGAAGGATTACTATTCCTTTACAGGTTTAGTACTGATCTACTTCCTAAGTTTTATCTCGTGAAAGTTATGAGTGGAATGTAAACTCCTTCCTTTGTATCCCCTGCAAGTTCATCATGAACAAAAATAAGCAAAAAAAAGAAAAATATCCTCTTGAGTGTGTGGCTTGGTGTTAGTTCTTTTTCATGGTTTTACTTGTCCTGTTGACTTGAACTGTGTTAAAAATGTTTTATGCCTGGCCATAAATAATGAGAAAGCGTAAGCAATATCTATTGGCTCACAGACTGATGTTCCATAAAAGGCTGATTCATGGTTGTGATATGAAATAGTTCAAGTCTAAAGTTCAAAGCACAAACTGCACATTACTGGAATACTAAATTTTTAAGTGATATTGGGTACCTTAGATACAGCCCTGTGCTGCAGCTGTCTAAAGACCAGTGTGTAACAAGTGTCAGCAGCCTTGCAAATTTTCTTCTCATGGGAGGGGGATCTTAAAATTTGGAATGTGTAGCTTAGATAGTAAAGTGAATAAGAAGTGCTAATTCCTTGTCCTGATAGCAAGATTATTCTTGATCACATGGGAGTTTTCTTTTCCCGCAGGTACTGGCTCTCCGTGTTGCTCAAACAGGGCAGGTTAGGCAAGCATCTCATCTACGTGAGTGATTCCCTTCTGTCACCCTCCTGGCCTTTTCTTCAGATTGCATCCCAGTTATTCCTGGGTCCATTTCATAGTACAGTGGCGGTGCTGACAGCATAGTTTCAGAAATAAAACATGCAGGAGGCCTCTGAAGTTCAAGGTCAAGGGGCTTCCATATCTTTGTATGTGGCTGGTGAGAGCTGTTGTGAGCTTTCTTGGCAGATGATATAACATGGGGGTAACTGGGATGCAGCTGTGCAAATTGTCACTGTGAGCAAAGAAGAACTCTGCAACAAAACCATCTTTTTGTTTTTCAAATACTGTCCAAGGCTCTGGTACTTTTGTTACGCTATTCACTCACTAAGAGTGAATACTGTCGGAGAATAAACACGAGGGTCTCCTTTCCAGTCTGCTGGGTGGATAAAAGAACTTATCAGAAAGCTCAGACAAAATAATGTATGTACTATGCTACTGCATAGTACCTTAAAAATGTTTTAACTTCCTACTCATCTTGCTGTTATTTATGAGAGGTCTGCTCATCAGATCTCTGCAGCTTTGGGGTCTGTGTTCATGCCTGGCTGCTCTGCAGTTCAGCTTCTAACCTGAGCGCAGCCCTGCCTCATGAACATGCCTAGGTCTGAGCAAGGTGTGCTTATGGCATTGCCTGACACGTCTCACATGCTCACACCTGGTGTGGTCATGTCTCATGTTAGTGCTTCTCTGCTCATCTCATTACTTGAGCATTGCCAGATTAGAGCATCACAAAGTGCTGAGTAGCTAAGGATACATGGAGCTTCAGATGGGCTGCAAGATCCACTTAAGAAATGTGGAAAGGAACCTGTTCTGAAATCTTCACTAGTTCAAGCAATGTCAGATATCCCTGGGCCACAAAAATTGTCCTGCTGTTGCAGGCTGCAGTGAAAGAGGGTGTGGGATTGCTTTTTTTTCCCCTGGCAACTTCTCCTGTACTAATGAACAAGCAGTGGTTTCACAGCATGCATCATTGCATGTTGAGAAAACAACCCACTCTGTACTTTGCATTGCTGAAGGTAATGCTGTTATTTTTACAGATACAAAAGGGAATACATTCCATTTACCTCTCTATCTGTAAGATATGTTACACCAAGGAAAGACTCTTTTTGGGGATTTTTTCTGTCTCTGTTTGGCTTTAGGCAAGTCTATTGGTGTTCGATTTTCAAATATTAACTTAATGCTTCTCGTGGCTAGTAAAGTCAACAGGTACAAGTAGTTCAGCTCCCTGCTATCCATCAAGTAAATTCCACCACTGATGTTAAAGGAGGGCTTTCTTGGCTAATGGTGGCCATGGAGGGGTGATTAATTTCCATTAGTTAACAACTGTTGCCAAAGGATAGGCAATAGTACTAACAGAGAAGAACAGACTCTGGAAGCAGCAGACTCAAAAAAGTGAACCTCACCTTCAATTTTTTCATTTTTGAGATACTTTTCATAACTTCTTTCAAAACATTTTTAAATTCTGTCTCTGACTTTGTGTTATTAATGACTTCAGGCACGTTCAAGAAGGAAAGGCTGTTACTAAATTTGGTAGGATGAAGCCCATGACCGCAGAGCTCCTATTGATGGCTACAGGCTGTTTAGAAAAGACCAATGAGGAAGGAGAGTTGGAGGGGTTGCCCTCTACTTCAAGAAATGGATTAACATGAAGACCTGCCTCCTATGAATAGCCACAAACAAATTGAAAGCTTATGGGTAAGAATTAGAGACTGAGGCAACAAAGGAAACCTCATGGTTAGTGTCTACTGCAGGCTGTCTGAAGAACCTATTGACAAAGCATTTCATACTCCAGCTGCAGGAGTTATTGTCGACATAGGCTCTTGTCCTGCTGGGGAACTTCATCTATCCTAACATCTGCTGGAAAAGTAGCACAGTGAGCTGTAGAAAATACAAGAGATTGCTGAAGTGCATTGAGGATGGCATCTTAAGCCAGGTAATAGACAGCCTTATCAGAGGGGATGTGTTGCTGGACCTATTGGTCACCAACACAAATGAGTTAATCCGAAACATCAAGACTAGGGACAAGCAAAGAGTAAAGTCAAGTATCTGAGTTTTAGGAAAGCAAACTCCTAGCTGTTCAAGAAGTTGGTCAATAGCACCTCCAGGGACAAGGGAACATCACAGAGCTGGCAGATATTTAAGGATGCTTTCCATAGAGGACAAGAGCTCTTAATCCTCAAGTGTAAGAAATCAGGAAAGAAAGTTAAGAGATCAGTGTGACTGAGTCAAAACATGTTGGTCATACTAAAGGGCAAGAAGGAAATGCACAGACAGGTGTCCTAGGAAGAGTAGAGGGATAGTACCTCGTTGTGTAGGGATGGGGTCAGGAAGGCCAAGGTATGGATGGAGCTGAACTTGGCAAGGGACACAAAGACTTACAAGGACTTCTGTAAGTAGGTCAGCCAGAAAAGGAAGGTCAAAGAAAGCATACTTCCCTGGTGAACACGACTGGGAAACTGTCAACAACAGTTGAGGAGGTATTCAACAACTTTTTTTGCCTCAGTTTTCACTGTCAGTTTCTCTTCCTATACCTCCTGAGTGGGCAGATTGCAAGGCAGAGACTGGAGGGCCAGAGTCCCTCCCACTGTAAAAGAAGATCAAGTTTGAGATCACCTGAGGAGTCTGAACACACATAAGTCTATGGGACCTGACAAGATGCATCCCAGAGTCCTGATGGAATTTGGCTAATGTGGTTGCCAAGTCACTGTCCATGATATTTGAAAAGTCTTAATGGTCAGGTGAAGTCCCCAGGCACTGGGAAAAGGGAAACGCTGTGACAGTTTATAAATAGGATTGAAAGGAGGACCCTGAGGACTACCAATGTGTTGGTCTCATCTCTGTGCCTGAGAACATCATGGATTCTAGACACTCCTGAAAATAGTGCTAAGGAGCATGGTAGAAAGGAAGGTGATTTAAGACAGCCAGCATGATTTCACCAAGGGCAAATCCTGGTAGATCAACCTAGTGGCCTTCTGTGATGGAGTGACTACCTTGCTGGACAAGGGTAGAGCTACAGATGTTGTCTATCTGGATTTCTGTAAGGCCTTTGACATGGTCTCCCACAACATCCTGAAAACTGAGGTCAGGAATGGAGAAATAATTTTAACATGCTTTATTAATGAGTCCTGGTTTCCCTACAACCCAGTTTCAACTGGTTAATTTAATAGACCTCAAGGATTTGTTAGCCCCTTTTCAAGTTACTCTTTTTTTCTTCCAGCTTCCATCTAAGAGAACAAAGGAAGCAAAACTTCTTGTCTCAAAGAGGCAGTGTACCAGTAATTTCTTGTTTCTTATTTTTCTATACAAAACACACCCCATATATGCTAGATGTTAAATAATTTAATGGGAAACTGTTAAGGTTAAGTCTTTTGTTTTGGATGCATTTCAGTGTTCCACGTAAGACCATTGATGACACCTACTTACAAATACCAAGGTCTGTGTATTCCAAGGAACTCTCAGACCTTTTTGCTACCATTCAAGGAACATCAGCTATCATGAGAACATCTGCATTATTCTTGTACCAAGAGTTTTGACTTAGCAGACTTTAGCTTATATACAAAACTTATAGTTGAGAACTGCAGTAAATCATTGCATGGACCACCACACCCACTCCGGCTAAGACAATTGATGTGAAGACCTCAGTTCAAACTCCTGTCTGGAAGCACAGAACTGCAGTGCATTGTACATACCCTGCACCTCGGACCCTGTTTGTGTTCTTTCTGACTCATCTCCACTTTGGAGCTACAGAGTGCAGCTGCCAGCAGAGAGCACAGAGTGCCTATGGGTGATTGAATTTGGTGACTTAAGCATCAACTTGAACCTGTGCTTTGCTATTGCAGATTTCAGCAGCAGCATGCATTTGAGATCCTATTGAACTGTTCACAGTTACTTGTATTTATTCAAATTTTTATGCAGATCAGTGATCTATTGTCTGGCACAATGCACTTCCTAGTTATTTCAAAGGGCTGGTACTACTTTTTCATATCCAGCACTGAAACTGAGTGGAGTTGTTACTGCACTTAAACATAGAATGGATGAGGGATAAAGGAAACTGCTGGTTTTAATAAAAAAGGAGGTTTTTTTAGGTCAGTTTGTGACTGAAGCATGTTAACTAATATATAAGAGCATAAAGCTTGCAAAATATGCTGATACTACACATTAATTTTTTCTCATTATATTGAAAAAATACCAGGTTATAAATATACAGATATGATTTATTTACTTTTAAAACCTGAGCAGATGTTAATACTTTGTATCACCAGGCACAAAGTTATTGTTTAAAATTTTGTCTCTGATGGGTGAGAGTGACGCAGTGGATGTTGATGCCTGTCAAGCTGAGATACAAAAGGGGGCCCAAAATCAACTGGTGTAAGAGAGAAAGTTGGCCAAACAACTGTTGCGTGAGGTAAAATCTATACATAGCAAAAGCTTATCATCTTCACCAAAAAAAATCAAGAGATTTATAAACCATGGCTCCCAGGTGAAACTTAGCTGCATATGGAAAACTCAGTGAGCTCAAGGTGAAGAAATTCTGCAAGCGGACAGCCAGTGAGACTATGTATCAATAAACAGACATTTGCAATGGCTGTTAAGGTGGAAGAAAAATCTTTTCATCAGTCAGGATGAGAAGAGGTACCTCAGAGAGGTATCCAGAGTTTAGGTTTTTTACTTATTTAAAAAAAAAAAATTTGGAAGCATCTACTTAAGAAATCACTGGAAAATCAAATGGAAGCAGTGCCACAGGCTATTTGCTAAGTGAAGAATGGAAATCAATGAGGGAAGGTCTGACAAGGTGTAGAGGCATTGGAAGAAACCATAGTGATGTGTCTAGAACCATTATGCAACGGCATCTGAGGCTTAAACTACAGCAGGGTGTGCCAAATGCTGCTGGATGCTGGGAATGAGAGATAATGAGACACCTCGTGTCTGGCATGCTCTAACACTGCTAGAGATGAGGTTTGTACATGAACTGCTAGGAGGGGTGGCCAGGATGCTGCAGCTGTAATCAAGTTCAATAGTTTTGTTCCTTTGTGGTAGTGAATGCAGACACAAGGAAAGCAATAGGATGGGCTGGGACAAGTGCCCCGTTGCTAAGGAAAGGAACATCAAAATGTGATTAAAAAAGATAGGAGAGGAAGTTTGTCTCCAACATCTGCAATCCCACTGCATTGTGACCGTGATCTTAGAAAGTTAAAAAGTTAAAAATCTAGAGTCAGCTGAAATCTATAAGACCGGGAAAAAAGAGCGAAAGGGTGGTACAAGATCAAGTTCTCTGTCTTAGTAAGAAAAGATGATTTGATAGTTAGACTTTATAATCTACACCTTGGCAGAGCTGAATTTAACTCTCCTGTCAGCTATAGAATTTCTATGCAAGCTTGGAAAAGATGTTGCAGCTGTATCACATATACAATTATTTGTCCTGATTCTCCTAGGGCCCTGTACAGTGAGCCTAAGATTTAATAAGTGTTTGTTGTGCCTCAGTTTATGGTAGCTAAACCAGTACAGGAGCTGTGTTGCAGCCCACCAAACTGTTTTCACACCTGAAATGGAGATTATGTGTTGAAAATCCTGGGGAGGAAGAGATGTGGAGTATGTTTAAGAGGGCAAAATCTGATGACGTTGAAGGACAGGAACAAAATCTGATGTAATATTATCTATATTGCCTTTCAGAATGGTTCTTGGCATGAACCAGCCCCAGAGCCATACTCAGACTTTGCCTGGGAGCGAGTAGCTGGACCTCACCTGTGGGAACATTCTACAGAGAACAAGGCCTGGATGCTGGGAAATTGTTTGATACTGAACAACTTTAACAAGGCCTTGAAACAGAGCACCGAAAGATAAACAGCGGCAGCTGGGAGGAATACAACAGCTAGTTCAGTGGGAATGACTACCAGCTGAAAGAAAAACAATTAAAGAGAATTATCAACATAGTTAATTTTAGTGTAACTTGGTTTTTTAGCATGTGCAGTAGTTTAGCCAATAATATGTTAGTAATAGCTTTATGGACAGTTACCTTTAACAATAATACAGATACCCTCGTGGGCACCCAACTATGTAACCAAAAGGGTTTATAAAGAAACAGCTAAGCTCAATAAATTGAACACTTGCTGATCACATTGGTCTCTGCGTTTGCTTCCTGATCTCCCGTTAACACTCACCAAGACAGAGCCACAAAACAAGCTAAAAATATAGCAGTGCAGACACCCAGCATTGAGCAGCTGAGCTGGCTCTCCAGCCTTTTCTCATTTATCAGTGCAAGTATCTCACTGCTTCCTCCTGACTTCCCCATCTAAGCATTTTCTAATTCCCATGGATGGTGTAGTATGTGGGGAAGAACCCCAGAGACAGCAAAGCCAACAGGAACCACAGTGAGGAGACATCAAAACCAGTCACACTGAAATAATCTGGAGTGAAATTAAAAAGTGGGAAAATCAGAAGTGAGATAGGATGTCCCTGAGAACTGGGGAAACAAAGAGGTTTTAAAAGACTGCATAGTATTTGGGCTGTCTTCACAGGTGTATTTCTCTTTACTGTTCTAGTGCTGGCAGGGATAAACAAACATTTAAAAATGTGCCTGCTACATTGGAATCTAATGTAAAAAATTATAACGTACATCTTCATTATCTGATTGAGAACCTGGAAATTGCCCTGGACTTGATGAAGTGTAACATCTTCACATGGAGATTTTTCAGATTTCAGAAATGGTTTATGCTTGAATTCTAGAAATCCTGAAATAGGTTTTCCTGTTTTCATAGTCCTCCAGGGAGAATTCTTGATGTAAAGTGACACAGCTGGCTGCTGCCTGCTCTAGAACTGCATGCTGCCTGTGCGTGAGTGCAGCAATCTGCCAGGAGAGAGCAAGCAAGACTCACCTGGCAGGTCTTGTTATAATGGAACTGTTTCTATCAGATCATGATAAAACAGAAAACTTCACTAAAAAATGTTCTCTTGGAAACTTCCCAAGGGTAAACACCCATTAGAGACACAACATCAAATGATCCATACTGCACTCAATCTTCAGCAATATGTTGAGTTCGCTGAAGCATAGAAAACATAAAGTTGTTAAAAGACATTAATGAGATACAGTCCCTGAAAAAATGCTTTACAAACCAAAAGCAAGTGACAGTAAAAGACCTGAGGTCTCAGAAGATGGTTCAGTTTGCCAAAACATGGTGATGGATGCCTGTACTCATGTGTCACCTCATATATCTGAAGAATATGACTACTTTTTTGCTAATCAAATCAGTCAGGGCTCTTGTGGTAACTCACTGATAAAGGTTATGACATTAAGGAACTATCAACATTAATACTGTCCAGTCCTTAGAGCATTTCTTTAACAAAGTAGAGTTGTGCTGCTCTGGCTTTTGGACATTGAACAAACAAGAGAATTAACAGTGTTTGCTTGAGAGAGAAATACATCCCGTTGTGCTCTTGGTGATAGTCTAGCAAAACAGCTTATGAAAAAGAGGTGACTGTATGTGATGGATAGCAACAAGTATTGGTGATGTATACCAAGACGAAAGGATTCAAGACAGGCACCATCTAAGAAAAGCGAGGAATAAAAGATGGTGGATTAAATGCATGGGAAGAGGAGATATTATGCTTAGCACATATTAGCTTATGCTTAGAGATATTAGCTTAAGTATCTCACAAAGATGCTCCCCATTTCTTCCTCCCTGTCAGGATGACTTCCCTCTCTCCTGAATTCTCCTGGGGACATAAGCTCTTAACTTAACTGTGTTCCTCCAGCTTGTACTCAGATAAGTTTTTAAAATGTCCTGAAGTAGTTAGATAACACCACTCCCACAGCCTCCTTCCTGTCTTTACTTCTGGATAATCCAGGGGTTACGGAGAGTCATCATTTGAAAGAAACACTTCAAAAAAGAAATTTGTAAATCTTCTGCACAAAGACAGACAGAAGGGATTCCAGTAATGAGAGCATATTAGTAAATAAGCTCAAAGCCCTCAAAGACTGTAGGTTGCAAAAGAATTGCAGAAATGAAGGGTAATCAAGGGTACTGCAAAATTTTCTAATAGTCCTTACTGAAACTGGAAAGAAAAGCTTTAGAATCTTATGCTGAGTCTTGCAAAGCACAGAGAAATATATAATGCTGTGAACACTTAAGGTCATAGTATTATAATCTGAGAACACAACCACTGCTGGCAGTTATGCTATAAGAGGGTGCCAGTAAGAGTCTTGATTCCTCTGTGATGAATGATTTGGATCCCTCTCACAGCCGTGAGTCATTCTGCTAGGAACTACACAAACAGGGCTGACCCGGCACGCGGTGGGTGAGTGGGTCCTAGAGGGAGGGAGGCAAGTACTCAGTCCTGCATGTGAGCAGGCAGTGCAGGTGGTGCTGCGGCAGGAAGAACCATCTTAATCCTGCCTGGTGTGAACCCTCATTGATATTATTGAAAGATAGCTGTTACCTCTACGCACTGATAGTGTGTGCCTGGATCTGTCCCTGCAAGATATTGCATTTATCGTTTCATTGCACCCTAGTGAACTTCACACATGCAAAATTCAGCTTCTTAAGAATTCTGTTAGCCAAATTTGCACTGATATGTTGTTATGGTCATTATTATGAAAGAAGTATTTATCTCATTCTTCATTTTTTTTTTGTGAAGGTTACCTGTCTATTAAACAAGGCATAATGCAATGGTTATGGAGTGATTTATCATATATTATTACTACATTTTACAGTTTCCTGTGCGATACTCTAGTTTTTTTGTTTTGGGAGTGGCCACAGCTCATATTCTTCATAGTTTTAAGAAAAAAAAAATAGCCATAGTTAAATCACTAAGTGTGAGGTCATTTGGCTTATCATGTGGTGTGGAGACAGCTGTATATTGGTAACTCCCTTGCTAGGTAGTTATGCATACCTCTTCTTTATAATATATTATGTAGGAGCTGCATTATTGTTTCCCCTCAGTTCTCTGTATCTGTTAGCACTTAGCGAGCATTTCTGCTTTGCCTCGATCTCCCTTCTTCTTCTCCACCCCCATCTCAAGCATAGTCTCATCTCATTCCTCTGTGTTGTCTTGGGGGTTTTCCCTCTTCTTTTTCCATGTCTGTCCCTCCTTCAGCTCCTAAGAGAATTTGACCATGATGTCCATTGCCTCTTTATCCCATTATGTAGACCAGCACTGCTGGGCTCTAGCTGTGTTTTTGTTTAGCACATGTTTTTGTTTAGCACCAGCGTGTCACTGAGAACATGGAGAAAGCTATTTGCAGAGAAACATGACCTTGCTTTTTAAAGACCTGAACTCAGAAATACAATAAAACAACCCTTCAAGTGGCTCTAACACAGCCTGTGCCTGCATGTGTCTTCATCTCTATCTTTGCTGCTTCAGCAATTG
The DNA here is from genome assembly GCA_033459285.1 of Clamator glandarius. Lineage (NCBI taxonomy): Eukaryota > Metazoa > Chordata > Aves > Cuculiformes > Cuculidae > Clamator > Clamator glandarius. The sequence goes on from JAUNZM010000411.1 coordinate 924,550, forward strand.
CCCTGTAGTGAGAAATCTCATTAAGGGAATAATTACTGGTCACAAACAATTTGGTCTTACTTACCAGAGCAGGAAAACCTTGTGAATAATTTTCAGCTTCTGCCTGCTAAATTCCTAGGTGTCCTGAGTTGGTGTTTAATGTTTTATTCTCCTAGCATTTCGCTTTCTTCTGTGGTCCCGATGCATGAATGATTGGATTATTTTTAGCTCAAGGAAGTTTTGACTGACCAGTGTCAGTCCCCTAAGTTCTCAATGAGATCTTGTGGTATAGCAGTGGAAGCCACCTTTGTTCTTTCCTGTTAAAGGCTGACTTTCTAGTATTTTTCTTCCAATACCACAGTGTTATGACATCCTTTATTGTGTGTCCTGTTCCCTATAGCTGAGCATTTATGTATCTGTTACACAGGATTTCACCAAATGGTCTTGTGGCAAGAGTCAGCAGTGCTCTTTTGACTACTTATAGTTTCTTACCACACTGCTTATTATGAGCAATTTTTTCACTATATGCACAGCATCTTCCACCAACTTAGATGGAGCAGGTGTTCTATTCTGATGCTGATTTTTGTCTCTTATGTCTCGTAATTAACTATGTTTTAGTATTTAAGGCTCTTCCTCAGTAATTTCACAGGAACATTTTGTAAGAACCAGGATAATCTGCCATCTAATGACCCATTGAATCGTCTATATTCACAGACTTGGCTTTTTGGATGTAGGCCTCTGAAAAACTTCTATCCTATTTATCCTTTTTCCTTTACTTTTATCCCAAGCAATTTTTTTTTAAAACAAACTACCTAGAAATTACAATCTTCAGAGCTTCCCTCTTCTTTTGCACCTTTGTCCTCATGGGTTGCACTAACAGCTGTCTGAATTTCTCTGCCTGCCACTGCTAAGTGCAAGTGAAAGATCTACTTGGATCTGCAGTTTATTTGTCTTTCTGGCTTTCATATTATGTTCACATTATAGTCTGAACTCTTTCCAGGCATGCACAGCATTTCCTTGGGTTGCCAGCATTGGTGAGGGTTGGTAAGGATATCCCTGGATTTGCATAGGCTCTGTAGTAGTCATTTAAAAGTCACAGGGCATTCTGGCATCCTGTGTCTTGTATTTCTGGCTCCCCTTAAACATTCGTTAACAAGCATGACTAGTTTTGAAGAAAAGCTGTCATTAGGACCTGGAATTACATAGAGGAATGAGGTAACACAATGTCCTGCTTTTAACTTACGGTAATTGGAGACAGCTGATGTGGTCACTGGTTTCATTGTGATTCCTCACAAAAAAAAAGGAGGGCGATGCATTCAGGGCACCATCCAGATTAACCTTCCATGGATTCAAAAGCGCACAGGCTCTGGGTCATCACAGAGGACACAGCTCAGCTTGGAAGTGAAAGACGAGGTAGACCTGCTGAGTCTGCTTATCATTTTGGGTCTCAAAAGTGTGGCTTCATAGTCTCAGGATGTTGCTGTCATGTCTGTAAGTTCATGCCGAAGTGGTTTACTGGCAGCTGAGTCTCACAATGATGGAAATTGTGGTGATAAATTGTAAGGGCTGACAGTGAGTTTGAACTTTAAAACTACCTCTTTATTAGAAACAGTGCAAGTTCAGAAATGACGATCTCACCTATCCCAGACAACCTCCCCAGCCCTTTTGAGTTCCTGGTCTTGCTTGATCTCTATATGCAACAGAAATTGATTTCTGAGACAGCTAACTCCCTATCCCTCTTCTTTCTTCTCTTTAGCTTAGTAATAGAAGCAAGAGTAAAATTGCTGGAGTTCAAGCTGTTTATTTCTGAGAACATGGAAATATGAAAATAAAAATGATTTTTAAAAAAAATTATATGTGAGGAAAGGAATGGTGAAAATGATGATTTTTTTCAAATATGAGAATAGTAACATGAGTGCCATGGTTGAGGTCCAAAAGAAAAACAAAACCAAACACAAACTCTCATGTTAAATATTTGGTCTTCTGTAGAAGGGAACTAAAGAGGCAGTTGTGAGGAGCAATTCAACAGCTTGTAGAGTCTGGTTTGCATTAGAGAGCGCCAGGTCAATCCAGTCTGCCATGTTGTCATTACATATTGCACAACGGTTTATTTCTTTTATCTTGAGCAACATGCAGTTGTGAGGAAGGGAATCGGACCTCCTTCCATGTCAATGCCCCTAGTTCACCCAGATGTATCTAAATAATTTTTGATAATGTCCAATGATATATATAAAAGAGCATTCACTCCTATGCCAGACATCGACAGGTCCACATCCATTTACATAAAAGAAGTTATTGTGTCCAAATGCTGAACTTCCAAAGGATGTAAAACCAGGATGTATCTAGGTCTGAAGTTTTGGGGTTATTATAATTTTAACTGAGTTTTTTAAGTGAAGAAAATTACAAATGACCATTTAAGGAAGAAAGAAAAATGCAGAAGATTGCATTTATTTTTTCCTTAAAAACAAAAGCAGTAATATTTATTTAGCCTTGAATTCTTTTCTGATTTCTTTGTGTGCTTTTTGTAGGTCTGCCCTCAGAACATACCAATAATCTGAGTAATCTGATTGCTTCTCAACACACTATGGGTATTCACCACCTTCATCAATTTTGTAACATTTGTTTTCCTTAGGAACATCAACTGCCTTGGGTAACAGAGGAAGTGACAGTTTTGCTTCAGGCTGAAGTGATGAAGAATGTCACACCTCTGTTTTTAATATTTGTGGTCTATTTTTCCTTCCATATTCATCCCCCAAGTAATATGCAAATAGAAATAGGAACATGAAACTTCAGAACTGGAGTGCTCTGAACTTTAAGCCAATGAAACAAAGTTTTTTATTGTAACTTTTTCTTCTTCAAGAGAATTTCACAATTTAGGAACCTGAAATTATAAAGAAAATCAACTGTTTTTTGACATGTCAAAGTAGTTAGTCAGAAGTACATGCAAGTATTTCTTGTGATTCATGGTGATATTTTTTATAATAATTATTTTTATTTTTGTCATTTAGTTATGATTGTTCATAACTATTTTGTAATTCATTATTATCCCAGTTGTAAGGATGCTCCTTGAGCAAAATAATTATTTGAACCCAAGTCTATAGCCTCCTTCCTTTTGCAGTTCCTGTCTGAATGCATTAAAAATGTGTGCTTGAACCCCAAATTTGGGTTGTTAGGTAACTGAGTAAGTGTGTTTTTGCATTGTTTCTTAAGATGACAAGGTGCAGTGATGGAGCAGCCTTGTGGAACTGATGCCAGACCAGAGGCATGGGTCATGCTAAGTACCACTGTTCCCCTGTTCATCATGGAAGCAGAGTTGCTGGGTTTGGTCACCAACCTTTGCCTCTTCTTAGCAGAAGCTGTTTAGGACGGGGCACCTGATCAAGATGCTGGACTCCAATCAGCAGATGAAAAAGGATCTCACTAGATCCTCTGTGACTCCCAGCCTTTGCTCCTTGGAATAAAGAAATTGTGTTACAAGGACAAGAAATTGTGTAACCAAGGAGGGCTGTTCTGTTTCAGCTTGAGCACTGTGGTCCTGAGTCTGGAGTAAGATTGCTGCCTGCCTTTCTCTGCATGGCCTGGTGGGCTTCCTGCCACTCTCTGGTGACATTAAATGCTTAATTTGGGGATTTTGCATGGATTTAGAATGTTTAGCAGGGGAAGTGGCAGCCTGATGCAGGCCCCAGTGTGGACAGAAGTGCATTGGAGGAAACCAGCGGGTGAACCTACAAGTGATAAAAAGAGGACGAAGATATATTTTGTGCCCTGAAGAGCTCAACAATCTATGAACAAGACATAAGAAAACATTGTTCTAGAGGGAAGTACACAGAAATGAACCAGGGTGGACAGAAGGTGTGGCAGTTTATGTAGACAGCCTGATATTCCTTGCTGTGCCCTCTGCAGGTGTGGGTCTCACCCCACTCCACACACCTCACCTCAGTTCAGTGCCACCACAGCAGTGGAGTAAAAGACTTATGAATGATGAAGGGAGGATATTTCTGCACTGCTCTTCAAATGCTGTGCTAATGGAAACCAACAGTTTCCTTTAGCGTTTCCTCACAAACACAGACTGGCAAGAGCCTCCACTCTTGCAGGGAAGTCTGGGATGGACTGGGAAGTCTGAGGGTACTAAAGATGCTCTGAGCAGCTCCTGCTAGTGCATGGGAGATCTCATCAGGTGCTCTGAGCTTGAACCTTTTCCCTGGCCCAGGAACACCTTCTGGCAGAGGGCCCTCCACAGGCTGCTCCAGGGTGAGGGTGGGAGTTGAGGGGTGTCTCTCAGAGTACATCCTGCACAGAGCTGCCAACAACAGCTGCCTGGGGGAAGATGTCACTCAGCATCTCGGAGAAGTGCCCTTGATTTGTGAAGGAGCTTTCATCTTGGGGGTACAACACCATCATCAAAGCCTGTGGTGCAAGGGTTGTATCCCAGCTGCTGCCAATGTAAACATTCACTCCCTGTCTTCCTAATGCAGCTTTTTATGGCTTTTTGGGACTTTTTCAAGGCATAGTTCAGTTCAGGAATTGCCCTGATATTTCCCTGCTCCACAGTTCCTTTGCTAGCCTGACTGGACCCTTAACCTCTGCCACTTGTCCTTGCTAGGATCTTGGCAGATCTTGCTATAATCTTGCCAGATTCTTCTACCCTCACTCATGGAAGAAGAAAACATTTATTCCTTTAATGTAACCATGGGTTGGGAAATTATCCTATTCAGCCAAAACGAAGCCATTCTTTCCTTTGTAACCTCTGTCTTCCTGTCCTCCACTGGCACACGTTTCTCTCTTTCGACTAGATCATGGTGATTTTCCATAAGAGACATCAGGCTCACACAGATGAGAAGATGTAGCCATCAGTACTTTGTAGTCAACAAAGGATGGAAAAAAAATGGAATGTGGTGACCTTGGACAGGATTTATTGTTATATGCACATTACTGAGCTTAATAAAGCAGGACCTAATAAATTCTGTCACCCCAAAATGTTTTGTGCTGCAACAGTACCGAAGTCTGTGCCTCTGTGACATGTCTTGGCTGCAAAAGAGATGATCTGTCTGCTGATACCAGAGAAGTGTTTTTCTTCTTTTCAGCAACATCTAGAACATTTTTGATGATATTGTGATACAAGGCTTATATTAGAGTTCATCCTACACCACCATAACAAGTTAGAGCCATGTTGTTTTATCAGCTTAGGTAAAGGAAACTTTATTTATTAAGAAACTTCTAGGCTTAGCTCTATGTGTTTCTTCCCACTGTCAGTTCTAGGAAGAAAAAAGCTGTAATCCCAACATTTTTATCTACTAAGCAAGAGGCATAGATGCAATAGAGGGCTCTGGGGCATGATTCTTGTCCTGCCTCAGAAAGGGTGAGTACACTTTAGTAAGAAGGAATATTATAATTAATTAGCTCTTGGTTTAATTTATTTAGGAACACAGCGAAGTGTTAATGGACATTATATGCTGATTAAATCCCATTATAAATTTCCTGAGATAGTATTAAGTGCAGTGAGAGGTAATGACAGAGGTAATTCACATGCTATTTTGAAGTAGTTAATGAAGTTTCCATAAAAGAAACAAGCGTGCTTTGGTTTTTTTTTAGTGCAAGTAAAAAGTCATGCAGAATTCAAATGAATACATTTTCCTTGGGAACAAAATTGTAAGATTTACTATCTCTTCCACGTTCACCTAGGCTTTCTCTATTTGTTTGCATTGATCTGGCCCTGTTTTCTCTAGCAAGCTCTTTCTTTTCCTGCTTCCCCCGGTTTATTTCCTGGACACAGTTTCTGTGTTTCTTACCTCTGCAGTCTCTGCAGTCCCCTGGACCAGCACTGAAATCTTAGTGGCCTATCTGCATCCACTTCTCTGAGTCCAAAAGTTACAGTATAACTTTTCAAGACAAGATAAATCCATATTTTAGACAGGCTTTGCAGGAATTTTTAAAATACCCTGAAATGTCTCACAGAACCATTGCTAATAAGGAAGTGAATACATTCAAACTGAAACACGCAAACTGCTTGCCTCCAATTCCCTGGTTTCCTCTGTCTTCTGATTTTTTTGTATGGCAGGCGGAGCAAAGATCTCTCTTGGAAGTCCCAGTTTATTTCCAGAGAAGTGACCCAACTTTGGAGTCTACCTAACTCGGCCTGGCTTTTCCAGCCTTTCTAGGTTTCATGCTTCATGCAGAAGTCTGTTCATCTCTTCCCCTCCCCTGCCTTTTTATGCCTTTAACTGTAAACATTAAGCTTGTTACATGGTGTTGGGGAAAGTTTTGGTATCCTATACGGCGCCTAGTGTAAATGTGGTGCTTTCCTCCCTGACTAGATGTCCTTTTTGCTTACCATAGTAGGGGACACAAAGGATCTTTGCAGGCTTATCATCCTTTATCAACATCTTTCTTCTCTGCTTGTGCTGCACTCGCTGCCCTTCCAAATGTCCCCTTAAGATCAGCTCATCTTCTTTTCTCTCCTAGAGTGCAGAATTCAGTTCTGCAAAGAGGAATTAATTTGTGATCCCTCTCCCTGGCCATCCAGAAGACCTCTCTGCCCTCAACTCAATGTAGACTGCCAGAGTTTCACATCCCAGAAAATCTCTCTTCTGCTGGTGTGCTAAGGAGACAAAGTTGAGTGGCTGTTATGCTTTGTGTAACTGTATCTTGCTTTGCTTTCAGCATCACTCTCTTCATCTTGACTACAGCGAATTATAACACTGTCTGGACGATCATTTATGTCTCCCCAGTACAAGACTTCTAGGCTGCCTTCCACTATTTTCTGATGGCACGTTGTAGGCCTTCATACATGTTAGGACTGGTCTAAAATATCCACAGAACAGAAACACTGAAGACCCATTACCAAGATTATTTTTTAAAATATACCATTTGGATAATATCATGCATTTTTCAAGTAATTCCTGGAAAGATGCCTGTGATATACATATATTGTACATAAAGCATCACATTATTAAAACAAGAAAACCAAGATTAACATCTGAAACCTATGGAGATACATCAACTTTAGTATTTCTTCATTTATTTAAAGGATTGGTGCGTGGTTATTCCTACTGTCACAAATGATGTTTGTGCTGAATTTCAATAGAAATTGAAATGACCCTTAATGCACAGCTTTGCAAGGAAGGGAGAAGAACTGGATGGATGGGAGAGAAAAATGTGTTGTAAAGGATAAGGAATTGTCAGATGGAGTGCAACGTCCTGCTGCTCTGCAGGGTAAGTGAAAGCTTGTGTGTTCTTATCATATGAGAATTCCTGCTACCATTTTATTTTCTGGGTTTTAACAAGAGGTTTATTTCAAGTTTTGAAATATTGGTTCTGCTGTATCTGGTGACAAAATGCTCTTCATCTTACATGGAGATGGTTTTTCCCTTCACAAACTTGCATGGGCTTTGCAGGCCATGTCCAGGTCCTGCTTTTTTTCAGAAATGAATCTTTCAGTAGTCTTTACAGACCATTAAGTACCTTTCAAACTCATACCATATTACCTTCAAATCCAGGTGTCATAAGGCAAGTGAAAGCAGAGGAGACAAAACCATTAGTAGTTTTAAAAAATCTTGACAGAATATTTTTGGCATTCTTTCCTCTTGACATATTTCACATGGAGAACAAGAATGCACATAACTTTCCCCCAGTTACCACAATTTATTTAAAAGCACCCTCAGCTATTGCTTTACATGGTCCCCTGTGGATAAGGCGTTTTTTGTTTATTCTAGTAATCAGCATAAAATTTATTGAAAAGATTATTTTTTTTTGCTCTGGCAATAAACAACCACAATTTCAACACTATCTTTTTTTTTCACTTATTTATGGAACTCCAGTTTGGTTTTGGAAATATTTATGCTACTAGTCATGTAGTAATTATTCATCCCATTCCATAACCTTTTCAGAAGTGTTGCTTGCAGAACATGAGCAAAGCTCATCTGGTGAACATCCATATAAGGATGTGAGGTACACTCTTGTCCGGTTGAAAAGCTTTTCAGATCAAATGCCCTCTTCTTCTGTCTGCACCCTGGTGTGAGCTGCGCAGCATCAGCGTTATCCAATGGGCTGTTATCTCTGCAGCTAAGCGAGAGTGAAAAGAAAACATAACAGGTGCTTCAGCTCACAGGTTTTGAAAATGGAAAACCCCTTTTTTTTTAAGATTGAGGATAGAAGTAGAACAAAGGTGAAAGAGGGAAAGAACTCATTTGGAAAGCATAGACTGATGGTTTCTTAGCTATATTTGTTCAGCCAATTTGTTAGGTATCTTACCATACATAACACAAAACCACTGGCCAGATATAGCAAGAAATGGACTTCATTAAAGAGAAATAAATCAAACATGAAGTTATTTTGGTGTTATAATTACACAAGTCAGAAATGAAATATAAGCTAAGACTGCTGAATGGAAATGTTCTATATGTTTTTTATTACTTTGTGTTGAAAGCTCTTCAGATTATCCTGCTTCCCATGCCAATTTGCTTTGAATTTGCAGAAAGAATTTATGAGATACTTTCTAATCTCTAGACTGAGGTTTTCATATATTTTCGTAAGGCACACTGCATTTTGACAGAAACATTGTCTCTTGGAGAAACTAACTTCCTTTTCCAAATCTCCAATCTCCAATGACAAGAATAGCTCTCATAACTTTTAGATACAGTTATAAGTCAAAATTATATTACTCATAGTTTCACTATAAGGTAAAAAGGCCATTAATTTCATTCTCTTCCCTTCATTCTTTTATGTCCTTTTGGCTCCTGATATGCATTTCTGTATTAGCTGACTCTCCCTGTGACCATCTTACCCTTTGCCCGTACATTTTTTTCCTTAGGTCTTTCTATTTGGCTGTGTTGTGATTCCTTCCTCTTCTATCCTGTCCAGAAACTCACATATGCTTTACTTTTGCTTATGGCTTTCTTCCTTTCCTAAGATACAACAACTAACTAGCACCCCTTTGGGCAGGGGAATGGTGAGAAGGGAGGTTGGTCACATGTCTCCCAATAGACATAAATGAAAAAAATCACTGAGAAAACATGAATGTGGAACTACTACTGGAGGATTTGTTTTCCTCTGTGGAACTACTTGATAAGGAGATGCAGCTTCAAACCTGGATAATTTTTTTGTGTTTGATCTTGTTCACATAGAGTGGTCTGGGCCTGTCACTGTAGCTCCTTAGCTACCACAACAGTGTACTTATATTGTTATTACAAATGCCTTAGGTTGATTAGGGCTTGGGTAAAAAGATCTGAGGGAGTAACTCAGGAAATCAGAGCCAGTCCTAGCTTGCAAGTGACACCTGAGGTATCACTCTTAAAGCAAATGCTTTAATTTGTACGTTATCAGTCAGGCAAAATTATGATCTTTGGAAATGCCAGAGGCAGGACCTCCTGCACTTGACAGCTATGCTTAAGCCAACGGGAGATTTCTCTGGAACCCTTCAACAACAGCTGCTTCTCCATTGATTAAAGTATTTATGCTCATACTTGGATGACTGCTCCATCATGCCTGTACAATTAGATTTGCAAGCCAGGGAGCTAAGTCAAAGAGTTTTGACCTGGGTTTTCAAATATATTTCATACTGTGTTGGGTACAAGAACACTCTGAAAGACTCTCCACATAGGGTAAAAGTCCACAGGTGGTATGGAACTTCTGTTCAACAGTCCCAAATTCCAGGAGATCTAATCTCTTCTGCTTTAGTGTGCCAACTAAATTACCTTTTCTGTTTGTTAGCATAGTAATAAATGTTGATCAATGTATATTCAGGTTGGACCCTTTGGCTAGCACTGACATCTTCCAGACATTAATTTAATTCTAATCATGTTCTACCCCTGACATCTCTGGATCTCAGCTCGGAGTTTCACAATTGGAACATCTTGTACATTTATCCATGGATATAGCCATACTTACACACTTTACAGCTAAGCCATCAGTTCTAGTAACCAGTGTTTTTTTTGAAAGCTTGCAATTTGAACAGGGAAATTTCAGCTTGTTTGCGTTTTCTATTCAATCAACATAATGCAAGATAAAGTAAAATCAATTTAGCAATATTTTTAATACTTGTGGGTCTTAAAATGTTTTAAACTGCTATTTCTAGTTGACTGACTACTCTCAATGGACTTTTCTGTGTAGAATACACAAAATTTGAACGCATCCCAAATAATGCCTAAAATTACGTGGCTTAAATCCAGTAGGTCTTACATATAATGTAATCCAATAAAAAGACTGGAAAGCACAAAGAGTGTTGTGAAAGCACAGACTTATTCAGCCTTATAAATGAAAAGTTATAGACTCAGCTTAGGGAGATTTATATAATTGCCTCAAGGTTTACGTGTCCATAGGAGTTACCTGTAAAGTCATCATGGAAGCTTTAAGGTAGCTGCTTTAATTTGCTGTATGACAAATACTGTTTCTTCTAATTTCACAGCAATTTCCTATAGTGGTCAATGGCTTGATGTCCAGATGGAGATCTGTGACAAGTGGTGTCCCTCAGGGATGTGTACTGGGACCGATGCTGTTTCATATCTTTATCAATGAAATAGGGAGAGCGAATGCACCCTCAGTAAGTTTGCAGATGATACCAAGCTGAGTGGTGCAGTTGCCACACTGGAAAGACAGGATGTCCACCAGCGGGACCTGAGCAGGCTGGAGAAGTGGGCCCCTGAGAATCTCGTAAGGTTCAACAAGGCCAAGTGCAAGGTCCTACATCTGAGTTGGGGCAATCCACAGTTTCAGTACAGGATGGGGGATGATGTGATTGAGAGCAACCCTGCAGAGAAGGACTTGGGCTGCTGGTTCATGAGAAGCTTGATATGAGCCAGCAATGGTGTGCTTGCAGCCCATAAGGCCAACCGTATCCTGGGCTGCATCAAAAGAAGCATGGCCAGCAGGTAGAGGAAAGTGATTCTGCCCCTCTATTCCTCTCTTGTGAGACCTCATCTGGAGTTTTGTTTCCAGTTCTGGAATCCTCAGCATAAGAAGGATATGGAACGGTTGGAATGGGTCCAGAGGATGGCTACAAAGATGATCTGAGGGCTGGAGCACCTTCCCTATGAGGACAGCCTGACAGAGTTGGGATTGTTCAGCCTGGAGAAGAGAAGGCTCTGAGGAGACCTTATAATGACCTTCCAGTACCTGAGGGGGCTACAAGAAAGCTGCGGAGGGACTGTTTACAAAGGCATATAGTGATAGGATTAGGGGGAATAACTATAAATGAGAGAGGAGCAGATTTAGACTAGACATAATGAGGAAATTCTTCACTATGAGAGTGGTGAGGCACTGGCATAGGTTGCCCAGGGAAGTTGCACTTCCTGGAGGTGTTTAAGGCCAGGCTGGATGGGGTCTTGAGCAGCCTAATCTAGTGGGAGGTGTAACCCTTGCTGACCATTTGTAGAGATAACACAATTTTGGAGTATGTGTAAACAGTTTCTAAAACTACTTTACTTGCTGCTAGAGAAGACAACAACTGAAGGGATATGGAAGCAAAATAAAACTGATAAATATTGGAAACTGGATTCACCTGAGTTCTTTGCAGTGTCTTCATATTACATAACTCACAGCTGTGAGCCATCTCTAAAGGTGGTATTTCCAGCTGAGATCAGCAGTGCTATCACAAGTCAGATATTGAAGGTAAACTTCTAGTGCTGTGTATTCCCGCTCGGACAGTAAGCACTCAGTAAGCCTTCTTTTACCAGAGTGGGGACAGGCAGACCCTATTTATCTGTGCTCACCCCCAGATCTGCTGCTTTCCTTTGCCAGAACAGCACAACTTGGCTCTTGAAAACAGACGACACATTGTTGGATTCTTTCTACTCCAAGTATTTGAGTGTCTAAGTGTTACATACGATATAAGCACTGCAGCTGAAATTCTTTGTGCCTCTCTATTGCGCTGATAGCACTAAAATTAGCTTACTCATTTACTTGAAATCCAGAAAGTGGAATTTAATAGTTAACTGTACTAGCAAATAGAGTGAAACTGAGAGAGAAAAAAAGGGAAGTGGACTCTGCTGTTAAACATATCTTTGTGAAAGATAAAATTATCAAAGAACAGTTTACACACAATAAATTGGATTAAATGATACTGAAGGTAATCTTCTGAGGTTAGAATGCTGTCATTGTTTTAATATGAATGCTGCCAATGTGATGGTGAAATACAAATGCTGGGGTTTAGCAGTTGTACATCTCTGTTCAATTTGCTTAGATTTCTGTGAATCAGTTATTACAGATTCATTATGGGTTTTCTTTCCTGTAAAAAGGGTTCTGGTTTCAAGTAAAATATATTTGATAACTTATCCCAAGACATGTCACAACATCACATGGCTGAAGAGATCCAGAGAAATATTAGGAAAGTTTGTTAGAGACAAACTAAATCCTTGCCTTCCTGAAGCTGTTTGGAAAACTGTAGACTTCTGGGAGGACAGGTTTTATCTTTAACAATTAAAATGTAATTCCCATTAAATAATACCTCCAAAAACATATTCTTAAAATATTCCTTGGTATTTTCCCCTTCTGCACATTTGTATCTCTTTTCCATAGCTCCTCTATTCACTCTACAGTAACAGCACAAGTTCAAATGGAGGCTTTTTGGTGGCCCAGAAGATGAAGTGGAGTTAGTCAGAAAAGTTTTGATCACATTGCAACCAGAGTCAGGAGTCTTTTTTATCAGCTACCCTCGGTAAGATAAAACTGCCTCCATGTTGACAGAAAGATTTTCTTAAACAGCATGTGTGATTAATCATCAGCTCTATTTCACAGGGACTCTTACAAAGGTTTTGCAAAGTCAGTGTGAAGAAATCTTGTTTCAGCTTTTATTTCAGCAAAGATGTTCATGTTACTGTATCAACATCATATTTTTTCATATTGTAGATCTCTTAGAGCTTCTTAGAAATTACGCAGTTCTTAGAAATACTTTATTTTTCACCTCAGGTATATTTTTAATGAACATATCATGGAAACAGAAAGTAATTTGAAATTTTCATCACTTCTACACAATGAGGCTAGAAGTGTGATGTTTCAAAAAGAATACAGACAGAACTTGCCTCTGAAACCTAAAGTGTAGGTTGTAACATTCCTTGGTTATTAATTCATCCAGCATTTGCCAGCTAATAAATCTTTTTAGCTGAGGGTTGGGCTTTTTTTTTTTTTTTTTTCTTCCTGAAATTACCAAGACATCTGAAGAAAGGGCACTTCCAAACACATTGATTTAAGTGCAGGAGAGTCTTTTCATTGTCTTGTTACTGCCAGGAACAATGTGTGATTGTGTTCACTTGGAGTCATGACAGGAGAACACAGCAAAGATCAAATTTAAGTTCAGTGTCACACATGTTGACTGTAAAAGTTTTAGACATCTAGAATGGCGATAAGTCTCACTTCTATCTTTCGCATTGTCTCTTGTGCACCTACTTCTGAATTTCTTTGGTGAGCGGATTTTTAAAATTATTTTGCTTCTTTCAGTTAAAGAAGCACAGAATATGCAAAAGTTTTTTTACTCAAATCAGCATTACGGTGAATTAGGTCATCTTTCTGCTTTGTTTCAGTGGAAAGCTAGCTAAACCCATAAGTACTAAACCTATAGCCCAGCGTGCTTCTCCAGAGGGAAGGCTGGATGATGAAATTAAAATATTATCTTTATTAATTTTTATGCTTAAAAATGGGTTTTAAAGTAAGTTTCAGTATAAGTGCATAAAGTTTAACTTTTAAATCTGAAGGAAATATCTGAAAGTCCCTGACATATTCACAGCTGCTTTTTCATTTTCTCAGGCTGCTGTGTGATTACTTGAAAAGCATTATGACCCCAAATCTCTCAAATTTCCACATAGTAAAAGATGGAATGAGATGGAGTCTTCCCTGTTGTAATTGATAAAAATAACTGCAATACTCTTACTGGATAACATCGACCTGCTCTTAAATGTCCCCAAACACTGTGATTGAATCAAGGGTGCTTTTGTGCTGCAGCTCACTAAACACAGCAGAGGACTGTTAGGTCTGCACATCTGAACTGGATGTGGTTCTGAAGCAGTAAAACAAGCTGCGAGGGTTCTATAACCTCAATGCTGGGCAGCTTTGATGTGGCTCCTAGTCGCAGAGCAGCACAACAGATGCTGCACTAACAACCTGTGAACAAGCTCTGCCTGCTTCTCTGACTGCAGAAACACTGACCTAACCTGCCATCTGGGGTCTGCTTTGTGGACCTGCTTCCCCTCTTGAACCAGTTCCAGGACTCCTACATGCTCATAATGAATTGATAAGACCATAATGAATGCATTCTGTGTCACTGGGTGGGTGGCAGAAGAAGCTAAGTTCCTCCCTGTTCTCTTTTCAGACCTGCTGTCAAACAGTTTGATCTGATTCTGAACATGCCAACACTCTCCGATTACCCAGCCTTCTGCAGCAACAGACAGCAGAGGATCACTGTCTTCTGGGTAAAGAAGTATTTCCTCATGTCCATTTTAAACCAATCTCCTATCAGCTTCAGAGAACGCACCCCTGTTGTAGAAATGTGGCTTTGATGAATGACAACCTTCTACTTGCCTCCAATTCTAAACATTTTTACCAGTGTGCTAAGGAGATAGGAAACAAACCTTAAATGTGACAAATGGGAGGTTCAGACGGGACATTAGGAAAAAAAAAATCATGGAAAGCGTCATTGGGCACTGGAACAGGCTGCCCAGGGAAGTGGCTAAGTCACCTTCCCTGGGGGCGTTTCAAAGACTGTGGATGAGGTGCTGAGGGACATGGTTTAGTGTTTGATAGGAATGGTTGGACTCGATGATCTGATGGGTCTTTTCCAACCTGGTGATTCTGTGATTCTATGAAATTCTACAGAGATTCCACCCCAAACATATGAAATGTTCAGTGCAGGATTGGATGACTTGAAGAGGTGATGCAAAGGAGAAGCTAGAAGTGCATGACTGGAGTCAGCAGGGAGCACGGGGCCAGTACCATGAGCAGTTAGGTGGGCTCAGGCTGCTGTGGAAAGGCAGAACAGTTAGACAGGTTCAGGCCCTTGTGAAAAGGCAACTTTGAATGTCAGCCTGATTTTTTAAAATTTTTTTTACAAAATGGTTAAAAGCATGGGTCTGCTGCATTCAGATCAAGCAAGCAGCAAATTCTTATCTCATACTTGCACAGAAATGTGTTAGATGGTGTTAGATAACTGAGTAAGATTCATTTAACCACTGAAGAGAGAATCAACTGAAGTAATTGTCCCTAACTTGGTTCAGAATCAGTGGAGGTAGAGTCACATACTTAATGTACACTTCAATAAGGCTGGGAATTAGCTATTCATGTTTCTCTTAACTGGTGTAAGGGGCGTCCTAGCTCAATGGAGCCATCACTGCTGCAGTGCTGAGCCCCATTGCTTGGGTTTACCACTGAAGGAACTGCAGTTATACTAACTCCTGACTGATCTCCAAGGCTTGGTCAAACATGTAGCTAGCCTGTAGAGAGGTGGCAAAAGAAGATACTTTAGGCTGGGTCAGCAAGGACTGATGTTGGGGTGGGATCTGTGAATTACTCATAACATTGCATAGCTCTTCTTTGTTATTACTGACTGCTCTGTGCTTGACATTGCTAAGAGTCATTGCCTTGTGCATACTTCAGTGTCTTGCCCCCATCCACAAGCTCCACACTCGTGTTTGGGCTTTCTTTCAAAATGCACAGTCAAAGAAGGTGGTTTGTTTATCTGTGCATCGATCTGGATGCTGACAAGGTCACTCTCAGGGTGAAATCAAAAGCAAAATTTGTCCTGGCTCTGACCAAAATAAACAGACCAAAAAACCTTGGATGCACAGCTGAGATACGGGAGGCAACTTCCCAAAGTTGTGGAAAACAGATTTCAACCTCCTCAGATTACAATCTGATCCCTGCTCACAGCCAAGGTCACTTGGATTTCATCCAACACCCACTGATACCAGTCAAGAAAACACTGTAACGTAAATAAGGGGTGGGGGGGAGGTGGGAAGGAGAATGAGAAGGGAAGGGAAGGGAAAGGGGTCACCACTTCAATGGGCGGCAGCAGTTTCTCGGGAACACGCGGTCTCTCCAGCAGCAGCTTCTTCCAGGCTGTGTGGTCAAGGGATCTGATTGGAGTAATGGACACACTTGCTGTGTGGCTCCTTGTAAGTTCTTTTACAAGGCCAGTCTGTGCCCCATCACTCTGTGTGGGTTGTTCTTGTCACATATGTGCAGAAGCTCTTTTGGGAGGGTCCAGCTAGGATAGTCAGGTGGGTGTGAAGAAAGGAGGGGGGGGGGGAACAGCACCCGCTGTTACATTAAAATCAGGCAAGATCAGTCTTTGGGGAGTGTCAGCTGCTGCACCCCCTCCCCTGTTCGCTGCTGGTGCCACAAAACAAGGACACAAATGGCCAGCCCTCAGACGGATGTTTAAGGCAAACAAAGAAATAAAGTTGGACTATACATCCAGGTAAGGAAATTTTCAACTGCATGCTACTAATAAAAAACTTAAAAGTATACATAGGATTTTGTTGTTGTTTTCCGCTTTTTTTCTTTTTTTTCTTTTCCCTTCCTTCCCATGTGTCCTGCTTTTGCCTTGTACATCTGGATGCACTGTGGCCTCAGTATTATCTTCTCCCAGTATTCAGCACCCATATCAGGTGGGGAGCTGCTTTTGATTATTATGAATGATACCTCTAATCCTAGTGTTATTTGAAATCTCTAGCAGTAAGGGCTTACATTTTAAATTCATTGGTAGGAAAGTGATGTGTCCTGGAAAGACTGATCCTTGCAGGACCTCACCTGAACAACATCTGCATAATAAGTGTTTTCTGGATTCCTTCCGGCAGGTGCATTTTGAAACCTGTCCCTTAGGTACAGGACCATTAATACATCTAGTTGCTTCTCAAACAGAATTCCTTCTTCCATACCTTGAAGATTTTAATGTAACATTTCCTTGAGAAGTTAAAAACCCTTAAAAATTTGCCATAGTTGTTATAATTTAAAAGACTTTTCTACATAGACTTATACAGTGAAAGGAATACTGTCTAGAATGACATCACTAGAAGACAGCACAAGTGAGATCCAAAGTCAGAACTGCAGTTAGCTAGAACTTGTAGGTTTAGAGAATGATGAGTTATGCATAGTGCCAAATAAGGAGTTATATACAGTGCAGAATGCTTTTAGATCTGCTAAAAGTAAATGAACTTGTCTTTTGGAGCTCATTACCCCGACAGGTAGTGAAATCTCAGTCTGTGGATTTATTCAAAACCTAAGCAGACATGGTCCTGGGCAACCCTCTCTAGATGACCCTGCTTTGAGAAGAGCAGTTGGACTAAGTGATTTCCAGAGGTCCTCTCCGGCCTCAGCAATGCTCTAAGTCTGTGATTCTGTGAATAACATGACAAAACCAAACTATTGTTACTTCAAAGCCCCCCAAAAATGGATGAACAGAATTTTTAGTTTAGGAAATGAAAGTAAATATGACTGACTAAGAGAAGTAGAGCATTTTCAATGAGAACACTGTTGTTGAATACTATGTGCTGTTCAAGGAAGATTTAGGTACAAGTAAAAGTTAGTTAAATGGGTTACAGATTATAAAATCGTAAGTGTTAGGATAAGTAAAAAAAAAATTTTCTTATCAAAATCACTTGGAGAAAGTAGAACTCAATAGTAGTGAATAAGTTAGTAAACAGCTATTTTTATAATTAATATCTTGGACTTCAGTGGGAAAATACTGACAAAGTAAGGGAACAGGCTAACGACATTGCGTGTTGAGCTCTGGGACTGCAGTACAAAGGAAAGTTGGAATTTCTTTAAGAAATAAGAGCAAAAACTCTCTGGAATTTATATTCAAGTGAATGGAAACATTTTGGGAAAGATATCCTAACTTAAAAGGATGATTTGCCACAGAGAAGGATATCAATAACTGAATCAAAGTATACCAGGAGTGGAAATTGAAATTTATTTGAAGAAAAGTTTGTCGTAGATATCAGAATGTGTGGTTACACGGTGAGAAATTATGAAAAGGGAGAATGAAATTAACTTTGTGGTTGTAAGAGAGAAACTGGTGATTCCCGGCACCCTGGTGTTTGGCTGTTGAGTATGAAAGTCATCCATGGTCAAGAAAAATGAATTCAAATTGTATGAACCGGGGAGATATCACAGAACAATATTGTGAAGGTGGGACCTACTGCTGGACATTTGATCATTTTCTTTCCAAATTAAGAGAAATGTAGACTCCCTGGCATGCCATGGAGAGGCAGCTGCAGAAACTTATCCATCTGCACCTCCTGCTGCCTAGGCTCATGCGGTTTTTGTGCATTGGGTCTGCTGGCAGCCCTGCTGTGCTACACGGCATCCTGTGTCATCTGGATGCTTCACTGCTTGACTGCACAGACAGCAGTTTCCTAACTCTGTAAAGCCATTTAGGTTTTAATACGAAAAAATGGGTCATGTCCCTGGGTAATGTGGCTTCACTGTGTGAATCTAATCTTTTTACAAAATATTTTCTTTTAAGCATATGAAATCCAAATGGTCAAGATTTCTAGGGAAAATATAATATAAACGAACTAATTCATTTGTTCTCAAAAATTTCCTTGCAGATTACAATTTGATTAAAGTGTTAACAGATGTCTTTTGAGATAGTTTTCCGGTAATAACAAACAAGAACAATATGTGGAGCGCCTTCATCTATCTGTATTGGAGTCTTTATATCCAGCATGAATTAAATTTAGATAAGTCAAATGTACTCTTATTACATGAATAAGAACCAAAGCTTTAATTTCCTCTGTTTAAAATATTCATTTTTTTTTACAGAAGATTATCATTCTATACAACTATCTCATATTTATCACTTGATTAAGCACACCAAGTGAAATTACAAAGAGAACAGGAGTACATCAGTGCTGGGCCATTAGAAGCCAGATGTAAAGACTGAAGAACTGTCATTTCCTTTGGCTGTTGCTGTCCCTGCCTGTGTCTCTCTTTCCCTTTACACAAATCAAGAAGTCACCCAAGCCTTCATTCTGGTTCTACTGCTGCTGAAGTCTGGAACTGAGGTTTCACCTGGAATCTTTGAGTTTGTTCTCAGCTCTTATTGTATGTAACATCTGCTTTCAAAAGGTTGGATTACATGAACACACAATTGAAAAGAGAAAGAAAAGAAAACAGGGTAGTACATAGACAGGGACTATTTCACTGAAGTCTCCTCATAAGGCCTCACCGTTCACTTGGACAGCTATGACTTGGATGTCAAATTACAGAAAAGTCCAAACATAGAATTTTCATTAGGACTTACATACTTTAACAAAAATACTGATGTTATTCAATACAACTGGAGAGATAAGTTGTTTAGGAGTTTACATACATTTTATTTTCTTATTTGACCATGCAAAAAATATACACAACACAGTATCTCTTCACATCTGTGTATGTATGTGTAGTATGACTTTCTCATGAATGAGGGAATTGTAATAGCAAAATTTATATGATTCTTCTGATCCACTTTTGTTAGCTAAGGGCCTCTAATTTCCTACCAAATGTGTTTTCAGCTGGCATCACCTTTTTAGTTTTTGTCTGTTCAATTTCTGCTATACGGTGTGTCTGGAAGGACAGATTCATCCATTTGCCTCCCTGATTCAGACTTTACTGAATCAAACTTTCCTGCAGAAAAGCCAGAAGAAACTGTAGAATACAATTAAAAACACAAAAATGAGAAATGCAGAGACACTGGATTTCACTTGAAATGCTTGTACTTCTCTAAGACTGTGTTACAGCCTCTGGAAAGTGAAAACACGAATGGAGTGTAACAGATTCACCATCCCAAAGGCCACACGATTTCTATTGTACCTTCTGTGTTGGGCAACTATTTATATTGTTAACTATTTATATTGTTTATATTGTTCAGGCTCGACATAAGGAAAAATTTCTTCACTGAAAGGGTCATTAGGCACAGGAACGGTCTGCCCAGGAAGGTGGTTGACTCGCCTTCCCTGGAGGTGTTTAAGGTGCGAGTGGATGAGGTACTGAGGGGCATGGTTTAGTGATTGGTGGGAATGGTTGGACTTGATGATCTGGTGGGTCTCTTCCAACCTGGTGATTCTATGATTCTATGATTCTAATACTGTATCCTTCTTTATAGTAGTTGAGGCTAATAGCCTTGTCATTTCAATGTTGAAATTCTCATGCTGCTGTATCCACTAACTTTCATCCCTAAGTGGGAAAATAATACATAGCTACCGATCCACAGAAAGAAAGAAACAGTTGGAATAGATGTACTCTGATGAGAATTTACTGGGAAAGCAAGAGAGACAGGTAGACTTTTATTTCCCATCATCCTCATGAGCTGATGTGTCGAGGGAATCTGAATCATGCAGTAGCAGCGGTGCAGTCCATGCCTCTCCATCCCCATCCCCATCCAGCTCAGCTTCCCCCTTTGTATGCATTGTGACCTGGGCATCACATGAACTTTTCATGCTGCAGCATCTTCTTTCCATGCAGGAGAATAATACCCAGGAAAATATTTCACACTTCAGGATTAGAGCAAAAGGAGCTACTTTCTGAGAAAGTATTTTTAAAAATTTCTGAGAATGTAGTATTTGAGACTAATTCAATGACATCTAGTAGAGTGGGAGAGTTAGAATGGAAAATCTGCGGGGAGTGCCAATATTTGAAAATGTAGGTTTGAATTCTAAGAAAATTCCCAAAAAACTTGAATTTGCCTGCAAAATGAAATCTTAATAAACTGCTTCCAGGTAATAGAAAGGTTTTGTGCAGTATGTAACTCTTAACTTCATTTTAGCACATAAAAATACAACCATGATGCAAAACCCATTTTTAAAATGAAAGTTTCAGGCATTATGTTATAGCAATGTTAAAACATTCCACTCTGTCTTTATTACAATAAGATTAATTTTTCAGTTACAGTTGTGTTTGAAACTGACAAACCAGCATAAAATTATGGTTTATGTGGAACCAACTTTTTCCAATGAATACCTGTTTTAGTGATTTTTTTTTTTTTCACAAGTCAGGACAGCTGTGATACCCATAGGTTTAAATCTTATGTTTCCAGCTTTGGCAGTAAGAGTCATAATGTTGAGTAAAACACCACAATTCCAGCAGCTGAAAATAGCATTAGACCCACCTTCTTTGAGCAGAAAAGAAATATCGGAGATTAAAAAGCATACGATCTGTGTACACATAGACTTAATGGACTTAGTTTACTCTACTGAGTCTTCAGCCAGGAATTTGTCTATTTTTTTTCAAGTAGTTTTCCTTCAAGTGCAATACAGTCACCTAATTCCCTAGTGCGCTCTTGTTACAGTTTGTTGCTGAAATGACATGACATTGTTTTAAATGTTTAATTAATTCTCTGGTTTTTTGTCTTTCTCCCTCTTTTGTTAATAATTTAATAATACTTTTGTTAATCTGACACAAATCAATGAGTAATTGTACTGAAGCCGAGTCTTCATAACTGCAGATAAAAATATTTGCTTGAAATGTGATGTTTATTCAGAGTGATATGTGCAGGACTCTTACACATTAATTTTTAAAAATTGAGAAAATTGTACAGCAGCTATTTACTCATTCAAAACCAAGGAAAAGCCAAAGAACTACACAGCAGTCAATATATATTAACAGTAGTACTGGGCTTTGCATCAGCAAATAGGGCCAGGAAGTTGTTCTTTACTATCTCTAAAGGTTTTCAGATTTATTTGAAGCCAAAACTCAAAACATAGGTATAGAAATGTAGTTAAGGTTGATAAAACAGCAAGTGAATCTTCTTTCTAACGTGGGTCAAATTAAATGTTTGAGTACTTTTTAAAAACTACGTAGCTTTTCAGGACGTTTTCCAGCCTGTCTTCAAGCTGTCTTTACCTGTCACCAACCTAATTAATCTCCAGGTAGTTCAGGATTCTGTTGGTTCAATCTCTTTAAATATTTATATTTGTCACAAAAAGTCAAAATGCTTTTAGTACCTTTCCTGCTGCCAAAGTAATAATTGATTACAAATATACTACTTAATATCAGGTTTTGTACTGAGGACTGTTCCAGATAACAGAAAACTGAGTCAAATCTATCAGCGCAGTCATCTGTGCCTTTAATCCATAATACAAGCAGAGGATGTGAACAAAGAACTAACCAAAATCAGTCTTTACGCTCAAATCTGCTATGGCAGTAAGAGTATTTATGGCTGTTTGTAGGAACATTTCTGCACAGGAAGAGCGCAGTGGTAGAGAGAGGCGTGTATCAGATCGTTTGTTAACTACATATGTCAATTCTACAACAGAAAGTATTTATAAGACTAATGATGACACATCCGTGTTTACAAATCTCTTTTACTGCTTATTTTGGCACTGAAAGGCTTTGAAGTAGTTCTGGTAAATGCAGATCTATTGATTTATACACAGCTCTGCTTAGATTCTCCAGTTATAACTCATAGCTAGTGTCATACTGTTTTGGTGGATAAGGATGAAATTCTGTTTGTATTCTGGAATATGTAAAATCTGTTCTCATTTTGGCTGACCTTGCCTATTTGACTTCTACATGATTAAATAGTTTCCAATTCTACTGTTATATCAATCAGTTCATATTGACACTGAATACGACTTCATGATTTTTTGGGTGTTCCAGGGAAAGCAAGCTGCTTTCTAAAAGAAATGGTAAATTGATATCTGTCTCACCTATCATTTTTTCTTTTGCTAAATAATTGTTGCAGCACTGGTGTCTACTTGTCTGTAGGAAGTGTTCCAATCAAAGCTCTACAGTATCTGTTACCAACACTGCACTCCAGGAGAAAACTAACATCTTTATGTACTGGGAAAAAAAGTAAACTTCTCAAATATTTACATATAATAGAAATATATTGTCTGAAAAGACCTCTCTCAAATACTTTGTACTCCTATGGTTTACTGGAATGCTCCCTTATACAGATATTCACTCTAGCAGCCCTTTCCTTTCCTAATATGGTTTCTTCATCCTGTTTCTCATTGATAGCTTTTATTTCCATCTGAAATTTCATCCTCAAATGGCATCTTGCCATCACCCCAACATTTTGGCGCTTCATGGAAAGTACCAGAAACATGTCTTCAATAAACTAATAAGTAACAACAAACAAATGGATACCAATTACAGACAATTCACAGCTGGAAGCAAAATCTGAGTTTTGAGAAACTTATGAGAAGACCTGGAACTAGATCACATGAGGAGCTGAAAACCATTCACCTCTGGAAATAATGCTTTCACAACCGATTTTTGGTTAAGACCATTTCAGGAATCTGGAAGATGCCCAAGATCTGCTTTCAGGAGTACATATGTAGAAACTCTTCTAAAGTTCAAAAGGCACAGATGGACTTCCATCTACGAAAACCAGCATCAGGCCATTGACTTTCTGTCTCTTGCTAGCTTGACTTTCCTTTAGGTTTAGGTTTAAAAGAAAAAACATATGAAAATGTGTTATGTGGATGTATGTATATGAAATATAAACAAATAGCCGTACTTATGCAGACGTGCATAAATATGTATGCTGGCAGGAAGAAAAATACTGCTGTAATTAAACGGAAACCCTTTCATTTCCTGAAAGTGACTCTTGGTCCAAATATCCTGGGACATACATGAACTGCACTTCCATTTTCTACCTGGGAGGCAGACAATACACTGTTCCAGTGTATTATTTCCTATTAATATATCATCTGGAATACAATAGCAATATGTGTTTCATAAAGTGGAGACATAAAATTAACCTTATGGAAACACTGTGCTCTTCAGATCTTGAACAAAAGCCTTGAATGAATAGGTGGTACCTAAAGTAGAACTGCACCTGATATTGCTTTGGAGCTTTATAGTAATTCTACACAGTCAGTAAATGTATTGCAATAAATTGTGTGTGCCTCTGATTAGGGCTGAACCCAAGAAAGTTTCCCAAGGAATCCCAAGGTAGCTGGCTTTCTCCAGCTTCTTCTTTCTACTTCTGCTGGATTTTTTTCATCGCTTGTTGTGTGTGAGGGTAAGCTTACCTCATTCTGAGGCTGCTGCCACTACTAACAAAAATGAAGTGGATGTGGGTGGAAGTGGGAAGATGTTTACCTGCATTCACACATTTTATTTGTTCACCTAGGTGTTATCAAGAGCACATTTTGAGGAGAGAATTTCTTAGCAACTGGTCACATAGTCCATAAGAACATTGATCAGCATTAGGTCAGACACTGATACACAATTTCATCTATTCTGTTAAGAAGAAGAGAACTTTGTTTATTTTTTTTTCAGTGTTGACTGCTCAGAAAGATACCTGTTGCCAGTGTTGCTGTTCTTCAGAATCATAGACCACATTGTCTGACTTTTCATCCTGAGTATACCTATTCAGTTTTAGAAGTTTGGTTCACCCTGTTCTGCTACTCCAGTTAAAACTTTCTGGGAAGACAACTGACAACAGTCTCATTGTAAGTAAGGCACATTTTGGAATGAATATCACTTCTTTTAAGGAGAGGATATAAGGAGTTCTTACTATTTAATTGGCATTAGCACATACTAGAAACTCACAGACCCATTTTAATGCATTCCAGACCATAGAAAAATGTTTCTCTCTGAAATAATGTACTCTCCATAGGAAAAACTATTCAAATCCTTAGAACTTCTACATGGGATATTTTTAACATGAGGTAATTCAAGATCATATTATACTTAGAAAAAATACACTGTGCTGTTGCCTTGAACATTATGCAGTGAGAATCAACAACAAAATGTAGTGAGCCTGTAAATCAAAGCCCCCTATAGGTCCAAATTTAAAAGAAAGAAAACCAAGCCCCTAAACCTAACAAAAAGAAATGCCTATAGGGATTCATTCTGAATGGAGAAATTAGAGTGGTACAACATGAAAATCTAAGACCTGATGGCTGAGTTATAGTAAACACGCTTCTCCATTCATCACAATGTTTTCAACACATGGCACGAAATTTTATGTATCATATACTATAAGGAATGTTTGCTGTGCAACTCTGTAAAACATACACCCCCAGGTTGCTATTGGTTCCCCACAGATGACATACTAGTAATGCAGTTGATGGGTAAGGCATTTGGATATTTTCACTGAATAACTTTACTTCTTTCATTGTCAGTTTTAGGTGCTCCAGTTACTATGGATGGGGAAGAACTAATAAATACTAAAACTTTCTCTTCTCTTAGTGGAAAGAGAGAGTGGCCAGAAAGGGCACTAAAGGCAAAACTGCATAGCCACTCAGTCTCCTTACTCTTCAGATTTCTCCTGTAAAAACCTTGGAGCCAGTTCTCTACTCACCTATAATATAGATTATATAATATATATAATCTGCATTTGAAATCACAAGAAATGGAAAATCTGTCACTTTCTTTGGTACTCTATTTAGATGATTGGTAGTATGATCCCTACAAATATGTGTTGAATTTGAAGTTGTCTGATCTCAACATCTAGCTATGAGTTATTGCTGTGTCTTTCTACCCTCTGTAAAAGAAGGCTTCAGCTCCCTGTCATTTTTCTACCATAAAAAAATGGAAGCAAAGAAATCTTTCTTTTTGTTGAGCTATGAGTGGGCAGGTCACAAAACAGATGTTGGCTACAGGTTAATCACCTAGTCTAAACTTGTCTTCAGCTTGCTGATGGAGAACTGTAGTCAATGGGAAGTGGGAAGTTATTCAGATAGAAGTAATCCACTACTTCCATTAGGACAAGAGGAATCATTAGTAATAGTTATCCTTTGTTTCCATTGACCTTTTGAAAGCCTAGTTGAGATGCCAGCACAAACTTTTAGATGGCTAAAGCTAGGTCATATGAACACTGCTCATATTTTTCTACACCTTTCTCCTGTTCCTAGTTCACAGAGAGGAGTTTACTGGTGGAAGGAAAAAAAGAGAGAGGGAGGGCTAATGTAGCTGTAGTTCATGTCCCTCAGCTCATTGCTGGGTACTTAGTACATTCGTTGTAACATGCATGTGCTTACCTCCACTTCCCTCCTGCCCTATCTCCATACCTGACTTGATCTCTTTTTGGACTTCACCTAAGAACCATAACGTTATTTTATAGTTTTGGGGATGTCAGTTCCTTCCTTTTTCAAGAGATGAAGTTGAGTTGTTGGTGCAGCAATACTGTAACTGCTACATCTGAACATTTTCTCTACCTCTGATTCAGGAAATCTATAAAGAAAGAAAACAATGTTTACAGAGTATGTTTACTTCCTCAGTCTTTTTCCTTGGTCATCAAATCCAAGACTACAACACTGATTTTTTCACTCATTTCTATGTTTAAAACTCACCACTATTTTGTCAGCTTTCTTGTTAATTCACCAATTAATACTGTAAGAGCTGAAAGCCAGCTTGCAGACAGCGCTGTGAATGACATGTAGTAACATACTTGAAAAGCTCATTGAAACACACCTTACTGGGTTACAGGTGGAGCTGTCATGACAAAACAGCAAGAAGTTCCTAACCTGGGTTAACTTGTGAGTGTCTGTTTCAAATAATTTTATTTTAAGCAGCATTAATATTCTGTATGACAAATCCTCAGAAAGTGTTCCCAGACATCCCCCTCTTCAGCTCAGCTGAATCAAAATACGTAGTTCACTGAGGAAATGAAGAATGTTTTTCTGTGATTAACTAATAAGACATTAAGAACCCACACTGTTTGTTTCTCAAGTCTCAAACCCATTATTTGAGAGCTTTTCATGTGCTCAGCAAAACAAAGAGAACATGTGTCCTTGATAGGATACTCATGCAAAGTGATTGTTCAGCAATTAAGTTTAAATATAAACATGGAGAGAAGAGAGACACATGCTTGGGACATCAAAAGCATACTTACATGGCCTTTTTTTTTCTTTCATTAAAAAGGGAAAAGATGTTTCTCATCTTTCTATAGCAGTAGAACCTGGATATTGAGCTGAGTATTTTTTCCAGTATCAAATGAACAGTTCACAGTCTTCATACTATGCTGATTGCTTTAGAGCTGCTGCAGGATCTTCCATGAACCTTGAATCTAGGACCAAGAACTCAGAATATGTGCTGAATTAATTGATATGTGTTCAAAATATGTGTTAAAGGCCATGTCTATGTGATAAATTCAGCTGAGTGCACAAACACATTAAAGCCAGGTCAAGAGGGAGTTCAGAAAGCAGTATGGTGATGAGAGGAGACAGATCTACAGAGGAAAGCACACAATGAAAAGAAACAAGAAATACTGATTTGAAAGAATATTGTGTTAACTCCACCCAGGTGTTTGTTGCTTGGATGGATGACTTACTCAGCTTCTTTTAATGTTCCATTCTGGTTTCATGACTTATCTCAATTTTACACCTTTCCACCAGGGAGCTCTTGTGAGGCTTCTGGCGATTTGTAGGTTCCTTGGGTGAACAAGAGCACTGTGGAGAAGGAAAATACTTTTACGGCCATAAACATCTTTGCATTACCTGTAGAATAGTATTTCTAATGAAACACCTCAGTGCTTACTTCTCCTAGCTCTACCTAAATGCTCAACCCTCAGATGGAATTTACTTGTATCATTAATCCTTGTGATTGTTTAGCACTGCAGTGGCTTTACTGTTTCCATAGATTTTTCAGTGTTTTTCTTTGTGTAATGTAGCTTTCAAAGAACCTCATGTTATTACCACCTTGATTTGAACTTTCAGAATGTTTAAACATTTGATGAAATTGGAGGTTCACATTAATCTTAGCACGCCCTTTTGGTTTATTTCATGTTTTCTGTGCATACAGATCCTTGTTTCATTTCGTTCTTTCACAATTAAATTATACTCCCTATGCTTTTTTCTACTATTATTATTATTGGCTTCCATTTGTAAAAACTGTATTCAATCTGCTTTTTATTTGGCATTTATGTAGAACTCTATATTACTGACTACTTGAGCTTTTCGTGAGTTCTTTCATGAGTTTTTTTCTCACACGTGCACAAATCTTCACCTACTGCCTGAAAAACTAACACAGACGACACTGAATATCCAGAGAAAAACCTCCCTTGCAACTTTATATCTCGGTTTCTTCACAACATAACTTTTCATTAAACTAGAAATTTACCAAAAATTGAAAAACAAGGTTTTTTTCTTCTGTCTACAAGAAATACTTAGAGTCTCAAAGTTTAAGATCCTATGGTTTAATAAGAAACTGCTGTTTGCCTAGCCAGCCAGTCTGAAAAGTCAGATGACTTTGCAGGTTTAGACGGTGGTTGTTCACTCACAAAGTCTAAGGACGGGCATTTCCTGGAAACTTTGACACAACTTTATTTTTTTGATCAGGTATATAAATATTTTAAGAGAAATAGAATTAAACCAGAATTTACCTGTTTATTTCCTTAGGTCTTAAAATTAAACCAAAGATTTTTGATCTTTTACTGTGTCAAGAGCTAAACAGCTAAGAAATAGATTCCCATCCTGTCTTGTCTTGTCCTATTCTTGCCCTTGCTCTTGCCTTCAATTTCTGAGCTATATTAATGATACATGATGTGATACAGTACATGAAGTTAGCAAATGTATTATATTTAGATTTCTTTTATAGCTGCAAAAGGCTTGTAATGTTTCTGGCACATCCGAAATGGAGCCGCATCAGTGATACGGGGCAGTTTCCGTAGTGTAGTGGTTATCACGTTCGCCTAACACGCGAAAGGTCCCCGGTTCGAAACCGGGCGGAAACACCCTGCCTTTGTTTTACAGACTAGGAGAAGTCTCACTGGAGAAGGACCTGGGGGTGTTGGTTGAACATGAGCCAGTAGTGTGCCCAGGTGGCCAAGAAGGCCACTGGCATCCTGGCTTGTACCTGGCCAAGAAGGCCAATGGCATCCTGGCTTGTATCAGAAATGGTGTGATCAGCAGGTCCAGGGAGGTTATTCTCCCTCTGTACTTGGCACTGGTGAGACCGCTCCTTGAATCCTGTTCACTTCTGGGCCCCTCACCACAAGAGGGATGTTGAGGCTCTGGAGCGAGTACAGAGAAGAGCAACGAAGCTGGTGAAGGGGCTGGAGAACAGGCCTTATGAGGAGCGACTGGGAGAGCTGGGGTTGTTTAGCCTGGAGAAGAGGAGGCTGAGGGGAGACCTCATTGCTCTCTACAACTACCTGAAGGGAGGTTGTGGAGAGGAGAGAGCTGGCCTCTTCTGCCAAGTGACAGGACAGGACGAGAGGGAATGGCCTCAAGCTCCACCAGAGGAGATTTAGGCTGGACATTCGGAAAAAAAATTCACAGAAAGGGTCATTGGGCACTGGAACAGGCTGCCCAGGGAGGTGTTGAGGCACCTTCCCTGGAGGTGTTTAAGGCACGGGTGGACGAGGTGCTAAGGGACATGGTTTAGTGTTTGATAGGAATGGTTGGACTCGATGATCCAGTGGGTCTCTTCCAACCTGGTTATTCTATGATTCTATATAGTTACACTGTGCCTGGAAATAATTTTTGGCAAAATGTTTTTAAATTGTAGGGATGGGGGCTTCTCTATGACTCACATGAATTAGGGGCTAATATCTGTGAAAAATATCAAAATGCTATTTTACTTAAAATTCCAACAACCACATAAAAATTTATACCTTCAGTATTCCTCACTTTTTCCATCAGTAAGTACCATGTCTGACTTCACCCCCCCAAAAAAAAACCCCAAGAAAACTGTCAAAAAAAACACTCCAGGGAAGGAAAACCCTGTGCAGCACGGAAAGGTGAAAAATGCCATTATAAGTGGAAAAGCATGATGCAAATGTTTATGCTTATTTCCAGGCATCCATGGCTTTAGTCTGTTTCCAACTTCTATATTAAGAGTAAAATGAAATGCATACAATATGCTTTGGGCTATATGACCTGAGAAAAAACACATACAGCGTGCTAGAAGTGTGCACACAATATGCTATTAGACCTGAGAAAAACTAAAAACCTTATCATTTGAATATTTGAACCAACGTTTCAAATATTTAATGGGATTTTAGGTGCTTTCTGCTGCCTTTATCTCTGGCTTGGACCATAAACAACTACAATTTGGTCTCCTGGAGATGAGGAATTGTAAGTCATGGTCAATTCAAACACTAAAGTGGGCACAGTCCAGCTGAGCTTGATTTTGGGGAATTGAGTGGGATTGATTCCAGGAATCACTGCATATGAGTCTTTAATTATCTTGAGTGCGGCCTTTAGATAAAGCTGTTTAATAATTAAATGCTTGTTACTCTTCTTTCACATTTTATCCTTTTAGACTTTATTCCTTTTGGACTTGTACCAGTGACTTAAACACAGTCTTCCACAACACAGTCAGTGCTGCTTGTTCTCTTACAGTTTCAGTTCTTAGAACTGCTCTGCTTTGTAGAAATAAATCTACATAGGGCTTGGGAATGTGACAAATACTTCTCACACATAAGGCAATGCCTATAATTGCTAGCCTGTTAGTTCAATCTCTTGACGTTTTCTTGCTTTCTTTTTGTGTTTTTTTTTTTTTTTCCTGTCTGTGGTTTGTCTAGGAACATAAAACTCTTCAAGTTCACAAAGTTTTGCGAGTTGGGAAAATGCTTTCCAGGCAAATCTGTTCATAGCTTCTAGGCATTCTGTAGTACAAATCAGAAATCTATTTCGGCAGTAAGTCAATTACAGGTGTTGCTAAGTGCAATTTTAACAACAGACCTCAGTTTTTTTTGTGTCAGGAATTACAAGCTGTTTTAAAGGACACTATACGTTAAAGCAGGTAATACTCTGGGATTCCTGAAAGTTAGGTTATATGACAGAAAATCCCACTTCAGAAACAGCAAAAGTGTATGTGTGTCTGTGCTGACTAACCATGTGCCTCTCTCCTTATGTAGTATTGCCAGATGTCTTAAGTCTCAGTTTTAGTTCTCTGTCCCAGTGGATATGCTAGATTTACTGCCTATGTCCTAGCAGCATATCTACAAACTGTGGGTGAACCAGCCTTTGTAACTACTGTCTCACTTGGCAAAGCTGATCACTAGGGAGTAAAGGAAGGTGTGAGCTGTCTGAAGAACAGCCTTGCTCAAGTAGTGAGAGGTGAGAACCATCCCTGACATTGATACCCTGTTTGACAAAATCTTTAGCTGTGAGGAACTGCGAGAGACTGAATGCATGATCTGGTATTTTTTCTCTGAAAAGGAAAAATGTCCTATATAATTCTGGCTGTGAGGTGAGTTTTTGCTCAGCTGCAACTCCAGTTGATCTACTGCTATCAGACTTCATTTAAAACTTCCTTTACCAAAATGTTTTCTCTGAATGTGGAGATGTAGTAACACACTTAGAGGCCATTCATAAAAGATTAGTTAATACAGGACAAATGAAACTCAAATACATCTTTTTACATATTTAGGGCATTTTAGGAAGACATCATGTTCTTCTGTTATTGTGCCACATGCGAGTCTCAGATTTTGCATTATAGCATTATTTAAATAAAATTGTTTAATAAACATTTTTCTAGTAACTTTCACTAAAACATTTAAATATTCATTTGCACTAGTAGTTCATTATATGTTGGCTGGCACGTAGGGAAATGTTTCTTTTCTTTCATATTCATGCTGTACAGGCTTCTGAATTACTGCATTTTGTCTTTGAAAGCAAAATTAATGGCTTTGGCATATGGAATTATTTTTCAGACCTCATGTTAGGACTACTCAGACTTCTTTGGCAATATCTGTGCTTGCTAGAAATTAGATTTGCAGTTGTAAAACTAAAGTACATTGTTGAAAATGTTTTCTAAAATCTCAGACCCATTAATGGCTTCATCCATTTCATTGCTTGCATAGCTATTGAAAAACAGAGGACTCTATTTCAAAATATATCCCCTTTCTTTTTCAGTGGACTACTGGGGTACAAATCAGTCCTACTAGAAGCATTCCTCCATGCTGAGGGAATCAGTAAGTGGAAGAAATCTGGGACTGAATGGAGGGATTAGCAATCAGTTTGCAAATCCTTTTCACAGACTTTGTGACTTGACCGCATACCAGGGCCCTGATGCCCCAGCAGGATTCATTCTCTTCTACTTGCTTCGTATCTGTCATAAGAATAAGAGGGAACAGAAAATGCTAGCTCCTGTCCCATAGTTTCTCCCCTGGACCTTATTTGTAGCTTGTGAGTACAGCTCACAAAGTTCAAGAATCTGCTTATACAGGTAACAACTTCTGATGTAAGGTTTTGCTAGGTCAGGCCCGGCTGAGTCTTTTGGTTAAACTCAAATGATCTGCTGGTATACTTGTAGAAGTTAGAGGAATTTATTTAACATATATCTATTTTTGAAAGGCTTAAACAGAAATGGAAAACACCTTTAGGTCAGACAGCACCAGTCTTCACCAAAGGGGAATTGTTCCCTCAAGTATAATTTCTAGGATTTGGAATAGATTTCCAGGGTTTCCTCCTGGTATCTTCCTTTGAAAGGTAATCCAGGACTGCAGCCATATATCTCAGATTGTAAACTAAAGCTGGATGATTCCAAGCTATTCAGACTGCTGATCCTTTTGGAAATTTTATTCCATTTTTGACTGTTTTTCTGTAGCAGCCAGAAGAGTGGTATGTCCGTTGTTATATTTTGAAAAATGATCACGGGCATCAAATAAAAAATGGAAACCAGCTACTTTAGATGATATTTGTGAGCGCTGTGAAATAAATGCTGTACTGCATTCTGTCATCTGGGCTGAAAGAAGCACATCTGAAACAGAACTGTGAATTAAAGAACTATTGGTCTTCAATATAGACTTTGTTCATCTCCTCTCTTTCCTTTCAACCTTAAGAGAATGAAAGTGAGATGCAGAGTGATCCAAGTAGAAACTCAATTGAGAAAAGTTTTTTAAAATTTTTTTTTTCAATTCAATTTATATGTCTTTAGATTAGTTTTCAACTAAACCAGAATTAAATGTGCTGCAGATTTGCACTGTATTTTTTTTTTGATGAAATACATAAATGGCAGAGTGAAATGTCAATTCAATGTGACGTAAAATATTTCATGTTTATACATCCCTTTGACTGTGGTCTCTTTGGTCACTTAAAGCAACACTAAAGCAAATGTTAACCCCAGAATTTTGCACACCTGAAGGACAGAAGCTGTAGTCATGAATTTATAGAGAGGATTATATGAATGAATTAAAATGCTATCTTAGCCTCCAATTATGATGTTATTTTATGATTACTTGCAGAAAGTTATTGTCTTGAGAAACAGCAGCAAGGAAAACTACACTCCATGACAAGAGTGACGTGTGCTTGTGCAAAGTTCTTAGCTCTGCCTCATCAAACATTTTCTTGATGTTAATAATGTTGAAATTGATAAAATGAGAATAAAGGTTGAAAGAAGCTGAATACAAAATGAGAATGTGGGTTTGCCTGACTAAGTGAGAACATAAGCTTCTCTACTTGCAAAATGGATAGCCTACATTTCTTCTGGTCCTCCTCAGTTCTCTTGGAAATGTTTTTCTTTCAAATTCGTCTTTCTTTCTCCTTTTCCTAGAATAGTTTTCACATTTGGAAGCTTGGCTGACTCTACTAATTTATAGACGATTTATCTAAACATTAAGGAATGCATAATCTTCTTTGGGAGTTTCTGTATGTTCTCATGGAAACAGAGCTTTCTTTGTACTTTCATACTTACTATATATTGATCTTTTAATTATTTGTATATAAAAATATAAAAATAATCTCTTACTTACTAAAGATGAGTGTCTAGTTTATTCCATAGCATAATCAATAACAGCTATTATCCTCTTATTCAGTTTGTGTCTCATCAATTTCTCTATAAAGATACTATGAACTTCAGTATAAACCTTGCTAAAGTCAGGATATACAACATCCACTAATGTCTCTTTGTCATCGGAGCCAGTTATTGAATTCACCTTTCAGGGATGATAAAGTGGTGATGAAGTGAAGCCTTGTAGTGGCATTAGGCAGTTGCTGCAGCATCCTCAAGTGTATCATAGAATCATAGAACTGCTTTGTTAGAAAATACGTTTGAGATCACCAAGTCCAACTGTTACCTGTACACTACTAAACCATATCCCTGAGCACTTTATCTACCTGTTTTTTAAATACCTCTAGCGATGGTGACTCAACCACCTCTCTGGGCAGCCTGTTCCAGTGTCTGATAAGCCTTTCAGTGAAGATTTTTTTCCTGATGTCTATTCTGAATCCCCCCTGGAGTGACTTGAGTCCATTTCCTTTTGTCCTATTGCCTGTCAACTGGGAGAAGAGACCAACACCCATCTTACCACAACCTCCTTTCAGGTAGTTGTAGACAGTGATAAGGTCTCCCCTCAGCCTCCTTTTCACTAGGCTAGACAACCCCAGTTCCCTCAGCCACTCTGCATAACACTTGTTCTCCAGCCCCTTCACCAGCTTTGTTGCCTTTCTTTGGATGGGCTCCAGCACCTCAATGTCTTTTTTGTAGTGGGGAGCTCAAAACTGAGCACAATATTCGTGGTGTGGCCTCACCAATGCTGAGTAGAGAGGCTCAGTCACTTCCCTGGTCCTGCTGGCCATGCTGACTTATGTATATCTGAGTTGATGTAAGCACTCCTTAACTCTGTGTTCCTCTCATGTGGGTACTGCTTCACTTTTACAGACTGTTACAGGTTTGGGGAACAGCTGTATCAGAGGACAAGGCTTAGCAGTTAATACAGGCTTTTGCAATATATTTTGTTACTAGGTCTTATGTCCCAATTATCAGATTTTCCCTAACCTTTCTTCTACTGCCAGTTGTACCTGAAGAAATCCTTCTTTGCCCTTTACATCCCTCTCTGGTTTTAACCCTGGCTGAGTTTTGACTTCCCTAATTCTATCCTTGCGCACATTTTCTATGTATCCCTTTTAAATGCACAAAATGGAGCCACCACCTATTTCAGATAATTCTTCAAACCTAACAATCCTCATCTGAGACCTAGAAGTAATACAAATGGGAGATTCAGAAGACCCACAATTCAGTCATGCCATATTTATTTCCTTGGCAAAAAAAGTTTGCCTGCTAGAGTTCTTGCTAGTGTCTATTTCAATTCCACATATATAACAAGTTAAACGTAAAACCAATGCTAAGAAATCAAAAGACTTTTTTCTAAATATTATCTGATGATACTTCGTCTGGAACTTTTAAAAACCTAATGTCATGAAGAGAAAGAAAATGGAGCAGAGATAAATCTAATGAAATAAATATGCGCAGAGAGAAAAAAGAAAATAATCCAACAAAACAGCTGTACGTGTTGGACTCTTTTTGTCACACATACCTGAAACTCACATGATTTGGACAAGTCTGATATTTCATTTTACTAGGTAGCAGTTGATGGAGCCAGATGCTCCCTCAAAGAAATATGATGACAAAATGAATCCTGCCAAGCTGCTGATGTATTAAACACTTGTTCTGTAAGCAGTGTTCAAAAGTAAGCTCTGAAAAA
Source organism: Clamator glandarius (assembly GCA_033459285.1). Lineage (NCBI taxonomy): Eukaryota > Metazoa > Chordata > Aves > Cuculiformes > Cuculidae > Clamator > Clamator glandarius. Next base: position 959,822 of record JAUNZM010000411.1, read on the forward strand.
TTTTATATTTGTGCTTTTTACAGTGGCAACAAGGCCACTGTTCCACAGACTTTCCCCTTAGCAGCAAAACTGTTTTAGCTGTTCCTGTCTACCCCTCCTTCCTCCACGTTTATTCCTGTCCCTATGTCATCTTCTCATTTATGTCATCAGAGTTGTTTATGGTCTCCTATGGCACACAAGATTTGCTAATTGATGGCATATGCATTGATCAGCTCTTTCTGAGCAAAAACATCTTTAAAAACCCAAACAAAACAAAGGCTATTTTTACCCTTGGATCTTTTTAATCACTTCCTTGGTTTTATTCATCTCCCAGTCCCACAAGCAGCTGCAGAGTACAGCTGAAGGGGATGGCATAGGAGGAAGTGGGAATACCTCTGGGCAAGAGCAGAGAGAACAGTTTACATCAGAACAGCTGCCAAGGGAAACATCCGCTGTACCACAGTGTAAGCCACATGACTTCTATTAGGGCTGAATCCGGCACGTTGCCACATGCAAAGTAAGAAGTTGTCCTCATGGAGAAAATTTAATAAGGTATAAAATCAAGACAGAGAAAGGCTCAAGCGCCCTACTTCATGGATGGGAGCTGAGAGGTGAATCCCAAATGCAGATAACTACTGTATCTTCTGCAGCGTTAAACATCACAGTCCTTTATTTTGCAGCTCTAGTGAGTGTAACATAGATTGCTGGATCAGACCTACTCTGATGGGGAGAAGAGAGGAAGAATAATCTCAGGTGTGCTTGCTGAGCTCAAGGTGGAGAGGAGGACTCAGCTTCAGGGAAATACAGTATGAGAAACATGTATTTCCAGTAACTGGTTTGATTGCACTGGTGCAAATAGCCCAGCATCAGTTCTTTGAGGTCCACAGGGTAAGAGAGATTTGTGGTGAGGTGGATATGCAAATGATGTTAAACTCACATGTATTCTGTATTAGACTGGACTTGTTTCTGGGGAATCCCCCATGAAATCAGTTGGAAATATTTGATCTTCACAAAATATGGATTCCAACTTAGAAAAAGTCTTAAGGTATCCCTTCAGAATAAAGCAAGAGAAGTGTTTTACTGATACCTGGTATTGTTGTTGTTATTATTATTATTAACTACTAAAACATTTCACATTTAATGTGCAAGGATTAAGTGCCTTCTTTGGCACGAAAAATACATCTTGACATATTGAAAAATGTACATTTCTGAAAATATTTCTTACACATATTCATACACGGTTTCCTTCTGCACCAAAGACTCCAAGTCTATGGCTAGAACAATTAACTGATTCAAAGTTTGTTATTAATGCAACTTTTCTAACGTATTTCTTACAGTGACAAACTATAACAATTTTGCTTGAGATTTTGGTAAATGTTGATATATTCAATGATTTTGATTCGCATGTCATTGGAAGGATTTAACTATGCATTATTATTCTTTTAATTACTTACTTTATTCAACAAGTTATCCAGGAAATTCCAGGAGATGTTCTGCTCTTGGTTGCCAAAAAAACCCAGGCAGAGATGTTGGAGGAGGTAGCGCTCCTGATCATAAACCACCCAAATGTGTTTATAATGAACCACGAGGGCAGATCACATAAATACCTCGGTCTATACTTTCATTGTCTTTTTATTGACAGTGTGTCTTCGAAAGCATGACCAGAGCTTGTTACTGAGAGTCCTACTTTGTGGCAAGTATTTCCTATTAGTATGGATCACTATAATGCAAAGGGTATTCATAAAAAATCTGGGCTTCCTTTTCTCCTCAGTAACCTTTTTTTCCACACCTCTGGACATTCTTGCCAACAGCACAGAATGTGAGCAATTACAGTATGGGCAGAATGGACAAACTTGTCTTTGTCAAAATAAAAACTTATTTGTTCAAAACATGTAGGAGTATCTCTAGAAGCCTGTCTTCAATAGCGAATGGTTGTGGCTTGTAGATTTTAATTTTTTGGGGTTTTTTTTCCAAGAATATTATCTTCATAAGGAATTTATATTTCAGAAGATATTTTGCAGTAGTAAAAGGAGAAAGACTACAATACAGTTTGCTTAGCAGCAAAAGGAATGAGAAAATAGGACATCACAGACTTAAGCTATTGTTTGAAGTAAATGTTCTTCTTAATTCTTTCCTATTATTTATATTTTAAATCTACTCAAAATTTGCAAAATATTTTCTTATAGAGAACTTAAGACTTTGATAACAAAGTTTTGCCTCCTTTAAAAGCAATCTAAGTAATTCTCAGATCAAGAAAAATATTGATGACCAGAAACATCCTGTGGGATATCCACATTACTCCAGGCAAATTTATTTTTTCACTTAGGGGTGTGAATTTTGATGATTTATCCAGTGATTAAGATAACAAAACATTAGGTGTCCAGCCAGCAATATCACAATAAGTGCTTTGTAAAGATGGTACAGTATCAGTAAGATGACCAGGTCTGACAAAGCAAAATCATCTGGCATTGCAGCTGATTTTAAAAAAAAAATCAAATAATTTACACAATATATATCAATGGCCAATTGTTTGCAATACACTACGTATCCTGCAAAAATTAAAACTGTTCTGATAGGGTTTTCCAAAGTCCAAAGAAATAAAGTCTACTTGAGAGACTATTTATGCACATGTTAAAATTTTTAATTTTAGTGTATGATTCTATATAAGATGATTATACTGACTTCATTTATTCTTTTATAAATATTTCCACAGAAATTAAAGAGTTCTAGAAATCAGTAATGTTAAACTGAAGAAGATAAAGGAGATTCTTGGGAAATAGATTATATAGAAAGAACAGTCAAAATGGTTTTATCCTGATAAGTCCCAGCAGAAAGAAAAAGCCACTTACAAATATAGTGCATCTACACTGAAAATCTACATTTACATGAATAATAACCTCTTGGGGTTAAACAAAGACAGAAAATATGCTAAAGAATTAAAAGGGAATATAAGACAGCAATGATTTCCACTGCTAAACATTTCACCGCGTAGACTATTCCTGGAAAGGAAACATGTTTCTGCCCTTGTATTCACACATGTGAGCCTGGAAAATTAAAAACAAGTTCCTCCATACCTCGTTGCTTTTTATGCTCAAGATGATCATATTTAAGCTTTAGAGGTAAGTAATTTTGACTGTCCTCAACCTCAGTAATAGATATATTCCTTAGTTAAAACAGTGTGTTAACTCCTGACAAGCAAAGTGGATTACAGCACTGAGAGGTGCCCAGGAGAAATGTAGCAAATTTGTTTATAATTGGCTATCGCTCTAAAAACTTTTCACACCTGAAATACTGGAAAATTATTTAAGAGAATTTGATCTGTGCTTGTAGTAGAAAACCACAGGAATCATTTTAGGTTCCAAAGGCTTCAAGTTAACTTGTTGAGCTAAAGAATGGAGGGGAAATCAAAACTAGTTTCAAATCAACTGTAAATGCACCCCTCGACAACCTCATACTCCACCACACAGAAGTAGTATAGAAAAAAATCTCCCTTTTTTCAGGAAAATAAAATTGTTTGGGTAAAAAAAAATATATTCTTCAATCAATGCCAGCTGCCTTAATGTAGTCTGATTTGGACTTTTTTCTGTAGAAAGTATCAATATTCCTATCACGAGATCAGCACTGTCAATAAATGCTGATATATTTTGAATTTTCCTTTATTTCCTGTATTTGACTGTCCTGGCAGATTTGATCTAGTTTGGCACCTAATTTCTGGTCCTACAAAATATCTTCTTGAAAAATAAGCTATCCCTGGTCTTGCTGTAAGTGAAATGAAACTTCTTTTGCAACCTCATTTCGAAACAAATGATTTACATAGCATGGCAAAATATGCTAGCTTCAATAAGTTTTTATATGGGAATGACAGGCAGAGGAGTAGCCATTGCTCTGATGTAAAGCATGACAGAGCTGAGTTCCAGAGTCATGCATTGGTAGAGTAGCTGTTGACCTGGAGGCACAACCACAGGAGGGTATATGGTGTCTTTCCAACATGCGGTCAACACCATCTCTCAACTTCTGCAACATTATCTTCTGCACAGGCATTGCTAATATTCAAATCATGTATTTTTTACACTTTCTGCAGACATTCACTCAGACAAGCATGTACTGTTTTTAGGAAAGATAAGGATGCCCAATATTTCCTCTTCCTTCTCTGCTACTTGGTAGCTTAACAGAACAGTTTTTTCTGCTGCCAGTGAAGTAGAGCCAAACCTGATGAGCTGTGAAAGTGGAATACAGGAACAGTGAGTGCTTTCTGTGCAATGTGCTCTGTGGCTGTCTGCACCGCTGACATCATGGGATGAAGTTGAACCAGCCAAGTTCTCTGCTGTTTTTCATCTTTTAACCCAATTTCTTTTTTTTTTTTTTTTTTCTGATGTACATACTATGAACTCTGGCTTCACAACCACTAGCAGGAGATCTTGCGATCATTGTTAGTGTCTCTTGAAGAGCCTACATCTTAGTTTGCTCACCAGCTGAGTGGTGGAGCTCTCTTAACTAGTTCACATCCCATAATAACATCAACCTGGGTCACAGGAAGACCTAGAGTAACTGCATTAAACAGCACTGACTCATAGCTGCATTTATTTATTTTTTTTAAAATGCCTGCCTGTGAAAAAGTACATGACTCTCAGCAGTAGCTGATCTCTTAGAGAATCTTCTCCAGGAATAATATCTCTTCTAATGAAAATATAGCAATTTAAAATTTCATGTGAGTCTTTTCCTTCTCCAGTTTTCTTGCAAGTGACCTTGCCACTGTAATAAAAAGAAGTAAAACCATGAAACAGGAGAGATATGGGTTTTAATAATAGATCTGGAATAGACATCGTCCTGCTATCACTAGTTATAAGCTATTCATTCAAAAGCAATGTTATGCTTCAGCTGCTTAAAGGTTTTGTACAGTATCAAGTTCTTTTGGATGTGCACAATTGGATTTAATCTAAGTTGTTTAGATTTTTGTCCTTTTTTCCTGTAAACATAATATTTATGCAGATGTCATAAGAAAAGCAAAATGAAAGTTAGGTGATATGCATTTGACTTAAAAATATTGATTCTTGGTATTAACAGATGAAGCATGTTTCACATTAAGTAGCCTGTCAAATTCAGCAGGCTCCCTGCTGCTGTAGAAGACTGACAAAAAGAGAGAGGTAGTTTATGTTTGTTCTCTTTTTTTTCATAATAGTAAATATGTGTATATATATATGCATGTATATATATATACACACACACACTCGCGTGTATGTATACCTTAAGAAATCAATTCAAAAATTCTGACTCAGACACTGCAAAATTATTTCAGATGTAATCTATTAGACTTGCAGTCCCTGAAACCCCTTGTAGCCAGGGAGTCCACATTTTTTTTTCCTTAAAAGTCTGTTTGCAGAAGCTTTGCAATACCAGTGGAGAGCCTACGACATGCTAAAATAAATGCCTCTTTATCTTCTTCTACAGAGGTATCTCAGAGAAAATCTGGAAAGCTATGGCAAGGTGCACTTAATTACTTACTGCATAGTTATTTCTAAAGGATTATATGTGCATAATCAATACTTCATACCATTAAGCTAAGATCAGGAAGTTTCAGTATTATTCCCAATTCACTTATCGAGGGTCTGCTGTGGCAAGGACTCTGTCAACCTTGAGGATTAATCTAGAGAGGCGTCCCTTTCAAGGGGACATCCCAATGTGCAGCCCACTGTCATTTCAGGAGCGCTCTAAGGGCTCTGGATCTGCTCACTATTTCTGGCTAAGATGATTGACTCATGGTGAAGGGGCTGGAGAACAGGCCTTATGAGGAGCGGCTGAGAGAGCTGGGGTTGTTTAGCCTGGGGAAGAGCAAGCTGGGAGGAGACCTCATTGCTCTCTATAACTACCTGAAAGGAGGTTGTAGAGAGGAGGGTGCTGGCCTCTTCTCCCAAGTGTCAGGGAACAGGACAAGAGGAAATGGCCTCAAGCTCCACCAGGGGAGGCTTAGGCTGGACATTAGGAAAAAATTTTTCACAGAAAGGGTCATTGGGCACTGGAACAGGCTGCCCAGGAAGGTGGTTGAGTCACCTTCCCTGGAGGTGTTTAAGGCACAGGTGGATGAGGTGCTGAGGGGCATGGTTTAGTGTTTGATAGGAATGGTTGGACTCAATGATCCAGTGGGTATCTTCAAACCTGATTATTCTATGATTCTATATTTACATAAAAACCATAGGTGCCAGTTCTTCTGATTTGGCTTAAGTTTGACCCTGACCAATGCTGTGGCCAGGCAGGTGCACTATCATAGATTATCTGTCTTCTCTGAAATCACCATGAGGCAGATGCAGCCATCAGATCGTCACCAACCTTCACAATCACCACTGGTGGTTATCGCTTCATCAGGATTTATGGGAAAATATCAAGCTGGAAGGGGGAGTTGAGAGGCACACCATCACATGGGGAAACTGAAAGCACAGCATATGTTGATGTCTGGGTTTGTTCATCTCCAGGTGTGGGACTTCGCACTTCTCTGTCTTGAGCTTCATGAGGTTTTTATCAACCTATTTCTCCAGCCTGCTGAGATGGCAGCATGACTTTCTGGTATATTAGCCACATGTCCGTGTTTGGTGTCATCCATAAACTTGCGGAGGGCACACTTTGCCTCATCATCCGTATCATTAATGAAGATTTTGAACTGGACTGGACCAAATAATGATCCCTGGAATATGCTGCTAGCGAATAACCTCCAGCTAGACATTTTGTCACTGATAACCACCCTCTGGGTCCAGCCATTCACCTGGTTTTCAGTCCAGTGTGCTTATCTAGCCCATATACCAACAGCGTTTCCATGTGTATTTTATGGGAGACAGTGTCAAAGGTTTACTGAAGTCCAGATAGACAATGTCTACTGATCTATCCTTGTTTACTAGGCCAGTTGTTTAATCATAGAAGTTTACCATGTCAGTCAAACACGACTACCCATTGGCAAAGCCATGTTGATTATTCCTGAATATTTTCTTTCCCTTCATGTGCCTTGAAAAGGTTTCCAGGATTAGCTGCTCCATCACCTTCCCAGGGACAGAGGTGAAGATGACTGTTGTAGTTCCCTGGTTCCTTCTTCTTCCCATTCTTGGAGATAGGGGCAGACAATTGCTTTCCTTCAGCCTTTTGGCACTTCTCTCATTTGCCATTATTGTTCGAAGATTATCAAGAGGGCTTTGCAATGTCACCTGACATTCCTCAGGACTCATCACCTGAGTGAACATGAATTTATGTATGTCCAGTTTGCTTAAGTGCTCCATGACCTGATCCTATTCCACCAAGGGTACATGTTCCTCAATCCAGCCTCCCCCTCTGACACCTGGGACCTGGAATTCCTGAAGTCTGGTCTTGACTGTAAAGACTGAAGCAAAGAAGTCATTGAGTGTTTGGCCTTTTATATCACCTGTGTCAATGGTTACCCCATCTTGGGATCACATTTTACCTAGTCTTTCTTTCATCTCCTATGTGCTTTTTGAAACCTTTCTTGTTGTCCTTGACATCCCTGGCCAGATTCAATTTGATTTGGGCTTTAGCTTTCCTAACCTGGGTTCTGGATGCTCAGACATTGTTTCTATTTTCCTTCCAGCTTACTCATCCTTGTTTCCACCATCTGTATGTTTCCTTTTATTGCCCAGATGTTGCCAGGAGCCCTTCACTCATTCACACAAGCCTCCTGGCATTTTTGCCTGACTTCATATGTGTTGGGATAGAACCCTCTCTCACAGAGGTGAATGTTAACCAGCTTTCTGCTCTCATCCCCACCTCCCTTCATGCCCTGCCCTCTCCCCACCTTCCCTTCCCTGCAGGGTCTTATCCCACAGAACTCTTCTAAGGAGATCTTTGAAAAGGCCAAAATCTGCTCTCCTGAAGTCTGGGGTTATGAGATTGCTTATTACCCACCTCCCTGTCCTCCTGATCTTTAACTCCCCCATCTCATGGTCACTGCAGCTGTGGTTGCCTTTGATCTTCACATCCCCAAATGAGCCCCTTGTTGTTGGTAAGTATGAGATCCAGGAGAGTACAACTCCTTGTTGGCTTCTCAGTCTCTTTGAGGATGGAGTTAACATTATTGCATACCAGGAACGTCCTGTCCTCCTACATATTCCCTCCAGCAGAAACTGGGATGGTTGAAGACCCCAGTGAGGACCAGGGTCTGTGAACGTGATGCTGGCTACACCTTTATGTAGAGAGCCTCATCCACTTCTCCACTGGTATTCATTCAGAGAATTAACATAAAGGTAAGACATGCAGCTAGATAAAAAGGTTTTGTTGGCAACAGTGGCAACAGTTCTCCATTGGAAACTGAAGTTTTATCAGATCATAAATGTTTGACCAAATGGATCTGAATTTTTTTTTCATGGGAAAGAACAAGCATCCCGTGACTGTCTGCTCTTCTATTTTGCAGCAATTTTGATTTCTGGAAAAACATATTATAAAATTGATTGATTTTATAAAAATGAAATATATTTCTAAGTTCAAAAAGCTTTCCCTTTAGAAAACTCTTTTGCAAAAAAAAAGTAAAAATATGTATGGTTTATTCCAGAATGGTAATATGTGAAATTTCAAAATCCTGACATCCATAGGGAGTTTACACCCTTTGCACAGTTATACTAAAGAATATAGACATGAGAAAATCTAAACAAGAATGTTCTCAGCCTAATAATGCTAAGAAAAATGGTGCCACTGCTGACAATTGGTATAATGTACACTTATACTAGCAGATACTACGTCTGTGTACTGTAATATTGTATCACAACTTCCACTAATATATATGTATGTGTGAGTGTGTGTGTATGAATGTGTGTTTTTTATACTTCTCAGGAGATCATAATGTGGAAGGAACTGAACGAACTCTGAATAAATTGAATAATCTGTATAGGGGATAGTAGAAGGTTTAATAGGACAGGTGGCCAAGTCCAATTTCTTAGCAGAACCAATGGTTCTTCTTAGATTTCTGCTGAAGTAAAAGAATGCTATGTTCTTTGTTCTACACTTTAGCTGGAATGCTTTACTTAAAAAATAAAAACCCTGTCAAAAAGTCACTATAGGTTGGCTTTTCAAAAGGTTACTGAGTATTGCTTGAATAAGAGGTGATTTCTCAGAAAAATCATTGACCATATTACAGAATTAATCATGGATTAAATTACAGAATAAGCTATCAGTATCCAGCTAAAGTGTCAGAATTCACAGTGTGTGTTTGTCAATTTTGAATATAATTGCAAAATATTAATATTTTGGTAGCCTTGGCTATGAAAATAATTTTTGAATTATAGACTGAGGCCTTGAATTTCATGGAGATAATTTCCATATCTTGTGGTGTTACTGGTTCCCCTGAGTAATACATTTTTAGAATAAGTGAAAAAATGGTTAAAGACAAAATTTTCCCTTTGAAGAAGTAGTATGCTATGGGATCTGAATAAAACCCCAAACGAAAAAACAAGTAACTCTTGCAGAAAATATTACAAAAGCCAGTTCAGATAGATGCTGCCATAAAGCTAGGAACTATTTCTACAAACAGTATAACAAATGTCCTGTCTTGTAGGAAAAGTGAAAAGGAAAGTTTTCAGGCTGGAATTTTAAGCTGATATTTATCAGGCTACATAGTTAATATTTATGCAATGAATTAGAAATCACTTATTTAATTTAAATTTTTGCTTTAAATCCTATCTATATTTCATAGTTATATGTTTCTTATATATTATGACTTCATGCAAATAAAGAGATACTGTCAAAAATTTAAATCACTACGAGGAAAACTGCTAGCGAGATGTTGACTTGGTATGTTTCCTACTTAATTCTTTTGCAAGCCTGATGCAAACTGAATAGCATTTACTCATCATGGTAATTCTAATAAAGTCTCAATCTGCAAAGTTTACACACATGCTAATCTTTACAGCCTGTGAACTGAAATTAGTGAAAATTAGTGGAAATACTCTAGCTTTTGGTGCTATTCAACAAAGTAATTAAACACATGCTCAGGTCTCTTTACTTTTCAAGGGTTATAAGAACAGGTTTATAATTAAGCAGAGGTTTATGACTTCTGTTCCTTATGTTCCAGGCATGCAGTTGAGCCAACATAGTTTTTTTGCCTCCTCTCTCCAGCTACAAGTAAATTACACAGCAGCCTCTTCAAATAAAAAATTATTTTCTTTGAGTGCTTAAGTATTAAATGTATAATCAGTAATATACTAAAATATAATGCCACAGGTAGTGTAAATTAACATGTAGACCCTTATTTAGAGACTATTTAATCAGATATTTAAAGACAGCTCTATCACAGAATCACAGAATAACCAGGTTGGAAGAGACCCACTGCATCATTGAGTCCAACCATTCCTATCAAACGCTAAACCATGCCCCTTAGCACCTCGTCCACCCGTGCCTTAAACACCTCCAGGGAAGGTGAATCAACCACTTCCCTGGGTAGCTTGTTCCAGTGTCCAATGACCCTTTCTGTGAAAATTTTTTTCCTAATGTCCAGCCTAAATCTCCCCTGGCAGAGCTTGTAGCCATTCCAGCTCCCTCCTCTCTACAACCTCCTTTCAGGTAGTTCTAGAGAGTAATGAGGTCTCCTCTCAGCCTCCTCTTCTCCAGGCTAAACAACCCCAGCTCTCTCAGCCGCTCCTCATAAGGCCTGTTCTCCAGCCCCTTCACCAGCTTCGTTGCTCTTCTCTGGACTCGCTCCAGAGCCTCAACATCCTTCTTGTGGAGAGGGGCCCAGAACTGAACACAGGATTCGAGGTGCGGTCTCACCAGTGCTGAGTACAGAGGGAGAATAACCTCCCTGGACCTGCTGGTCACGCCGTTTCTGATACAAACCAAGATGCCATTGGCCTTGACATACGTGTTTATGTATGCATAGCCCTTGTGGCAACACCTGTATGTTCATAACAAGGGATTTTCCTCCAGCCCTAGAACAACCTCCACTGCACACATAATGAAAAACTAAGCTGCCTTACCTCAACCAATTTCCCCAAAACAGGGTTGTTGCATCCAGGTCACCCATGGTGAACAGTCCACAGACAAGACTCCTTCAGAACTGTGCCAAGAAACTGCTGGAAGATTGCTACCTGGACAAAGTCAAAAGTCTGCCAGGGACTGTGCTAAGAAGTCAGTGTTAGGGATGACCACGTGCTAGTGTTTAGACCTATATCCTGTACCTCATTAGCTTTCTGGAACCGCTATGTCTATTAAGGGAAGTGACGTGGCAAACAGATATCCACAACTAAAATTTAAATAGCACACTGAATGGGAATAGACTTCCTAAATGAAGCAAAAGGCTCTGGCTATTCACATTGCTTATTAATACTAATTATCCACCCATGAACAATAAGAGAAAATGAAACCAATTTTAAACAGACACACCATTCTTTTCTTCTCCTTAGAAGACAAAACTTTACATTGTGTCTGCAGACTAAGCTTCATTGCACCTAACTTCTGCCATCTGAAAAAAATAAATATCTAATTTAATCCAATTATCTAGGTCACCTCTGTAGCCTGTGAAGAAAGAAAGTCTTTTTAAGAACGTTATTTGTCCTACCATGAGCATGAATTGCTTGTTTCTCTGAAATTCCACTTTTAGTTATGTTCAATGAAAACCATCCAATGAAGAACTTAGATAAGAAAACTAACATTAGATATCTATGTTATATGAGATGGACCTCATCCTGAATGTCTAGTTAGCTCAGGGTAACATTTGACAACCCAAGACGATTACCCAAGAATGATAGTAAGCATCAAATGAAAGACAAACATTGTTACTTCCCAGCTGTGAACATTATTCAAGTTAACAAAATACAGCAGTAATTATTATTCCACTTACAATCTACCCACCTGCAATTTAATTAGATTCATGAATACAAATACAATTAAATTGCCCTGGAATCTATACTACATCTGGCAGATTTTCTTTACTCTCCGTAAGATAGAATGGTTCCTAAATAATATATAGAACTCCATGACACACATAACTTATTAATATATCACTCTGAAACATCATTACAAACATACTCACCAACATGTTAACCTCTTTCTTTGTCCTTCTAAATTAAAAAAAGAATATTTGCAATTATTTTCATTGTCTCCATCTCCCCATGGGGTTGCAAACAGTTTTGTCAAAGTGTTTCTGCCTCTTGATTTTTTGCTAAAAGCTTAAGATATAGATTTCACTGACTTATTTTTTATTACTTTTGACATTCATATTTCAGTTAAACAATAACCCTATTGTTCTTAGTCTTAGATTGGAAGAGGGAAACTTTAAGAGGGATCTTTCACCGAAGTCTTTTAAAGGGAGAATTTTGCCCTGTTAATGATGAATAATAGGCACCTCAGCTAAATCATTACATTTTTCCTAGAAGTCCACTGACTTTTGATTCTGGAAGAACCTTCATTGAGTCATATCTTTGGCATGGATTCAGATAAATATTTTTGTCCTTCTGCAGAAGAAGGGAAGGGGTGAATTGCTAGCAATCATTTGTGAAAGTTTTCCACTGACTACTGCTAGATATAGTGGTACAGATTTATTTCAGTGTTAATTTTATATTGGCTTTAGTTTAGAATTTTTTACTCTGGTGAGGAATTTCATCCATTAAAATTGACTGACTCTGTGTGAGTTGTGGTTTGGATATTTGGATGTTAATAGTATCCAAAACCATTATACAACTCAGACACAACAAGTGATAGTTCTTTACCTCTGATTTGTTCATTTGTCCTGATGGCAAAAAATCAGCAAGGCTACCATACAAAATCATTTTCTAACATAGAATTATCCTCCAAAAAGCTCTAAAATACATAGTAGAGAAAAATTCTCAACAAAGCCCTTCTTAAATTTTCTTCCACTTACAAGGAGTGGCCACCTTTGGGCCATATGAAAAACATCTGGAGGAAAAAGAATTAAAGTTAAGGAGCTTAATAAATACCAGAAGAGGTATTTAGGTCACCTAACTATGCTAAATTTCTATTAGCATATTCTAAAATATGCTAATTAAAATATGCTAATCTTTAGATTTTCAAAAGCTGTCTTTGTTGTCAGACCTACATGAATATTTTTGCATGGATTTTTTTTTAACAACTATACCTTTTATGAAGGGTTGTTTAAATGGAGAATAGTCCAGTAAAATGAGTTAGAGTTGGGAATTTACATCAGTCACTTTGACTTCCATTCTTAACACTTTTACTAGCACTAAAATGACCTCCACTGAGCATGGTTTAATTTATTTGGGAAGCCAATTAAACATATATAGCTGATATTAAACATTTTTACTACTGAATGGGAGTGATTATGTAAAGGCTTAATGTGATTAATCCAACTTAAATTCACACCTCCAGCCACTTTAGATTAACTGTCCCGAGTTTCCTCTTAAGTACAGAAAATCAGCTTTAACATATTATTTTCTTTTGGTGAGTAGGCAAGGCCTGGACAAAAACTTTTGTAGCACACAATACAACTGTAACATAGTATAGTACTAACGGTCATAGAATCATAGAATAACCAGGTTGGAAGAGACCCACTGGATAATTGAGTCCAATCATTCCTATCAAACACTAAACCATGCCCTTTAGCAACTTGTCCACCCGGGCTTTAAACACCTCCAGGGAAGGTGAATCAACCACCTCCCTGGGTAGCCTGTTCCAGTGCCCAATGACCCTTTCCGTGAAAAGTTTTTTCCTGATGTCCAGTCTAAATCTCCCCTGGCAGAGCTTGAGGCCATTCCCTCTTGTCCTGTCTCCTGTCACTAGGGAGAAGAGGCCAGCACCCTCCTCTCCACCACCTCCTTTCATGTAGTTCTAGAGAGCAATGAGATCTCCTCTCAGCCTCCTCTTCTCCAGGATAAACAACCCCAGCTCTCTCAGTTGCTCCTCATAAGGCCTGTTCTCCAGCCCCTTCACCAGCTTCGTTGCTCTTCTCTGGACTCGCTCCAGAGCCTCAACATCCCTCTTGTGGTGAGGGGCCCAGAACTGAACACAGTACTCGAGGTGCGGTCTCACCAGTGCAGAGTACAGAGGGAGAATAACCTCCCTGGACCTGCTGGTCACGCCGTTTCTGATACAAGCCAAGATGCCATTGGCCTTCTTGGCCACCTGGGCACACTGCTGGCTCATGTTCAGTCGGTTGTCAACCAACACCCCCAGGTCCCTCTCCTCCAGGCAGCTTTCTAGACAGACTTCTCCTAGTCTGTAGCACTGCACAGGGTTGTTGTGCCTCAAGTGCAGGACCCGGCATTTGGCTGTGTTAAACCTCATGCCATTGGTCTCTGTCCATTGGTCCAGCCTGTTCAGATCCCTTTGCAGAGCCTCGCGATCCTCCAGCAGATCCACACTTCTACACAGCTTAGTGTCATCTGCAAACTTGCTAAGGATGCACTCGATGCCTTCATCCAGGTCGTTGATAAAGACATTTGAACAGGGCTGGACCCAGCACTGAGCCCTGGAGAACCCCACTTGTAACTGGCCTTCAGCTGGATTTAACACCATTTCCCACCACCCTCTGGGCCCGGCCATCCAACCAGTTTTCCACCCAGGAGAGTGTGCACCTGTCCAGGCCAGCGGCCGACAGTTTCTGTAGCAGAATGCTGTGAGAAACTGTGTCAAAGGCTTTACTGAGGTCCAGGAAGAACCACATCCACAGCCTCTCCCTCGTCCAGCAGCCACGTCACTTGGTCATAGAAGGCGATCAGGTTAGTTTGGCAAGACCTGCCTTTTGTGAACCCATGTTGACTGGGTCTGATCACCCAGTTCTCTTGCATGTGCTTCATGATAGCACTCAAGATCACCTGTTCCATGACTTTCCCTGGCACTGAGGTTAGACTGACAGCCCTGTAGTTCCCTGGATCCTCCCTGTGACCCTTCTTGTAGATGGGCACATGAGCCAGCCTCCAGTCCAGTGGAACTCCCCCAGTCTTCCAGGACTGTTGGAAGATGATGGAAAGGGGTTTGGCCAGCACATCCGCCAGATCCTTCAATACCCTCAGGTGAATCCCATCTGGCCTCATAGACTTGTGGGTGTCCAGTCAGGCTAGCAAGGCTCTGACCACCTCCTCTTGGATCACAGGAGCCTCATTTTGCTCCTCTAGCTCTGGGGTTTGTACACAGAGGGAACAACTTTCTTTACAATTAAAGACCGAGGCAAAGAAGGCATTAAGTACCTCAGCCTTTTCCTCATCTCCTGTCACTGTTGTTCCTTCTGTGTCCAATAGGGACTGTATGGTCTCCCTAGTCCTCCTTTTATTATTTATATATTTATAGAAAGATTTTTTGTTATCTTTCAGACTTTGCCAATCTGATTTCTAGTTGAGCCTTAGTCCTTCTGATTTTTTCTCTGCACAATCTCACTTCCCTCCTGTAATCCGCCCAAGAGGCCTGTCCCCTCTTCCAGGGCCCATATACATTCCTCTTCTTCTTGATATCACTCAAGATCTCCCTGTTCAACCAAGCTGGTTTTTTTCCCTGCCAGCTTTTTTTTCTGGAACATGGGGATGGCTTTCTCCTGAGCTGCTAGATCTCCTTTCTGAAGAGCTCCCAGCCCTCATGGGCTCCCTTGCCCTTAAGCACTGTCTCCCATGAGACTTTGCCGATCAGCCTTCTGAAGAGTTCAGAGTCTGCCCTCTGGAAATTTAATGCTACTGTCCTGCTAACCACCCTCTTCACTTCACCTAGAATAGAAAACCCTATCATCTCATGATCGCTTAGTACTAGGCGTCCTCCTGCTGCCACATCCCCCACAAGGCCTTCTCTGTTCACAAACATAGGGTTATTTTTCCTCTGTCTAATATAACACCCTGAAAAGACTTGGAAGAAATATTTTTCAAAGTTTTAAGTTGAGGTTGTCTGATGAACTCTGACTTCCAAACAAATGCTAACATTCAGGCATTATACTGCAATTGGTGCCCTTGAAAATTTTACATCAGTCTGACAGAATTTTTTACTTCACTGTCTCATCCTCCAATGTAAGAGAGAAATAGTGTGAAAAATGCCCTAAAACCTTGTAGAAAACACTCAGAAATCCAGAGCAGTGAGTGACCTCGGCCTACTTTCCAGAAATTCCAGTGTTTATGAAGCCTGCTGTAGATGCCTACTGAAAGTTCTTCATGTATCTCTTGAAGGCAGCATGCTGATGGGCAAGTAAAATGGTAAAGTTGGTCATTGAGCATTTGTATGTTATATTAAGCCATTCTCTCTATTATTTAACCAAGCAAATTAGCCTGGACCCTAGAAGGTGAAGTATGCAGGAGTCAGTTTGGGATGGTGTGGAACAGCAAATGTATTCAACTCAGTTCAGCAGAGCAAGCACTTAGAGAAGCATAAGAAACAAATCACACCCTCATCCCTGCAGGACCACAGAAACCTTGCCAAAACCATGAGACAGACCACCTCCTGAGATATGTTCACTGGTTATATGGCAATATAATTGAAAGAATTCACAACTAACCTCAAGAATCTGTGTGGCTATTTACCTCATGCTTTAGATAACAGCAAGTAATATTTCTGTGTTAATTTTTCTTTCTATTATGCCACCTTTCTTGTCTTTTTTTGCATTGAAAATGATCTGGCATAATAGGGTGGCACGTGTCTTACATTTTTTTTGTAAAGTTAATGTTATTTCTACTCTGTCAGGATTAGAAAAGTTAATAATTCATATTTAATAAATAAATGTAATAAATTTTATCGACTATAAATTTACATACCTACAGGCACAGTAATATACTTATAAGTAATATACTTATGACTCCTTTTATAAGGAGTCCTTTTATCCAGTCATCTATGACAGGTAGTTCTGTACTGACATTTATTAAACTGAAACATCCAGCCCCTAAAGCTAGGAATCTCTCTTAGGCTGTCCACACAGTTCTACTTGAACACACGGGTTTATCCTTTCTTTCATCTCAGTTACCTGACATAATGGCTAGTGACTTCAAAATCCATATTCATATTTTATCTACTCTAGGCTTTAATAATCCATTACACTTAAAAGCAAAGGTCAGTTAGAAAACACTGTTATTTAGCCCAATCATTACACAGACATGTAATCTCTTACCTTCCTCATGAAATCTTTTTTCCCCTATAATATTTCTTCTTTTTTTTTTCTGTTTTCTCAAATGTAAACATGGGAATGAGTATTTTTTCCTTTAGGAGGATCTTAATATAAGTGATCCATATAAGGAACAGGTGGATGAGGTGCTGAGAGACGTGGTTTAGTGTTTGATTGGAATGGTTGGACTCGATGATCCGGTGGGTCTCTTCTAGCCTGGTTATTCTATGATTCTATATGCAGGTACTCAAAGGAATCACTTCAGTGCTCATGTCTGGCTGGAAGAAGACCCTGGCCCATGACCCTCAGTATTATGTAGGTGCAGAACACAGAAACGTAAGGCAGCATGGTAGCATTGGAAGTGCCAGAGTTTTCAGATATGCCTATCCCTTTGTGACATTTCCTAGTGGGTTACTCAAGCTGCTCACTGTAGATCCCTTCTGATGCTTCTAACTCCTGTATCCAAATAAAAAAGATGGAAATCTAGCCTGTTTCCAGGATCTGATTCCAAAATGAGTTGTGTTTTCCAGCACTAAGCACTTCAGTTCTTGTTAAGAATTTAACATTAGCAAAATGATACTATAAAAAAGGTATCCACTGGTTATTCACGAGGTAATGTTATT
This sequence comes from Clamator glandarius, assembly GCA_033459285.1. Taxonomy (NCBI): domain Eukaryota; kingdom Metazoa; phylum Chordata; class Aves; order Cuculiformes; family Cuculidae; genus Clamator; species Clamator glandarius. Next base: position 977,450 of record JAUNZM010000411.1, read on the forward strand.
TAGATAAGGTCATTCATGATGTGGAATATTGCACGAAGTGTAGTCTATTTAGAAGCAAGCACTGGGTTGGACAGATTTTATCTGTTATGGCACATTCTCAGATTCTGTCTTTCTTTATCAAGTAATCAGGATTCATTGCTCAGTCAATGCAGTATCATATCTACTATCACCTTAATATATAGAAACGTAGTCTGTATAAGTCTGCACCTCTAGAATGTCACTATGTTAATGCATATGATATTGTCCTTTCCTAGTGCAGAAGCCAGTCTGCATTTCTGGAAACAGATAACTCATTTAAAAATTTTATACAGTAATTAACTATCTAGAAAGCTTTCTACAAAGCCTGCTACTTGAAAGTCCGACACTGAAACTTACGCAGGACTCAGGGGGTTAATTTCCACTGACTCAAAACCAACCATTCATGCCAAACCTTATGCATCATTTTGAATTATTTTTTGGATTAGGTGTTTGTGTATCATGAAAGAACCATGGAGCTCTTTGAAACACAATTCCTGTAAGTACTATTTCAGAACCACTACTGTTCTTCATATTAATAACTGTGTCTAAATTTTGATTTCTAAATTGCAATAGTTACTGGGGTTTCAATGGCTCCAATTCAGTCATGTGCAGAATACGATGCTTCACATTAAAAGAAGCTTGTACTTTTGATTCTTAAATCATTGAAACATAATCACAGAATGTTTTGGGTTGGAAGGGACCTTAAAGATCATCTGCTTCCAACCTTGACTCCATGGCCAGGGACACCTCCCACTAGAACAGGCTGCTCAAGGCCCCCACCCAACCTGGCTTTGAACACTTCCAGGGAGAGACAACTTCCCTGGGCAACCTGTTTTGGGGTCTCAATCCCCTCATCATGAAGATTTTCTGCCTAGGTTTAATCTAAATCTTTCCCCCACCAATTTAAAGCCATTTCCCTCTTGTCCTATCAGTACATGCCCTTGTAAAAAGTCCCTCCTCAACTTTCTGTACACCCTCTTCAAGTACTGGAAGGTCATTATAAAGTCTCCTCAGAGTCTTCTCCAGGCCGAGCAACCCCAAATCTCAGCTTGTTCTCATAGCAGAGGTGCTCCAGTCCTCGGATCATCTTTGTAGCCCTTCTCTGAACCCCCCTTCCAAGGGTTCTTTATCTTTCCTATGTTGAGGATTCCAGAACTGGCCACAATACTCCAGATGAGATGAACCATGTGAGATTTACACCAGTCCAGTGGAACTTCCCCAGTCAGGCAGGACTGCTGGAAGATGACAGAAAGGGATTTAGCAAGCACATCCACCAGCTCCATCAATACACTTGGGTGGATCCCATCCAGCCCAATAGACATGTGGGTGTCTAGCTGGGCAAGCAAGTCTCTGACCACCTCCTCTTGGATCATGGGAGCTTTGTTCTGCTCTTCTAACTGCTGTGTCTGTACACAGAGGGAACGCCTTTCCTTACTATTAAAGACAGAGGCAAAGAAGACATTAAGTACCTCAGCCTTGTCTGCATCCTTTGTCACAGTTGTTCCATTTGCATCCAATAGGGACTGAACATTCTCCCTGGTCCTCCTTTTATTGTTAATGTATTTATAGAAAGGTTTTTTTGTTATCTTTCACTGACTTGGCCAATCTGAGTTGTAGTTGGGCCTTAGCCCTCCTGATTTCTTCTCTGCACAATCTCACTTCCTCCCTGTAGTCAACCCAAGATGCCTGTCCCTTTCTTCCAAAGCTCATAGACATTCCTCTTCTTTTTGATGTCCCTCAAGATCTCCCTACTCAACCAAGCTGTATTTTTTTCCCTGCTGGCTCCTTTTCCGGCACATGAGGGACATGCTAGTCCCTAAGGTGGAGCACACTGGTCCTCAGCTGAACTGGATGTGGATGTGATTTTAATAGTAAAACCCCAAATTTAAGGGTACTCAAGACAGCTGCTTGCAAAAGTAGGTGCATGCTTCTTTCAGCTGATTCCAGAAACAGCTGTTCTGGTTTGAATGAGGTAAGTGAATTTGTGAATGTGAATAAAGCCAAACGGCAGGTAGCAGATCTGGGGCAGCATATAGAGAATGTCCTCCAGAAAGGCTTTAGCCTGTCCACACACTATCTGAGAAATCCATTAGTAAAGAAAACCAGAGGGTAATGTGTTCATATGTATGCATTGCGATTTTCAGGCTTTGCTTTTTGCATTTGTATATGTGTTAAGAGCTGTAAAGATAGAGCGAGCAACATGTTCACTTGTAGATTTTCTCTTTAATACATGTTTAAAGTTTATCCTTTGTCTCAAAAATATTGCCTACTGGATTTTATATTTTTACAGATATTTCTGTGCAAATTAAGTGCTCAGTTCAAGACATTTTATTGTTGCCCTTTTAGGCAAATAAGCTGTTTCTCAGGGTTTTAAGTTAAGGGGTTTGATATCTCAATTCTGAGCAATGTTTCTGCAAGAGCAAGAAAAGCAAGAAATCTGAGTAAGCTCAAAGACCAGAATGGAATTGAATACAATAAATTTATACAGAGTATGACCTCTATATCTTTTTCCTCCTTTAAGGATTATTTTGAAGATTATGCTATATTTCAATTTGTTTGAACAATCATGAACGTGAACTTTAAAATCTTGATTTTTTTTTCATGTGCTCTGGACTCGTTCTTTGTCATTAAAATTATATTACTCATGCTGATCCTTTCCATTTCCTGTCTGTGTTTTAGCCTTATCATGTGACAAAAGTCTGAAAATTACCATAAAAATGAAGCAGTAATTTACAGCAATCGCTAGCATTTTTAAGTGCAGCTGTTAAAAAAAGTTGTAAGATCTCTGATGTTGTTAATGGACAGAAGGTTCAAAAGCCCATTTTGCTGGCTCTCAAACATAATTTCGCAAGGTAAATTGTATTTTCTACTTTGAAATAATACAACGATGCAGCATTTGGAGAGTCAGTGTCAATTAATTAGAGTAAAATCTTAGGAACCAGTTCAGTCTGAGAAGACAAAGGTTCCACTGACATTGATGGAGGAGTACTTCATGTCTTTATACTAAAGTTATCATAGATAAGGAAGAAGGAGATGACAATAAATCTCATTAGTAAGCTGAACTTGTATCAGTGGTGCATACTTGTGTCTGGGATTGCATATATATTCTCAAATGTGACTGGCTTTGAAAGAGTTTTTTTACTGGTATGTTTTAACATCTATCTAACTGTTCAAATCCTCATTTTGTCACAGCTTGGAAGGACTACTTGTAAAATGATGGTAATTGTTGTGGACTTTCACAAGGTCTCTTGCAAGGCTTCATTGTATATCAAAGTAAAATATGAAGATAGGTGAGTGGAAATTAATGGTCTGGAAAACTGCATTGCCTGGGAAGGTTAGTGGCACAAGAGGATTTTTTTTGCATGCAGAATTTACTGTTCCAAAATATATAAAGGGATAAAACATTACTAGTACCATACTGTGTTATTTTTGCTAAAACAGGAAAAGCGTGGGAGTGAAAATGTCCTTTACTAGCAGCTGACTAATGCCGACTATCTTATCTTTTCGGGGGCTTAAAATCAGGATTGGGAAACACCTGTCAAATAGTCTTTTCTTGTTTACTCTTCTTTGCATTTACAATATTTTTACTTATCTATATATATTCCCTCAAATTCTCCTTTATTATATCAGATCACAAAGGATAATAAGAAAAACTGAAGGTAAATAAGAAGTTCTAATAATTAACCAAAGGACTAGTGATATTTCTTGGGATTTATGTTTACAAGGCACTGAATCAGGTCCTCATCAAGGAGTGAATTTTAGTAACGTGGATGAGGTATTATAAAAATACTAGAGTTTCTTCCTATTGCCCTGGGGTTTTTTTAGTGTATTTATCCTGTGTGAGACTAGGCTGGTATTATGTATTGATATTTAGCTCCATTTACTCATGGCTGTTCTACGAAAAAATCCTCCTGAGCCCTTCTTTGGTGTTCAGAGGACAACTTTCGGACGTTGATAATTCCATAATATAAGAAATGAATGTGGGGGAATAGGCTGATGAGAACAATTGTATTTCATTATTTTGCCTTCTACATTGGGGAAGAAATGTTGTAGATTACACCGGTTCAGCCAAACCTGAGTTCAAGACCTCATCTAGAGTGTTGAAAATCTTTGGCAAAGCTAAGTAACATCTGCAAAGACTTGGGTGGGTGTTATGTATAGCTGTGTTACACTCAACACACATTGCAAACTGTGTTCAAAATTATGGGGTTTTAACCCTTTGATTTAATAGAATCAAAACATTTATAGTTAATTTAGTTTACCATTACAGATTTGTATTAAGGACATATGTAAAAAATGCAAAGAAACAAACCAGAAAGCTTACTACAAAAGTCTTTGATTTACAAAGTTATTTTCCATGAGGTTTAAAAATAGATTTTCCTTATCTGCCACAAAGCCATTAAATTAAGCTAATTCTTATCTGGGATTTTTTTTTTTTTTTAGTTTTCTGTATTACATACCAAGACCAAAGACTTTTTTTTTTTGGAAGTGCGTACATATGACTGTCACTTCTAGTATTGCCCTAAAGGGTGCAGTGCTTTACTATAAAAAAAGATGTCCTTGCCCTAGGGAGTTTACAAGAGGTTCAGCTCTCTTCATGCTAAGAACATCTATAAAGCAATTAGGAATGTATACGTAGTTTTAAATATTTGCTTTCCCTTACTGAGATTTTGGTAGACTTGCAGTGATCTGTATATTATCCAATCCAAGCCTACGTATTTGACACCGATATTGGTGAGATGGAGAAGTTCTGCAAAGAAAATGGAATATCTGTAAGTAATTTTACAAGAAAAGATTCCAAGAAAAGATTGGAACCTGAAATTGCTCACCCTTGCTAAAAAATCAGGTTTCAGTATTAGAGTTTATGAGGTTTCAGTATTAGAGTTTATGAATAACTAACAAAAATAAAAGTATCAAAATGATACACGAAACAGGAACTTTTCAAAAGATTTCCGACACTTTACTTTTAAACTTTTGCCCAAAATAGATGATTTTCTAAGTGGGTACGTTTTATTGGAGGTCAGCCTAGCACTGAATTATATCTTTTTGAATTACTGTGTTGTCGTAGCAGACTTAAATTTTGTGTCTTATCATTTTAGACTCCTCTTTGACAAGATTCTTGGACAGGCACCATCTCTATAATATACTGCAGTTGTGTTTTTTCAGTCTGTTATTCAGGCAGGGAGATCACAGTATGTTATGAAAGACATATTATGAATAGGAATCTTACCTTGTGGTGGAAAGGATGTGATCCACCAATATATCTTCTTCAGATTTATATCTGGCAAAAAAATTTCTTAAATAGGTCCAAAAGTGAAAGAAAAAGAAAAAAAAATAGAATTGAGTCAGCACCACTCCTGGAATCTTTGCCATTTTATATCACTTTCCCCCTACCACATCCTGTGGGTGGAAAATGATTTGGTTTTCTAATCAAATGGGAAGGGAGAAGGTTTAGATTAGACAATAGGAAGAAATTATTCATAGTGAGGGTGGTGAGACACTGGAACAGGTTGCCCAGGGAAGTCATGGCTGCCTCATCCCTGAAGGTGTTCAAGGCCAGGTTGGATGGAGCCTTGAGCAGCCTGGTCTAATGGGAGATGTTCCAGCCTATGGCTGGGGAGTAGGAACTAGAATCTTCCAACCCAAGCCATTCTATGTTTATTCTATGATTCTATGACCTAATTGAGGATTTTTATTTATAAAAATTGTAGGAAAAAAAGAGTGCTGAGTAGCAAACTGAATTGTGAGATTAACAGGGTTATCTATATTTTTAAATATATATAACAGCAGAAACATTCCTTAATACTGATTTTGAGTGTAGGTTTACATCTGACCTCAAGAAGGAAGGCCCATTACACCATGCTATGAAGAGAAAGTGGATGAGTAGTAGTAAGAGTGAAATTATTGGAGGAATAGAAGGCATACGTAAGGACTCTGAAAGAAATTATTATCAGTGTTTACATTTGTAAAGAATGTTTTCCAGGAAACATTTTTTAAAAAACAGATGCCTGATAAAATTTATCACCCCATGTAAAGTGTTATCATAACATTCTTTTTAGCTGGCACTGAATACAACTAAATACGCACAAGTAAAATCCTGACTGTTAATATATATTTGACCCAATCCATACAAATGTGAACAACTGCATGGATCAGTTATAGAGATCTAGTTCTATTCTTTGCATCCCACATTTCTTTTCAAAATCCAAGAGTAATCAATCCCAAAATATAACTGACTAAGACTTCTGGAATAATCAAATTTTATTAATAAAAATCATGTAGAAACAAATCATTTTGTATTATGTCAGATTTGGTGGGGCTGTCAACAGAAAAGCTGTTCAGCCCTCTGTTGGATTTTCTACTTAATATGATACTCATTGAATGTGGAGAATTTGGGAGCAAAAAATGTTTTTAGGATAGAAATGTGATTTCTGTTTCAATATGTATCTGTACGTGATGGTATATAAAAGCCTGCTTTCTTAAGGAAAATGAACTCATACAGACTTCACTCTTCTCTTTCTCTTGGCCTATCCTTTTATAACAAACTTTTGAGTCCACAGTCAGAAAAGCAGAGCTATCAGAGCTATTAAGTTATAACAAGAGCCTTTACTAATTACCCCAACAGCAAAATTGAGATTTGTGCAAACTAGACTCCTGGAGTGTACATTAATCTCCAAAACATAGCTTCCTAGGAAACTAGGCATCACTGCCTCCAGGGCTCTTGGAGGTATTTAGCTGTTTGCAAGCATAGTAACACTTACCTTGGATGATACGAATCTACAGGAGAAACTGTTTTCCTCAGGAGTGTTTCTTTGTTGCTTTGTTTTTTTTTTTTTTTTTTAAAAGAAATGCATGCATATCACCATACAAATTTCCACAGAAGTGTGCTCCAAGGGACCAAACCCTTCCATTAGGTAAAGTCAGCCAAAATCAGCCAAAAGAAACTAGGAAGCTATTAAGCAAGTCTCTCTGCCTGTCTTTGGAGAATAAACATGTCGAGGCCTGGGAACTCTCCAAAAACCTGCACCTCTCTGTGTGCAGTATCAGGAGTGTGAGTATCATATACAGAAATGGATTGTAAATGTGCACAGATATCTCATCCCCAGAATGCAAACTGGCCTGGTGGCACTCAGCCTAAGCCTTACCCCCACCTCTATATGTTAAATTCCACATGCATTTGGCTGTTGTGAATTAGTAGCGACTGAGAGGGTTTAGGTATATCCCACTTGCCCCTCTTTTGAAAGTTATCAGCATCAGAAGCTGTGGGAACCATCAATGAGGCTAGTAGAGGTGAAAGCATGGGAATCATCTGGCTTCTCACTGGCTATAGACTATCAGCGAAAAGCAGCAAACAAAAGAAGGGATGAAGTTGGTCAGATGCTATTTCACTGCACAGAAAAGTGCTACATGAAGAAAGATGTGCAGTCATGCAACATTCAAAGAGTTTAGCTGACAACAAGAGAAACCGTGTTTCGCTGCACCTCCCATAGGACCACTATGCGATGACTCACAAAGTCCATTACACAGGCCTATGGGAAACAGAAAATTTCCCCCACACTATGCATTCCTCTTATACAGACTAAATGAAACCTTCTTACAATAATTAATAACGTGGTCTGATGTCAGGTTGAAAAATGACAGAAAAAAAAATCAGTTTTCTCAAAATGTTTTACTTGGTGTTTCTTTGTATGTTCCACTTATAAAATAATTTTACGGAAAGGTAGGCCTATATTTATTTGAATGTTTTTAATAGCTGTTTTCAAAATGTTATTGGAATGTTCTTTATGAAATACTCATGGGCCAGAAAAGTAGGCCCATGTCTTATAAATCAGCTTATACGGTCATTTTATTTCACCCATTTTCTCAGTCCCTCAGGTTCAGAAAATATTTAACTAAGCATGCAAGCAGCCTGCATTCAGTGGTATGGTTCTCCCTTCCACCTCATAGCTTTTGGTCTCAGTTACCCTTAAAAGAATGAGTTTCGTTTGTCTGAAAAATAAAGAATTTGATCCTAGGTTTTCCACCCTTTAGTGGGAGCCGGATCTGATGCCTGAAGCAGTACCTTTTGATCTTTAAAATGCCAATGCAGATTCAAGGTAAATCATCTTGAGCATTACTTGAACAAATGCCATGTAGCAAATAACCTCCTTAATTCTGCAGTAGCCTTAGATCTTTAGAGTTTAGTATGGTTTAGAGATTGGTGGGAATGGTTGGACTCGACGATCCAGTGGGTCTCTTCCAACCTGGTTATTCTGTGATCTCAAATATACCTACAATTAAGCTCTGTCAGAGTTGCTGTGCTTGAAGTCTAAGTTAGAGACCACCATGGCATGAATGGCAGAAATTGTAGGATCAGTTCTCTAAAGAAAATTAGCTTAACATTTGGGCTATACAGAAAGGCAGAAAAAAAATCAGATAGGACTGTATTTTTCTTTCCAAATGCCAGCTGAAAGTACAATACAGCCCTAAAGATCTGCTCCCATGCTTCCCTCTAAAGTGACTGACCGGTTTTGCCCATCGCTTTTGGCTGTTTTTTCTTAGCTAATAGCACCCATCTGCTTTTCCAGATGGAGTAGCAGGCAGTTAAGTTTTATGATTACTCTATCCTCATTCTAATGTTCTTTTGTCAACAAAAGATGTCAGATACTATAAGACAGTGATTATTTTTTTTTTGTTAACAGAGCTTAAATCTTTTTTCCAGTGAAGCTCTAGATGGTAATATATTAAATTTCTCCACCTTGAGAACTTTCCTGTTAGTTTTGCATTTCCAAAAGAAGTCCATGAACTTGGCACTTTATGGACTACACATTGAAAGCCACTGTTTTATAACTGGGTTAGCTGCTTGCAAGATCATTGAAAAACCCACAGGCAGAAGTCTAGGGAACTAGAAGAACTAGGGACTGTCTCTAGTCCCTTCCTCAAGCTGATAATGACCAGTATTTCTTTTCTTGGAGACATTAATGAAGTGGCTCCCTGTTGTTCTTTTTCAGTCTTTACCTGGAAGAAAAAAAATAACTGTGAATTGGATATGAAGCTTTGTTTTGTCTGCACATCTATTTTCTTAGGTTTTAAACTAAGTTTGTTGGATATGTCTAGGCAGGAGTGGATCTGGGATTATGTAGCAATGACTGAAGAGCATTTTCTATTTGGTGTTTAGTTTGGCCAAAGTCCTGCTGAACACTGCCAGTCCCAAGAGCCCATTCTTACAATCACTCATCCCTAAATATTCCTACTGCTGTTATAAGAAAATTCCAGATTTTCAACTGCAGACCTGGTATGATGATGGCTTGGCTCATACTAACTGTAAGTAGCCAGATTTTCCTCTCCGAGGAAGAGCTTAACAGAGGATGGCATTTGGTCTGGCAAAATATACAGAAGTGTAAGTCTGGAATATATAATCTTCTTAATGGAAGTAATAGATGCCGACGTACTTCACTTAGCTGGTCAGCCAGTCAGAGGGTGCTCCTGGACTTAGTACAGGAAGTAATCTCAGACAAAACATATCTTTAATGTTTGCTGTTCTTTTTGGCTTTTCCTACTGGAAATATGCTCAGCAATAATGGAAGGCGAGAAAAGAAATATCCGTGAACAGGTACATTGCTAACCTCAAGTTAGACTGAAAGCATGAATTTGGAGGTCAGAAGTCTGGAGGTCTTGGTAGTTCTAGTTTTGGTATAGTTCATCATAAAGACTGGCTACAGTAAAGTTCAGATCGAATGAGACTGCTTTTTCACTTCTGTGTGTTCAAATTTGGAAATATGGGGACTGAACACTGTGGTATTTTACAAACTATCTGCTACTGAACTGTGAGGAGTTTAGAATTAAGACTGTAGGGAAAAGGAAAAAAATCAAAAAAGAATCTCCCCCCTACATCATAGACCATAGAATTACTAAGTTTGGAAAAAATCTCTAAGATATCATGTCCAACGGTCAGCCTAACACCACCATGCCTAGTAAGCCAGGTCCCAAAGTGCCATGTGTACAGGTGTTCTGAATGCCTCCAGGCATGGAGACTCCACCACTCCCTGGACAACTTGTTCCAATGCTTGACCACTCTTTTTGTAAAGAATTTTTTTTCTGATGTTCAAGCTAGACCTCAAATTGAGGCCATTTCCTCTCAGCCTTCTCTTCTTGAAACTAGGTAACACCAAGTCCGAAACCGCTTCTCAGAGGATGTGGTTTTCACTCCTTTCTCCAGCTTTGTTGACCTCTGCAGGATGCATTCGAGGACCTTCACATCCTTCTTAAAATGTGAGGCCCAGAATTGAACTCAATACTCATGTCTGAGGCCATACCAGTGCTGAATACAGCAGGATAATCACCTCTCTTGACTGGCTGGTTACGCTGTGTTTGATGCACTCCATGATGTGGTTTGCTCTCCTGGCTGCCAGGGCACACTGCTGACTAACATTGGGCCTGCTGCCAACTAGCACCTCCTGATCCCTTTCCTCTGCCAGTTTATACTTGTGTTTGGCATTACTCCATCGTAGGTGCTGAATATGGCATTTGATCTTGTTAAATTTCATCCCACAGATCACTGCCCATTGCTCCAATCTATCTAGATACATTTGCAAGACATCTTAGAATCATAGAATAACCAGGTTGGAAGAGACCCACCAGATCGTCGAGTCCAACCATTCCCACCAATCTCTAAACCACGACCCTAAATACCTCATCCACCCTCACCTTAAACACCTCCAGGGATGGTGACTCTACCACCTCCCTGGGCAGACTGTTCCAATGCCTCACGACCCTTTCCGTGAAGAATTTTTACCTTATTTCAAGCCTGAATCTCCCCTGGCGGAGCTTGAGGCCATTCCCTCTCGTCCTATTCCCTGTCACTTAGGAGAAGAGGCCAGCTCCCTCCTCTCCACAGCCTCCTTTCAGGTAGTTGTAGAGAGCAATAAGGTCTCCCCTCAGCCTCCTCTTCTCCAGGCTGAACAACCCCAGCTCTCTCAGTCGCTCCTCATAAGATTTGTTCTCCAGCCCCCTCACCAGCTTTGTCGCTCTTCTCTGGATTCGTTCCAGAGCCTCCACATCCTTCTTGTGGTGAGGGGCCCAGAAGTGAACACAGGATTCAAGGAGAGGTCTCACTAGTGCTGAGTACAGAGGGAGAATAACCTCCCTGGACCCTCTGATCACACCATTTCTGATACAAGCCAAGATGCCATTGGCCTTCTTGGCCACCTGGGCACACTGCTGGCTCATGTTCAGTCAGCTGTCAACCAACACCCCCAGGTCCCTCTCCTCCAGGCAGCTTTCTAGACAGACTTCTCCTAGTCTGTAGCACTGCACAGGGTTGTTGTGCCCCAAGTGCAGGACCCGGCATTTGGCCTTGTTAAAACCTCATGTCATTGGACTTTGCCCAGTGGTCCAGCCTGTTCAGATCCCTTTGCAGAGCCTCCCGACCCTCCAGCAGATCGACACTTCCACCCAGCTTGGTGTCATCTACAAACTTGCTAAGGGATGACTCAATGCCTTCATCCAGGTCGTTGATAAAGACATTAAACAGGACTGGACCCAGCACTGAGCCCTGGGGAACCCCACTTGTCACTGGCCTCCAGCTGGATTTAATTCCATTTACCACCACTCTCTGGGCCCAGTCATTCAACCAGTTTTTCACCCAGGAAAGTGTGCACCTGTCCAGGCCAGAGGCCGACAGTTTCCGAAGCAGAACACTATGAGAAACTGTGTCAAAGGCTTTACTAAAGTCCAGGAATACCACATCCACAGCCTTTCCCTCGTCCAAGAGTCCAGTCACTCGGTCATAGAAGGTGATCAGATTACTCTTGCAAGACCTGCCTTTTGTGAACCAGTGTTGACTGGGCCTGATCACCCGGTTCTCTTGCAAGTGCTTCTTGATAGCACTCAAGATCACCCACTCCATGACTTTCCCCGGTACCGAGGTCAGACTGACAGCCCTGTAGTTCCCCGGATCCTCCCTGAGCCCCTTCTTATAGATGGGCACGACATCAGCCAGCCTCCAGTCCAGCGGAACCTCCCCAGTCATCCAGGACTGTTGGAAGATGATGGAAAGGGGTTTGGCCAGCACATCCGCCAGCTCCCTCAAAACTCTTGGATGGGCTCCATCCGGCCCCATAGACTTGTAGGTGTCTAGCCAGGCAAGCAAGTCTCTAACCACCTCCTCTTGGACCATGGGAACCTCATACCACTCTTCCAGCCCCTGGGGTTGTGCACAGAGGGAACAATTTTTTCCTTACTATTAAAGGCTGAGGCAAAGTAGGCATTGAGTACTTCAGCCTTGTCTTCATCCCCTGTTACTGTTATTCCCTCTGCACCTACTAGGGACTGGAGATTCTCCCTAGTCCTCCTTTTACTGTTGATGTATTTGTCGAAAGACTTTTTGTTGTCTTTCACAGACTTGGCCAATCGCATTTCTAGTTGGGCCTTAGCCCTCCTGACTTTTCCCTGCACATTCTCACTTCCTCTCCACCCGGGATGCCTGCCCCTTCCTCCAGAGGTCATAGACCCTCCTCATGCTGGTTTCTTACCCCGCCGGCTACTTTTCTGGAACTTGGGAATGGCTTTCTCCTGAGCTGCTACGAGTTCCTTCTTGAAGAGCGCCCAGCCCTCATGGACACCTTTGCCTTCAAGGAGCGCGTCCCATCGGACTTTTCTGACCAGCCTTCTAAACAGTCCAAAGTCTGCTCTCTGAAAGTTGAGTGCGACTGTTCTGCTAACCTCCACCTTCTTCATCTCACCCTGCACCGAGAACTCTATCATCTCATGATCACTTTGCCCCAAGCGTCCTCCAACCTTCACATCCCCCACCAGTCCTTCTCTGTTCACAAACAGCAGGTCCAGGAGGGCTCCGTCCCTTGTCGGTTCGCTCACCAGCTGTGTGAGGAAGTTGTCTTCCACACACTCCAGGAACCTCTGGGACTGCTTCCTTTCTGCTGTATTATATTCCCAGCCTATATCCGGGAAATTGAAGTCACCCACAAGGACTAGAAGTAGCAATCTTGAGACCACACTCAGTTGTTTGTAGAAGAGCTCATCAGCTGCTTCTTCTTGGCTGGGTGGTCTATAGCAGACTCCCATCACAATACCTGCCTGGCCATGGGCTCCTCTGATTTTCACCCATAGGCACTCAGTCCCATCCTGATCGTAGTCCAGTTCGAGGGTATCAATGCCCTCTCTAACATAGAGGGCTACCCCACCTCCTCTTCTGCCCTTCCTGTCCTTCCTGAAGAGTTTATACCCCACCATGGGTACGCTCCAGTCATACGAGTCATCCCACCACGTCTCCACAATGGCAATGACATCGTAGTCTCCTTGCCCTATCACAGCTTCCAGCTCCTTTTTCTTATTTCCCATGCTGCGTGCATTGGTGTAAATGCACTTCAGCTGGGCAGGCGAAGCTTCGTAATAGGGTTTCTTCCCAACTGAGCAGTCCTTGAGTTAACTAAGGCCACAGTGCCAGTTTGCTGCCTACCACCCTCAGCCGGACTCACCCCCTCTTGCTTAATGGTGATATACTGGCAGGCATCGCCAGCACACCACCCGTTTGCCACTGAAGTCTCACCTCCAGTCTCACTCCCATCCTGCCTGGCCTCCATTCTCTCCCCGCTCACATCTAGTTTAAAGCTCAATTTATGACCTTAACTAGGTTTTTGGTGAGGGCTTTTGTCCTCCTAGGAGACAGGCGTGTCCCATCCCTAGTAAGGAAGCCTGGGGGTGTGTGGGCCTCCCCATGTTTAAAGAACCCAAAGCCCCTCTTCTCACACCAGTCCCTAAGCCATTCATTAATCAGTTTCTTATTCCTCGTTTCCCACTCCTGATTCCTTAGTATTGGGATGGAGTTAAATATTACCTGTGCCCCAGAGCCCTCTACCATCTTGTTTAACGACTTCTTGAATCGGAATTTTTCATTGCAACTCTTATCAAAATTCATAGCTAGATGAAAAATAAATGTGTAGAGGGCCCCATAATCCATTAGGCTTATGGGATTTGTACTTCCACAAGTGGAAAGTGCCCTAAATCAACCCATAGAGACCATCTATCTTTCAGACCTATGTTGTTCAAAAGCAGAAACTTCTGAAATACCAAATAAGACACTCAGATGGGACACTAAGTTGGGACACTCAGTCCTGCTTGAAATGTTGCAAGCAGGAGTCTGGAGGAACCTACAGTATAAAGTAGACACATACTCCACAGTTAAGAAACATATCTCCATGTTTTAGAACTTCTTAAGCCATTTGACAGGACAAGAGGAAATGGCCTCAAGCTCTGCCGGGGGCAGGGTTTAGGCTGGACATTAGGAAAGAATTTTTCATGGTGGAGGGATCGTTGGGTGCTGGTGTGGGCTGCCCAGGGAGGGGGTTGGGTTGCCTTCCCTGGAGGGGTTTGGGGTGCAGGTGGACAAGGCCCTGAGGGACATGGTTTGGTGTTTGGTGGGAATGGTTGGACTCGGTGATGCGGTGGGTCTTTTCTAACCTGGTTATGCTGTGATTCTGTGATTGTCCCATATTATTTATTATGTGATATAGTGCTGTGTGATCTGGGTGCTTATAGACAGTCCTGATTAGAAATACTCACGTTTACCATGGAACCAGCAGAGCTGATAAATTGATCTGCTCCTCAGACATCTGAAGTTTTCCTGTAAGGCTTCCTATCTGAAAAATTTTGGCTGAAATATGTATGTGTATGCCATGAACCTCATGCCAGGTAAGCCCAAACTGACTAGGAAATCAAGATCTGCATTTCCTACAGCACGTTGATGATTTGTGCTAGTTTATGTAGTTCTGACACATCCTAAACAAGATAGACTTGCAACCTGAGAATAAATCAGCTTCAAACCATTAGCAATCAGTTCAATACATGCACATGACATAAAATTAATTTGCAATATGCATAATGAATCTAGGGTCTGTTAAAATAACTGTGCAGAGATTGTGAGCACAGCATGTGGAAAGTAGGCCTAGTGCATCCTAGATGTTTGGAAATCACTGGCTATGAATTGTAGACGTTGTTTTATGATATTCATTGGCTATTTGACTTGGTGTTTTGGCTGCTAGATGATATAGAAAACTATCCAGAGAATCCAGGCTTTTGCTAGTCCCACATTACATAGCCATATTGCCTTTGTGCCAACATCTAGCTCATTTGGAGATAACTCCATTGGCTGTGCTGGGCACTGCCTGATTTCTACAGATGTAACTGTGTGTCTTAAGACTAACTTCTTCAAGGAGAGAAAATAGGTGCAATCTTAAATTATTAGGCAGTTTGATGTTTGAACTTTTTCACATCTCGCTGACTTTCCTGGCTCTCTTAGAGGATAAAGAGAATCTCATAGTTCATTTTGTTCCATCTCATAGGAAAAGTTTCATGCTCTTTTTATCTGTCTCATGGCTGACTGGTTACAGGAAGGAGGATTAGTGCTCTATTTCCCACGTATTTCTTAGGGTTCTTGCTCCACAAACTACCTATGGAGCTTTACCAACTCTCTTACGTATTTCATCCTTTCCCAACTCACACTCCACTGTAAAACCTACAAATCTGTGAATGTGGACACTTTCGGCTCATGTGACCTGTTTGAGTCCTGGGTAAATATGCAGCCAAGTTTCCCTTTTGTATGGCCTAAAAATTAACCACGGGATTGTAGGGCTGAAGAGGCTAAAGGACAATTCTATGAATCACTTTGAGTCCTCGGAGCTGGCACTTTTTTTTTGTCCTGCTTGGCATTTAGATGTCCATGGTTAGTTAAAAAGCTGTGGTGGTTTGGATCCAGCTGGCAGCTAATCGACCAGCCAATGTCTTACTGACATGCCCCCTTTGCATTTGGATAGGGGAGAGAAGAGGAAGGACAGGAGCAAGAAAGCTTGTGGATTGAAATAAAAACAGGAAAACCAGTCACTAGTTATTGTCATGAACTCAGCTTGGGGAAATTAACTTAATTTATTGCTAATTAATTTAAATATTTAATTATTTATTTGGGCATTTGGAAACAAAGAAAGAAACAAGACACAAGTATTAAAACATGTAGGCAAAACACAATCCTCCTTTCCAAGGCCCAGCTTTTCTTTAGACACCAGTGTTTCCATCTTGTTATCACCACAGGTTTCATTCAGTGCATTTAGGCAGGAAAAAAGCAGTGCAGCATGGAGGTTGGAGTCAGGATGTAGAGTTTTTTTTCTCTGCCACTCCTTCCATCTAAGTCCTTTCCTACAGTCCAGGGCAGATCCTCCATACTCTGTCATCCTTCAGGAACATCCGCTAAGCTGTGAAGCACCTTCTTCTCTGGCCTTGGTGTTGCCTCTGTTGTGTCCCTCTGATTCCCTCCTCTTCTTTTCATCTTGTTTTTTTCTTTTTTTTTTTTCTACTCTCCGTGTTCCTTCCTTCCTTCTTCCTCTCTTTCTGACATTTTGCAATTTATTAAATATGTTTTCCCTGAGGTATGACCAGCTTGGCTGATGGGACCCATTGTGACTTGTGATGGGTCTGTTGGAGTTGCCCACGTCTACCATGATCTCTTCTCCTGGAAGCCATCCTGCAGGTCCCCCTTTACCAAAACCTTGACACTGACCTCTAATACACAAGCCACAAATGCCTTCCAGTCATTCAGGTAGCTATAATTTGTTTTTATTTTTCCTTTGAAAGTGTGGAAGGAATATTTGGAGAGACAATTTTCAATCATAGCATAAGGAATATGTACCAGTCCAACACCTTCGTGCTCAGATGAGGTGCTGGAGAGAAACCATGTGTCTTCAGCAGCTTGTGTCTGGCACAGTAGCCTGGTCATCAGCCTGTTACATGGACACTGACACAGTCCTCCCACTGCTTTCCACACCCTGTTCATTAAGGTTTCATGCTCTGAGAGGTCCCAGGAGCCAGGACAGTCATTGTAGCCCTTAAGGTATTCCATAGTATTTAATTGCTAAATTGCACTGAGGAAAATGAAATATAAGTATATTCGGGTTTGGATCTTCATATAAAGATAGCAGTATGGAATCTGAATACCGCAATGTAGTGACCTAGAGTATTGCCACAAGTAGGGATATTGGTAAGAGGCATGAGATAAAGTTATTGTTTCTTTTTCACTGGTTCTTATATCTAATGGTTAACTGAACACTTCAGTGTAAATATTCAAAACAAATCAAACTCAGTAACAACACAACATATCAACGTTGTGATGGATTTCAGACATTTGTAATAAACAGACTTCAGAGATTTGATGTCTCCATTTAAAGAACGGCTTCTCCAGAACTGCTTCTCCACACCCATTTGTTTTTAATCATCCCACACTGTAATTTATGATTCATAGCAATGAATATTTTTATTTTCTTTAATACTATATTGTATAGACAATATTGCCTTTGTTCTCTGGAGCCTGGGCACAGATTTATTAAGTACATTGTATAATCAATTATTTGCCAATTTTCTGTCAAGGAAAGATCATTTGATATTTATAAATTATTTTTTAAATATAATAAATTGCAGCTGTTGTGTCAAATTATAAAAAAAATCTAGGTTTAATTTACCTGAGAATGAAGTTTTAACTACTTGTTTGATTTATACACTCACTGAAATCCAGTCTACATATTAATGGTAATTTTTGCATCATTCTCTTTCCAGTACAAGGTATTCATTTTCTTCCTGAGAGAAATTCTGACCCCATCCTTCCCATGTGAATGACTCACAGAACCACGGACTATGTGTAGAACCATGTAATCTATCTATACTACCCTGTGAAAATCACCACTGTCTGGGAGCTGGCTGAAAGAGCTTTAGCGTCTCTTAGTAAAAGCCTGCAGTAAAAGGAAGTCTAACTGCAGTTTCTAGAGAGGCTTTTAATTCTATAAAGAATTGGGATAAACATGTATTTTTTTTTGTTCTTTGTGTCTCTGAATTGAATGAAAGAGCACCCTCCAGGTCCACAATTACAGCCTTCACTAACCTTTATAAAATATGGCCACCAACCAAGATTCTGGAAACCCAGAGTCTGAAGACAGTCAAGCTGGAATCCAAGTCAATATGTTACAAAAGTTATATATTTGATTCAGGTTTTCAAAACTTAAGGTTAAATCACAAATAAAGGCAGATTTTTTATTTGTTACCAGCAACAATAGGCACATAGTGAGGTTCCGTGTGAAGCTATGGAATAGAATCTTAGATGAGACGTGTACTTAATACGTACTGAATGACGGACATGTTCATCTGAATTCAGACTGGACAGAGTTGAATACAATCCAGCTTTAGAGATATGCTTCTTATCCCTATGTAATTTGAAGTTGATGAACAATCAGCTGCTCTATATGTCACAGAAGGCACATCTACACTTCTGAGTATTTTTGTTCCCTGTTCTGTCATCATTACATAGTTCACGCTCCAGACATGTTAGCTTACACTTGGGATTCCCTCTGCAGTGATTCAGGTAGTTTCTTGACAAAGCTGCTCATGTGCAAATTAGGCAATAATATCCAGGCAAGACTAAGACTGTCCAGTTCTAGTGTGAACTGTTTTCAGGGATAATAGTATGCTGGTGCTACGGCTACAGATAAAGAAAGTTAACAGGCAAAGGTAAATTCAACAATCACAACTCCCCATTAGGATTAGCTGATTTCTTTAATAATGGCCTTTGTCTAGATGTATACAGAAACAAGACATGTTGGAAAGACACTTATTGAGGGTTTAACTTTGCTTTTTCTATTTTCTTCCACTTCTGATTTATTTATTTTTTAACTCCACCCATTGTCTTGCTATAAACAGTATTGTTTTCATTAGGAAAAACTGACTTAATTCACAGAGTGCATTGCGGGTAGTTCATCTATGGTTAATATAGGATAACTAGTATTTCTTTTGTGTGCATGGAAACTGTATATTTATGGAAAGTTATAATATAAACACAGAAAATTGTGTCACACAAACATATTTTAACTGCTGGAAAGTATTTTAACAGGACACAGATTCTAAACGCTGTTAAAATTAGTCCAGCAGTCTTAGAATTGGTATAAAAGCCATAATTAACAAGTATATTTCTGGCAATAATTCACTCCAGCAGTTGATTAAATGCAGCATTTATGGGCTAATATTTCTTCACTGGTAAATTGAGCAACTCACCATAAGTGTCAGGACCACAGCACAACTTTTTCTCTATGATCCTATGTATGATTTATGTGGCATAAGCTTTAGGTGTCATAAGATGGAAAATATATTTTCAGACAATGATGATTATTTATCTAATTGTCTCAGCTCTAGTTAGATCATGTGTAGAGATGACAGATACCTACTAAAAGCTTTCAAATTTTACTAAAAACCTTTGTGTGCAAAAGCTGTTCAAGTAACCTGAAACCTTGAAATGGAGTTTGAACCAGAAATCAAGGCACAGCACCGCTCACTATTGTCTTTAACTGACCTTTGCCCAAGTGCATTTCAGACTGGTGAGTTACTAGGACTACTTTTTACAAGGCAGAAGGTTGTCTAAGCTACATGCCAAAAGCTGATGAAGGGAAGGGAATTTTGGCTGTAAGCAGGCTACTCCAGCTACCTGATCTATAAAATCCATTTCACTGCATGCTTTCTATTCTCTTCCAACCTGGTTATTCTATGATTCTATGATTTCTTTTCTGCAAAGAGAAAGCAAATCTCTTTAAACTCCTAATTCCTAAGCATTACTTAATGTTCATTACATTACATAAACATTACATAATGTTCATTTAGGAATGAAAATTACTGTTGTTACACTGAGTGAAAGATTTTCATTCAGTGTATGGCTGTTTGTACAACAAAATTTCAAGTCATTGTAGTAGGTGACCCCCTGCTGCAGGGGACAGGGGCACCTATTTATTTGCCTGACCAGTCATCTAGAAAGATTTGCTGCCTGTCAGGGACCAAGATCCAGTAAATTGTGGATGGACTACTGAAGATTGTCCAAGCCTTTGATGAATACTCCTCATTGTTATTCCATCTAGACACAAATGATAATGCTAGCAGAAAATTGGAGGGTATCAAAAGTGACTACAGAGCTCTGGAGGCAATAGGTAAGGGCATGGGGGCTTAAGAAGAGTTCTCTTTGATCCTTCCAGTGCGAGACAAGAGAGTGTGAAGGGGACTAATAAGACAAATCAATAATTGATTGCAAAACTGGTATTGGTGACAGATTTTTGGGTTCTATGACCACGGGACCCTATTTGAGTGTTAGTGCCTTCTAAGGAGAGGTGGGATCAACATCACTAAGCAGGGAGAAACTGTTTTCACCAATAGAATCACTGACTTCATAAAATGGATTTTAAACTAAGAATGATGGGGGACAAAGAGAGTAATCAGCAGTTCTGTGAGGGAGAAATGGACAGAAGTGCTCGACAAAGACCATATGGTGATGTGACAGCAAGGGATCACAAATTCAACAGAATACGGCTTAATCGAAATTACTTGGAGCACTTGTGCATAAGCAAGGAATTACCCACAGGGTACCATTATGGAAAAATCCCCCAGACCCAGGCTGCCTCTTTAAAGTGCCTGTGTACTAATGCACACTGAATGGGGAATAAAAATCATGAGTTAGATACCTGTGTGCAGTTTCAGGGTCTATATTCGTTTTGGAATTATGGATAAGTGATGGGATGGCTCCCGTGATAAGAGTGCTTCAATGGATCCTCAAGGGCAAGACATTGATGTATGGGCTGGATAAGCAGACAGTGAGGTGGATTGAACACTGGATGAATAACTGGGCTCAGAAGGTGGTAATCAGTGACAAGAAGTCTAGCTGGAGGCCTGTATCTAGTGGTGTTCAATATCAGGGTTCAACATGAGGTCCGGTACTGTTCAGTGTCTTGATTAATGAGCTGGATGATGGTGCAAAGTTAACAGATCAGCAAGTTTGTGGATGATACCAAACTAGGAGCAGTGGCTGATATGCCAGAAAGTCATGCTGCCATGCAGAGGGACCTTGACAGACTGGAGAGACGGGCCAACTCAAATAATGTGAAGTTCAATAAGGAGAAGTGCAAAGTCCTGCTGGCTATCAACCAATACTCCCAGGTCATTTTTTGCCAGGCAGGCCTGTAGCATGGTATGGGGTTTGTTCTGGCCAAAGTGCAGGACCCAAAATTAGCATTGCTGAACCACATACAGCTGGTTGTAGCCCATCGATATAGCTCATCCAGATCCCTCTGCAGAGCCTTCCTTCCCTCAGGCAGATCAACATTCAAATACAGCTTTGTGTTATTTGCAGACTTACCAAGGGTGCTCTCATGAAGGATTATAGTCTCTCTGAGTTGGAGATGTGCAAAGATCAACTAGATTTTGTGAGTCTTCCTAAGTTTATCAAGGCAGCCCAAGCTGTTCAGGAATTTTCAGTTGTTCTTATATGAAGGTTAAACTTTGCAGAGAGTTACACATGTGCTTGCTTTCCAAGTGAGTGTGAAGTCCCTACATGCATAGCTATGGTACACAAAAAACTATAATTGTAGCAAGTGCAGAAAACTACTATTCTTACTGTTGAACTTTGTTTTTTAGCATCTCTGAAAAGGAGGAGAATGCAAGTTGTAGTGTAAGTAACACGTAGTGTTTGGAACTGTTTTGATTTTATTTGTTTACTTTTTTTTAACTCTATTTTTGACAAACTTCAATGAGCTTCCTTACAACAAAGATTAGAAATCACATTTTGGCAAAACCTTGGTAAAGATGGGAGTAAATGGACAGATTAACAGCTGCTCTTGATATAATTCTGTGCCATCATGGTCTTCCCGTGCTACACTCCAAGTTAATGGAAGGGGCAATGGAACGCAGGGAGTGGTTTATCTTCAGGCTTATTTCAGAAAAAACCCATTCAAGATAACAAAATTATATAGATGACTTTTTATAACTTCCACAAAAAATGCATATTAGCTTTAAGTGCTAACCCCACCCTAATGCAATGTACTGTCTGGCTGTGATTTTTTTAGTATATTTTGAAGTTTCATGCAGCATTAATTATTTCATTGTGCAAATATAGGGGTCTTGGGTATTATTCCTTCTTCTGTAAGGCCATAACAGAAAAGGCAATGGACTACGTAAACTTTTCCCCTGAGCAACATGTGCCTGGTAGTGTTCCTGCTTCTGTCTTGCACATACTTAGTTTTTTTTTTTCCTGATATAGCTCTACAAAAAAATACAGACTTGATTGAGGAGCTTCTGAGAATCACCCTACAGAAAGTAAGATTAAATGATTTTCAGTGGAGATTTTGCTTTACAGTCTACAAACCCAGACACTTTCTGTGCGAACTTTGGGTACCTTTGTACTTAATTTAAATGCTGGGGTTTCTGTGTGTTTTGTCCTGCTGTAGGCATCATTGATCATGACTGAATTAGACAAAGAAAACAGTTTCAGGAAAACCCAAGAGATAAGAGTTTCGTATAAGTAACAGCTGAAGTAAAACAGGAAAATGACTTCAAAGTTTCATTCTCTCAGATAAATGTTTGGCTCTCCAGTTCCTATAACCTAAATAGCTGAAGGATATATATAATTCTCAACATATTTAAGAAATCATTTTATTTGAAATTCTTCTGCTTGTAAAATAAACAGCCTTCCATCTGCATGCAATACCTAAAGGATTTATCAACAGAAATTTTTTAATGGAACTCCATCTTGAGAACATTATATAGAAAAATGTGTGTAGTTAAGGCCAGAAATGCTCATGGAGGTGTTGAGCAGAGTTTTGCCAAACATTTGCTCTCCCTGCTTTCTGAGTGTTTCTTTGCTTGCCTGGGTGTGTATCTTCTCTCACAGACACCCCAGACATCCATGTGCAATTCTCCATTGCAGAGGATTCTGTTCTGGACAAGAACCATTTGGACACACCCGGTAATTTTCACTTCATATCCCTCTGGACAATACGCATCATTAACTCTCTTCCTTCCTAAAAAGGCATACTCTGCCCTTCACCCTTTTGTTTTTATATTCAGTGCTATTCAGTGCTGCTTATACAGTGAGAAGGACCATAACAAGCTTCATCTCCCTCCTTCATTGATCTCAGTTTGGAAGGAGCTCAGACTAAGTGAAAAGAACGCAGAAGACAACATATTTATTGCCGTACATTCCAAATAATCCTTCAATTTATCTTAAAACATACTTAAATAAATAGACAATAAAATGACTTAATGTGAGGAGATTCTTCTCTGTGTAAAACTGCCACTCAAATTCTGAAAAAGAATGTCACATTAAGCACACATCCTGTATTTGCTTTTAGAATCAGCCTCATAAATCAGATCTGTGTACAAACTTTTTTGAACTTGTTACACTTTCTGTGGTACATTTGGAGAGATGCTACATTGTTGATTGAAGGTGCTCTAGCCAGTTCGGGAGACCAAGTTTCTAGATGAGTGGCTGTTCCACATCTACTACTACAGTGAGGAATAAACTTGTAAAGTCACTCAATCCACTCTAGGGCCTCTTTTTTTTTTTTCCAAAAGTGGGGAGGTGCTGATCTCTTCTCTCTGGTGACCAATGGTACAATGTGAGGAAATGGAATAAAGCTGTGTCAGGAGAAGTTCAGATTTAACAGTAGGATAAGGACCTTCACTAAGAAGATCATTGTTCACTGGAACAGACTACCCAGGGAAATGCTTGTGGCACCAAACATGTCAGAGTTCAAGTAATGTCTGGATGATGGACTTAGTCATATAGTTTATTTTCAGGGAGTCCTGCAAGGACTGGGGATTTGAATTCGATGATCATTATGCGTCACTTCCAACTTGAGATATTCTATGATTCTATGATCTTATTTCTGGATTTCTAAAGCTACTGGGCTAGCAAATGGAATATAGATGTCAGAATATCAGATCAAAAAATCCAGATCAAATTAGACAGTTCCTTGCTCATCATGATGGTTTCATGGATCCTGTACTTCAAGCATTCTGCAAAACTGGGGTCTGAGAAAAGTTTCACGGATCTACAGTTCTGCCTAGCCACAAAGCAAATAAGAGCTTCTAAGAAGCGTAGAGTATGTGTGACCTGATAGATTTAATTTTCATAGAAGTCCGTGGTTAATGGAAAATTAAACCCTCAGAAAATGTCCTTGGTAGGTCTAGCCAAACTTGCTCCTGGACATGAAGCAGCTTCAGGCACCCACAACCAGAAGAATCTCTTGTGCCTGCCAGCTGGGCAAGGACTTTTGGACTGACCTTCTGAGTTCATGTGCCCAGACTATGTCTAAACTGTGCTTCAGGAATTTCATTCTGGTTTTGTCTGCATTAGCATCATTGTAAGACAAAGAGACAAGAGATGTCTTTTTGTTGAGGCCCTGCAAACCAAACAGCTAGATTAAGACAGATTGGAGAAATCCACTTTTACTCATACTTGAAACACTGAATGACCCAACCTATGCGATTTCCTTCCTTGTTAACACTTAATCTATTTGGAGCAAAAGCAGGATAAACTTGCTCTATTGTCAAACCACGCTGAGTGACACTGTTTCTTCTTGAGAAAATGAGGAAAACACTCTCATGGAGAGTAGAAAAGTCAAGTTTCACTCTCTGCATTAGAGTCTTTGATGACAATGAGGGACAGGATGCAAAGAAATTGGACATGATGCAACATTCCCCAAGCTTTTTATGACAAAATTATCTCTTAAATATAATAATCTCTTAAAGCTCCCTCTTGCCCCAACTCTCGTGTTTCTTTTTCCCCTTATGTAAAGCATTTTATTCCCACCAGAAATAAACTTGACTATGTCCAAATTTATATGAGTCAGAGCTTGGAAAACACACCGGTAGGTTTGGTCTGTCTCTTGGACAGTGTTCATATGTTACAAAGTGTTTAAACAGAGTAGTGTACCTCATTTCATTTAACTTTTATTCCAGTTAAAAAACATAACAATCATCTTATGCTTAGACAGAAGTTGAGTTATCCATCAGCCTGAGGTTAAACAGTCTTCTCACGACAAATTCTTAAAGCAGTTCCTACCTTTTATTGGCAAATGATGATGGCTGTCCTTAGGCTAACATGCCATGGAGATTTCCAATCTCCATGCATAGAAAATAAACATGCTCAAGTATAAACTCAATTGTTTCTCTTATTTGACTTACTCTTTTATAAGGCTAGTAAATTAAATGGACATTACATAACAATGTCACCTTCTAGTCAATTTAACACAGATATTCTTCTTTGCCTTTTATATTGTGTCTTAAAACATGCTTTGTAGTGAAATCATCAATATGTTGCCAAAAGAAAGATGAAGAGTAGGTAATATACTTCAGACTCGTGAGGTTTTTTTCAGTCAAAAACTTTTTATGTCCAGAAGCAATACACAAAGCTTTTAAACTCCACAGGGAAACTCAGTTTGTACTTTGATGGACCTACTGTACCACTTACAGTGTTGGTTTTCATTTCTAATTAAGCTCTCCTACTGCTCTGTGAATTTTGCTTTATATTCTTTTATGTTGTAGGTCAGAGAAAAATGTTTTAAAATAATAAGACCTCTTTCCCATTTTTTTTACAGTTAAAAATATAACATCCCTGCCCCTCAAAAGTTAATTATAATATTCACATTGACTTTGAGCTCTTGGCTTAACTGCAAAACCACATACAATGTTATGGCCAAGTAATTTCCATATGGACCATTATGGTTAAAATGGAAAGGAGTCCACAAAGTAGAAACTACCACATCAAGGAGAAGGTGACACTTACTTTGTCACTTCCAGTATAAGATAATGGAAAAACTGGTCCAGGAGATTATGGAATTGTAGCAAGGGCTCCAAATAAATTTACTAAGTACATATCACCACAAAGAGCCACTGATAAATGTGTCATTTAAAAATGAATAAAGAGGAAAACAGTAAGCTGAACAATTATAGTTCTGTTTCTTGAATATGCAAGCTTTTTAAAACAGCTAAAATCAGGGGAGTTACTACAAAATTAGATAAATGGCACTAATTTTTCCCGAAGGAAAAATATGCCTGAATACAATGATGAGTTTCTTTGATAAATTTATTATTATCAATATAGAAATAAAGTATAAAATCAGACTGGAAAAGGATCAGGAAAGATAATAAAATCTAATAATTCATAACTGTCAGACACCAAAAAAACCCACAAACCCTTCGCATATGTATTTAGTTTTATCTTGAAACTAGTTAGATTTCCTGTCCTTTGTGCTAGAAAGGTGATGCTGCACCTATTAATTTGTAAACTTTCTACTCAGCTCTTCAATGAAAGAAATAGGGGTATTTGAATTAAACATGCACGTAGCTTATCACCAGATGAAAATATGTGGCCAGTTGGTACATATGTAATCATGTGTTAACATTGTCCATTAGCTCCAACACTGCCTGTCCATCTTAGTGGTTGCTCCTCCAGTGAGTCTGCAGGTAGTAACTATGAATTTTCTTAAGCTTCATTAGGGATACTGAATCTCATTTGGACCTTACTCAGCCCCAAAGAATATCAAAAGAAAATAAGACAACAAACAAATTCAATTGAGTCATTCTGATAATGAAGATTAGACCTCAATGTTCTACATGTTTGTATGAAGAGGCATTTACATTTTTCAACAAACACATCAGAAAAAAATCTTCACTACCAAACATATGATTCATGAAAAAAATGGCCTCTAAATTTAGACAGAAATTGGAACTCTTGAGACTCAGGTTTTGTTGAACTTTGGCAAAATAAAGTGTTGGTCTGTTACATTTTATATTTTTCTTATAGTCTTCTGGAAGATTTGGAAATGCTTTCAAGACTTGCCTGGGACTGTTTTCATAGCCAGAGTTTATAGCTAGCTAGAAACACATGTATTGAAAGCCATGTTCTCACAAAAATGTTTTGAAAAAATAATGATATTCACCAAAAATAAAACTGAAAATAAAAAGCTATTTAACCCAAATGCTACAAAAATATGATAAATTATTCACTAATCAATTGGCATGAGTAAGTTCTGTCCCAAGAAGACTTATTCATGACCAAACAAATTCTAAATTTGTCTTTCTTGTGGGGCATTATTCTAAAGATTTAGTATTAGTGAGAGAATACTTGTTATTCAAGGGAGAACGCAGTAATGACTGTTAAAGCCAGTTTAATTAGGGACTTTCCAAAGCCACTTAGATTCATTCCAATGCCCTGTGCAAGCTTTGGATTAGTCCGTTCACATGCATAACTAGCCACTAGGCTAAAGTTTTTGCATCCTTTCCAGCTACAACAAGGCAGATTCAAGCAAATACAAATAAATAGATTTCTTTATATATATATGTATATATATATTTTTTTATATATATATAAACCTTCTTGGCAAAAAACCTGTTAATTATACTTGCATGATGGCCATGAGCATGTGAGTAGCATGTCTGGTTTATATTTAGGTTAAAAATATAGAGAAGAAAAATTATTACGTGCGGGACTTGCATAAATCATTGTTCTTAGTACTCTGTCTTGAAATGTGGGACATTTCCTCACACGTACATTTCCTTTCGCATAATTTAAAATTGTATGCAATTTGTTCCTCTCTAATTTTAAAATATCTTTTGGCAAAATGTTGTTCAGCATAGCATGGAGAAGTCCTTTGATACAAAAATCTTAGATTTAGGACAGTTAACCATCATGTGTGATATAATACATCAAAAAAGACAATTGTTATTATAAACTTCATAAGCTCTGATGCTTTGATACTTATGTAGTTCAGGTCCACTAAAGAACAGGCAATAGCCTGCATACTCAGTCTCAGATGTGGAGGACTGTTTTTGACATCTTTTTTGAGAGCTTGATAGCAGACTAGAAGTGCACCTGAGATTTAACCTCCAGACTACACGAGGGACAGATATTGTTATCTCTTTTACTGATGGAAATGTGGAGGAACCATTCAGAGGTCATTGGAGTGGAATCTAGACCTGGCATAGCTACATCTGCTTCAGTCTTTCTAGAACCACACATACATGACTGACAAAAGAAACTGGCTGTTGCTGAAGGAACTGGAATGACTTCCCGGCTTACATAAACTAGTGACCTGAGATGAGAACCAAAACCTAGGCTTAATGATGCATTCCATCCTCAAAGCTGCTTTGGAAAAAAAAAAGCGACTTTTACAAATACTTTAATAGAAGTGTGATTGAGAGATGAAATGATCCCCAGTGTAACATTCATTTATTCTTTTGAAGTTTGTTTATAGACCTCACATGCCAAGATGTAGAAGATATTTTCCAACATTCATGTCTGATCAAGTCAGAGTTGCTCATCTACTGAACTATGTATTTTTACTTGATTTACTTTCAGTCCGATGTGCCAAACAGTCTCCACCTAGATAGCAGAAAGCTTAGTGTCTCAAAAAATTGAAATTCAATGGCATGCGAGGAAAAAAATTGAGACATATGAGAAAGAAACATTTTGCACACGACTGCCATTAAAAAAACCCACTTAGTGATTATTTGGTCTTCAGGGAAACCACAATCACCTTCTATGCCTAGAAGCTGTAACAATTCTTAAGCACAATCACAAACAGAAGAACCATTTCATTAGAGCAAAATATTGCAAATGGGAAAGTAATGTAAGGCAGAAAATACTCACTTTTGCTTTCATCTTAGAAATTATACTAATTATGTTAATTCATACCATACCCTTGAGCTGCATCAGTTGGGTAAATAAAATATTGTCCTAATGAGAATGATGATTAATATGAAGATGATTAATAAAGTTATTACTTATACGTAAACCAAGAAGTTAACAGCTGGCACTCCAGAATATTTGGCTTATAAAAAACAGGCAATAGGGCTTATAGTTTCACCCACTTCTTCCCTCACAGCCTACTTGCATAATTTATTTATTTCTTATTCTTCCTCTTGTTTTAATACAAAAAGGATAGTTTGACAAATGTAGATAGTGGAAAAGCCAACAACGTGTGTTGTCTGTTGCTTTCCCATGCATGATTCCTTGGTGTTTTATCTGTGGCTGGTCAAAAGTGATGGTAAACATAGCAGGATAATTTATGACATGCAGAAGATACTCTGTTAGGAAGAGGGTGACACCAGCAAACTCTCCTCCTTTGAAGTCTGCAGAGCTGAAAAGTATCAACAGTGGCACTTGGCCAAGCTCAAGCTGGAATCAAAAACATTTAACATTCATCACATTAATGGAGTGCAGACAATTATTTACTCCACTCACCTTCTGTAAATAAAAATGTTTAAAGTTGCTAAACTTCATTATTGGGAATACCGAATGAGTAGTAAAATTCAGTGTTGAGTTCTCGCTACTCAGTACAGCTTCTGATGATCACAATAACATAAAACAAGTTAATTTGGCTTACACAATTTGGTCAAATATATGTTTATTTCTGATATTCTGTGTACAGCTATTGGTAATTTAGCTTCCTTGCATTAACAGCTTCTGCTTTAAGAGAAAAGAGAAAACTTCAGAGCCTAGAACAGTTCTCACACCTCCTCAACTTTCCTCCTTGCAGGCAGTATCAGAGATATTGAATGGGCAAACAATGATAACTGTACGATGGGTCCTAGATAGCTATTTCCAGTCTTCAGATTTTGGATAATTCTGTTGGTGTTTTTTACTTCAAGGAGAAACAGGTCATTGAATCTACTGCACACCTCATTTTCTGAAGACCATTTTTTAAGGATTTAACAAATAGATTAAAAAACTTGCAGCAAGCAAGAGTTAGAGGGGGCTTTGCATGGTTCTCTCACTTATCCTCCACAGTGCTGCCTCTCTCCAGGAAGCCGGATTGGGCCTCCTATTCCTCACAAATGTCTGCAAATGCCACAGTATCGCTTGGGTAAATTGCTGTAGTGCTTCACTGCTCTTATTGCTATATCACTTCTACTAATGTTTATTCTAAATTCCTTTGCTTCAGAGGAAGTTCATTATTTCTGACCTTTTGTATTTGTAGACATATTTTATTTATTGAGAGACCCATTTCTCACTCTTCTGACTTTTTCCCCCCTAAATTTATTATCACTGTTTTTTCAAATCTTTTCACAGAAGCTATATTTTCTAGATTACTGATGATTTTTCTTGTGCTTCAAGCCAGAACCTGAACACCGCTGATTAATATAGAAGGATTATTTCATAAGTTTTATACACAGCTTTTATGTCTTTACAGTCCCTGGAGTAGTTTGTCTGTAATGGTGCAACTGATTACTCCTGTCCATTGCAAAACTTGCAGTTTTCTTGAGTTAAATATTAGTTTTCTCACACTACTTATTTAACTTGCCGAACTAATTTTGAATTCTGTCTTCCAGTGTACACAAAGATAATCTGCATATGTACTGTGTATACTCTCTAATCCATCAACATTAAATAAAAATGTTAGTACAACTGAATTCAGAACAAACTTGTTTACTTCCCTTATTTGTTTGTGAGAATGTCAGGTAGCACGTGTCATCTGTTGTGTATTACCTATCCACAATGTTTGTTACATTTTTGTAATAATAAATTAAGTTGCTTTAATACAACTCCTTCTTGAAAAATTTATCTTGGCAGATATATAATTCCTTCTACTGTGCATTTATAAATATTTTTTGCTATTTTTCTGAAATTCAATGTTAAAACAGCTGGCTTATAATTCCTCTGTTCCTCTTACTGTTAAAGAAAAGCATTGTCATCCTCTGTGGTCTCAAAGATAAATGCCAGCAACTTTGGGGTCACATGAGACATTTTTCTAAGTCTCCTTTGATGAATTTAATTGAGCCTAGCCAACTCCTAACTTCCTCAAAAAAGCCTTAACATTTCCTCTCTGTGGTTTAGTTATGTCTTTGTCAGTGCTGTTAAATGTCTTTACTGCCTGACGGATCACTACTGGATGACTTAGCGAAGACTGAAGGGTGAGGGGATAAAACACTTGAACAGTCTCAGTATCACTTGACATTTCTATTGAGTTGCAAACTGACTAATTTATTTTCATTCCAGCTATTTAAATGTATGGAATATTTCTTCTTACCTTTTGTGTCATTTTTCATTTGTATGACATTTCTTGCCTTGTCTTTCTGATCATGTCCAGGTTATTATTTTACACCTATACTCTGTGGCACCATCTTGCTAGGACTTTCTCCAATTCTCTTTTACTTCTTACCTTGAGACAGGTAACCTGCATGATCATTTTTTTTCATACCACACAGAGGTTACATGAATGTTTCAAATGTGCTTCCTTGGAGATAGTGTGTGTTATAGTAATAGGTCTTACTCAGCAACACAGAGCACTATAAATTATACACATCTTTGATCAACCAAAATTACAGTTGAGAGTTTGTTAGAGATTACTAGTGTACTAGTAATTACTAGTGTAGAGATTACTACGTTCCTGTGTGGTGCCTGATGGGAAAGGGCTGTCCCAGTGCATATCGCAGGAGATTTAAACAGCCCCTAGGGAGTACTGGCACCTGGAACATGGCAAACAGGAGTGTGGCAAACAGGTGCTGGGTACGTTAGTGTAAGAGGGCAGTTTGAGTGACAGTTCAAGCAGGCAAGGCAAACAGAGAAGGTGCAGAGAGGGGCTGGATGACAGCCAGAAGGGACCACGGACCATGGTGGCCACCTGGCATAACATTAAAACTGCTCTGGGTGCTGCAGCAAGCAGTATGGATGTAGCCACCCAGATAGAGCCTCAGTGGGCACATGCAGCCACCCAGACCCTGGGCTGCAGGCAGTGCCTCCCTCCCTCACTGACTCACGCCACCAGTACTGACTTCACTTGTGGAAGCTGTGCTTGTGGGGGGGATCTCCTCTGCTTGGTGGCAGAACTGAGGGAGGAAGCAACTAGACCAAGGACTATCAGGGAGTGTGAGAGGGAAATAGGTCAGTGGAGCAGTGTCCTCTCGCAAACTCAGCAGGCTGCTGGAGCAAGAGCGGCTGTGTGCCACCCATTTGCCATCTGCAAGACTGAGGGAATAAGAGATGAGGAATGGCAGCAAGTTCCTGCCTAGTGCAGGAAACCTGTGGTCCCAACTCAGACAACAAACTGCCAGATTCCCTTGAAGAATAAATGTGAAGTGCTGCAAGCGGAATCCACCTCCACAGATGAAGAGGATGGCTCCCATAGCCCAGAAACATTCCCTAGGCTGCTCCATCCTCAAACGATCATCAAAATATCCTCTGAGAAAAAGAAAAGGAGAGTGATTGTCTTGGGAGATTCACTTCTAAAGGGAACAGAGGGACCTATCTGTAGACTAGACCTGCTCCACAGGGAGGTCTGCAGCCTACCCAGGGCATCAATGAAAGAAGTCACTAGAAAACTTCCTTCCTTTGTGAAAGACACAGATTATTACCTTCTGGTATTTTTTCAAATTGGCAATAATGACACACAGTGCAGGAAGCTGAGAGCAATTATGAGAGATTTCAGGGCTCTGGGGAAAATGATGGAGGGCTCTGGGGCTCAAGTAGTGTTTAGCTGCATTCTAACACAAAGGAATGAGGTACAAGAGGTCAAAAATAATCAGTTGATTAATACCTGGCTCTGAACCTGGTGTGGGGAGAAAAACTTTGGGTTCTTTGATCATGGACTGGCCCACATACCCCCAAGCTTCCTTATTAGGGATGGGGCACGCTTGTCTCCTAGGGGTACTAAAGTCCTAACTAAAAATCTAGCAGGGTTCATAAACAGACCTTTAAACTAGATGTGAAGGGGGAAGGGGACGAAGCCAAGCTGATCAGGAGTGAGCCTGGAAGTGGAACTCCAGTACCTGAGAGATGGTGTGCTGGCAAGGATCACCAGTATATTACTACAGAGCAAGTGGGGTGAGTGCATCTGGTGACAGAAAAGATGAAACTGGCACTGAGGAGTTAGATACTGCAAGTACTAGTCAATTGGGAATGAACACTATACCCATTATGAGGGTGGAGGATTCACCAGCCCAGCTGAAGCACATTTACACCAATGTATGCATCATGGGCAATAAGAAGGAGGATTTGGAAGTTATCGTAGGGCAAGGAGACTGTGACATAGTTGCCATCACGGAAACTCGGTGGGACGACTCACATAATTGGAGTGCAGCTATGGTGGGGTATAAACATTTCAGACGGGACAGGAAGGGTTTGAGAGGTGGTGATGTAGCCCTCTGTGTTAGAGAGTGCTTTGATACCCTTGAGCTCGATCATGGTGATGACGGGATCGAGTGCCTGTGGGTTAAAATGAGAGGAGCCCACAAGAAGGTAGATATTGTGATGGGAGCCTGTTATAGACCAAACAGCCAAGAAGAAGCAGCTGATGAGCTCTTCTATAAACAACTGAGAGAAGTCTCAAGATCTATACATCTTGTCCTCATGGTAGACTTCAATCTTCCAGATATCTGCTGGAAAGGAAGCAGTCTAGGGGGTTCTTGGAGTGTGTGGATGACAATTTCCTCAC
Source organism: Clamator glandarius (assembly GCA_033459285.1). Taxonomy (NCBI): domain Eukaryota; kingdom Metazoa; phylum Chordata; class Aves; order Cuculiformes; family Cuculidae; genus Clamator; species Clamator glandarius. The sequence continues at coordinate 1,010,743 of JAUNZM010000411.1, forward strand.
ACAATCGGTGCATGAGCCGACAAGGGAAGGCACCCTCCTGGCCCTGCTCTTTGTCAACAGAGAAGGCCTTGTGGGAGATGTGATGGTCAGAGGACGTCTGGGACAAAGCAAACAAGAGATGATAGATTTCTCTGTTCTAGGTGAGGAGAAGATGGGGATTAGCAGAACAGTGAAGTGAAGAGGGTGGTTAGCAGGACAGTAGAATTAAACTTCCAAAGGGCAGACTTGGGACTGTTCAGAAGGCTGGTTGGCAGAGTGCCATGGGAGAGAGTCCTTAAGGGCAAGGGAGCCCACGAGAGCATGTTTGAGGATGACATTAAGATGGGTGTAAATGTCAATCTGCTGGAGGGTAGGGAGTCTCTGCAAAAGGACCTGAACAGGCTGGACCACTGGGCTGACATCAATTGCATGAGGTTTAACGAGGCCGAGGAGAGGAGAGGAGAGGAGAGGAGAGGAGAGGAGAGGAGAGGAGAGGAGAGGAGAGGAGAGGAGAGGAGAGGAGAGGAGAGGAGAGGAGAGGAGAGGAGAGGAGAGGAGAGGAGAGGAGAGGAGAGGAGAGGAGAGGAGAGGAGAGGAGAGGAGAGGAGAGGAGAGGAGAGGAGAGGAGAGGAGAGGAGAGGAGAGGAGAGGAGACCTCATTGCTCTCTACAACTACCTGAGAGGAGGTTGTAGAGAGGAGGGAGCTGGCCTCGTCTCCCAAGTGACAGGGGACAGGACAAGAGGCTCAATGTCCTCAAGCTCTGCCAGGGGAGGTTCAGGTTGGACATCAGAAAAAAAAAAAATCACGGAAAGGGTCATTGGTCACTGGAACAGGCTGCCCAGGGAGGTGGTTGAGTTACCTTCCCTGGAGGCGTTTAAAAGACGGGTGGATGAGGTGCTGAGGGGCATGGTTTAGTGTTTGATAGGAATGATTGGACTTGATGATCCTATGGGTCTTTTCCAACATAGTGATTCTGTGATTCTGTGTCGTGTATGTATACACTTCTTTGTAGAGATGTATCTAGAGAGAAAACTGAGGCCAGGTGATCAGAGGGAAGGAATAAAGGGAAATGTAGATAAAGTGAAAAAGAAGCAGGGGAAAGAAAGGTACAAGTGAATTATTCCATGGACTTTAAATGAATTACATCAGGAGTGAGTTAGACCTATCTTCTGGTGAACTCATCAGTACAGGAAATGCTTTGTTAAAGGCAAAGCTTTCCAAAGGTTACTACAGACTTCACTTTCCTGTGCCACAATTCTGGAAGCTTGTAGCTTCTCACTTCTTCCAGAAACAAAACAAAGCAAGTATCTCAGTCTTTTCAAGTCAGTTTCCATTACCTTTACTCCTCATAAAGTATCCTTTGCTCTGTTCTTTTTCCTTCTGGGCTCTCATTTGTGTGGAGTATTCTTTAATCCACAGGGGGGCTGTGTGTAGCAGTAACAGAAAGATGGCATTCAGATTCTTTCTTTAGATTAATGATAGGATTCTGAGGTCTTTCAACTTGTTTTATAGTACATTTTAGAAGACTTTCACTTCTACAGATACTCTTGTTTTTAGACTAAAATCTACTGTAGAGAACTTTTCTGTAATTGAAACTGAAGTGGGGTGCTGAATGCTGCCAGCTTTCCAGAACCTAGAGAATATTTAGGTACATTACTGGTTGGCTTGTCCAGCTCACATAATTCTTCTCAGTACTCTTAAAAAGAACTTTCCTTGGTAAATGTGCTACAGTACTATAAATCTTTAGGGTTGTAAAAAGCCATATATTGCTCATGAAAGTAAGATCATACAGACTATAGAGAACTGATTTGTGCAGACAGAGCAGAGAACAGAATAAGGGGGTTTTGATTTTCCAGATTTTGCATTTTTGGTATTCTACAAGGATAGTATAGAATGATGTGCTACAATGTCCTGTAATGTACATTGGTTTCCAAGGATCTCTTTGTGCTCTGAAATTATGCAGCAGGATATATGACCATTTCTTATCTTTGCCCACATTCTATTTCCTGAATGTTGCTCTGTTTTAATGTGGGTTCATTTAATCATTCTGCTCAAATCCCACATTTCTGGGAAAAGTCTGTTAGCTGAACGTTGTTAATGTTGTAGTTATGTATTTCCCACAAGGGCCATTAAATGTATCAAGAGGACATCTTGGAGACTACAGTCTGGTCTTCAACTGGTGTAATTTTGCTTAAGAAAAGAGGAGGCGGCAATGGATTAATTGTAGACTCTAGAAAACCAGATGAAGTAACTTTGAAATATTCTATCCATTGTTACAAAAAAATGAGATGACAAGCTCTTTTTTAATGGAAACTGATACTGGATTTTGGCAAATAGAATTGAACTCAAATAAATGGGCAAATCCATTTTCATCAGAAGGCTTGGCCTCTGGCTATTAAAAGAAATGCTCTAACATGATTAAGAATATCAGTGGGCAGTAATGCATGGCTATGCTGAAAGTGAACACACAAAATGTTATTTTTTAAATCCTCAAATAGGCAATTTACTTTATTAAGGACAGCATCAGTGGGGTAAGCTTTTCTTATGACAAAGGAAATTAGGGGTGGCAAAAGCAGACCACTTCTCAGACACTTATGGTCACATGAAGATTAGTTGGCCTCTGATACCATTACAGAAAAGCTCCTAGCAAAATGTAATATTTGTATCGGGAATTAGATCTTTCAAACAAAATGGCTGATTGCTGTTTGCTGTCAAAAAGAGTTTCAGTCATAAAAATCCTCTAATGATGGATCGGGTAACATCCAACAAATTGCTGTTCTGCTCAATTCTCATAATCCAGCTGGCTACAGTACTACATTACCACCTCCGATCATGCGTAATTCATTCTTGTCAATTATCTTTACATAGAAACATGATCTAAATATGCTAACTACATATGAATGACCGTCACATGCAGTAACTGTTTCTATTGCCTGTTTATAAATAACTTACCTATGCATTATTTGATCAATTACAGAGCAGGTATTGCCTGGGACTTATTGTAACACTGCAGCCAGGATGTTTATTAATGTGTTAAATCATAAGAACTGAATGCACACAGCAGGATCTGTGTAGAGATTACACAGTAATCTCTAGATGTGCCCAAAGTTCCCACCTAGAGACCTCCTATATCAATCAAACATTTGTGAAGGCAGCACAGAGTTCAATCAGTCACCTAACTTTAACATGCTCTATTATCTCACCTATGCAGATCACTAGCTGGTGAGTTTCTGGATATACACACAGGTACAGTCCTAGCACTCAGCTTCATGAGGGTTACAGCTGATGGGCAAACCTGAATTTCATACTAAAAAATATTTACAAGTGTCATACATCTTAATGCTTGCGCAAAGTGTTAAATGAACGCTGTGGAGGCTGAACTAAATGCAGTCTCATGGATATGCTCGTGAAGAAGCTGGGGAAAAAATCACAGTGAAAACTGTTGGCCATGATAGAAGGATGAGGGTGTTTGGAGTAAAAGAAACATCAGGTATCAGAAGATTTATACTAGGGGGACTGAGCCTTGAAATCCTAAAGTAAATAAAAAAAATGCTGACAAGTCTCAAGACACGGGCTAGGATATTTACAAGCTTGGATTTACTGTTTTAAGAGTTTGAGGATTCTTTGCTGAACTTAACAAATATCAGGCAAATATCCTTTTTAAGGGGTAAGGCTTTCCAATCATAGAACGATTTGAGTTGGAAGGGACCTTAAAGATCATCCAGTTCCAACAGCCCTGCCATGGGCAGGGACACCTCCCACCAGATCAGGCTTCTCAAGGCCTCATCTAACCTGGCCTTGAACTCTTCCAGGGAAGGGACATTCACAACTTCCCCGGGCAACCTGTTCCAGTTTCTCACAACCCTCATTGTGAAGAATTTCCTCCTTACGTCCAGTCTAAATCTCCCCCTCTCCAATTGATAACCATTCCCCCTAGTACTATCACTACATGCCTTTTTACAAAGTCCATCCTCAGCTTTCTTGTAGGCCACCTTCAGGTATTGGAAGGTTGCTACAAGGTCTCTTATATCCTCTTCTCCAGGCTGAACAACCTCAACTCTCTCAGCCTGTCCTTTTATGAGAGTCTCCCCTGTCCTCTGATCACCTTTATAGACTCCTCTGGACCCGTTCCAAGGGTTACTTCTTATGTTGAGGATTCCAGAATTGAACACAGTACTCCAGGTGGTGTCTCAGAAGAGAGGAACAGAGGGACAAAATCACCTCCCTCAGCTTGCTGGCCACACTTCTTTTGATGCAGCCCAGGATCCAGTTGGCCTTCTGGGCTGCAAGTACACGTTGCAGGCTCATATCAAGCTTCTCGTCAATCAGCACTCCCAAATCCTTCTCTGCAGGGCCATTCTCAACCACATCATCCCCCATCCTGTATCATACTGAGAACATTTCACATTTTAAATCAATGTCATAACTGAGGGCTACATGGTAGGTAAATTAGGCGAGCAAACTGAAGCTGTGTAGTTATTTAAAAACTCTTGGGTATGTTAGGATTCGACACAGAGCTAAAAGATAATTTCTAATGCATGAAGTACAGCTGAAGCATAGATAAAGTTCCAGAGAAGGTAATGACTCCTACAACGAGAAGACAACCTTCTTAGTAGTGCATCCTAGTGGATTCCTCTGATTTAGGATCTGAAATGAGTTTTGCAGAGGCTAGAGGATAAATCCTGAAAAATACCTCAATGAGTTTGTAAGAGTTTTGTGCTCATTGAATTTGTCCAGATCCCACAATCTGACTGTCTAGGGTTTTTTAATCTTAAAATTACTGGCAACTTCTACCAAATATATTCTGTGCATGCTCATGCTCACATAGATATAATACATACATAGTATGAATAGTATCTGTCTTCAGAAAATGCAGGAAATCCCTGAAGTTTAGACGCTGCTCATCTTGCAGATAGGTGATTACTTTAAGATCCTGTGAAGTAACATATCTACCAAAATATGCCATTCAGCCTCCTCCTGCCATCAGTAGAGTATTCAGTGTCTGCAGCACCCCACCTTTAGTTATTTTTCAGCTGGGAGTGTTCCCTGATCCATCTCATGGACTGTATGGAACAAGGGAAGGCTGACACCAGGGCAAATGTAATTGCCAGATTAATTTTCTTTCCCTCTGCAGCAGTGCCAGATTATGCTGCCTTAATATATTTGTCAGATTACAATGTAAATCAACTAAATTAGCTTCTTGTCAAAACATATAGTTTCTGTCTATGTGTTAGCTGGCTTAGAAAGCAGAGAAGAAAAGACTGTAAAGAAGCAACATGAGCCTAGTTTTGGGAGAGAACTGGAATCAAGCAGGTCAGCAGGAAAGAAGCCTCCTTTTGAGGCACAGATGAAAAGATTGATTAGCAAAGCACAGTTAGAATTCATACTAGCAAATATTCATATGTGCTGCATTAGTAAAAAGCACGCCTATGTCAAAGAAACATATGTCATAAAATCAAAATTTCTTTCTAATTGCAGACAACTCTGAAATGCCCTGATATCCAATACCCTACAAAGCATAAGAGGTCTTTTTCTTTCTTTTCCATTTTTGGAGAATCTGATGAGGTTTTGTTAATATAGTTATACTGATTGTCTTAGTAATTCATTGTCTATGAATTATTAAATTGATTTGGTTTCTAAGAAGTGAATTTTGGTAAACAATTTTCCAATGCATTCTTGTGGCCACTCTAGAAATAGAGATTCCAATATTATTTCAGATCTCCAATTAGCTTGCCTTTATATATTTTGTTTTACAATTCATTATAAGCTCCCAAGACTGTAGATCTTTCTTATAAGAGTATTGAAAAGACACAGAGAGAGTAAGTGATATAAAGACTTAAGTTTCTGGCACACAAACATTTGATTTCCCAAAGTGGTTATGGGATGTTCACCTTTTCATTTTGAGTGATGGGAATTGGGTTGCTTTTTCAAATGAATCAGTTTTTACTCACCTACAGACTTTTTGGTCATATATGATCTTTGAGCGCTTTAAGGTTAGGTGAAAAGCCAGAAACAGCATTTTAGAAGACAGAGGCACTCCAGATTAAAAAGACTTTCCAGGGTAAGTAATGCACTGTTTGCAAGGGTGGCTTTGTAGTAGTTATGGATAGAAATACTTAGTAAATAGTGATGGTTTCGTGCAAAATTTAGGTTTCTTATATACAGAGTGACCTTAAGTACTCATTAAGGCAAATAGGATTTTGATATGCACTATCTTAAAAGTGTCAAAATGTAGCAAATAAATATGGAAATATAAAGATTTGCTTTTACAAAAGAAAAGTTGTATTTCTGGGACAAGTCCCTTGGAATTTCTCTATTTTTTTATATTTAATATTTTTTTTTATTTAATATTTGTTTTGTACACTGAATACCTAATTATATTTCTTCTGTAATTAGCTTCTCTCATTAATAGGGTAGGACTGGTAGAGAGCCAATATAAGAGAGTGTTAATGAAATGAATGTAATGAATGTCAATAATTAATAACATAAAATCCAAGCTTTTGTTTAATATAAGAAACTATTGAACTCATGAGCCAACAGGAGAGACAAGGAATGTCCCTTGCTGGCATTCAAGGCATTTATTAATCCATATCTCTGCTCCTGATGAAAAGAGTCTTTTGAAGCTTCCCTCCAGTGTGGAAGAAATACAGTCTACTCTGCCTTGACTCAAAGGGGCAGAATAGACATAAGATATGATGTTGCATAAAACAATAGTTCCAATGCAGGAAGCCAGACCTGACCTGCAGAGCAGGCTGGTGCCATCGTCTGACCAGTCTGCTGGGATCTCCACATAAAAAGTCAGGTAAGTTAGTCATACACATATGTGCTAAATTGTTTCATTATTTTTCACTCAAGTGGCTTTGTTCTTAATAAATAGTAATTTCTCCCTTCCCTCACATTTGTGATATGGGCTTGGCAACCAGTCTAGTTACAGTAGGACAATTAAATTCTTTGTCATCCTGCACAACCACTCTTTAAAAACCAAATGACAAAACTTACCACTTGTTCACATTTAACCGGCTGATTCTAGGTGAACAAAATCTTAAAAACCCATGCAATGTTGTAGCAGAAGACAGAACAGAGAAATCTGGAGAAAGAAGGTATGTAGAACACAGGTTATCATTAAGTCCAAGTTGTCTTTACATATAATACTAATAAGTACTTTTTGGCATACACAAGCAATGTAGAACTGCTCTACCCCTCAACTCTTCTCACAGAAACATCTGGCTGCTAGACTACAAGTGGTCCAAAATGGTCCAGGGCTATCAGAAACGAGGCCTGTGTAATGGTTTTGGCTGGGTTTGAGTTTTTTCACAGTAGCTTGTATGGGGCTGTGATTTGGATTTCTGTTGCAAACAGTGTTGATAACACAAGGATGTTATAGTTACTGCTGAGCAATACTTACAGAGAGTCAAGGTCTATTCTGCTTCTCACACCCCTCCACGAGTGAGTAGGGTAGGGGTGCACAAAATGCTGGGAGGAGACACAACCACGATAGCTAAACCCAGCTGACCAAAGAGACATTCCACACCACATACATCATGCTAAACAATAAACTAGGAGGAAGAATGAGGGGGCGAGGAGGACACTGCTTGGGGACTGGCTGAATGTTGGTTAGTTGGTGGTGAGTAAATGTTTTCTTTTGCATCACTTATTTTTCTTGGGTTTCACATGTCTCTGTTATTTTCCTTTTAATTATCATTGTTATTATTATTATTACTGTTTCTTTTTTAAATTTCAATTATCAGACTGCTATTATTTCAACCCATGTGTTCTCTCTCACTTTTATTCTTCCAGGTCTGTCCTCCACACGATCTGAGGGGGAGTGAGTGAGTGGCTGTGTGGTGATGAGTTTCCAGCTGAGGGTAAACTACTGCAAACTGTTATTGCTGAACTCTGCAGCAGATGTAGGGTCTGTTTGGAGGAGTGGGCACTCTGAGGAGTGATTCAGAGGAAGCCAGTAAGACTCTGGAGACTTATTTGATCTAATGACTTAGTTGAGTCTTGTTTAGACTCAGGTTTATCAGGTTTAAGTGAGTTGAGGAACAGAGCAGAAGAGGCCTTCTTTGCATCAACAGCAAAACTTGTGTTCTCAAGCTGTCTGACTTGAAGCCAGGGGAAAGGTCCCATGAAGTCAATGACATTTTAGAAGTTCTTGTTTTATTATATAAACAATGAGAGCCAAAGCACAGTGTCTGGTATTCAGTCATTGCACACTGTACTGGAGAAAACACTGAATGAAGTCCAGCCCTGGCTGCTTCCATTCCCGTTACAGAAATTTACACTAATGCTCTTGTTCTGCTTTTCATGCCCATAAAATTCCTGCTGCCTTCAGCTGAAGTGCTGGAAAGGATTTAAATTTGATAGTTTGAAAATAGTAAGGGAGAAAAGATGGCTTGGTATCTAGCCCACCAGTAAAAATGGGAAAGGGCTCTCAGTAGCTCATGACAGGGCTCAAAGACAATAAAACAAAATTTGGCCAGATTTGAAAATTCTTGTGAGTGCTTGACAACAGTTTACAAATGATACAGTCCTTCAAGAGAATAAATATGCTGGCCTTCAAAAGTGGGTTGCTGTCAGGCTTTCGTGTACTCCAAACTCAGCAACTTGACAAATCATAGTAATGTTCACATGAGGTAGCGGTCTCTGTGAGTCACAGGCATGTGGATGAACCATGTGCTTTTGGTTAGATAAACAAATGGACCATTCTGGGTAACAAAAGTTGAGGCCTGAACTCTCTGCTATAGAAAATCAAATGTTTCAAACTTCTTGTAGACTGTAAGAAAAGAAAAACATACAGTGTCAAATCCTATCCAACAGATGCTAGGCTTACCCAACAGGCCTTCTGGCTTCTAGATTCATACATTATCCTTTTGTTGTATCACATGTTGAACTCCTTTTAGCTTTGTTTGGCAACATGCTTACACGATCAAGGGGAAGATTCTTGGCCCTTTATATTAATTTAACAACAGAAATAAGCAGAAAAAATCCATTCATTCCCTGAATACAGCTGAATACAGCACATTGGCTAAGTCAGGAGTTCAAGCTGGAATCATAAACTGTCCATATTGAAGCAACCACTTCAGACTTGGAAACGCTCTTTTCCAGTGCAAGGGTTAGGAATCTTATATTTAGCAGTTAGCTGTGCTCCACCTTAGAACTGAGATCTAGCACACGATCCAGGTGCTTGCTTGAAATTCCATGATAAATATTGCAACCAACTAGACTTCAACCAAGCCCTGGTTCCTTGTGCTGAGTCTCTGCGAGAGATTCGAAGGTAATAAAAATATGAACTAAAAGGGGATGAAAACTGGAAGTATGTGCTGCCAATCTGTTAAAAAAACAACTGTAATTTTTACATGTTTTTTTACTTGAAAAAAGCAACATTTTCAGTTTGAGGACCAAAATAATGTCTCACTTGATTTCATCTTGATACCCACTCAACAGTATTGTTATTTCTGCAAGTAGCTTGTCTGTGTTTCAAACACTGAAAGAAACTTTCTTTTCAGGAATTCTCACTAGACCTATGAGCTCAGTAATTGTATTTAATGATTTCCTTTAGAAGTTCCCATTTCTTTCTTGACAAGCTTGGCAGCTTATTCCACCTTTTGAATATCTTCAATGCTCCAAAGGTCATGACTTAAAAATAGTGGAAGACATTGAGTTCAAGAAAATTTATTTACTCATTTCACAAGAACTAAGGGATACTTGCAAAATTTGATTTGGTCTCCTGATAATTTTTAGCTTTCTTTTTTCTGACTTTTTTTTTTTTTAAATAATGAAGTCCAGGAGCTCAAAGAAACACAAACAATTTTTAAGACATGGAAAGCGTTAGACTTAATAAGACAGACTTCACAAGGAACGACTTTGCTGACTTTCAATATAAGATTCTATGTAACAAGATGGAGGAACAGATTGTTTATATATATATGGACAAAAAAGATAACTAAAGTAATTTTTATTCTTTTCATAGATATCTAGAGAATAAAAAAACCCATAAACTTGTGTGGATGTTATCCTCCTTGACTTTATGACTTTTGTAATGTTTAGTAACTACATTTTGTTTGAGCCTGCTTTGTGCTGTCTCCATCACAGAGTTTTGATATGTGTAGGAAACCAGACTCTATCTATAACTGAATACTGAAAGATCTCTTGCCCTATCCAATACCTCTTTTGCAACTGTCTTTTATCCAGTTCCTTTTCATTGTGTCCACATTACACCATGAATGCTCTTTTTGTCATTGAGAATAAGCTTCATTTTACTGATCAAAGGCTTGTTTCACAGAAAGGGTCATCAGGCACTACAATAAGCTGTCCAGGAAGGTGGTTGAGTCGCCATCCCTGGAGCTGTTTAAAAACATGTAGATGAGGTGCTTACTGACATGGTTTAGTGGCAGCTAGGAATGGTTGGACTCAATGATCCAAGAGGTCTTTAACAACCTGGTGTTTCTATGGTTCTATGATACCAGGTGTTTCAGTGGGATGAGAAGCAAAGCAGGTTATGTTTTTGGTCTGTGATATCTCCTAGCTCTAACAGGCTCAGGGCTATAGTGCATGTAAATAAGGGCAAGACACGAATCACAACAGTCTGTCCTGCACCACTCACTGATAAGAGAAGTTGTGGAAGGGAACTAAGACAAACAAGAATAGGAGAGCACCACTTATGCGTCATACATGAGGTATTGTAGCTGAGCAAAGATTTAAATTCAAATGCTGAGTGTGTGATTTCAGTAACTGCAACTTTTACATCACCAAATATATTAAAAAAAAATGTAATGAAAATTTTAGCAATTCGCCAAAAATAGCACACATTTAAATGCAAATCCAAAACCAGAATCAGGGAAAAAAGGTTAAGTTGTTTGGGCAAACAGAGACCCAGTGTTCAAGTTCACTCTGCCCTTGTATCATTTTACTAGGGTAGATGTAGCTTCACAGAGTTAGCCATAGACCTGTTTTCTGTCAAATGACCTCTGCAAAGCATCACAGTGTGCAGCACACTTCCTTGCTGTGAACTTTTCAAACTACCTGTTTGAGCATCCCTCTCTAAATATTTGGAGTTGCTCAGAGAAGATGTATGAAAAGCTGAAAATCTGGGAATTTGTGCATCTGTTGTATGAAATCTGACCTTTTGAGGTCAGATTCTGAGATAAAAGAGAGCAGTACCTCTCTGAGGTGCTGCACAGATTCCTGTGATCAAGTGATCTTGCTGCTCTTTCCTCCAGGATGTACTGTGATGTGTGACTCTATGCCACAAAATCAATGGGGACATTTCAGCAGATATTTAGGAATGAAGTCTCCTCATGTCATCAAGATAATAGGGTATACCACTGATTACTTTTTGTAGAGGTAGCCAAGTAAATGCCAAGAATCTGAAATTAGGAACTGGGTTTAATTTTGTTTCTGAGTTTGCAGATAGAAAAGGAGAGAAACTTAGTGCATCGAGTTTTAAAATAATAGACCAGAAAAGACAGATTCAGAACTCCAATAGTTCAGAACTGGTCTCTCCATATAACACAGGTCTATGTAATTTATATTAATGGTTGTATCTCCTTTCTCTTCTTCAAAGACTTTTAAAGTTAATATTTTGTTCCAACTTCTTTTCATCTGCCTGCCAACATTGGAGTTGTCTTTTTTCACACTTTGCAACAGAAAGGAGTGCTCTGACTTCTGTATTTGTGTATTTTGGCTGAAGGTTGTCACTGTCATTTTTTTGTCCAATTGAGATGGGTTGAGCTTAACCAGAACTTCCTCAGAATTTTCTGATATCATTGTTCATGTAGGATGGCTGATAACAGAATTTCCTTTCCTAAAAGGCCAAACAGGAAAAGAAACCTCTTTGCAATTATGCAATGCTCACTTGGGAAAACTGAAGCCCCTCTGTTTGTGCTGCTTCTCAAAGTAGTAAGATATCAGTGTCCTAAAGGGATGTAGAACTCACAAGACAGCACTTAAGTTGTTAAAGTGAATAGTATTAAAATAAAAACCAATTCTCAGTAAGAACTAAATCATTTTCAGGGAAGTGCACATGATTTTTAAGACAATTCTTTTTTTTTGTTTTTGTCAAAATAAAAGAAGGCAGAAATTATCCTACCTCATGACTACTACTTTTTGTCACACCATTTTTCTAATTGAGAACAAAGCAATTTAAAAACACAACATGTAACCTTCTTCCTTGTCGGCAGCACTGAGGCATGGCCAAGGTAAGAAGCTGGCTATTGACAGCAGGTCACTGGTGAAAACAAAACCCCAAACTTATCCTGTCCACTCTACAGGGCCTAGGATGTTTTGCTGGGTATTGCAACCACTGAAAGAGTAGAAGTACATAGGAATATACCAATATGTTTCACTAGCAACTGCATCAGTTTCATTAGCATCTGTGTCTGATCCTCACAGGATATCCTTTTGTCATTTAGAGTATTAAGAACTAGGACTAAACTCCCCATTCTGAGATGCTTAAGCTGGCTTTGTCTTTGTGTCTTTCAGAGCCCTCCCAGACACAACATAATAATCAGGAGGGTGGTGGCACCCTCCAGGAGCGAGCCTGGACATGGGGCACTAGTAGTTTGGAGAGAGTGTGCTGGTGAGGACCACCAGTACATCACCACACAGAAAGTGGGGGTGAAGACACCTGGAGATGGTAAGGGAGATATGGACACTCTGGTACAAGCTACTCCAGTTATCAGGCAATTGGGAATGGTCTCTGTTCCCTCTAACAGGGCTGAAGGCTCGGCAGCTCAGCTGAAGTGCATTTACACCAATGCACGCAGCATGGGTAATAAGAAGGAAGAGCTGGAAGCTGTTGTAGGGCAAGGAGCCTATGATGTCATTGCCATCACAGAAACGTGGTGGGATGACTCATATAACTGGAGTACAGATATGGTGGGGTACAAACTCTTCAGGCGGGACAGGAAGGGGAGGAGAGGAGGCAGGGTGGCCCTCTTTGTAAGGGAGGACTTGGACACCATTGAGATGGATTGTGGCGATGAGGAGATTGAGTGCCTGTGGGTTAAAATCAGAGGAGCCCATAAGCAGATAGATTTTGTGATAGAGTCTGTTACAGACCACCCAGCCAAGGAGAAGCAGCTGATGAGGTCTTCTATACACAGTTGGGGTTAATCTCTAGATCGATGCCTCTTGTTCTTGTGGGAGACTTCAATCTTCCTGATATCTGCTGGAAGTACAATAGAGCAGAAAGGAAGCAGTCTAGGAGGTTTCTGGAGTGCGTGGAAGACAATTTCCTTGCACAGCTGGTGAATGAACCAACAAGGGAAGGTGCCTTCCTGGACCTGAACAGAGAAGGCCTTGTGGGGGTTGTGGCAGCAGGAGGACGCCTAGGACTAAGCGATCATGAGATGATAGGGTTTTCTGTTCTAGGTGAAGTGAAGAGGGTGGTTAGCAGGGCAGTAGCATTAAATCTCCAGAGGGCAGACTCTGAACTCTTCAGAAGGCTGATTGGCAAAGTCTCATGGGAGACAGTGCTTAAGGGCAAGGGAGCCCATGAGGACTGGGAGCTCTTCAGAAAGGAGATCCTAGCAGCTCAGGAGAAAGCCATCCCCATGTTCCGGAAAAAGAGACTGTGGGGGATAAAACCAGCTTGGTTGAACAGGGAGATCTTGAGTGATATCAAGAAGAAGAGAAATGTTTATGGGCTCTGGAAGAGGGGACAGGCCTCTTGGGCGGATTACAGGAGGGAAGTGAGATTGTGCAGAGAAAAAAATCAGAAGGGCTAAGGCTCAACGAGAAATCAGATTGACAAAGTCTGTGAAAGATAACAAAAATCTTTCTATAAATATATAAATAATTAAAGGAGGACTAGGGAGACCATACAGTCCCTATTGGACACAGAAGGAACAACAGTGACAGGAGATGAGGAAAAGGCTGAGGTACTTAATGCCTTCTTTTCCTCAGTTTTTAATTGTAAAGAAAGTTGTTCCCTCTGTGTACAAACCCCAGAGCTAGAGGAGCAAAATGAGGCTCCTGTGATCCAAGAGGAGGTGGTCAGAGCCTTGCTAGCCCGACTAGACAACCACAAGCCTATGAGGCCGGATGGGATTCAACCGAGGGTATTGAAGGAGCTGGCGGATGTGCTGGACAAATCCCTTTCCATCATCTTCCAACAGTTCTGGCTGACTGGGGAAGTGCCACTGGACTGGAGGCTGGCTGATGTTGTGTCGCAGGGAGGATCCAGGGAACTACAGGGCTGTCAGTCTAACCTCAGTGCCAGGGAAAGTCATGGAACAGGTGATCTTGAGTGCTATCATGAAGCACATGCAAGAGAACCGGGTGATCAGGCCCAGTCAACACGGGTTTACAAAAGGCAGGTCTTGCCAAACTAACCTGATCTCCTTCTATGACCAAGTGACGTGGCTGCTGGACGAGGGAAAGGCTGTGGACGTGGTCTTTCTGGACTTCAGTAAATCTTTTGACACAGTTTCTCACAGCATTCTGCTACAGAAACTGCCAGCCTCTGGCCTGGACAGGCGCATACTCTCCTGGGTGGAAAACTGGTTGGATGGCCGGGCCCAGAGAGTGGTGGGAAATGGTGTTAAATCCAGCTGGAGGCCAGTTACAAGCAGGGTTACCCCGGGCTCAGTGCTGGGTCCAGCCCTGTTCAGTGTCTTTATCAATGACCTGGATGAAGGCATTGAGTGCACCCTTAGCAAATTTGCAGACGACACTAATCTGGGTGGAAGTGTGGATCTGCTGGAGGGTCAGGCAGCTCTGCAAAGGGATCTGAACAGGCTGGACCGCTGGGCAGAGTCCAATGTCATGAGATTTAACAAGGCCAAATGCCGGGTTCTGCACTTGGGGCACAACAACCCTATGCAGTGCTACAGACTAGGAGAAATCTGTCTAGAAAGTTGCCTGGAGGAGGAGGACCTGGGGGTGTTGGTTGACAGGTGACTGAACATGAGCCAGCAGTGTGCCCAGGTGGCCAAAAAGGCCAATGGCATCTTGGCCTGTATCCGAAACAGCATGACCAGCAGGTCCAGGGAGGTTATTCTCCCTCTGTACTCGGCACTGGTGAGACCGCTTCATGAATCCTGTGTTCAGTTCTGGGCCCCTCACCACAAGAAGGATGTTGAGGCTCTGGAGTGAGTCCAGAGAAGAGCAACGAAGCTGGTGAAAGGGCTGGAGAACAGGCCTTATGAGGAATGGCTGAGAGAGCTGGGGTTGTTTAGCCTGGAGAAGAGGAGGCTGAGAGGAGACCTCATTGCTCTCTATAACTACCTGAAGGGAGGTTGTGGAGAGGAGGGTGCTGGCCTCTTCTGCCAAGTGACAGGGGACAGGACGAGAGGGAATGGCCACAAACTCCACTAGGGGTGATTTAGGTCAGACATTAGGAAAAATTTTTCACAGAAAGGGTCACTGGGCACTGGAACAGGCTGCCCAGGGAGGTGTTTGATTCACCTTCCCTGGAGGTGTTTAAGGCACAGGTGGACAAGGTGCTAAGGGGCATGGTTTAGTGTTTGATTGGAGTGGTTGGACTTGATGATCTGGTGGATGTCTTCCAACCTGGTGATTCTGTGATTCTGTGGCACACTAAGCTGTCCCACATAAGTTGCCATTGCAACAACTAGTGCCAGAAAGATGAATTTCTCTGCTGAAGATACACCAGGAACAGAGAGTCCGCATACTCTTTCAGACCTTCATGACAGATTAAACAAATGCTTTAAGTTAGATTCACCCTCCTCAGGGAGTAATGCTACATAGAGGGTTGACAGTGAAAATGTCTGAAATGAAGAAACAAAATAAACCCATGCCCTTAGGTGTGGCTCCTGTTCCTGCTGCCTCTTAGGAATGGGAGCTGCAGGTTCTCATGGGTGGATGCAATGGTAGCAAGGCAGAGAAGAGACTAGAAGGAAAAGGGTAAAGAGAAATGAGCTTGGGGCCTTGGAGGCAGTTTAGATGTCATCTCATGGCAGGTTATCCGTCTGGATGAGTATTTCACTCTGAGGGTGTATGTGAGATATTTTCTCCAGTTACACTACATTTTAAGGCTGAGGTGCATGTGGGAACTATCCTGATGTGCTGGTGTATGCTTCAGAAAAATATCTGCATAATAGTGGAGCCTGTGCAGCCACAACATGATATATCTCCTGTCCTTGCTATCAGATACTAACCACATGCTTTGTAAAGTCGTCATTTGCTGTGAGGTCAGAAAAGATGCAGCTGCACTCATTTCCTTTGAGGGTTCTGCAAAAGGAAGTAAAAGCTTATTCTATTCACTGTGATGGGTACACAGCAATATATTCCCATTGGTTCCAATAACCACAGCATCTGAAATCTTTCCCATAGCACCTGAAAATGCTCATCTAAGCAAATTACAACTCACTTATTAAGAATATCTGTGAAATTAAGATAGTAAGTAAAATTCTGGAAGGAGAATGGGACAGCAACCAAAGGGTTCATGAAAGGATTAGAAGCAGATATGGCAATTAATTTTTGCCATCTGCACAGTGGAGCTGTTGCTTCAATGTAATGAATTTAAACATTAAGGCCAGCTTTCATTCTTACAAACATGAAAATATTTCTCATGCACTGTTCTCTGAATGCACTCAAATATAAATGTAGCATTCAGAAAAGTGATGTAACAGTACTTATAAATATGGACATATATGTTTGTCGTGTATCAAAAATGGGGAAAATATATCACTGATAAATGTTGCTTAACTGCTTTTAGCTTGAACTCTGTGCAGGTGACACAGAAATCCTGTCTGCTGCTGAAGACTCATTCATTCATTGAAATTAAAGATGAAGACAAGGTTTGTCTGAGTAAATTTTGAATATGTTTCCAAGTCTGCAGAACTGAATGAGAGCACTTATTAGATGTGTTTATTTCCCAGGGATATCAATGGAAAGTAAAGTGCTGAATAGTTTCTAAGTATTTGCCTGATAAAGTTTGTGTGCTACTATCTTCCCCTCCACATCCACTGAGCTCAGAACATGCTGTCAGACTCAGTATTTCCTAGAGGAAGGATGTTTTATTACCTCATACTAATGTACATCTTCAAAAATGGTGGATAACCAACATTTTCAGCTGCAGCAAGTTTGAGTAAAAACTTATTGCCATGTAGACCATAAGGGAGTTGATGCTGAGCCTGCTGAAGTTAGTGGACAGGTTCCAGCTGAATTAAATGGGAATTGAGTCAGATCCAGAAAGGCAGTAGGGAATTACTATCAGGCAGTTTAAATTTATCATGAGTTTGTCTTGGAAATTCTGCTCACAAAAAAGCTGTCTCAGCTGGACATGGAAAGACTTGGTCTCCTGACTTGGTGTCTAGCAGTAGATGCTCTCATTTTTGCCAATGTGAGTATCATTTGCATTCAATGTGAGCTATTAATCCTAAATGTCTGGTATTTGATTAGCATTGCAGGCTTTTTTTTGCTTTTGGTGCTTTGCCAAACACTACAAATTTGGACCGGTGAAAGTTTAAATTTAATAATGTAACAGACTTAATGTTGTGCATGTTTACAAAAAATTAGAAGACTGCAGGAACTCCGCGAAGATATCTACTAAATTGACACTTTTCAATGTTTTCAGTCTGTCTTTAGTGATGACATTGATTTTGTCAGGAATGTTAAGAGAATGTTTTCTGGTTTCCTTCATGCTGTGGAAGTATGAAAAAAATCTAGTGCTGCATAAAAATATTCCTATAGAATCATAGAATATTTTAGGCTGGAAGGGACCTTAAAGATCATCTAGTTCCAACCCCGCTGCCATGGGCAGGGACATCCCACTAGATCAGGTTACCCAAAGCCACATCATATCTGGCCTTAAACACCTCCAGGGATGGGGCAGCCACAACTTCCCTTGACAACCTGTTCCAGAGTCTCACCACTCTCATAGTGAAGAAATTCTCACTAATGTTTAGTCTAAATCTGCCCTTCTCCTGTTTATAAATGCTCCCTCTTGTCCAATTACCACAAGCCTTTATGAATCATCTCTCGCCAGTTTTCTTGTAGGCTCCTTTTGGGTACTGGAAGGTCACCATAAGATCTCCTCAGAGCCTTCTCTTCTCCAGTCTGGACAACCCCTACTCTCTCAGCCTGTCCTCATATGGAAGGTGCTCCAGATCTTGGATCATCTTTGTAGCCCTCCTCTGGACCCATTCCAACAGCTCCATATCCTTCTTATGTTGAGGATTCCAGAACTGGACACAGTACTCCAGATGAGGTTTCACAAGAGAGGAATAGAGGGGCAGAAACACTTCCCTCCACCTGCTGGCCACACTTCTTTTGTTGTAGCCCAGGATACAGTTGGCCTTATGGGCCTCTGCAGGGCAGCTCTCAATCATGTCATCCTCTATTGTGTACTGAAAACGGGGATTGCCCTGGCCCAGGTGTAGGACCTTGCACTTGGCCTTGTTGAACCTCAAGAGGTTCTCATAGGCCCACTTCTCCAGTCTGTCCTGGTCCCACTGGATGACATAGCATCCTTCTGGTGTGGCAACTGCACCACTCAGCTTGGTGTCATCTGCAAACTTGCTGATGGTGGACTCAATCTTGCTGTCAATATCATTGATGAAGATATTAAACAGCACTGGTCTCATTACAGACCCCTGAGGGACACCACTTGTCACGGATCTCCATCTGGACTTTGAACCATTGACCACCACTTTTTGAATATGATCCTCTAACCAGTTTCTGATCCACTGTACCATCCACCCATCAAATCCATATCTTTCCAATTTAGAGAGGAAGATGTTGTAGTGGACCATGTCAAAGGCTTTACAGAAGTCTAGATAGGTCACATCCATTGCTGTGGTTAACCTGTCACAGAAAGCCATTAAGTTTGTCATACAGGATTTTCCCCTGGTGAAGCCATGCTGGCTGCCATTAACCACCTCTATGTCCTCCATGTGCTTCAGCATAGCTTCTATGAGGATATTTCCATGATCTTCCCAGGCACAGAGGTGAGGGTGACAGGTCAGTAGTTCCCAGGGTCATCCCTTCTACCCTTTTTAAAAGTGGGCAAAACTTTACCTCTCTTCCAGTCATGAGGGACTTCTCCTGATTGCCATGACTTTTCAAATACCACAGGGAGTGGCTTGGCAACCACATCTGCCAGTTCCCTCAGGACTCTGGGATGCATCTCATCAGGTCCCCTAGATTTACATACATTCAGGTTCCTCAGGTGGTCATGAACCTGATCCTCCTCTACTCTGGGATGGGTGGGGGTTACTCCCCTGGTCACCATCTTGCTGTCCCATGATCCAGAAGGGGTAGGAGAATGATTATCAGGGAAGAGGGAGGCATAAATGTTGTTAAGTACCTCAGCCTTCTCCTCGTCTGTTGATATGAGGACACCATTCCAAACCATCAGTGGATGTACATTCTCTTTGACCTTCCTCTTTTGGTTGATGTACCTGTAGAAGCCCTTCTTGTTAGTCATTACTTCCCTTGCCAAGTTCAGCCCCAGCTGCACCTTGGCCTTCCTGACTTCATCCCTACACATCTGGGCAGCACTCCTATACATGTCCCTTGTTCCCTGTCCCTGCTTGCACTGCCTGTGCGGTTCCTTCTTCTTCTTTAGTTTAACCTGCAGGTCTTGACTCAGCCATACCGGTCTCCTCCCTTCTCTGCCTGATTTTCTACAGACAGGGACTGAGTGCTCTTGCGCTTTATGGAAAGCATCCTTAAATATTTTCCAGCTCTGTTCCACTCCCTTGTCTCAGAGGACCATGTCACAGGAGGTCCTGCTGAGTAATTCCTTGAAGAGCTGCAAGTTTGCTTTCCTTAACTTTAGTGTCCTGACTATACTCCTCACCTACCCCATATCCCTCTGGACCTTGAACTCCACCAGTGCATGATCACTGCAGCCCAGGCTGCCTCCGATCCTAATGTTACTGATGAGTTCACTTGTATTGGTGACCATCAGGTCCAATATTTCATCTCCTCGGTTGGGGGTCTCTATCAAATGGACTAAGAAGTTATCCTCAATGCACTCCAGGAGTCTCCTGGATTGCCTACAGCTTGCCGTGCTACTTTTCCTTCACATGATGAAGTCCCCGAGTAGGTTGAGAGCTTTTCACTGTGAAGCCTCCTGTAGCTGGAGGAAGAAGACTTCATCGGCTGGCTCTCCTTGATCGAGTGGCCTGTAGTATACATCAACCACAAGGTACTTGTTGGTTCTTCTGTCTTTAATTTTGACCCAAAAGCTCTCAATCTGCTCATGGCTACTCTTCAATGACAGCTCTTCACATTCTATCCTTTTCCTGAGATAGAGGGCAATGCCTCCAACCCTCCTTCTCAGTCTGTCCCCACTGAACAGCCTGTTGCCATCCATAGTCACACTCCAGTCATGGGATTCATCCCACCATGTTTCCATGATGGCAACCAGATCATAGCTTTGAAGTAGCACAGCAGCTTTCAGCTCCTCCTGCTTGTTACCCAAGCTTCTTGGGTTAGTGTAAAGGCACTTCAGCTGGGCTGCCAGTTGCATCACCTTCCCGGTGGACCTTTTATTACCTACGAGGTGTTTCAGAGAAGTGTCTTCCACAAGACCTGACCCCTGACACTTGCCTTCCCACTGCTTGTTACAGGCTAGCTTGAAGTTGCTCCCCTCCCCCTTCATATCTAGTTTAAAGCCCTATCTACAAGCCCTGCAAGCTCCTGGGAAAAGACCCTCCTTCCTCTCTGAGAAAGATAACTGCCATCTGAAGCCTGTAGTCCCTATGCCATGTAGGCCACCCCATTATCAAAACCCCAAAGTTATTGTGGTGACACCAGCCACAGAGCCATCTATTAATTGATGGGATCCGTCTGAGCTGTGCTGTATCACCATCCGTCACTGTAAGGAGGGAAATAAAAATCATCTGGTCCCCAGATTCCCTCAGTATCTGTCCCAAGGCCATAAAATCTTTTAGTGCCCTTGGGCTTCTTGCTGCTGCTTCATGCCCTCCCACATGGAGCAGTAGTGACAGGTAATAGTCTGTAGATCTCACCAAGCTGGGAAGTTTCCTGGCCACATCACTTACCTGGGCTCCTGGGAGGCATCAGGCTTCCCCGTGAGTGGGTTCTGCAGGCCATATCGGGCCCTCTGTCCCCTTCAATAGTAAGTCTCCTACAACTATGACTCTTCTATTGGTCCTTGTGGCAGTCATGGCAATGTAGCGGTTACACTGTTTTGAACTCTCACCCTGACCTGATGTGGGTGCATCTTGCTGCTTTTTTTTCTCTGGTCAGTCCTCCACATTGAGAGCCTCAAATCCATTGTGGAGTGACACCTGAGGTGGTGTGGGCAAGGAGGGGGTTGTTTTTATGCCTTGTTGGTGTACACAATTCTACTCATTACCTCCTTTTGAGCCCTTGCCTACAACCTCAGAGGGGGGAAGATGCCAGATTATTTTTGTCCTGGGCTCTTAACTGTGTCTTCTCTAACCTGTGTCTTCTCCTAGGTTTGTATTAATGATGTGGTAAGCAGATTAAATTTACTGTCACGTTTCATTTAGACAATGTAATATGTTGTAAAAAATATCTAGGGACAATATTTCCATTTTTATTTGTAATTTTAATAAGTGATTTTCTGAAAGAGCTGAGTACTAAAGTTAAAATCTTTATTTCATTTCTAATAAGAACATTTGTTTTTGCAATATTAAGTAGAGTGGACTCCTTCATGCTGCTTTGTATTGTGGATTAATTTCCCCAAAGTATACTTCAGATACTTTGGGGCTGAGAGATGTTTTATATGATTACCTTGGGGGCGGTGATTTCTGATGATACCTGTTTGAAGTGTCATCAACTATTCTTACAATTAAAACACTCATAACATCTCCCTCTCCTTTAGACTTTTTGCTGACCAATAAACAGTGGGTTGATGCTGCAGTCCTTACTTCATTAAGGATGTCTGTATTCTTAAGGGATACCAGACTTTCTCTGCCCATGACATATGCATAAACTTTATACCTTAGAGATCTCTATTTTTTTTTTCAAATTTAGTTGAACTCTGCCAGTGGATTGAGAAATTATTTGAAAGGTTCTCACACATAGAATGATACAATATGATCCTCTTTTGTTTAGGAAAGCAGGTTCAAAAAAGCTACGTTCTAAGCATTTTCAACATGATGATTGACAGTACAATCTTGGAAGAGGTTACACCAAAGTTTGCATTTCTGTCTTTGTATAGTTTATAGCAGGCAATCATCGATACATACAGTTCTCCTTGGAGATGTTTATGACAGATGAAAAAAATCCAAAACACTACAACCACATGTCATTACGAGGATTTTTATTTTCCTTCATGTTTTTCTTTCCTCCAAAACATGTGCATTTTAAAATCAACAAAGAAAACCACTGTGACTTCATGGAGAATTAACTGTGAGTGAGCGATCTGAGAAAGTAAAGGCCACTTTTACTTTGGATGCTTTTCTATTCACAGCATGGGAGCATAAATACATGTGGAGACCATAAAACAATTTAACAGATTATTAACTTCACCTTGTGTATTTTTTGTGCCCTGCTTTCTACTAGATGAAAGACTGCAAGGCTGCTTTGTACTGTGGATTGTTTTCCCCAGAGTATACTTCAGACACTTTGGGGCTGAGAGATGTTGTATATGATTACCTTGGGGGCTGCGACTTGTGATGATACCTGTTTGAAGTGTCATCACCCCCAACTGAATACAGCAGCAACAGCACCTTTCCTCTTCCTTCTGAGCACAGAAACTCGGGTTTGCCTTTTTTTTTTTTTTTCTTTTCTTTCCTGTAGAGCTTTTATTCGTTCTTCTCTGTCTCACACGAGGAAAAAGGGCTTCCTCAAATCTTTTCCATTTTCACCACCTATGACATTTACCAGCCTCATGGCCACAGCAGGGACATAACCTTTCTCTTCTGATGGTTGAAGACACTTTAAGAGCATCTTCCTAAAAGCTGGCTGAATCCTGCTTAAGACAGTTGACCCTTTACTGCTTGTCCCTCAAAGGAAGTAGGGAACCTATGTAGTGATTTTAACTGTGTGCCTAATCACTGGGTCCAAATTAAAGCCAGATAATTAGAACAGTTCTTGTTCTTCTAGAGTCCTAAGCATTTTACCTGTTGACTTCCTGCTTGCCATTCTATAAATAATGCCATAATTTTTTTCCTTAGAATGTGTAATAATAAAAAAGAATGGGAAAAGTCTAGGATGTAATAAACGCAGTAACACCAAGATAAAGTTTAACAGAACAATATTTACGGACACAAAATTAATGTTCAGACACATGGATGTGAGTCTAAGTATTAAAATAAAACAAAAAGCAATGTATGTTGCCTCAGTGTTTTCAACCATTTGCCAGCAGATTATATCTGTGTCACACTATGTAGCACACAGGTGTGTATGTGCTGTAAATATTTCTAGACAGATGTTTAAGAGATATAAGGTGTTTTGCATAGCTGCAGAGGAAGGACCTGCAGTGTCGATGGAGAAGATGAAGCAGATGACCTGTGATGATGGACTTCTCCATCAAGGGAAGTGCAGCTTGTGGCTCCTTCACCTTCCCAGTGTATGCTCAATGGCAGCAATGCTAGGTTTGAATTCAGGGCAAGTTTCAGATTTTTGACCTGCAAAATACGCAATGAGAAGATGAAAGATGGGTGAAAATGGAAAAACATTCCAGCTTACACTCACTGAAGCACAGCTTTCAGTTAGCAATGCTTGAGAAGGCTTGGTGTCTCAATTTTGACGTCCGTTACAGGAGGAAAGTTTTGTTCACAGATCTAGTATCAGAGCTTTGGTGTTTAGCTGGTGGGATGCTTTCAGCTGTAGGTCACAGACTTCTGCTAAGGCTCAGCTGTGCACCTCTTCACAGGGAAACTAATGAAATCTGGTAGCTTACAGATATTTGTTTCAGGTGTGCTTTTTCTGGTGTCCAGCGAAGCTTTTCCTACATTTAAAGCATTCATAACATCTCCCTCCCCCTTAGACTCTTTGCTGTCCAATAAGTAGTGGGTTGGTGCTGCAGTCCTTACTTCATTAAGGATGTCTGTATTCTTAAGATATACCAGACTTTCTCTGCCCATGACATAAGCATAAACTTTATACCTTAGAAAACTCTATTTTTTTCAAATTTAGTTGAACTGTGCCAGTGAACTGAGAAATTATTTCATAGAATCATAGAATCATAGAATCATAGAATAACCAGATTGGAAGAGACCCACCAGATCACTGAGTCCAACCACTCCTATCAAACACTACACCATGCCCCTTAGCACCTTGTCCACCCGTGCCTTAAACACCTCCAGGGAAGGTGACTCAAACACCTCCCTGGGCAGCCTGTTCCAGTGCCCAATGACCAAAAAGGTCATTTGAAAGGTTCTCACACATAGAATGATACAATATGATCCTCTTTTGTTTAGGAAAGCAGGTTCAAAAAAGCTACGTTCTAAGCACTTTCAGCACGATGACTGACAGTACAATCTTGGAAGAGGTTACACCAAAGTTTGCATTTCTGTCTTTGTATAGTTTATAGCAGGCAATCATCGATACATACAGTTCTCCTTGGAGATGTTTATGACAGATGAAAAAAATCCAAAACACTACAACCACATGTCATTACGAGGATTTTTATTTTCCTTCATGTTTTTCTTTCCTCCAAAACATGTGCATTTTAAAATCAACAAAGAAAACCACTGTGACTTCATGGAGAATTAACTGTGAGTGAGCGATCTGAGAAAGTAAAGGCCACTTTTACTTTGGATGCTTTTCTATTCACAGCATGGGAGCATAAATACATGTGGAGACCATAAAACAATTTAACAGATTATTAACTTCACCTTGTGTATTTTTTGTGCCCTGCTTTCCTCTAGATGAAAAGACTGCAAGGCTGTTTTGTACTGTGGATTGTTTTCCCCAGAGTATACTTCAGACACTTTGGGGCTGAGAGATGTTGTATATGATTACCTTGGGGGCTGCGACTTGTGATGATACCTGTTTGAAGTGTCATCACCCCCAACTGAATACAGCAGCAACAGCACCTTTCCTCTTCCTTCTGAGCACAGAAACTCAGGGTTGCATCTTCCTAAAAGCTGGCTGAATCCTACTAGAGACAATTGACCCTTTACTGCTCATCCCCAAAAGCAAGTAGGGAACCTATGTAGTGATTTTAACTGTGTGCCTAATCACTGAGTCCAAATGAAAACCAGATAATTAGAAGAGTTCTTGTTCTTCTAAAGTCCTAAGCATTTTACCTGTTGACTTCCTGATTGCCACACTGAATAATGCCATCTCAGATTTGCTGAACTTGCATCTGCAGCACCCATCAGCCTTTGAGCTGTAATTCTGCATCAGCATTGAGCAGAGTGACCTTAAGTTGGTTGCATGTGAGCTAAAGGTAAAACTAAGCTTTGAAAAGTTTACAATAATTTCAAGAACTAGAATGCCTCTTTTAGGACTAAAACACTGAGGTATCACATTTCTCAGTCACAAAGTATCGTTCACCAGAGCTCTCCAATAGCACATCATAGATCTCCACAGCTGAGATGAAATCTCTTGATCCAGATGACTGCATGTATATAAAAATCACATTGAGAGTTTACCTGGGACTGTGGACTGCACGTTTTGAAAAGTTGAAGTAAATTACCTTCTGCAAATACCTAATTAAGCCCTTCAATCCTTATTAATCTCTTCAAGAGTCCCATGTGAGCTGACTGTACCATAGCTCCTTGTTTATGAACAGAATGAGCAGATTACAATGTTAATTATAGGCTTCACAAAACTTATGGAAAGCATGGGCAAAAGGCTATTAACTCTTTATTCTACCATGTTGTCTTCACAATATAGACTGTTCTGCAAAATGTTCATGTTCACACGAGCATGCTGAATTATGGACCTTTTACCACTTTTCCTTCAGAGTATTTCAATAGGTCAAATCTCCTTTCAAGGAAGTTCTTCCTGGTACTGCAATGAATCTAAACATTTATCTTTCATATCAACACTTCTGATTCAACAGTTTATATTGGAAGCTTCACAGACAACTTAGTATTTGAGTAGTTAGCGATCTTGAGCAAGCTGTGTCTGCTCAATTGCACTTAAAGCCTAAGCAGCCCATATGTTAGCATCTGTAACTGCTGTGTAGGAAACTGCTGGTGTGCACCATGCACTGACAGAGGTAACAGTCTAACCTGTCAGAAGATATATGATTCTGCTTGTTACACAATATAAGGGATGCTGTGGCATGGGAGAGAAGAGGAATCTCTCCATGGAGGGGATCTGTGTAGTGTACTGTGGAAACACCTCCCCAGTCATTCTGTTGCTGCACAAATGTAGGATTCCCAGCTTCTGAAGGGATGTAAGATTTACACACTATCTATATTCCTCTTTTTATTCTGTTTTATTAAAACTACTATCTTATTACACCATTTGTTGTTGAACTTCTCTTACTGAGATCCATAAAGCATCCTGCACTGTCTCTTTCTCCCCATTTCCCTGCCATATGCAGAAAACTCTTTTACCATATATTTATTTCTGCCTTTCAGTTTTACTGCAAATCCATCATGATGCTATGAAAAAAATGAGCGGCAAAATCAAAAACTTTTTTGCCTCTTGTACTTCAGCCATTTTCTTGCTCTGAAATGGTTAGCTTTCCTATAAATGCTTCTTTGGGTAATTTTTGGAGAACAGATTTGATAATTCATCACAAAGGCTGACTTTCATTTTCTGTCCCCTTGTATCACATTTCATCAGTATCAATTCTCCAAGTTTTCCACTCATTATTTAAGTTACACAGCTATAGTATACCCATTAAAAACTTCCTGAACACTGATTTAATGCAGCAGTGTGCTTAATTTTAAGTATGGAACTAATCCCAGAAAAATGAATGGAACTATTAATGAATTTTAAGATATTTCCAGGTTAAACCTGGTATCAATTTTCCTATTACCATTTTCCCAAGCCACTTGGTCATGCAAACATAGGAACAATAATTACCCAGTTTTCAATATAAGTTGTTATTCACAAAATATTCTAAATATAGGATAAAAGAGTGCCAAAAAATGCTTTTAAAATCAAGATAAATACAGAGAAAGTATAGCCCAGGAGAAATGTTGGGGTACATTTTTGATATGCATATAACTGAGAAGCTTAAAGTATTAATGAAATGATCCGAAAAGGAATCTGTATCTGGTAACAGTTTTTTAACATAAAAAGTGTTAAAATACTTTTTTTATCAAGCTACAAAACACATTTTAACATGACATATATGGTCTTGAGTATGTGTGCAGACAAAGGTTTAATATCTGTGGGTTATCTTTTACAATGACTTGCCTTAACACCATCCTGGTCTGTCAATCGCATTCCTAGTTGGGCCTTAGCCCTCCTGACTTTTTCCCTGCACATTCTCACTTCCTCCCTATAGTCCACCCAGGATGCCTGCCCCTTCCTCCAGAGGTCGTAGACCTTCCTCTTCTTATTGATGTCTCTTAGGACCTCCCTACTCAACCATGCTGGTTTCTTACCCCGCCGGCTACTTTTCTGGAACCTGAGGACGGCTTTCTCCTGAGCTGCTAGGAGTTCCTTCTGGAAGAGCTCCCAGCCCTCATGGACACCTTTGCCTTCAAGGAGCGCCTCCCATGGGACTTTTCCAACCAGCCTTCTAAACAGTCCAAAGTCTACTCTCTGAAAGTTGAGGGCGACTGTTCTGCTAAGCTCCACCTTCTTCATCTCACCCTGCACCGAGAACTCTATCATCTCATGATCGCTTTGCCCCAAGCGTCCTCCAACCTTCACATCCCCCACCAGTCCTTCTCTGTTCACAAATAGCAGGTCCAGGAGGGCACTGTCCCTTGTCGGTTCGCTCACCAGCTGTGTGAGGAAGTTGTCTTCCAGACACTCCAGGAACTGCCGGGACTGCTTCCTTTCTGCTGTATTATACTCCCAGCCTATATCCGGGAAATTGAAGTCTCCCACAAGGACTAGAGGTAGTGATTTTGAGACTACACTCAGTTGTTTGTAG
The DNA here is from genome assembly GCA_033459285.1 of Clamator glandarius. Classification (NCBI taxonomy): domain Eukaryota; kingdom Metazoa; phylum Chordata; class Aves; order Cuculiformes; family Cuculidae; genus Clamator; species Clamator glandarius. The sequence continues at coordinate 1,038,651 of JAUNZM010000411.1, forward strand.
AAGAGCTCATCAGCTGCTTCTTCTTGTCTGGATGGTCTATAGCAGACTCCCATCACAATACCTGCCTGCCCATGGGCTCCTCTGATTTTCACCCACAGGCACTCAGTCCCATCCTGACCGTAGTCCAGTTCGAGGGTATCAAAGCCCTCTCTAACATAGAGGGCTACCCCACCTCCTCTTCTGCCCTTCCTGTCCTTCCTGAAGAGTTTATACCCCACCATGGGTACGCTCCAGTTGTACGAGTCATCCCACCACGTCTCCGCAATGGCAATGACATCGTAGTCTCCTTGCCCTACCACAGCTTCCAGCTCCTCCTTCTTATTTCCCATGCTGAGTGCATTGGTGTAAATGTACTTCAGCTGGGCAGGTGTAGCTACAGCCTTCGTAATAGGGTTTCTTCCCAACTGAGCGGTCCTTGAGTTAACTAAGGCCACAGTGCCAGTTTGCTGCCTACCATCCTCAGCTGCACTCACCCCCTCTTCCTTAGTGGTGATATACCGGCAGGCATTGCCAGCACACCACCCCTTTGCCGCTGAATTCTCACCTCCAGGCTCACTCCCATCCTGCCTGGCCTCCATTCTCTCCCTGCTCACATCTAGTTTAAAGCTCGATTTATGAGCTTAACTAGGTATTTGGTGAGGGCTTTTGTCCCCCTAGGAGACAGGCGTGTCCCATCCCTAGTAAGAAAGCCTGGGGGTGCGTGGGCCTCCCCATGATTAAAGAACCCAAAGCCCCTCTTCTCATACCAGTCCCTAAGCCATTCATTAACCAGTTTCTTATTCCTTATTTCATGCTCCTGATTCCTTAGTATTGGGATGGAGTTGAATATTACTTGTGCCCCAGAGCCCTCGATCATTCTCCTGAGTGCCTTGAAGTCCCTTTTAATGGCTTTAGGCCTTCTACGTTCTATTTCTTCATTACCAATTTGAAAAACTAAGAGCGGGTAGTAGTCCGTATCTTTGACCAGGGAAGGGAGCTTTCTAGTAACGTCCCTCACTGATGCTCCCGGCAAGCAGCAGACCTCCCTATGGAGCGGGTCCGGCCTACAGATGGGACCCTCCATTCCTTTGAGAAGGGAATCCCCCAAGACAATCACCCTCCTCTTCTTTTTAACCGAGGATGTTTTTAGGGCTGTGGGAGGATGATGGAGTTTTGGAAACATTTCTAGGCTGTGGGTGCAGCCCTCTTCATCTTTAGGGCTTGGATGCACACTCAGCACCTCATATTTGTTCCCCAGAGAGATGTGGGGGTTAATTGCCTGGGTGGGGGGAGCAGGTTTCCTTCTCCGGGCAGGAACCTGCTGCCATTCCCCCTCTCTGTCTCTCCCGGCCTTGCAGCTTACCGGTGGGTGGTGCTCAGCTTCACTAGCTCCGGCAGCCTATGAGAGGGTCCTGCTCCACTCATCTATCTCCCTCTCACATTCCGTGATGGTCCTCAGCCTAGCCACTTCTTTCCTCAGCTCTTCCACCATATGAAGCAGTTCCCCTACCCAAGCACAGCTTCCACAGGAGGAGCCAGTGCCAGAGGCACGAGCTGCTGTGGGAGGGGGGCACTGACTGCACCCCAGGGTCTGGGTAGCTGCATGTGCCCACAGGGGCCCCTTCTGGGTGGCAGCCTCCATCACCCTTGGTGTGGCCTTAGTCTCTCATCGGGTATCCACCATTTTCCTCAATCTCTTCTGACCGTGCTCCAGCCCTTCCCTGCTCGCCCTGCCCACTCAAACTGCTGCTCAAACTGCCTTGTTTAATGTGCCCCGCACCTCTTTGCCCCACTCTTATTTGGCTGTGCTCCCTAAGGGCCCTTTAAATCCCCCGAGGAATCTTCCGGGACTGCCCCCTCCTGTCAGGCACCGTGCGGCAACGGTGGTTGAGCCAGGAGCCCAGCGCCAACCTCTCGATCGAGTTTTTTTAGGCTTTTCCCCGTTCAGGGAAGCACCCAGCCGCCTATGGGCACCCCTACTACAGAACTCACCGTCCTGTCGCTGGATGCAGCTGAATAAGCACCAACGGGAACCTTGTGGTTGATGTATACTACAGGCCACTTGATCAAGGAGAGCCAGCCGATGAAGTCTTCTTCCTCCAGCTACAGGAGGCTTCACAGTGAAAAGCTCTCAACCTACTCGGGGACTTCATCATGTGAAGGAAAAGTAGCACGGCAAGCTGTAGGCAATCCAGGAGACTCCTGGAGTGCATTGAGGATAACTTCTTAGTCCATTTGATAGAGACCCCCAACCGAGGAGATGAAATATTGGACCTGATGGTCACCAATACAAGTGAACTCATCAGTAACATTAGGATCGGAGGCAGCCTGGGCTGCAGTGATCATGCACTGGTGGAGTTCAAGGTCCAGAGGGATATGGGGCAGGTGAGGAGTATAGTCAGGACACTAAAGTTAAGGAAAGCAAACTTGCAGCTCTTCAAGGAATTACTCAGCAGGACCTCCTGTGACATGGTCCTCTGAGACAAGGGAGTGGAACAGAGCTGGAAAATATTTAAGGATGCTTTCCATAAAGCGCAAGAGCACTCAGTCCCTGTCTGTAGTAAATCAGGTAGAGAAGGGAGGAGACCGGTATGGCTGAGTCAAGACCTGCAGGTTAAACTAAAGAAGAAGAAGGAACCGCACAGGCAGTGCAAGCAGGGACAGGGAACAAGGGACATGTATAGGGGTGCTGCCCAGATGTGTAGGGATGAAGTCAGGAAGGCCAAGGTGCAGCTGGGGCTGAACTTGGCAAGGGAAGTAATGACTAACAAGAAGGGCTTCTATAGGTACATCAACCAAAAGAGGAAGGTCAAAGAGAATGTACATCCACTGATGGTTTGGAATGGTGACCTCATATCAACAGACGAGGAGAAGGCTGAGGTACTTAACAACATTTATGCCTCCCTCTTCCCTGATAATCATTCTCCTACCCCTTCTGGATCATGGGACAGCAAGATGGTGACCAGGGGAGTAACCCCCCCATCCCAGAGTAGAGGAGGATCAGGTTCATGACCACCTGAGGAACCTGAATGTATGTAAATCTAGGGGACCTGATGAGATGCATCCCAGAGTCCTGAGGGAACTGGCAGATGTGGTTGCCAAGCCACTCCCTGTGGTATTTGAAAAGTCATGGCAATCAGGAGAAGTCCCTCATGACTGGAAGAGAGGTAAAGTTTTGCCCACTTTTAAAAAGGGTAGAAGGGATGACCCTGGGAACTACTGACCTGTCACCCTCACCTCTGTGCCTGGGAAGATCATGGAAATATCCTCATAGAAGCTATGCTGAAGCATATGGAGGACATAGAGGTGGTTAATGGCAGCCAGCATGGCTTCACCAGGGGAAAATCCTGTATGACAAACTTAGTGGCTTTCTGTGATAGGTTAACCACAGCAATGGATGTGACCTATCTAGACTTCTGTAAAGCCTTTGACATGGTCCAATACAACATCCTCCTCTCTAAATTGGAGAGATATGGATTTGACACTATAGTGGATCAGAAACTAGTTAGAGGATCATATTCAAAAAGTGGTGGTCAATGGTTCAAAGTCCAGACAGAGATCTGTGACAAGTCATGTCCCTCAGGGGTCTATACTGAAGAGGGGCAGATTTAGACTAAACATTAGCGAGAATTTCTTCAGCATGAGAGTAGTGAGACACTGGAACACGTTTTCAAGGGAATTTGTGGATGGCCCATCTTTAGATGAGCTCAAGGCTAGGCTGAATGGGGCCTTGGGCAGCCTAATCTGGTGGTATGTCCCTGTCCATGGCAAAGGGTTGGAACTAGATGATCTTTAAGGTCCCTTCCAACCCTAACTATTCTGCAATTCTATGGCTGAATCTTAGAAGGCATTTCACAATTCTGACTTCTCTGCATCCTGTGTCCCACGGACACACACCTCATTCAGCAGTGGACCCGCATTTTACCTAGCCTTCCTTTTTCTTCTGATGTACTTGAAGAAGCCCTTCCTGTTGTTCTTGATATCCTTAGCCAGATTTAATTCCAATTGGGCACCAGCCTTCCTTGTTACACCCCTATATACACTGAGAACATTCCTATATTAGTCCCAAATGGCCGGTCTCTATTTCCATCCTCTGTAAACTTCTTTCTGGCAGCTGAGATTTTCCAGAAGCTCTTTACTTGTCCATGCATGTCTCCTGCCTCCTTTGCTTCATTTCTTACTCCTAGGGATGAACTGATCTTGAGCTTAAAGGAAGAAGGTTTTGAATATTGCCCAGCAATCTTGGACCCCTTACTTTTTTAGAGCTCTATTGCATGGGATTCCTCCAAGTAAGCCTTTGAAGAAGCTAAAGTTTTCTCTCCTGAAATGCAGTTTTAAATCCTGCTTATTGACTAATTTTGTGTGATGGGGGAGTCCTCCAAAATCTCTAGCACGTTTTAAAAATATGTTTTTCACACTGCTATATGTGTTCCCCTCCTCTGTTGGCTAGTAGGAGTCTCTCTCTGTAGACTTCCTGGAGTTACTGGAAACATATTTGCCCACGTATGCTCTTTGTCCTCCCAGGGGTTCCTACCTTGTCATGGGGCAAGGTGGGTCTTATTGCCTCAGCTGCTCTAGTCTAGTTCACTGCTCTGAGCAGGTAACAAACTGCAGCTGTGGGGAAGGCAATTACACTGTCACAATGGTGCAGGGTAAGGTTTTGAATCAACCCAACAGGACTCATTGAAGGGACTTGCCAAAGACCTTTGAAGACTGTAAAGTTTCAAATATTTGAGTGGTTGTGACTTGCTGTTGTTCCATAGAAATGTCTCAACATTTATTGTTTATTCTGTTTAACCATATTTTATGCTATAATGTAACCCTATAGTAGTTATCAGTAAGTAAAAGATACTTTCTGCAAATTGTGTCTAAATAAACATTGTAATTCTGTATAGATGGCTAAGAAGAATGAGGCTTTGTATTTTTGCAATAACTATCCTCTACTGAGTATCATTTTTATATACAACTTTCAATAAAGAAAATTTTTAGAACCAAGCTCTAGAAACTACCTCATAAACAAAGATGACAGTTTAGACCAAGTGCCAGAGAGAGATGTGTTAAACTACTCAACTCTCTCTAACCTTCAGGAATCAAACTGCTGTGCCAAATTTTCAGGCTTTACCTCAATTTTGTGACTCCTTGCAGTGTACATGAGGAGGGTTAGTCATCTGATATTGGGATAGACAAAACACAGCAAGTAGCCGATAGTAAATACTTGGTAACAGAGGGGTGCCAGACATTCTCTGGGGTTTAGGACACTTATTTACAGAGCTGCCAAATGCTTCCTTTCAGTCAGAATTGTCTTCTAAGACTTTCCTTTCAAAAGCTGAATAAGCGACAGAAGATATCACTCTTTCCTTCAAAATATAATACCATAAGAAGACAAATGTTATTCCCTCTCACATCAGTTGCTGTGTATTCAGGCACTTCAGTGATGATGAGGACATGGCCCTTATCTTTTTCTCAGTGGATTTAAGAAAACAGTACTACTACATAAAGTACAGAAAGGAGTTGAAAGCATAGAACTATTACACATTTTTGGCAGGCATTCCTCCTCCTGAGGAAGGTAGGCCATTGTGCAAGAGAAATAAAGGGAAATAACCTTCATGTTAGGGAAAAACAGAGAAAAAATGCGTTGAAGTCAAATATGGCTAATATAGAGACACTTTTCTAGAAGCAGCAGTTCTGGTTCAGTCCCTGCTCAAGTGAGAAAGCATTGAACAGTTACTGAATTGTTATAAGAGAAATCAGAAGAATTACTTTCTCTCTGAAGAATACCCAGGCAGCAAGGTCTGTGCTCACCCACTTGCTCTATCTGTAATACTTCCCAAACTGTGGAATGGCTTTAAGTTACAGAGACAGAAATTTTCTGGACCATTTAGTTTTTCTCCAGATGAAACATAATCCAGGCAGCTAGTTTATCCTGGGCTATAAGAGAGACTGGAAAGAGTCTTAAATCGAAGTCTTCCTCACTACTGTGTTACATGATGGACTATCCCAATAACATATAAATTGGTTTAACAAAAACAGACCTCTCTTATAAATCCTCCCAAAAGGTATTGCCTTTTGTGTATGCTTAGCTAATCACAACTGCACAAGGTTGTTTATGTTCTGATTTATGTGTAGTTGAGGATTTTATGACTATGACAAATGTCTCCGTCTAAAGGAATAAACTACTTATTTTAGAATATGAAGTGTTATGTTAATCATCTTTCACTCATAATGTCTAGAGTAATAAAGGTTTTAGTAACAGTGAACAGTGAATAGGTGTTATCTTCTTTGTCTCTTTCATCTAAAGATATTTTGCAGGTCTTATAAACAGGGTAAGAAAATTCTTGTAATATAAAAATTTTTATGTTATGAGGTGATTTTGTTCTGTAGCATCTTTCTGACTAAAGTTGATTCTAATAAACTTCATAACTAATTCTTGAGAAACAGAAAATGTCAGGCAGCAATAAAAGTAAATAATATACTGTTTGATTGAAGTTCTAACTATCTGGATGCAGGCTGTTTCCAAATTCTTGTCATAAGTAGCACCATCCAAAACTGCTGATGCTTGCTTCTAGTCACATTCCAGATGATTTGGATGGTGTTCGAGTGAATAGTGGTGAGTCATTTCAACATAAAGTCACCAGTTGGACCTGCAATTTAGACTTCAGGAAAACATCACACATGCCAAAGCCACATGTTTATTTGATTTATTTATATTTGAGAAGAGAAGACTTCTTTGGAACCCCTCTCAGAGCCTGAGGGATTCTCTTTTCTGATTCCTCCCCTGCATCCTTGTGGCCCTTCTGGTCCTTTTGGATGAAGGGAACAGGACACACCATTTTGAATTGCCAAACACATATCAGATTGGAGTAGAACTTCCTGCTGTCTATAGCTAAGCATGAAAAATGCAGAAATATAAGGCTGGGCATGGTTTAGTGTTTGATAGGAATGGTTGGACTCGATGATCCGGTGGGTCTCTTCCAAGCTGGTTATTCTATGATTCTATGGTTCTATGATTAAGCACCTTTATGAACTTCCTTTATAAAATATAGCAGAATACTGGTTTCATAAATGGGGATGATTTTTCTACTTTTTTAACTTGTGGACTGCAGTTCATCCATGGACTTGTTATATATTCCTTTCTGTAAGACAGTGGTAGCATCGTTTTAAGCATTGTAAGGTCAATACATGAATATACAGGTGGGTGGAGGTAATGGTGGTGTTAGAGGTCTGGATATTTTCTATATGACCCCTTTCATAAGGCTGGCGAAATAAGAACAATGGCTAATTCATAATTTTGTTTAAGAATGCTGGTGCAATCATTTGGAAAACCATTGTTTTGCATCACATTCAGACAACCTAGCCATGAAGGAATGGGATATCAGATTAAGCATTACAATTCATCTCAGTTCTTTAAATTTGCTTTCAAATTGCTGTGAATTAGTACACTGTGTACATGGCAGTTACTTATTACCACTGACACATGTGCAAACTTATACACATACATAACTTTGCTTTTGTGGTCTGAAAACACTTGTCAGTAGAAATAATAATTCTAATGAGAAGAGAGCTGAGGCTTGTAAGGGGTAGTGCATTCGTTTCTAACTAAATATATTTTGGGATCAGTTTAGAGTGAGAAGGATACTTTGATCTCTACTTTGAAGCTTTGATCTTGACTTCATGTGACATCAGGCAATTACAGATTTCTCTTGCCTGTTGAGAACTTGACTGAGATTTGGCAAAAGCTACACTTCTGGTTATAAATACAGGAAATGTAGCTTTAGTAAAGACAGTGCACCACATCCTCTGCTTGAGCCGTGCTAAGCATAAGGCAAAAGAGTGTAAAGAGTGTTTTAAGCAGAGGCAGGGTTGGTTACCAGTGGGCAACAAACTCACAGTCTATCCACAGTGTTAATTTTGTTTGAGTTGTTCTTTTTAGCACAGAGTAAAAAAATTGCATGACATACATACTCTAAAAATTACAAGTGGCCCTACATAATTTTGCAAATGCAGAAAGTGCTACATGGCACAGTACCTTTACTCAAAAAGTGCTCATAATTAAGTCGCGCAGTAAGACTACCATTTAGTTACATTCCTACTAAGCGGTGTCTATTATACATATGCCTCGTATCTGAATTGACTTGAATGCAGATGGAAATTTGGGAACAGGGAATTTCCTAGAATATGGTTTGGCAGTTCCAATTATTATACTGATGTCATTCAGGGCAGACTTAAATACAGAGTATTAAATTCCCTAAGGAATAAGAGTCTGATATTTTCTGCATGAGACAGTTTTAGTCATAGATTCATCAAGCACCTACAATTTATTTCTACTGAGGATTTTGAATAGTAAATTAAAAAAATTTTAAGCATATTAGAAAATAATTAATGGAAGCATTGGTAGGGTCAGTCAAATACACTTTCGGATCTTGAATTAAATTATTCTTTATAATTTCCAGGATCACCAGGTGAAATTAGGAAGACCTGGGGAACTACAGGTCAATCAGTCTCACCTCTGTGCCTGGCAAGATTATTCAGGAGATCATCCTGAAAATTCTGCTGAGGCACATGGAAAATAAGGAGATGATTTGTGACAGCCAGCAATCATTAAGGGCAAACAGTGTCTGAGAAATTTGGTGGCCTTCTATGGCGAGGCTACAGCAATTCTGGATAACTAAAGAGTGCTGACATCATCTACTGGATTTGTACAGAGCATTCAACACTGCCCCACGCAACATTCTTGTCTCTGAATTGGAGAGAAATAGATCTGATGGATGGACCACTCAGTGGGTAAGGTATCGGCTGGTTGATTGCACTCAAAGAGTAGTCAGTGGTTCAACATCCAAGTGGAAAACAGTAATGACTGATATTGTGCAGGGGTCAGTATTGGGACTGATTTTCTTTAACATCTTTGTTGGTGACATGGACAGTGAGATTGAGTGCACCTTCAGTAAGTTAGCTGATGACACTCTGTTGAGTGGCACGGTCGACATGCTGAAGAGAAGGGATGCCATCCAGGGGCACCTTGGCAGGCTTGAGAGGTGGGTCTGTGCAAACCTCATTGAGTTCCATAAGGCAAAGTGCAAGGTCCTGCACCTGGGTTGGGGCAATCCCAAGCAGAAATATAGGCTGGGCAGAGAATGAATTGAGAGTAGCTCTGAAGAGAAGGACTTAGGGGTGATGGTTGATAAGCTCAACATGAGCTGGCAATGTATCCTGGGCTGTATCAAAAGAAGTGTGACTAGCAGGTTGAGGGAGGTGATTCTGCCCCTCTACTCAACTCTCATGAGACACCACTTGGAGTATTGTGCTCAGTTCTGGAGTCCTCAGCACAGGAATAACATGGATTTGTTAGAGTGAACCCAGAGAAGGATCACAAAGGTGGAGCACCTCCCATATGAGAACCAGCTGAGAGAGCTGGCCTTGTTCAACCCAGACAAAAGAAGGCTCCAGAGAGACTTTACAGCAGCCTCCCAGTATTTAAAGGGGGCCTACAGGGAAGAATGTAGGGGGGCATTTTATCAGGGATTTTAGTGACAGGATAAGGGTTTTAAGTTGAAAGAGGATGGATTTCTATTAGATATTAGGGAGACAATTTTTTAAGAGGAAAGTGGTGGGGCACTGGCACAAGTTGGCAAGAGAAGTTGTGGATGTCCTATCCCTGAAAATGTTCGAGGCTAGGTTGGATGAAGCTTTGAATACTCTGACCAAGTGGAAGGCATCCCTGCTTATGGCAGGGAGGTTGGATCTAGATGATCTTTAAGGCCCCTTCCAGACTAAACCTTTCTGTGATTCTATGATACTATTAAATTAGGGATTAAGGACTGGAAATGTAAGGCAATAGAAACATTTGCACTGGTTGCAAAGGCTCTGAGGCAAGCCTTAGAGCTAAAAATAATGAACAACAGTCAGTAGACTGGACATAAGGAGGAATTTCTTCACTATGAGAGTGGTGAGGTACTGGCACAGGTTGCCCAGGAAAGTTGTGGATGCTCCATTACTCAAGGTGTTCAAGGCCAGGTTGGATGGGGTCTTGGGCAGCCTGACCTAGTGGGATGTTTCCCTGCCCATAGTAGGAGGGTTGGCACTGGATGATCTTTAAGGTCCCTTCCAACCCAAACTATTCTATGATTAACTAGCAGATGCACCCCTATTTTTCAAGAGAACCATGAAACACATGAAATTATTTTCCTAGAATTGATTTTGTGCTTGTGTGAGAGCATGATGGCTGGCCAGGGAATTACCAGCTACTGAGCTCCTTATTGTTTTGTGAGTTATCAGGTCTTGTCCCTCCACCCTTGTCACATTGCAGAAAGGAGCAAATAACATATTGCTGATCCCTGTGTGCTTCCCTTGGCTCTGAGGAAGGTTCAAACACCATTGCCTTGCATGTCAACAGCAAGGGATGACTTGATCCCCAGGCCCCAAACACACACAAAGGAAAAGGAAACAAGGCATCTTGTTTCTGTTTAGCTCTATAGGTGAAATTTGTCTTACTCAGACTTAGTGCTCTATGAATTAGCAGCTAATCTAAACCTGGTGTTTAGACTTATTTGAATTCCTTGGGTAAACACAGAAGTGTCTAGAGATTATTGATACATCTGCAGAAAATTATTTAAATCAGATGGGATGAATCACCTTGGGTTGGTATCTCTCTTGCTCTGCTGATGATAAGGGGCCCAGTTTAGAGCAGATGTTTAACTTTCAGGTTGTTAATTTAGATAAGACATACCCTGTTATTATTGTTTCACTTACAAGCCTCTATCGAGGGTGAAGGGAACAAGGGGACTGGAGATTCATATCTGTCAACCATACAAGTCTTTTTCTAAAAAAATGTATTCTTTTTTTTTTTTTATTTCAGTGAATGAATAGAAGTCTTTAAAAGTGAAGTAGTGCTTATCTGGACCAGCCAGTGGAGACCCACCACAACACTGGAACCACAGAAGAAACTCTGCCAGCCTCCTCCGCAGATGACCCTTGACCTGATGAGCAGATGTAGATTATCCTCTGGTCTATAGTGGAACTGCTCATCTTTCTGCGGTAAAAGCAGTATGAAGAGGTTTTGTCTTTCTTTACCATGTTTCTTTAGAAGTACATTACAACTCCTCCAGTTTTTAATCCTGCATTTCTTCACATCCTTTGATACATATCAGGAAAGCTACCAATTGTCTTTGGTCTTAGTACTTGATCTGTCATACAATGAAGAGCTTACAGCATCATAAATGTCTGTATGTTGTTGAACTATCATTTTTCCCCATAGCATTTAAAATAGCTAAACTCAAGAGATTACAGAAGAAATCAAGAGATTTCAATCAAGACATTGACTCAGGATGTGATGTATTTACTTAAATCAGAAAACCCTGGAGGAAAAAATCAACAATTCTTTGCGATATGTCTAATGTCAGGAAACTGCATTTATTACACATGACAACAAGCTTTAAATCCATGCTATTTCTGATACTTAAATAAAGCTAAGAAACTGATCCCATTTTTCTTAAGAGGATTTTACTGGAATTGAGAAAACAGAATAACATTGTTTATTCAAATTCAGGATTTCAGTTTACAAAGTTATTTTTACAAAGTTATTCCAGAGAACTTACATACCTTGTGACCACAAGGTTTTTTTTTTTTTTTAGAAAAAGCAGTCAGAAAATACTGGAAATATTGTAATATTTTATACTTGTAAAGTTTTGTGAAAGCAGAAGATTTTATTCTGCTGTTGTAAAGATGAGAATTGTTCTAGTGCTTGCTGGATTTCTTACGGTTTTCTGTTACAACTGATTTAATAAACTTGAATTTCCATTGAAGTAATTAAATACATTTTCCTCTGAATTTTTTTCTAGATCTTCTCTAGTAACTAGTACTTTTCTACCATAGTGTTGAGACTGTTGAGCAATCTTTCAGAAAGTGAAGAAAGGACAAAAAAATGTTAGCATGTTTTATGTATCTTGCGTTTGACAGGGAATATTTTGCTATGACTTTATAATCATAAAATAAAGTATTCATATTCGTATTATTAGCAGTATTAGTATTATCTGCAGTCTGAGTAGCAGTATATAGGCATAACTTGAGGATCTAACTGTAAACAATGGCATCTTGAAATCATACACACAAACAAGATGGGATTCACTTCCCAACTTTTACTCTATAAAACTTAGGTTTTCATCTAAACTGATTATATAGGCTGCCACTGTAGACAGGTCATCTCAACAGAACGGCTGTTTCCACCTACATTATATATTCTGGAGTCTTTCTCTCTTCTTTCAGTGCTCTTCTTTACACTTTATTTCCTCTCCAATACTGGGAACATAATGACTACTACCAAGAATCAGAACATAGTCCTAAAGACTGAGTAATCTAGAGACCTGGCAGAAGATTTAAAAGCATTTTCATTATCTATCATCTTGCAAGATAACCATAGAGGATGTTTTCCTAATAAAGGCTACTTTCTTATCTTTCACTGGCCAAGTTATTATTTTTTTTGTTTGGAATTTATTCTGGTATTGATATTAGGAAGAATTTGAGATTTTCATATGTGTTCTTATCTGATTAACATTACTAAATTCGATTTACATTTTCCTTCAGAGAATTGACATTATCAACCAATATGTTTTTTTATTTATTCCAGATGGATATATGTATGATTATATTTTTAGGAATGCCATGTTTTTGTTTACAGAAGATTCAACATTCTAAATTATTTTTTCTCATGTGAACAAAATACCATGGCTACTTAGATGAACAGAAAAAATAATTCCATTTATTTGTCTGCATCCTCCAGCTGGCATTCTTCTGCTCTGACTTGAATTCTGTTGAAGGGACAGGCTATCAGTCAGTAGTGGGAGTTGGATGGAGATCTCGTTGTGCCTGAGTAATGACAATTGGTATTGCAAGGAAAGGAGAAGTACTTAATTTGGCATTTTCTACCTCAACCTCATTGCTTCATTGTTTGCTCACTCTGCTTCCTGCAGAAGCAAGACTGCTCTTGCTGGGTAACATACACCCCCATGAAGAGCGAGTGAAATAAGGAGACAAGTTACGATGTAAAGCGGCAATGTGCACAATGGCGAAGTTTGCGAAGATATTCCTGTGGATTTTCAGGATCTATCTCTGTCACTGTAAGCCAATAAAACCTGCCATAAAGCATAGAAACTTACAGGCACCATAGTTTTTGTATAATCTGCAGGATGTGCTGAAACAGGCTGAAACATCATTCTTGTTTTGTGCAACTCAAACAGCACCGTTCAAGAATCTCTAATTTCTTAAGCCTGAAAAAATAAAATTGGTGAGCTCCATCCATGTCTAAACTAATCCTTCTACTGAATCTTACAGTGTCCTCTGGGAAAGCTGGCAACATTTCTAAGTTTTCTGAGAAAAAAAACAGGGAACAACTAAAACATTACCCTTGTTGCAAGCTGTTCTATAAAACTTCTAGGGAGTAAAAGCCAGTAAAAAATAGCATCGTCATGCACAAAACTTCCTAAGTGATTTACTGACAGATTAAATTTTTCTGGAGGTTTCTTTGATTAGATGAAGATGTTGTCACAGATTGTTCACGTTGTCTTAAGTAAGGCAAGTGAGAGATTGCTTACAGCTCTGTAAGAAGCTGAAACTTCAAGGAAATGTAGGTGAATGCTCAAATACACAAAGGTAAACCTCAGAGTGCAGAAATGTGTTGTTCAGCATAGAGGTACGGAGCTTGTGATTTGCCTGTTGAAGTATAACTGCAACTCTTTATCAGAAAGAACCTTGGTTCATACGTTTTCATATTTTGCGTCATAGATACGTACTCTGGTATGTAAAAATGCCCTTAAAATACAAGAGGAAATCAAAGCCACACCCTATGTAGTCTTTCAAGGTTCAGAATATCTTTTCCTTTATCAGTGTGAATATCTTACTCTTTCTGTAAAATGTTTTTATTGTCAGTAGTTCCTCTCTTATTTGCATTGACAATTTAATTTTCATTTTTTTCAGTCCCTGATGAGGTACCAAGGGCCGTGCTTAAAAGTAAATACTTAAATGGTTCCAGTCTAACTGTTCAAGCTTTTGTAGTTGGGAGGCAGATTTCTAGTTTGTTCTGACTAGCAAGGACAACTTCCATTCTATTCTTTATGTAATCACTTTTAGTCCAAATGTAATTGTAGTGGTTTCATTAGTATTGACATAATGCAGGCTACTTACTGATCTTCCTCTCTCTTTCTGTGTGTGTGCGTGTATACATATATATATCTCAGGATAATTAACTAAACATTTCTCAAATAAGATTTGTATCAGAGAGGTCAGAATAAGGCACATGTCTCAGCCTGACCCTGTTGTCTTTTCTGAATAGATCCTTCCAGATATTTTTTTTTCTAACATTTTAGCTCACAAAATTCTCCAGAAGAGATAAATATTATTCTGCTTTGGAGGAGAATTTTCTTATTGAAAACAAAATTAAAATTAGGGCCTTGCCACGGAGAATTAATTTTACACCATGCTGAATTATGCCAAATGGCACTTCCCTTTTTTTTTCCCTAAAACCAATTTACAACTCAGGTCCATTGTGTTTTCTCACTGCACTCCTCAGGAATAGTCTTTAAAATGCTAAAAAGGACAACAAAACCAGACCGCAAACAGCAACAGTCCCAAATTAAACTTCTGTACACTGCAATAAAAGCCATATGTTATTATAGGAGCTGCTTGGAGGCTGGTTTTCCAGGAGAGATCATGAATGTGAAGATTCACGAGTTTGACCCATAGCAAGAAATTGGTAGTTTTTTTCTTTAATATTCAAAACCCTGAATAGGCTAATGACTTTCCTTTTTACTGAAGAGAATATTAGTAGATAGGTGGCAGCTGCTGTGCTTGCAGAAGCAATCACACACTCAAATGTATGTTTTCTTCCAGATGTGAGGTTTGGCTAGCTGGTGCTCTGTCCAGCAAATCTCTAGGTAAAGCAAACACCATTTGCTTTTCATTGAGCAACCATTGAAGTACCTATCTTCATTTCCTAACTTCTAAGGTAGGAGAGAAAGTGACCTAAGCTTCAACAAAACTGGAAATTAGTGAAAGTAATATGCCCTTATCCAATCTGGCTTCCTTATGCATTTAAGGCATTATGTTGTCAATTATGCCATTTAACTCTTGCTTAATTCTACAGCAAATGTCAGAAAAATAATGTTATGTAATTTTCTTGATAATTAGTACATAAGTATTGCTAAAATTGATCAGAATAACTGTTCAACTAGTCTTCTGGAGGAAGTTACAATGACAATGTATTTTAGATGCTGGGTATTTTTACTGTGCAGTTGTGGGAAAAAATTTACATTTTCTTCTTTCTCTAGTCAGGGTAGAGATAACCTTATTTGGCTTTGTTCTAAAATCTACTCTAAAGGATAAATTCCAATTTGAGGTAAATATTTATGCTTTTTCATTAGTCAGTAGAAAAAAGTACATCCAGGAAACTGCTCTTTCCATTTGTTATGGACACCTACTTTGGAATGTAAGGAGTCATACTCTGGAAAATGTCTCTCAGTTACTTAGAGAGGTAGTCTAAATTATTAGTTAGTCCACATACTTATGGCTAGAAATAAATTAATTAACGTAAAGTGAAATAAACCATAGTTAATTATTCTAACCTAGTTACTGGATTAATCTTCAATTTCTGAGTCACTATTAAAAGTAGAAGAAGGATATGAAAAATCAGGAGATTACAGGATGAATAAGAATAGCTTGCAGAGGAATTAGTAAGGCGTTGCTGAGCTGGTAAATCTAGCCAAGTGTCTTGTGTTGCATGAGCAAGATGAAAAAAAATAAACAGTCATCAAACTGAAAGAAATGTAATGTTGTCGAACAATCTAGTATAGCAGGAGAAGGATTTTTCTTTCCATGTTGTAGAGTAAAAAAAAATTAAAATGTTTGGCTAACTCAGTTTAATCACAGAGTCCCTGGTTAGGTCCAAATACAAGAATAGATATCTGACTTGTAAGTATAGTCTTTCATATTTTCTACCTGGATTCCTTGAGAAATTCTACACCTTGAAAATCTGCTTTGGTTTGGTTTCCATGAACAAATACATGCTAAAAAACTATATGTGTGTTTCAATGAGTGGAAGACCAGGTTAAGTACAAATGTAGATTTTTAATCCAAAGTTAATTTGACATTTCAGCCATAAAAAGTGCTGTGACAACAATGCAAAATTTCAAAAGTAACCTAATGTATCTCTGTAGCTCTTGTCCCAAAATTATAAAGGCCAATATAGAGAGAATTACTACTTCTCAGACTAGCTTCTATCTCAGGGCTGAATTAAATATTAAATAGACTGTGATAAGCTATAGAAGCATAGAATTTTAGAATGGTTTCAGTTGGAAGGGACCTTTAAAGATATCTGTTTCCACCTCCTGCATTGTGGGCAGAGACATCTTTCAGTACATCAGGTTGTCTAATGCCCCATCCGGCCTAGCCTTGAACTCTTTTAATGATGGGGCATCCATAACTTCTCTGGGCAGGCTTTCAGTCCTAAAAATTGAGCAAAGATGCTAGGAGGCCTATGTAGATGAATGAGGAGAGATGTTTCAACAGAATAATTCCATATTTGCTAAATGCTTAAAAGAAAATTTTCACTAGGCAATTTGGACTAATCTTCTGTGTTCTCTATCAAGCTTGAGGGTTGGGCAGAGTTTATCACATAGAATCATTGAGATGTATTTGCTATCATTCCTTCTCATGGAAATGTGTGGAAATCTTTGCATATCTCCTTGTTCAATTTTAAAATTTCTTTGGGCAAATTAAAAGGATAATGTTTTCTAAAGAAAAAAACTCTTCTCCACAGGCTACAAAGGCATATTTGAAGTGCTTATTCCAAATATGTTGCTGAGTTGTTTGTGTCTTTCTGCAGACTAGTACACCTTTAATAGACAGGGTGAATAGAGGACTTTATTCAGAGCAAATCTCTCTAAGTCGCCACTTACATCCCTGCAGAAGACTAGAAACACTCAGTGTGCCAGGTTGGCAGTAATTGCCAGTTTGGTAAGATCAGATTTTTTTTTTTTTTTCATTTTCTATGAGCCTTCTTAGACTGGGCTAAAGTCTTGATTTCTGCCAGCTCTACATATCACCAGTCATAGAGTCATCTCTACAGGAAGCTCAGGATCATTTTGAACCACTTGTAGCTCTTCCTAGAGGAGAAAGGGAAAAAACTTCACAATATGATATTATCTTTTAGCATGTTGTACTTTCCAAGAGGTCATATGATGAATTTGGAACTGTGAGCTCTTAGTTGAATGAAGATTCAGAAGAATAATGTTAGGAAAGAAAAACTTAACTTTATTCCAATATGAACACAAACACAAATCCCCTCCTACTGATTTCCCACTCTCACTGCCATCTGCAAACTGGGATTTTATGAGGTATTAAATTAGAAAAAAACACGTTTAAGAAATGTATCTGAGACGAAGTCTTCCAGAAATGAGAGACAATCTTTCAGTAATGAAGCCTATAGCTGCAATATTGACACTTAAATGAAGTCAGCGTGGAAGAAATACATTAATCAATTTACTTGCTTTGAAAATGAATATTTTCATGTCCTCAGTGTTACTGTTCTCAGAAAAAAAGAGGGGGTTTATCAGGTTATGGCTCTGTTGGCAAAAAAGCAGACTTGGCTTGAACAACAGTACCATGTTTTCAAGTATCGAAATGATATATTAATGGTCTTTTCAGAAGGTGGTAATACCAGGAAAGCAAAATCTGACTCATAGGTTGGTCTCTTGTGCAGACAATGCTGAATGTGGTTTCCACATAGGACAACTTTTATGCACGTCCATGCCGATTGGCTAATAAAGCGATCTCATTTTACTCACCTGGAAAAGTTCCCGTCTTCAAAAATATCTGCTCTTACATTTGCAGGCATTCTTGGGGATATACGTAACTTTTGACTGGACTGTGCTTTGTAGAGGTGTAAAGTTGTAAGGAAAAAGAAACTCTATACTTCTTTTATAAGCTATTTGGGAGTTAAATGCTTTCCTGTCTTCCTTTACCCTTAAATTGCAGCATATAATTCATCAAGAATGGGTTTACAGGAAGCTGCAACATAGGTCTTCAAATGTATCTAAGAGGGGATTATATTGTTCTGTCTTCAGGAGGCTGAGTACTGCTTTGATTTGTCTGGAAATTCTAGGAAACTGACTAGTCCTTCAGTCAAGAGGAAAACATGAGCCAGAGGCCATGACTCCTGTATTCATGGTTCTCTCCTGTCTGCTTGTCAGGCTCCAGACCATGCTGACAAGAACAGATCTTAAGGAATTTTCTAAGTTTTCTGAATGTGGCATCTTTGCTTTGGCTGCTCCTGTACCACATGCATAGTCTTCATGTGAATAGGAATCAGAATCTGAGCTCAGGTGCTGAACGGATAAGGTTGTAACCTCTGTTGAGGGGCTACACTTTAGCTGGAGGTGACTGTTAAATTGGCTGAGATTATAATGTGTAAAGTGGCAAAACAGAGCTTGAGAATTGGAAAACATCACTATCTTAACTGTCCTGATGCTTCATATGGAACAGCCCAACTTCACACTGACTTTTATTTCAGGTTACAACAAACTGTTACCTTTACTTCAGGAAACTGTAGACAAACATTGATGTTTTCTGAATCATATCAGTGATGCTTTTGACTGAAAAAAGTTTGAATATGAGCTCCATGGATTCTTTTTTAAATGAAGATTATTAGCATCAATAATCATATAGTCATCAATAATGACATAGATCACTTTTAGATGGATGTCTGCATGTTTTATTGCATTATTGATTCACTCTGTCACTCTCGGTATGTCGTTCTACTCTTTAAATTGTGTTTGAGTAAATGGACTCTATGTAATGCTCTGGATGTTCCTTTGGAAGAGCTATTGCCAGAGAATCTGATATTTTTGAACTATTATCTACAATAAAGATCCACTTATTTTAATCTTTTGAATATCTTACCTAATTACTTTCATTAATAATATGAAGTTTCAGTTTTGGTTAGAAATATGTGGGTTTCCATGCCGGTAAAGCAGAGGAGAGCTTTCTCAGATATAATATAGACACATTAAGGAGGAACAGAGAAAGTGGATTAGGAGTTACATCAAAACTTTCATGTTAAGTAGAATACATTTTCAGATTTAAAGAACTGACTGCACACTGTAAACCAGGACACTTTACTGTTGGAGTTACTCTGTGTTACACAAATCACAAATATTTCTCAGATTAGAGAAATAATTCAGAGGATCTATAACTTAGAACTAAGCTTCCCAGGTGTCTGACTGGGTCATTGAGATCCTGCCTATTTTGGGGTTGTGCTAGAAATGTATAACTCCTTTTTAAGGGTCTTGGATTTTCTGTGATATGGGATGAAACTGAGCAACCAAACCCAAAACATTCCTGGCCAACCTGACAAAAACCAAGGCACTTTCTTATTTTGGTGGAAGCATTCCTCATTTACCTCCATTGGCTAGGACCAAGATCTAGCCTCTAGAATGGAAATATCAGAAGACTAGAAGATCTGATTACTCTCTTCCTGAGGGAAAACCTAGAGGTGATCATACAAGCATGCATATATTGAACAGTGTCCAAATTCCTGCACTTTATATTACATGTCAAAAAAACCTTGCTGAAACTATGCAATGTGGAAAATATGCATTATTTAGGTATACCCCGACATATGTGATTGATTATGTTTATGCACATATTTGCAAGGAAAATGGAGCTTGGCTTAAATGGCAGATGTCTCATGCTTTATCTTGTAGCTATAATTTGATGCTTTTTTTTGTCAAGGATTTATAAAACCAATGGTGAATGAATATCAGTTCACCAGTTTAAGCATTAATCCCACTAAGACAGAGGGAAGCTGATGATTCATTCTTTTAAGACAGAATTTTTGTAGGAATCAGATTAGGCTGTGATTCTCCCAGCACTCAAGTACACATTTATTTGAATAGTTAATGTTTTCACAATCAACACACTCTGTCACAAACAGTCCAGTCAGTAAGGAATGGCAGTGAGAGACTTTGCCATGAGCTTTTTTATAGGTTTCAAATTTGCTAATCTCTTCAGCCTTAACTAGCAGTTACTGGGTAAATGTTACCTTTACTATTCACCACTTAAGGCAGATAATGCAGACTAGACTAACAAAAATCAAATGAGAAACATATGTTTAAAAAAATATTTCTACCTCCTCTGTTACTGCAGTTATCTGAGTCCAAGGAAATGCTCTAGGTGATTCGTCTGATTGCTCTTCATCTTTCCAATTTTTTAAAAAGGCTAGTCTAAGCTAATTGTTTTGTCTGTCAGTGAATTGGGAAGGACAGACCCCCTCAAGGGCTATTCATCCTAACTATTTTAAACAGCTGAGAGGAGATGAATCACTGCACTGACTACTGAGGGAGCCTGAAAAATTAGTCTGGACAAGATGTCTCAACTTTTGCTAAATGAAAGAAGCTGAATTCTACTTCAGAGAGGAAAGGCAATACCTTTAATTAGTCTAGTATTTCTAGAGCCTAGGTTACACGATGGAGATGCCCAGGTATAGAGCAAAGACTGGATTTACCAAAACTAGAGTTATGGCACAGTAACTTTCTCCAGAATGAATCTCTTGGGATTGTAACCAGTGATAGTATTTCCAGGTTAGATTCATTTTGGTTTTATTGAAATGGCTGTTTCAGGAGGTGATGATGATACAATGCTTTTTTCCTAGCTGTAAAGGAGAAAGTTTTTTCCCTTGTTAACTTGCTTGTGTGTTCATGATTGAGTACAGTGCACAGGTGTATGCCTACTTATATGGCACTGAGATTATATGTGGTAGCAAGTTATTTGTTGGTGCTGTGAACTTTCACTTACCAGCATTCATTGTTTTTTTGATTCAGTGTGGCAGTTACTGAAATCGTTAGAGGATGTTTTAATGCCTGAATTCTTTGTAATTGGGTTTTAAGGTCTGAGGACCCTAGGTTTAAGCAAATCTGGAAAAAAGTCCTGTCTTTACTTGTCTTACCAAGCCAAACACTTAGAAACACTTTCCAGCAGACCCTGAAAAACAGAGGGCAACTGAAGGTTGATATGCTAGTCCACTGAGGAGAGATACAACACAAACTTTCCTCATCACTTGACTGAAAGGCTGATAAAAATAATGAGGTCTTTCACCCATACTATCTCAACTTAATACATCTCTCCTTGGGTTTATTGAATTATATTCCATGTTTATACTCAGAATGAGGCAATTCTTGGGTTTTTCACTTTTTCTGTCTTTGCTCTTCACAGTGCACAGTCTGGAGATTTTTTGCACAATGTTACCCCCAAATCAATATTTATCTGCTATAATATTCTACTTAAAATATAACTAAAACAAAAGCATTCCTAAGAAAAGCATATTTCATAAACTTCATGTCATCTTGTTAAATAGGGCCAAAACCGATATTTTCCTCAGTACTTGAGAAAATGTATTTTCAAGTTGTCAGTTATTGTGTGGTTCTAATATAATTTAACAAGTACTAAACATTAGTCTCAGTTTTGTTTTACATGTTTTTGAAGAAGATTAATAAGGATGGTGGAATGATATGCCACTTCCCATTTCTAGCCAAAACAAACTTCTAGGATTAAGTTATTAATACAATGGTTTATAGCTCCTATACCAGCCCCACTGTCCTGTGGCAGAGTTCTAAAGGTACATTTCTGCAAAAAAGTAGTAAAAGCCTAATTGCCTGTAATCCTCTGTGGTCAGTGTACTGGTAATCATATGTTTCAGAGCTGTTTCCTCTCATTGTTGGCCTCTGCTCTCTGTGTACCGTGTGATGAGACATGTTGCTCTGACAGAAGAAAATTCCTGTGTCTAAAGGTAGTGTTGGAAGCAGAGATCCCGTGCTTAAGCCAACTGCTCACACAGCAGGTTCTTACACAGCTCTGTTGATGCCTTACCTCATGTGTTACATTAAGCATAGCATATGTTAAAAAGTATCTTAGGGAATTTTTTCCATTCTTAGTGAGAGTCCTTCCAGTGACACTGCGGAAACTCGCTTGTTGTAGGTGTGTCATCTTTATGCTGACTAAAAGGAGTTCTGCTGTCTAGTCCCCTCACTGTCGCAATTAAGTTAGAGTTTGAATAAGATTAAACCCCAAAGAGAACTGAAGATGTTGTTGACATGAAAGGAAAATACTTTGAGGAACTGTAGTTCTCAGTAATAACCCTGTCCCGTGGAAGAACCTGCCTTTTAATATGTCAACCACTTTTCCCCCAGAGTCTTCATTTGTCCAAAATGTCAATAATTTAATTTCTTTCTATGACTGTGAATAAAGTTTCTCTCAAATATTCCCTCTCTTCTACTTGAATGCTACTTTCGATGCTCCTAATTGTAATGCAAATGTGAAAGCAACTTTCAGCAGTAAAATAAATCAAGTATCATAAAAATTCTTTGTTGTAATTTTTCTAGTACACCATCTCTATTAAACAGAAAAAAAATATCTAATGGTCAGAATGGTGTCTTCCATTTATCAATAATAATTGATAATATAAAGAACTTGTGAATGTTTATAAATGCATAGATATTTTTGCAGGTGAGTATTTTTACTGAGTCCAGAGAAACTATGTCAATACAGAGAGGAAAGGTAAATGTATATGGCTACAAATTAGAATCTTGAGAAGAAATTCAGTTCCAGGAAGACTTGATAAATTGAAATTCTTATTTTATTTTGTAAGATAGTTTCTCCTTTTGTGTATTACATTGACATATGAATAATGTTAAATTGTGGATTCCTTTTAGATGAACTGCTAAAAAGACAAGCCGAACCAAAGCAAACCAAAACAAACCATGTTTGTACATAGCCTGACACTTAAATTTCTACATGCAAGGAGAGATAAAGCAAGATTCACCTATAATGATAAGATAATCACTCAAGACAAATTTCCAAGTGAAATTCAAAGATGGTTCAGACAATTAGTACAGAATTTAATGGAAGAGTGAAAAGTCAATATATTAAGGAAGTTAGAGAAATTAAAATATTCTACATGTCATAACTCCTAAAATATGCAGACTATGACCAGAATTGTGGTAATAGGTCCTTAAAAACAACTTTTTCTTTCCTTATTATAATTTTTTCACTACAGTAAGTACTAAACAAATTTTAAGTCATGCTGTTTCAGAGGGCAATTATATACTACATGGTTCAAAAAGAAATAAACCAGCTTTAATTGCAGTTAATACATCTTTTTTTACTTTTTAATTACTATCTTGAGATTCTTTTGTTATGTTGTATACCAGCTTGTCTATATCATACAGCTCATAATAACAGTTTCAGTGCAATATGCAGTAATGTTTTATGTTTTTATAATTTATTTCTCCCCCATTACCAAAGTCACATCTCCAGTTATATCTGCCAATCCATACTCATAACTGTAAGATTATCCAAATTCCTGAATGATGCAAAAAATTCAGGCTAAGATATTAACAGAAATTACAGAAAAATGTCATAAGGGAAAGAAATGCATTGGTAGAGCTTCCAGACAGGCAGTTTGAAATTTCAATTCAAATCAGAGGTTATTTAATTGCTGGGTTTTTGTTATTAACTTGATAAATTAATGCTAAGAATGAAAGCAGCAGATTCAGAAATAGTTGAATTCGATAAAAGAGTTTAAAGGGCTTTGTATTTGTTCAGGTAATTAATGAGAAAGTTATTCATGAATGATCCCATACTGATCCCTGAGGTACACTGATTGTGACTTGCCTACAACATGCCTCTCATGTAGGTCTATATGCTGAAAAAAATCATGTCTTTGTGTTAAATATCTTGATTTATATTCACTATTCCACATACTTTTTAGTATCTACTACAGTAAGGTTTACTGTCACCAAAATGCTGAAACTACACATGCTTCTTTGGCTTTGATGTTTTCCTTTGTGACTTGCAAGGATGAAGAACACCTCAGCTGGGCAACTTTGTTCCTATCAGCTTTTATAGTGTGCTGCAAATTGTTTTCTTTCATGCCTTTCACTTCTAAACCAGGTCAGACTAATGTCCAGGCTGGTAAAATGTACTTTCCACATCCTGCAAGTACCTCCAACCTGTCAGCAACACATGCTGGTGGCAGAGCAAAACTGTCATTGTTGTACATCCTGCTGCTTGGTGTGAGGGTGCACAGAAACTTCTGAGGAAGAAAAGGCATTTTGAATAAAATTGAAGGTCTGGACAGGGCTGAAGGAACTGTGTCTGGTGCAGCCAAACCTGTACTATGTTTTGAGGACAGACTGCTGAGAGAACTGTCCTCAAACCCGTAGGTGTGAACTGTCACACAACTATTTCATCCATGGACTGGATGCATCATATGTTTTCCTTGTTTGGGATTTCTCTATTGAAATAGAAATAATTTGAAAAATACAGTATTTAAGTCTAATCTCCATTCATCAGGAGAATTAGAGCCATTCTTTCTTAAACTTCTAAGTAATATCATGGCATATGAAATATCTATTTACAGGACAGTGAAATTTTTTAAAAAATAAAGTGTATTTAAAATAGTCATTTGTTTTGATAAAACTCCAATGTAAACAATGGCTAATTTGCAACAGGTTATTCTAGTTAGATCCAGGCTTTTCAAAGGGTGGAAAGAACAAATAACATTCTAATATAGGGGAGCAATATTGTTCAGTTACTAAGGAATAAGTTACTACATTGTATTAGGATAAAAATAGCATATTCGTTGTTTTACAGTTATTTTAATTTGTCTTTGATATTACTTTTTCCATTTATTTTCCTACCTACACAATCCTTCTGAGTTATACAGTCATCAGAACTTACATTGTATTATTCTTTTTATTGAAATTTAAAATGAGAGAAAAAATTGCAGTATCACTTAATTTTCAGATCTACTTTTGCTGCTTTTAGTCTACCAGCCAAATTTTCAGGTTATAAGCCCCATGCATCTGCAGACTTAGCTAAAGACTCAGTTTATGATAATTTTTGCACAAAAGAATATGTTTGGACCAACTTTCGTGCATAAAATAGAGTGATCACATGGCCTCGTCTTGACACCTCACTCTTAGAAACACATCTACATGTGCAGCATTGCTTTCATTTCTTCTGTCATGTCTTAAATTATTAT
Source organism: Clamator glandarius (assembly GCA_033459285.1). Taxonomy (NCBI): domain Eukaryota; kingdom Metazoa; phylum Chordata; class Aves; order Cuculiformes; family Cuculidae; genus Clamator; species Clamator glandarius. The sequence continues at coordinate 1,063,711 of JAUNZM010000411.1, forward strand.
TCAAAATAAAACTCACTTTGGAGAAAAAAACACAGTTTGTTCTTCCATAACACACAGAAATACAAGAGTCACATTCTTGTACTACATTTCAGATACATTTTTTTCTTATGGCTTTGCATGCTGCTTTTAGAATCTCCCAGGCCAAGCCAAAGATGGTTTTTTTTTAAAGTCTAGTTTTCTTTAGCTTACAACAACTCTGATAGTTACTAGAGTAAATATTGTCACATGGCAACATTCACATGACAGGTATACCACAAATGTGAAGATGTGTCTTTGACTAGCAAAATTAAAACAATACTGTTATTAAACTAAGGAGTCATAGATCTAGGAAAGTGAGTCTCAGAAATCTAAAAAAAAAAAAAACAAAACGGAAAATGAAAAAAAAAATGTCTAAAAACAGCTGTAGAGATGTTTCAGATTAAAAGTAAGTATTGCAAAGAAAAGTACAAGGAAAGTCAAACTACTCAAGAAAACAACAGGATTTAGATGGACAGTTAAGAAAAAACAAAAATATATTTAAAACAGATCTTAGTGTAAAGCTTCAACATACTAATCACACTGTGCTGAAAAACTGTAGACAATGCATCTTTTGATAAAAGTGGAGAATCAATATTGAATTAAAATGCCAAGTAATATATAAATTTCACCATCTGAAATTGTAAGAATATACATGAATGGGGGCAGCAGGCCTGGCTGGTAACTTGGTAAGTAAAGCAAATCTGTATTCAGATGAATCAGCTTTAGTGCTCTGTATTTTTCGTAGAACAATATATTCCAGGGAAGAAAAAAAAGGTTCATAAAGTTATATCAGATTCAGCAGAGTCTTTACATAGATGGTTATGCTGAGATCCCAAAGAAAAAGAAAGAGGCAAAAAAGAATCTTCTGAACCTATTTCTATAGTTACCTAAAGCATCAGTCTTACTGTTTACTTCCATGCTTAAATTTAATTACATTTCACTTGGGATATGGAAACCACATGTCACTACTCACAGGACAAAATTTAACCACCTCAATACTGAAGGTGCTAGAAGGAATAATTTTATAAAGGGGAAAGAACTCCCAGAAATTATTCCTGCTACTAAGTGAATGAAGAGATTGGAAATAACCTTTCATATTAGAATCATAGAATCGTTGAATAATTTGGATTAGATGGGGCCTTAAAGATCATCTAGTTCCAACCCCCTTGCCATGGACAAGATCACCTTCCACCTTTCAGGTTACTCAAAGCCTCATCCAACCTGGCCTCGAATACTTCCAGTGGTGGTATATACATACATGACTTTTCTGGGCATGTATGTATATACCATGTTCCAGTGCCTTATCAGCCTCACAGTAAAAAAATTTTAGCTAACATCCTGTGACCTTGTTAGACTAGAAGCCTATATGTAAAGGAACATGCATCATGTGTTTTAGCTAGCATATTTTTCCTGATGACCAAAGAGAAAATTATGTCTGTTATTTCCTTTAGTAGCTGAAATGTACAACTCCAAAAGCTATGGATTCTGTACACTGTGGAGAAATGAACTTATACAGATCAAAGTTTTCTGTCTTCTAATTCTAATGGGAACCCAAAGGCAATTTAAGTTTCTTAACTTCTATTAACCCAAATTATACTAGTTATGTGATTTCACCAATAGGAGTACAAGCCTATCAGGAGATATAATAGGTAATATTGAATAATCAACTGGAAAAGGATGTAAAATCTCCTGCCTAGATTTTAAACCAGTTCTGGTTGAAAGTTAAGACTTCCTTGAAGAGAAATTTCTGACAAGAACTTGTTGTCTCTTGCTTTCCTTTGAGATGCCCAACATAAATAATTGCTGGTCACAAACCTGACCTGACCTATATGTTATATATGCTAGTCTGAGTCCACTGAAGTTCCATCCCCTTTGGCCTGTCACAAAATATATCGCTACATTTCACAAAACACAGCTTTATGGTTAACTTCAACTCTCTCTGAATAACTGGGGGAAAAAAGCACTGTGTTGGTGTATTTCTTGCTGAATCAAACCACAGAGTTGAGAATGTGATGTTATTGTCATCTGTATTGTGATGTCTGGAAAACAGATTGGAGTAGAAGTTATCAGAACCCATTGCTTGAGAAGAATAATGGAAGACATAAAAAAAACCCCACCATGTTTTTAAATCCTCTGGAAACAAAGTCTTTCTGCAGCTTGGAGTCATTTAAAAACACAAAGTCATTGTATTACCTTGATTTTTTGAAAAAGCAAGTCAGCAACGTTCACATAGTCATCCCATCCATTACTAAATAATTTTATGATATTTTATTACTCCAAATTAATGTATGGTATTTATGGAGTCTTAGAGGTGTAACTTAGAAAAAACAACCAAGCCAAACCCCAGCATATTTTCCTCCCACTGCTTCCTTGGATTGAGCAGCGAGTAGATAGGCTGGAGAGTAGAAAGGCTGGAGAATAGAAAGACTGAATCAGGGCAGACATTTCTATCCAAAATAGCAGTTATAACAAAACTGGCAAGTACGCTCTGAAACTGTTCTCTTCAGGCTAAATGTTGGCTTTTTATTATGGTCCATACTCTGAAAGCCTTAGATACACTGAAACAAAGAGATGTTCTTTTCACTTAAACTGTGGAATAAGAAATAGCAAACAAAGTACTGCACTGTAGTGCTTGTATTGTCCTGCAGTTATGCCTTCTGAGTGGTGTTTATTGAAGATATTTATATTGGATACTATGGGGAATGTTCTCTTTTCTTCCATCTGAGAACTGCAGATGTTATGTATTTTGTTATTCAGCGTACCACTCTGGTTTTGGGAAATAAGAAAACAGAGAGATGCAAGCATTCTTGGCTTTATGAGAGAGAGAGATGTGAGTTTTACAGCAAATTAACAGAACATTGGAAAAAAAACCCCAGTATTAATTTTCAGTATAGAAGCAACAAGCTGTTTCCAAAATTACAGCTTAAGTTCACATAAAGTCTTTAAGTTTTCAGAGTGGCTGCTTGCCCATAGTTGTATTTAGGTAATGCCAAATACCAATGTAGTTATATAGTCTAAAATAAGGTCCATATTTAACAGACTGCTTCTCTTTCTTTTCTATGTTTTACCTCCAGCTTACGCTAACAGAAAGATGGTATGTAATTAGTTGAGGACCTTGACAATTTGAACACATTTGAAAGAGTATGTTGATCATATTTTCTGGATTTGCCTACTTGTGTTTACAGACGTAGGAATATATTTTGGATATCACCTCATGATTTGATGGAAAACTTGGGCAGGAATGTTTTATTATGTGAAGAATGTACTATAATTGAAAATATGATTCAATAGTGTTGTTAAAAGTCCTTGATACATATCTTCTGCCATACTAGTCTTGAAAACAATGAAAAGATTTGCCAAATGCATATAGAAATCAGTGGAATAATATCACTGATTTCAGTAGGTTTCACAAGTTGACCTCATCGACATGTTATTCAGTATGTGCCTACTTCTGCTTGAGACATTCCTTTACTTGCCACATGCTTTAACTTTTCTGTCAGTTCTGTGCAGCAGGCAAAAAAGAAACGATCCTTAAAGCAGGGTAGTGAGCTAGGAACAGACATGAGTCATTCAGTGACCTAGTATTCATCTGTGGAAATACACTGTGATTGAGCAGAGTGGAATATTTTCAGTAAATGGCTGTGTCTATGGAAAAGCAACACATTGGGTCTTTTTTACCACTTTGGAAAGGTTTATAAAACAAAATGCTTTCATTTTCTGGCATTTCAACGGGATTTTGCCAAAATAATTATTCCCAGTTTCCTCCGTAGTGAATAGGGAGCCTGGAAATAGCCTTTCATATTAGAATCATAGAATCATAGAGTGGTTTTGTTTGGAAGGGATCTTAAAGATCATTGAGTTCTAAAATCCATGCCATGGGCAAGGACACTAGATCAGATTGCTCAAAACTTCAGCCAGCCTGGCCTTAAGCATCTCCTGGGATAGGGCATCCATGATGTCTCTGGGGAACTTGTTCCAGGGGTTCACCACCATTTCAATGAAAAATTTCTTCCTCATATCTAATAAAAATCTCTCTTTTTTCAGCTTAAAACCATTATCCCTCATTCAATCCCTGCACTCCTTGATAAGGAGCCCCTCTACATCTTTCCTCTAGGCACTCTTTAAGTACTGTGCGGTACAGTCAATTCCATTGTCTATGTCATTGGCAAAGTTATTAAACAACACTCATCCCAATATCAGCCTCTGTGGAATACCTCTTGTCACTGGTCTCCACTTAGACGCTGAGCCATTGGTCACAACTTTCTGAGTGCAACTATACAGCTAATGCCTTGTCCATTGGATGGTCCATCCATCAAATTTGTGTCTCTCCAGTTTGGAGACAAGAACGTCATGTGGGACAGTGTCATATGCTTTGCACAAATCCAAGCAGATGATGTCAATTATTCTTCCCTTATCAAATATTGCTGCAGCCTTGTCATAGAAGGCCACCTAATTTCTCAGTCATGATTTGCCCTCAGCAAAATCATGTTGGTTGTCACTAATCACCTCTTTATTTTCCATGTGCCTCAACAGAGTTTCCAGGAGAATTTGATCCATGATCTTACTGGGTACAGAGGTGAGACTGACTGGCCTGTTGTTGCCCACGTCTTTTTTTCCCTTTTTTCCCATTTTTAAAACTGGGACTCATATTTCCCTTTTTCCAGTCAGTGTGAACTTCACCAGACTGACAGGACTTCTCAAATAACATGGATAGTGGCTTAGCAACTATTTCTGCTGGTTCCCTCAGGATGTGCAGATGCATTACATCAGGCCTTATGGTCTCGTGCACCTTCAGGTACCTTAGATGGTTTCAAACTTGATCTTTTCTTACAGTGGGAGGTTCTTTGATTCCCCTGTTCCTTTGACTTCTACACCTTGGGCAGTGTGGTTTGAGCCCTTGCCAGTGATGATGGAGGCAGAATGTTATTGAATACCTCAACCTTCTCTGTATCCTGGATAACCAGGTCTCCTATTTCCTTCCAGAGAGAGCTCACATTCTCCTTACTACTCCTTTTATCACTGGCATCGAGGCTTTCCTTATTGTCCTTGACAACCTTGGCTAGATTTAATTCTGTCTGGGCTTTAGCTTTCCTAACCTGATCCCTGGCTACATGGATAACTTCTCTGTATTCCTCTCAATTTGCCTGGACTTGCTTCCATCCTCTGTAGGCTTCCCTTTTTCGTTTAGGTTTGTCCAGGTGTTCCTTGTTCAACCATGCAGGTTTCCTGGTGGTTTTTGCTTGACTTCCCCTGTTCTGGGATGCGTCACTCCTGAGATTGGATAAAGTCATCCTTGAGTATTAACCAGCTTTCTTGGGCCACTCTCCCTTCCCCTTTCATTGTGCCCTATCAAGCAGGTCCCTGAAGAGGCCAAAGTTTGCTCTCCTGTAGTCCAGGGTTTGCTGCACTCTCTCTTTGCTGCCGTAGGGCTCTTGAACTCCACCAATTCATGGTCACTGCAGCCAAGACTTCCTTCCAGGATTACTTGTGCCCTGCTGTGTTGTACATTTGACAGATATCAGGGTGATTGAAGCCCCCCATGAGAAGCTGGGCTCATCATTTCACCAAAAATGAAATATGTGAATGCTTGTATGAAGATATAGCACAATGGAAAACCTGTAAACTAAAGATTAAGTTTAATATAGCCTAAAGAATTTTTACCTCCATTTACCTGTGATCATGTAACCTCTTCTCAGTGAAGACTGTTAATGATTTCCCTAGTAATCGCACTTCCAGTGGCCTTGCATTGTAAAAGAGAGGGATTGGACAGTACTGTACCATGAACAAGGCTTCAGTAGGCTCTGAAAAACCAGCTAGATTTTCTCTTCTCAATCAGAAAGTCTTGGGAAGGCCCTGACTGTGAATGGGGATGGAAATTCTCTGGAGAAGCTGAAGGGATCTGAAGAAAGGCAGTTGCTACAGAAAGTGTCTTGAGTAAGCAGTGTGGCATATGAGTTTTATATCTAGGAAGGCTGTTACTCCATGCTTTATAGGAGTAGATTCAGCAGAGCAGGGAACAAGATAGATGACTATGGTAAAAATTGTAATTTTACTAACACCATAAACTAATTGAAAAAAACAAAAATAATGTTGGCTCGCCTAAAATTCAGCTGACAAATTAAAAAGCACCTTTCCCAATATGGGTGCTAGAAAGGGACTTGGCAGTGGTTTGTGCCAGGGGATATCAACCAAATTAAGTGTTTTGTTATTTGCTTTCTGAGAAGGAAAATTGCTTGAAAATCTCTTGTCATTAATCTATCTATGGAGTGTTAATTATGCACACCTAAATTCATTGCTTTCCACCTTTAAATCTGGCTTCAAAGAACTCCTTGTGTGTAGTTAATCAAAATGTTTGAGATTTTGGCATAGAATACAATGAGTGGTTTTATTTTGCACAATTATTTTTATGGAAAAATAGCTGAGGTTATTTTGGAACCCACTGAAATAAAAACTTTTTTGTTAGAAGTAAAAGGGGCTAGGCCTGCTTCTTAGTCACTTCTATAGAAGTGAAATATCTTTTCAGTTGTAGTTCAATGGCAGTCTTTGATGTTATGATTCGTTAAACATCTAATCCAGATCTTCTTCAAGGCAAAACTAAGTAGACCTTTAGTTAATCTTAGGATGTTGATGGAGGAGTTCTAACTCTGAAAACACCGTGACTGTAGATATTTTCTTTACATAAACTCAGACATTATGGCAATGCTGAGGGTATTATCTAAGTTTTTTTTCTTGTACAGATTAACAATTCTGTTATGTTTCTGCATTGGCGATCTAGCACGAAATTCAACCTTATATGTCTGAATTCCACTTTTGTACTTATGAAATTCTATAACTAAAAAATAATTCACATTAAACTAGAAACAATCACATTTTTTATTTCTAAAGTCCAGAAATGGCCAATTTTATTTGACAACCTGGATGCTTTCAACTTTAAACTAGGAGAGTCCAGAACTTGAGGAATGGTGCCTGGTCACTGCAACTGCTTATTGTGTACTGTAAGATGTAAATAAGAATAAGTCAAGGATAAAAAGTGGCATCTTCTGTTAGGATCAGTTCCACAGGGAAATAACATGTGAAAACAAAAGGGAAAATGTTTACCCTGAATGACATATCAGTCAGATATGTCCATCCTTTTCCCAAATATTCGAATAACAAGACATAGCAGAATCTAGAAATTTTCCGTTTGAACCTTTTCCTGTGCCTGCTTTTCAAACTCAAATCTGATGCAGCAACATAATTCATATTAGGAAAACCTTTCCTACAGTAAATAAGACAAAGTAAAGACAAAGTAGAGCTCAAAAGACTTCTGCAAACCAGAAAACTGTTATAAGAAATGGAAGAAAAATAACTGTGATGTAGTGCTTCGGGGTTTTATTCAGCAGATCAGAAGACTAAGCTAAAATACAGCCTTGTCTTCATAGACAATGAGAATATTTTCTGATGATATGACATGATTTGAAGAATGCAAAGAGTTCAGACCTGGAGGGATTTTTGCACTCTAGTTTTGATTTAGAAACTAGTTTAGAAGGAAAGAGATACCATCAAGAATATTTCTTCCTTTGTGTCTTTTTGACATCAACCATCATCTAAGATTAAAATGCTAGTTTACAGATCATGTCTCTTGCTTGTGAGCCACAAGATTCTTCTGTGCTATCACCAGATTAAAAATTCTTGTTCCACATTTATGGGTCAAGGCCAGTCAGTTCACACAGGTTTTGAGCCAGACCAGTTTTCATGACCTGTACTTTTCTTCTCTTCCAATGACATCACCCTTCCTTAGCAAGACCCATAAGTACGTGCTACGCTCCTACTTGCCTATGTTCCTCTTCTTTCTGCATTTGATCTGACCCTGTAACTAAGGGCCACCCTTCAGCTGATACCAAAAGACTAACTCTAACTCTAACTCCTCTCTAAACAAATATCTTTTCTCATGGAGATCACAACTGCATAAACATAAATTAACACTGTAAATTACTCACAAAGGCCAATGGAAACAGTCAATATGGTCATCCCCTTAGCTGAATAATCCTGTGGATTTCTTGTTAGAGGTTAATGGACAGAAAGCAGCAGAATAAAGTCTCGTATTTTTAGCAAGTGGGATTTGGACAAATGTGAAGAAAAACAATGCTTGTACTTGGAGTGTCCTTAACAGGAATTTCCTTAGTCAAATTTTTCAAAAGTTGGAATATAAGTTTCATATTACTATAGTGAGCTAAGTAGACCTTTATAATGAAATTCAATTCACTTCCCTCTATCAGTCTGAATCTACTGTAGCCTTGTGTTTTGGGTTCTCAGCATAGTTATGGAAGAGTAAGAGGTATCTCCAGGGTCACATCCTTGGTTTAATCAGGGGAAACAGTTTCCCTTCCTTTTGCCCTTCCTGATCATAAAGGAAGTGTCCATGCTGACTTGAAGAGATTAAGCCAGTGTCATATTGAAGTTTGATGACAAAGTATTACTGGATTTTCAGCTCCACTGAAGGTCATTGTTATTCTCTCAGAAAAGCAATTTAAGCGTGATCATTGGACACTTTTCTTTATTAATATTACATTTTCAAAATTGTACCTTTCACTGTTTTTTTTTCCGTGGAGGAACAATTTTTTTCTCTTTTCAATATTTCTAACAATATATGGCAATACACAGACAATTCCAGAAATAAATCATTTGACCTTTTAGTTACCATCATCAGGATACCTAAAATGCAGCATAAAGCTATATATATCTGTATCTACCCTTGAATATTTTTCAGCAAAAGTAGTTTTTTAGGATAATCTAAGCAAAACCAAATGTTAATAATGTTACTGACAGTTCCTGGAAACATGAAGAATTGTTTTATTCCCTTCAGGGTTGTTGATACCGTTCTATGAGTTTATAAAATATTTTGTTAAGTTAGTTTACATTTTGAAACTCCCACTTTGCTGCCAAAAGTTATAAAAATAGTTCCCGGTATAATGTCAATGATTTCATTCATAGCAGCACTGCAATGGAACACCCACTGAAGGTCTTCGAAGAAAGTACACAGGCTGACACAGGAGTTCTGTGCCTACAGATACATGTACTAGACTGAGAAAAAGCTGCCCCACCCTGAATCTCAACTGTGGTGAACATTTTATTTGGAGCTGCTGCCCTCAGACAAAAAAGCAGTCAGCTAGCCTGTTGTGCCTGCAGTCCTTGGGCAAGGAACCTGCACAGCTAAGGAGCTGAGTGCATCTGAAACACTCTTCTATTCATTGGTAGTGGGTATGGCATGAGGCAGTGTAGAATATACATATATATTTTTACTATTTCTTTTTTTACCATGTAGTGCATTAAGTAACAGGTTGTATGATCCATTAGAAAAAATATAAACATATGTGGAAAGCTGAGATGACCTAAGTGGGAAATTCTCCAAGCTTACAAAAGCCCATGGAGTTCTGACAATAAGCAGGAAATGCTGAATTCACTCTGAGCTAAGTACAGATTGTGGTTTTACCAGTATATCACTATTGGTCATGTAATGAAAAATGCTTGTGCAGAGAAAGCATAAATTATCCGTGTCTCTTCAGTGGCTTTTATTTACTTGGAGTATCACAAATGTTATGATGTGAAATATAAGTAAAGCAGCAGAAATCCCAAATCAGCAACTTTCTAGCTTTTTGGAGAAGTAGTTGCATGTCACCTCACCGTTTCACTGAGTGTGTGCGCTTTAAGTGAACTTGAACAAAGTCATTACTGCTCCTCTGGGTCAGCCAGAAAGCAGGAGCTTATGTCCAGCTTTCCTGAGGGTACTGCTATCTATCTTAAGCAACCAAACTCCCCTCCTTTACAACACTCCTCAAGACATCAAAAGCATTCAGGACTGTCTCCGGTAATTCACAGGCAATATGAACACAATCAAGACTATGAAAGGGGTAGCACAGAATGTATCCTTGCGAGGTGTTCGCTTTTTGCCTTTAGTGTCACAACTCTTTCTAGAGTGGGCTGCATGTTGCTTTCAGGGCCCCAACATCCATCCTCACAGTGAGTTTGAACAGGTCATAGTATCTCATGGAGCAATACGTCATACTAGAACAGGATTTGTGCAGCAGCTGAACTTATATTTTATCCTTGTTACTTCCCAGCATATTCAAGCTTTAATTTCTTTTCCTACAAGCATGCAGGGATTTGTCAATTACAGAGGACAGTGCATCTTTGGCTCTTTAATGTAATTCCCTTACCTCCACACCTGTCTTGTCTGAGACCTCAAAAGGCTCATGAAGGAATATAATTGTGTATGCTGCAGGTTTTACCAAAACAGATTATAAAACCAGATGTTATAGAAATATATAGCAGGGGACATATTTTATAAATAAATGGGACCTCTTCTTACCTTACACTTTCCGCCTGAGGCAGTGAGGCTGATACTGAGGTTAACTCACATACTTTAGAGTGAAGCACTTTGATGCTTGTACCAAAGAGCAGTAGGAACAGCATGAAGAAAACAGTTATCAGATGAAATACTCCTTCTCACGCAGCAGGGCAACTGAAAGAGAAGGAAGAGAAAAATCCCTAAATAGGATGTGCCTGGCATTAGTAATAATCAGAAGATGTCTCATGCTGTGCAAGTTATTTACAGATTGCAGTGGCCACACTTTCGAGTGCTGATCAGGAGTAACGACAGAGAAAGAAGGAGAGGCGTAACTAATGTGGCAACAGATGAAATTTTGATGGGTTAAGAGAAGACAAACATATTTGCCAGATCCTTCTGGTTATGAAGCACAGATTTTTGTCTCAACAGTAGATGAAAGCAGTTAATTATAAATTCATGGACTGGGACTGTAATGTCCCCCTCCTTTGCTTCCTTGTTTGTTTAATGGCTTTGAAGTACTTGGAAAATCCCTGAGACACTGCCAAATCTCTGTGTGCTCCAGGGAGTACAGGTATCATAACCTGTTGTATTAGGTTTGCATGTGTCACAGTAAATAGGTACGACCTGAAAGGTAGGTGAGGGATGCCCATCCGAAGTTCAAGATGAACCCCCTTCCTTTCTAAGTTCCTCCCCCAGGGAGGAACCTCAGTGCCACAGGATCCATCTGTAGTACCAGATTGGTCAACAGTTTATCACTAAAGGATTGTGTGATATGTGTATATGTATTAGCCACCAGTCAGAACCAGCCTTAACAGTAGGTAATTTATTTTAAGTGACAAATAAAACCAAGACTGGGATTACCATTCTTAAATTCACTGGCTGCATTGTCACTAGATGATTATAATCAGTTAACAATGATTATACATACATATATATATATGTATATAAAAGAAGTAACAATTGAGACTTGAGTTAGTAGTTATTTTCCTGGGACAACAACCAACAAAGTCAGTGGTGTGTGATTCTTTCAAAAGGGCATCCCTTCTTAGGGAGAAGAGAGGTACAGGCCAGCTGACCCATCCAGGTCATATCATTATGGTTGGACTCGATGATCTGGTGGGTCTCTTCCAACCTGGTTATTCTATGATTCTATGATTCATGTCAGGTAATGTGATCATTTTTCCTCCCCAACAAAAAGGTTTTCAAGTGCTAATTTTACATTTTTTAAAAACTCTTGGTGGCACAGGACTAAGTCAATCAGTATGCATTGATTGGTCTTGATGAGGCAGATGGGGTTGTCAGAAGCAGTGACTCAGTGATTCAGCACACCTTCAGCAGGTGCTTTTGGGGTTGTCTGTTCTTAACTGAAACAAAAATAGGCTGTGAAGCCTCTGCCTCACTCCAGGTGTCGCTCAGCTTATCTGAGCATTCTGATCCATCCAATCCATCTGTCTTATCAGACAGAGTTGTTCAACTGCTTCCTTTTGCAAACTATTCCCTTTTCCAAACTCATGATGAGTTTCGTATTTGCCATCTGTAAGTCCTAGTAAGTCTGCTACAGCACAGCATGGCAAGGGTTTGTAGCAGCAGGGCTGCAGGGGTGGCCTCTGTGAAAGGCTGTTAAAGCTTCCCCTGTGTCTGATAAAGCCAACGCCAGCTGACACCAAGACTGACCCACTGCTGTCAGCTAGCCTGTTGTGCCAGCAGGAATCTGCACAACATATTTAAGAAGGGAGTAAAAAAACCCTGCACAACTGCAGCCGAAGAAAGGAGTGAGAATGGGTGAGAGAAACAATTCCGTAGACACTAAGGCCAGTGAGGAAGGGGGGGGGGGGGGGGGAGATGCTCTAGGAACCAGAGCAGAGATTCCTGTGCAGCCTGTTGTGAAGATGATGGTGAGGAAGTCTGTGCCCCTGCAGCCCATGGAGGTTAACAGTGGAGCATATATCCACCTGCAGCCCATGGAGAACCCCATACTGGAGTGGTTCATGAAGAACTGTAGCCTGTGGGAAGGACTCATTGAACAAATTTGTGGAGGACTATCTCCCATAGGAGGAACCCCACAATGGAGAAGGGGAAGGATGTGAGGAGTCATATCCCAGAAAAGGAAGGAATGGCAGAGTCAATCTGTGATGAATTGACTGCAAGCCCCTTTGCCCATCCTCCTGCATCATTGAGGGAGAAGAAGGTAGAGAAAATTCAGGAGTAAAGTTAAGCTTGTGAAGAAGGGAGTAGTATGAAGAAGGTGTTCTTAAGATTTGGGTTTATGTCTCATTATCCTATCCTGATTTGATTGGTAATATATTAACATAATTTCTCCTAGTTAAATATGTTTTGCTGGTGGCAGTAGTTGGTGAATGATCTCTCCCCATCCATATCTTGACCCACGAGTCTTTTGTTATATTTTCTTTCTCCTGTCCAGTTGAGGAGGACAAGTGATAGAGTGGCTTTTGTAGGCACCTAGCACCCAGCCAGGGTCAAGCCACCATGCCTGTATATCCTGGGTGCTGATTTATGTCTAAGAATTCCTTGCTGAAGGTAAGCATTAGATCTCTATATGTTAAAGTATAGAAGAATAATCCTTTTGTTCTCTTATTAGCAAAAAACCTACAAGAGCAGAATTGAAAAGAGGAAACGGTGAGGATTCCCAGTAGATTCAGATAGTGGGAGGACTTGCTTAAAAGTTACTCATGACATTTCAGGAGGCATTTGCAGAGCTTTGTGTGCTTGAGAGTATTTCCTATGTGTAGTCTTTGTTTTGTTTTTAATTTACTTACAGAGGCTGTTTTTCCATGTGAATTTCTTCAGTGACAGTGCCTGATTAAGCAATTTCTTCTCTCTCTGCCCCCTACTCTGTACAACCTCAGAATAAGTGTTGGCAGAGGCATTTGCATTTTCATAAGTGTATTGAGAAGCTAGTCCAGCTGAAGACAGAACATTTTTTCTTCCCATCCAGATACATTCCTCGGTTCACTTCAAATTACAGCTCCTTAACCAGCTCTGCTTACATAGCACTGAAAGATGCACAAAGGCAGAAATGTGCTATGCAAGGAAAAACAGCTCAAGCCATCCTAATGCTCAGTCCAAGGCCATAAATGCATAGTATAGTCATAAGATGGATAAGGATGGTGTGATTGCAGGCTTTGCCCCTTTCCACAAGCATTCCATCCTCTTCTCATGCCCTAGCACTGAGTTCAGCAGACTGAGTGGTAAGTGGACTCAGGAAGCTGGAGACTATCTGAAAGAAAGAAATGGACTGGTTTTGGTTGGATTAACTTCCTAATTCAGCTTCACTGAGAGGTTACATGCATGCCAATGTCGTTTCATGCCAGGACAGACCAGATACTAAACATTGGGTTAAACTTTATCTCCTATGGAATTTCATGCTCAAACCCCATGCGTCTATGTCCATTTTCTTGCATGAACAGGGCTACAAAACATTAACCCCCCAAGCTGCAGAATTTATGCTGTGTCAAACCTGGCCTTAATTCTGTATAATAGTTTTTGAAATTCCCTAGAGACAAGGAATTTTGCCTGTTTCACCAGATGAAGTAATGTTAGTTTCAGGCAAAACTAAGAGGATATTAGAAATGATAGAGTTATATGCAAGTCTTTTCCATACAGATAAGAAAAATGCATAGAAATGCAAAAATACAAAGAGAAAGACTTCCTTCCCTATGATAGCTACTCATTAAATCCAGTTTCTACCAGCTAGAAGAGATGACCAGTCTTGGCAACACTTCCTGCCTCATTTTTATGTATTTATACCTTTTAAGAAGCTGCCCTCATGACAGTTACTTTATCTCCTGAAGTCTGGACTTTTCTTTCTTTTTCATATTGAACAAATACAAAATGACTGACTGTATTTGCACATATTCTTTAGTCAATGACCCAAGGAGTTACAGCATATTATGACATCAGAAACAGGATATTTTCTGGTGAAGAACCAAAAATATCCCACCCCATGGGCACGGATAGTTATATTGTTAATCAAGAAAAAAATGCATCCTGTGGAGTTTCTCTTTTTTTTTAAGGCAAATATATTCCCTGCACTTCCAGCTGTTGCAAAGTTAAAGTCACATGCATCACAGATGTTGCCGTTGTAGATTTAGTTTCTATTGGTCTCATATCAAGCTGTAGTATCTAGGTACTTACTCAGATAATAAGAAGACAGAAGAGGAGAACAAAACTAAGTCTCTGGGAAGGCATAAAACTATCTCCTATATTTATGCTATAGCACTGCTCAACCACCTAAACCCTCACAGCAAAAAGAGTGACTAAGCTGTATGTGTAATACTGGGAGTAATTTCTGCTACCATTCACACTATTGCAAAATACACCTTCAAACAGCTAAAGGAACTCTTCCAAAACATTACTGAGTTCAGAAGTACATAAAGTGGGTAGAGGTAAGAATAAATCTCATAGGTCTATTTAAACTGTCAGTACAGTGTTGGCTAGAAATGAAAGTACAGTGTTTACTGACTTGTTATATGCTCTCTACAACCACAAATAGTAAGCAGGAAAACATTTGCTGACAAGTATATACTTGGTTTGTTTCTTATTTTACAATTTCTTAACTCAATACAAACCAGATTATTTATTTCTTCAGTGTTTCACCTTGTTGTAATCAACCCGCAGTATGTTATATAAGCAATAGTCCATTAATATAATATTAGAGTTGCATGCAAAATAAATACACCGTTGACTAAAATGGAATTATTATAGTTAGTGTTGTAACACATTACATATGCATATGTGCATGAGGACACTTGCACATATTTAAATTTAGAATAAATTTCAGCAGGAATACTTATTTTTCAAGGTTCCTATGAGATTTGGAAGGCCACACCCCACATACCTCCTTCTCTCCCTTCCTTTTCCACCCCCGCTTCATTCCCAGTGTTTTGCCCTAGATGCCAGATGAAACTGAGAAGCATATTCTCTGCAAAATTTTAACCTATTTGGAAACTGATACCAACAGCTTCCAGTACTGGCTAGCATTATTCATTCTGAGAAATGATCAAAGGATTTTTAAAAAGGCAAAGGTAAATCCTCATCTAAAGATATTCTTATGTTTCTTGTGATGAATATGAGCAATAGAAATTCATATGACCCTTTCATGCACTTCAACACATTTTTTTAAAGAAGTGTTTATCCTTACCAGATTTGGAAGGAAAAGATCATTTTTATCAGGTTTTTATAGAAAGATTATTTGTAAATAAACTGATATTAAAGAGAAACTATCATTGCATTCACAATATTTGCAGCTTTAAAATTTCATTTCAAATACTTCTCTTTTTCTTTTTTTTTCGGATTCTTCTTGTCTATGTCCAGGATCTTTAACAACATAGACATTATTTTAATGATGAGCTGAAAATAACCTCTAACTGATAAATTATGTTGATGTCTTGCATCTGGAAAGAGTCACAGAGTAAGTATGTAGCTCTTGCTCCATTACTGTTTATATATTTGACTTTAGTCTCACAGATAAGTCATAGCAGAAATAAAGTCACTATAAGTCATCTCTCCTTTGGGGAAAAGAAAAGCATTATGTAGTCTGAACAATACAGTAATCAAAAATTAAACAGAAATGTCCAGAAACAGCACTCTGTGATCTTCTTTCTCAGTGATGTCAGCCCTGTGCCAGTGACTCATTTCCAGAGAGAAATTCAAATTGGAGATACTACCAGGAAATCAAGACCAGCCTGAGAGAATGGTCCTTGAGAAGGTTCTTTCATACATGTGATAGCTGCAGTCCAGTTCTCTAATATCATTCATGATGTTTTCCTAACTTTTTTTGAAAGATCTCCAGTAATGAAAGGTTTCTATCACAGTCTGCTTTAGTACCTGTTACTCATATTAGTAGATTTTATTACTCATATTAATAATTTTTTCCCAGTGTTCAATCTCAGTCTCTTGATTTAAACACATTAATTGTTGTATGTGCCACAGTAATGTAAAAAAGATCTTTAATCTTTTTTCCTCTTCAGCTCAACAATTTAGGTATTTCAGTAGTACTTTTCTCTCTCCTACGACTTTCCTCCAGTTGAAACAATCATAGTTCTTCAGTCTTTCCCCCTAGGGTTTTTTTTTTACATACAGTTTCCTCTTCTTTGTACAGAATTGTATGCAATTACTTTATGCAAATTATTTATATTTTTTCTGCGGTGTGCCACTGCCAGCTGTGCTTTATTTTAGGTCTAACATCCTTTCTGCCTTCATTAGAAAGATTCCTAAACACATCCTTTTCAGATTATACCTCTGTTTATATACTATAAAGCACGAGGTCTTTTGTAACAACATGGGTACTGACTCATTTTCAGCTTTGATAGTGAAATCATCTCTCTTCTGAACCTTTTTGGAAGAATTTTTATAAACAGGTTGTTCTCTGATATATAATTAGTGTGTCCGAGCCTTTTTGTCCCGAAGTCTACTTGCCCCTATTGAACTGAAGGTTATTTTTTCTGGCTATGTTACCAATACATGATCACAATTTCAAAGTCTAGCCATGTTTTCTGGAATACTGTTAGTATTGCCAAAGTTCAGTTGGTTTTATGTTTGCAAATCTAGTAGGCACTTTCCCTGTTTCACAGTCCTTAATAACAAAATATGAATAGTGCCATGTGCAGGACAGAATGGTGGTCTGCATTTTATGACTCACTGCCTACAGGGGTTTGAGTCATCTGTTCTTTCCAGCCACTGTTGTGCACCTGGAAAAGTGACCTCAGTGCAAAGTTCTATGGCCAGTCAGCAGTTACAATGGTCTGTCTCAACAATACCGTTTTTGAAAACTTGTAGATCTCCTTCAGTCTGTTCCTAGCAATGCAAATATAATTTTTATCTTCTCTCAGGTCCCAGTCTTGTCTCCTTTTGGTCTTCAGTTTTGTTTCTCTTCCAACAAAGTCTAGTACCCTCCCTAATACCCTTCTGCTTTGTGTCCCAGTCCCTTTCTTACTCAGCTGTTTTTCTGGCTTCTTCCTTTTCACCTTGCTTTCCCCCATTTTTTTTTGTCTCAGGCTATGAATTTGTACAAGATAACTCCATTTATCGACCGTGCCTCCGACTCTCAAAATGCTACTTTGGGTAGAGGGATGTTTTCGCTCCTTCATTTTCAGGTCACAATAAATTTTGCAGAGTATGCCTCCTGATAAGAACATATCTCCTGACTACAACACCTTGAATCACTGTCCAAGGCCTTACCATCAGGCCTGACTGCTCAGACTCCAGAATGCAATATGCATAAGGTTGAAACTTAAGTCCATGCATGTGAGAACACAGGAGTGTTAAATGACTAGCTTCAACAGCTTGCTATCAGATTGATATTTTAAAATATGTTAGCATATGAGAGCTACGAAAAAATAATTATCAGTGTATTGTAGCACACAGAACTCTTTTTTTTGACGTATATATGGCTACATACACACAGACACTTAGATGCGTGTGCATAAATGGAGACCCATGAAGAATCATTATTCTGCTTTTGAAAGAAGATTGATTAATCTGGAGAATTGTGTTTTCATGAGAACTGGTACATAAATGGAAAACATAAGTGCATACTTCCCATGTAGTATCTAAATACTGGCTTGGAAGAATGCTCTCTAAGGCCCAATGGGATTACACATTAGTCTTCTGGTTCATGGTATGTCCAGTAACTTGTCAGCAGCGATCTCCCACATTCAGTAGGAGTGAGTTTTAGCCAGACATTTCATTTGTTTGCTTAAACTACTAAAAATATCATCTGCACATCAAAGACACTTTATCACTATTTGAATTTTAAAAACTGTGATGTGTGGGTGGATATTTAGAGCCAAACTAACAGTGTTCCTGCTTTTAAAGTCATTTAATGCGAAGTCTATCTCAGTAAATTGTTCTTTGGAATAATGTGGTTTTAAGTTGTTTGCTTTCAAGAATTTCAGCTGCAGAAACATTATCTTCTCATGTACCTCATGACAGTTTAACTTTGTCTAACATGAAAGGATGTTAATAGCTGGCAAAATATAGGCTCGATGCTCTTAATCAGTCACCAAAGTGACAGAAAGTATGTTGCATGGTATTACAAGCACAGCAGCAAGTACAAACAAAAGTACTTTCATGTTGTTAGGACAAAACACTGTCACTGGGGTAAGGATGAATGTAAATCTTAAAGACTGACTTGAATGGAAGAACATGTCTCCCTGCATGAGTTACAGGTGGTTGAATGATGCCACAGAAGTAGGTGTCTGGACTTGCCAGGATTTTCCATGACTACCCCAAAACCCAGCAAATTTGATCTTCATTTTGGGGTTCTGCTCTCTTTCTTCTGTCCTTTTGCTTATTTCACTGATACATCAGCTATTACAGGCAGTCAGGCTCTATCTTACTCTTGTTCAGCTGTATCTATGGCTCAATGTGTGTATCGGCTTCCTACCATTATCCTAAAAGCATAGACAGGCATCAGTCTTCTCAAACTTCAAAAAGGTCTGATCCATATTCCTGCAGACTTTTAGTCCCAAGTCTTAGTCTTATAAATCCAGAAAATTAATTTAAATAATTTTAAACATATTATGTTTTTGTTATGAAATGAGAAGAATGACACTGATTCCCAAAAAATATTTTAGAGAAAAAAGCTGAACTGGAAAAAGGAAATCCATTTTTTTCCCCAGTATGTTCCCATACATTTTCTTCTTATCAACATGAAAAAATTGCACATAAAAAATAAACTAACACTTTGCTTAGAGAAAGAGACATATTTGGGAATGTTCTTTTCTTTTTGAAAATGAGAGGAAAAATAAATAGAAGTGCATGAAAAAACACAATTAAAATTTCGCCTTAGCCAGACAAATACACACTGTCTGAATGATTTATTTTTAAATAACAGTGTTATGAAAGTTTTAATGTCTGTTAAATTCATTACAATAAGACAACTCTGACTCTAAAAATTTTTGTATAACTTTTATTTGTACCTGTAAGCATGGTGCAGTTTCTTGTTTCAGCAATAAATCTTTTTCGCAGATGTGTTGCTCAAGCAACAGTACAGAAAGTCATCATACAGGGAAAAACTTATAGTAGTCGTGCCTCTTGATTTTTTTTTTAAACCTCAAAATTCCCTTGAAGGAAATACAGGGAAAGCTGGTAGTGAGCATCTTATTAGAATGAAATATTGTTGCCAAAAAATAAGTCATTGTCTTGAAAGTAAAAGTTAATGGTTACATATTTTTCTTTTTCATTTCTTTCAATGGAAGATGTATTTTACCATCATATTTTTATTTTTCCAAAGTAGAAGAAAGGTCTGTTTCACATCTGAAATGTCTTTAAAGTTTTTAGGTGTCTGAAAAACTTTTCCTATTATGTAGTGGTAAACATATATTTTTGAAATAAAGAAAAGGACATCCATTAATTGAAGATGTTTCACTAATATTATATTTAATATGGAAACCATCTTATAAATGAATGAAGGAAATACTTTTTCCTCTATTATTCTAACTCTACCCTGAAATTATAACTAGTTATATTTATTTGCTTTCATTTAGGAGGAAGGATTATAAATTTAAATTAAATCTGTGGCTTATTAAGCTATTTGATAGTGACTTAGATCAAAAGTAGATTAGCAATCATATCACAGCTGAAAGCAAGGACTCTACCCTCATCAATGAGTACTTATCCATACCTTCTGACAACAAAGATTCACATTATAGCTGAACACAGCAAATCCTCAGTGATTCTGAATTTATCACAAGGGCAGTAAGATAGCTGAATATGGAAAGCTCCAGATTTAAAAGTATAAATATATTTGTTTACTAATGTCATCAATCCTTGATGAACCAGGTTAGCTCAGAACTCAGATACGTAACTATGATACTGATTGGATTTGGGTTTGGTAATTACACGAGATAGTTGAAGAATAAATAAAAATGTTGGATCCAGCTTCAGAGCTTATCCAGCTTCAGTTTGTGGAAGGGTTAATTCAACTAAAGCCTGAGACTAAAGCTCTGTATTTCAGAACAGCAGACCAGGAAGAACAAACTAATGGTGCTACTCAGACTGATAAGGTTGATGTGCTTTATTTTAGAGGAGGACTGAGCAAGGAGGAAATCTGGCTGGACAGCTAACCTTGCGAAGGGGTTTATCAGGAAAAAACAGAGAAAGTACAAGAAATGAGGGCATAAGCCATACAATGTTGAGATCAGGATGTGAGAACATATATGGAGAAGTGCAAAAAAACAATTGCCAGTTAGACTTTACAAAACTGTTAAAACATAATTAACAAGGTTGCCTTATCATAAAAGTAATTGATCACCTCACAGAGTAGAGGTGACAGGTAGTAGAGTAACCTAGTCATGACCTTCAAATTAGGTGAATATTTGACTCAGTTTTCAACAAGAATCATAATGTTGACTGAAGGTTGGGGAGAGAGGAAGGAAAGTGTGACAGGCGTGATACCTGGTGGGAATAAGGGCTTGGAAGCAGATAGTACTGAAGTCCACCAAAATCAGTTCACTGGGGAATATCAGGTCCAGGATTCCCAATGAAGGTCTATATCAGATTTCAGTCTGGTTGCAGGTACATGGAGCAGCTGTAGGGAGACTATTATGGGAGTACCATATTAGATTTAAAAGTCGTAGTAATGCTTATACATAAAACAAGTAAGACAGTGATCCTGGTAGTTGTATTTGCTCTCAAACTTATGTGTTCTGAGCAGCATGGAAATATTTATGAAATATTTTGAAAGGAAGAAAAATTAAAACATGAGTGTTAAAGGAAACTGTTGTAAAAGGCAATGCAGATTTACCAGAGTTGTATGAGCCATAATAATCTGATAACTTCCTCCAACATGAGAGCTTATTTTCTAAGCAGGAAAATAAAATAGATCTTATCTTTCTGGATTTCTTCAACAAATATGATAGGGTGTTACCTGAAAAATTATTTGTTAGGTGGAGATGGTGGGGATAAGCACAAGAATTTTTAAGTAGATGAGGAGCTGGCTGAAGAGCAGATAACAACACATAATTTTGACTGGGAGAAGATTTCTGGTTTCTTATGGCTAGCCTTTGAAACCAATTCAATACTTCCATTGGCAAACAAATATCAGAACACACTGATACACAGGAGGCATATCCCTAATATAAGAATTTCTTGTGTGGGTGTTGAAACTGCATAATCTGGCAATAAACTATGGCTAAAATGAAAGCTCACATACTCAGGAACTAAGAACAAGAATTTCTCATATGGGAGCTTGTATATTATCAGAGTACAGTGAGGAGCTCAAATGTACTATAATCCACCAGTAACATCCATACTATGACTTAGTCTTGTATCACATAAGGTACGTGGAGCAGAGTATTAATTTCAGAATATTGATATCGTAGGAAGTACTGAGGAGATCACATTTTACACCTTGTGCTCTGTTCTGGTTAATGGCTTTCAAAGCAAATGAGATCAAATTATAATGGCTCACCAAAGAGATACTAATGTGACTGAAGCATGGACAGTTTGTGCAGGGAGCAGACAGAATAAACTTGGCCTGCAGTCTGGGATAATGAAGGCAGGAATGGGATATAATTGCTCTTCATATAACCTGAGATGGAGAATCACTATCAGAGATGAATGAACCATATTGATGTAAGAATCACTGACAATGGTCTGGCTACTAATAAAGATAGACTGAAGTATAGAAAAAACAAGATTTTTTTCTCCAGAAGGAGATTCTGTGTCCGTTTTCTAAGATAACATAAAGAGAGAGGGCAAGAACTATCTAGTTGCAGCTTACAGGACATTGACCAACACTGCTGCATTGATGACCCACAAGCGTGATTTCAGCCCCACCTTTGTATATTTCCCTTAACCTATTCCTTATGTTTCACCCTCTTTTCAGCAGAAAACCCCTCTAACAGAAATATTTAATAGGGTTCTGAGTTAAGAACTTCATCAGTGCAGATTTAAACTGCTCTCTAGTGTATACGCTTAAATACCATTTCTGTAAACTAGATTCATCCACTAGCGAGAAAATCAGTTTTCTAGAATCTTTTTGATACATTGTAAAACTTTTGCTAAAACTCTTCCTGAATAGTATTTTTTTCTTTTCATCTCACTTTTCCAGAGTCTTAAAAAAGGCAGGTGTTTGAACTTTCCTGAACAAAAATCGGTGCTAAAAATAATTGTAGGTATTAAACTTGAGTTACTTCTTCATAGAGCAGTGTCTGAATAAAGTAACAGTATAAGATACTAATCTATTTAATTCACAGAATCATAGAATAGTTTAGGCTGGAAAAGACCATTAAGATCAAGAAGTCCTACCCTTAACCTAACACTAGTCTTTTTAGGGAAAATACAAACACAAACCTTCTGTTGAAATCATACTTTTAACTTACTGTTTAAAATATCACTGAAAAAAATGGCCCTACCTTCAAAATTGTGTTCTTCTGAAGTATTAATATGGCAATCAAGATGATAGAAAACTTAATTTAAAAAAAAAACAAACAAAACTCAAAGTCTTTGAATTCCTTTAACATACAGGAAAAAAGCACAAAGACCTTTCTTTCTTTTTTTACCCATGTCTTGACATATTTTTGCATTTATTACTAAGGGCATAAGTTTACTCTGTGCTTTTCAGTTCAGAAAGCTCACAAGTTGGGTATTGCATTCACTTTCTGCTTCTCTCAGGAAATAGTCTCAGTTCCTTCGAGACTCTATGAGGCAATTTGAGCTCTCACTAATGAAAGTTTGCAAGAGGTTAGTCAACAGATGCGAGTAACAGGAAAATGCTGACAGTTATGGCACTACCTATGAGAAGAAAGAGGATAAATTAGTATAGTTTCAAGATGACATTAGCTGACAGCAGTTTGCTAATGGAGCAACATCTTGCGTATGACAACAGCTTCTTGGGACTGCATCCATGGCATGGAATTGAAGTCCACCATCTGCACAGCCCAGAGGGTCGGATTAAGAGTAATCCCACAGAAAACTAAGATGTTATTTTCAGCCAGAGCCAGTTTCCCAGTTTCAGCTACTGAGCAGCTGCATAGGCAGTTGTAGCAACACAAGAGAAAATGTGGGGCAAACATGAGGGCCAGGGAGGAAAGGGAGAAGCTGGGGGCAATATAGCAGGCACTGCTGGGAATTTTCTTAAAGAGGGGAAAGAGATCTTTTGTTCTTCTTGGCAGTTCATTTCCATTCTCCTCTCCAGATGTTTATGCCCCATGGGCTGAATATTGAATCTACAGTTTATGAGACTGTACTCAGAGTGAGCAGGAAAAATACCCCAAAAATCAGCTGGGAGAAAGGAAAAATAATCTTTGGTTGGTCTTACAATAAAAAATAAATAGCTTTGCTCTGAAATGTATGGGTTCAGTACTCTTACCTCTAGTTCTTCTCAAGAGTTCAGTAGTTGAGCCTCTGTATAATTAAAGTACTGAATCCTGCCAGTTTCGGATCTTGGATAAAATGCAGCTTTTCTTGAAAATCAAAGTTTTGCACCTTTGAAAGCTGACTACACTATGGCAGTAAAAAACATTCCTGCATTTCTTCCACTTGACTGGAGGCTGGATAATGATGTGTCCATCTACAAGAAAGGTTGGAGGGAGGACCCAGGAAACTACAGACCTGACAGTCTGACCTCAGTGCCAGAAAAAGTCATGGAACAGGTGATCTTGAGTGCTATCATGAAGCACATGAAAGAGAAATGAGTAATCAGTCTCAGCCAACACGGGTTCATGAAAGGCAGGTCTTGTCAAAGTAACCTGATCGCCTTCTATGATAAAGAGTCTCAGCTGTTGGACGAGGGAAAGGCTGTGGATGTATCTTCCTGGTCTTCAGTAAAGCCTTTGACACAGTTTCTCACAGCATTCTGCTACAGAAACTGTCGGCCTCTGGCCTGGACAGGCGCACACTCTCCTGGGTGGAAAACTGGTTGGATGGCCGGACCCAGAGGGTGGTGGTAAATGGTGTTAAATCCAGCTGGAGGCTAGTTACAAGTGGGGTTCCCCAGGGCTCAGTGCTGGGTCCAGCCCTGTTCAATGTCTTTATCAATGACATTGAACTAAGCTGGGTGTAAGCGTCAATCTGCTGGAGGGTAGGGAGGCTCTGCAAAGGGATCTGAACAGGCTGGACTGCTGGGCTGAGACTAATAGCATAAGGTTTAATAAGGCCAAATGCTGGGTCCTGCACTTGGGGCACAACAACCCTGTACAGTGCTACAGACTAGGAGAAGTCTGGCTAGAAAACTGCCTGGAGGAGAAGGACCTGGGGGTGTTGGTTGACAGTGACTGAACATGAGCCAGCAGTGTGCCCAGGTGGCCAAGAAGGTCAATTCCATCTTGGCTTGTATCAGAAACGGTGTGACCAGTAGTTCCAGGGAGGTTATTCTCCCTCTGTACTCGGCACTGGTGAGACTGCACCTTGAATCCTGTGTTCAGTTCTGGGCCCCTCACCACAAGAAGGATGTTGAGGCTCTGGAGCGAGTCCAGAGAAGAGCAACGAAGCTGGTGAAGGGGGTTGAAAACAAGTCTTATGTGGAGCAACTGAGGGAACTGGGGTTGTTTAACCTGGAGAAGAGGAGGCTGAGGGGATACCTTATTGCTCTGTACTATCTGAAAGGAGGCTGTGGAGAGGAGGGTGCTGGCCTCTTCTCCCAGGTGACAGGGGACAGGATGAGGGGGAATGGCCTCAAGCTCCACCAGGGAAGGTTCAGGTTGGACATCAGAAAAAATTTTTCACAGAAAGGGTCATTGGGCACTGGAACAGGCTTCCCAAGGAGGTAGCTGAGTCACCTTTCCTGGAGGTATCTAAAAGATGGATGGATGAGGTGCTGAGGGGCATGGTTAAGTGTTTGATAGGAATGGTTTGACTCTATGATCCTGTGGGTCTTTTCCAACCTAGTGATTCTGTGATTCTGCATTTAACTAAATAAATCTCACTAAGTATTTTTTTATATAAAGCTATCAAGTAAAAAGGAAGAGGGACACTCATTTAGATTAATTACATCTAATTAATAACAGATACACTAATTTTACAACACAAAATAGAAATTAAGCAATTCAATATTTTCCACAGTGAGATTAATAAGTCATTAGTCTACAAATGGAGAGTTGACATAAAGTTTCAACACTGCAAAAGAGTTTTTATTGTCTGTGATTAATGATTCAAATGAGGGTAAAATCCATTGAGTACAAACAAATTAAATGAGACAAATTAGAAAACTGTCATTATAAGCAGCTGCACATGGCAGGGAGAGGTGAACAGTGCTGGTGTGGGATTGCAACATTGCTTCTGTGTCAGCTGAGTCCTGGTTCTAAAAAATTGGCCCTGTGGTTACACTAAAAGAAAGTCAGAAGGTAATTTTGCAATCCAGCTTACAATACATTTCCTGATGCTAACTTAATTTTCTCTGACTAGCTGTTACAGTCTCTGTGGCATAACCCTACCCCTTGGCTACTTTGTCATTTTGCTTTTGTCATCACAAAGTCTTGCACATAAGGACACACCAACCAAAACGATGTTGAAGAGGAATGGTGAGGGGAAGAATATGAGGAGCAGAAGCTTTTATGCTTCTGATATGGTTGAGATGGTAGCATAGTCACCAGTCATTGACAGGTGGGTATGGACAGAATCTGATGTTGCAAAAACTGTGTATGTTGCAGGGGTTTCAGAACAATGTCAAATTCATACATTGACAAACCCTCTTGTCACATACAAAGTATGTATTTAAAAATGTGATATTAACATATTTAGCTGACCTTGTGTGGTTAGGTTGAAAGGTTCAAAACTAAAGGATAAAACAAATAGGGAAACAGATTTACCTCAGGTCTGCCTGTCATGTGCTAAAGAAGGGCCAGCTAGGTCTTTGCTGCCTCCTGGAAGTGAATGGATTCCAGGATCTCTGTGGATTGTCTGTTACAAGTCTTTACCCTCTGGAGGATA
Organism: Clamator glandarius; assembly: GCA_033459285.1. Lineage (NCBI taxonomy): Eukaryota > Metazoa > Chordata > Aves > Cuculiformes > Cuculidae > Clamator > Clamator glandarius. The sequence goes on from JAUNZM010000411.1 coordinate 1,089,950, forward strand.
ACAAAATCATTTCCCAAATGCAGCCTACAATTCGATAGCAAATAAAACTGGTTGTCAGCTTCTTACTGTAACATTACTGTGTCTTCCATTTCTCCTACTCCTTCCAGACACTTCCTATCTTGTCCCCTTCTTTACAGAGAACAAACATAATTCCTTCTCAGTTTTCACATACATTATATTTTTTCCCCTTAGATTTTCTGTTTGCCTTTATTTCTTAAAATCTCCTGCCAACAACAGGGTACAGTACCTTTCTTATGCCAACTAAACCAGAATAATTGTCCTGCATGCCTTACTACTCTGTACTTCTTAGTGAAACACAGAATTACCTGTGTTATGTTCTTTTTTAGTACCAGAATCATATTTACTTCTTATTTGTTTTCTAAACTTCAGCGATTTTCTTCATGCTAATCTGCTGTTCTTCTGCCTGGCCATCTATCTTTCAGTGAGTTTGTCGGCCTCCCAGCTTAGTGCAGTCCATCAATATAACCTGTTCTCTTTTTGTTCCTAGTATTTCAGCAAGGTATTAACCAAATCCAGCACAGGAATTTATAGGACTCTAACAGAAATATCCTGAATACTTCAGGAAGAAATCATTGATAATGACTTTGAGAATCGCTTTTCAAGTACTTGTATACCATATGATGATATCATCTATCCCTTGTTTCCTTGGCTTGCATATGAGAATTTCACTGCAACAGTGTCAAAAGCCTTAAAGTCAAACAATACCATATGTATTGGCTTTAGTTTACCATAAGCCATGAGAGAGAGAAGAATTATTTCAGAGCAACTGAAAATCATACCTGCAAATATGGTAGCACAATATAATAATTTACTTGGTGTTCTTCATATTTTGTTTTGCCCTGTTATTAGAGGTCTGGGAAGGAAGACTGTCCGCATTTAGAAGGCATATGGTTTTATTTAACTATGGTAAACTAGCAATTTCAACTGGAGGAAATATCTGCCTAATGGAATATTTTTAGAGATATTATCTAGTATAGAGTGGTCTAACTTTATTGCCTAGCATGGAGGAGAAGCGTTTATTCAGCTAATTCTTGTGAACAGAGGACTGCATATGATACTATGTAATTTTATCTAACAAAACTTCTGCAAATGAAATCAGAAAAGGGTTTCCATGCCATGATTGAAGAGTTAATCAAAAATTTCACTATGCACATTACAGTAAGAAAAAGCAGTAATGTTTGAGGGCTGTATGAGAGGATGGGAAGGCAGCATTGTTCCATGGTTACAGATGACGGCTGAAAAAAGGACTCTCTGAAGTATTTGAAGCTGCAGCAATTTTTTTACCTAAAAATAAATAAAACCAAACTCATTTCAAGATTATATCATGGATAGATTTTCTTCTGAGGTACTATCAATCTGATAATGCTTTCCTTCAGTTTTCTCAGTGCCTACATTTCAACAGCATTCTCTCTAACAGTCTGCAAATCTGGATTTGCTGAAGGTTCTGCCACCAAATACGAAGACTTGTGGGCAATAATTTTTATCAACTTTTACATAAAACAATGACTCATATAAAATTGCTGTGTAAATTTCTGGTTTTGCATAGCTCAAAATTTTTCATTTTAGGATGTGTCTTCTCACTTGCTTATTTTAATCCCAAAATGTTACAGCATCAGCTGTAATTTCTATGTTCAGATATGTGCCTAAGATTTTTTTAATTTTTTCATATAAAGAAAAATACTTGTATTAATACTAAGTTTGGCCTTTTGTAATATGACGCTGCTTTTCACATTTTTTATGCATAACTCATTTACATAACACCATAATTTAAAATAATGACTGCATATCAGTTGTTCAGACTTCTTCAGCTTTTCATTTGAAAGCAAACTTGCTTTGGCAACAAAGACCTGAAGTCAAGGTCCATAATTCAGAGTTTTGCTAAAACCTTATGTTACATAGGCCGGAATTAGTTTATTTTGCTATCTAAAAGTTATGCATCTAGTTTAAAGCAAACCAAGATGGATTTTGGTATGTTTTACGAAGCGAGGTAGACTACTTCTGGGGACAATGTATCTCACTTCCCTTAAATAGTTCTGGAGTCTGATATGTTGTATTATGAGACTGACAGATAATTGAGGGAAATATTGCGGCAAGCTTAACTCAGACAGTTTTTTGTTGTTGTTTTTTAGCTTGTATTGTGCTTAGAAAGACATTAAAACAAAACACAGATTAGTTGAAAACACTTGGCTTCTGGGATATGGGATATGCAAGCTATGACTCTCAAAAGGAGAAAGGACTTTTAATCAATAATATCTCTTTGTAAATAACTTTTCTTTCACATATCTTTTTTTTTTTTTTGTAATCTAATATGCAACAGAACAGTATAGATGAAGACTACAAATGTGAAACTTTGGCTTAGAGCTGCGGGCAGATGACTGGGCTGCTGACTAGGTCCTGGCTTGAGGTTATGCAAACTGAGCCGGATGTGGAGAAATACTGGATAGGACATGAGAAATGGCCTAACACAACAAACAACAGTGTGAGAAGTGAACAAAAGTTGCAGGCAGGACCATGAAGGACAGGTAGATCTCACAGATTGTGGCCTAGGCTGTTGGGAGGTAACTGCTGGGTCGCCCTGTGCTTGAGCATTGTTCCTGGGGAAGACCCGCAGTTAAACCCATTGTTCTACCTATAGCCTACAGGTAGGAAGAAATGATGGGTATAGGAAGCATGGATGTTAGGAAGAAACCACGCATTGAATGTTTTTTATCACAGAATCACCGAATCACTAGGTTGGAAAAGACCCCCAGGACCATCGAGTCTTACTATTCCTATCAATCACTAAACCATGTCCCTAAGCAGCTCATCCACCCGTCTGTTAAATACCTCCAGGGAAGGTGACTCAACCACCTCCCTGGGAAGCCTGTTCCAGTGCCCAATGACACTTTCTGTGAAAATTTTTTTCCTGATGTCCAGCCTGAACCTTCCCTGGTGCACCTTGAGGCCATTCCCCCTTGTTCTGTCCCCTGTCACTTGGGAGAAGAGGCCAGCTCCCTCCTCTCCACAATCTCCTTGCAGGTCTCCCCTCAGCATTGTCTCCTCCAGGCTAAACAACCCCAGCTCCTTGTAAGAATTGTTCTCCAGCCCCTTCACCAAATCCGTTGCTCTTCTCTGGACACACTCCAAGGCCTCAACATCCTTCTTGTGGTGAGGAGCCCAGAACTGAACACAGTATTCAAGGAGTGGTCACACCAGGGCTGAGTACAGAGGGAGAATAACCTCCCTGGACCTACTGGTCACACCGTTTCAGATACAAGCCAAGATGCCATTGACCTTCTTGGCCACCTAGGCACACTGCTGGCTCATGTTCAGTCGGCTGTCAATCAACAACCCCAGGTCCTTCTGCTTGGGGCAGCTTTCTAGCCAGATTTCTCTTAGTCTGTAGCACTGCACAGGGTTGTTGCACCCCAAGTGCAGGACCCAGCATTTGGCCTTGTTAAACCTCATGCCGTTGGTCTCAGCCCAGCAGTCCAGCCTGTTCAGATCCCTTTGCAGAGCCTCCCGACCCTCCAGCAGATCCACACTTCCACCCAGCTTAGTGTCGTCTGCAAACTTGCTAAGGGAGAACTTGATGCCTTCATCCAGGTCATTGATAAAGACATTGAACAGGGCTGGACCCAGCACTGAGCCCTGGGGAACCCCACTTGTAACTGGCCTCCAGCTGGATTTAACGCCATTTACCACCAAGCTCTGTGCCCGGCCATCCAACCAGTTTTCCACCCAGGAGAGTGTGTGCCTGTCCAGTCCAGAGGCTGGCAGAATTCCTAAGCAGAATGCTATGATAAACCATGTCAAAGGCTTTACTGAATTCCACGAAGACGACATCCACAGCCTTTCCCTTGTCCAGTAGGTGGGTTACTTATAACCTTATTTCAATATGTTAGATGTCATTCTGTCAGTATATTCACTGTTTCCAGACCAGCGAGGTTTTTCTTACTGTGTAGTTTAGTGTTAATATGAATTACCTTCTTCTATTCGTTTGATCAGCTTCAAGGCTTGTCAGCGTAGTTTTATGTCCAAGTATGACTAAAAAAATAATGTTTCCTCTTCCAATTCAGTTTTCTTTTCAATTATCCATTCATTTTGCACAATTTCTCACCTCTAATCTAATGGTTTTAAAATGAGTATTATTAAAACTTTTACAAATTACAAACTGCTTCAGCAAACCCACAGGCTGGGGACTACCATCTAGTTAAATCTTTCACAGTTGGATATTTGTTAGTTTACTCATTAAGTGAAAATCTCTTCCCATTTGATTCAAAATTAATTAAAATCCACTGAAAATTGTGTTCTTTGCAATTTTCATGAGTGTACAGACAGTGCAGTGGCACGTTCCTTTTAAAACTACATCATAGAACAGACAATAGGTAATTTAAATTATTTTTACTTTTTCCATGACAAGCAGGACTTATTAAAGTGACCCTACATCCTTCCTCTCAAAAAGACAATCCTAAATTTTACAGACAGATGTTCTTGCATTTATGGTGGGTTTTATCTAATAAGGCTTTTCCAAAATACATTTTCCATGAGTGCTTTGTGTAAATTGTTACTAATTATGTGAAAGGTATACTTTTTTCCCTGTATGGTGAAGGATGGGTTTTCTTTTTGATACCAGATATACACAGTATATGTTTGTGCTAAACTTGCTTGTTCTTTCTCTCTTAGAATGTGCTGTCTTATGTCACTATTTTCCAAGGCTTTCCTGATTATAACCTCTCAGGATATATCTACTCTTCTTTTCAGGAAAAAAATTGTTCACTGCTGACTGAGCCATTGCTGGATATATTATATATTGGAGGTTTGTTGTATTTTTCCCATTCAATTATTTATTTGTATAAGACAGGAAAGAAGAATTCCAAAGCTTTTAGTAACATCTTTGTACCTAAGTTGATGTTTTCCCATAGGGCTGAAATTAAATCAAAGGACAATCTATCTTCATGAGAGAAAAAAAAAAAAAACTAACAGCATATGAAAGATGTCTAAGATGTGTTTTCATTTTTTTGTGATGAAAGGATATGTATCAGCACAAAAGCTTATATCATTGACTAGGAGGTAATTAATCATGGTGTGACTAGGAGTTAATTAATCATGGTGTTATGAGGCTAAATTGTTTATACTTCTAATAAACTCTTATTAGGACTGGCTATCATGTTTGTATGTTGACCTCCGTGATATTCCTGGGCTAAAAAAGGGCTACTTGTGTGATGAAGGGTTTGCAGGACCCTTGCTGACAAGCTGAACTCAATGACTTTATTGTTTTCCTTAGGCTTGGCAAATATTTGGCCTTCTTAAAGGCCAGTTTTAACTTTGCATAACCACAAATGAGAATGTTTATCTTTAACTTCTTTACTGTAAATGACACTGAACTTCTATATCCATTGCTAAAGGCTTCACAGGGTTAGGTTGAGAATTTTTCAAGATATAAAAAAAGGAGCCGCAAAACTCCTATATCAGAAATCTGAGTGTATCTTGTACAACAAATTCCAGGAGGTAGCAAGGCAGAACCTTATTTATGCTGCTCTAAGGAGATAAGGTGTGGTGGTTATTGGAAACCACACAAAAATTGCATTTAAGTTCACTATCTAGCACCTGACCACACGTAAAATAGCAGGTCACTCCTCCTTCTAAAGATTTTCAGAGATTTGCAATGAACTGTGTAAGCAACTCAAGAAGGAAACATTCTTAAATATGAATTCTGAATAAAGAGCCACAGAATCTCATAAACTGTCCTCAGCAAAATAAAAGGCAAGAGAGGTTGTAGCCCAAAGCCAGTAATTTCAATTTATAATTCAAAATAATTCAGGAAAAGAATGCTATTTAATGAGTCATTCCAAAGATTATGTAAATATAATGATAGATATAATTATAGACAGCAGTCCTGTGCTGAAACCTGTACATCATTGCAAGGCTGTGGCTGAGCAAATGTTCTCTGCCTCTGACTTGAGAGGTGTCTTGGTGTGGCACATCAGCCTGGGGTGCAGGGGTACAGCAGGACAATAACTTTGAGGACAAGAGGGAATGGTCTCAAACTCCACCAGGGGAGGTTCAGGCTGGACATAAGGAAACAATTTTTCATGGAAAGGGTCACTGGGCACTGGAACACGCTACCCGGAGGGGTGGTTGTGTCACCATCCCTGGAGATATTTAAAAGATGAGTGGATGAGGTGCTGAGGGGCATGGCTTAGTGATTGATAGGAATGGTAAGACTCGATGATCCTGTGGGTCTTTTCCAAATTAGTGATTCTGTGATCCTGTAAATGACGCAGTTTACTTAATCCACTCTCAGTCTGCTTAATCCATTGTGGATACCATGGGCCATTTTTTTAATCCCAATAGACATAGTCTGAAATACTTTTACAAATAGGATTTGTGAAGCAAATACAGTAATGTTAGATGTAAGACCGAACAAAACATAACACATATATGATTTGGTATCCAAGGTTGCTAGCCATTCCACACTTCCTCTTAACATAAACTGTCTCTTTTGATAGTTCTGCTGGTTCCACATGCTTGCTATAGTGACAGTGATTGTAAGTCAAATCATTCTTCATTACTTCTTCATTTACTTGTAATAATCTTATGAAGAATATTCTTCTGGAATGAAATTCCTCACAGAAACATACATAGTGTAAGTCTTTGGTAAATTCTATCACAAGAAGTTTTCTATTAAAAAAATATTAAGAACAATTTTTGAGTAAGAATTAAGTTGAACATGTCTTAGCCTGCGTATATTATGTATAACTCTAGATTCTAGACTTTTCTGATTTCCCACTTGTACACTGTCCCCAAAGAAATGCAAGTTTTCCAACAGAAAACAAGAAAGTTCACAGCTTGACCCAAGCATAGCCTGCAATCAGGTTTTGCTTTGCGCAGCAAATGTTTCATTCCATTTTTCTGACCTTTATTTGACATATGCCAGTAGTTTATTTGCCTTTAACTGTAACCACACGTTATACTGATGTTTCACATAACTTTTTACAAAAACAGCTATCAGCAAACACCCCATTAAGTTTCTGGGGCTGCTTCTTTTTGTTTGACTGCAACTGTTTTTCACTTTTTGGAATCAGCTTCTCCAAAACCCTTTAGAAATGTTCCATTGTGCTTCATCACCCTATTTTTCTCTCGAGTCCTACACAATCACCAGATACTGCTTTCTGTTGCTCTAATGGTTTTTACTAGGTGCTGTTTCAGATGCACTTATCTTTCTTCTCCAGGAGGCCTATGATGTTCATTTTTATGAGTTTAAAACCAAAGATATGCTGAGATGGACCCGTTCTATATGCACTCTTCCAAGTAATCATTTCAAACCTTTAAATGCTAGCAGGGAAACTGAGGACACTTGTCCTTGGCAACCCTGCCTTACAAATATCAACAATACATAAGGAAAATTACTTACACTGAGTAGAGCCATTACTTCTGGGGTCATGGGACATGGACAGAGGAAGATTACATACCTCACTGCTTTAATGCGTAACTTCTCAACACTGTAAGCACATCTGTTGCAGTGGAGCCAGGTAGGCTGCTAAGGAATGGGAAAAAAGCAAGGGTGCTGCCACTGAATTCAACAAATGTAGAAGGGAAATCCCTGTGTCTGGGTATAAGAAAACTACATGGGAGTAACAAAGTCATCATGCTATCTGAATTTTATATATGAAAGAAACTGGGTTTTAATTACTTGTTTTAAAATCTCATTGTGTATGGATTTTACATATGCATATCCTACTCCTAGCTTGGGATTTTTTCAGTGGATTCCCAGACTCTCTTCAGTCTGTAAACAAACACACTGGACTGAGTCCAGGTAAGGTCTTTTTCTGAGTTCAAGCCTAGTGTCTTAGAGAACATTCATTAGCTTTCCGGCAGAGCATGTGCCTTGCCTTGTGACACAGTGCTCCTAGGGGTCACCACTGCAGAGCAGAGAGAGTATGCAAATGCAGAATCCCATGCTTACTTTTCTAAACAGAGGCCTTAAGCATTAGGGTGCAGATTATTCTGTGTAATGACTCATGATTCACTCTCTCCCTTCTCAAAACTTGATATTTGGCAGCAAAGTCTTGAGGAGTCACTGTGCTAGATGATGAGATTGAGGAGAAGCAAGGCTGTGTAGATCAGCCTTGCATTCAGCTTTGATGGGGAGACGTAGAATCACTCCTTTATTTTGTCCAAGCTTTGCTGTATGTATATAGTCTTCACAGCAGGGACTCATGTACAGGACTCCCCTCTCCCAGTGGGGTGTTCCTCTCTTTGACTAACACAGAGTATTTCCTCTTGCCTGCTCTCTTCCAAGTATCCTGTGTGCTTTACCCTCTGGTGATAAAACTCCAAAAGGAAAGTTGCTGAGTACCTCACTGCAGACGTAGCAAGTCTCATAAGAGTTAGACGCGGATATAGAGTTCTTCCAACTAAGGCAAATCCAGGTCTTTTCTCTCCTTAATGGGCTGCCCCTGTCATAGACTTCCTTGCCTCATTCTATAGTTTTTAAAATAAAAAATGTCACTATCCTACATTAACATGTTCTATCCAAAACACATTCATACTTATTATACTTAACATATTAGATCTGTCAGGCATCTTAGGTAGATGAAAATGCAGATTTCAAAGGAATGATAGGGTCATCATCAGTTACTCTGAGTTTCTGGGAATACAAACCCTGATACTTGGAGAACTTCAAAGTAAAAGAGTAAATTACCTACAGGACCTGCATGCTTTTAGCTTTATGTGATCTGATCACTGAAATAGCATTTTCTGGATTACAGTTTAGGATTTATGAAACTAAATTCCATTTAAATGTCATGTTGGGTACATAACCCTTTTCCTGGGTTTCAGCCAGCCCCTAGGCTAGGTAGCTATTTGGGTTAGCAGTTTAATGTGGACCTTACTGTGTGAAAGCTATCAGCACCCTATAAAACAGAATGAGTAAGCCAGATTCTCTCAGTTATACAGAAAAAAAATCCTTTAACCTCTTTAAGCCCTTTTATACTTACACTGGTGAATATAAAACACAACACACCTCACACTCCAAGAAGTGGTAGCTCTGTGCAGAGCTTTCTAAAGAAGCTGTATTTCAGTTATTCGATTTCTGAGAAAGCACAGATCTCCCTTCTATGTAGTGCACTGTCTGGAGATTGTTCTAGAAAGAATGTTGTCAGAAAAACTTCTAACCTCTGTCTTATATGGAGTTACAACTACAACATTTGGTGCTTACTATCATGTATATGAAAGAGATTAAAAGACAAGAGGAAGATTGCCAGTTGATGAACTCGTCATATGTGACTGAGAGAATGATCGTTGACAGCTGGATAAAAAAGCAAAAATCTTGCTGTTTCATTAGCCTGTTGCTTTGCCAGACTTGTGGAAACTTAACAGTGCCTTAATCTGACAGAAAGACTAAATGAGTGCTTTTATCATTCATAAGGTTATGCAGTATTTTTCAATGGATGGCAATCCTGGTAAGGTCACACAGCTCAATGTGTGACACATTGAGGCTCTCTCCTAGTGTAAATGTTTCTATTTTCTGAGGCTGTTAGTGTGAGATACCCAGAGAAAACAGAAACCACCTTCCTTCACAGTAGGAAGACTTCTCCAGGCTGAACAATCTTAGCTCTCTCAGTCTTTCTTCATAGGAGAGAAGCTCCAGTCCCTTATTTAACTTCATAGTTCTCTACTGGATCATCTCCAGTATGTCCATGTCTCTTTTGCTCTGAGGAGTACAGCACTTCACCCAGTACTTTAGATTTATCTCAGCAGTGCTGAGTAGAGAAGGATCACCTCCCTTGACCTGCTGGTGATACCTACTTCTAAGCACACACTGTAGTTGCCAAGGTATTTGGTGAAGAATTCAGTCTGATGTGTCACATCGTCTCAGATGTATTTGCCCTTTTGATTGTTTACCGTCATATAACCATAGAACTGATTGTTTCAAAAGACTTTTGAGATCAAGTCCAACTATGCCTGTCCATTACTAAACCATATCCTTGAGCAAGAAGGACCATGTCATTCCTGTATCATAGGCAAAGTCAGCTGATGGACAGTTACCTTGCTAAGACTGGGACATCTTCTGATCTAACAAGAATTTCACATGCTGGGGAATTGTCAATTTGTGAAAAAAAAAAACTGTTCAGTTCAACAGCCTTCAATATTTAGAAGGAACTTAGGATGGAGGTAAGGATAAAAACTCTAGATACAGGGGTATAATTTCTGCTCAACTGCCATTTTCCTTAAGTGAAGACTTAAGTGAAAACTTGGTCTCTGATCAGGAGTTCAGTGGTACTGGTAAATTATTAGCTAAGATTTCTGGGTTACACTGCTAATGTTTTTGAAAAGGCTGGCAGCCAATGACAGCGTTTCAAATGTTTTTCATTACAGTGTTGTTAGTTCATTCTCTGTCACTGGTGTTTGAATAAGGGTATATGCTATTTTTATCTCTCTTCAAATGGGAAGGGAATTTATTTTCTTTCTACTAAGACATGGAGAATGCGATACCACTGTAAAATACTATCTTATGAAAGGTTAGAATATTTATCTACACTTGTAACTTTGAATTTTTCAAATTAGACACATATTTTGAATGATAATACTTTACTTATCAAGGCTTCTAGAGAATGCAACCATTTGATTTTATTATTCATAGAGTCAGAATCATAGAATAGTTTGGGTTGGAAGGAACCTTAAAAATCATCTTGTTTCAAACCTCCTTCCACAGGCAGTTTCAACACTTCCCACTAGATCAGGCTGCCCAAGGCCCCATCCAACCAGGCCTTGAACACCTCCACGGATAGGGCATCCACAGCTTCCCTGGGCAAATTATTCCAATGCTTCACCACCCTCATTGTGAAGAAAATCTTCCTTATGTCTAGTCTAAATATGCCTCTCTCCAGTTTATACCCATTGCCCCTAGTCCTGTCACTACAAGCCTTTATAAACACACCCAGCTTTCTTGTAGGCCCCCTTCAGGTATTGGAAGATTGTTACTCTCTCAGCTTGTCCTCTTATTGGGAGGTGCTCCAGCCCTCTGATCACCTTTGTGGGGCCCTCCTCCGGATCCATACCAACAGTTCCATATCCTTCTTACATTGAGAATTCCAGAACTGGACACTATACAACAGATGAATCACAGAATCACAGAACCCCTTGGTTGGAAAAGACCCACAGGATCATCAAGTCCAACCATTCCTATCTGCCACTAAACCATGCCCCTCAGCACCTCATCCATCTGTCTTTTAAACACCTCCAGGGAAGGTGACTCAACCACCGCCCTGGGCAGCCTGTTCCAGTGCCCAATGACCCTTTCCGTGAAAAGTTTTTTCCTGATGTCCAGTCTAAATCTCCCCTGGCAGAGCTTGAGGCCATTCCCTCTTGTCCTGTCTCCTGTCACTTGGGAGAAGAGGCCAGCGCCCTCCTCTCCAGAACCTCTCCTCAGGTAGTTACAGAGAGCATTGAGGTCTCCCCTCAGCCTTCTCTTCTCCAGGCTAAACAACCCCAGTTCCCTCAGCCGCTCTTCATAAGACTTATTCTCCAATCCCTTCACCCAATTTGTTGCTTTTCTCTGGACACACTCCAAGGCCTCAACCTCCTTCTTGTGGTGAGGAGCCCAGAACTGAACACGGTATTCAAGGAGCTGTCTCACCAGTGCCGAGTACAGAGGGAGAATAACCTCCCTGGACCTACTGGTCACACTGTTTCTGATACAAGCCAAGATGCCATTGGCCTCCTTGGCCACCTGGGCACACTGCTGGCTCATGATCAGACATGTCAATCAACACCTCCAGGTCTGTATCCTCCAGGCATTCTCACAGAATGCTGTGAGAAACTGTGTCAACGGCTTTACTGAAGTCCAAAATCACCTTCCTTGGCTTGCTGGCCATGCTGCTTTTGATGTGGTCCAGGATACAGTTGCCTTTCTGGGCTGCGAGCACACATTGCCGGCTCATATTGAGCTTCTCATCAACCAGAACCCTGAAAATCCTTCTGTGCGCACTGCTCTCAATCCCATCATTCCCTATCATGTACTGAAAATGGGGATTGCCCCAACCCAGGTGTAGGACCTTGCACTCGGCCTTATTGAACATCATGAGGTTCTCACAGGCCCACTTCTCCAGCCTGTCCATGTCCCTCTGGATGACACCCAATCCTTTTGGTGTGGCAACTACACCATTCTGCTTGATGTCATCTGCAGTCTTGCTCAGGTGCACTTAATCTCACTGTCCATATAATTGACAAAGATATTAAACAGCACTGGTCCCAGTACAAACCCATGAGGGACACCATTTCTAACGGATCTCCATCTAGACTTTGAGCCATTGACCACTACTCTCTGAATACGACTATCCAACTGGTTTCTTATCCACTGTACCATCCACCCATTAAATCCATATCTCTCCAATTAATTCTTGGTGTGCAGGTGATTGAGTGGATTTTTTTTCTCCTATACCTATTGGATAATAGTTAAGTCCTTTATCATTTTGTATAACTGGATATTTTATCATATGGTTCTATGAAAATGTGGTTAAGATTGCGATAATAATCAACTTCTGGCTAATAAGTTGTACTGAAAAATTATTAAAGAATGAATCAATATAAAATGGAACTCTTTTTGTTTTCTTTGTCAAATGAAAAAATTAAACATAACATGTCTATGTTCATAAAAAATATTTAATTAGAAAACTCTTCATTATTTTCAGCTATTATTTGTCACTTTTCATTCCAAAATGTAATTTTAAAACACAAACTGAAACATCTGAAAATGCTGACATAAACACTTCCTCATTTTTTAATCAAAATTATTGTTTGAGCTTGATATGAATTTATATACAGGATTAATCAAAACAAAAGAACAGGTTTTGGACTATTGCACTTGTTATTCTTCTGTATACCTCCTCCTCCTTCCATGACACATCATTTTAGCTGCATTAATTTTGGTCCTTTAAAGTTTTAAAATAACATCAGTTGTGTACACATTAACTGATATGACTACAAACATATGCAGACAAGAGATCACAAGGTTCATGAAGAATACACAGCAGTAGAAGGACAAATGACTCATGAAGCTTTTTATAGCTCCACACACTCTTGTATGGAATTAATCAGACTTTTTTAAAGTGGATCACCTGGGATTTCTAATTCTTTTTTTAGAAGGCAGCCAGCTTAGCCTCGAGGCATTTTTTACATCCTTACTTCACTCTGTGAAGTTTCTGGCTCTAGGGTGCCAAATTATGATGGTTGTTCCTACAGGGAGGCAAAGGCCCTGTTTCAACAAGGAGGATTCAGTACGTTTTCCTGTTTTCCCCATGAGGAACTTAACATGTAACCTGGACTCAGGGTTGCTGGTGTGTGTGGTGGCCAGCAAGCTATGCATTCTGGGAAGCATTGCTACTCCAGCCTTTGGGTTGGTATCTCCAAAGCTGCATTAACCTGTGAGAGGAACAGTTGGACTCAATGATTCTGTGGGTCTTTTTCAACCTAGGAATTCTGTGATTCTGAGAGAAAGTGGCTAACCATTGGAGGCTGGAGGGAGGACCATGGTTAAATATTCACCTGCTACCTTATTTACTAGGTCTTCTCTGGCTCTGCAAGCACCACAGTTCTTTCCTGTATTTGAGAAACTCCAGACTCTGTGGAATGATTTATGGGTTTACGTGAAACTATAAACCTCCTGCTACAGATAAATGCAACAATAATGCTGATTGTATAATAATTTGCGTCAACTTTGCTTGGCTGCATCTTTATGAGTGTTGAATCGCTGCATGTCTGAGTAATGGCTGTATGGAAAGCATGACTGAAATAACACCAGGTTCCCTGGCCACAGAAGAGGACTGTCCTAACCTCAGCTTGTTCCTGAGGAATTACAAGAATTCATGTAAATGGAACCACCACAGCTTCAGTTAACTTCCTTTGAAAAAGCTAAAGCTGAAAAAATCGAGACTTATATTACAGAAATGTCCACCAGTAATATCCAGCTGACCTCTTCTTATTCCTCTCACCACTACGAACATTTGGGCCAGAATCAGAGAATAACCAGGTTGGAAGAGACCCACCGGATCATCGAGCCCAACCATTCTTATCAAACACAAAACCATGCCCCTCAGCACCTCATCCACCTGTGCCTTAAACACCTCCAGGGAAGGTGACTCAACCACTTCCCTGGGCAGCCTGTTCCAGTGCCCAAAGACCCGTCCTGTGAAAAGTTTTTTCCTAATGTCCAGCCTAAATCTCCCCTGGCGGAGCTTGAGGCCATTTCCTATTGTCCTGTCACTTGGGAGAAGAGGCCAGCTCCCTCCTCTCCACAACCTCCCCTCAGGTAGTTCTAGAGAGCAATGAGGTCTCTTCTCAACCTCCTCTTCTCTAGGCTAAACAAGCCCAACTGTCTCAGCCGCTCCTCATAAGGCCTGTTCTCCAGCCCCTTCACCAGCTTCGTTGCTCTTCTCTGGACTCGCTCCAGAGCCTCAACATCCTTCTTGTGGTGAGGGGCCTAGGAATGAACACAGTATTCGAGGTGCAGTCTCACTATTGCCAAGTACAGAGGGAATGCCACAAAAGCATCAACATCTAATTCTCCTTTTTCTGTGGCAAACACCCAAAAGTTCTTCACCTTTTTTAAGGCTTAAAGTTTTATTTTTCACCTATGAATTTTGGATTGGTGCCAAAAAAGAAAATACTTGACTACCATGAAGTGCTGTATTTAGCATTTTCCCAGCTGACACCAGACATAAAAGTGTCAAAATATGTGTTAGGAATATTGTACTTTGTGAAATTTATAACCTGCTTCTGTAAACTAGTAGATACTTGGTTAAATATAACATTTGGATGAGATTTTTGTTTTAGAATAAGTTATAATTGATTTGTCCTCCATTAGGGATGGGTATGATCTAATAGGTACATACTAAGAGAAGCCTTTAACAAAATAAATGCATTTTCAAACAGTCCATAAGATGCCCATAGATGATGCAATTGTGAAAGTAAAACTATTTGTGAGACTGAACAAATGCACATTATTTCAAAGGCATATTGGTAAAAATTGCATTTTTTTTGTATACTGTATAGGTAACAGGCAAATTGTTTTAAGAACATTTGGAGAGCTTACAACAAACTAGTGGTAATGTTATTTTTAATATGACACTCTTCTTAGAACTAGAAAGTATGTTTCTTAGAAGAAAAGCACATCTCTAATATGAGTTGGAATTGACTATGCTTGCAATTACTGTGCGTTAAAATGTTGGTTTCTCCAGAACTTTTACATGATTTAAGTTCTTTTCCACTACTGTACTTAATTATATCCAAGCAATAGGACTGAAAAATCCAATTTTATTTTTTTCTCTCTCTTTAAGAAACACTTCTCCCAGTTTTCTGCTACTTTGTTATCCTCCAAAAATTTTTGAAGTTAATCTCTTTTTCCTCTGAGGTTATGTTAGTTTCTTTTATCTCCTTGAATAAAGTTCATCAGGTTCAATTAATCTGAAGATATTCAGTTCTCAAAGTATTTTTTCATTCTGCTATAGAGAAAGACGTTTGTTCTTTGTGGCTGAAGTTAATTTTGATAGCAACAGGAAGCCTATTGCAAAGGATTTCAAAAAGCATTAGGTTGTACTTGTGTTGAATTATGAAATAAAGAAAAAAACAGACTTCAATTTTCTTTACTCAATGGAATTTCCAGCTTCTTTAGCTTATCTTACACACTTCTATCTTTCAGTTATCAATACTGTAACTTGTGACTATCCAAATGGTAAGAGGAAAGTCACTGCTCTCCAGTAGTAAACTTAGACTTCAAGCTGATATGGTCTAAAGAAAAAAAATGGGTTTTGTCATTGCTTACTTTAAGAAGAGAGCACTTCCCTAAAGGTTAAAAAAACATATGACTGATAAACACTGCAGGAGGAAAAATTAAATTCCTAAACAGGGAAGAGTGTCATTGGAATGAAATAATGCATGGCCACAAACAGGGAGAATGAAATGAAATGCAAATAATAAATATAAAAGCAACATGTTTCTCTGTAAGCAATTGTTGTGACTCATTGAACCGTACAACTCAAAACAGTCAGAAGGACAAATACAACAAAACACTAAATGACACCGCTATTACCTATTATAACACGTTCATGCTCTATCTTTAAGCCAGAAAACATACACACGTAAACCAAAAACTGCTGAAAACTTCCAGACTTGGTTGCTCAAGAAGATGAAAGGACCCAGAGATTTCCATAGCAGCTGAAAGTACCCACCACGTTGCACAGAAGAATGTACCTCTGATAAAGATGTGTGCAGATGTGTTATGTCAGTTACCCCAGAACTCATAAAAGTAGAGCTAAGCAAACAATACTACTAATGTATGATTTACGAGTCTTGATTCCTGTACCTTTCTCCCATGTACTTTGTTTCTTTATAATGAAATATTTGTATTCATCACAGAGAATTCACATAGGTTTAGATCTGCCTGGAAAAGTAAACTGAATATTGTTAATCATACATCTACATTTTCCTGTCTCTTTGAGCTCCTATGATAAGTATGGCTGAGGAAGATATAGTGAATGATTTAAATCAAAGTGCTAAGTAAGAAGTAATGAAGGAAATAGTTGAATAACTAAGCATCTTTTAGGGCCTTGACAGATTTCTGTGTATTTCCTGGAAATATAAGGTATATTACTGATTTCAAGTTTGAAACCACTAATTGCAAATTACTTTTTTTGAAATTATTTTTGTAGTGTGTAAAAACAGAAAACAAGTTATCAATTTCCCAAAACTTTCTACAAATAAAAGAGTAATCATTACATGAAGAAGTTCTATTGAAGTGGAAGAGTAAAATTGCAACACACACAATGACAATCTCTCTGTCTAAAATGCAGGGCAAAAATAAAGCTACCCAAAAACATGTTTGCAGAGAAAGTTTCAATTTCTTTAGGGGAAAAGTGGAATAATTCTGCAGAAGCACAAAATAAGTTTACTGAGAAACTCCCATATAAGCTTTCCTGGAAACAGAGTATAGATACCTCACACAACTGTCCTACTGAGCCAAAATCAGGAACATAAACTCATACCACCCATGATGTATCACAATAAAACTCAATTTTCCATCAGCAGTTTTTGACTATTGCTTGATGAATCCTTTATTGTGCAATGGAGAGACTGTGCATAGTTGTCTATAATTAATGATTCTGCCTGCTCTAGACTTTACTGCTTTCTGCATTGAGAAGATAAAAAAGTGCTAGACAATCAACATTTTTTTGTGCATCTTAGGGACAACATTATGGACAGTTGTGGGGAAGTATGGAAATAAGACACCCCAAGCTACTCAATGGTCCCACAAAACTTCTGGTATCCCAGTGGGCAGTAATCTTTCTGAGAGTTTTTTTATAATTATCATAATTATTTTTATACAGTTTCATCTTGTGATTTTTGTGAAGAAATGTTAATTTTATTGCTAAATACTTTATGAAAGGGAAAAATATAATACAAAAGAACTGATATCTTCATCTTAAATAAACTTGTTTAAAGAAGACAAACTGATAAAAGAGGATAAAATAACTTCGTTTTAGATAAACGTGATAAGAAGCTTCTTGGATGAGAGTAAATACAGAACCTTTTTCATTACCAAACAATATTAATGCACTACAAAATCTCAGAGGGGCTACTTAAGCTTAAAGACATTTTTTTCAGTACAGACAGGATGCATGACTACAAATGAAACCAGTAGGAGTTAAGTGAACACTAAAGGCTAAAAAGCAGATAACTAATATTAAAACACAAACAGATCACTAGTTCAACACATTTGTCCTGTGTCTTGGTTAAATGGTTTCAATGTCATGAAGGAAATTAATTCAATTTGCAACAAAGGATGAACTTCAAAATAGAAGAGATTACAAACCTTGGTGCAGCAGAATATCTGATACATTACTTCTTGCTTTTCATCCTTTCTCCTGCCCTAATCAGCTCTACTGGTAGATCAGCTCCTTTAACTTTTAATCAAATTTTAAGAAATTTCCACAGCACACAAAAGGAGCTTTACTTGTGGTAGCTAGATATGGCCTAGCACATATTATTTATGAAGAATATCTGGCTGAATGTCAAAATATAAGAAATAAATACATTTTTAAATGAATAAAATATTCAGTAGTAGTAGAATTTTATATGACAGCTTTTATACTGAAATTGAAAATGTCAGCTTTGTTCTATGAACATGCCATCTCTCACACATGTAAACCCAGTTTTAGCCCAAATAAGTCATTCTGACTTATATTAAAGACTCCTAATATAATTGGCGAGGTTAAAATCTCAAACAGATTGTAAAACTTGCAAATCAAAATTACACATGTAAATTAAATTACATCTTTTATAGGAGTTTTTCTTTACAGAAACATTGGTAGCAGAAGAAATTACTATGACCAAAACACTAAAGTTTCTCTATTTTTCTTGAAGTCTGCATTGGGTATTATCCAATTAATTAGTGCTGTGTCTTACGTTTATTTCAATATCTCTTCCTTTTTTGGGTGAAGAACACTCCGGCCAAGTGAGACAAAGCGAATTCCCAATTTAGAAACATGAGCTATCCCTTGAATAACTCAAGTGTTTTTGTTACTTACTGAAAAGGAGATTGAATTCACTATAGAGAGCTTCATTCTTGCAGAGATTTACGCACAACAGAGCGCCTTACTGTCAGAGTTTATTGTGCTAAAGGCTTTCTTGCAGTCCAGGCTGTCTGGATCTGCAGGCAGAGGATCCATAAGGTGACCATGTTACCAGCTGCAGTTCCACTGGCTTGTAGAAATAGTCAGAAAGTATGGGAGAATGTGTATATAAACACATTCATGCCAGCCTAAAATTACTCAAACCAGCCATTTCATCTAGCGCACCATACGGTGCATTTTTCAACTAAGATCAGTTTGTGTATTAAGTCTAACCTGAGTACCCCCCAAAAAAAATAATACAAGCAATCTAAAAATTTTGAGTATGGGCTGTGTTAGAGGGAGCAGAAATCTTTCCCAAAGGAAGCCTGGGGAAGGAGATACAACTTTAGTGATGGGGACATGCATCATTCAATATAACCTGCCATGAAGGATAGGATCAGAGCTGTGATTCCTGCCGCATTCTCTTTTGCAGAAGTATTAAAATCTCTCCTGCTTAAAAAGAATAAAAAAATAAATAGGGTAAAATCTTATGCCAGAGTTTTCTGTCACTATATTGGACAGGGGACAGGACAAGGGGGAATGGCCTAAAGCTATGTCATGGGAGGTTCAGACTAGATATCAGAAAGAAATTTTTCACAGAAAGTTTCATTGGGCACTGGAACAGGCTGTCCGGGGAGTTAGTTGAGTCATCATCCCTCAAGGTGTTTAAAGGACAGGTAGATGAGGTGCTCAGGGACGTGGTTTAGTGACAGATAGGAATGGTTGGACTCGATGATCCAAGAGGTCTTTTCCAACCTGGTGATTCAATGATTCTATCCCTGCACATGAAGAACGTACTGGATGATACGGGAAGTTCATCCTTATTTCCGCATGTCTAGTTGACCTCACTGTGGAGTGCCTTGAAAGTACTCCTGTAATCTAGTAAACATTATATCTTCATCTCTTCTGATGTAGACTTGTCAGATTCACCTGTCCACAGATAAGGCCCAGGTCACCTAATTTTCTCAGCTAGGTTTTGTGCTTGAGACCCTTCCTTCCTTGTCATTGTGGGTAGAGGTGGATTTTAACTGTGTAGGTGGGATCTGTGGTCTTCTCAGAGTCCTGATGACACGGTGAGATGGAGGAAGTTATTCAGTTTTTGTCCTTATTTCAGTAACAGTGTCACAAATGTGCCCTGAGGGCTCAAATCAGAAAGCTTTCCCATGGTTTATGTGGTCAGGTGTGTGTATGATGTTCTTCAGATTAAAACATTGCTTAATTTTAACAACAGAAGGAAGCTCTAGAGTAAGATGAAATTGTTAACAAATAACTGGACAAACACCTATTGTGTTGAAAGCTGTAGTAGATAATGTTTAACCTGGCAAGTCTCAACAGGAAACTGTATAACTGCCTAACAGCCTTGTGCTTCTGTCTTATCAAGTCTGAGCACCTGTGTTTTCTCAGCCTGTAAGCTTTCTGACTGTGTTCTTAGACAGTAGCTATACACAATGAATAAAGCTGCTTCAAGGATGCTATGCTCTATGAGGACAGTGGTTGTACCCATGCTATTAAGAATCATCTTCCTTTACAGTGGATTGGCTCACCCATGCAATGTGTGAGTCTATATTTTCTCTCAGCCTTGCAGTTATTTGGTCTCTCCCTTTCAGTCCACTGTCAAACCCATAGTGAAGTCTGATTTGAAACCCAGAACAATGCACTGTGATACTGAGGGCAGTTGCTGAATGTCATGGAGTATGGTGTGAAAATAAATAACGAGATTTGAGGATGGAAACACTGATGTATGTCTGTACATAGGACAGAAGGAGCACACTTTGTATGCCAGCTCAATAGTGCCCATGAAGTGAGGACTCGGAGTAAACTATTAGCTGATGTTAATCAGTTTTTGCTTTAGAGAAACTCCAGGAATAAACTAACGCTTCTATGAAATGGACAATCAGGGAACCCAGAGGGAGCTGCTGAGATAAGTTTTTGATTGAATAGACTTACAAAGCAAAAAATTCATAGCTTGCTTACCAGTGGTTTTCCAGTTGACCTGTAATGACGCTTGTGTGTTTGCTCTAGGATGTCTTATCCAGATTTATTGTTTGCTTTCTTTTTAAGTTTTCAGTTACATCATTTATTCAAGCTACTTAATCCCATCATAAAAATTACTATAAAAAGGTTGCATCCAGTATTCATAAGCTGTTACAGTTCCATGATCATCACCTGAATGAAATCTGATATGTTCACCTTAACCTCTGACAATTATTTTTTAAAACATAGAAGAGACATAGTGCTAAGGATAGCTGATGTGATGAAAAGAATGATTGGATTAAGAGGGAAAAAAATAGGAGTGAATTAGCTGGGCTTCTTTCAGGGGGCTCCAGAAAGCCATTATCCATAACAGAGACTCTTTCTTCATTAGAAGCAAAATCAGTAAATCAGATTCACCACTTACTGTACTCTTTCAGTAAGCCATTCCCCAGGAAAAAAAAAACATGAACGTAAGTAATGTGCATCAAGCTGTGTTTTGACTAGCAGTGTTTTAAACCATAACCCAAATGTTCTACTTCTCATACTGTTATTTGAATGCCAGTAGTTTCTGTAGGTTTGTGTAAGTGATAGTCATAACAGCAAACCTTCCTTTTTCCTGGATGCTGTAAAGGCCAAGGGCCGAAATCTGTCTAGTTACTGTAAAGCCAATGACAGACTTGGGCACCTACCTCAGTTTTCAAGTCCAAGAGGAGAGACCCAAACCACTCATCCTTCAGGACCTCCCACTCACAGCTCCATTTGTTTTAGTTACCAGCTGCCGGGAGCAAGACTATCTGTAATTTTGACATGCTGACCCATGTGTTTAAAAGTTTTACTCAGATTCAGTCGCAGTTAATGAAGCTTTCCTCCTCTTTAGGTAATATAATAAATAAAGGATGGAGATGAGATATGATACAAAAATAAAGGAAAATGATCGTGATGTAATCCTGCTTCCAGCAATGTCTTCATAGGTAGGGTATATCTTCCCAGACAATAGTCACCTTATATCTCTAATCAAACAGCTGGTAAAATCTTTGTTCCAATAATTTCTTTTGCATCTCCCAGTTGAAGTTTATGAAGTCACTTATCCTTCTGATACTGTATGAATGCTTCCACTTTAGCCCTTGTGAAGGGCTTTTGTACTGAACTTTGCAGCTGTGGTGATTGCCTCAAAAATATTTTGCTTTCCTTTCGATCATTGAAAGTAACAAAGAGAATATAAAAGTAGAAATGTTGACAAGGAGTGAAATTTAAATGTTTAAATGTCAGAAGTAAAGATTTACTGCATTGAGTAGTGCAGAGAATTGAACACATGGGAATCTGCCATGCATTAGCGAGTGGATAGTTAACCTGATCACGATGTTGTTCTGTGACTTGAGAGCACTTCTAAGGTGCTGGGCTTGTGTATGTCATGCCATCATCTCTATGTTGGGGTAATCCTGGATAATTCAGGGCTTTCTTCCCTACAACTTAGTTCCCCTGAGTAAGGGAGAAAAGCCAGTCAGCTTTTGATAGTGTCTCATCACCCATGAATGAATAAAAAAGCATCCAGGATTGGAAGAGATACAAAAAGCCTGGTTTGTACCTTCAAAATTTGTTACTCCTTATGTGGTGATTTTACATTGCAAAAAATATTTTTAATAGCATTCATGCAGATGGCAGAATGTCAGCAGTACTAGAAGGTGAGTCATAAACGTCACCAACTGAGCTCTGTCATGAACTTTCTTGTTGACCTGTAATTTTGGATAGAGAGCAAATGAGAGATCCAAAAGAGCTGTTTAACTCTGGCTCTAGGATCTTGGCGCTGAGAGTGCCATCAATGACAGTATAGGTCATTGTAATTGCTAAAACTGATTCTACCCTTGAACTATCCTTGAATAGAAAGAGGACAGTCAATTATTAATGGCTTGGTTGGGTTCTTCAGCATTTCTAAGCCACAGGCACATAGGTAGAATCTGACTCTTGTTGCTAATATAAAATATTGAGGCTTGGGGTTTGGGTTTTTTCTTTGTTTTGTTTTACTTGGCACTTCTTAGTGGCTGGTTACTGCCCTAAGTTCATTTGAACCACATTGTAGAGCTAGGATGCAGATTTTAACATTTGCAGCCAAGTACAGAGTTACAAAATGCACTGAACTATCCACATGATAAATTGATTGTAACTGTGTACATAGTGTGTATGGATAGATGATGCAAACACAATCTAAAGATTCCCAGTGGACAAACTGCATATGCATATACTTTACACATATGGCTTGTTGTCTCTCTATGATCAGCTAATACATCCCAATTTTCTCTTCTTATGTCAGTCAACTGTACTCCTATTCACAGAAAATTCTGGCTGTGAAACTGGAAGCCTTGGAGCTTTCTGAACTTTGAATATTAGAGTCTAGATGCCAAGAGCCAAATGACTTAGGAATGGTTTTCTCCTGCCTGATTCTTGCGAACAGCCCTGGTATCCTGGCTGCTAATGGATGAAGACTTTCTGACCAGTAAGGTCTTCAATGATGAAACTAAAAAGAATGCTGAATTTTATAGTAACCCACTGCCACACTTCCACTTACATGATTCGACTTGATTCATGAGGAATGCTAATGATTACATGAAACAGTTCCTCATTGCACTAGAGTTTGAATAATACATTTGATTTAGGAATAAGGAATGAAATACAGGCAGGCATTTCTATCACATAAGAATTTTTCTACAAAAGCACCTGAGTCTTTAAGTATATTTTTAGGACTTAGGTTAACCCTACTGTGACCTCCAGAGATTTCTTCCAACATTAAACATTACATGATTGGGTGATTTAATGAATTACACAATCTTGAACTATTACGACATCATGAAGAAGGCAAAAGAAAAAAAAAGTTACAGGCCAATGAGGCCATCCATGAACTAAGTCAAAGTCAATAGTTTGTTCAACACTGAAATAGACCTCCTGTCCTACAGATGTTTCAGGAAAGTATGTGCAAATTTATTACTGTCACATTGAAAGGGATGTTCACAGTATTAATGACTAAACCAGCTGTCTTTTCTGCTGGAGGAGTACTTGATGGAATATGTCTGCCTGGTCTGGTGGCAGCTGAGCCAGAGAGCAGAGCAAAATATGGGAAAGTGACTAGGAGGAGAGTGTGAGAGAATGACTGCAACACACGCCTGGGCAAAGCATTATGGACTATAACAGTGGAGAACAATCCAACCTTTGTAACGAGATTGATAATATGATATAATAAGACTTTTCCATCTGTAATGTCTCTGACATGCAGCTGGAGAAATAAAACCCACATATTTGATATACAACTGTTTAGTTGCAGGGTCATTCCTGTTTGGATTGTAGCATCACATCTCTCCATCTCATGCTTTGAAAGTCCTTTCTGAGGACTGTAAATAGAGGAGAGTACACATTCAGATATTGTCCCAGTGGAGTTAGGGCATATATAGGACGTGCAAAGATTCACCACTGTCTTTGAAATGCTCCTGGGACTTCTACCATTTCTCTGGGAAACCTGTGCCAGTGTTTGACCACCCTTATTGTAAAAATTTCTTCTTTATATTTAGTCTAAATCTACCTTCTCTTAGTTTAAAACCAGTACCCTTTGTCCTACCACAGCAGTCCCTGCTAAAAAGTTTGTCCTCATCTTTCTTTATGTACAGAAAACCTGGAGCCTTCTCTTCTCCATACTGAATGAACTTGACTCTCTCAGCCTTTCTCATAAGAGAGATATTCCATCCCTCTAATCATTTTTATCTCTCCGTTTTGAACCCACTCCAACTGATCCATGTCTTTGTTATACTAAGGGTTCCAGAGCTGGACATAGTACTCCAGATAGGGTCTCAACAGAGTAGAGCAGGGGGCAGAATCACCTCCTTCAACCTGCTGGCCCTGCTTCTTTGATGCAGCCCAGGTTACACTTGGCCTTCTTTTCTGTGAGGGCACATTGCTGGTTCATGTCCAGATTTTCACCCACCAGTACCTCAAGTCCTTCTCAGCAGGGCTTCTCTCAATCCATTCTCCATTTAGTCTGCATTGATACTGGTGGTTGCCCTGACCTAGGTGCAGGACCTTGCACTTGCAGGACCTTGCACTTGGCCTTGTTGAACCTGGGCCCACTTTTCAAGCTTGAGGGATGAGATGAGAGGGAGTGGCCTCAAGCTCCGCCAGGGGAGATTTAGGCTTGAGATTAGGAAAAAGTTCTTCACGGAGAGGGTGGTTAGGCATTGGAACAGTCTGCCCAGGGAGGTGGTTGAGTCACCGTCCCTGGAGGTGTTTAAGGTGAGGGTGGATGAGGTACTTAGGAGCATGATTTAGGGATTGGTGGGAATGGTTGGACTCGATGATCCAGTGGTTCTCTTCCAACCTGGTTATTCTGTGATTCTGTGATTCTGTGATCCCATCCTTCAGATGTGTCAACCAGACCACTCAGCTTGGTGTTGTCTGCAAACTTGCTGAGGGTGCACTCTATCCCACTGCCCATGTCACTGATGAAGATATTAAACAGTGCTTGTCCCAGTATGTATGCCATAGAGACATCACTCAACACTAATCTCCATTTAGGCATTGAGCCATTGACCATCCGTGCAACCATCCAACTAGTACAGGAGGTACATGCCTTGCAGTAACATGTACTTTAGTCAGTGTCTCAGCACAACAGGATAAGCCTTTCCAAAGACAACGTAATCCATATCCAATTTCATACGAAAATGAAATAGAAAAATATACAGAAATATATATATCATATTTTAAAAAGCTTTTGTTCAAAATTGCTCTTTAAAAATTATGCTTACTGTATTTCCTTTCCCTGACCATCTGGGAACCACAAATGAATTATTCCTCTGCTCCCCCTGGAAAGAACAGTCTTTCCCAATTAAATCATAGCTGATGTTTTTTTCTAGAGATGGAACAAGAGGGCTCAGCAGTCTCAATCACATCTCCATCTGTATCTTTCACTGCTATATGGGTACTTTGCAATCAAGGGCTTAATAACAGACAGAAAGAAGTCCTTCTAAGTCCTCCAGACAAATTGGTCTAGGTGTCTGTAGACAGAAGGTCTCTACTTGCCATTGGGAACTGTGGGGTCTGGATTTCCTACAGATCACAGTGACAGACAGACACCTGAGATCTGGGGGATTACAGGGACACTGGCGACCTTAAGAGTCATTTGCAGTACAGTCTGAAGAGCCTGCAAATCATAGGTAAGGTCACTTCTGTTTGTGCCCCTGAAACTGTCTCTGCCTCTTGCCAGTAGTTTTTGTATTGATATATTTTTCTCAATTAATAAACATACTGTTTTAATTCTGTTTAGCGTCATATTCACATCACACATCTTCAATATGGTCCTGACTCAGGCCATGTGTTCCAGTGTGGGAAATACAGCTGCTGAAAAAAACTGCTAAATATTTTGAAAAGAAAAATATTAAAAGATATTTGGACTAGAAAATAGAGGACTAAATCCCTGTGATTCAACCAGCAATATTTAAATGACCCTAAAAAGTTTCAGCAGGAGTTATAATGAAAAGCATGTTTATAAAGCAGGCATGCAGTAAGCAGTGTTCCTCATAGCTTAAACATCCAACACACTACGAGCAGCAGTATCTTTCATTTCATAGTGGTATATCCCAGAAGTCTGTACTGTGCTCAGTTTTGTTTAACATCTGCATTGATGACTTGGACAATGGGACAGAGTATACCCTCATTAAGTCTGAGCAACTATAAAACAGAGAGGAGTGATTGACATACCATATGGCTGTTCTACCATGCAGGAGGTAGGCTGGGGAAACTGGCCAAAAGGGGTTTTATGAAGTTCAACAAAGGGAAAAGCCAAGTGCTGCCCGGGGGAGGAATAATCGCAGGCATCATAATGGCTGTGGGCTAACTAACTGGAAGGCAGCTCTGCTAGGGAGGACGCTGACTGTGAATGGCTGAGGTAGACATTTAAAACTCTTTAATGAGTAGAGCTACTAATTTTTTTCATATAGAGGAATATCACATGTAGGGTTTCCCCTCCTCACTTTAAAAAACTTCAAGATAGTCGAGGTTTGAGATTTTTCTGATTTTACAGTATTTTTGGTTGCATTTCTTAGAGGCTGAATTGAAGTAATGGTGATTAAAGTAATTTTATTCTGTTTATCTTTTTTTATAAATATCACATATCCCTATACTGCTAGAACTTCTACAGTTGTGTCAAGAGGCTGCTGTATCTATGGCGAGAGCACTGAGGTGTCTCCAGAGGTAATTGCTTGGAAGAAACAACAAAAAGTCAAGAAAGGAAGGCACAAAAGCCCAGTGTCTATATAAACATTTACTCTCCTGACAGTACCAAGATTAACAGGACATTATTTAAGCTTGACAGGAAAATGTACTATAAGCAGTTTAATATGACAACTATGTGATGCAGAAATCCGGCTGTACAATAAAAAGCTCTTGTTCAAACAAGAGAGAGAAGTAAGGCTGGGTGAACCTTTTAGTTGAGTCATGTAAAGAAAGAATCAGGCACTGTTAAGAATATTGTTTTTCTCCTTTGTTAGGCCTCATTTCATCAGTCTTGTGGGCATTTTATGAATGAGTGAGGATACACAGATCAGAATGTGTTTGAAAATATGGAAAGATTTGTAGATGGCTGTCAGCTGTCTATTAAATTTAGGATCTCTTAGCCAATTTCAGATCACTGGTAAGTGTGTTGAACACAGAAGAGAGCAATCTTTGTGAAACAGCTTATAATTTGTGGTGTTGCTTTTAAGGGCACATTTTTCTATGTCTTTGAGCCATTTGCTTTTCACCTGTAAGCGAAAGAATAAACAAAGTTGTGTTTCAGAGAAGTCAGATTTTAGTTGCTTTGTCTTGTTCTTTATCATAGCTAACTTTGGCAAGTAGGCTTACAAGTATTAAACTATGTAAAGTTATCATTAAAGTAAAGCTCAGTGTAACCACATAGATCCAAATGAAAGAGTGAATTCTCTCTTATTCGTAAGCATTCTGACATGGTAGTATGCTAATTCTTTGTTTAGTCACATGGTATTAATTTAAACAACTATAAGGTGAGGGGAAATGCATAACAGGGGTGGGTGATGGGGTTATAGTCACAAAATTTCTCCAGATCTGTCTTTTGGTAAAAGACTGTTGAGCCAGAAATGACTAACTGTATGAAAAGAAACTAAAAGATCATGTTGATTTTCTTTCTGTGTGTTGTTGTGGATGGATTCTTGTTTGGATAAATAGAAAAAGCCACTCCATCAAATGAGATGTCGATGTTCAGTGCAGCTGGGCAGACTCCTTCTGTAGTCAAGAAATGACTTGGATGGAATGTGTCAGGGAAAGATGAGTTCATGGAGGAACACAGTTTATTTATTGTATTTAACCTGGATCATACTAGTGGATGTTAAAGTGCAGAAAGACATTTCACTACCAGAGGCTTTAAAATGTTATCACAGAGGAAAATATACAAAAATTAGTATATTACAGAATTGATTCCACTTAAAAAATTAAAAATAATGTACCACACAATATGTTTTAATCTACTTTCTTCCTTTCTCCTGTTTCCTCCCCAGTTCCTCTGCAAACTTCATCTGTCACTTCTGGGCTCATTACTCTTTTGGGAGCTGAGAGCACAAACACATTCCTCCATAACGTAACTACTATCCTCTAAAATCTTACTTGACTGAACAAATTATAGTGGCACTGAGGAGCCAAAAGCAGATGAAAGTTAATGATTTAATAACAATTAAAGACCTTGGGCAAAAGCAACAGCTTCAGTTCATGCCCTAAGCAGTCCTAAGAGCTTTCATTTTCATTTTCATTTTCACCTAAAAGCTATCTAGCTCTTACCAGAGTTAAAACCTATTCTTCCATCAGAGCATGATGATAGTGGATACTAAGGTCACCTTATTGAGAGTCTGACAGCCCAATAAGGTTACACAATGTATTAGCCCAATGCTTGAATAGCTTTATCATTCAGGGAGTAGTTCTTATGGTATGTGATTATGAAATTGGGGAAGGTGTTTAACTGTTTAAAAGAGACTGAAGCAATAGAAGTGCATTAGCTTGTGCCAGCTGAGAAAGTGAAGCATCATCTTGCTTCTGTGCAAGTGTATTTCTTAACTGAAAAGTACGCTAAGAGCTTAAGAATACTTAGTTTGCTATCATATTAAAAAAATTACAAATGAAAGCAAGCATAGTTCAGCCAAATTCTTTATTGAGAATTTGTTTCAAAACAAGTATAAAAGCTCATTAGATAACTCCTCTGAAACTTTGGTCTGCAGAATTAAGGCACTTTGAACACATTGTTTTCTTACTCCATAAGTAATTGTTTTCCAGCTTTTGTTAATAAAGGCAAACAATTTTTATGAGTATAAAACTAGAGTTATAAAATTGACATAATTTACAGACAATTCCGCATTAGCACCAGAAAATAGCAAAGCATTTTTTGATACAAAAGCTTTCAGACCTAGCCTAATTTTTGTAAAACCTTTTTCCATGCTGAGTTAATTGTTTGCATGCATTTTATCAGCCACTTTAATAATCAAATGGCACAATTAGGGAAGGGTGGGAAAACAGTTTAGAATGTCGGTATATGTGTTGGTATAGGATTCCTTTAATGGGAATGATTTTTCTTATAATTAGATAAGTCAATATGGTCTCAAATACATTTCATGAAGCTCATAATGTTAGGTTTTTACTTTCTAAGAGCTTCTATTAGTCATGTTATCAGGAAGCATTTGGATATGTAATGTAGAATAAAAATAAGACACAATTTGTATAAAGCATATTTGTTTAGAAAGGTAACATTATTGGTGTCATTATGACATTAAACACACAATGTAGTTTGATTTATAAAAAGTGTACAAGTACTACTGAATCAAAAGTGCTACTTTAACATATATTTCCTTGGGTTACTCTAGAAGTCACCTGAAGTTATTTTCTCTGAAAATCATCAAATTTCATTTATGTTTCTTATTTAGTGGAAATAATAATAATAAAAAAATACATTCTGTATTACTCCCTGCTCTTTTTTAATCCAACCCTCCAAATCCTTACTAGCCAGCATAGGGAGGAATCCCAGTTCTGCAAAAGTTGATCATCTTCAGAAGTTCTAGGATCCCACCCTGCACAAAGCTTACTGTGAAGAGCAGTTAAAGCGCCGTCAGTTGAGTACTCCTCCTATTGAGCACTGTGCTAGCAGTGAGTATCTGCAGCTTCAAATCTTTCTATGGATTCATATTTCAGTTTTACACTATGTTATCAAAACAGTATCATTTTCTAATGTTCTTATTTTTAAAAACCAGTATTTCTTCCTCTCAAAGACCGTGTCATCAGTTTGTAATTCTGTGGCTTCTGTCTTGGAAAGCTTTTAGGAATAGGCTAGTCTTGTCCTCCTTCTTGGTGTTCCACCTGGAAAAAATGGAAAAAAATCCCCACAGTTGTTACCCATTATTATATATAATATAGTTACTCTATATAGTATATTTCCTTGTGAAACAAACATCTGAAGGAGAAAGTTGAAGCATGGTGCTGAATCTTTCATTGCTACACTGTCAGCTAGGAAATTATAATGAACTCTCAGCTTCTTAATTGGTCAAAATAATGTAGAATCATTGAGTTACAGATCCCATGGAGGGGAATCCCATAGTGTCTTTTTCATGATGTTAAACTTCAGAGTCAGATCTCACTTTGATGCCTGTATTCTGACCTGAACCACTGTTTGCAAAAGCACAAAATCTAACTCATTTTCATACAGCAATATATATATAAAAAAAAAAATCTAGAAGCCCAGTAATTAGCAACACTAAGATTGGTTAAAAATTCTTATTTTAAAGCATGAGTACAAGTCTTTCCTTTAAAGTTACATTTTATCAAGGCTATATTTTTCTCTCCTGACTTACAACATAACTGAGGATAATATTTCATACATGATAACATTTTTAGATATATGTGTTGCTTTTACCTTGTGTCCTCCTGGTTGATTGTACTTTCCGTATAGGTGTTTCTAGAAAACAGAAATGTTGCAGTCAGAAGTTATTCGTAAGAGCCTTTGAATAAAAACTCATTAGAAATGTTGGAAACTCCTTGCTGACTTGCAAAACTCATTCCGTAAGGTATTCAGCACATTAAGGATTTTTTTCCCATTAGTGTGTTGGCTTGATCACCTGAAAAGCGAATGCTTATTATACAGTTCATGTATTTCTATCATGTGCATTCATCCATCAAATCTTAGCAACATTTCAAAAGTATTTTTACATTTTAACTGTATGACTTAATCTGTTTTTCACACTGATCTACAGATGGCTACACAGCATAGGCAGGTGCCAGGACATTTTGCTCATGCTCTTCAACACCATCGAACACTATTAGTGACTTACAAGTTCAAGATTTACTCAACATTGAAGTTACACAAATGATATAATATACCTTCAGTATTTAGCATAAACTTCAAATTATAAAAAGTAGAAACATATTCATTTAACTTCAGTCTCCAAAACCCATAGTAGCTTTTCCCATGAAATTTGTTCAAATGCTGACAGAATAACTTATTCTGCATTATTAGAATTAGAACAGAAAAAGGACACAAATACAAATATAAATACAAAAATCCCCTAAAAAAGCTCTTTTTATCTTTGAGCTAAGATCATTGAGAAAAATATTGTTAAACTTTCAGAGCAAATTCCTAGTGTAAAGCCTGTCTGAATTGTATTTGTCTCCCTTAAGAGATTAATTTTAGACCACAACACTGTTCAGCTTTTTCAAGCTCAAGAGCTTCCCTTATTTAACCACAGGATAAAGACAGAGAAATTCCAAGATCTTTTGAGATATTTACTCATGCCTAGAGGTTATATTCCTTCCACCCTACCCTCCCTTCACTAAGCTGAGAACCTCTCACATTAACAGATCCCATTAATATTGACAAGAAATAATTCAAGTTAAATATGACTCACGTGGTCTTCTTCTGGATGTGTTGTTTCGAGAAAAGGTAATTCTTATGGTGTGCATTCCTTCAAATGTTTTACCTAAGTTTTGTGTTTATACATTTCCTCTATGCATGCCAAATCTTTAGTGACTTTTATCCACAAGATAAGCCTCAACATTTTTGTTTGCAATGTCAGTTAAAGAATTCTTTTCCAAAACAATTAGAAAACTCTTCTTGATAAAATACTGGCTTCAGTTCTAAGTGATTTTTGTGAGTATATACTAAAAAACCCTACCTGGAATGATCATTTCAGACAAAGCAGTTCTTAGTGATACTGGATTTTTGGACAAACTGACCTTCCAGATGGACTTCCTTGATTTCTCTCTCGATAATCTGTGGCTCTCCCTCAATTACTTTAGTAACCTTGGTGTACTCAGTTCCAGCTATGATAAGCATTAAAAACAAAGGAATTAAATCTGATATAGTATTTTTCCATATGCATGGAGCCTTCCATGGAAACAATGTCAATTTGGGGCTCTAGATGTATGCAGGCCAGTGTGTTATTCATGTTGTAAGGTCCTGCTGATTTTCTTGGCCCTGACACAGATGATTCTTTCTGTAGGCCTGAGTGATTCATTGCAATCTTGGCTTGAAATTTTGTTACAGCAGGCTGCTAATTGTGATAAGCAGTGACAGAGATTGTATGAGTAGAATTACGGACCATATTAAATATTTATTTTACGTTTGCAACTGGACTCACTTTAAATTGCTTAGGAAATTTTTGGTAAAACAGAAATAATTGGGTGTGGACAAGAGGGCCATAAAGCACTATCACCAGTATCACCAACAGCCATAAAGCAGCATGTGCAGCTGCTTTTATTGGCAAAATGTATGGTAAGGTATTATCATGACAAACAACAGTAGCTGACTGGATAAATCATGGGAAAGATAGAGAAAAATGAAATTAAAACAAAAGACAAATATGCTGATTTGGTCCATTCTGTAAAGCAAGATGCTT
Organism: Clamator glandarius; assembly: GCA_033459285.1. Lineage (NCBI taxonomy): Eukaryota > Metazoa > Chordata > Aves > Cuculiformes > Cuculidae > Clamator > Clamator glandarius. The sequence goes on from JAUNZM010000411.1 coordinate 1,122,510, forward strand.
AAACTAGCAGATAATAGCAAGGAAGAACAGCAATAATTCAAGAGACAGTATTGTCTTTTCCCAGTTTAGTTGAGAAACTCTTTTCCATACACTTGCAGGATCACTGTAAGACATCTGTACAGATTATGTCTGTTTAATCATATGTCTCTGTAAATGAAGATGATGATTGCTATTACAATTGTAATTGTTTATTTCTGGCATCAGACTCATCACCAGAATTTTGAGCAGTTCACCAGACAAAGTTTCCTCCTGCTCTTATTGCCTCTTTGACATCAATAGAACATAGTTCAGTATATGGAGGTATTTTCTTGCTTCAATTTCTTTCATTTTCAACTTTCTTTTATAGTATTCGACACTGAAATAGGCATCTCCAGAGAGCAACTCTTTTCACATAGCTGAGACACTTAAGGTAGAATAAGGTGAAAAATGCTCTGGATGTTCCTTCCTCTCCAGTTTTTTTTATAGGCAAATCCTGGCTTAGACCAGTAAAACTATGACTTAGTTGTCTGAAACGTAAGAGAAATATATTCAATAGTATTCATAGCTATATCTTGGCTTGTTTCAAAGACTAGTTGTATTATCAACTAACATGGTTTTATTTTGTGGAAAGCTGTTTTCTATGTCATTCAGTCATCAAATTTTTTTTTTATTTAACTGAAGTGTAAGTCAAATATACTAAAGAGTGCTTTTGAAGTACTGCAAGGTTTGGTTCAGTGAACACACAGCTGTCTGTGAGCTATGTCACTGGCACTGAAGTTTGCACCTTCCTAAAAAATGATCGTAAAATGAAGTGGATTCAGTTAATTTATGCCAAGAGAAATATCCATATCTGTTTTTAAGCTTCTAAGTCAAACATTTACTATAACCAAAGCACATGAATTCCTTTTTTCTTTTCAATTCTCCATTGCTATTATAGATAGTTTTTTCTAATCTACGTTAAGCAGAGGACATTCCAAATTCATAAATAAAGATTAATTTCATAAGCACAAGTTCTTTTAACAGTTTTCTACAGCTAGTGGTTATATATTGCCAAAACAGTTAGAATTAAGAAAGAAAGGAGGAAAGAACACTATTCCTTGGAATGCTATATTTGAAAAGAATTAAGGTTAATGAATTGATGCCCATCACCTGTAAGTACTGAAAGAAGGAAGTCAAACATGCCTTTATTTATCAACTTGAGGGCAATGAATATTCATTTCTGAATAACTGATAAGTAAGGTAAATTTGGCTACAGTACTTTCCACTTCATAAGTGTTTTTCACAGATTTAAATTTGCTGAAAAAAAGAGTTCACAGCTAGTGGAATAAATCTTCATTGCTCCTCCATGATTTAAGTAAATAACTTTTTAAAGACTGAAAATATCCAAATAATATTTTTTCATTATCAATACTGTAACAAACTGGTTAATCAAGTTTTGGTATTTATTTCTGTTTCATAGCCATATGGCACTTCATATATGGCATTCTATTTTTTCCATGTTAAAATTACACCTCTGCTAGGTCAGTCTTTAAAATGTTGAGATCGACAAATCTGAGAGGGGTTTCAGTTATCATAACCTGTTGCAAAAATGTTAGTTATCATACACTGAATTACCTCCCTGAAGAAGTCTTTTGATTTCTTCATCTTCAAGTAAATGACCATCACCTTCAATAAATTTGGTCACCTTGGTAACCTCTGATAGGATACAGGTTATCACAAAAGAGATGATTTACAGTAAACATTTGACAATCCTATACCAGCATATTACTGAATTACTCCTGTCATAGCATTTTGCTGAATTACAGAATTCATCTGCTATGATATAATATTCCATGTAAACATTGGAACAACATCTTGCATAACAAACATAGCATACTCTATATTGGACCCACGTAGTCTCAACTCTGGAGCTGACTGAAAGGTGAAGATCAGAGACGCAAATCAGAAAATTAGATTTGGACATTTCTTAGTTTCTGAGGTTTAATTTCTAGGTTTGATTTTGCAGTATGAACACTTTTGCTGAAACATGGAGTATCCATTCAATAACTATTTAAATAATATCATTTTTAAAGGACAGAAACCAAGGATACTAACCTTCTTCAAGTAACTTCTTTAAGTTTTCTTCATTGTCTGAACCTCCAGCAGTAATTCTAGTATATTTTATTTCAGGACCTGGAAAAAAGAGAAATGTTAATCAGATACAACAGGATTGCCTGTTAAGCTATTTCTGTGCTATTTAAAACTTTGAATAGTTCTGTCTTTAATGTGCATTTACCTGCTTTTTATGATCATATTATCTTTTACTATGGCCCAAATTAAAGTCAAAAAGAGTCATATAGAGTATTTAGAGCTAATCAGGAGAGTATTATACATAGACAAATTTAACATAGTAAGTATCTGCTTATGTTCTTAAAATAAAACACAGTTTTAACCACTTGTATTATATCATATATCCACAAAAACATGGATCCACTGTTATAAATATTCATGGTTGCTTTTATTAGTGCTGTGAATTATTTGAGAGCGTAGAACGTGAGTTTCTTTATGAAGTTTCTCCTAAAAAGGAAGTCTCAGGTCTGAAACACTAGTATTTTACATTATGTTCATTATTTTACGTGAGATAGTAGTGAAACTTGAATTTGATAAAAGAGAAAATGATATTTTATTTTCTCCCTGGAAATTCTTTTTTGAAAAATAGTCCAAGATTTATTCAGAAACCACAAATGTTTTTCATTTCATTATTTTCATTATAGTAAACAGTTGTATGAAAAGAACGTGTCTGGATTTTTTTTCTTGCTTGAATGATTTCCTAAATTGATTAAGATTTTCTAAATAAATTGAATATTAAGATCTTATGCTAAGTCAATATATTCCTATAATACTCTTTTCCCCTTACAGCTACTCTGGCAGACAGAATTTTAATGGCAGCATTCAAACTGATATTTAACCAATGGGATCCAAATGTTTTAACAGAGAATTTGTAAGTGCTTAAATGCACCTCCCTCCACTTCTCAATTCCTGTGAAGTTCCTAGTTTTTTTAAAGAAATATCTTTGTAGTACATCAAATATAATTGAAATTGGCCAAAGATTTGAAAGTTTCTGTGGAGGAAGACCAAAGGACAGATGCACATTCATTTTATCTTTTATTATCCAAATACAAAAGTTTCACTTATGCATGTCAAATCAATATAAGACCCTCCTTACAGAGAAACAGAGAAGTTATTTTCCTGAGACAATTATCAAGGAAGCCTGGGATGACCTGCAAAAGTTAGTATCTACACACTGAAGATCTGTCTTGGGTCAAACGAAACCTACCCAAAAGTTCACAAAAATCGAAGTCTTCTTTCTAAAGCAGCCAGACTTAAAAAATGCAATAAAAGCAATGTCGTCCTGAAATGGTAGCAAGACACTTGCAAAAGCAGATGCATTGCAAATATATCAAAAAAAAAGAAAATGGACAAGTTCCCATGTTTGTCAAGCTGTTAAAACATTGTTGCCGTATCTGGATGTGTGTGTTGTAATACACAGAGCCAGAATTTGAGCCACCAGTAGGAAGTGGGAAGCATTAAGGAAAATCCAGCTCTCCAGGAAATGCAGTTTAGACATTTGGACAGAACTTGAGATGTGTTACGTCTATATGTAATGAGGAACTTCCCTAAGTATGAATAGCTCAGTGGAATTTACCTTGGATAATTCTTTCTTCTGTGACTTTTTTCTCTGTTACTTCTACAGGTCGCCCATCAATGATTTTGGTGTATGTTTTAATAATTGGTTCTGCAAGGATTTTTAAATTTAAGACATTAAACAAGTGATGAACAGTGTTACAAATGCTGTTTCTGAGATGCTGAAACCTACTGAAGCACACAAGGAAACACCACAGCATTCTCTACAAAACATAACATGTTCAGAGGAGATTAGGAGCTGTTTCACCAAAATTTAGGATGACCCATATTTTTTCTTTGAAAGAACTCTAAATGTAAGCTTCTCAATGCCCCTTGCAAGCAGGAGACAAAGTTTCCCTCCCCTGCTGATAAAATTACCTTTCTATCAGACCATCAAGTGCTGTATTTCTGATTGTAGGACAACAATCAGTAAATAATTCTTAACTGAGACAAAAATTATGTTGGCATGCAGGGTATTTCTAACACTGTCTTGACTGCAGCTACAGGGCACAGCTAGGCCAAAAAAACCCCCCAAACCACAAAGAAACTGCATTCCAAAATGCATGAGAAGTGAGAATGAAATGCTGCAATAAAATTACAATACTTTGAGAAGGTCTTGTTAAATACAGAATATTTGTCTAATATATCACATAATTCACCTTCATGAAAGTAGAAACTGACTGGGAATAATGAATGCTTTAAATTTTAACTAATACAAATTGAGTTGCTGAAAGTATACCAACCTCCATGAATCACTTTAGTTACTGTTTCCCCTTCCCTGACTATTTTGAACTCAGGTTCCCCTTCAATTAATTTAGTAAGCTGTGTGATAGATGGGTCTGTGACATAAGAAAAAAACAACAAGTTAAAAATAGTCATAAAAGTACTTATGGTATTCCACAGGGCTGAGAGGAAGCAAGTACCTATCCACTACTCTTAATAAACCAGATGACTGCAATGAAAGGGTTCTGGAATCTGAGAAGCCATTTGCAGCAGTGCTGTACAATCTTGCAGATCCTCCCATGCTCTTAAACTTGGATCCTATTGTATTACTTTTTTACATTTTTTTTCATTTTACTTTTGTGTGTCTGATATTTTTAACATTTGTTGACAAGTTTCAGGCAAGAAAGCGGATATTCAGCAGCTGAACAGAAGTCTTCCTCTACATATATTGATAAGAAGCCCACTGTGCAGCACTGCTGAAATCCTATAGCTATTGCCCTGCTAGTGTTGAGCATGTAAACTGTTGTGTGAAAGCTTGTAAAAGGATTAGAGGGAAAAATGTTTGTCATGTTATTTCCTACTAACTGTACAGATACTGAAGAGGGAACTAGGCCTTTTAGTAAGAATTGCCTTATGTTGTTTGGGGTTTATTTTTTTAAGTTACCAAAACTCATCCAGCTTAAAGAAAAAAATAAATAAACTTCAGAAATCAACTGGAACAGTTATAAGGATATTGGTCAGCATTCATGGCTCATTCTTTGAGTTGCAGGGGGAGGTCACCTTGATTTCTCAACGGCCAAAACAAACCTCTTAATCCTGTGCAATCCTTATAGAGCACGCTGATCTAAATGTACCTGCATTTGACAGGTTGGAGCAACAGATACTAAAAAAATAGGCATATAGCACTGATGCAGTCATTTAAGAGGATTATTATGGTTCTCTAACAAGTTTTATGGTGACATCTTTTATTTAAGATCCCTTATTCCTTATTCAGACTAAGAAACTTAATACATCCCGCCTCTCTCACTTCCCTTAAAAACCTCTTAAAAATCTTTTTTATATGTGTGTATTTATGTAGAAGTTGATACTGCGCCGTTTTTTTAAAAAAGTTACTGATCAACATTTAACAACCTTTTAGTAAGGGTGCTTGGTGTTAATTGCTGAAAACAAAACAATTCAGGCTAACTAGAATCCTTCAATAATAACAAATCAAGTATAAGTTTTTCTCGCTTTCACAATAGAAGATGTTTTCTTAAGTTAGACTTTAGAGATAAACAATTCAATTATTTGCTGCAGAAAAGATGGTATGAAAGGATTATAGTGATGACTAGTTAGATTATTCATCTACTCAGAGTGTTAAATAGCTGAACATTTAATTATTTTTTCTTTAATTTTGTAACAATTCAGGCCAAAAAATTTCATAAATATTGGAAAGAAGATATCTTAAAAGATTTGTTCACTTGTTTCTGTTCTGCATGTTTAAGAATCCATTAAATACCAACATACATTGACAAAAGCGATGGATATTAATGAAAAACTGTCAAATATATATTTATTAATATTTATGAATCCTATTATGGTTTCTGTAGATTTCTGAATTACTGTACCTTCCTATGTGATTGATACAGCAAAGGTATGCAAAACAAAAGGCAAAACCACTTTTTGCTATAATGCCTAATCTAGGATCTATCCTTTCAACGTTTAATCCATTAACATTTGAGTTTCAATCTAATTTAGCTCTTTAACTTTCCTCTGGACAATGGAAATACAATTCAAGTAAATAACATCAGGACAGGAAAGGGCAGACATCATGCTCTAAATTTGTGGGGGGTTTGTTGTTTTGATTTTTTTTTTACTGTAATCTCTTTCCCAACACAATCTGCTAGAACTTCTGGACATATGCTGCAAAAATTAACATGCAGCTTTTCCAGCTTTTTTCTAATGGTAACTGTTGGTTTATGTGGTTTTCATGAGAGCTGTTGCTCACTACTGTTACCGCTAAAAACTCAGAAGGGCCAGAATTGGCTTTGTTTGGACTATTTCTGAATCATCAGCAGAAAGGTTGTGTTGGCCAGAGATCATTCCCTGGACTGAGTCCCGAAGCCGGAACACTGTACTGGCAATGGAAAGGAGTAACTTTTCAACACTCACTAACTCAAAAAGTTATTTTTTCTCTCCTTGCTGGATAATATTTAAGTGTGCATTTGACTATAGATGTGCTCAGATGTTTTGTTTTGTCTTTAAAGGAGGATTTTATTTCATTTGACTTTCAACTTCTAAAATTCTAAACATCATGTAAATCAACTAAACTATATGTCTCTGGATTTAACATAGAAGAACAGATACTTTCAGGGAGTGATTCACCTTCATCATAGAAAGATTTCTAATATATCTTAGATGGATTGTCATATGGAATCATCTATCCATATACAATACACCATGAATCTGATTAAATGATGGATATACAACTAAATCAGAATATGATGTCTAATTTTAGGTGGAATGAAGCACAGATAAGTTTCAGAAAAAACAAGCTCATGTCACTTCTGCTAGGAGGAAGTCCTCCCGGAAACAATGATTAAACAGTCTGGATAAATTAAATAAAACAATGGGTGTTTCAGTTAAGTTATGACTCACAAGTGATTTTGACAATTCCAGCCCTACTATTTGTTATCCTCAGTCCCATAGCTAAACTTTAGGTCATCCTTTTGCCTCAAAAAGTTACAAAAGAAAGTTTGGCTAATTGTCCTTTCCAAGCATCTGACGGATATTGGTATTTAGAACTGGTTGAAAATTATAGGAATATGAACTAAGGTTTTTTTTTTCCTTCAAGATATAAGAAACAAATATATTTTATTTGTTAAAATAACTGTTTTAATAAAAACATATAATGTTTTTACTAAAAGGATAATAATATGCGATGCACATAAAAGAAATGGTTTCAAAAAAGATTGCTTAAAGTATTTCTAAAATGCCCATAGAAAAAGGAGAAAATACATTTGAGGAGAAATGGGAACATGTGAAATCTTTTTATTAAAAAATTCAGCCAGTTCTAATTGCAATATCTGTATCTTTGCCTTTCTAGCAAAGTGCTGTACATCCCTGAGTTATGTACAAAATGCATCTTGCTAAAGAAATATATCAAATATATATCTTGTATATGTATACAAACATATACAGAAATATATATTAAAGGCCTCATTTACCTTCCTTTCTGATGATGGGCTGAACGTTGCTTTCAATTATGTTAATTTCTGAAAGTATAGAAAATGGAATATAAAACATATTCCATTCTTACAGTTTCTTTATGGTAATGATCATTTAGATTTTGTTACAGTCACAAAGATGTGGAAAACATCATAGATTCTAATAAATGATAAAGTAACTCAAAAGGATTTAGGGTATGGATCTCAGTTCTCATTACAGAATAGTGTATACAGGTCACCAATAGAAAGAGTCTGCTGATACGCTGTTTTCATTTTTTTTGTGCCTTACAAAACCCACTAGTCATGAAATCCATGAATATGTAAGGTACGTAATAGCAATGGCTCATAAAATTCCCTGCATAAAGATTTGCACAATTCCCTAGTGTATCCTAAATTTGAATCTCACCCCTTTCTTTTTCCTTATGGAGCTGACCTGGTAAACAAAGGATACACTCTGATGTTCAGAACTACTTTTATACTTGATAGAATGTCATGGAGAGCAAGACTGTGGTGCCCTTGGGAGATCAAGCTGTCACTCTACATCTAAGACAGGCTCAACTATTCCTTGAACATCTCTGACAGATCGTCATCTGTCTCGTATCCATTCACTGATAGAGAAGATTTCACTGGTAGAGGTCCCAGCCTTCCCCTTCCCATATTCAACTAAATCAACAGTTAAAACCTTCTTGATGTCTAGCATTCACCTCCCTTGCTTCAGTTTACAGATATTGCTTCTCCTGCCACTCTCACTGACTATGGAAGATTGAATCATAGAATATCTTGAGTTGAAAGGGACCAATAAGGATCATCAAGTTCAATTCCCTTCTACTCACAGGATTGCCTAAAGCTAAACCATATGACTAAGTCTATCATGCAGATGCTCCTTGAATTCTGACAGGCTTGCTCCTGTGACCATTTCCCTGGGGAACCTCTTCCAGAGACTGACCACTCTCTCGACAAAGAACCTTTTCTTGATGTCCAATCTCAACTTCCCTTGAAGCAGCTTCATTCCATTTCCTTGTGTCCTGTCAGTGGTCTCCCTTGAGGAAGCTGTAGATTGCAATGAAGTCGCCCCTCAGCCTTCTTTTCTCCAAGATGAAGAAACTCAGTGACCTCAGCTACTTCTCATGCATCTTCCCTTTGGGACCTTTCACCACTTTGGTCACACACAGTATTCAGGGTGGGGCTGCACCAGTGCAATGCAGAATGGGATAATCGCCTCCCTTGCCCAGATAGCTATGATGTGCTTGAAGAACTCCAGGACATGGTCAGCCCTTTTGGCTGGAAGGGTGTATTGTTGACTCATATTCAATCTGCCATCAGGATTTATATTACCCCCTTTTTTGTTCCAAGAACCTTTTAATGTCAGTGTTTCTATTCTCAATTTTCAAAAGTATAATGTGATGTTCTCCATTTCCACTGAGATATCTGAGTAGAATCCTAGAGAAATTTAACCATCTGCCTAAATTCATAGTCTCTCAGAAGCCAAAGCTTCTGCAGGACCTTTGTCTCCCAGCAGTTTGCTCCAGCAGTTCTACTTTATATACCGAAACTAAATGCAAAGCCTGAGCAAGCCTATGAGACAGGAAAAAGGTTTTTTTTCACATTCACTCCCTAAAGAGAAAATGATAAGGACTACTGCCTCCCTTACAGTCCTCATATTTGCATGAATGGGAAACAGTTGGAAGAGGTACACTTTATCTCTCTGGAAGCATTTATGAAAAAGAAAGCATCTTAATACAGAGCTTAGTCAATGCTACGTTTTGATGGTTGGGACAATACAATGCTACATCTTGGAGAAAGAAACAGTACAAACTCTACTACACACAAAAGGCTGAACCATGGCTAAAAGCTGCAAAAGAATCTTTTCCATACATATTTTGCCTACCCCAAAGACTCTGAACAGCTTACTTTAGGGTTAATTTCCTGTCACACATCTCAAAAGTGAAAAAACCCAAAACCCATACAGTAGCACAGCAGCCAGAAACATTCTACTTTGAGTCTTTCTCTTCCTGTGCTTCATTGGTACATCATGCTTTCCCAGAAGCAGCTTTCTTTTTGATTGAAAGAAACATCTACAGTTCAAGATTGGAAATGGCAACATTTTAAAAGAAATTTCAAACACATCTGGAAGTATGTAAAAAAAACTTACTGTAGAACGTCAGTGGAATCTCTTTGAATGTACTGTCACGAACAAACTATAAATACAGAAAAGGAATGTTAAAATATAAAAGAATGAGCACTTGCCTTCTAGTTTCCTAATAAGCATGGGTAGCATTCACTGTTGAGTTGAGCTAAAAGTTAGGCTGTGCTATTTGCCTAAGTCCTGTCTTTCATTGTTGAGGTTGATTGAATTCTCAGGAGAAGAGCTGAGATAAGGATGCCTGTTTTCCTCACAGGCTATTGAGGATAGTGCATTTAATGACATAGCAATTAACCCACTCAGTATTTCTCTCAAAGAATGGTTTCTCCAAGGATTTGGAAGTGATTTATTTTGCTGGAGTGATAAAGTGTACCTGAGCTAAAGAGCACATTTGGGTCCATTCACATTGGAGTTATCCAAATGCAAATATTCTACAATTATTTCCTGTTGAAAAACATAATTTCTAACTGTTGAGTGCAGTGCATCTATCATTATTATATTTGGGTAACTGGGAGTCATTGAATGTGTTATCTGCTGAAGAAACAGATAGACCAGAGAATTTTTTTATGAATTATAATGTACACGGTTTCATAGATCTGGTCAAAAAAAATAATGGATAATTATTTAAAGATTACCTTAATTTGAATGTACTTAATCAACTTCTTCAGGATGGTGAGCAACTGATCATTTCCAACAGGCAGATCTGATAAAAGAAGTAGGGATTTAAGAAGAAGCATACATCTGTGTTCATTTTACTTTCATTTACAGCAATCAAGAGGTGTTATCACTCTCACTCACACAAGCATGTACTTGTGCATATACATTTTTCCATTTTAGTGGAACAGATAGCTTACAGCATATTGTCTTCCATTTGAATTCCATAAAATTTGAAAGAGTTGCCATGGGTTCAAGTATGAGTCTTCAACAAAATGAGTAATGAGGTAAATTTTCTGTTTCTTGTTCCTTATAGAAATTGTCCCTTTAAAGGAACTAATTTTTAAATTTATTTTATCTACATAACATATATACAGATTCAGAAGTGTGTGTATGAATTCCATGAACTAATACTCACCTGCTGGATATAGGAGTTTATCAATAACATGAATGACACCATTTGTTGCCATGAGATCAGATTCTCTTGATTTGAGTTCATTAACCAGTAATGTATCATTCACCTGAATAAAAGCAGTTCAAAAGTTATGAGGGAAATAAACTCAAAACCCTAATAAAGAATTCAGAGATATGCCTTTTATTCTGTAATGTAGAATTTCAAATACCTATTACAAGACTGTATCAAGGAGATCTATTTATCAACACTTAACTGTTTTCAAGTAGAGTTTTCCTCCTTGGATACTTTTAAGAATGTTTGTCACACCAGGCTCAAAGCCACTTCCAATGAAAACTCCTTGTGTCAAATGGTAAAGAAGAATATTCCTGAGAGCATTTTTGTCTCCTGTTTAAAAAGAAAACAAAAGTATGAGTATAAATTAAATGATAATGGATATTTCTTTCTGAAAATTCTAGGGATTCAAACAGATTTGAGCCCATATTAAGTATGGTATGAATGAAGCTACACATGTTATTTGAATCTTTGAAAATGATGATAAGGAGGAACAACAAGTTATATGACAAAAGGGGTCTCAGAACATAATCATAAAGATGCTATGAGGACTCCTATACAAAAAAAAAATATACAAAAAACCCCAACAAAACCAGAAAAACACTTTCGCATTTTTCTGTATTATTTTCTCTTATTTGCTTGCATCTCTAATTAGATTCTTTTGCCCTTTTCCCAGATATGCTCCACAAACAATTAGCTAACACAATAATTTCAGGTCCACTACACGGCCAGCAATATTTAGTAGCAAGGTGAAATTTGACAACACCAACTCTAACACTGTTCTAACTAAAGAGAAACACAGTTAATTAATATAATTATTCTCTTGTGACAACACCCTTCTGAGTATACTAGGGATAACTCACAACTCTTTATATACACACATCTTTTCCCATCTGGGCAGGAGAATGTTGTTATTTCTTTTAGGCACAAAGGGAGTTATTTGGAGTTATGGTTTTGTCTTTTCCTACAGAGAAGAGACAGGTTGGAGAAGCTGGGAAAAGGGAAAAAGAGCCCTATTCCGGTGATGACTTCCATTTCCAAAATGAAATTCAAAATTTTCATTCCTGTTTGGGAAGAAAATACCAACAGTTTAAAGACTGTCTTAAAAAAAAAGGAAATGGATTCTGAAGCCCAGGATAGTGTCCTGGTTGGGCTCCTTGGTTCTCTGGGTCCACAATGGTTCAGAGTAATAGGATGGGCTGTAGAAATAACCACAGCCTGTCCAGGAGGCAAGGTAACAAGCAGAGCAGTTTAAAAACGCATCTGCTTGACATTGTATGGAATATCGACTATCCTGTTACAGGTTTCATATTAGCACTACATGCTGATATTGATTGTTCTTAGGGATTTTAGGAACTTGAATTGACAAAACTGCAATGGAAATACTGTATGTTTATAATCTTTCCCCAGTGTCTCTTTCAGTGGATATTTTCCTTTCTCTGCTTATTTTGCTTTGATCACTAATAGTACTGGAATACACTTTACTGCTGAAGTGCAATTAAATGGGTTTTTTTCTTAATACTAAATTAGCCTTGAGATTTTTGTGACTGGACCTTTCATAAATGACATCAGGTAACATACAAATCTTTAATGTGGCCATCTGAAAGCTGGATTAACAGTCTATCAGATTACTATTTTTCTATGCCACAATAGTACTAATTATAAATAACTTTTGTGGTTTTCCTACAGATAAATAAACTATTTCTTTATATTCCTTTAAGAAAATATGTATTTTCAGGTTTAATTTTTATAGAGAAAGCAACATAATGTCTTTAAAGAAAGCCAAGACAGAATTCCAGAATGAAAAGTAACACAAGAAATGGATGTTTTCCTGAAAAAAAAGATGGCAAATTAAAATCTCATCTGCCAAGAAAAGTGAGTTAAGATTGAGTCACAGTGATAGGCAAAGCTAGTACGTGAAACCCCTGAGAAACAGAATGATAAATATAATTATATTCTTAATTATAGAAACAATTTAAAATTATGTGAGCCTTTGGTACACTGTCAAGTTGTGAATTGAAAGCAAAATTACACTTGATAAACTCAATCTTAGTTAATAAAATGACTATATAATCCAATAAAACCAGAACAATGTAATTTATCTAGTTCAATTCACAGCCTTGAGACAAGCTCTATTTTGTTTTATAACTATCTAATGCCCGCCACTTAGGCTATTTGTTAGTTTATTGTCAGTCACTAGAGACACACCACACCAGAATATAATTTAGACCAATATTGTAACTTTAAATAGCTGAAGAGATAAATTCAAATTCAAGTCCCTCATTGGCACTTGAAAAGTGAGTTGAGAGGGGAAAAGAGCTGGGGTTGCTTCTTGTGAATGCTCTGAGTTGGACTCTGAAGTCATTAAGGATTCATGGGATTTGGCTTTATGTCCTTGAACTTTCATCTGAAATGTGGGAGTCAAGGTGGATGTGGGATTCAAGACAAATACTTGTCCTGCACTTGTGCACAGTTCAGATTCACTTTACTTCAAATAAATAAAAATATTTATAGTGCTGTGGCCATAGTCTGTCCCTTTAGTTGGAAATTCTGCAGGAGAGTTTGAAGTATTCATTGTGCATTTCTTCTTTTGTGGAAATAAAGCATGACATTAAATAAACTACTTTCAAATCTTGTGAAAAATCTATGTAATTCCAGAACTTAAAAGTGTAAGATGGAAAGAAATTACATAAATTGGCATTTAGAAATACATATTCAATATCTAATTTGTAGAGAACATTGGTTATCAGAGATCACTGGGTAGAGGCAGAGAAGCAAAATGAAAGACAGGGAAGTCAGTATTGCATATCTTATAATGCAATGGTCAAAAGTAGAAAAGAAATGTGATATAAGAGACCTTTCAGTTTAATAAATCTATAGAAAGGTTGAATGATGAAAAGTTGATGCTAATTAAGTGAATGTAGTTTTTTAACTTTGAAGGTCATTAAACCTTGGAATGATATATTAAGGAATGACATTTAAATTTAAATTCAGGTTGGATGCTTTTTTCCAAAACTATATTATCTCTGTCCTTCAAGAAGGTATTAATTTAGAGAAGTCTTATGATCTGGTTTACGCAAAAGGTAATATATTTTATCAGATGTCTTTTTTGTAAGAAATGTTTCTTTCCCTTCAGTTTTACTTTTACTTTTATTTCTAGTTTTGTGTGTTACTTACTTATTAATATGTCCTTATCGTCATCAGTCAAACCTTTAAAGGCATCATTAGTTGGAACAAAGAGAGTCCATTGTCCAGGCTGTGACAGAACATCATCTAAATCTGCATCTTTCACCAGACTGAGGAAAATGCTGTTTGCAACAAATGGACAAAACATAAATACATTTTGTTGAGGTGCAGTAACTATACTTGGTTACAGGCATTTAGTTCCCTCATATTTTTCTGATATTGCTTCAATATTCAAACTTTTTCATTATTTCCCAGAAATAAATATGGGGAGGAGAAAGATGAGATTGAAAAAAAGACAGTCTTAAGCAATGCAGATTGAGGGAAAAGGATTTGAGAAAAAAAAATATTGGCAGCTTGGGTCAGAGAAGAGTTCATTGCATAAAAATCCACAGATCAAAAAGATGAAGGGAGGATGACAAGAGCCTTTGGTCTCTCTAGGAATCTTGAAATATTCACTGGCAGGGGACAGAAATATACACTGGAAGGATGTGCAGTCATGCTACAGTCATATGGATTTGTACTACTTGTTAATTAGACCTCCAGACTCTGTTGCATTTATAGCTCTGGATGTATCATCCAATCACTTCTTTCATTCTGGTGTCTTATTGACTCCTGTATGCCATTAATAACCATCCTAGCATAAAATCTGCAAGCCTTCTCAACTTTTTCTCCCCACTTCTTCCTTTTTATTTTTTGAGGAGGTAATAACCCCTTCCCTGACATTCCTTTTCTCCAAAATCCAACAAACAACACTCCACAAATATTTCCCAGAGCAGTTGTGCAGAATATTCAGTTACCTACTGAAGGAAAATCTCAGTACTGTCAAAACTGCTACTCACCTAAAACGTTTATCATTTCTCAGCACTTCATGCAGTGTCTTTTCTGCTGGACTGATGATCTGTCTCAAGATGTGAATAAAACCATTCCTCCCTTCTTTACTTCCTCTGATCATGCATGAGTTTTCAACACATACAGCCTAATTAAAAGAGAAGCAAGTGTAACTGTTCACAAAGTGGTATATATTTAAACATATTTGATAAAATGAGATGGATGCATACTTCCTACCAGGCTCCTAAATTTAAAAGTAATATTCAAATGCATTTAATACAGTCAAATATGTATTCTTGCCAGGAAATCTTATATTGCTTGAGAAAGAAAAAGCAGCAAAATCTGGAGTAAGCCAACATGGTATAAATACTTCCAAAATCGATTTTTTTTCTCCTTTGTGTATGTTATAAAATCTAGCTTTAAAAATGTAATTAATGGAATGTCACTTGTAAAATCCTGTTTCATTTTCCCATAATCTTCAGTACAAACAAAGTTCCCATTGATAAAAATCAGGTTGTTGGGTTTTTTTCCCCCTAGATTAAAAGTTAAAGATTTTTTGCTAGAGGGTCGGAATGGTAAGTGTTGGCAGTTTCATTCAGCTTTGTCTTTTATTGTTTCATGACTCTTCATTTTTGTAGTTGGGTACATATTGTTGGAAAGGTCCATTCACTTACTGTGCGATACACGAAGACTCTAAGCAGTTTTCCTCCAATGGTCTCCAGCTGTTGTCCATTGTACAGTTCATTAAGCCCAATTTTCACTTTTATAATGTGATTCTGAAGGATTGTTTTAAGAAGGCGTTGATCCATCCTTAAGGTGTCATCTACAAAGCCATTTATAAATCAATATATAGTCATTCATGTAGTGAATTTTCATTCAAATAAGGCTAACTGGGTATGCAATACTAAAAGACAATGGAAGCAGTGAATCTTCCATTGAAATACTTGAATAAAGGCTTGGAGGGTCTGTGTACACATAAAATGAATTATTAAATAGTTTCAGCAAATTGCCGTTCTTTAAATTCAGACATGAACTTTTGACATAGCCCTGATTAATTACTATAGATAATGTGGCATAAGCTTTAAATGTGGGCCCACTTCATTACTGTTGAAGTTCCTATTACAACATTTCTTTTCTGCATGTGCACCTTAAAACCTTTACAAATTTCCAGGGAACTGGAAGTTCATTAATATCTTTCCTTTCCCACAATCTGTGTATATTTTGTATCTTATTTTAGTAACATTACATACATCAAAAAACGATATGACTAAAAAAAAGCTGTGCAGCCTGGTAATCGGGATTCTTTTGTCTTTCTGCCTAGTACATATTTTGAAAGGATGAGATATGGCTATTTCTCTATGGCTTCGTTTCCTTGAGATTTAGATCAAGTACTGGAATACATTTAGAAAACAGTCAGGGTAACATATGTTCTTTTGTATTTTGACATTCGGAGTGTAGACTTTTATTTCTACTAACCTGAGAAAGCACCATTTAGAGGTGCTAGGAGAGTGTATTGGCCTTCTGGTCTTAGAGAAGATGCCAGCCCTAGCTGTGCCACCAGGTCTGTAAAAGTAGTCTGCTGGGCACCTCCAAGTTCAATGACTTGCTTGGCTGCAAATAAAGGAATAAGAAAAGATATTTTAACAAACAATTTATCCCTTTTCCAGCTTCATATTCTCCATGTTTATCCATGACAATATATCTGGTAAGACCGCAGAAAACATCTTCGATGCAAGACATTTTTCATATACATCACTGACCGGAATCAGGAATTAGCACATCATCAATGAGGTGGATAACACCATTGCTTGTCACAATATCTTTGCGTTTCACCATTTTTACTCCATTCACAGTCAGACTTTCACCATCACAACCAACTTCAAGTGTGTTGCCTTCCAAGGTTTCATAGACAGCTCCACCTGTGATGGCTTCAGAACACTGGACAGTATTTAAAATATGGAACTTCACGAGAGCTGCAGAGAAAAGAGTAGGATGTTCATATGTAGATGTTTGGACACATATATTCATATATATATCTATTCATATATATATAAAAATATATACACGCACAAAAATTCACATGTAGTTGGGGACAAATTATTACATCTCACATGCATAGACTCTTTATTGAAAATTACTCATATAAAAATTGATACTGTAGGCCTCTACCTATGACCAAAAACCTTTGGCATGGTATATGTTATGAAAATTATGCTGTAATCTGCATGGAACAAAATATGTGACTAAGCAACTGCAGATTATATGCTACAACAGACTTTCCGAGTACAAAACTTTATACGTAATGCAAGGTCAGCCCCAGTTTTACATTTTCTTATGCCTCACTGTATAATTAGGAGTCTCTGTGGGTACCAAAAGAATCAGCCAAAAATTACTGAAAGCAAACTGAAAAAAATAATAAAAGATCTACAACAAAAATGCCATGTAACTTCAGGGTTCCATTTTTCGTCATGAACTCACATTAAAATTAGTCCAGATCCCTCCTTTCATTGTTCTCCATTAAGATATCACACAGTGACATAATAAGGTTGTAATGAAATGATGGAGAACTTGTTTGATGCAGTGGAACACATAAACAAGAATAGAACTGCAGCCTTCCATTTCTTAGTGGTCCATTACACTGTTGTTCACACAACAGACTTATTTGGCTATTATTTAGTTTTATTGTAGTCCTCAAAATAATAAGTGTGCTGACTGTTATAACAGAAATTCAGTTCAGCCTGCATGGAAGAACTTACTTTTCACAAGAACATGTCCTCTTTGTGTGAAAAAGCTGTTCAAGAGAAGGCTATGAGAGAATACCACATTTGAATAGACCTGTATCTCTAGAGGCAGGAATCTCTGTTGGAACTATGCAGTTGAACAGTTAAAAATATTAATGTAATTAATTTTCACAGTTTTCTTTAAATTTTTTCAACAAAGATTTCAGTTAATTGGAATCATTAGGTAACTGGAAAAATAAGGGACAGAAAAAATAACTCCTCCTGTACCTAAGAAAGTGCAGGTGCTTAATTCCAGAGCTACTGGGATTATATAGTTTCTGTCTCCTAATCTATTCACTTGTATTCCTCATTTGCAAAAAAAAAGGATACATACCTTCAGAAGCCACCTTGTCACCCATGATCCTTTCCAAGACACCCCTTGGAAGTCTCTCAAAAGCTTCATTAGTGGGAGCAAAGACTGTGTAATGACCAGGCCTTCCAAGAATATCCAAGACATCTGATGTGATGGCAGCAGCCTAGAAAATAAATTTGTTTATTAATATTGGTTATTTAAAATACTATCAAAATACATTAGTTGACTAGTTTCACCTCATGCCCACAGGTGCTTTAATGGCAGACTGAGATCAATGTTATAGAAAGAAACTTTAAAAATTAATTGTCAAAAAGGAACAGAAAACAAAGTTGTTAGAAAAGTGTATATTGATACATCAAGTTACATCCTTAAGTTAACATACAATAATCAATAAATTCTGATAGAGGTAACAATAGAGGAGATTTTGTTTTTTTATTATGGCTTGAATTTTAAATAAAAAATATGATCAAATAAGTTTTGACAAATTGAATCAAAACAATAGTCTATTAAAGCTAATAAATTTCCCTTGAAATAATAACAGATGTATTGCATGTATATGAGTAATTTCATTAAGTACGAGGAGTAGACTGTGAATCAGGAGCCTGATTGCTTATTGCTCTCTACAGCTTCCTGAGGGAGGGAAGTGGAGAGAGAGGTGCTGATCCCTTCTCCCTGGTATTCTTTGGCAGGACACATAGGAAAGGTTCAAAGCTGCTTCAGAGGAGATTTAGACTGGACAGTAGGAAGAATTTCTTTACTCCAAATGCTAGAACCGGCTTCCTAGAGAGATGGACAATGCCCCAAGCATATCAGTGTTTAAGAGGCATTTGGACAATGCCCTAAACAACAATCATTAACTTTCAGTCAGCCCTGAAGTGGTCAGGAAGTTTGAGTAGATGATCATTTTTGGCCCCTTCCAACTGAAATTATCTGGTCTATTCCATTCCATTCCATTCCATTCTTGGGCTCTAGGGATAGGAAAAATTATCTCCAATTTTTTTAATCCCTGAAATGTTACTCAAATCTGGAAATCATGAAAGTAAAGTTAAACACAATTGATCAATTCTGTTTTCTGTTTTCTAGTAGCAAAGTAAGCAGTCTGAACAACAAAAAAAAAATCCAATATACAATTCAGTATGTTTTCAAAAAACATAATTTCCTTTTCATTCCATATATAAATCTTCTTAACTTTCTTTTAAATCTCCTCTGTATCACCTGGTATTTCACGTTTCCCTTATTGGATTACACATGAAGGAGAATATTGTAACTATATTTATTTCTTGGGTGGCTGCAACCTGTCTTCATTAGAATCAAAGACTAAAGAAAAGGAACAATGCAGAAGAAGTAACCAAAGATAGAGTAAGACTATATGATGGATTAAAATGATAATCCGATAGAGTATGCCAATATAATTTAGGAAATAAAAATATAGGAAAAATACATAGAATGAAACACATATAGACTTAAGTAAAGAATTTTCTCAGCTTAATATGAAATACTATTAGATCAACTTAGAGGCATATGAAATGGGAAAACTGGAAAATAGGAATAACCACACTAAAAGAAATGTCGTAGTAGAGTCTCGGTCCTTTTTGTTTTAGTGTTTTTGTTAGCACACTTTCTTTTGGAGCCAAAGTCGTTAAAGCAGGGTGAAGTGCAGAGGCACTCCCAGAGGAATCAGCAGGTGTGTGTGCTATAAACAGGGACTTCACTCTGAAAAGTCAGAAAGACAGAGTGCAGGTGATGTAACTGAAAGAAAACAAAGCATGATTTTCTCTGCAAGAAAAATCCTTCCTACTTGTCTGTACTGGTATCCTGAAACTTGCTGTGAGTCAGGTTCTTCAATTTATTTGGGATTTTACCATTTTCTGTCATCCCTTATGAAAAGTTTCTTGTTTATATAGCACCAGAAGCTGTAACTTATGCTCACATGTTTCATTTCCTCAGTGCTCAAAGAGAAGATATGCTTTTTTTATGTACAGGGACATATTCTGTCCTATTAATGTGATCCCATTTAATCCACAAAAGAGTAGAAGACTTCTTAATTATAATATACTTTGCCTTTTTATATAGCTAACTTTGTAATATTAACTGGAGTTCTTAATTTAACTTATTTTTGTCTCATACTGAACTTATCCTTCTTACTTCCAGGTATCATTTGCAAGTAGAAAAGAAACAAGGAAAATATAAAAGGCCAGAGAGGCATTATCAGTTTTGGTCTACTTACTCTAAGAGATGAAACATCATCCTCGACTTCAATGAAATCTTGAATGGTATTTCCAATGGTGGTCAGGACACGATCAATGACATGAACAACACCATTGGTAGCAATCTGGTTGCCATGGATGACCCTGGCGCAGTTAACGGTGACAACCTGTAAGTGAAGAATCAAAGAGCAGAAGTAGAAATATTAGTTTGATCACATACTTGGACTTTGATTGCAACAGATTGGTAATGATCACATATTTTGGCCACAAAACTATTTATCTTACAGGAAGAAGGTTCATTCTTATTTGAACTCTGATTTCTAACCAACCAAGAGTACATATTCTTCTTAGCAATTATTCAAAAATTAGGCAAAATTTCAAAAGTTTTTTTTTTAGTTAGTGAAAAATGACTTGCTTGGTGTTAGCCTTTCTATTACCTATCTTCTCAGCTACAGAAGGAAATAAAGGAAAGAGTAATGACTATAACTAAAAAAATTATTTTATGGGGAAAAAAAATAAGAATAGACTTACCCCATTAGGATAATGGTTGATAAGCAATTTCTGGTTATTATACATAGACACTAGAGTCATGCCATTCTTAAGATCTTTTGTCAACATACGCTTGTTTACCATATGGTGGCGGAGAGCGTTATATAGCTCAATATTTACATTGTCAACCAAATTCCTATGAATTTCCTGAAGAAGAAAGCAATTTAATTAATTAGAAGGTTCAAATCATTCTTCCAGTTAGAGAGATGTACATATTGCTATACATGAACATATGCTTTTAATATACTCTGCAAAGGATATTTCCTGTTAGGAGACATAACTATCACACGCACACAAACTCACTGGATTTAATTGCTCCCAGGCCTCATTGCTTGGTGCAAAAATAGTGAACGATCCTCGTCCCTCAATCTCTTCTCTCAGCTTTGATAAGTCACAATAGTGCTGGGTGGAGGTAGCTCCAACAATGCCAAGTGTACCATATACATGATCAATAGGAGCAACTGAAATAAACATAAGAATAATGTAAAACCTTCAGTCATCCTGTTTCTTGTAATTAAAGCTACTTTTTTTCTTTTGGTTGAACTACAACATTGCCTTTCTGAAATTGCTTAAATCAATATTAAAACAGTATGCTTGGATTGAAATTCTATTTTCAACATATAAAACCCCATCCAAATTAATCTGCTCATTTTGGTTTTTGTTTGTTTGCTTAATGAGCTGAAAAATTAAATAAACCTGCTTTATATTTATGTTTAATGTTTTATTTACAAGAGTTGCTGTGCTGGGGACCTTCAAGAGAAGAAATGAGTAAATTCCACGTATAATAACAAAAATTTCAGTGGAGTGAGTCTCCTTTGGGGACGGTAAACTAGAATTATTCTTGTGAGGCCTCTTGCTCTTCTTCTATTGTGTGACTTGTGAAAATATATTGATTCATCCAGAGAATAAGAAGGGTCATAGTCTTACAGCGATAACACTGCTACATGATAACAGGATTCACCTTTCCTCATTTCAGGCATGTACAAGTGAGTCATATGCATGCAAGCTAGTTGTTCTTGGCTATTTTTACCATCATGAGGAGGAACGGGCAAGTATAGAGTGTGACTGACCTCATCCTAATGAAAACATCTACAGTGAGATTAATTAATCTAAACAAACCAAACTCTGCCTTATATATGCCTAAATCTATTATTAACTGTAAAAGGATTAATTCAGAGGTAGGAATCTGAAGTTATTAAATGTATTATTTCTCTGATTACTCTTTCCTACTGCAATTAATTTTATTTATGCAAAAGAGAATAGCACAAATAAGAGAAATCAAGAATTCCTGTCCTAATTTTCATACCTTCCTAGTTTATTTAAAGCATATAACAGTTTTTTAGTTAATAAGACTCAAATCTTCTCAGGAAAAAGAATAAACAAAATTTAGACATGCCAAATGTCATGTAATATCCTAAGTTTTTGACCTCACTGGCATGCTTTAGGTTGTTCTAGAGTGGGATATGAATAGGAATAAAAGATCTTTGGCAGCTTTGGGAATTGAAGACACTATCTTTCCTCTCCAACACAGCAACTGGAAGTAGCTGGGCAATTCAGCGTAAACTGAATGACAAAATTCGGTGCCAGCTGATTTCATAGAATCATAGAATCACCAGGTTGGAAGAGACCCACTGGATCATCAAGTCCAACCATTCCCACCAATCTCTAAACCATGCCCCTCAGTACCCCATCCACCCGCACCTTAAACACCTCCAGGTAAGGCGAGTCAACCGATTTGACTGTATGCAAATGAAAATATGTATTCTCAAGCACTAATTCTTAAAGAGGAAGGAAATAAGAGGAAGTAATTTCTCAGGATGACCAACTTTGGAAGTCTCCTCCATTTTAACGCTTTTCAAATACTGACTCATCCATACAAAAATAAGCTTATACCTGCAGGACATCCTCTTGTACCATCCATCTTCATATAGCCAGGACAGCATTCATATAGCACAGTTCTGTGGGATATAGACAAAACCACAATTAAGTAAATACAATACTCTAAGGACAATCGTATACTAATTTTAACTTTGTATAATTGTTTATTTTTTGAATTAATTTTTCATTGCCAAGTACACACTATCCAGATCTTCATCCCATTTTTTCATTCAGACTTTTCTGTGTAGACTACAAGCTGGCTGTAGTTTACCAAATCCAAGGCTTTTGAATTTACACAATGACCGCTATGACTAAGTTTAAGTGCTAGAAATGAACATGAGAGGGAATATGGAACTCATAGAGAGTTATTAAAAGGTAATGTAACTAGAACAGCAGCTGAAGGAAATTAACTGATCTATTTTGATAGCATTATATGGGACTGAAAAAAATAAAAACAAAGAAAGTGAGGACATTAATAGAAACTGTTGGCAGCAGGGATGTAAAGGAAAGAAAAAATAAATAAAGAACAGAAATTGAAATGACAAAACTATATGAAGTCACCTACATACTGGATTAGGAACTAAACTAAAATTAAAGCAGGCCCTGTGGATTGTATGGTGATAGAATGTGAGATGGCAGAGTGTCGGTTCATCAAGGAAGACTTTGAGGAAGGTCAGGAATGGTGGAAAAAAATAGTTTAAAACAAACATAGAGCAAGTCACAAAGAAGGAAGTCTAAAGACTGGGTGGATGGATGGATGGATGGATGGACAGAAGGGAAAATTCACTGCTAAATGTAGTGATGATGAAAACTGAATTTCAACAAATCAAAACCCAGAGTTAAATGAGCATGTCACCATAGCAAACATAGAATTTAGCAATACCAGGGATCAGGAACCATTATATAATGGTGTCAATAAAATATTCCCATTCTTGAATACGTATAAACAATACCTAATAGCAAATCAGGGATAATTATAAATGGTAGCACTAGATTTAGCCCGATATAATATTTTGTTATTATGATAGAAATAAAAGCTCTAACATAGAACTGCTTGACAAATTCTCTCTTACATAAAAACACATATTCACTGAAGCTAGCACAGAGATAACTTCAGGAAAGTTGTCACCAAATAATATAATCTTACCTAAGTCTAAAACAAACTTTGAGGGATTAGACTTCAGATATTACTTTTCAAATTATGGTACACAATGAATGACGAGGAAAAATGACAATTTTTTACATACTAGACTTGATTTATTGATGTGGCTGTTGTTGGCAAGGCTAAAGTGCTGAACACTAGTTCTTTGAAGGTTTTCACTGAGACTATACCACTGTATTTCAGCTTTTAATTTGTAGACTCTTTGGTGGCAGCTGGGTACACTTCTCTCACTTTTCATAAATCAAATCTGACAAAACATTAACCACAAACAACTAAAGGAAGAGCTTACTCAAATGAAAAGTTGGGGTTAAGTTCTTCAATATCTAGACTACTTCAAGAGATTGAAAAATGAAAGTAGACTAGAAGAACAATAGCATTACAACGTACTATTTTAAATCCTCAGATTATAATTCTGTAACAGCAATCTGAGAAAGTTGGTGACATTTGAAGATTTCTTTTAAAAAAACAGCATCTTTCATTTTTATGTGCTATGAAATATTTTGTCTCCATTCCTTCATCTACATACACACACATTATGTTCAACCTTCTGCCACGTGCATCTTTTCAAGTGAGAAGCCATACATTGAAAGTATTTGCATAGTTCTTTTTAATATATCTGTTTCTGTTAAGCAATTCACGGATTGGCTATTTCTTAAGAATGCAAGAATGCATACATTTTGGGCTACAGATTTTCTAACTAATAAGGAAATTAATCTTATCTCTTCCTCAATGCTGCATCCATGCTAGAAGCTAATTAAAAACAAAACAAAAACCTGATTAAAGATAACTCTGTATCAGAAGTCAGAATGCTCTTTCAACTCTGAACTGCTTTGTCATGAGAAAATATTTTTGCTTCCATAGAATATAAAATATCTCCCTATCATTCCATGAGGAGCTATTAAAGATTGCAGTCTTAATTAGCTTATTGAAAAAAAAAGAAAGAGTGAACTGAGTTATAAGCATAGCATAAAACATGGCAAGTTTAGTCTTCTTACCACGTCCAACAATGACACAATTCATTAAAGGCAGAAATTTGGCTGAAGAACATAGTTAAGAAAGAAAATGCTTCTTCAGCCAAGCATTACAAGATCAGTGTCCTTTTTACCATTTAACTTGTTACGTACAGCCCAGGCTCCTTTTAGTAGTCAAAGGTTACTGTAAGTTCCTACTTACAGTATTCACATTCCCTTACATTTCACTGCAGTTAGAAGGGCCATGTATCAGCCGTGCTCAAAATGTAGTGAGAAAAATGGAATGTGAGAAAAGGGATCTCTATGGAGGGTCCCACAATGAGGTTAAAACTCACCACAAGATACTGTTGCTCAGCACCACTCACATATAGAAACACCACACAGGAGAAGTACCATCTCACAGCATAAATCATCCTCATCTGCATCTCCATACTAGTTCAGTATTAGATAGTGTGTCCCAGTGAGGAAAACAGTTAATCAGATAAGAAGCAATGATGCATTCTTAAGTTTCTGGAGGTTTTGGCAGGGGGGTGTTGTTGCTTTGAGATGGGATTTTTTTTCTTGTTTGGGGTTTCTTTTTAGCACAAAATTGTTCTAATCTCATCCAAAGGAGTGTATTCCAAAGGAAAAGGGAGCAGAGCTGTATTATCTTATGTCCTTGTTATTCTTTGCTAACTGAAGTAGTTCTCAGTTTAGTCAGATCAGCTATGTGACTCATATCTTTCTACTCCTTGCTGGCATGGAGATAAAATACTGCATAGAAACAGTGGAAAGAGTTCTGGTCCAGTAGACCTTGACTTTAGCAAATATTAAAGTTGCATCCCAACTGGATATTTACAGCAGTGTATATGAGGGGTAAATAATAAATTTTTAAAAAAGTAAATAATAAAAGCTAACAAAAGTTAATTCTTGAATTAACATTTTATAGATCATGTATACAAGTTAGGGAAGTCTTGTCAACATGTTAGATATTAACATGAGAATAGCCATTTTCCTTTGAATTACTATTGTTATTGCAG
Organism: Clamator glandarius; assembly: GCA_033459285.1. Lineage (NCBI taxonomy): Eukaryota > Metazoa > Chordata > Aves > Cuculiformes > Cuculidae > Clamator > Clamator glandarius. The sequence goes on from JAUNZM010000411.1 coordinate 1,148,237, forward strand.
AAACCTTTTCAGTCATGTCTGCATTTCTATTTTGGGTACAGAGAGTATAAAACTGCAATTAACAGATAAAACTAAGTTTCTCTGTTACAACCAAAAAAACACCCCCAGGATCTTAATAACTTAACTTACTCTGATACGCACTCATTTCCCCACCTAGCCTTGCTCCGTGAGTGCTTGCACAATTTTTGGAATGTTAAAAGAGGAAAGATGAGGCAGTAGATAGTTTTGTATAGACTCTCCTGCCCAAATCCATCTACCCCCTATGCTCAATGTCTTCTCTGGCTGGCTGTAGCAAGCTTCTTGCTTAGGGTTTTACACAGGCTCTGTAATATGTTTTACAGCTTACATTCCTTTAAATTTTAGTCAGTGAAAAGAACAATCGCCATCTGACTTTAGTTCACAAAGCCCAATTTGTCTGTTGCTTGAAACTGCTTTTCCTGACACACGTATCTATCACTGCACAACCACTTTACCTCTGGAACTCAGCGTAGTAACGAATTCCATGTCAGATTTGGGCTGAGAGAAGGCTTTCTCTCATAGGAAAACATGGCACCTATCTAGGAATAAAACCGCAGGAGCTGGTTATTTTCCAAAACTGACTTTGAAAACATACAAGTTTCAGTTTAAGTCATTTTCAGGAAATAACCTTCTTCCCAATGTGTCTGTAGTGGAATAAAATGTAGTGCCAAAGAAGTCAGCAGTATAGCAGGGGTTATTAAAAAGGTGAAGTATTTTGGACGACTTCAGAATGTCCACTGACAGTGGACAGTATTATAATGCCACCTGGAGGAGAAGGAAAGTTTCTGAGAAAAGGTATAAACCTACTGGTCCTGAAGGTAGAAGTGGGGCAAATGACCACACACAATCTAGTCTGACTTGAAATCAATCATTATTATGGTTATTGGATGCATATAAATCTGCAATTTGTATGAAAACTGGGTTCTAACCTGTCTGGATTTGCTTATAAAAACAGAGTGAAAATAAAAATGGGAAAGCCTAGTTAGGATTCCACAGAGAAAATTACATTCCAAAGAAACTTGGGATTTGGAATAGTAAGATGTCTTGTCTGGGTCGGTCATTCATTGTGATTTGTGCTACACATACTTTAACTTACTGCTGTTACTTATGCCTCCTTAAGGAAATAAATAATTAGTAAGCAATAACGTTTTACAATAGCAGAAGGTCACAGCCTGGCCCACACAGATCAGGTCTTCTCAGCTCTGGCGGGGCTTTGGCACCATTCCTCAGGACTACACTGACTTTGAAGTTGAGGCTTCAAAACCGTGGCAGTGCTTGAAAAGCAAGACTGTGTTGGAATCGGCGCCTCCCTGTGTCAGAAGCATAACTCTGCTCGGTTAATTTATGTTACACTGGCAGAGTACTGAAAACATTTTCTCAGAAAATGGAAGAAAATTTCCTCCTACCACACCTTCCCTCCATCATTTTCCTCAAGATCCTCTCCTATACTGTATTATAACACGTAGAATCTTTCAGGAATCTCAAAAAATGCAGAGCCTCTAACACCCAACATAGAATCATAGAATCATCGAATCACCAGGTTGGAAGAGACCCACCGGATCATTGAGTCCAACCATTCCTATCAAACACTAAACCATGTCCCTCAGTGCCTCATGCACCTGTGCCTTAAACACCTCCAGGGAAGACAGCCTGTTCCAGTGCCCAATGACCCTTTCTGTGAAAAATTTGTTCCTAATGTCCAGCCCAAATCTCCCCTGGCGGAGCTTGAGGCCATTCCCTCTCGTCCTGTCCCCTGTCACTTGGGAGAAGAGGCCAGCTCCCTCCTCTCCCAAATCTCCTTTCAGGTAGTTGTAGAGAGCAACATGAGCAACAGGAACAACCATCCAAGTCCATTTCAGGTCCTTGCTTACCTACTGTGATTTACAATATAACTCGTATTTTAACAGTGCAAAAAATTGTTAAGAAAAATTGGAGGTATTTTTCTCACATAAATAAGCATGGGTTTGGGAGTCTTAATCAGCTTTACATTAATAATTGCAGGAATCATGCTCAGGTTGAACTATGGCAGTAACAGTGTGTGTCATGGAGGAGAGTTAACCAGCCAAAAAATTAAACAAAATGTAAAGCCATCAGTTATGAAAATGTCATTCATCTAGATGTACTGAAGAGAGCATGAGCAACTGCGGCTCTATTAGCACTTCTAGGGATGCATACATACTCTGCACATTTTTTGTGCTCCCCTCACTCCCCAGCATGAACCTAGATTGTGTCTGAATCCAGTTCCTTGTCAAAATAGAATTCTTTGACTTTCTGAAATGAACAATACAATGCATTTCTTTCAAGTTTACAAAGTCTTATAGATGCAGATTTAACCTAAATGTATTCTGTTTGCAACAGTTCACTTGGATTCAATGTCATCTAAGTGCAATTGTTTGAAAACTTGTTTTCCTCAAGATCTCTGGAAAATATGGATCCTATTTACACATGACTTCAGCAATCAGGAGATAACAATATGACTAAAACCTGCAAATTATCAGTCACTTCTTCAAGCTCTTCTTTCTAGTTTATTTAGTGAATTATTGTTAATCAGAAAAACATTCTCAAGAGAATTTAAGAACTTATTTATGAAGGGTGTATTCTTCAACTTGTTTACGTTGCTAAGACTTTTTATAAATGTCTTCCACATTAACTTCAGTGAAGGAAACTTGAGGTACAGAAATAAAAACCCCCTCTATTCCACTTTACATTAACATTTAAATCATGTTTGCTAGGAAAGTTTAAACACAAAGATTACTTTAATGGAGTTAAGTTCCTCAAACAAATTATTTGTACCTTATATCAATATAACAAAATCTTTATGTCTTAGGGCACACAATCTCTCAGTGACTACTGAAATTGTATTCTTAAATATTAATTGGGCATGTGGTAGATTTTTATGGACTTTCAATAAGAGACTCCTAATACCCTAAACTAGAGCTTCAGCTGAAGCCTGGATTCTCTGTCCACTCAAGCCTTTCTGAAAAATGTTCACTTTAGACCTGTTTGGACCCTGTGAGACAATAATGGGAAAACAACATATAACAATTTCCTGTGACAACTGCTGAGAAATTTATCCAAGGAATTGCATAACAGCAAAAGAAAATGCCGTACACTAGAAAAAACATTACTTTATTGTACTGGGTAAACAATCTCGGTCTCTGTTAGGTTACTTAGTTTTAAGTGAGACAAGAGAGGCAGACAAAGTTCGGGACATTGTTTTGTATGTGTTCACATTCTGAATCTACTTTATGACTGATGAGGCATTAGCAACTTTGTTACAGAGAATACTATGATTTGCATTCTGAGAAGATTTGACAGTTGAAATACACATAATGATTCCACAAGAATGCCAAACTCATATCCATAGCTGTACTTTGATTTTTTTTTCCCCCTTTGTGGAGAATCACGGTCTGAACACATGGCTCCACTGAGTAGATCTGAGTTCTTTTCCCAACTTGTTTATTAGGTGTCTCTGTGGATTTGGGTAGGTCACTTAACCTCATATCATTTTGTGCTTAAAATAGAGCTATGAATACTTAGAGAAGTAATGCTGAAACTAACGCTTTGAAACCTCATGAACTTAAATAGGACTACATACTATGCTCTCATTTTCAGACTTTCCACTCCTTTTGTGATTATTTTTGGCAACAATTACTGGATCAGTTATCCAGATGGTTTTAGAAGCAGCTAAAGAGAATCTGTAACCCTGTAAAATTACAAACTGAATTCTTCCTGTCCCTGTATTTGAAAACAATAATGAGTTTTCCTGTGAGAAAAAGAGAGTTTTCTAGTCATACATTCTAGTATCTCAAGGAATGAGGAGTAGTTTTGAAACAGGATACTTACGCTTTCTTTCCACAGACGGCTCCCTGGTACCAGTTTCTGCAGGTGCTGAAGTATTTCTTTTTTGTTCCCATAACTTGCTGCAGGGCACAGACATTTGGGCTATGGGTGAGAGTAAGAAATAGTTTTTTAAAAGGTTTCTGTACATCTTTGGAAAATTTTTATATGATACAGAGGCAAATACAGTTTATGTTTAACAAGAGTAAGAAATGAACATCTGGCTTCAGTTCCCTGGGCAAGTGTGTTTTAAGCAACCACAGTGGAAGCTCCTGGGACTGCCCAGCTGGGTTCCTTGGCAAGCTCACCCTCCTGGCAGGGACAAAAGATTCCCCTCTGTTCTGGTTTGACTCTCATCTCTGATGGGCAGTGATTGCCAGCTTTGCCTAGCCAATTCCCAATATGCCTTGCATTTCTCCCTTTCCCCTGTGAAGTGAATGAATTAGCAGTCACCAGGGAGAGAGCTGTGAAGACCATCAGACTCTTTTAGTTGAAGTTTTTGTCTTGTACACATCACATCTGTGCAGCTGAAGGTCATAGGGAGATGGGGAAGAAAAGTGCCTTGTTCCTTATGTAGAAGGAAACTCTGTCTTCTGTAAATCAATCAGCTATTTTGATTACCAACCTTTTGGAGTACTGCAGACACCTAAATAAACATTCTAGGAATTACTGGGGACCAAAGGGTAAATTGGCATGTAAATACAAGGAGTTACAGATTTCGAATGAGGAATACCTTCTCCTTAGCATAGTAGTGTACAGGAGTGGAATGTTTTAACTGCAAATTCCATGAAGCAAAGGCATTTTGTCACTATTTTTTCTACTTCAACACTTAAAAAATTCATCAGTTCAAAAGTTAGGATGCATATTTTATAACCATGGGAAACCAGGAACTTTTTTGTCTCAAGAGCTCAGTGTGTGTATATCTAGTAGGGAGATGGAATTCAGCAAAGAATGACAGGATGGTAAAAAAATCTTATTCAGAGAACTTTTTTCACTTAAGAAGACAGAAGAAAAATATGTTTAGACACATGTATCTCCCTGACAGCGGCTCTTCAAATTATTTCCATGTCTCTGAGCAGCCTGGCTTGTAAGCATTGTCTTTTAAGTACCCTGCTGAGCAGCTTGCCACATAGCTGTAGTGGGAACAGAAGTTTTACAAAGGGCTCCCAGTATATATTCCAATGTTAGAAAGCATTTAAATAGAGCCCGTGAGTTTCATTATGATGGAATAAAGAGAGCAAAGGCTGTGGAATAGATGTCAACTCTATTCAAACATTTTAAAAGTTACTTTAAACATATCTGATGTTTCACTACATTAATTGTGTGCAGTAATTAACTCTAGTGATTCTAAAAATTGTGTATTTTATTCATTGAGAACTGGTTATTTTAGATTTTTCCACATTTTATGAGGTTTAATAGTATTCTGTCTCCTTTTAAAGCCCATAGAAAGCATTTTATTTATGAACAATTCTTGTGAAATTAATTGAGAAAGAAAGTTCTACTTGAATGATAGTAAAAATTCTTAGTAAAAAAATAACATTTAACATAATGGGAGAAGAAAGGGGAGAACAAAGATTAATGAGCACCTTTTTAAAATAGAAATAAAATCCAGTTACTTACCCTTGGTCTCGTGCCCTTATTCGACTATGAGTTAAAATCTTGTCATAGTGAGCAGAAGCAGCTGCTTGTTCAAAAGCAGACAACAAAAAAGTGGAAAAGGTGAATAAGAAAAAGATCTTCATCTTTAGTCCCCTGATGCTTCTGGCAAGCCTGGAAGAGAGAACTGGCAAACAGTCTGGAGAGCTGACAATTTATATACATACTGGAAGGTGGTGGGAGGGATCCACAGGATCAACCTGAAACCTCGTACCACCCTCCCTAGAACAGCAGCGTTTGCTGCCAGCTTCAGTAACCTAAATTAATACCATGCATTAGCTGTACAAACTACTTTTGCAATTCTAGTTAGATTAATTTATTCCTTGTAACAGAAGGCTTAAAATTTCATTCTGCTGACACAACAAGAGAGAAAGTTTGCGAAGCTTAGACACGGACTTATGCTTTAGTATTTATAGCACTGAGAGCATTCAGAGGTCACAATCATTGTATGTGCTTTGATTCAAATCCAGAGGGAGATGTTGTCTGTTCCCATAAGAACTGCACTGCTTTTCTTTGTTTTCTATGTCCTCACAGTTACCAGTTATGAGCTGTTTATTTAGTGAAGTTGGTGGATGTTTCAGACAATACTGTTGTCAATAACCTGGAGTAGCATTTTTGTCTTGAAAAAAAATGCTTTATTAACACGTGTTCTGATTATGAAGTAGTTACACAATTAAACACTGTGTCAGTTTAAATATTCATTTTAATTCTAATAATAACAGTCACTATTACATAAAGCTTTTTTTCTGAGCTTTATGTAATCATATAAAAACCACCGAGTACCTGAAAATTTGAATATATTTCATTGTATACTTATTAGTCAGTCCTTGGAAGCCTCTTACAAAGTAAATAAAAAATGTAATTTTGAGCAGTAAATGGGGGAGCTGAGGTAGATGGGTGAAGGGACAGGCTCAAGCCTTCAATGAAGTGACAGACTTAGGGCTCCAAGGACAGGTGGTGTTTGGAATGCAGTCCAGGAGTTTGAAATATTCATATTAAGGGAAAAACTTCAGCCATTTATATAGAAGTGTTTACATAGGAATAAAATTTCAGGGTATAGGCTACAGATCATTTCATTTAAGATCTTATAAAATTAATGTTAGTTCTAATGGCCTCAAGCTCCGCCAGAGGAGGTTTAGGCTGAACATTAGGAAAAAAATTTTCACAGAAAGGGTCATTGGGCACTGGAACAGGCTGCCCTGGGAGGTGGTTGAGTCACCTTCCCTGGAGGTGTTTAAGGCACAGGTGGACAAGGCACTGAGGGGCATGGTTTAGTGTTTGATAGGAATGGTTAGACTCAATGATCCTGTAGGTCTCTTCCAACCTGGTTATTCTATGATTCTATGATTCTATGATTCTATGGCAGTTACTTGCCTATAATTTCATCCTCCTAACCAGAACGAGTAGTGAGGTGAATAGCTGGGAACTGAAGCAGCATTGAACTGACGCACTTGAGACAAACCCCTCGTTGTAGACCAGAGACGAATGGGATAAAAAGCAGTGGGTTTTTATATATAACTATCGACATAGGCATATAGACTTTTGATGATTAATATCATGTTTTAGGTAACCATAACACTTTGTGTTTTCTGAGATTAAAAGGTGGGGCATTTGGTTAAAGGGTTGGGAGACTTTTTTTCTACTGCAGCCTGTACTCATCCTACCTGCGAGAGACTTGAGATAGATCATGAAAGTATCAGCATCACCAGAATCACAGTGCATGAACTCAGTAAAACTCCATGCCTGGAACTGTCATGATCAGATCAGATGACAGAGGTGATGGGTCAGTTCTCTGATTTGATATCACAATTTTTAAGAGAATTTTACTGCTATTATCTTTCTATTCCCCTCGCAGCTTTTTATCTCTTTCTGGTCTTTGCACCAAGAAATGCAGTAAGAAATATCACCTCTTAGATGCCTAGATATGACACATCGAGATGTTAATTGGCTTCAGTTGATTACTCTTTGCAGTTCTTATTTTACATATGAAAAATTTAGAAGATAATCTGTTAGAGTAACTTACTAAAGTAACATCAGGAAGTCCCAGAACTGTCACAGTAGCCTCTATTTTCAGGAGTGTCTGCCTCCTGAGTCTCTCAGCTCTCAGCATAGCTAATATTCTTCTCTTCCACACTTAATATGCAGCATCAAAAATGAGTAGAAAATAATGCTGCTGCATATGTTGAGCTCCTATTGCTTACACAGCTATCCACTACTTATTAATAATGACTTACTCTTCCCTTTTTCCACTTGTCTTTGATTCTAATAGGTGTTGTACATAATGGGAACACACAGTGATTCTAAGATCATTTATTTTCCTATTTCCATACATCAATGTTACGAAACTCTCCTTTCCACTTTAGAGGTATAGAAGAAAAGGTCTGAAGGATTGTTATATGTCAAATATATAACTTATAACATTAAAGCTCATAGCAACATTGATGACATCATTATATATAAAGAGGCAAATGCCAGTAAAAAATGAGTAAATGCAGACATAAATTTCAATGAAATAAAATTATGTGAGAAAAAAATAATGATCATAAACACATGGACTTTTTGGAAAATTTCTAAATCACTGAATAAATCACAGAATCACTAGGTTGGAAAATATCCATTGGATTGTTGAGTCCAACCATTCCTATCAATAGGTAAACCATGCCTCCCAGCACCTCATCCACTCATCTTTTAAACACCTCCAGGTAAGGTGAATCAACCACCTCCCTGGGCAGCCTGTTACAGGGTCCAATGACCCTTTCTGTGAAAATTTTTTTCCTGATGTCAAGCCTGAACATCCCCTGGCAGAGCTTGTGGCCATTCCCTCTCATCCTGTCCCCTGTCACTTGGGAGAAGAGGCCAGCACCCTCCTCTCCACAACCTCCCTTCAGGTAGTTGTAGAGAGCAATGAGGTCTCCCCTCAGCCTCCTCTTCTCCAGGCTAAACAACCCCAGCTCTCTCAGCCGTTCCTCATAAGATTTGTTCTCCAGCCCCTTCACCAGCTTCGTTGCTCTTCTCTGGACTCGCTCCAGAGCCTCAACATCCTTCTTGTGGTGAGGGGCCCAGAACTGAACACAGGATTCAAGGAGCCGTCTCACCAGTGCCGAGAACAGAGGGAGAATAACCTCCCTGGATCTGCTGGTCACGCCATTTCTGATACAAGCCAAGATGCCATTGGCCTTCTTGACCACCTGGGCACACTGCTGGCTCATGTTCAGTTGGCTGTCAACCAACACCCCCAGGTCCTTCTCCTCCAGGCAGCCTACTAGACGGACTTCTCCTAGTCTGTAGCTGCACAGGGTTGTTGTGCCTCAAGTGCAGGACCCGGCATTTGGCCTTGTTAAACCTCATGCTGTTGGTCTCAGCCCAGCGGTCCAGCCTGTTCAGGTCCCTTTGCAGAGCCTCCCGACCCTCCAGCAGATCCACACTTCCACCCAGCTTAGTGTCATCTGCAAACTTGCTAAGGGAGCACTTGATGCCTTCATCCAGGTCATTGATAAAGACATTGAACAGGGCTGGACCCAGCACTGAGCCCTGGTGAACCCCACTTTTGACTGGCCTCCAGCTGGAGTTAACTCTGGTTATGAGTTGCTCTGGTGAGTGGTGTTGCAACATGTAAATACTAAAATGAGTAAAACTCACCTTTAACTGGAAATTACAATTTTTTAAATCATCAACCCTACAGGATTTACACAAATATGTGACTAAAAAACTTGCAGTTAGAAAAGTAAACAACTGAAATTGTCAAGAACTAAAAGCAGACCAACTTCCTCTATGCTATTCTTCATTTACATTTATGTTAGCCTGGATATAAAATGAAATAATTAAGTAGTTTTACTTTTACCTGTCTTATAATGGGTTGCTGAATAGCACACTAGTGTAACAATTTTCTGGTTAACGAACAGTTTATTCACTTGTATTCATTACTAGTTTAGTTATTTTAATTTATTTTATTTAGCAAAGTGGCTACCCCATGAATTATACACATCAGTTCTTTTCCTCCTTTGTCTATATATGCAATCTTATACTTCCTAAGTTAGTAATATTTAAGTTCTAATTGTTAATATTGCAAATATAATGATAAAACATTTTAAAACATGTCTATTATTGTAGGAATAAGACATTTATTATCCACATCAGAAGAATAGTATCAAAAGAAACACTTGGAACAAGTATAGGACAAGTGCTGATTTTCGTCTTCCACAAAATATAAATAGTATCAAGAAGTCTAAGGTATCTGCTATCTTTGTTTCTTGTATTTCTCTAGAGACCTCTAGTGGAGAGAACTCTGTAAAAGTAATTTACTCAAAACTACATTGTGTTTAGACTAAGAATTTGCCATATGACAATACAATTTGGTTTATTGTTCCTAAGAAGGATTAGTTTCATTATATGATGCAAGAATCCTTATATTCAAATACTTGGGGGTTTGAATAAATGTTTTTATATCAGAACGAAATAACAGAAGCATCTATCTATAAGTCACTTCTGGCTGATTCTACTGGTGATACATAGAAATTTAGCAAACACTAATGGGAGGATATGAAAGTTTTTTCAAATATTACCCTCCTAGGTCAAACCTGCAGAAGTTTCAGATAATTTACTAAGCATGTCATATGTCAAATGTATTCAGTTTCTTTATTTTGTAACTCCTTTATGTGTTTCCATTTTGGTTTTTGAGTGTGTGCACTCAGCAATAAATTTATTGAGCAAAAATGTTTTAAGCTCAAAAGAGAGGCTCCTTCTACTTTGCAGTTGTTGAGCAAATCCTTCCTTTTCCCTGGAAGCTTTGATTCAACAAAACTGAGATTATTGTCATTACCTGCACTTATATCAGCAGTTTGCATCTGGAGTAATAGTCAGTGTCTCTTCTTAGGAACTAGTTTGTTTTAGGAATGCCATTGGTATGCACTAGAAGTGCCCAAGGAACTCATTGTCCTTTTGGATGAGCTAAGAGTCTGATTGCAGCAGGTATGCACGAAATCTAGTGTTGTTAAGTGCAAGGTAATACAGCTTAGAAGTAAAGGGTTTAGTTGTAAAGGAGTTCTAAGTTAGCCACAGCTGGTTTCTATTGCTTCTCTGCATATTTGCCTTCCAGGAGCTCAAATAAGGGGAAATGGTATTTAACACCTAGTGGTTTACCGCAGCACTTGTCAAATAAAGCATGAAAAAGCCATATAAGAAGTCTTCTGTTTCCTTGAGAGTATCTAGCAGAGAACCATTCAGTAAGAAGTACCCAGCAATGCTTGGACCAGATGCATCCTAGTTTCCACACAATCTTATAAACAATGTTTTAAAATATCAAATAAAGGAAACAGAGCATGATATTTACATGGAAACACAGAAACCCATAGCTATAAAGTAAATGCCTAATTATACAATCATCATCATCATAGTGATAGGGACTGTGACAGTGATGATAATAATATCTTAAGGGAAAATCTGTAAAGGAAAATGATCAAGCTGAGTTTGACCAAAGGCAAGATTCAAAATGTTGTGTTTTTTTTTCCAAGGGACTGAATTATCTCCAAAACATTCACTGCAGGATTTCTGATGCAACTGCATGGCAAAGATTTGCTGCTGTCAGATGTCTGTTTCCTTTCCATATATATTTCACCGAAGATTAATTGGTGTTAGTCATGTTGGGAGTTTAAAATAAAATAGCCTAACAAGGCTCCCAATTTTTGATTCTACTATCACCAATATTTAGATGCTAATAAACTTTCTTAAGTTACCTGATTATTTTCTGTCCCATCAAGGTTTTACTTGGAGGTATCCTAACTTACTCCTGAAACATCATGATCATGCACAACTGATGATTTTTATGAGATTGCTTTTCAAAACAGGGTTCATATAACCTAAAGTTAGTCATGTCACAGTTAGAGCTAGTCATCTCAGCTTCCTTTTTATCCTAGATGGAGAGAGGGCAATTTAGCTATTAGGTGTGGATGATCCGTGTTTTGTAAGCTAGTTTGTGTTTTGTCCTTTAACACATGAGGTCAGTAGTTTGAACTAGATTCCTAACATTTAGACAGCCCAATGCCATGTGAGAAGAATCCCACCCTTTGCATCCTTTCTTGGGTGGTTTGCTTTTCAGGGAATAGACACTTAGAAAAATACTATGTTGAATAAGATTACTATACAGTACTGTATGTTTTCTGGTCATTGGCCAGGCTGTTACCATTTCCCCCATGTTATTTCCCAATCTAATGACTAGCCTAATAGGGACTCTTGCTGGTATCCAGCCTCAAACTTTCACTTTTATTAAGGTCATCTCATTAAGCATAGATACACCACACCTTCAGGAGACAATTTTCCTCCTACTGTTGGGTTTATTTATTCAAATACTTTTAGACTCATCTTATAAATCTCATTAGGTTTCTCATTGCCAAGCTGAATAATTTGCATGTCCTAATGTTTCCCTATTGCCCAATTACCCAATTTTTCTGATCATTATGTTGCTCTTCTCTGAACTTAGCCTCCCTCATCAAAAGTCTCTCAGCCAACAAGATATACAAAAGTGAAAACAGATCTCAATGTGAGTGCATTCAGAAGAATTGGTTCAGGAGAAACCAGTACTAATTCCAGGCTTATTTCTCTTTGATCATTTACTGCAGGACTCAGACATAGGAGTTTACTCCTAAATATAAATTATATATTTTTTCAAAATTATATTTAATTTGGCACACCTCAACAAAGTTTTTTTCTCCTCATACTTCCACTTTTTCTTTTCACTAACTAAGCTTATTCTATGTATTGCTCTGTCTTCACAAGCTTAATAAACATATTAACGAAGGTGTTCAGCAAAGTAATTGTTGTGGTTTGAGCTAAAGTAGAATCTGTTTTCTAACTTCAGCTAAGTCTTGTCTAAGTAACTTCATTTTCTGGAAGTTAACTGCATGTTTTTCAGGCAGTGTTTGTCTCTAAAAGTAAAAACATGGGACATACAGAAAGGCCAATACTTATATTTATTCCTAAAGAAACCAAGGCCATCATCAAGCTGATGAAGTGCTGTAAGTCAAAGAGTTGAAAAGGTCACACCTGCAGGGAGGGATGGATAGGGCAAGTGACCCCAAGCTGACCAAGAAGGTATTCCATCCCATATAGGTCATACTCAGTATAAACTGAGAGATCACTAGGGTCTTACTGTCGTCTTTGGTAGCCAAAGTCCAGTGAGGACCTTGTCTGCTGTTTACACCTGATCCCAGATCCGTGCATTCCTTAAGGCAGTCCCTTAGCCCAGCTCGCTCCTAGTGTTGGACCCTTTTCTTTTTATCTGATCTGCAGCATTTTTGGTGATATATAGTCATCAAGGGTTGTGATAGGGTTGTGATTTTTTATTTATTGTTATTGTTGTTGTTGTTACTATTTCATTAAAGCTCTAGTTTTCGTTTTCCAACCCATGAGTCTCTTCCTTTTATTTCCCTTTCACCTTTCTCTGGGAGTGGGGAGGGAGGAATGGAATTGGGAGTCAATCTGCTCCATTTTAGCTGCTGAAATTGGCTGGGCCAAAGATAAACCATGACAGTAATTTTGTTTTATTCTTCCCCATGATATTGCTCGATGATTGCATATCTGTATATGGGGATTACATCACAGACAGCATTGTTAGATGGAGAAACACAAAGAGAGCCCTAAGATATCTAAACTTGCAAAAGAAGGGAAGCAGAAAGGAAGACTCAAATTTGTCACTATTATGATTCAGACTTGGAGATATCAATCAATAATTTGACTCCTGCAAACACCCATCCTTGGATAGCCTTGGAAGATATTGATGTCTAGTTTTTAGACAAGACTACAGAAGTTGTAAAATGAGTCCGTCTCTTCAAAGTCGTATTTGATAGTCATATTAAGATGGAGGAAGAGGTATTGTTAAATTTTAAAATATCATGGTACATAATACAGGTTTTTTATTACAAAATTATTTTATAATGTTTGTATATAATGATTAAATTTAAAATTAAATGTTCCTAGACATGATTCTAAACTAAGGCTTACAGGATATAATATGCTTTTTATATTTTTTGTTTCCTTTGGGAAATCATCATTAACATTGATTTATAAACCCAGGGAAGGATTATTTCTAAGAAATGCCTCAGAAGATTTTGTAGTATGGACTGAGGCTTTATTTATGGTTTGGAAAAATCTACAGTCCTAAACATCAAAATATTCTGCATTCTCTGTGTCAAAAGGAACATATGAATTGTTATTTAGTTACAAGATTATGTGCTTGTGAGAATCCTTCATAAAAAATCACTCTGCACTGTGTGTTATGTGGTCTTCTTTCTCAACCCTGATCAGCACATTCAGGTGAGTTACCCTGAAAAATAAAACATTAGGCAAACTGCTCAGGAAATGAGAATGTTGATTCCTCATCCAACAGCAGGTGATGCTCTTGCCATAGGCAAATAATTTTCTTCTTCAGAGAATGAACACATCATTTGATAATTCAAATTGAGATAAGATCCACAATGTTCCCAACTTCATGTGCTTATGCAGCACAGGATAAGCATCAGTGTTGCACTGAGGTAAGACCTGAGTGAACCAATCAGTAAGGGTTAATAAGGGATTCAGGAAGCAACCAGAGTCTACATCAAGGGTATTTGTGCTGTCTGTAGCTAATATTTCAAAGCTGCACCAGTATTAGACAGTATGACAGTTAATTACCCTGTGTGCCCACAATCTCTATTCTTTCCTGCTTAAAGGAAGAAAAGAGACAAAACCTCCAAACAAACAGTCCTACAAGTCAGTTTATTTAGTTACGTGCTTATTTACCCTGCTGGAAAGCTTTGTTTTTTATGGACTTCAAATGTAATTTATCCATTCCAGTGCAGGTGAAAATTATCATACTTCTAGGTGATAAAAATGCCATTTCTTGTAGAGTCTACATAGTCAGGTACACTAAGGAGTCAGCTGTTTTGTCTGATTTGATTTTTATGATGGTTACTCTCAACTTAGGCTAAAATTCTGAATTTCAGTCCTGACTGCCATGAGTTCTTCCTGCTGCAGCCTGGCTTTGTGACCTAAAATATACAACATCTAGAGCAAGGATAAAAACGGTAAGAGAATTATACTGGAGTTTATGTGAAAGAGGGGGTAGGGACTGGGAGTGGTTACTGAGAAAACTTTGCATGAGAAAGCAAGGCAAGAATGGGAACCATCAGCTGTTAAGGGGAAGCTGGTCTTTGAAGTCAAGCTTTTGGTCACATCAATAAGATGATAATAATAGAAGAACTGGTATTGCTTTTCACAGTACACAATGAAAAGAGACTCGGGAGTGCCTGCAAATGAAACAAATTCTTTTAGCTTTTATAAAATAATGTTGTTAATTGCAGGGAAAAGTGGCATTCTAGAAAATGCAAAAGTACGGATTGCCAAAATGGAGCTGCACTGACACTTAAAACCTTAACTAGCTCCAGTTGAGCTGCTGATGCTGAAATATATGGAAGACTAACAGATTTGACATGAAAATGTAGGCTCAATAGTGTTTTTCCTTAAAGTTTCAAGTGCACATGCCATAACAAAATGGCCTAAGCATCTAGATCCACTTTTCTAGATCCACTTTTCTGAGAATTATCTGTCAGATTCTCAAAGTTTTCAGGGAACAGAACCATAAAAATTGTTAACAATTCTAAAGGCACTTCCAGTTCAGATTATTGTTTGAACTGGAAGCAATGTGCCTTGATTTCAGATTGCAGGATTGGTAATACAGTGGTAAATACTGAAAATAGATTAAAATATTTTTCAGTGAAGCATATATCTCAAAATTAATGAAAGATAATATAATTCTATTTAAAGGATTGAATGTTGATTATAAAACATAGATTAGAATCACAAGTTTCAAGATGTACCAGATATCCATAGCTTCCAGTAAAACTGCTCAGGGATAGACTGGGCATGGGCTTCCTACATGGTTTGAAATGTCATGCACCTGTATTTGTCTGACATTCAAATTTGTGTTCACTGCCCAGAGGTGAAATTAAACTCAGGGAACCAATTCCAGACATGACAAGATGCATTGCCCTCCTTCTTCCCATTTACATTCCTACCTAGGGCTTAGGGCTCTGTAATTTCTGGAGACATAGCCATTGTCTGGCATTCCTTCCTCAAACTACCTATAGTATATGGCAAGAATTTTAGGGATTTCTTAGTATGTGATTAGGCTACTGTATTGTAAGTGTAGAATAAACACACTGTATGGATTCTGAATGAGGCTTATAGGCATTGCTTCTTACAGGCATTCATTGCTTAAAGTAGGTAGTTTTTCTAGAGCTTTAAAGAAGCTTAAAATGTGTAGGATTTTCCAGGAAATAACTAACTCCTAGGAAATCAAATATATATTTAGGCTTTTTACTTTTAAAAATAGTTTGTTCACATAATAAGTCCAATAAAAACTCCAGCTAGTAAGAACTGAGTGTAGAGGCATTGTCTCACACCAGTGAGACCCTTCCCTGGGTTTATATTTGTGTGCAAAACAAAGCACAATCAAAAAGATAGCAAAAATCTATTTCCAGTCTCTCTCTGTGGGCAAACTGTGGAACTCTTATAAAATGTGACAAGATGGGTCAAAACATAAATATTTTTGACAAATATTATGAGACTGTCTTTACAATGAATATGTTAAAATAAGTAACTATTCTGGAGAGCTATGATGGCATGAAAATATGAGTACCATCACCTTTGTAAATCAAACTTCTTCCTTTAACTGGATTCCATATGGATTAAGTAAAACAAATCTACAGAAGACGACTGTTGTTCTTGCAGATGAGTATGAGTTTCAGATTTAGATTTCAATTCTGCAAGTCATATGAGCATGTTTATTGCATTTTAGGCTCTTCAAGGCGTATACAGACAGACAGACCTGATCTGTACTATATGTGTCTGAGTGCAGGTCAACACTTGCCTATCAGTTTTATCTTTGCTCCTTTCCAGAAGATACAACATCTTATAGGAGGTGATATCTACTGTATCTTTTATTATTAAACTGAAAAGTTGTTCGGTTTAAAGGTCATGACTTCCAAGGCAAAGTTACACAAACAAAACCATGCCAAATTTGACAAATTAGTAGATATAATGCTGTAAGGTTAGAAAAAGCTTATTTTCTCCTTGATATGAGGACAGTGTTGAAGAAAATATTAAATATATCAGTACTGTATTTTGGAGGGAAAATGAAATCTTTGTGTATAATGTCAGGCACTCAATTATTATTTCAGTGGTTCAGTGGGTTACCATAGCAATACAACACAGTGGCTTTTGAAATACTTTATTTAGCTTAATCACTGTGTGGGGATGGTTTATTGTACTCAGAATCAAGCTTAATCGAAATGACAGAACTTTTTTTTCCCATAACTACAATGAACAGCTCATAGCTCCACGAAATATGCTTATTGCTTACTTACAGATCCATCTTCTGAAATCATCCTCGCTGGTACTGTTTAATGTATTAATATATTGTGAAAGACTCAGAGTAAATCACTCAAGCGGTCACTTTTCATGTTATGAGGACCTTATCTGTGACTTGGTGTGATTCCCACCTATCTTGCAGTTCTTGCAGGTCACTGGAAGTTATAGTTACATGACACAGCTCATTGCTGTGGGTTGGCATTGACACTGGTCTCAACCAGCATCCTTGCAAGAGGCAGGTGGAATAGGTAAAGTCAGAGACTGGCTGATTCATTGTTAAGTGGCACAGCTTGCTTGTTTAGCAGTCAGTATTCATTGCAAGCAAGCATTTCAGTCTCAGATACTCCCTTGCAGGAGAAGAGCTAGAGCTGTGACTACTGGTGTCCCTCATGCATCTGTACTGGGACCAGTGCTGTTTAATATCTTCATCAATGATACAGACAGGGAGATCGAGTGCACCCTCAGCAAGTTTGCAGGTGACACCAAGGTGAGTGGTGCAGTTGCCACACTGGAAGGATGGGATGTCATCCAGAAGGACCAGTACAAGCTTAGATAAGTAAATCCACTGGGGGATTTTGGGTTTTTTGGGGGGTTTTTTTGTTGTGGTTTTTTTTTTTTTTTTTTACATTTAATGAGTGAAATAATCCTTTCCAGAGGTCCTAATTTAGATTGTGAAGGATCATGTGAGAAGGACCATGTCCCAATAACGCCTCTCTTCCTGTAGTGAGGTGGCTATTGGTCTCTTTTCCCAAGTAACATGCAATAGGATGAGAGGAAATGACCTCAAGTTGTGAAGGTTTAGATTGGATATTAAGAAAAGTTTTTTTACTGAAAGAGTTATTAAGCACTGGAACAAGCTGTCCAGGGATCTGGTTGAGTCACAGTCACTGGATGTATTTAAAAAATTGTAGATGTGGCACTGAGTGACATGGTTTAGTAGTAGACATGGCGATACTGGGTTTAATGTTGGACTCAATGATCAATTCAAACCTAAATGATTCTAAGATTCTACGATTCTTGGCATTGGGTACAAAAGAATCCAAGGTGGCACTTAACTTTTAAGCAGTTATATTAGGGTGTGTGAATGTATAGCTTGAATACAATAAAATAAATGAAGGTAAGAACACTGAATGGGAATCTGATTTTATAAAGCGTGAGAAACTGTGCTAGTAGGATATCTAAAACTGAGATTTTGGAATGAAAGAAAAAATACTGTGGGAAGAAAACTTGCAATTTTTTGTCTCAAATTTTTAGACTCCTTTCTGAAATAATAAAGAATAAATGGCAACGTGTTTGTTCTCTTTGCAACCGATTACCAAGTCAATTATACACCTCAATAAAAATTCAGATTGTTTTGAACTATCAGGCAATTAATTTTACAGTAATAGCATGCAAGGTATATTGTGCAAAATGTACCCTGGCAGTTACTTCCTGTGAGCTGTAAAACTGTAGGAAAACACTTTGGCTTTTTTCTAAATTAGGAGAAAAGAGCATTTCTGTATTTTACACCTCTTCCAGTTCTCATTCAAAGTAATGGGAATGTATTATTTTCCAGAAAGTCCTGGATTGTTCACTTAAGGACTTAGTTAACCATACTGACACTTCTGCTAGACTGAGAGGAGAAAGAAGGAGGTCATGAATGAGTCCTGATTATTGTGTTTGGTGGCCTTCCCTCTGTGACTGGTTTTTACTGTTGCAAGTTTCTGGATGTTAGATGTATTTATCACATACATCTATTTGTCACAATAAATGAATATAGAAATATTTACCAAATTCTGCTGCAACGTCTTTTGCCTCTTACATGTAGCTCAGCCCATGCAAAAAAAATACTGTAATGATAGACAAGAGAAAGAAGTAAGATGCAAAATATAAGCCACTAAGCTCTATTTAAGCCATTTCTGCAGTGCACTGCAAGTTACAAAAAGGGTACTTCCATTCATCAAATGCACAGTATGATGTCCTATGATGTACATCACACACAAAGCATACTGTGTGGTAGATACATATTGAATGATTCTTTATGTAGATTTTATATTATAGAAAGTTGACTAGTGAACAATAAAATTGTGTACAAAATCTTCCATTAAAAAGTATTTCTCCTGAGCTGAGCAGCTGAAGATCCTGGGAGCAAGTCTGGATGCTTTTTTTCTGCCTTCAGTATTTGACCAGTTTGACGCAAATTGTCCTTGATCTGAACATGTCATCAAAGTTGTATGGAACAATACTTGGTCAATATTGTGTGTTACGCTACTTCTAACTGAATAATAGTCTCCTATTCTAGCTTGAGTAATACTAGATAATTCTAGTATGAGTAATCATGACTTCCAAGGCTTCTTTTTTAATACATGCTTTTGTCTAAATTAATTTAGAGTTTCTTTGTTATGTTCTGCACACTCAGGCTTTAATTTGGATATGACAACCCCCCCATCTGTAATTAAAACCTGGAATTTAAGAGGATGAAAAGAAAAAAAGACAGGGAAAACAGTAGTGCTGAGGATATTAAGATTGACCTTCAGTTCTAACAGATGGTGTAGGCATAGAGCTTAGTAGTGAAAAATGTGCTCCCAAATGCTTTGTCCCCCATCACACCATTGCTTAAAAACACTTAAGTCCTTACTGTATTTTGTGCAGCTACCGTTGGAAGAATAAGGATGGCTGAAATGGAAAGGAAATAAACTTACATGTGCTCTGAGGAAGACCTTAAGACTTTCAGAGTAAAGTAAGGAGGAAGACATATAAAGGAGAATGAGACGGTCAAAACAAATTATAATCAGACCAAACTGCATATAAGTTCACATCAGACTTTTAACGTGTTACTAGCATTTAACAAGAGCAGTAACTGCATGTGAGTTTTGAATCATTACAGAGTAACTGTACATTTATGCTCATGCATTGCCCAGACTTGCCTTAAAGATCTTGTTGCTATCATCAAAGCTGAAGAAAAAAAAAGCCTTTTGAAGCTTTGGACTTCTGAAGTGAGTATAGACATGAAATACATGACAGAGGGCATGGTCCAGCCTCTAAAGCCATGTGTACTGGGTAGCCAGATGCATGCACCTTTGCTGAAGGTGCCATCAGAATGGTGCCTGGCTTTGGCTAGTCTACAGAAATTAAAACACAATGGCCACTGAAATGTCTAATTTCTGTCTGCAGAACTCTGCCTCTACAGCTAAGAGATTTAAGAGACAGAGGCGCTGGACAACTGAACTGTTGTACAGCACATGGTTCTTCTTCGTCTCCAGAAGAAATATTTGGGAGCATCTTAGGAAGATGTCATTAAATACCAGTGGACATCTGACCCATGGGCTGCAGGATGGGCTGTGCTGGAGAAGGCTGGAGTTGCCCTATACCAGTCACATTTAATACCAGCTGGTTCCAGACAGCTCAGCAACAGATAAATCCAACCTACATCCCAGCCCCACCATAACTTTGTACCCTTCTACAGTTCATCCATCAAGGACCAGAACTGGAGTTTGTCTCAAAGTCATGAAGATGAGTTCAAATCCTCACCACCTTCCTGGTTTTGTGTTTCAGGATGTGAGAGGTGGCATTCTGCTGAAGGTGTGTGTTTGTTGTTGCAGTGTCAACCCCTGTGACCTGAGAGGAAGAGTGGAGTTGGAAGGCTGTTTGCTCAAAAAGAGCTTAAATATATGTTTAGCAAGTTAAAAGGTGGGATGTGTTGCACACCCTTTTGTCTTCCTGGATATTCATCGCGAACTATGGAACGCTCCCTTCCAGGATTTGTATAGTGTCAGTTGTCTCAAGAAATGATGCTTTATACCGTAAGAAAGATCTGATTCTCATGATAAAATGTTCAGTCCTTCTTTTTAATTATTTGTGTTTGAAGATAAGAATGGGTTTGTTTGGATTTAAATCACAAGATATCATGATGGTTTTTCTTCTCCAAAAGACTTTGATTCTTTTAACTTTCACTGTGTTTTCACTAGGTATCCTTTTATTAGCAACACTGGAGCTGTATGGTTCATGAAAATATAAATTAAACATGTGCATGTATTTCAGAAAATAAATCAGCCAAGTTATTGCGTATCTTTAGTTCCCAAGCATTGTTTTATTTATTTTCCTATTCAATCAAAGGCTAACATTTGCCAATATTTATAGGTCCTGAATATCTAAAGATAAGTTTTGTGCTCTAGCTGTTATTATTTCTATGGGCAAAGTTGTTTTGCAGAAACATCTTCTGGAAACAGTAAATATTAATTTGGTGGCTTTCAGAATAATTATGGAAGGTAAATTTGGTAGAACACATCTGGTAGTCCTGGGTTGTGATGAGACTGTTGGCACCTGTTGCAGAGGTGTGATGTGTCTGTTCTGTGTGTTTGCTTTGAAGTGTGGACCATAGAGAACCTCACTCCACCGGCTGCAGCCCTCCAATGGAGAACAACATGTCATGCTAGAAGATATGTAAGAGATTGAGAAACCTTTAGCTTAGAAAGCCTATTGGCTGAGTAATTAACCCATATTTTAAGTGAATGACCCTTAAAATGGAAATATATTTGATAACATACTAAAGTAAATAAAAGACAAAAGATAATTTGTGGTATTCGTACTATTCAAGAGTAATCACAGTCTGACCAGTATTAAAAGCAAACACAAACTAAAGCTAATGAGTTATTTTACTCAATAAGAAGTGTTGATGTGGTAGAAACAATATGTTCTCCTCATTTTTGTCTTATTGTAGACATAGAACTGGAGGTGCTAAATAGAACTCATCAACTGAGTTTGAAGTCACTTCTTCCTGGGAAGGCAACACATTCTTGACCCAGGAAACATGAAGGGGATGTAAGGAAGAGCAACCAAACAGATCTGTTGCCTGAATCCCCTCAGAGTAAAAGCTGTGACTGAGGAGCTACGTCTGTGGAAGTCTGTGTTCAGATTATGTTGCTTAGCCCATTGGGACTACTGAGAACTAAAGAAGCTGCCCTTCCCTGAGTCTGGGCCAGTGTTATGGCTTAGCGTCAGGAAATTATAAATGGCAACTGAAAGCAACAGTTCCATCACATGTCTTGCATTTACCCTTTATCTAACTACTGTATTTCATAAGTTTTGACAAATGTCCTGTAAAGAAGGGCACAAATCTTAAGATCAATCTAAACCACAAACCAAACAGAAGTGTGAGGTGTTCCTTTGTAATTACAAAAATTTAAGTCTAATGGCAGTTCGATATTAGTTGATGGAAAAAAGGGAGCCTCATGGTTAAATATTTTATACTTGAGTATTTTAAAATTATTTTTGGATAAACATCTCTAAATTTAGTAAAAAGTTTTTTTAAAAATAAACTGACTTATATTGCTCTTCAGCTTTATAACTAAGTCACAATTGGCTCAGATCAAAAATAAATGACCATGCATGAACATTAGGAAAGAACTTCAAAGGCACCTACTCTAGTAAAGAAGGGTATATTCCAGAACAGAGAGCTTTTCTTCATTTGTTTTATACATTATAGCCTTACCAAGTTATTGATTGGTGAAGTAACATCTCTGTAAGGACTCAAGATGCTCAAATGAAAGTAATGACTCAAGAAAAGCTATTATTAACTCTGGCAGGGGTCCTGTAGGAAATGAATAAGTACCCTTTGCTGTAATAAAGAACAAGAGTTTTAAATGAGTCATTGCAGTTTATAAAGTAAATTATAGTTACTTTAACAAACATGTCACTGTATAATTGTCCATGGTAATGATTACAAATTATCTGGAAAATATAGTCTACTGCAACAGAAATACCACGGAGTTTAAAACCTTTGTATGCATCTTAACCTCCTCAGATGCAAAAAATTCTGTGTCTTCTGTCATCAATTTAAAAGAGGATCCCATAGGCTGGAGCAATCTAGTAATTTGCTACTACACCACCCATCTCCTGTATTGAGCATTTGTTTTCAGGGAGGGAGAGGTGATTGTATTGGACACAGACCTCACAAGGATGGTTGACTTTCAGCGTGTGGAGAGCTTAGGATCAATCATGTGACTCATCTGACCTCAGAGATGCATTCTTTTTACCCTGTTCAGGGATAGTTTCCAGGCTTTACACCCTGTCACTTACCAATAAGCAGCCTGCATTACAAGCTCTATCCAGTTCTTATTGCAGGTGGAAAAAAGAAGTAAGAACTTAACTCCTGGACTGTCTAAAGGCACTCTCTTCAATTTTTCAAGTTTTCTGTCTTGGAGGCTACAAGGAACTCACTGCATTGAAAATCAGAAAAATCAGTAATGAAATTGTCAGTGGAGAGGATGTGCTTATGTGGTACTACTTCTAGCTGACTTCAAAATTTAAGCTCTTCAAATTCAAAAGACTAGAGCTAGAAAAGAATGGAGCTGGAAGCAACATCTGAGATTGCCTTGTCCAGTCTCCTGCTCAGAGTAGGATCAGTTAGAGCAGGCTGCTCAGAGTTGTGTCCCTGCAGATTTTTAATATCTCCAGCAATGGAAACTACAACCACTTTGGGAAATTTGTTCCAGTTTTTGACCACCCTCAAAGTGAAAAGTTTTTTCTAATGAAATTTCTTAAATGAAATTTCCTGTATTTCTGTTTTTGCTCATTGCCTGTTTTTCATTCACTAGGTACCACTGGGCGTTTTTTGTCTCTGCACCCACTCATTAAAAATAAAGCTTTTTAAAATACAGTTATCTAAGTTGTTTCAAAAAATATCCATAAAGACTCAGCTGACTCTTGTGTAGAGCAAAATGTGTCTTTTCTTGTTTCTGTGAACTGATAAACCAAGGATGTAAAAGTTCAGCAATCATTTTATTATTAAACAAACGGAAGGAGAACCAAGGAGATTTAAGTATGAAAGCTTGTTTATATGAATGCATTTCAACCATTATTCCTGGTGCATGACAGCTTAAAGCCAAATGCCATATTGCTATAAGGCCTGTAATGGGCCTTTCATTCCCTTTTACAGGTGTGCTTCATATTAAACTCCCTTTGATATCTGGATATAAAAACATAAACTTTCAGCTAGGATAATTGCTCCTATAGTGGTTCTAATTCAAGTCTTATAAATTGGCCTTTCATTCCTGCAGACTCCAGCTTCTTACACACAGAGTCAATCAAAATGAAAGTGTGTTTTAAGCAAGTTTAATTTTCTGTGGCTTATTTTTGTGTTGCTTCTGTGTAGCCTTTTTCTAAACCCAAAGAACAGGCATAGATCTTAAGCTAAACCAAAATACATTCCAATAAATAAGTACTAGAATTATCTCAAGAATTTTTTTTTTTTTAAAAATGTCAAAGCCCTCAAACTTAAAAGAAATTTGTTTCCAATAAACTGTTTAAAACAGACTCACTAAAATACTTTGTAGATGTGAACAAACAGTTGGACTGCTTTGCTTAGAAAAACTTATCAAGGGGCGGCCACTACGAATTTTGTGCCACTTATCAGAGTTAATTAAGGCCAGACAGTTCAGATTTGGATATGAGGCACATGGAAGAAACTGCCTGTGTACAATCTACCAACCAAAATGTGTTCACCATATTTAGTAAGCTGGATATTTTTAAATAGTTTAAATAAGCTAACAGGAAATTTATGTCTATAGTCATGTAATTATGTTATGAATTCTAATTACAAGGTAAATTAATATGACCATATCAAAAAGCTGCCTGTAAACTAGCAAAAGCTCAATTCAAAGTCTGTGTAATATTTTATAAAATAAAAAGCATGGAGTTACCTAAATCTGTCTTTCTTTTAAACTCAATACTTTTAGAAGGTGTATATTTAAACTACATTCCTACCTGCTGTGGTTTTCTAGGGCACAATTGTTTCAGAAATTCTTGATCAGTTCAGACAATGCCTGATGAATAGAGAATAACCTTTTAGTTATGCCAATCAGAAATAATATAGGCATTTTTTTTCCTTACCTCTCTCATACAAGGGAACTGCTAAGATAATAGATTACTACAAAAATTGCCTGAAATCCTTTTCCTAATCGTAAAGCGAAAGATTTTTTTTCCATGCCTATGCTGTATAATGACTATTGTGGATACACTAGTGTAATAATGTCTTCTTGTTCTTTAGTTAATTGAAACTTAAGCCCTCAATGAGGTATAAGTAATATATGCAAGGACAATTGTTTGGTGTTTGTACTATAGCATGATTTCCTCTGAAATCTTTGATATAAAACCAAATCAGTGAACAGCAGTTATCAAAATAACCTTGCTTTAAATGTTATCATAACATCTGAGGATTAATCAGAAATACTTATTCCAGAAAAAGAGGTAGATGCTGTGCTCAGATTGTCCAAATACTGGTGTCCCAGATAATTTTCTTGTAAACTGAAGTTATAAATGGAGAAGAAGGAAATGGATAGCAAAATAGTTTTGCCAAAAGCCGAAATATTGCACCTATGTGTTTGCAATATAGAACATTACAGCCCGTTTGCATTGTTGATATTATTTTTGACACAAAGCATATTGGATCTAAAGATGAATTCTGAGCAGGGATTGTGGATGGATCTCGTTTTAATTTAGTAGCTGCCTAAAAGATGGCCCTGAGGAAGGAGCAGAATTCTGAGCAATGCCACATAAACAAAAAAGACCATTGATCATCGTCATTCTAGACTCCTATATATTCTGAGGAATGTGAGACTTAATACATTGTGAAGGATTTCATTACAAAGGTAGAATTAAGTCCTGTTAGTCAAAAAGTATAAATAGAACAAGATTCAGAGATTTCTGGAGCCTTTTCTGTAGAGATTGACTATTTTTCACATTCCTGACTTTCCTCAGAGGCTTGGTGATCTCTTTGGGCTAAAGGTAAAAACTTAGAAACATCACAACAAACTGTTAGGCAAAAATCCATGACAACCTCACAACGTCAGTGGCTTTCTATCAAATGTGGCTTCCTATCAAATGCAGCTTTCTATCAAAACTCTGGGCAATTTCTGGGGGGAAGTATTCCCTTTGAGTTTCATTAACGAAAGTGTTGATGAGATTTAAAATGTTCTGTGTTTGATTACATGAGGCTAAATCAAGTTGCTTTTTTTGGCACGAGAAACTAATAATAAAGTACAGCCTTTTTCCTGAAGATTCTAGTATTTTTCAGACCAACCATCTGAGCAGTTGATAGCACCCTACATTAATGTGTAGAGAGAATTCTTTTGTTTCATTGACTGGTCAGTGTCATCATAGCAACATAAAAATTAAAGGAGATTTGTTTTTTCAAAAGTAAGGTCAAATCAAAAGTATAATGCTGCAAAGACCAGTTCCTTCTATCTCACAGAATATTAAACATAAATGTTCAAGGCAGAAACAAAGACAGGGGAGAAATTATTGTAAATTACCTCTTAGCTTTTTAGCTATAGACTTCTTATGAATGCTTAGACTCTGATGTATTTGTGTTCCCAGGGATTTAGTGGCTGGGACTGGGACGCTTCCATAAATACTTCTGGACTTAAGTTCATGGTAGAGGTGCTGCTGAAAAAATCATGCCATCAGCTCAGTGACTTTCTCCCTTTGCAAATGAAGAACCCTCCCTAGCATAGGCTAAAGTGCAGCTTTAAGTCCACTGTGCCAGAGGAAAATAAGCTCTTCAAAAGACAAGCATACTCACAGCTAGGTTTAGGTTATTCTTGTGCCTTTCAAACCAGAATAGGTTAATGCCGAGAAAACTCCAATAGCTTGGGGGAGACCTAGCTACTCGCTGCTGCTGATAGCATGCTAAATTCCTATCAGATACAGTGTGTTGCAGCTGGGACAAATGCCAAATCCACTGGGCTATTTTATATTACTAAGCATCTTTCTTAGATTCTCCTCTTAGACTTGTTCTACTTTATAAATATCTTTTTTAATAAGAAGAAATGGAAAAACCTTTCAGGTTGTTTAGCTGGGGTTTGGGGCATATAGGCTTTTTTTACAGTGTGTATTTCATCTAAGAGGGGAAAGCTTCCTCCAGGCTACCCATGATCCTTGAGACATGGACAATCCTTTTGTACATGTGCACTTCAGAAAGAATAGGAATTGGAACCTGTTCTTCTGAGTTGAATGTCTTTTAAAATAGGTCCACCAATATTTTGGAAAGAGAATCAGTCCTCTTCTCACTTAGGTGTCTAAACTAGAGGGAAACACTTCCTTCCCTTTTGCTTCTTCAGTTTTCCCCAGAGAAACTGAAGTGACTTGATATTCAGAGGTTCTCTTTCTAATCCTTAAAAATTGTGAAGCAAGATTGGATGCTGAACAAAGACATAGCAATCTATCTACTTGTCTGCTTCCAGGTACAGCATTGAAGTATTTAATTTTCAGTATTTAGTGAACAGAGTCATAGTGCAATAAAGCAAATGTTAGATTCTCCTCTGTTGTAGTAGTTTCAAGAACCTCTGTGAAAAAGAGATGGTGTAGGTATTAGGCAGCATACTTGGATAATAAAAGTATGGTTTGCTGCCTTGATGTCAAATCAAAAGCACATCCTAAACATGTCCAAGTCATTTTCTGGAAAAATACAAAGATCACAGGGTCAAAATTAGCAAACAAAGCACGATTAAGAGCAGAAAATATACTACTAAATTACAAGATAATCCCTGGGAGAGGAAGGACAGAAAATTTCTGGGAAAGTGCTGAAAAGTGAAAACTTTGTTTCATAAATAACAAACAAAGTATGAAACTAATCAAAGAAAACTAGGATATTTAGAATATTTTTTTTTATAATTTATTTGCATTTTAAGAGGTTAAAAAAGAAACAAAGATCATTCAGTAGGTTTTCCTGAAAATGCTAAAAATGCTTCAGTGATCTTCGTGTTCCCTTCCTCTTTCCATTAACTGAGACGGCTCTTTCTGAAAGCATCAGTATGAACCTCAGATAGGAAGGTATAAAACACAATATAGGCCCCAAGTTAGAAATTAGAATGATGAAATATAATCCTAAATCATCAATGCTTATCCTAATTTAAAGCCAGATGTCCCTGTTGTGTGAGGAGGTCCATTAGACTAAGTGTCTCAAACAAACTGTATTGGAGGTAAATTCCATTTGCAGTTTTAGCTGAATATGGTTTTCCTCATTCCTAGTTAAGCTTTTGGAGTATAACTCAATATTAGTAGTGTGTATTTAATGCATCATGATCCAATGCCAGCTGAGAAAAGGTCGTGTAGTTTGATGACCCCTGACAAAAAACAATAAAAAAGAATTAAGTGTTCTTTTATATTCTGCCTCAGTCTTATATTGATAAATGATTAAAAAATTATTTGGGTCACACAAGGTATGAGACAAAGAATAGATTAACTGGATAGAAAGACTGTTTGCATTTTCTGGTGACATATGAAGAGTTAATGTATTAGTTCAGAAATTGTGTGTGACTGAATGATTTGACAGAGTGAACATTGAGGACAGAGGAAGGAAAGAAAGTACGTAAAAAGGCTAGGAGGTGTGAGGACAGGAGAAAGAATGGTGGAAAAGACACGGACTGTAGTATAAATACAGAATAGAAACAAAAGGAAAATTTGGAATATCAGAAAGAAGGCTGGAAAAGAAAGAACCAAGGTGAACATAGAAGTATGTATATTGTTCACCTATGTCATTTACTAATCGAATTTGTTTCAAAGAACCATTGATGGAATGATTTTGTGTGATTCCTGAAGAAGGTGTTAAGCATGTGACTTAGTATGCTGGGTTTTTGTCATAAATTCTGTTCATTTTGGCTATTCCCACTCACATGGCATGGGAACGAGGTATAGCCCTCCCATTCATGCCATGCAGCATGCCTTGCATCAAACTGGACCAGACATAGGCATAAATATTTCTGACAGAAAGCAGTCTTGGCCTGTAGATGCAGCAATATTACATAGTAATATATTTGCAAATTACTTCTAAATATTCCAGCTCATCTTTTATCTTGAACAGATGTACAGAGAGGAGTTACTCCATCTTGCTCTGCAAGGTACCTATCTCTGGAATGAATCACTGTTTCTGTTTAATAGGAAGTATAAGGATGTAAACTAAATAAAGTCTTTCTTCCAAGTGTATTCATTTTCTGTTTTTTCAGACTGTGAAAGAAACAGGCTAGAGAGGGAAACAAGCCAAAATAAAGCCTCAAATGTTGCTCCTAGTTTGAAGAATCACTTTAACAGTCAGCAGATGACATAAGTTAATGTCATTATGCTTGCTTTGACACTGATGATAGTGTCACAGGGGATCAGTAAGAAAATCCCAGGTGAGATTTCAGAAACTCACTAATAATGCTTCAAATGAGATTTTAATACTGTGTTTACATGGAAAACTGAAATTATG
Organism: Clamator glandarius; assembly: GCA_033459285.1. Classification (NCBI taxonomy): domain Eukaryota; kingdom Metazoa; phylum Chordata; class Aves; order Cuculiformes; family Cuculidae; genus Clamator; species Clamator glandarius. The sequence continues at coordinate 1,177,377 of JAUNZM010000411.1, forward strand.
TTTTTCTAAGTTTTGTATAAAAGCTTTTGGTTTTGCAATACTAACAGCCAGTTTCAGGTTTATAAGCGCTTTCACTCAGCCTTACATCACTTACTTGTCCTGACCATGCTGGATAGTCTTAGCTCAATGACACACATCTGGTTCTCTCTTCATCAGCCTAGGATGTGAGTGTGTGGGAATAGTTGAGGTTTCAGAGGTTATTTGTGTTTGGCAGAAATAGAAAACAAACAAACAAATGAAATGCTCCTTCCCCACCATACATGGTCCTTAATGAATAAACCTTTTCAGTCTTCATTTCTCTGGGGAAATTTGTGCCAGATTTGGGTCTGAGTATGATTTTTCTAAAAGCTGGGATGTTTTTACTGATGTTTATGATTGGCCTGTAGTAGATAGAAGTCTGTTGCTCAAATACTAAGATACAGGTTAGTCTCTCTCTTTTCCAACATATATTGTGTGTTTATTTTTGTTTGTATTATTTTTATTATTCTTTAGACATGACTATTAAATAATTATAAATCATACTTAAGGGCATCTCTCCTGAAAGCAAATCATTATTGCAGACCCTTAAAATGAGCAGAGCACATTTCCCTGAGGCTGAAAAGCTGATATTTCTTCTGCATGGTTCTGATTTCAGATCACAGCCACAGTATTCAAAGACTGTAAATTAATGTGGGAAATGATCAGGGAGTTGCAAAGTTACAATCCTGTGAAAATAAACCCAGTAGAAACAGTTTTCAAATAAGGTCTTCCTTAATGGTTTCCTGATTTGCAATCTGTAAGTTAAGGAAGTTTTTATTAACTATTAAATATAGAGCCAAGGTCTGTATTTACAAAATAGAGTTTTACAAAGCAAAGAAAGGAAGACACAGTATCACTTAAAGAATGGGTGCTGAAAAAAACAAATCTTCTATTTTTCTAAATAAAACTGGAGGGTACTAAGGAAAGGATTGCTATAAACACTGTACTAAGTCCAATTTAATAAAAAAAATCTCTTTCAATTTTTATTTTACTGCTTACTTTTGCTTGAGGTTGAACTGGATTAAGTTAAAGTAATCATGGGGAAAAATTATTTCCATGCATTGGTAGCTGCATATGAGTATATGTATTTATGATATGGCTGAATGATATTTCCTAGAACCACATGTAATTCATCCAAACAAGACGATTTCTAGTGTTTCCTAGTAAACTAGCCTATAATCCTAGGGAAACAAGGCCTAGATTATATTTCAGATGTTGAAACATAGAATATTGTAGTATTGGGTCTTATTGTCTACTTTTAGAAAAATGTAGCTGAAAAGTATAATGTATCTATCTTTTTTGGGGAAGCAACACATTCTCTGTAAAAAAATCATCAACTAGGGAAGATGAGAGGAAGAAAAAGAAATGAAAATTATTGTAGAAATGAACATTTGTGCAGGACTTTGTTAGTTTCCCTGAATATGTATAAATACTGTATTTAGTTTAAGACAGACTTGACACACACAGAAAATGGTGACTTATATATCTCCCACATTGTAAACTGCATTTTGTATACTGAATCCATTAGTCAGTAATGAGAACAAGTTATTTAGCGGTTACTATTCTCAAACAATCACATTTAAGGTGCAGTCTATGCTGTTTATTACATTTATGAAAGGTTAGATCAATGCTTTCAGGTGTCCTTAGGGTATAAGTTATCCTAAGAAAACCTATGAATCTCCAAAGTCTGAAAAATTTGTATACTTTGGTTTGGAGTTTCTTTGAGAATTGGTTTTGGTTGGTTGGATTTATTTTCTTTTTAATGATGACCAGAATTTGGGGTTACAGTATTAAAATTTGTAAATATTCTCTATTAAAATAACCTTTTCACTAACCTACTAAATTGAAAGACATGGATTTCTAAAGGCCTTCGTTACTAACCCTGGACTTTTAGTGTTTGCTTAAACATTTATGGAACTGTTTTAGTTTGAATGTCCTGGTTTTTAAAAGTTGAGCATACAAAACAAATACAGAAGGGGCTACTCTTGCTTTTTCAGTTCCATTGAATAAAATTCAAGCTTTAATGAATTAACTCTTGATTTCATGCAGTGGAAGAGTTCTTCATGGGTTATGCATGTGTGAGGGTCTATTAATAATTTACAGACTAGAAAGCATTAGCAATGGTAATTGAATAATTTGAAAGCATTAACCTCTTTAGATGTTCAGTCTTTCTGGAAGGTCCAATTTTACATCTTGAACACCTTCTCTCTCCCTATTTCAAGCACAGCACTAATGATACTCTTAAAGTACAGTAGTAAGTCTGTTGCATTGCAGAGTTGCGTTATCAACAAGCTCATCATCTATTGCATTATCAAAGAAGAGAAGTGGGTGGAAAGATACTGAAGACACACAATGTGGAATAGGTATTCATTTCATCTATCAACTGCCAGAAATCTTCTAGTCATACCTATCTAAACTCTCTCTAATATATACAAAGAGGACATGGATCTCCACCAAAGACAATTAATCTGATTGTAAGGATGGCATTTTGAAACGGAAAAATGCATTGGCCTCCAAATAAACAAATTTTGTTGTAATCCAGAATACTGGATTACAAAGAGATGAAGGTACAAATATAAACAGTTCAAATAACTGTGTATAAATGCTTCATAGTTATATTTAACAACAGCAGAAGATTTTATTGATTTAGGATGAGCATTATGTGATGAAGGGACCTGTGATAAATCTTAAGTACATTGTACAGCTGAGGTTATCTGTGATGGTGTGAACCCTCCCTCCCAGCAAAGCCACAGATATGACCCTTGGGCCAATCAGTACAATACTTGGGTCACAGGAGGTGCCAGAAATACATCACCCAAGTGATAGTCAGAATGGAAAAATGGCTGGTAGAAGTCAATTATCTCAAAATACCCAAAATAAGCAATTATATGGAAGGCCCTTTGACGACTTCTGGCTGTGTCCAGCAAATTCCTCCTGAGCTGGGATGCCTCTCAGATGCCTCTCAGGAACAGTGCACAGAACTCAAACATTTGCTAACAGAGCAGATGGAAAGGCCAAGGCAACATTAACCTCGAAAACTTAACTGTCACATGTTGAGGAATGCCAATGCTCATTGAGTGAGTTTTTTCACTAAAATTTGAGAAGAGGGAAATTGTAAGTATAAACTGGCTTCTCCACTTAGCCGTCTATACTTGTCTATCTATGCACACAAATATATCCATATAACTTTCTATGCTTAAATGTTAATATATCTCTGGGCACATATATGTCCTTATACCTCTATGCTTGTATATGTGCTTTATGATTTTGATATTGTTTACTAGATAAGAGTGAATCTGTGCATTTTTCAAATCTGTATTTAAGTCATTTTTTTATTATAACAGATTCCATAAAATCACCTTGTTAAATGCTAAATTGATTTATGATTAAGTGTTGCTAAAAATCCATCTGTTTGATTTACCTCAAATCATCCATAAATTTTAAATTGCTGCTAAATTGTAACTGGAAAATATTTCGTCCATGGCATTTTTAGAGTCTTGTGTTCATGAAGGTTGAAAGCTGCTATGTTTTTTTGGTTGTTTCAGTGTTGACAAGGATTCTTCTCTGCTCCATTATTTTACAGTTACACAAGTAAGGCAACTTCTCAAGTACTAAAAGAGAAAATAGTGAACTTGATTTAATTTAGTTCAATGGGTTCAATTCCTTTTCACATCTGGAGTGCTTAAATTCATCCTTAACTGCAGAAATTTATTTTGGAGTATGTCCAAATACTTAACAATAAACTGTCTCAAAGGATCTCTAATCTGCTCCTGCTACAGTGAATATTTGGTCCACAACTAAAGCTTCAGCTAGTCAAAGATCTGTAAAATAGAGAAGTAAGATTTTAAGTCTAGAAATTAGCGGCCTTATACTGGAGGAGATCTGTCCCCAAGGACAGTTTACTGGAGTTATCAAATGATTGCTTGATATGGAAAACAGGTAAACTTTACAGCAAACATTAGAACTGAGCAGTTTCACATCCCAGGTATAAATGCAAAGGGTTGCTACTATTACACTTATATTTACTACTGCTACTACTACTAGTACTGCTACTACCACTACTGCAATCATGGCAACTGTCATAATTAATACCAGTACTCTTATTTTTGTGAGGTTGCCCCACTCATTAAAGCTGTTGATATCTCTTCAGGGACTGTAAAATGAAAAGGGATTATGTGGTTTCCCAACTCATACCTCTATATTTCTAGAAGAAAACTTGATATCAAATATTTTGAACTGTATTCAAAAGTTCATTGCCTTATCACAATCTTTAAGCATGATTTGTTTATTTTCTTTCATGCTACTTTCTGATTAAGTATTCATCTGACCTTTAGAGAGGAAATGGGTTGTTATAGCCTGCAATTCATACATAGTAGAATTTGAGAAGGACATAAAATAATTTCTTTGTTTCTTTTGTCTACGCTTTATTCCTGTGAGGACACTATGCAAAAGTTCTCCTCCTGAAATATCAATCCAAGGATGCTCTTATGATATGCTTTTTTTCAAATATTCTGCTGAAGATCTTTTGGATGCATAGATACCAGAATTTCTGCACCTTTTATAGCTCTAAACACTTATATCTATGATGAAAATACATATCCTCTTGGATCTAGGCACTACTTATTCACAGAAATCCTCAGATTAGGGAGGTCATTAAATCCTGACCTATGAGATGTATGCCAAGTCCCTCTTGTGTGAGATGTTTGGCCTAAACTAATCAAAATGTAATGGTCTCAGTCTGTGAACCAAGAAAACAAGATTAAAACCAGCTGCAAAGCCACAGTTCCTCCCTAAGAGTCATCTAATTGGCTTATTCTCTGGTGGCATTGTACCATATAGAGATGGTTCAGCAGCCTGCATCTGGCTCACAGGGTCTTGCAGACTGAACTCTCTGGTTCACAGCTCTCACCTCTGCAACGCCCATGAGATAAAGTGAAGCATGCACTCAGAAGCAGCTTTTGCAATCTTGTTTTGGAGGTATAGCATGCAGTCCTTGCATCACTGACCTCCGGCTGTGAATCAGTGTGTATCCTGGGGAGGTGGGAAATCAAACCAATTTTGATAAAGATACCCACTTCCACAGGCTTTGGCTTTGACCTGAGGTGCTTGAGAAGACTGGGTTACAAGAATTCGAGCTGGCTCCTGCCCCACTATGCTAGGATGGAAGAGTTTCGTGTTGTCTGTACTCTCACTGTTTCCACAGGAGCTGATGATAATGTAAAGGGCATCCTTAACAAAGAATATTAACACGTATAAATTTTAAAAATGTTTTCAGAACTGTAACAACCTAATATTGGGACCAAATCCTTTGGATTTAGATTATTTTCTAAATTCTAGAAACATTCCATGATTTTAAGCTCTGCTTCAAAAAACTGTCTTTTTTTTAGGGGTTTACATCCTATTTTTTTGTGTACCTCATATATCAATGCTAATAAGGGTTGTAGACAGGAATGGGTAAGTTTATTACCTTCTATTTATCAAGATGCTTGGCTTTGCAAAACTTAATAACAACTCTACTGTGATGCTACAAAACTTGCTCTGTGCATGTCTAAATCTATCTTGTCACAGATGTCCTCTTCGAGGCATGTAAGTAGGGGGTCTCTCTGTCTTTGACTTTTTGCAAAGCGGTAAAACCCCATCATTTCAAATTTGAACATATTTTGGGCTCTTATCTGTTTCCATGAAATAAGGTATTAAATTGGCATTAAATTTAAATGGAATGGGGTCAGGTCCATATTGGTATTAAGCATCAATGCCTAAGAATCAGATTAAAATAGAGCAAATATTGATTTGAACTATGCTTCTGTTTGGTTGAAAAAGAAAGGAAAAAGACAGCAGAAGACTGACCAGCTATTGCTATTCAGTACAATGTCATGGCCTGCAAGAGAACTGGGTGATCAGGCCCAGTCAACACGGGTTCACAAAAGGCAGGTCTTGCCAAACTCACCTGATCACCTTCTATGACAAAGTGACTCGGCTGCTGGACGAGGGAAAGGCTGTGGATGTATCTTCCTGGACGTCAGTAAAGCCTTTGACACAGTTTCTCACAGCATTCTGGAAACTGGAAACTGTCAGCCTCTGGCCTGGACAGGCCAAACTCTCTTGGGTGGAAAACTGGTTGGATGGCCGGGCCCAGAGAGTGGTGGTAAATGGTGTTAAATCCAGCTGGAGGCCTGTTACAAGTGGGGTTCCCCAGGGCTCAGTGCTGGGTCCAGCCCTGTTCAATGTCTTTATCAATGACCTGGATGAAGGCATCGAGTGCTCCCTTAGCAAGTTTGCAGATGACACTAAGCTGGGTGGAAGTGTGGATCTGCTGGAGGGTCGGGAGGCTCTGCAGAGGGACCTGAACAGGCTGGACTACTGGGCTGAGACCAACGGCATGAGGTTTAACAAGGCCAAATGCCGGGTCCTGCACTTGGGGCACAACAACCTTAAGCAGAGGTACAGACTAGGAGAAGTCTGGCTGGAAAGCTGCCAGGAGGAGAAGGACCTGGGGGTGTTGGTTAACAGCCGACTGAACATGAGCCAGCAGTGTGCCCAGGTGGTCAAGAAGGCCAATGGCATCTTGGCTGGTATCAGAAACAGCATGACCAGCAGGTCCAGGGAGGATATTCTCCCTCTGTACTCAGCACTGGTGAGACCGCACCTCGAATCCTGTGTTCAGTTCTGGGCCCCTCACCACAAGAAGGATGTTGAGGCTCTGGAGAGAGTTCAGAGAAGAGCAACGAAGCTGCTGAAGGGGCTGGAGAACAGGCCTTATGAGGAATGACTGAGAGAGCTGGGGTTGTTTATCCTGGAGAAGAGGAGGCTGAGAGGAGACCTCATTGCTCTCTATAACCACCTGAAAGGAGGTTGTAGAGAGGAGGGTGCTGGCCTCTTCTCTCAAGTGACAGGGGGCAGGACAAGAGGGAATGGCCACAAGCTCTGCCAGGGGTGATTCAGGCTTGACATTAGGAAAAAAATTTTCAGAAAGGGTCATTGGGCACTGGAACAGGCTACCCAGGGGGGTGGTTGATTCACCTTCCCTGGAGGTGTTAAAAACATGGGTGGAGGAGGTGCTGAGGGGCATGGTTTAGTTTGATAGGAATGGTTGGACTCCATGATCCGGTGGCCCTCTTCCAACCTGGTTATTCTGTGTGATTCTGTGATTCTGTAAGTATCTTGCACACCTGTGCTGTCTTTGTTATTCTGTCTTGTATCTACTCCAAGACTAATACTGTCTTCCAGCACAGTGGTGTCATGATTTGATGACATTGCTGATGTTTCTGGTTAACTACCCTGTGGTTTTGCCCTGTTTGGAACTTCATGCAAAGAAGAAACAGGCTCTTATGATAGTAGAATAGTATGCAGAACTTTGAGACCTGTGGAAGTTCTTCTGATAATGATGCTGGTGGCATTATAAATTCCCAGCTGAGGCACATTTTGTTTGAAATGAAAACACATGGATGAAATGCATTGAGAACTCTTTGTAGTGAGTACTGTTTGTTTTCAATTTGGTTAGTGAAAGGGTAATAAGCTTAGGACTCCAAGATGTTAAAAAACATGATGAAGAATGAAAGTGAAATAAGTGGTGAAGGTGTTGAAGGACTTTTAACCAGGATATAAATAACTTTGTGACAACACTCGACACATGGGTTTTATGTCATTCTTAACACAAATATTAAAGTAGAAAAGAGAACTCTCTAAAAAAGTTGATGTAGTAAAAATGATATGAAATTATTCCAACATTATTATTATTTATTTCTTATTATGCTTGTAATAATTCAGGTGCTCTCCAAACAGAAAACCTACAGGCCCTGCCCCGAGGAGCTCACAATCTAAAAGTGGACAAGGAAAGAGATGTGAAGGAGAGAGGATCCACAGAGAAGTCAAGAGGCCAAAATTGAAATCAACCATATCTTAATAATTAAATATGATTTGAATGCATTGTTGCAAAGCTATACAAACTATGTTCCAATTACTGCTTATATTTTCCATTTCAGTTCAACTAATTCACTCCTACGTGCCATGGCACAGATAGATGTGCAGGAAGGAAGCTTTCAATATGTGAGCTCAGAGAAAGTAGCACAAGTGTAAAGCAGCGCTGGAAAACTGACCTAAAATTTTGGAGATGAGAGAGATTTGTCTGGAATTTTGAAACCCTGTTTGGTTCCAGGACAGTTTAGGCCCAGAATGATATAGCTTTAGGTCAGGTCCTACAAGGTGAGAATTACATGTAAGGGATTCCATCTGGGATGTAAACATACTCTATGCATCTGGATGTTCCTTAATAAAGGTCAACATGAAATAAAGAACCTATTTTGGCAGGACTAGGGAAATTAAAAACAAAATGATCACACTGATGTGGTATATTCATGTGGTTTCAAGGGAGGAGAAGGTTGGTACTGAGAGTTCGAGGGTGGATGTCATTAGGTCAGTTGCAAAATTACATTTTTAATAATGTAGGACACCAGTCACTGATAAAAAAGCAACAGACTTTTTAATTTTAAAAATACTTGTTTTGACTAAGACAGCAAATCACTCATCAGTTATGAAAAATACTATTAGGTTTTCAAAAAAACCCAAATTATCAAAGAAACTCTCTTAAGGCTTGTCTTTAAAATCCTCTCAACAAGTTACCCTATTTTTCCAAGTACACTGGGGAGTCTGTTTATTATGTCTGTTTATTCCTGAAGTATCTTTCTCATAACAAATGCAAGTGAATGGTGAAGGCAAAAGCTAGTAAGCAGTTTAATATTAAAGTGCATAGTTAATCCACGTCTGGAAAAGAAAATGATTGAAGAAGCAGTAGCTGTTGTGATTATGGACTTCTGGGGAGTAATTCATCATCAGTTTAGCAAACCACAGATATCTCTTTGAGAACCATTTTTCACTCTCCTCAAATCCTGCAAATGCATTTCTAATAACAGTGTCAGGATGGTGATAAACCTCTAGCTGTGAGCGAGAAGCTGCAATTAAATAATCAAATAGACTGATCTTTCATAATTTACAGGTATTCATATTCCTTCAATAAATAAAAGAATATACTTTATCTTTTGATTCTGTATAGCTTTTGAAACAAAGGTCCTAGCAACTTAAATAAATGATTCTAATAGCTTGACATGAATTATGCTGACAGGAACAGTTTATGATTATGATGGTGCCCAGAATCTTTTAAGAACCTACAAAGTTAAATAAAGGCTTACAAGTCTCTTAAGCTACTTTTTATTTGCATAGAAAAATATTTATCATAGGAGTCAATTATCATGTGAGAGAAATTGCATTTAGTAATTGAAAAAGATAGCTAAAAAGTTTCTGTGGGTTATTGCAACAGTACAAGAATACAAGATGCCTCCATTTATTAAAAAATGTAAAACAAATTGTGAAAGCTAAAGCAGGCTACAAAACAGAAAGTCCCCGTATTATCTTTCTCAACTACTATGTTACAAGATCATGTGCCACAGTTGAGTACTATAAAGTGTAGTTCTGCATTTACTAATATAAGTCTTAAAACATTCCCCCCAAAAAGCACTATGCAAAATATATATATTTGTAAATCCTTCCTCCTGTAAGCGTCACAACTTCGTTATTACATAATCACCCTGATCAATTGTTTCCTCTTTCCCATCACTGTCAATGCTAATGTCCAACTCCTTGTCCAGCTGATCCTGCATTGTGGCCGGTTCTGAGTTCTGTAACTCTGTTTTCTGTGTATCTGAAGCACAAATACTCCTCTCTTCCTGTGAATCCAAAGAGTCACTGCTATTTTGTGATTTGGCTAACACACATTTTTCTTCAGAACTTTGAACATTTAATTCACAGTTCATGGTCAGTTCTCCCTCTTCCAGTTCAGCAATTTCCTCACATTGTTCTTCTGCCTGTTGACGGGAAACTTCTTCAGAAACAGTGTATATTTTATTTGTACATTGTTCCATAGAGTTTGTTTTTGATCGTCTGTGAAATAATCCTAGATTTTTGATGTCTGTTACAAAATTCACCCGCTTGTGTTTCTCCTTAGTGGACTCTGACACCATCATTGCTGAGCCGTTGCTTACATTATGTGCTTCAGAGGCAATAGTGGCTGATCGTGGGTGAATCATTGTTGTTATGTCAAAAAGGCTGAAGTTCTTTTTCTTTCCTTTCTTGTTTCCTTCATTCTCACTGTTTTCTTCGTTTTCAGACAGAGAGGCAGCATCTTTGTTATTCTTTGCAGACTGCAAATTGGACATCTTGCTCCCTTTTAACAAACCCAGGACTTCAAAACGAAAGCTGGAAATATCTTGTTTTAACTCCTAAAAATTAGGGAAAAAAATGAAACATCAGAGAAAGAAGCTAACCTGATTTTTCCTCTCATAATTAAAAAATAAATTTAAAAAAGGCTTATTCTAAGGATCAGTAATAAGCTTTGCCATCTGAATAACATCTGGCATTTTCAAGGTGCTTGTCAGACTCTGTCTAACGGATCTTCCAGGTGAGATAGACAAGTGATCAACAATTTTATCAGAGGAAGCAAGAGAGGAAATGTGCCTTAGCCTAGACAACTCCTAGAAATCACTGACAGTGTTGAGGAAGGAACACGGTTAACTTGAAGGCTTAGAGCCAACCTGTTAGGGATCATTGTAGCAACAGCATTGGTGTCACGTATTAACACCATCCCTTACACACACACACTTGCACACATGGACTTATGAATGTACAAGGCAGAAACATGCTTGTGCACTTTCATTTGAGTAGCAGCACATGTAGGTCTTGTGCATTCCCACTAGATGCTTGGTAGCTGGCAGCTAAGTCAGAGTTAATCATTGCAGGCTGCTTTCTGCCAGTGTAAACTCTCTCTTGAAGACCTGTCTCAAGAGAAGGCACTTTGCCTTCAGGAGGTCCCTATTTCTTCTGATATTCTCTGAAAGGATGATGAAGTAATTAGCTTAGGCTCTGGCTGTATCTTCTGCATGCCTAAGCTGAGGCAGATGAATATAATTTTGAACATTTTGAGTTTGAGGTGCCAACAACAACAGAAATGTTAGATGATAGAAATAGACAGAGATGGATGTAAACATTATTATATATACAGTCCTGTTCACTTCATCTGTGTCAAACAATTTTAATATTTGGCTGCTTATTAAAGTTTTTCATCTTTAAAATCATGTAAAAGGTGTTCTGTGTATAAATAAATGTATATCAGCACTTTGTAGCAGAAAATCTCTATTTCCTAGCTCACTGAAACTATTTGCATCACGCTTTAGGAAATATGTTGTTACATAGACTTCATTACACATTGCTGTCCCTTTATATGGGCATAATTCAAGCTACCTGATAAAACTGATAACTGCTTCATCTAAAGAAAAGAGACAACTTGCTGGAGTACATTTACAATACTATCTATATGTGGTCCAGGACACAGACACTATATTAGGAAGCAAGTTATATGCTACTTGAACAACCAGGCAGTTTGAGAAATATGATTTACAGCCTTATAAAATCAATAAAAATATATAAATATGTAAATTATCATATACCTTAAAATTTTCTTCTGTCAGTCCTTCCTCGGTTTTGGCATCCCTTATCATTGCTGCAACATATCTCTTAACCAGATTTCTCATAACCTCCTAAAAATAAAAAATATTGTGTTAGGTTTCTTGGTATTGGTTACCAAAACTACACTCACTGGGCCTGCATGGAATTCTTTGTGCTTTAGGAACATGACAAAGAATGGACAAATCTTAGATCTAGTTGAAAATCTGTTCTGCTTTTCAATAGAAAGTGCTGATATTAACCTTTCTGAGAATAGCTGCATTTGGTTTCACCAAAGAAAGGCATGTCACATGCCAGTAACACGCAGCCTGACAGTGAGCAGTTGTTGATGCCTCATGAGCAGTGTAAGTTTAGAGCAGCAGTATAATGTTATTTTCCCTCTATACATTCCCAAGCCTCCTGTGATGTGAAATTCGGAGACTTTCTCAATCAGAAATGATAGCTTTAGGTGTAATGCACTGTGACAGTTATTCCTATGTGTTTTGAACTCATGTAAAATTCCAGCATCCACAAATCCTCTGCCAATGAATTCTATGGTATAGCTGGAATGATTCTGTTTGGTTTTTTGCTTATTTTTAACCTGCTTTCTGACATGCTTTCATTCCTGACTTTTATTTCTAAGAATCCTAAAATTATTTAGGTTGAAAGAGATGCCTGGAGGCTGTTTGATCCAGCTCAGAGCCATATTCAGTCAAGTGCAGAATATCTCTGAGGATGAAGATGCTGCAGCCTGCCTGTCAACTTTTTTCCAATTCTTTACTATAGTCACTGTGATGACAATTTTTTCTTTTTGAATTTTCCTTCCAGAAACTTATGCCCATTAACTCCTATTCTTTTCCTGTGCCCCTTTAAGAAAAATCCGTCTCCCTCTTTTCCTTATCCACCCACTATGTTACTGAAGATAGCAATTATATCCCCCTTGACCTAATCCAAGCCGAAATCCAAACTTCTCCTTTTATGTCAGGCCTCTAACCATCGTGGTGGCCCTTTGCTGGATTCCTTTCAGCTTGTTAACATCTCTCTTATAGTGGGGAGCCCTCCACTGTTCCAGATAGACTCTCTATAGTACTTTTCAGAGCTGTCTCTTTCTCAGGTTGGATAAGTCCTAGTTTATCTAGTCATTTCCCATACAGAATCCATTAAGCACCAAACATCCAAGTGTACAGCCCACATTTGGCTTGACTTGGAACCCTTTCAACATAACAAAAAATGAAAATAAATATGAAAATTATTCCATGTGCTACAAAATCAGAAGCTGAAGCAGGAAGGGTGGAGAGGAAGAACAGCTTACAGGAGATCTAGGCAGAGGGGTTATTAAGGGATAGGAAGTTGTCTACAGGGAATCAAAGCTGGAGAAATGGAGAGTAGGTTCTGATGCAGCATGTCAGTAGGCTGAACATATGATCCTGATGACTTCCCACAGAAAGGGATGAATATGTGTTTGCTTTTTTAAAGGCAATCCATGTTACAGTGGGAAAAATAATGGTTAGTGTATTATTGTAGGCTTTTTCTTTTCTTTTTTTTTCCAGCTTTCTAATGAAATTCTTCCTTATTTATTTATTTATTTTAAATTTTTTTTTGCCTTCTGAAGGCCTTTTGGAGGAAGAGAAAAAACAGTCACCTCCAAAATAAACAATAAACATGAATCTGTACCTGGTATTGATGATGTCTTCTCAGATTGTCAGCAGCACGTCTCTGAAAAAAAAGAAAATAATAGAAAAATATTAATCCTTGTCTCTTAGTAAAATACTTGTAGCATAGCAAAACAAGAAATCTGTGCAGTATGTGGTATCTAATAAGCTGAGAGAGACAGATCAAAGTCTGATGAAAAATGGCAGTGTTGGAGCGAAGTTTGTCATTAGCTTTACAGAATGGAGAATGTTGTCATTAGGAAGGCAAAGTGGATTGCCTACATTCTCAAAAATGTGCTGCTATTCCTGCATTGATGTGGATGTGGTGGGGCAGCCCATTCTCTGCTTGTAGCGCCCTGAAGTTACTGCTCTGAGACAGAGGAGGAACAACATGATCATTTCACTCGCTTACACAGACTGAAGAGCATTTTACTGAAATGAGAAAAGCTTAACATAAGCATAGAGCTTATGCTAGACATTGTCTTGCATAAGCAAGACACTTGCATATGGCTGCTAATACCTCATTTAAGACAGAGCTCACCAAAACTTGTACTGTAAAACCGTATCAAAGAGAAAATTTCCTGCTTAGCTCCCTGTTAAAAACACTTGGTTACAGAGACGGGTACAGAAGAAATAAACTTAGCTTGCCATGCAGAATTTTGTGGCTATAAAGAGGGAGGATAAGAGGCATAGTAACTCTGAAAAGGAACTGTAAAAAGAAATGTGGAAGGGTGAATGCATGGTACAGGCTCCAAGGAAGTGTTGCATTAGATGATACTGCTGTATCTAAAGGCTGTCCAAAAGAAAGGGAGGGGAAAAAGATCCTGAATTACTTAGCCCTTGAATTATTGTTGTCCTCAATAGCATGAGTCACATCTCTCTATTCTTTGTCTTCATTATCCCTGACTGGTGAAAGGCTTACAAATTGAACTTAGGTTCTTATATCTGCTGCTGGTGAGGAAAGGTGTCTGACCACTGAGTGTATTTCTACAAAACAGAACATTTAGAAGATCTGAAAATAGGATAAAATTATATTTTCAATATACTTGTTAAAATTGACCTCAGTTGTGAAATGAGGTGGGCACAACAAGGTATTTTGCCATCTTCTTTTACTTGAAACTGATTGGCAATTTATGCTTAGCTGTTTTGCTGTACTTGGAATCAGTTTATACTTTAGGATTGATTTCTTCTTTGTAATTAATTTGAGGGATGCAGTAGTTCTGTGGTTGGGCTTAAAAAAATATTAGAAAGGGAAAAATAATTATTTCCTAATTGCTCTGAAGAGACATCCTGCAGTAGGGCTTTACACATAAATATCTTGTAGTCAGTATTTTTCCAGATCGTGTCTGTGTGTGTGTGCCTTAAGAGAAAATGGAAATTCCTTGCGTTTAAGGGTAGAGGGACGAAAGCCAGCCCTGGGAATGCCAGTATCTCCCACCAACTGTCTTTAGCAAGGTGCAATTTCCTGACTTATTGCAGTTGACCACACGATGGAGATGTTTCATTCCCGCTGAGAGAACACTACGGGAGCCCGTGGCTAAGAGAGCTCTGAACAACAGATCTGACTCACACATAAAGGGAAAAAACACCTCAAGGTGTAATTGAAACACACTTCAGTTATAATTCCTGTAAATAAAATGCATGCTGACTCTTGTCATGCAGACTACTTTCCACGGTTGCTGTTTGTTTTGCTTTATTTTACAGTGAAATATGAAATAAATGCATAGGTTTAATTCTGTATCCATAACAAGAAACAGTGAAGTGAGGTTTATACTGTTTTGTCAATCAGTTCTGAAACTCCCAGAAACAGAAGTTGTGGCTTTTCCTGTCAATACAATGTGAAAACGTTCAGTTTAGGGTGACTCTGTAAACAATGTAATTTGTATAGTAACAGGTCAGGAACAGTGGTACTGCACTTAATAATTGTTTTCAACCCATACCACTGAGAAACTGAAAAAGAATGCATGTACTGCTGTGTTTTCATACACAGACAAATACATAGTACACAGGGAATTATTCATACACATAACCTAGCAATGTTATTACCCCCATTAGTCCTCTGTCTCCTGTTTAAACGCTCAGATTCAGTTTCCAGTTCATAGTCACCTTTTGATTCCTTCTGAAAGCAGGAAAAATCTGAAATCTGAAATCAAGCTACGAACTACAAATAAAATGGCATTCATTCTCTTATTGTCCTTACTCAGTTCTCAGTCAGCCTGCTTTTCTCTACTGGTCATAGTCAAATTTGTGGTTATTCAAAATTTATTTCAACTAACCATTGTGCCATGTGCATAAGTGGTGAAAACTGTTACTAGCAAAGAGATAAAAGATAAGTCTGACTGAAGGGAGAAACAGGGAAGAAATACTCTTCTGATGACAATGTAGTATGAGATCATGTAATCAAGGGGATGCTTTTATCACTTTCCAAAGGGGGTACTAATATAATCTAGAAAGCTTTAGTATTAATTCTACTAGTAGTGATAAGTATTTTGGTCTTCCTGCTTATGCTGTTCCTAGTAATTGGCATTGTTTGGAAGAAAAATCTCTTTAGCAGTCCAAAATGTAAAAATGCTTCATCTGAAGTGTTTTATCAAAATTATATACTTTAAAAAAGAAAGAATTCATATTTTCTTAGTGAGAATGGTCCACAAAATGTAAAGATTGTGTGAAGTCACAGGATATACTCCCCATCTTGAATGAAGCGTCCCATGAAACCAGTAAGAATTTATCTGTGTTGAAAAAGAGTTCCTTATGAGATTATCTTGGCTACAAAACAAACACTCCAGATTTCTGATTTCCATTTTATCAGAAATGTGTTATTTTTTTTTACTCAACATCCAATAACACTTATTATAAAGAAAATATTTGTATTGACTTAGGAGTTGCAGAAGTTTCCACTTGGAAAAAAAAGAGTAGGAAAAGGAGAAAGGAGATTTTCTCTGAGAAATTATAATAGTTATCATGCAGGTTGCTTGGAAAAATGGCATAAAAATCTAGATAGCTAGAAAAGACGTATTTATTTAAACAACAAATGCACAAACACCTTTGGAAGATATCTCTGACAATCCTTGCTGTATTTTCCTCTGAAAAGCTTAAAATTATAGGTAAAACATTTCTTGGCAATTGATGAGAAATGAAGTGGAATATAATTTGAGGAAACCAGTGCAATTTATTCCAGTGTGACTGAGGTTTCCGTCCTTACATCTCTTCTATTCTAAAATAGCAATGGACTTCAAGTGACCAACAGGAGTATCCATGAGACACCCAAAGACCCTTGGTAGTCAGAAAAACTTCAGCCTAATCAATAGAGTTACATTACTAATCTGGATTTTGCAAAGGTGAGCTGACAAATTTAATAGAACTGCTATACATATAAAAAGAGCAGCACACAATGTTATTTCAGAGTTTTAAGTGTAGGAGATACTTTGTGATAATAGCTAAAAAGAATGCTGCATACCTGGAATATGTCAAAATGACAGAAAATAAAAATGTGCTGAAGTCTGAAAGGTAGAAGATCTTTATCTGATTAATAGCAGACCTGACATACTAATAAATCACATGTAAGCATCCTGGCCTTCCCTCAGCTCTATCTATGGCTAAGAAAGCTGCCATCAGCATGGCTGGGCAGCATGTTGCTTTGGAGGAAAACTCTGTCCCTTGAAAAAGCTCTCCTAGACTCCACTACCAACTGCTTCAGCTGCTCCAGTACAACAAAGGATGTCAGAATTGACAATTTAAGGGGAAGTAAATTAATCAGCTCTCTTCAGAGGCAACTCACTTTCCTGCAGACCCTGTTCTTTCCAATGATGGCTATGTTATAAGCAGCACTGGAGATGGTCTGCCCAAGCAATAATACCACACTTATTTCTACTGACAGTGTTATTCTTCACATAAGCCTCATAAATCCTTTCACTAGCAAGTCCACTGCAAATTATTGTGACTCTGTATCTAATGAACTTTCAATTGTACAAATCCATATACACACACAGAGTGGATTGCTGGTGACACATTTAATACAACCATGATTCATTCATAGGTCATGACTCCTGGCTTTTGGTACTAAGCTTTCTTATGTAGATATCATG
Source organism: Clamator glandarius (assembly GCA_033459285.1). Classification (NCBI taxonomy): domain Eukaryota; kingdom Metazoa; phylum Chordata; class Aves; order Cuculiformes; family Cuculidae; genus Clamator; species Clamator glandarius. Next base: position 1,194,622 of record JAUNZM010000411.1, read on the forward strand.
CCCAACCCTTCAAAAAATGGCTTTAACTAGCCAGCTGTATTCTTTCTATGGCCTGTTTTGTATCCTCTAGCACTGAGTGAGTCTTTGGATGCACTTTATTCCTTTTTTTCTACTGGAAAACACCATAGTAGAATCAGAGAATTGTTTGAGTTGGAAGGAACCTTAAAGATCATCTAGTATCAAGCCCCCTACCATAAGCAGGGACACTTCACAGCAGCCCAGGCTGCTCAAGGCCGCATCCAGCCTGACTCTGAACATTTCCAGGGAGAGAAAATCCACAACTTCAATGGGCAACCTGTTCCTGTGGCTCACCATCCTCATAGTGAAGAATTTCTTCCTAATGTCTAGTTTAAGTCTTCCTCTCTCCAATTTAAAGCCATTCCCCCTCATCCTATCAGTACATGTCCTTGTAAAAGTTGCCTCCCCAGCTTTTTTAGGCCCCCTTCAGGTACAGAAAAGCCATTATAAGGTCTCCTCAGAGCCTTCTCTTCTCCAGGCTGAACAAGCCCAACTTTCTCAGCCTGTCCTCATAGCAGAGGTGCTCCAGCCCTCTCATCATCCTAGTAGGCCTCCTCTGGATCTGTTCCAACAGCTCCATATCCTTCTTATGTTAAGATTTCCAGAACTGGACAGAATACTCCAGGTGGGGGGTCTCACAAGAGTGGAGTAGAGGGGCAGAATCACCTCCCTCAAACTGCTGCCTGTGCTTCTTTTGATGCAGCTGAGCATATGGTTGGTCCTCTGGGCTGCGAGTGTGCATTGCCAACTCATGTCAAGCTTCTCATCAATGAGCACCCACAAGCCCTTCTCCGCAGGGCAGCTTTAAATCACATTATCCTCCATCCTGGACAGAAATCGGGGATTGTCCCACCTCAGGTATAGGACCTTGCATTTAGCCTTGTTGAACCTCATAAGATTCATACAGGCCCACTTCTCCAGCTTGTCTAGGTCTGCCTGGATTACATCCCAGCCTTCTGGTGACACCACTCAGCTTGGTGTCATCTGCAAATGTGCTAAGGGTGCACTCCATCTTGCTGTTTATATAATTGATGAAGATATCAAACAACACTGGGCCCAGTATGGAACCCTGAGGGACATCACTTGTCACAGATCTCCATCTAGGCATCGAGCTGTTGACCACTACTCTCTGAATGAAACCATCCAACCAGTTTCTTATCCACCATACCATCCACTCACCAAATCCATATCTCTCCAATTTAGAAAGAAGGAGATGATGTCAAAGGCTTTACAGAAGTCCAGATAGATAATATCCATCGGTTTGCCACTGTCCTCTTACACTATTACCCCATCATAGAAAGCCACCAGGCTGGTCATACAGACTTGCCCTTGGAGAAGCCATGTTGGCTGTCTCGAATCACCCCTCTGTCCTCCATGTGCTTTAGCATAGTTGCTAGGAAGATCTGTTCCATGATCTTCCCAGGCACAGAGGGGAGGCTGACAGTTTGTTAGTTCCCAAGGTCATCTTTTTTACCCTTTTTAAAAATGAGCACAACGTTACCCTTCTTCCAGTCACCAGGGACTTCTCCTGATTGCCATGTGTTTTGAAATAGTATAGAGAATGTCTTGGCCAGCATACTGGCTAATTCCCTCAGGACTCTGGGAGGCATGTCATTAGGTCCCATAGACTTATATATATTCAGGTTCCTCAGGTGGTCACGACTCTGATATTCCCCTACAGTGGGAGGGGCCCCTTGGTCCCAGTCTTCTTGTCCCATGACCCAGGAGGCATGAGGAGAGCGGTTGTTGGCAAAGACTGAGGCAAAATATTGTTGAGTACCTCAGCCTTCTCCTCGTCTGTTGCTACAAGGTCACCGTTTTCATCCATCAGTGGGGGTATGATTTTTCAACCTTCTTTTTCTTATTAACACACTTGTAGAAGCCCTTCTTGTTATTCTTAACTTCCTTTGCCAAGTTCAGCTCCAGCTGTGTCTTGTCCTTTCTGATCCCATTCCTACACAACTGGGCAGTGTCCCTATGCTCTTCCCAAGTTCCCTGTCCCTACTTGCACTGCCTGTGCAGTTTCCTCATGTTCTTGAGTTTGACCAGCAGGTCTCAACTCAACCACGTTGGTCTCATCTCTTCCCTGCCCGATTTTCTACATCTGGGGCCTGAGTGCTCCTGTGCTTTCTGGAAATCATCCTTAAATATTTGCCAGGTCTGTTCCACTCCCTTGACCCTGAGGACCATATCCCAGGGGGTCCTACTGACTAGCTCCTTGAAGAGCTTGATATCTGCTTTCCTAAAATTCAGAGTCCTGACTATACTCCTCACCTGTCTCATAGCCCTCAGGACCTTGAATGCCACCAATGTGTGATCACTGCAGCCCAGGCTGCCTCCGATCTCGATGTCACTGATGAGCTCATTTGCAATGATGATCATCAGGTCCGGTATTGCCTCCCCTCAGTTAGGGGTGTCTATTACCTGGGTTTAGAAGTTATCTTCAACGCACTCAAGGAGTCTCCTGGATTGCCTGCAGCTTGCCATGCTACTTTTTGAGCAAATGCCAGGGTGGTTGAAGCTCCCCAATATGATAAGACCTTGTGAGTGTGAAGCCTTCTCTAGCTGGAGGAAGAAGGCTTCATCAGTTGGCTCTCTTTGATCAGGCGGCCTGTGATATACACCAATCACAAGGTTCCTTTGGCTGCCTTGATCTTTTATTCTGACCCATAAGATTTCAAACTGTACATCACCATTGGTTAGAGCTTCCCAGTAGAAAAGTTAGCATTTAGTGTTTTCAGAACAAAATGTTTCAAAATCTGAGTTCTGCTTTACAGACAACATGGTGTCCATACATCTATATCACCAATGTAAGAAAATGAGCCTGAAATGGGGTTTATAATGTTTTTTCCCCAGTATTGGTCATAGGGAAGGAATTGGAGTTCATAATGCAGGACTCAAAGAAAAGAAGTAGGACCCAACAAAGCTTATCTTTTTCCTCTAAGGCTAAAGTTATTACAAGGAGATTCCAGTAAGCCAGAGTCAGAGAACTGTCAGCTGAGATTCGCAAACAAAAAGCAGAGAAAACTCTTCCTGTCCCTTCAGCTGCAATGGCACAGAGGTTCTAAATTTAATTTGTTATGCAGCTTATTGGGACAATTGAAGAAGTTCTGGGAACCCAAGGCTGCACTGTGAGTAATGGGAATAAGTTTTTGAACACCAGAAATCGGTGCATTCCTCCAGGACGAACTGAGATCAAAACAGAGTGTCTGTTGATGACTTAACCTCTTGGGGAAAATCCAGTTAAAAGCATCTGGTTTACTTCCACCTAAACTGTGTGTAGATCTGACCACTGGACTGAACAGTGGCTCTCACACTTTGATGGGTACAGTTAGATTTCCCTAAGGTGGAAAACAGAGCGCACAGCTCATACCAACATTTTATCCCATGTTGGAGTTTGAGTGCATAACTGGGACTAGAAACTGCAAAATGTTCCAAATTCAGATAGTCCTAGTGGGGCTTCTGTTACAGCAGAAGAGCTAGCTGAAAATCTTTATAGTTTTATCGGATGCCCAGATGTGTAGACTGAATCTGCCTAGTCAGCCATGTCTGCTGACCTTTTCCAGGCAGCTGGAAGTCTTGTTGCTACGATGGCTTTGCTGGTGAGCCTTGTACTTCAGAGGGGTTTCAGCTATACTTGCAGCTAAGTACCTGTCCTGTAGTGGAAACTAGAGATGGATACAGCCCTATTGTCTCACAAACTTTGAGATTTTTGTTTTATTTCATGAAACATTTTTTTTGTATATTTACTCTACAGAAATTAATCAAAAACGTCCTACCTCTCTCCCTCACCTACATCTTCCACCCTGGACAGTTCAGTAATTAGTGGTTCACACCAAAATCATAAGGAAACCAGTTTCAACTCCTTCTGTTCTCCAAGAGAGCATCTTTTCCCCCTCAGGGTATTAATGGTTGTGCAATGGAAATCTCTTCTGTCAGAGTTGTTCTGCTTGGGGTAGATAATTAAATATTCACTGGAGAACAGAAGAGAACCTGGTTCTCCATTAGTCCAAGCTATTTGCTTTAAATGGCACCTGCTCTTTCTCTCTCCAAACAGAAATTCCATCCTGAAGTCTTTCCCAATAAAACCTTATTTTAAATTGGTATACATTAATGAAAAAGTCAGGGTTTAAGAATTCTATACATTTTTCCATTAAGAAATGAAAGCTCTATTTGGAAAACTTCTCAACCAGCTCTGTGTATAGACTCCCTGCCCTTTGACCCTCTGCTGCATCAGTTTCCAAAACCCAATATACTCCTTTCTAGAAGGTGATATTTCGGAACCCACTTCCTCACCATGTCTTTCAGCACAAGACTACCCTTCTTTATTATTCCACAGAGCCAGGAATGCTTTCACTCCCAGAGATGCAGTTTGAGAGAGTGAAAAATAATACCTTATCCTGGATGAGAAATCTAAACAGAAAATATTGTCCTGAAGATTTTGGAGGGATATATAAGGATATTCTGGATTGGTCTCAGTCAAATAGGGATATTGTGTTAACTAACCCAAGGTCCTCAGCTGCTATACACTGGTGTCACTCCATAAATTTTAATGTCAATCTATCAGTTTGCACTAGCTAATCATGCCTACCAAATGTTTAACAAATGCCTAGAAGCACTGCCCACTCTCCCCCCCACACAAGTACATCACTCTTCTGATTTTCCCTTTCTAACAAAATATCACAGTTTTTCCTCCAGCTGGTCTTTGCATTTACTTCTTCTTCTTGCTAGGTTACACAGTAATGTTTTATTCTTGAAACTTTTCACCATTCATGCTAGTTCATGTTTTTTATTTTTATTTCTATCTGAATCACTCTTTGTCTCACTTCACTGCTTTTCTAATATAAATTTTAATGGGGGTTTGAAGTGTTTGTTTCTTGCAATCTATGACTAGGTTGTTTAGATGTCATTCTCATAAGCTTCCTTTTCTGGATGTTTCCTTTCTATCTACAAGAATGACAGCTAAGTGAAGCATATTTTGCTTTCACAATGTAGAAACTGGCCAACAAGACCCACATAATGCAATAAGGCTGATTAGAGGCTTTCCACAAGGAGGAAAAAAAAACCATTCATCAGCTTAGGAATTGTGAATTACTTTTACCCATCACTCTTCCTCTTTATCAAGTATCTATACACCCCTGTGAACTTATTCCTCCAAGTATACCTGGTGATTAAACTGTATGTCAGGACATGACAAGAGAATATGTAAGGAAAGCTTGATAGAATAATGCTCCAGTGCAGAATTATATCATATCCCCGTCTTCTTTGAAATGAATGGAAGTTTTGCTACCAAGTTTAACAGCATGAGGACTATAACTCTTTCTTCTTCCCCTTACCCACATATGGCACTCATATTCTCACTTTGCTATCGTAGTTCCTAACAAACTTGAAAACATAGATATTCACCAAATCCCTGTGGAACAGGGAAAGTGCAATTTTACCCGCATTTAATCCACATTTTACCCACAAGACTTTTCTTTATGTTGAAGTTGACTAAATGCAGCCTAATTACTGAGGGACTGATTCACTCAGTCTGGGGAATGCAAAAACCATAATTGTTAGGTTGGGTTGTTGCCTGGATGTTTCTTCTGACAATACAGAAAAACTGTGTGGCTGACAGAGGTATGTCAAGTGGATAAAGCTAGGAGGGACAAATTAAAATCTGCTTTACCCACTGCAGCTATCAGAGAAAGCCTATGGCTGAGATATCACACAGGCATCTATTGAATCCAGGTACAGAATTATTCTTGCTCCCCTTGTGTGTATTTTCCCTTTTTTTTCCTACAAATTTCACTGATAGTCAGCACTATTAGAACAGGGTACCAAGGTGATTCTGAAAAAAACTCTTCCTATTATTTCATATAGGCAAATGCGAGTAAATGCTTTTACCTTTCAAAGTATTTTCTTTAATGGGAAGAGCTTTCAGTAATGGTTTTATGGTAAACACATTTTACTACACATAGAGACAGAGAAACAGAGAATATTCCATGATGAATACTTCATACAGAAATCTGTTGTTCATGAAATGTCAGTGATACTTGAACTGTGACACTTGAGCTAGAGATCAGCAACCATACCTCTAGGACTGGTAGACAACTATAATCATGGGATCTCTCATATTTGTATTGCTTTTAATCTTGCATTATAGGCAGCTGAGGCACAGTCATGGTTCATACTGTCATTGCACAGGAATATGATGATGCTTTCTCTTCAGTCAAATACAATGACGTGAATTTAAAAAATAAATATTCTCCGCTACTAGTATTTTCTAACTCATATGCATATTATTTCACAGTATGGATGCTCTATTAGGCTGTGAAAGACTCATCTATATAGCAAAGAAGAGGACCATAGGCAGATTAAAACACAACACTTACCCCTATTGTACCAAAACTTTCAGGCTTTCTTCTAATTTTTTTCTTGCAAAGGTGTCGCCATAACCATTTGATCAGATACCAAAGAGACTTTGGGCTTGGTATGACATTGAAAGGAGTGGGCAGAGTTCCTCCTTCTTCAAAGTAGCTCATCCAGAGCTTTGTTCGAGCAAACTTCCACTCAATGTCTGCATGATCCTGTGCACAAAAAACACAACACCAGCACAGATGTTGCTGTAATTAAGTAGATAAAACAAACCTATAAAAATCTGAAAACCTAAAACTAGAACAACCCTGAAATACTAATCAATGCTCTTCTTAAAATACTGACATCTTCTTTTGACAGAAGGTCTTCAGCACACAGCAAAGCTAAGGTGTTTTACTTCAGTCAAGAAATGTTAGATAAGTACAGTACATATCCACTTTCAACCTTTCCTTGCCACAGGCTTTTAAATAATTAAAAGTCTGTCAAAAACCAAAGGATAATTACAAGTGGAAAAATGCTACATTTCTGGAAGAGAAGTTTTGTTATAATAGTAACTCATTATTATTCCACATAGATCACTCTAATTACTCTGCTGTGTAGCAGCTTCAACAAGTCTGTAAGTCTCATGCATCTCTCAGTAAATGCCAGCCCTAGAAATTCATGAACAGATCATCCAACATATGATGAGGCTACTTAAAACTCTTGAGTTGAGCATCTTTTTTTCCTCCTACTTCAGTATTGTGTATTTGTATATGTATTATGAATTTTTATTCTTATTTTATATTTTCTTTCTTTTTGTTTCTATATGGCATTTTATAATTTTGAAAAACTGAAAAAAAATCAAAACTAAAGTCCATGGAAAGAGCTCTAAATACTAACAGCTGAACAAGTTTAAGTCACTAATATTAGATTTGGATAACAAACATAGTAACTAAGAACATGAACTACAGGTGTAGCCCTAGCCTTTAATATTTAGGTAAATATACAGCAATCAAAACAGTAATTGAGAAGTTGTAGCAGGAAAAGTATTCAAGCTGCAGTCTGAGTTTTGATTAATGCTAGTGTGTTGTGGTATTTTGTACCAGACTTTGCCAAATAGCATTATATAAATACATGTAGTCAGTATTTCTTCTGTGGAAAAACTTGTAATTTCCAGATTAGGAAAAAAGGCATATTTTAAAATCTTAGGGCAGTGGAGCTTTGTTTTATTTGTTTACTTTCTGCATGATCACATTTGAACTATCATGTGATGAATTAGTGTTTATTTGCACAAATCTCCTTAACAGACAGATGAGAAATAAAAATAATCCAATAAGAAAAAGCCAATAGCTCTGATAAGGATAAGAGCAGTTTTAATTAAAGGAGCAAACAGGACACTGCTGAATGAGAAGTCATGACCTTTTGTTTGAATTACTAATGGGTTCAAAATTGACCAGGAAACATCAGATCCAATTTCTATTAACTACATACATTGCCAAAATAACAGCATTTTAGAAGTTAATAGATATAATATATTCAAAATAAAGCTGAGACAAAACAGTCTTCTTGCAGAGCCTCTTTCTCAGGAGATGTCCTGCACAGTGCAGCCTGGGCAGAACTGTAGCCTATGTCACTTGCCTGCACTTTAGGACAACCTTCTCAATTGACAAGCTGGCCTCTACAGCACGGACACCTCTTCCCCATTCAGAGTTGTGGGGAAATTCCCCTCTGTATAATCCAGACAGGGTCTGGTTTCTGTTTTCCTTCAACAGTGCAAAAGAATTACAACAAGTCAGAGATTCTGTCCCAGTATCCTGACAGTAAAAAAATGTTTACTGCTAGAAAAATGGGATGTAGTATCAGAGAGAAGGTATACATATATTACAAATGATCTAAGGATAAAGAACAACTTACAGCAATAAGTTGGTAAGAATTATTCATCATGGCTATTAGCATGTTGAGTAGAACAACCAGAGAGATTACATTATAGGTACCAAACATGGTGGCCCCAACGAATTCAGTAAATTCATGCCTCGCTTTCACATTGGTCACATAGAGATTGATGAGTCCAAATATAGACCAGAATAATGACTGCAGTGTTTCAAATAACCTGAAAAACAAAATGCAAAAGGAATAGCTGTATAACAACAATACATGTACTTTTCAAATTTTTCAGTTCTTCCCCAAACACACAAAAGTCTTTGACTTGATTAAGATGAACGATATTTATAACAATATAGGCAACATATATGGAATAACTTGCTAGGGAAACAATGGCTTAATGTTTCAAATTTGAGTCTCTAGAAATGCAATACTGAATCTATAAATAAGTCTGTGAGTAAAAGGCTGATTTTGTTCAACCTTCTGAGATCTCATTTTGAATACCTGCCTTTGCTACAGCTCTCTTGACCCTTTGCCTTGAGTGTAGAGGCCAGAATAAGGAAAAGTAACTCAATGCTTGCGTTTCATCAAGATGTTAAAACAATTATGGTATACACATACCTACTTGGTGTTGTCAGTTCATGAATTTCTAGTTTGTGTTGGGAGCCATTGAGATAAGAGCAATTGTATAGTTATATGGACATTATTATCATCAGCATATGTTTTGTTTTACAAAGAACAGAGTCATTAAAACCATAAAAATGTTGCTTTCAAATTAAACTTGCAATGATAAATAAATTATATGATATTCCCTTAGAGAAGTTTGGGACAAAAGCTATGAAGCTATATAACAATAATCAACTTTAAAAAAATCCTCTGTGACTAGATAGGTTGACAAAATTTCACTTTTGTACATTGTTCAGGTACACTATAATGTCTTAAACGTGGGCCCTGGTTGGCCCAGTTGCTCCTGATAAGTTTTGAGCAACACTTTTATGTCTATTTGGTCCCATATTTTGACATTAATTGGAGTGAGTTTTCCCCATGGCCTGTTTCCTGCTTCCTCATTCCAACACCAGAAGCAGGTTACCTGGACAGGGTGTGTGGTCCAACAGTTCAGTCCCCACTGTATCCAGACCAGAGAAGCTGCTGAACCTCAGGGACTTGTACCACCCTCAGTAGTCCTGCTTGCTAGGACTTGCTGTCCATAACTGGGCAAAAATTTATTTATAGAAACTTTAGGTCCTGTCTCTCTGTTACTGTAGCATAGTGTATATGAGAGGTGAAGTACTGCTCTGGAATCTCTTGTATGGTTTACATTTGTCTGAATGCAAACTGAACAACCACTATTGTCCCCTGCTCATAGCAGCAGAAAAGGCTCATAAGGCATTGCTGTTCGCCTTGACACTTTCTTTTGGCATTATTACCAGTAGTCACCACTGTTTCCTAGTTGAGTAATATTGCCTCCTTCAATGTTCAGCTCTTAAAAATTTTACTGTGCTTTTCTGCTCAGATCACACAAAGTTTAGACTTGCATAAGATGCTGTTTCTGAGCAATAGGAATATGCCATGCCTGATCAAAGTTACTTGATTAAGATGATGTAAATGGTGTTATTTTTATAAAATTATTTACTTTGAGAAGGAAGCCATTCCTAGCAAATATATTCTTGGAAAAAAAAAAAGCATAGAGATGATTCAGAAAAGGTAAAAGGGAACAGGTATTTATAGGAGAAGTTTGATTCAGATTGGAAACTGAAAGATGAGATCGAGACTTAGTGTTCTTTTGATAGTGTTATGGTACTGTAGATCAACTACTACTGATTTTTAAGTGAAAGAAAAATAAATAAACATTAAAACAGAAATTAGAAAGCAGTATTTGATTATGTGGAGTAGACTCAAGTACAAGCTTGAGCTGAATGTTTTTTCCTGAATTATCTACAAACAATCTTCATGTTTTAGAACATCAGATTTACTTAATGCCCAGAAGCAGACATGAAAGCATGGAAGAAATGCAGTGACAGCTGCCTGGATAAGCAAGCTCTGATCTGGTGAACTTTTCCCCCTTAATTCTAAATATGTACTTTCTAATCTCATATTATCCCCCTCTTCTTTTTAACTTAACTTTTTATCTTTTGGTATATCTTGAATTGTACAAACTTCACTGTGGTATGGGATGAACATTACTCCAGAGTGAAGTAATGTTAACATTTGGGGGTTTTATTAAGGAAACTTTAGATATGTCTGTTACATCACTGCTGTAATACCAACAGAAAACAGAAAGCCTCTTTCTGTAAAAAACATGTAAGTGATAAAAATACTGGGGGCAGAGGGTAAGACAGAAATAGATCAGCCACTTACGTTGAAAATGCATTATTCTGCTTTTCACATCGTATTCCTTTGCAATTGCCAGGTTCATTTGTCTCATAGTAGAAGTACAGCTGGTTCAATCCATTTGCAAAAGCTAGTAGCACAAGGCAGTATATGAAGAGAAACTTCAAAATATCCAGCAACATTCTTCCTAATGATATCTGCAGAGGTCCCAGGTGAGAATTTGCAGTGAATAATGAGATCAAGCGCAGGGAGCTAAAGATGTTTGCAATTGCAAACAGGGCCTCAGCCACCAGGGTTGGATGCCACATGTCCCAGCTCTCCCGTGGAACTAACCCACTATACTGGAAAAAAGCAGAAGGGAAGAAATTACTCCTTGCTTACAGTATAAACAAGTATTCCAATTTCTTTAGAAGTTGCCCAAGTAATTTGCAGATAACACAATAAAATTAAACAACCTTTGAAAAGCAACATAGCTTCAGTAGAGTTTTTTTATTTTAGGAAAAAAATGAGCAGTACCCATGTACTTGTCCTTCATTTTTATCTGCAGAATGGTCCATCCCTCATAGCTGTTTGCCTGTGTTTTGCACTTGGTTATGATTTCCAAAGTAGCAAAAGCAGGTCTAACAATTCTAACTGAGAGTAAAAGGAGCAGTTTTTGAACACCTGGTGTTTAGAATTACAGAAACTTTCAGCTGTAAAAATCAGGTAAATTAGATGTTTGGAGAACAGTACAGATATGCTAATGATGGATATAAACTTGTAGGAACTTTGGCAAATTGGAAGAAAACATTTAATCAAGGAATAAGTATATAGCTTAATAACTAACACTGGACCAATGACAAAAAATCTGTTTATAAATGAACCGTGGCAAATTGCATGTGTGTCTCATTATCAGAGTATCTGATCCCTAGAACTGTGACTCTTCACTGTTCTGACTCTACCAAAAAATCTCTTGAAGATGAAAGATGTTACTTTGAACTGAGGCTTAACTACTGTGGCAGACTCATTATTATTTATTTCGTCTCATTAATTTGTTTTACAGAACATAGCTGAGAACAGAATCTATGCTGTGAAACACTCTGAAACCATGGAATAGTATAATATGAAGCAAATTTCAAAGATGGACTACAGTGCAGTCTGTATTTACCTGCTTTAGGACACTCAGGTGCATCTTTCAGAGCTCCTGAGCACACCCTCAACAGTAAGGAAAGGGACTCTTTAGTGTTACTAGTGCCAGTGACAGCGATTCCACACTATGCTCACCTTCCAAGGGTGACTGCTTTCAACTGAATGTACACAAGTCTATGGCACATGACAAAATGCATCCCAGAGTCCCCAGAAAACTAACAGATGTAGTTACCAAGCCACTCTCCATGATGTTTGAAAAGTCATGGCAGTCAGGTGAAGTCTCCAGAGACTCAAAAAATGGAAACATTGCACCCATTTTTAAAAAAGGTAGAAAGGAGGATCCTGGTAACTACTGACCTGTTAGCCTTACTTCTGCCCCTGGGAAGATCATGGAACAAATCCTATGAGAAGCTATTCTAAGGCACATGGAGGACAGAAATGTGATTCAAGACAGTCAGTATGGCCTCACCAAGGGCAAGTCCTGCCTAACAAACCAACCCAGTGGCCTGCGATGATGGAGTGAACACATTGATGGATGAGGGAACAGCTACTATTGTCATCTGTAAGGCCTTTGACATCCTTCCCTTTAAATTAACGGATTTAATGGATGGACTGTTCAGTGAATAGGGAATTGGCTGGATGGTCACATGAAGAGGGTAATGGTCAATGGCTCGGTGTCCAGAAGAAGACTGGTGACAAGTCATGTCCCTCAGGAGCACATACGGGGACCAGTGCTGTTTAATACCTTCATCAATGACAAATATAGACAGTGGGATTGATTGTACCCTCAGCAAGTTTGCAGATGAAACTAAGCTGAGTGGTGTGATTGACATGCCTGAGGCATAAGATGCCATCCAGAGGGACGTGGATCACCTTGAGAAGTGGGCTCGTGTGAAAATCATGCAACTTAACAAGGCCAAGTGCAAGATCCTGCACCTGGCATGGGGCAATCCCTGGTGTCAATACAGTCTGAGGGATGAAGGAATCGAAAGCAATCCTGAGGAGAAGGACTTGGATGAAGGCCAACTGTACCCTTGGCTGCATCAAAAGAAGCATGGCCAGCAGGTCCAGGCATGTGATTCTGCCTCCCTACTCCAGTCTAGTGAAATCCCACCTGGAGTACTGCGCCAGGTTCTGGTCTTCTCATGGAAGGCATGGGAAGACATGGACCTGTTGAAGCGAGCCCAGAGGAGAGTCACAGAAATGATTGGAGGCAAAGTTAAAAGAGTTGGGGTTATACAGGACGGAGAAGAGAAGACTCTCAGGAGACCTCATTGTGGCCTTCCAACACAAAAAGAGGCTTATAAGAAAGATGACAACAGACTTTTTAGTAAGACTGTACTGACAGGAAAACAGGTAATGGTTTAAAAACTAAAAGAGGGCAGATCCATACTAGATATAACGTAGCAATATTTCACAGTGTGTGTGGTGAAGCACTGGAATAGGCTTCCCAGAGAGTTGATAGATGCCCCGTATCTGGAAACATTCAAGGTCAGGCTGGACAGGGCTCTGAGAATCCTGATCTAGTCAGAGATGTCCCTGCTCACTGTGGAGGGTTGGAATTGAACCCAAAACATTCTATGAGTCTGTGATTCTGTGAATCAAATTGCAGATGGGAACTGGGCATTGTTTTGAACAGTGCTAGCTGTCACAGGACCCCATCACACTGGGCTTGCTCTAACAAACTAGTAGCGTGTGTGAGGCAGTGCCAGTGCCTGACAACAATCCCTGGCACAGTTTTATTTACTCTTATACAAGCAGCCATAACATCTGGAAGTCTTATCTGGGGATGAGAAATGCAAAACTAGAGAAGAGTAATCCATTCAAGAGCAGAGAATTACTCAGCTTTATATTTCAACCACTAGTGCTTTTGTTTTCTACAGAGTAGTGAATTAAACCCAGAACTACTGGATTTATAGGTCAGTATTCTTTTCATTAGACTATCCTCTTCCCTAATCATTATGCTGTAAAATTAATTCTTACTGCATTTTACATTTTAGTTCCAAGAGAGATGTTATCCTGCTTCATCTGCTATTGCCCTTCAATCTAGTTCTGATTGATTCAATATTAGTGATGAATTAACAGTCAGCAGAAAACAGAACTGAGTTACCAGAGATACTAAGAGAAAAGTGAGAAGAAAATGAAGAAGAAAAAAAATCAATATTTTTTGAGAAAATAGAGGTGAGAATTCTTCAGCATGTTTTCAAAAATGTCTTTCTTTGAATAATACTATTATTCCTGTGCACTCCAATGCACTTCACAACCCTGGTATGTGAAAGTTTTCACCTACTAATAACTAGGAGAAGCTATCAGTATAAACAAAGTTTGTGCTGAAGAGTTCAGTAGATGCTCAGGTTAGGGAAAAGAACACAAGATGTGTTGAGGGAATAAGGTAAAATATATCTATGAAAAAAGTTAAAGAACATATTTGAAACTAGAAAGAGATGGAGTTTTTCTTACAGAATCAAAAGCATCCAGTTGCAGATGCTTTTTAGGTGAAAGCAAGCAGAAAAGAGAAAATAATCATCAACATCATCTAAAGAAATACACATTTTAGGAAAAAATGGAACTATAGGAAAATGTATAAAGATAGCATACAATATAATAAGAGAACAAGGATCACAATAAACCAATCAGTTGTGGACAGGCACATCTGAGCGCTCTGTCATGTCCTTTTGAAGTCAGCAAAGAAGAATGGGCACTTCTAGTGCAGGAAAGCAGATATCCCAAACAGGTAAAATGAGTTGCTCTTTAACTTTCTCTGTTTCTCCACTCACTTACTGGATAAGAGAAAGGCTGTGGATGTGGTCTTCTTGGACTTCAGTAAAGCCTTTGACACAGTTTCTCACAGCATTCTGCTTAGGAAACTGGCTGCCACTGGTCTGGACAGGCGCACACTCTCCTGGGTGGAAAACCGGTTGGATGGCTGGAACCAGAGAGTGGAGGTTAATGGTGTTAACTTCACCCGGAGGCCAGTGACAAGTGGTGTTGCCCAGGGCTCAGTGCTGGGTCCAGTCCTGTTTAAGGTCTTTATCAATGACCTGGATGAAGGCATCGAGTGCTCCCTTAGCAAGTTTGGAGATGACACTAAGCTGGGTGGAAGTGTGGATCTGCTGGAGGGTCGGGAGGCTCTGCAAAGGGACCTGAACAGGCTGGACCCCTGGGCAGAGTCCAATGGCATGAGGTTTAACAAGGCCAAATGCCGGGTCCTGCATCTGGGGCACAACAACCCTGTGCAGTGCTACAGGCTGGGGAAAGACTGGCTAGAAAGCTGCCTGGAGGAGAAGAACTGAGGATGTTGATTAACAGCTGACTGAACATAAGCTAGGAGTGTGCCCAGGTGGCCAAGAAGGCCAATGGCATCCTGGCTTGTATCAGAAATGGCATGACCAGCAGGTCCAGGTTCTGTCCCTGTACTTGGCACCGGTGAGACTGCTCCTTGAATCCTGTGTTCAGTTCTGGGCCCCTCACCACAAGAAGGATGTTTAGGCTCTGGAGCAAGTCCAGAGAAGAGCAACGAAGCTGGTGAAGGGGCTGGAGAACAAGTCTTATGCGGAGCGGCAGAGGGAGCCCTGGTTGTTTAGGTTTGACAAGAGGAGGCTGAGGGGTGACCTTATTGCTCCCTATAACTACCTGAAAGGAGGTTGTAGAGAAGAGGGTGCTGGCCTCTTCTTCCAAGTGACAGGTCATAGTAAATGGCATCAAGCTGCTCCAGGGGATGGTCAGACTAGATATAAGAAAGAAATTTTTCACAGAAAGGGTTATTGGGCACAGGAACAGGCTGCCCAGGGAGGTGGTTGAGTCACCATCCCTGCAGGTATTTAAAAGTCAAGTAGATGAGGTGCTCAAGAACATGGTTTAGTGACAGATAGGAATGGTTGGACTCGATTTTCCAACCTGGTGATTCTATGATTCTAACAGATGATTAGGTTTGGAGAGAGGCTATTTCATAGCTGTAGTCTGAGAAGATGAATCCAATGTTACGTTTTCTAGAAGAGATGGGGTAAAGCAGATATGAGAAGTAAGAAATTTATCATTGATGTTCTGGATTGAGATTCAAAACTGGTGCATTGAAACTGTCTGTTTCAACACATGGCAGTCTCAAAAATTAACGCATCCCTGGGTTTTATTTACTTGCTACTCAAATAAGAAAAAATCAAATGACCTCTTTTACAAATTAGAAAAATCAATGGCACAACTGTGTCATTTCAGCTTAACAGACTCTGCCTTTTTTGGGCCTAATTACTTCCTGCATAATTGGACACAATGCAAAAGTTCTCATGGTTGTAAGCAGAGAGTGAGGGCTGTTAATTTAATTTTGAAGGGACATGACTTAGAAGACTGGAAATACATGCCTGAAAAATAGTGAGAAAGGTGAAGATGTGAGAAGTAAGTTTAGAAATAATCTGTGAAACGTATTAGCTGAAAGAAGAAAGCAAATAATATAAAGAAAATCTTGACTATAAGAGGGCTATGACAATAATACCTTATTGATTCTACAAAGGATGCTGAGTGGAAATGTAGAAATATCAAGGAATCAGGAGAACAAAGAGGCACAAATGTGAAAAGGAAAAGAAAGCAGAAGAGCAAAAAGACTAGGTATATTAAAAACAAGAAACAGTGAAAATATGATAAAAAGAAAATTCGTATTTTAGCACCAAACAACCCAAAACATGACAAAATGAAGTATTAATTCTCTTGCTCATGCTTGTTGATGTTTTTCTGTTTATATAGAATAAATAAATGGTTATTGTTCTAGGGAGAGGAAAATGTTAGTAATAAATACAGCAGTGCTGAGCTTGTTGAAAATCAAGATGTTAATATTTTGCAGTCTTTCTTTTATTATTTTTTCACCCTGCTGAATTTCCGTCCCATTTCAAATAAAAACACAATCTTTTGACATTTAACAAAGCCAATCATCATTTAACATGATTAAATAATACCTATCATTGTCTCTTGGGTTGAAGGAAATGAAAATGACACATCAAAGCAAGATCAAGAGGAATAGCATACAAACTGAGCAGCATATAAACAGTAGAGTTTAAAGGCAAATATAATTCTGCAATCATACCTAGGGAATACAAGATAATCATTCTTGATCCTCAGTCAAAGGAATTAAAATGCAAATTTAATATTATAATCACTTGTGAGAAACAAATCTGAGTGATCTCTGTTGTCCCAAGACGACAAAAGGCGTGAACTGTAGATCTCATGAAAATAAAGTAAACTCATGAAAAACAAATAGACATATAGATCAGGCTACCTGAATGCTTAATGGACTGTTGGGTCTTGGTGAAATTTTACCCCCTTGTTTCTGATAATAAAAAGAAAGGTTATAAATTTTAATTTAAGGAAAAAAAACACTTCATTTTTTTTCCTGAAAGGTCATATGCGAATATGAACTCTTCCTATTTTAAAAAGTATGTCCCAATTTTTGCATTCATAATGCTGAATTTCAGAGCACAATAGGAAGAGTGGAGGGAGTGGCCTAGCAAAGAGCTGTAAAACAATGATTACATTGAGGATTTGAGTCTATAATTATCCAGGGGGAAGGGGAGATAATACTGCTGTGTAAGCAGATGCTTGGTCTGTGAATCTGGTGAAACATGACCAAAATCAGAACAGGTGGTAGAAGAGAAAAATCAGCCTATTCACTACTAAACAGAGCAACTCTGACACAGTGATCATTAAGCCAGTAAATATGGAGAAAAATAATGCATTTTATTTACATTTCAGAATTCTTGCCTTGAATAGGAACCTGTTTCCCTACTAGTTTTTCACGTCAGTGGTTGAAACATATAACAAATAATGGAAACCTGCATGTAATCTTTAGCAGAGTTGGAAACAAACAGCACTAGGACCAATGCTCAGGTTTTATAAATATTTGAGATAAAGCAAGAAGGGTAAGTACATAACCTGGTATTATACTTAACTTTAGACATCACGACAAAATAAAATATCTTCCAAAAACATAAAAAAGAATCACTTTTCTTAGCACATGACTTCTATGTTTATAACCCTTCAACAAAACAGATGTTTTGCTTAAAATAAGTCATCTAGAAAACATGTGACAATGCACTATTAATAATCACATTATTTATCAGGGAGAAAGCATTTTCAGTGGATATAGTGGATAATTTAAAAAGATCTCTAGTGCTCTGAGATCTCTAGATCTCAGAAACAAAAAGTATGGC
The DNA here is from genome assembly GCA_033459285.1 of Clamator glandarius. Taxonomy (NCBI): domain Eukaryota; kingdom Metazoa; phylum Chordata; class Aves; order Cuculiformes; family Cuculidae; genus Clamator; species Clamator glandarius. Next base: position 1,212,513 of record JAUNZM010000411.1, read on the forward strand.
CCTTTGAAAAAAATGAGAAGTATTTATTTTATTTGAAAACTGCTAATGAGACAGACAACTTAGAGTTATCTTAGCAATTCTCTCATCTTGAAATTACACTTTTTGGTGTATTTTATACTATCCTATCAGCTGCTGTAAGTAATATCCATCTGCTTAACTACTGTATCAGTCAGAGAGCCTCAAATGTGCAATAAACACTACATGTTTCCCTGGGGACATCCATCACACAGGAGAGCAGTATGAGGGCATTCTCATAATTTTATTGGAGTTGGTTAACATGTTTTCCTAGGTGGTTTGAGTTGATTCATAAAACGTAGAATAGGTCTAAAAAACTGGGCTAGATGTTTGAGCCAATAAATACAGAAAAGCTTTATTCTATAAAATCCTACCATGTAAGATTTAGGAAATGAAACCAAAAGCTTTATATCAAAACATACTATGTATATTTGATATCACCTCAATCTCATGTGGCACAGAGGTGGGGAACACTGTTGTAGGTATTTGAAGGAAGCATTGCTGGGTATTTAGTTACATTTGCTCTTTTAAGTAACAAAAGGTATTTGCGGGCAACACCGCACATGCAGTAAAAAAAAATACTACCTGCAGAAACAAAGACAATTCTTTATGCACAGTGTTGATTATGATTGACACTCAAACACTAATTTGGAGAGTAATGGATGCACATTTTCCCAGATACCGTCACCCTGGAGTCTGATTATCGTAAACAGAAGCTGTCTGGGAGATGAAAGGATTATAATGTCTCTTAATTAATAGTATTCTCAAGTGAATAACTGGCCATCACCAATGCTTTGGAAACATGCGTTTTCAGTGAACTGCTCACTTGGTTACACAGACAGTGAAATGACTGTTTATTTTTCAGTTACTTTACGATAAGGCATCCTTGTGTGTAAAAGGCATTTCATGAGCTTTAAGTAACAGCTCTCCTCACACTTTTGAGCACCTTGGTGTTTTCAGCAACAGCTCCAAATTTCTTTAAGTGAGAAGACTTACAGAGGTTTGCAGTCAAAGAGCCAGCATTCCAGAAACCTTTTTGAGGAGACTGGTGTGTTAACAGACCACAGGTCTTTGCTCACTCTTGCCCATGATCAGCTGACGTGTATACCCTTGTGAATAAAACCAAGCTGATGTAAATTAGAGATTGCTGCATTCTTCTATACTTATGGCAGGGCTGCAGCAAGAACAGCTGTTGTTTGAGGATATGGAGCCATAACCATCTATTTGATGGCTGTTTCTTCTTTTCCAGGTCAAAGTGATCTTGGCAGAGGAGAGACAACTTCCATGCACACAGGGTAGCTGGTGGCAGGAAACTTGAAACAGCTGAAATGAAATGCTGATCACAGTGGCCAGTAAAAATGGACTTGTCATCTTTACTTGGATGTGATAAGAGCCCCATGACAGACTAAGAAATGATTTTATTTCCATTCAGATGTGTTTTCCTAGCTTTTGAGACCATTTCTTGATGAAAATATTTAATTTTGTGAGAAATTTCTATTGCACTATGGATTCATGTTGAATATACACAAAATGCAACTTGTTCCAAGGCTTTGGAAAGAAGGACTGTTTTGCTGGAAGATACTTCAAACACTGAGAATATAAAACTATTCATAAAAAGTCCATGAAAAGGATAAGAGAATGAACGTATCCAGTCTCAATTGACTGTTTTATCCCCTTCTGCTTTACCTTTTCATGGGCCTTATAAAAAAACCAGGCAGATTATGATGAAACATAATCTTGTGCAAACATTATTAAATATTACCAGTGATTTTCCTTTTCCTAGAAAATGACAATATGACTGTTCAGGATTAGCTAACAAAAGATTGCCTGGGCCAAGAAGAAAAATGTATAAACCACAATGTTTTGTTCACTCTTATCTTAGTCTAGCTTCTTGCCACAGCTGCAGAAGATTCAATGAGCACATCATATATCTCTTGAATTACTAAGCATAAGAACCTCCAAATACAGAAGAAAGCTTGAATATGTCTAATTTCATTTATCTTAAATATTTTGCTGATGTTTAAAAAAAAAAGTTTACCTTTGAAAACGCAACAATTTTCAAAGAGATTGTTGCTAAGTACAAGGAGTTCATTACAAAATCCATGAGGTTCCACCAATCATGAATGTAGTCCTGTAGTCCACCATCCCACATCTGTTTTATTTCACCCCATATAAAACCTGTAAACAGAACATAATTCATTAAGCATTAATATGAAATAAAAAAAAAAACTGTGATTATTCTAGACAGTCATCTCACAATGGATTGATTCTCCTTAATTAATTATCAAGGAAAGGTGGATAAGGGCTCTAAATAACACATCTAGTTAGGTGAATTTTTATCTTACCAATTAATATTTCCAGAATTAATTTGTCAGACAAAACTAAAAAAAAAAAAATCATCTGCTAGTACATGCACAATTTCTTAGTCTTTCTTCAATCTCTCTTCACATTATATGCTAATGAGTATAAAAGAGGTCATAAAACCAATCACCTCTGACAACTCTGCCTTGGTTTGCGCTGCAATATAACTCAGACTGGAAGATTTATGACTGCAGGAATCAATCCAACACATTAATTTATTTCAATTGAAACCCACACAATAAGGAAGAGAATGTTTATTGTTGCTGTCAATGCTGAAATAAAGTCTCTCTTTTCCACGGGAAAGAGTAGTGTCTTCAGCAGAATATTTTTTTGTGGACTCCATCCTTTGGGACATGAGAGAATGGAAACTGTTTTCAGGTGTGCAAAGCATGCATTGCACTGGACAGAATGTGATGCAGAAATATTCAACCTCAATAGGAAATTTTGAGAGTTGTGTCACATGAACTTGGTTTAGTAGCTCCAGAGACAAGTGCATGGAAACACTTTAATGCTATAAACATAATGTTTATGTTCAAGCTGCAATCAGTTGTGATGAGTCACAGTGAGAAAACAGTTCAACGTTATTGCACGGCAGGGATCAATTTCCACTAACACTGTTCACTGCTGCTCTTAACTGGCCAAGTGCCATCACAAAGCGAACACACCTTCACAGGGCTACTAGGAAGGCTCCTATAGGCCTGCCTGTTTCAGCCTCTGAAATAACCTAACCACTTGCTCTTCAAAGAGCTGGTCCCTCCTGACACAAAATATGAACACAATGAGGGGAGATCTGGCTCCCTCTTCCCTCCACAGTCCACTCCAGTCTTCAAAAAGTCCATGTACTTGCAAATATCCCTGCTGCTCTTCCACTGCCTTTTAGGCATAGCATGTTAAGCATAATCAGGATGTATAAGCAGGTGTTTTGTGGACTGCAATATACCCCTCACATTTTAGACACTGCTCTAAATCACCCCTGCTCAGACTGCAGAAAGGCATGTAAAAATAACCATTGTGCTGCAGGAGCCTAAGAAGACATGGTTCCAGGCTCAGAGGAATCCTGGAGCCAAAGGCTGTAAAATATGGACCCTAAGCCTCAGGGTCAGAGAACAGTTCCTTGGTCTTTTTAAGTTAATAATACACATGTAGCCCCATGATCTTGACACTGGGAAGATTGCTATGGTACAGAAAGCAGACAGTTGCATTGACAGAAAATCCCCAAATAAAAAGGCTTTAAAGTAATCAACATACATTCATAGACTTAAATAAACTTTTGTAATTCATCATAGCTAAGCATTGTCTTTAAAATACGCTCAAAAACCACAGCAGAAATAGGCTGGGATGATTAATAAGATAAATGCTTATGTGAGAGGCTGTAGGTTCATTGAAGTTATCTGCTGAAATATTCCATGATTCACAACTAGCCAAAGACATGAACTGACACAAACGCAACAAGGCTGTTCTCTGTAATACTGTTGCTCAGCATCATATGCTTTGATAGCACTGCCTAAAATATAATAGAATTATGCACAGACTGCAAAAGAAGTGCTGACTAATGCTGTTGCCTTTGATCTGTTCTGTGAGTGAAAAGTCAGAGTCTTCTTGCAAGCACTTCCTGGCTTCAGAGAATGAAATGTAGAGTTGACACTAACAGAGAAATATGAACCTATTACAAAATAGTGGAAGAAAGATTATGGCTACTGTAAATTTGATCATTTTCAATTAGAAACATAAGTAATTCAAACTACCAGTAATGCTGAAGTCATTTGGCAGCTAAAGTTCTGAGTATACTTTGACACTGTAATGGTGGTGGGTCTAATTTTTTTTTTCTTGGTACAAGACTACTTTTATGTTCATCCTGATGCAGGGTTTGTTCTTTTCAAGAAAACCAGAAATTCTACATTTTTGTTGGCTGTATTGTAAATGTGATAGTATAGTCTTTCTTGCAAACCAAAGCATCTAAGTGCAAACTCCACATATAAATATACTTACTGGGATATTATGGGACTCCAGAGAACTTGAAGCTAGGCTGACTTACAGATGCGTTTGTGACAGACACACTATATATGTACAGTAAAGCTTCCCAGACACGTCTTTTTGAATGCAAATCTTTGAAGGTGCAAAATCCTAAGGCTGATTGCCAAAATCCACAACTCCAGGGCAATCTCACCGTGGAATCTGAGATTGGAGTGTTTGGTAGTACCAGGTCTCTATGGATAGGTATCCTGAGAAGTGCTCAATTAGAGCAGCAAGTGATGGAAGAACAGGGATCTCTAAATCCTCCCAAGTGTGCTTGAACAGTTATCCTAGAAAAGCATAATCTGAAATTCTGGAGCCTTTCTGCAAAGCAGAAGACTTCTCTAAGGTCTGCTGAGCTTATATGGTGGAACTATTGTGAACAACATTGGGTTTTATCTTCACAGGGTCTTAAAATATGCCAATTTTATTCTGTCACATTCATTGGGAGAATCAGGAAAAGGCTAGGAAAAATTATGTATTTTTTAAAAAAGGAAAAGTCATCCAGAGATCAGGGCAGCATTATCTATATCACTGCACACTTCCTTTTTCTGTTTAAAAGACTGGACACAACTTGACTTTATTATCTAAGGAGATTTTTGGACAATACCAAACCATGACCTGACATGACAGAAGAGGAGAAGACAAGCAGTGACAAGAATGTCTAATGGGTGCATTGTTACAGGTAGAAAAGAGGTGTGGAGACCAGGAATTATCTGTTTATTAATGTGTCAAAGCAGCAATATTATCCCATGGTGACAGAGCTCATGTCAGATCTACTTATTCAGCAGCAAGAAAGACAACATCTCAGGAAAGAAGAGGGGACATCATTAGCCCTAACACAAGTACTATGGAGAAACTGCTAAGAGGAACTAGCAGTTCTACAAGGAGTAGATCTAAAAGCAAGAGCCTTTAAACAGTCAAGTTTGGAACAAGTTAATTGCCCAAAGCTTTCTTTATGTCTTTGCGAGGAAATAAGCATCTCCAAGGGAATAATACTGTCATCTGCAAATGGTCCAGTCTTCCCATATACTGAAAAGGAAGCCATGGAGTACTAGGCTGAATTTAAACAGATAAATTTAACTTCCAGATGCCTTTATTTAGCTGAAATAATTCCACCCAGGGCAGATATCACTGTTTAGAGCCAGATAATCTTTGCTATATTCTGATTCTTTTTGTTCCAACTATGTCTTTTTCTGTCTCTTCACACCACCTAAACTTCAGACCTGCCTCTTATACTCTCACCTATCTATTCCCCATGAACCTGTTTTTATCATTTATTGCCACTTGAAAGGAAACGATAAACATTATGCAGCTTTTCTGCCTCATTAATCAAGGACTTAAATTGAAAAGTTGAGGGTGAGACTTCCAAGCATTTGTTACATTGTTTATAACCAGATACTGGAGCAGTAAAAAAAGAAATAACAGCATGCATATTTTGAAACAGGCTGAGACAATAGAAACACATCTCATTAAACTCCCTGTAGTTTTAATGGGATAAAATAGAAATAAATTCAGGGCAAGAATTCACACAGACCACATGAGGCCCTAGGAATGACAGACAACATGGAGATGTTTTGTATACTACTATGAAGTATTACATATGCAAACCGATCAATACAAACACCTGACTGAAGTCCAGTTTGTTTGATGCAAGAAAGGAACAAAAATAGACCAGATAAAATAAATCTGGATTAAAAAATAGAATGTATGTGCTAAATATATTTTCTTTTAGCAGTAAATATTTCTGAACATTGATGGAAAAAAGTTTCTTCTAAAATAAACCCTACATACTGCAAAAATAAATTTTATCCAAGCCAACAAAATGGGTAGAAGTTAAACGCTTCTTACTGAAGAACAAAGGGCACTGAAATAAAAGAATAACTTTCTTAGAAAAACACCACTTTTAATTACCTTGCAAGACTTTAAAAAATATTTAAGAATTGAGTAATAGATAATCAATACTACATATGACCAATCTGTAGATTTTTGTATATGTAGATACAACAATACATATACACTGATAAGAATGGTATTTATTTTACGTGTTTATCTACAGATTTAGATGCTGCTATTTCCAGTTTTAAAACCTTTGGATGTTCAACACTGAAATGCCTTTTAAAGAAATGTGGACCTGCATCTCCGTTCATAAAGTAAGACTCAATTTGAACACTCACACTTTGCAACTTTAAGCAGGGCAGCAGTCCAACACTATTATGAATGTCTTTTGTCCCTTTGGATAAAGCCTTGGGTTCAACACAATATGTTTTTCTGCAAAATGGAAGGTAAAAAATCTGGATCTATTCTGATTCATCTCATTATCAATTTGCAGCTACCTAAATCTGTGATTTTACTCCTAAAGAACACGTCTCTCATTCCGATGCAAATGAAACAAACAGCAACAAAACAGCTGCCCTATGAAATCTATTCAAATGTGTATTAAGTTCCAAGATGAAAAAACCCTATATCTTGTCTAAATTCCTGCCTTGTACTGAATCTTGAGCAAATAAAAAATTAAATGTATTTTCCATTAACTGCAGAATTCATGAAAATGTTATGCCTTCTCCATAACACTGTTTTTTTTGTTATAAATGTAATTATAGTTAAAGCATCATTATAAATAACACCAAGACCTGTCAAAATATATATCGAAGGCAGTATCCTGAATTATTTTTAGTTTTAAAAAGATTTGTGGATCCCTTGCTGATTTTATCCTTACCTTTCCCACAAAAGGTTGGTCACTCTTTGCTATTTTTGTTCTTTATCATTAAGTGATGGGAAGCAAGAGGCTCTTCAGGGTCAATTTCTGCATGCCAACTTCAATCACAACCTTTTAGTAAGTTTCTTGGAGAACATATTTTCATTGGACGGTGAAACTACTTAACTGACAAACTTTGCTCCACCATGCAATATTGTTTTCCACAGATAAAACAAGAAGCGAGACAAGCTGCTAATGATCTAAACTCTTTGAAGCAAAGGAAAGTCATTCCAGGGAATTCAGTGAGCACTGATAAGGCTTGAAATACCTCTTCTGTTTTACACCTAGGCTGATGAACTAATCTCTGCTGAAGATATGTGAAGATAACAAGAAGAACAGAGAGGCATCCTACAATAATTCAAAGGCTCTCAATCTTTGGGGAATATTCTGTTAATAGTATACAGCTATTTCAAAGGAACATGGATAAAATTAGAAGCACACTTTCTGCTTTCCCCTGCAGACAGGGAAATGGGTATTTGGGAGTCCTAGCTTTTGTCCCAGCTAGCTCACTTCCCAGGGCAGTTATAATCAAGAAAGCTGACTCTGGGAATTGCTGGTTTAAATTATCTATAGACACAACTTAACACTGAGAAGACTTAATATCTAACCTCAATTTATTCTTTGTCTTCACTTTCTGTACAATTTAATTTAATTCCTACCCTGACAGAAGCAGTGAATATGAGTTTTCTAATGCCTCTGGAGTGCAGTGAAAAAGTCATATACAATACAAGGATTATGAAGCATTCAAGCTTTTTTGCATGAACTATACTCTGTCAGAGCTGAGAGCATTCAGTGCTGATTATGTACCAGCAGTGTGTTTAATCTTGTGTTCAAGGAAATGTATAATTTCTAAGAAACAGTGATCAGCAGCAAATGCAACTGAGGTAGGCATGGCATGATGAATCATGGTGTTACATATATGTACTTCACCCACTACGGAAAGGCAAGTGTGATGACTTTGGACAATCAGCACTGAACAGTCTCTCAAATATTTATAGTTTAGTTTCACAACCTAGTACAACAGCATCAGATTGTTCAGTTGCTTGATTATTTACTCAGTACGATACCCATATAAGTGGGCTGGCTATTCTCTTAAGCCAGTATCTTTAGAATGGATAGTAGCCAGTGTCCTTAGACCACACACTTTCTTTCATAACATGAACAGCAAGAAGTTTGACTTTCACAGTACTTCTGTAAGTGTGAAAAGCAAATATATGTAAATTAGCAGTTACATTTTTTTGAGCTGTCTTTTGAACTTCCTTTGCAAAATGTTCTGAAAAGTAAGTGAATTGTATTTCATTGTCCTAGAGGAAGATTAGAGGAGATTTAACATATTACATTGATCTTGACATTATTGGCCCTTTTTCTTCTCCTATTTTTTCTTCTCTGTAAACAGCGTTTTAGTGAGGAATAGGAATATAAGCCAAGAAAAAATGCTTAATGTCCTGGAGCGTATGAAAAATGAATTGCAACACTGGACTGACTATTATGTTCAGCATGAGTTGGCTAGAGGTGTTACTAAAGTTAAAATTAGTCAAAGATGTTCATTCAAACTAATTCAGGTTCAAACACCCAAGCTTTCCATATCAGTGGACTGTAGACAGTGATGATGAAGTTATCATGAGCTAGAGAAACATGAAAGACACTGTATTTTTTTAATGTATCATGTGCAGAAGTGTCATATGTCATTTTAGATGTCTTAAATATCCATGTCAGTGACTCCATTAATTTCCAAAAATGGTATAGGCTTCCTGTAGGTTATTTATTATAGGTGTACTGCTTTCTGACAATATCAGACTTCAAAAATAGGCTCAGGTGCCTCTTTGTAGGCCCCTGAGTTTCTTTCTTTATGCTTATTTTTATTTAATATCCTAATTCATAAAAGCCAAACTTGCTAAATCCATGAATTTGGAGTAACGGGCTATGGACAGGTACCTAAATATAGAGTTCAGAAATTTTGCACATTTCTGGTTTTGAACTCTACAATAATGTTGCAGACAGAACTATAGCCAGCCAAATGAATTCGTCTATTCTCTCGAGTAGTTTCTCACAGGAATCTACAAATCTCTTTAAAGAGAAAGTAAATCCTCATTTACTGCTTGTAAATCTCTATTAAGCAGATTTACATGATGAGCCAAGTATGCATAATTTTACTCATTATCCTTCAATCTCCCTGGCTTCACCGAAACTGCTTGTGGTATGTATTTAGCAAAATTGATTTAATACGGAAAATAGTTTTTGTCTTTCACAAAAACATTGTGGAGACTATAAGGAGTAAGGCTTATACCTTAACTATTATCATAGGCAGCCTTCATTTCCAAAGCAATATGTATCCAATGAGTATAGTACTGCAATCTTATATTCATTAAAGTGTTTTAACTCCTAACATACGTATGTTCCATATTTTTGCCAGCACTTACTATATTCTCTTGGTGTTGCTAGAGTAATATAATGAAGATATTCTTATCAGGTAGTTAATAGTAAAAAATATAGTTTTCAAGCATGTACACGGCTTAGATCCACAGAGGGATACAAGAGCTCCAGGCAGAATAAATTAATATATAGCTTGTCTATGAAACACAGAAAGGCCATTATAGCATTGATCAAAAGCTCTCAGAAGTCTGCACAAACCAGCCTGGCATCGTATGTGCAGCTCCAGGCAAGACCAGAGGTGGATAGTTAAGAATGTAGGAACTCCTCATCCTCTTCTCTCTTATTAACAGGCATGTAAGGATTTGAACATCTCAATACCAAGGGTCATGTTTGGGAGCCTGGACCCATTATGGAGCTTAGTCATTGAAATACTCTGTGATTCAATGTCTAAACTAAGTACACAGCACTGAAAGTTATTTACCGTGCAAGAGACCTAAATTACCCATAAACTGCATTTTATGCTCACTTTGATTTCCACAGCCTGTGAATACTGAGTGCTAAGACAGCCTGGACAAGTGGAACAGCAGGAAATGGAAAGATGAATGAGTTTCAAACACTGCATCTCAGCGCTTCAGTTAGACGTTTGCATGAGTCTGAGCTTCACCATCCTGAACATCTTCCTTTCCTGAAATGCTTAAACCAAATCCCCCAAGAGTAGTGTGAGTGTTCAGCACTGGAGCTTTATAGCTAAAATTCTTACACAGGGAACAGGAAACCTGCCTTTTCTCAGCCTGAGGGAAGACTGAACCTCTGTCCCAGAAGAGTACTAGGTCAGGAATAAAGGTGTGGAGGTGAATCATTCACCAGCCTTGCTAAAAATGGGAGAAAGGGAAACTTAAGGAGAGACAAAGAAGACAAAACACCCAACAGGTGTCTTTAGCCTCCCTACTAAAGGGCTCTACTAGAAAGGCAGAGGCATCAAAGACAGGGTTTGCACACAAACTGAAGGTCTTTTCTGCTTTATTTATCCTCAGACTATATATTTGCAACATTAAAATGTGAAATATTTGAATGCTAGAGGAGCAAGCACAATGGTACTCAATTCTAAACAAGATCGAAGTCCAAAGAGTATCCTAGGATCTTGCCAAAAACTGATTCCATCAGCAAATATTGTGACTGCAGGAAAACATCTGATTGCACTAAATACTTGCTAATGGGGAGATAGTACTGCTGTCATCCACTAATGACATTGCTGCTTTTGAACAACTGGAGCTAGACTTGTCTTAGAGGTGCACATTGGAAGGACAAGAGATAGTGGTTGCATATTTTGGCATAGGATAGTCTAGGAGAAGAGCTCAACTGTGGCTAGACACAGGCACAAATTACTGAGAGAGGTGGTGGAATATATGTTCCTGGAGAAATCAAAGATTTGACTGGACAGGGACCTGACCAATCTGGTCTATCTTCGTAGTTAGCCTGTGTTGACCAGTAGTTTGGACTAAACGATCTTGAGTGGTCATTAAGTGCACTACCCTTCTTGCTGACTGAAGTTGTGTTCCAGGTTTGTTTGGGATTACTTTCCTCTTCTGCACTTTGTTTGTCACTACTGGTTATACATTGTTCCACTTGCTGTCCATATTATCCTCTATATCTGCTCCCTGGAACATGTCAAAATTTGTATTAACTGTTTCTTTTTTTTACGCAACACTTTTGTGACCAAATTTAGAAGATGATGCACAGTGTACTTGCTATCACTATGATCACTTCATCGGAAGCATCCTGCTGTGCCATCGGTTTGAATGTACATTGTACTAAGAACAGACAAAACTGTATGGTCTCGTACATACCACCAGCAGTTTGCTGGCCACAAATGTTTGCAGTATGCACAGTTCACAAGCATCCACATTCTCTATAGATTCACATGCTTCAATGGTATAATCGATTCTGACAGAAAGGATGGGGAAGGCATTGTTAGAGATCCAGTAAAGCTGCATTCCTGTTTGAGGCACTATTCTGAACAACATAATTCTGATGAACATTCAAAGATGCCCATAAAAGAGAGAAAAACTCATCAGAACAAGTATGCTTAAAAATGTTCTTTTTTGCTGCAGCCACTCTGAACAACTGGCAGAGAGCTTTTTAACCCCTTCTACTAAGCACCAAGTTTGACTGGTTTATGGCTTTTTCCTGGGAAGTTTGTAGCAATTCCACCATGACAACGTTTAGTATGTTCACATGTAACGTTGAAGCTAGGGTTTAGAGCAGAATATGGCAAGTTTAGAGTGATCAAATGATCCTCACAGGAGCTGCAGTCAATGCGCAGAGTATGAAGCCAAGTCTTATTTGATTTCCCTTTTGCATCACTGTTAACACACTCAGAGGCCATAGCAACTGGATGGGGAATTTAATGATGGAAAATACTGTTCTTATATTTTTGCACAAGATAGAATTCTTTATATTCCTGTCCTTTTATAACAGGCAATGGATTCTTAACTATAGGAAACAGGCCTGTTTCTGTAGCACAAAGCACTCCGCATCCTTGGGAGAACTGAACAAACAGCTAATAAGAAGAACAAAATAAATTTTCCTTACCAGCAGCTGGTCTTTATTTGTTTCAATGCAAGGACAGGAGATTCTGACTAGTATTTAAATATTGTTCCAGAATTGCTTCTTAAAGCTATAACATTAGCATGGTTATCATAGAATCATAGAATAGTTTGTGTTGGAAGGGACCTTAAAGATCATCTAGTTCCACCCTCCCTGCAATGCACAGGGACATGTCCCACTAGATCAGGCTGCCCAAGTTATACTGACTTATGGTCAAATACTGTAACACCACTTGTGTATTCATTTAATCACATATTAGTCAAAATTAAGGCAGAAATTTCCTTGAGAGACTTTTAAAATGTAAATCAATAGTCTCCATGGAAATGTGGCCAAATACAGGTTTTTTCCTCTGAGCCTCCTGCTCTAGTGACACTTTTAATATCTGCTAATTATGCACAATAACCCTCTTATTACATAGTAGGAAGCAAATGCTACTTATTGTTTGATCATTGGGGAGCTTAGACCAGTATGGACAATCTTAAGACTTCTTAAGTTCTATGAGATACATGCATGCTGACATTGCTTTCAATGAGAAGCCTGATAAGTGGAGCTCCCCTTCCTCTCTTAATTTTAAGGGAGGTAGCTATTAAAATGCAAATTACATGCAGAGCTATTTGAATTAGGGGAAAGTCGAAGAATTCTATTGTTTAAAATGCTAATGGTTTTGATGTGCTGTAGCTGCTCCAGGTTAACCTTTGCTTTCGCAAAAGGGTTCACTTGGTCACATTCCCAGTTTCAGAGAACAACTATCACCCTAGGGCCACATTAGCTTTGTCTCAGAGGTCAACATTGTTCCTGTACATCCAGAAAATGAAAAGTTATATCTATGTGCCTCAGATTTAGACTCCATTTAGATTCCAGAGTGCTACACTTACTCTTTTTAAGGACATTGCATAACTATATAGTTTGAAGAGATAACATGACAGACTAAACTGCGGCCTGGACTCTTAACTGTAGCTTATTGATGAGGACTTAATAAAACTAGTTAGTTTATTAATAGCTTACTAGACTGTTGTTTGTATGTTTGTGAATATGAAACCAGTACATTACAATTGAAATTAATTCCTTTAAAAAATACAAATAAACCCCCCGAAATAGACATATTCATCGCATGCTATGAGATGTGTATCTGTCTTCTTCAGCAACAGATGGAGCCTAGGTAGCTAAGGCACTCCCTGAGATTATGACAGGTGCATCTGGGCCTTATTACTGGGTGGCCTAAGGCACTGCAGCAATCAAAGTCTGAAAGCTGAATCCAGAAAACATGAAACTAGAACTACAGGAAACCACTAGTTCAGAAACACTAGAGATCAGTGTCTAAAATACATCAGTTTAGATGTATGAGATTTTGGAAGGCACAGTTTCTCTGAGCTATCTCCCATCAGTGGTATCTGCTCATGGATATTTGTTTATGCAAGCAATCTACTTGACTTGACTTGTACTGCTTGCAGAGGAAGGGCTTGTTCTGCACAAGCAGTACTGGCATAATCTGACCATATGAGTCTATACTGTAAATATTAATGCTGCTTTTAGAAATGATAGTCATCTTGACAGTCATAATTCTCAGGGTTAATAGCTTCTTCAAACAAGTGATTTGGGGTTACTCTAAATCCTTTCCTAAGAAAATAACAATGTCAGAGGTTGAGGGCAACAGAGGTTCTTCCTCTTCCCACTGCATATTTTCTGGAGAGAAATTGATCATAAAAATTTTAGAACTGCCTTTAAGTGAAACTAGTCCTTATTCTTCTCAAATTGTGCCTTTTTCTCTGAGTTCTAATTTCTTTCTTTAAAAAGATAGGTTAATGATAAAACCTATTTTGGCATGTCAAAGTCTATGTGTTAGCTATGCATTTATTCTTAGCGTTCTTCCACCTCAGGATATTTTGATAGCTGGATAGATACAAACCACCTGCTACTTTGGAAGGGTTAACAGAAAAGCTACTAGTTATCTCCTCTGAGCAGAAAAGCTACTAGTTATCTCCTCTCTGGGTTGGTACAGAAAAGCCCCATGCTCCTCCCCAGCATTGAAACATTCATTTCTAAGGAAGTAATGTATCAAACTAATGAACTTTATACTGGTTTCCTATTTCTTCATGCTACAGAACTGAGAAAATTTGTTTTGATATTTAAAAATTAATCTCACTCACTAAAATTAATTTGACTTGTCTGTGGGAAATGTCATTCTAAGCAGTCTGCCAAATTGATTAATTCCTTGGCAATAATGTTAGTTATTGGGGTTTTTTTTAATGCTAGTAGCACTATTTACCCAGCAAAGGACAAGGTACCTTATGCTGAAGGCTGGCGGTGAGGACTGTGTTATGATGTGCTGTTACGGGGTTATCTCAGAAAGTAGTCCATCTGTGGAAGTTAGATCCTCCTCAGAGGTTCCCGGCAAGTAAGCGTATACAGGGTTTTCAGTTATGCATGCTTGTTCATTTAAGCGAAAGACAAATGTAGACCTGCCTTCTGCTTCCTGCAATGCTCAACTGAGCAGCATATAAAGGAAAAAGCCACTGTCTCATTTATCTCTGGAATATCAGGCACTGCCAATTACTGTATTATAAATTCAATACTGTATTGTAAGTTCTAAATAATCAATGATGCCAAAAGCCTTGACTGTTTGGTTGCTTTAAAAAAAAAGCTAGGTGTAAGGGAAAAGTTGCAGAAGTGAAGACAAACTTAATGAGAAACTCTGAGAGGGTAACAGTATCAAAACCTCACCAAAACATTTCAGAGAAGTTTGTACACGAAGTTGTCTATGTGATGACAATTTAAATGAAGATATCAAACTTAAATTCTTGCAGTTAAGGCCACTAAGTCCCTTGTTCTACAATTTCATTTCAATCAAGAACACATACATTTGGCCTGACCTGGTCCAATTTGTGTTGGTTTTCAAAATAAAAAACAGGGGAGAGACCACAGCGTACCAAGAAAGATATCATCTAGCAGGGGAGACATGCAAAAGTAGGGAGGACCTAGGATAGTCCAATTCAGTAGGATAAAGCAATCACATATGAAGACACATAAAGGCGGTATGACCCACAATAAATAGGTGTTCAGTAATCCCAGACTGAAATTTTTATTTTTAATTATCAGGACAGAGTGGGACACTTTCATGTTATTTAAAAAATGCTAGGGGATTTTCTTATTCCTTCTGATGTGTATGTAATATTTTGTTTGAAGTTGAGTGACAAGTTCCTATCAGTAGCTTTGCACAGAAAAATATACTCTGCATGCACTTTTTAATGCACTTGAAAATGCTGGTTAACACTTTGTAATAGGTGGGTCTATCATATCAGAAATAAGCACACTTTAGGTTAACTAAGGTTAGTGAAAACAATAAAATCACACTGTGCCTCACTCTAATGCATGAAAAATAAATATTGTGGCAAAGAGATCATTGTTTTAAAACAGACTAATGCAGAAAAAAAATGGACACTTAGAAGAACCAGAACAATTTCTGTCTTGGGGAAAACAGGTATTAAAAAGAATATATACATTTTAGGGAACTGCTTATTCACAGGAATGAACCCCCAATATCTTTTGTTTTCCCTGACTGGATTTTTTGATTTTTAAACTCTTCCCAAGTTGTCTACCACTTTTGCTAGTTATTGAAGGAGATGGATCATTCGCCTGTTTTGATAGGTCAGCAACTCACGGCAGAACTTTCTACTGTATCTTTCTGCCTCAGGAATGCTTGGCAAAACCACAAAGGTCAAAACATTTTTCACTGTATTTTCTTTAGTAATACATTTACCCAGGACCCACGGTAATATCATCCACTCGACGATGGTTGGTGGCGGTCCTTGCATGCTCAAGTCTGACCTGTCAATGTGCTGAGAGGCAAGCAACAGCAGGAACAGAAAAGTCAAGTAGGATGCAGTATGGCAGATAAATTTGATAAATGGCTTTCTGATGAAGAGCCCTAATGGGCTTTTGGGAGCTATCAGGTAGCACACAGAGAAGACCGGGAAAAGGAGTCCTATTACAACACATGTCAACATCTTCACAGCCCAGTGTCGCCTTCTCCATCCAGGGAACTCATCATACCAGCGCGATGCAAGCAGCTGCTGGCAGTTGGGCTGAGCAACAAACTACAGAGAGAAAAAGAAAGGAAGACAGTTACCTCCTTGTTACCTCTGTAAAGTTATTTCCATGCTATGTATGCCACAATAAGCAATTTTTTAATAGAAATTAAAAAAATATAAAATTCCACAGCCCGTGCGAGCCCACTCATACTCAAAATACCAGCAAGACAGGTCTGAGTCATTGTGTCATTCCTTCATCACAAAAGGAAAAATACGAAACCATCAAAATTCACATTTCACAATTAAGTTTGATTCTCTGTAGGCTGAGTACACGAGTGGCCAACAGATTGTAAAACTGATGTGAAACTTAAAAAGAAGTTCACAAATATTTCCATTATTCAACCAGAAACATTTGAACAAAATTCACATAACCTAAGGTGTAAGTCACTATGAAAATGGAAAGCACAACTGAGATCTGTGAACAGTGAAACTGAATTCCACAGCCATGAACAAACTATTCTCATTATGCTCCTTGTTAATTCTCTAAAAAATCAGTCTTATATTCTTTTACACTGACAAATCTCTTACAGATATGTTACACAATGCTTGCACAATATGAACTAAGCACGAGTATTCCACAGTGTATCATTAATCCATGCCAGGATATACTCCTATCCTATAAAATATTTTACAGCCTGTCTGTTCTCCATGTTGTGATTTCAGTTTTCAAAATATGATCTTTAAAATTGAATTTCACCAGAAAACCCCTAAACCCAGTAAATAATTCATACTTTTCAGACAGGTTTTCAAAGAATCTTTCAATTCATAGTTTTATTTGACCACTAGTTCCTATTTTCCCAAATGCTTTCTTTTATAAAGCAGTCAGCATAGCAGCATGCTGAACTTGACATAAGCGATACAGAAGGAAGATATTAATCAGAGAGCACCAGTTGTTGCATTTCATTAATAACACCCAAAACAACAGAAAGAAACAAACCAAACATTTTTGTTATAGACATCTACATATATACAAATTGGATTAATTCATTAGCTGAATCCTTAATACAGCTATGTGGAAACTTTATCTTATTAAATAATAAAACTGCCAATTTACACCAAATAATTTCAAATTTAAATTCCAGTCAAATGCACCTAGCTTTGGATTCTACATTATTTTGATAATACTTATAACCAAGTTCTTTTGGGGAGGAATAATAGATAACTTCTCAAACAGTTCCTGAAACCACTGGGATTACTAATGGGAGAACATGTTACTTACCCTGGAATGAAATGACAGTAAGCACACATCTTTCTAGACATCTGGATCTTGTCAGAAAAGTTAACCTGAGCCAAATTCAAACCTGGTGTATTTTAATGAAATGCCAGGGTCCTTAGTAGAGACATATTTGCCTACCAAATACTAGTGCTGAAGCTGTCCCTGACTGCTGTGAAAAACAAGAATATTTACTCATATCATAAGTATCTTGAAAATAGTCTTAAAGAAGAGTAACAGAGTGTTTTCTTCCATTAGGAAATATTCATTCACAAAGTTTCAGAGTGTTTGTTTCAAAATACAAATGCCTAGAATAATACAACATGTAATAGTGCAGATGGCTTCTAAGCTATGCTTTTGCCCAGTTTCGCCCTAAAAACTTTTTCACCTTAGTTTGCTTGGGTAAATACAGATTAGTGCTTTGCTTGACTAGTTAAAAAGAATGACTCATAGACTAGTTTCCAAGTAATTTCCTTTTTTTTCCTCTGGACTGTGCCAGATCGGTATTTGTTTATCCTCCTTCATAGTGTCTTCCCATTGCATATCCTTTCACCTAGAAGAAATCAGTTCCTATGTTTTTCCTGTGTCCACTTTCTCAACACTTTTGGGACACCTTTATTGTGCTGGTTACACAGGTAAAGGAACAAATTCCAGTGGCCAGCAAAGGCTGGTGGTAGGCATGGGGTGCCTATTCCCTGCCAAGCACAGCTAAAAACGAATGTATTTCCCTTGGTGTAATGTGGAGGAAATTAAGTAAAAGGAGGATATTTTTCCAATGTTCTCCAAGTATTGGGTTGCCCTAGGGCTGGAGGAGACCAGAACTTATGCAGAGGTACCTCATCCTATGAGGTGTTCACTGACTGCACCATATGAAGGGTGCTCCATAGTGGGTGGGCAGTAGCTGTTTAGTTATAGCCTTTAGATTAAGTAATAGGTAAAACAATATAGAAAGCATTTCTGAGCAGGCTTGGAAAATTGTTGTCTACTAATACCCACATTACATTTCACCATGTGGTGACTGTATTGCTAAGGTATTAAGGACAAGAATTGATTTTTCAAGCACAGAAAGTTTTTCCATAAGTGCATAATTTTTGTAAACAGTAATTTTTTAAAGAAATTAGCTCTCATACTCTTCTCCAAATTATGAGTGATAGGACAGGTTTAGCCGTAGTCAGATCCTTTGGCTATAAGAGAAAACTGACATAGTCTATACATTTTATGTGGCTAGAGTTAGGGGGAGCACCATCAGTAATGTACTTTAAATGGCACACTAGACATAAACCACACAGGAAGTAGCTAATAGTGAAATACTAATATGAAACACTATGTCAACATTTCAAGATCTGCATGTAGAGGGAAGCAGTTCTAGTAGTGCAGGCCAAGGTCTGTAACAGAAACCAGAACACAGCATCTACAGACGATATACTGCATTTCTATGAGATCCAGATATCCAGTTTCATGCTATCATTTTTAACTAAGAACAATGTTGTCAAGCTTAGTTAACAATGTGTTGAAGTAACAAAAACAAATTGCCCCTTCACCACAGCCTTTTCTTTATGGTTCTGAGCCCCATTGGCTATATAAAATATACTATGAAGGAGTCAAATGTCTTTTTCAGACAAATGCAAAATTTCGCTAAATCTATTGGTGGTGCTACTTTAATAGTTATGCTTTTCTCCTTCACTTAAGAAGGAACTATATGATATTAAAAATGTCCAAATTAATTTTCAAAAATTTGACTACTTGCTCCATTTTTGTCATTGAGAAAGTCTCATCATATATGTTGTGAAATATGTTCCGCAGTGATACCTGCATTCATTACATTAGCTGAATCAGGGAAGTTCTTAGAATCACAGAGTCATAGAATAACCAGGTTGGAAGAGACCCACCGGATCATCGAGTCCAACCATTCCTATCAAACACTAAACTATGCCCCTTAGCACCTCGTCCACCTGTGCCTTAAACACCTCCAGGGAAGGTAAATCAACCACCTCCCTGGGCAGACCGTTCCAATGCCTAACCACCCTTCCTGTGAAAAAATTTTTCCTAATGTCCAGCCTAAATCTCCCCTGGTGGAGCTTGAGGCCATTTCCTATTGTCCTGTCCACTGACACTTGGGAGAAGAGGCCAGCTACCTCCTCTCTACAACCTCCTTTCAGGTAGTTATAGAGAGCAATGAGGTCTCCTCTCAGCCTCCTCTTCTCCAGGCTAAACAACCCCAACTCTCTTAGCCATTCCTCATAAGGTCTGTTCTCCAGCCCCCTCACCAGCTTTGTTGCTCCAGAGCCTCAACATCCTTCTTGTGGTGAGGGGCCCAGAACTGAACACAGTACTCGAGGTGCGGTCTCACTAGTGCCAAGTACAGAGGGAGAATAACCTCCCTGTACCTGCTGGTCACGCAGTTTCTGATACAAGCCAGGATGCCACTGGCCTTCTTGGCCACCTGGGCACACTGCTGGCTCATGTTCAGTCCCTGTCAACCAACACCCCCAGGTCCTTCTCCTCCAGGCAGCTTTCCAGCCAGGCTTCTCCTAGTCTGTAGCTCTGCTTAGGGTTGTTGTGCCCCAAGTGCAGGACCCGGCATTTGGCCTTGTTAAACCTGATGCCATTGGTCTCAGCCCAGCAGTCCAGCCTGTTCAGATCCCTTTGCAGAACCTCCCGACCCTCCAGCAGATCCACACTTCCTCCCAGCTTAGTGTCGTCTGCAAACTTGCTAAGGGTGCACTCGATGCCTTCATCCAGGTCTTTGATAAAAACACAGAACAGGGCTGGACCCAGCACTGAGCCCTGGGGAACCCCACTTGTAACTGGCCTCCAGCTGGATTTAACACCATTTACCACCACTCTCTGGGCCCAGTCATCCAACTGGTTTTCCACCCAGGAGAGTGTGGCCTGTCCAGGCCAGAGGCTGGCAGTTTCCGAAGCAGAATGCTGTGAAAGCACAGTCAGGGTACTCTGATGGCAAGAAAAATGCACTCGATGGTGAGCTCAACAGACTTGTTCCTCAGCTGCCTAGAAAGGAAGGTCTTATTGCTGCATTTCCTTCTGGTCCTGTGGTCCTATTTCCTCCATAGGAGATGAGGGGTACATGTTGTGTACACATACCTTGTCCTCACGTATAATAGTTATTTAAGCACATACAGGAACTGGGGGCAGGGCAACGTTTTTGGGATCCACAGTGTAAATTCTGCATGTATAGGCTGTGTCAGACATTACTCATAGTTCACAGATGGTTCTACAGGTCAAGTAAGTTTACCTCTGATTAATACGTTTTATTACTGGTCCTGAAAGCTTATTACACTTGACTTTTAGATTTATTTTATTAGCCGTTACCTACCGAGAAAAGGTCTTTGTGGCAAAATTCTCTGAGCAAATGAGTTTTATACTCACATATAAACTTTTCCATTAGAAAGGAACAGTAAAAGTTGATCAAAAAAATATATGTTCCAAGCCATAAGACACCATGTATAAATGGATGAGATTGCATCTAGGATGATCACATAGTAAAGCTAAGTATTCATACAAGTTCTCTGTTGAACTGCAAGCTAAAAAAGAATATTCTTCAATATTTTATACAAAAATTTTATGACTAGCAGAAATAGAAATACTCTGTGATATGAACTTGCCAGTTCTGCATTGCCTATGCCAAAATATTTTCATTGTAGTATATTTTTTCTTCCTTAATTGGAGATATTACATTCTGAGGTACTCAAAGTATGTTTTGTACATTCAGTATTATGTTGTGTGTTATTTGACTTCGACATTGTCTCCAAATAATTACCAATCAGCAAGTTTATATTTTCACATTAAAATGGTTTCAAATAGCTTCTAGCAATTTGTAATTATGTGAGGGCTATTGCTGTAATGATTATTCCTGGTTGCTCATCTTTAGCTCCTTCATAGTCTGCCCATCTGAAAATGTTTTGGTATTCATCCTCTTAGTTTTCATGCTGAGAATTGGCTCTTCCCCGAGACTGGTGAAATTCAGAAATTAGTCACAGTGCCATCAAAAATAGTCTGGTATAATTAATAGCAGAGCCTGATTCCAGTGATATCCAAGCATATACAGAGCCCAGAATTTCATTTTCACAGCTGATTAAATCTGATCTTTAGTTTTGCTATAATACACACCATTCATTCAATGGAAATAAAGAAATAACACAAGTGATACTATTAACTATATATTCTCTATAAAGAAGTAATACTTTTACAAAAATAATTATTTTTATATGATATTTTTCTTTAGAAATAACGTATCGTCAGAATAAGTCAAGTCAGTTCTTTACTGTAGAACAATATTTTCTTTTTATTTCATTGTATTAGAAAATACGTAAAGATATTTTTAAAAAGCCATTTATAATAGAATCCTCATTTTTACATTTCCAAGCAGTCTAACAAAATCTGAGGTCCAAATGAAATCCTCTTTCTGAGATCAGTAGGTGGCTTAATGTATTTTGTATACAAAAAGCATGTGATTTGTCATCCACAAATGAAAGCTGCCAAAGGAAAGTGATTTCCTATTGGACATATGTAAAACTGAGTTATGTTGTAACACAAAAGAACTACCCTGATATCACTCTCTAACAGATGAATGTTAAAGATCTTTTCTGGGAGAGGCAGTGAAAAAAGATGGTTATCATGAAGTTTCATAGTAATACTTCTTTAAAGTCATGGCCAGATCCTCTACTTTGCTCTACTGTACTGCCATTACAGGCCAGCTGGTAGGAGATGTCAGCTTTGAGATCTACTACTTTGTTTCACATGTTCCAATGACGGTGCTCAAGTTCAACTAGAATTCAGCCAAATTACTTTTTCTTTCTCTAGAACATTTCACTTTTCATATTTTACATATTTTCACAGATATTTAATGAAAACCCAGGCTGTTCTAGCTATTTTACTTTCAAATTTAGATGTCAAAACTCTCTATCTACTGGTTGTGAAAAGTAAATTTGCCTGGTACTAACGACAGATTCAAGTCCCAATCTCATTAAGGAAGCTCCTAAATGTGGTAGTTAGTTTCTCTCTCCAGAGACAACACTGCGTATTTTTTGCTATATCTTTCCCCGAAGATTATATTTGTGGATTTCAGCACTTACTCCTTGAGGACTGGATCATTAAGAAAATAGCATTTAATTGCAACTTAAATGCTTCAGCATTATTGACTGGATAGCACTACATTTTCCTTTCTAAAAGCTAGGGACCATGTTCTGGACTCTTTTGGGTACAGTTATACTGTCTAGTTTCTGCCTCGGGTCTGAAGCCTGATTGCTCTGCCAATTACTGTGAATCTTCTCATGCCCATCCTATCTAAGTATAGTGCCAAATGGAGCAAACTATCATTATAATCATGATTCTTGCTGGACTCAAACCACTAGGTCAACTTTCCTCCAGCTCTTTCTGCAGTTTTGTTATTAAGAGAACTAGTCAGCTCACTCAGGGTCAGAGCACTGGAGCACACCAGATTGCACATCATCAGACCTAGATCAGGTCCTTATAGCAAAAGAAATTCAGAACATAGATGCTTTCATCATAAAATCCAGAGTTTCTTCCCAAGAATAGAATACAATGCCATTTAAAAAAAAAAATGTAATTATCGTATTATTTAACTTCAAATATCAGGAGGAAGAAAACAAAAGAAAATGAAAACATAAAAGTGAAGACTGAAATGTTTTGTTACAAGGATTAATGAACATTCCTGTACAAGCAATGACACTGCAGTTTTTAATTTTAACATTTCAAATTTCCATTTTGCTGCATAAACAGATGCAGAAGCTCTTCATTTGATTCATTGCTACTTCTCAGCAAGATGAATCAACACAGAGAAAACTATTAAAAACCTATTAAATAAGTCAAGACTTATCTACAGTTGCAGTGATTCTGATAAGTTGCTTAGAAAAGGCAACAACAACTGAAATGGTATGCAGTTCTTAGGAATCGTGTATGCATTAATAGCCTTGTTAGACTTAGTGGTAAATAAAAGTGAACCAGTTGATGGGCTTTGGAATAAGCATGTAAAATATCTCCAAATTTTAGAACTGGGATGCTGATACAATATTTCTGATTCCCATTCTGGACAAGCATTAATCTTACCACAATTCAAAATATTTTTGTAGGGAAAACCAGTTCAAGCACTGCTGCAAGTATGTGCAGAGATAATACAATATTATTCTTCTGTTATACTGGATTCCTGTTTTTACACACTTAGCTGGTGTTATTTCCATCCATAGAAAACAAAACAAAAAAAAAAAGACTGATATTTATATGCAAAGTCCTACGCTTGGGACAGAATAACCCTCTAACAGTACAGGTTGGAATTCACTGTCCAGAGAGTAGTGTTGCAGAAAAGATCTGAAGACACTGGTGAGCAAGAAGCTGAGTAGGACTGGGCCCATGCAGGGAAAAAAGTATAGCCTGGGCCACAGTAGCTGAAGTACAGCGAGCGTGTCAAGGAAGGTGATAATTCTCTCTTTGGCACTTGTGAGACCATATCTGGAGTTCCGTGTCCTGTTTTGTTTCCCTCACTACAACACAGATATGGACAGACTGCAGTGAGTCCAACAGAGCATCTCCAGGGGGTTATGGGGCCGGATGCCATGATGCATAGGGAGATAAGAAGGTAGCTGGTTGTGTTAAGCCTCAAAAAAAGAGAAGAATTCTGTTTGGGACTCGCTACCTTACACAAATGAATGGGACAGATGCAGGCTTTTCTCAGAGGGCAATGAAAGGATGAGGATGGTCACTAACTGCATCAAGGGAAGTTCTCATTTGATCTATGGAAAATATTCTTCCCTGTGAGAATTTTAAGCACAGGTTGTCCAGGGAAGATGCAGAATCTCCATCCCTGTAAATATTCAAAACTTGACTGGGAAACCTCCTTATTGACCTGATTTAACTTCACTTTTAGCCTAGTTTTGAGTAGGGGATAGGACTAGATGATCCTGAAAGATATCTTTCAACCAATTATTTTTTATGAACCCACATACTTATTGCATTAAGTGTATTAGTGTTTTTTGTGGGGCAACAAAATTCTTGGCAAGAGCCACAGTAATTGTGTTTACAGGTTTGAATTTATTTATTTAGGTTTGAATAACTTTTCCAGGAATTCAAGGTATTACTAAGATCTTTTCCACAACTGGTTATTCTCTTTGAAAAGAGGCAGACCCCTGTCTCTCATGTAATTCAAATCTATTACTGCCAAACAATATACAAAACCATTTCAGCTGTTCCAAACACTTATGCTGTAATAATCTGTGCATCATGTGTAGGGGAAAAAAAGACATAATAGTAAAAATATTTGCTTAGGTCTGTATCACTTCAATTCTATTATTTCCAAAACAGTCTTCAGATACCTCTGACACCAAGTTTGCTGCCTGCACCAACAATTTCTACAACATAAACTAACTGATAACAGAATAGAAATAGTGGCTGATCATTCTTCCAGTATTCATTCTAACACTGATTAAATAATATAAGCACATTTTGTTTATAATCTCAGATAATTCAAGTCCCTTTTAGGAGACTAAAATCAATATATTTTCTAAGCAACTTTATATATTAACACAAGTAGAAATAACACACATTGCTCATAGCTTAAAGATTATATAAAACATGCTATCAACTCAGACTCATACTCACTTCTATCTGCCAGCCTCAGGGGCAGTAAAAAGGAAAAAAAATAAAAAACTAACAAACCAACCTTTGAACCCATTAGCAATTACCAGCAGAATGTATCTTACATCCAAGCTTGTTTTCTGTCCTGTATTGGTAAGGCTTCTAAGTATTAACTGGTCAGCTAGAAGGAGTTAGGATTGAAGTTAGTTACAATCCCACTATCATATCATAAAATCACAGAATCATAAAACTGATAGGTTGGAAAAGACCTTTGAGATCACTGAGTCCAATTGTACCAGTCTGTTACTAAATTATATCCCTATGCACTTCATCTACCCATCTTTTAAATACCTCCAGGTATGGTGACTCAATCACCTCCCTGAGCAGCCTGTTCTAGTGCTTGACAACCCTCTTGGTGAAGAAAATTTTTAAAATGTCTAATGTGAACTTCTCCTGGCACAACTTGAGGCCATTCCTTCCACTCATATCATCTATCATTTGGGAGAAGAGACCAACACCCACCTCACCACAACCTCCTTCCAGATAGTTGTTGAAAGTGATAAAGTCTCCTCTCAGCCTCCTTTTCTCTAGGCTAAACAACCCTAGTTCCCTCAGCCACTCCTCATAAGACTTGTTCTCTAGCCTCTTTTTGCTATTCTCTGAACATACTCCAGGACCTCAATGTCTTTCTTGTACTGAGGAACCCAAAACTGAACACAGCATTTGAGATGCAGCCTCACCAGTGCTGAGTGCAGAGGCAGAATCACTTCCCTGGTCCTGCTGGCCATGCTGTTTCTGATACAGGCCAAGATGTTGTTGGTGTTTTTGGCCACCTGAGCACACTACTGACTCATATTCAGCCCATCTGTCAACCAAATATGACAGAATCAATGAGTTCCCTCACATCCAGCTCATTGAAGTATTTTGTCTACTTCTTGTACCTGCTGTGTAACTAAAAGAAAAAAATAAGAAAAAATAACGCAATATTTAATAATCCAGCCTTTCAAAATTCATGAGGGAGGTGCAACTATTTTGAAAGCAACCGAAGCACAGAACGCAGTATGAGTTTAATTGGAGCAAAACTAGTTAGAAAAACCACTGTGTGGGAAGGATAGGAAAGATACTAGAAAAGCCAGGTTTTTCCTCTGGGCATGAGAATTTCTGCTGGCATCACTGGAGATTGCCTTGCTCTTCACTTCTGCAGTTTGTTGCAGAGGTCATACTATTTGTTTTTGGGGTATTTTTTCTGTAAAACCAATGGTGATCACCTTACATTAGCAATGGGCAAATTTAGGTTTCAGTCTGTTAGCTTAGCTTTACAAGGCACCATCCTGAATCCTGATGTGAAAAATGGACATGAGCATAACTGTTCTTGACTCTGAGCTTATGCTGTTCTAGCCAAGTGACAAGAGAATCAACAATGGAGTCACATTGAAGCCTAGGTTCTCCATTTTCTTTAGAACTGGCTGTTTATTATGTGAAGCTTGTGTGGAACTGAAGATGCCCCCCAAATCAGTGTGAATCCAGTTTTTGGAAAGCATAACATTCATTTGAAGGCTAACTGCATACAGAATTATGGGGATGAACAAGAAATAAAACCAGACTGATTAGAAAGGCATTCAAACTAAATAAAGCAATAAACTGCATATCTTCTTCTGAAAGTTTTCTATTAACATGTCTTCATAGTTTCATTACTGCTTAAGAACAGAATGTATACAGTCACTCAATCTGCTTTTCCTTTTCTTCAAACACTTTAATGTTTTTCATCTTTAAGTTCCTCTTGTTTAATTTGGCTGTGTGTTTATCTGAGAATGTTAAAGGCTGAGAAATCAGATTAATCACTCAGTTCCTGTATAAAGACTAAGCTGAAATGAGAGATCTTTGGCAGTGACATTCAGTGAGCATTACTCTGAGACTAATTTGCAGGAGAAATGCATGTGAGTGTAGCAGATGCTTCAATTATGTTCAGTGTGGCCTTCATGAACCTTCCTTCTAGCCTTCAGAGATTGTTTTTCATTTTTTCAATTTTTTCATTTTTTTACAATTCACCTTTCTTCACAGATTTGCCTTAAATGAGTTCAGAGGCATTGCTCTTGAATGGTCAGCTGACAGCCACCATGTGCAGCTTCTGTGGTTTAAATATAGAACATGAAATATTGGAAAGAGCAGGGAGTATAATTGCTTGCTCAAGAGCCTTTCTCTCCAAAAGCTCCTTTACACTTAAGAACGGGCTGTGGTTGAAAAAAGACCATCACTTGTGAACAGACCTAAGAAATACTGTACTTTCCCATAATGGGAATATACCTACAATAGCTGTTAATGAAATTCTGTGCACTCAGCATCCAGCAGCCTGGCGAGATAATGACGGCCCTTGGGTAGTTCTTTCCCCTCATGAAGCTCTGCCATTTGTGGCAAAACATTAGATTTTGATATCTAAAACGAAAACCTGGAGAGCTGGGGCTGTTTAGCCTGGAGAAGAGGAGGCTGAGGGGAGACCTTATTACTATCTACAACTACCTGAAGGGAGGGTGTGGACAGGAGGGAGCTGGCCTCTTCTCCCAAGTGACAGGGGACAGGAAGAGAGGGAATGGCCTCAAGCTCCACCAGGGGAGATTTAGGCTTGAGATTAGGAAAAAATTCTTCATGGAGAGGGTGGTTAGACATTGGAACGGTCTGCCAAGGGAGGTGGTTGAGTCGCCGTCCCTGGAGGTGTTTAAGGTGAGGGTGGATGAGGTACTTAGGAGCATGATTTAGGGATTGGTGGGAATGGTTGGACTCGACGATCCGGTGGGTTTCTTCCAACCTGGTTATTCTGTGATTCTGTGTTCTCATAAAGAAAGTTGTCTGAATAATGCCAGTTTCTTTCACGGTGAAGAACTAGAGTGATAAAGGTACCAATGAAGAGCCTACTTCAGTGTTTTACATACACGCCACCTTTAGGGATGTTCAGGCTACAACTACACTGAAGAAATCAGTGACCAAATTTGAGCACTGGATCCCAGTCATCCAGGTTTCCTATTTGGTCTATTTTGACCTCTCCAGCCAGCTCTACGCAAAGCAAATCTACAACTTGCTGTAGAGTGTTTTTTTATGAACTCCTCATTACCATTTGATATTAGGGTAAGGATATGGTGTGCTTTCATTTAGTAGTACAGACAATGTCTCAAAGACACTGCAGAACATTTTACTGATTTACAACTTATGGTTCTATATTAGACTGATGTTTCTAAAATTCCTTACATGCTCCTAGAAATTGTATAACTCGATATATTTTTGTTTCCACAGCTATTACTTATGGCGACGACTTAGAACACAACGGCTTATAGTACCAAGTAAGGGAATGTCTTTTATTTTAAAATGTGGAGGAAAATGACTATTTGCAAAAATCTAGAGGTGGAAGATGTATACATGGAATGGTATAAGCAAAGACCATGTTTCAGTCCCTGAAAGTTTGAGGCCACATTCTTCCTCAACGTATCACAGTTTGTTTACTGACAGAGAAATTCACTCCATAGGCTATTGCCACTGCTTGTATAACATGAATGCCCCAGCTTCTGCTCCAGCAAGTCAGAAAGGGTGCATTTCTAAGAGAGTTGCTCCTTAATACTTATGAAAGATAGCTCACTGGTACTCCGAAGGAATATATTCTTCTGCTTTCTTTGCACTCTTCTGTGGTGTTAAGCAAATGCATCCTGATCATATTCATGAAATCACAATTCCCTAAACTGAAATTTATTTGAGAATCAGACATATGTTACAATTAAGAATAAAGAAACATTGTATAGTAAGAGATAAGTAAATACAGAGAAAAAAATCTCAAGCAAATATACAAAAGCACTGAAATTCCTACATGATGTGCAATTTAATTTTGGATTGCACGTGTTCCTTTCCCACCCCTTGCTCTTATACATAACACACAGGTTTTAATGAAATCAGCCAGCCAGAGAACTTCTGCCCTGACCCAAAGGCAGATCAGGTGATGCCTCCTGAGCTAGAGTCAAGTTCAGTATCTATGTTTTTCCACAATATTTAGCCTGAAGCTGTAAAGGTCTCATGTCAATACCATCATATACTGCAAACAGGGAGCCAATATCTCTTATTTACCAAACATCCCTCTCAAATTTACTACTGAAATACCCCTTTTCTGAGATGATGGTATTTTTTTTTTTTTTTGGTGGGAGGAAGAATTTAGAATCTCCAACGGATTTGTTACAGCAAACCCTTAATTATCTAACCTTGATACCATACAAAGGCAAAACCTCACATCTTGTTTTTTTAAAGAAGACTTGATGGCAGATAGATCTCATTACCGCTTAGGGGAACTGTTTTTCTTTTTCTTAAGTACTGAACTTACTGTATCTTTTACAAAACCCAGCTTTTCCACAGAAATTGAGCAATGATATATGCCAGAGGATCCAATGCTGAGACAATAATATTTATAGTTATATTGATAAAATATTTATATTGCCAGTGTTTTGACTATGGTCAACATGCATTAATTGCATTTGTAAAGGAAGGAAAGCAGAAAAGAAGGGAACTTTTTGCCTTAATTTTCTGTTTGAAAATTTCAAGATAATTTTCAACTAAATTTTTGGAGTAGTATCATCATATTTATTAAAAAGTTGATAGATGAAGAATAATATACAATTGCTAAATACTCCACTTTTTTCTTATACTTATAATACTAATTATTTGTGTTTCATTCATGATGAAAAAAAATCTGCTTACCTGAACACTTTCATATTCTATCTTCTGACATAATAAATACCTTTATACTGATTGACCCCTTTTCTTTCTTAGTAATTTGAAAATTCATTTTGTTTCCTTATTTCAAATTTGTTGAACCATATGTAAAGTTAAATATCCCTGGAGTATTGCTACAATAATAATAACTACGATAATATTCTTTCTGTACCTCTGAAGTTGTTAGTGGTTAAGAAAATACAAAAATGTTACTCCTGTTATGCTTTCAGCTGAAATGCCAGGGCATATACTAGCAAACACATATGAGAAAGAGTAATGTGGTCAGACTTCTTAATACCACAGAAGAAGAGAAAGACAAGTACCTGTCATCCTCTGTACACTTGATGGCAGCTTCACAGTGACTTCCAAGCACACTGGCTACAATGAATATGGCTCCTCAGTTCCTATCATCAGATCAGAGGATAATTTGGGATGGAACAGAGCTCAGCAGGTCTCTTGTGCAACCCCTTGCTCAAACTAAGGGCACCTGTGAGATCAGATAGGGTTGTTCAGGGCTTTACCCACTTAAGCCTTGAAAATCTCCAAGGATGGAGACAGCACAACTTGTCTAGGAAACCTGTTCCATTGCCTACCTATCCTTATGGGGAAAGCTTTTTTCCTTTACATCCAGTCCCAACATTTCATCTTTCAACTTTCTTCCTTCTCAGGTTCAGGACTTTGAAATTGTCCCTGTTGAATTTCACTAGGTTCCTGTTATCTTGTACCTCCACTCTGTCTTGGTCTCTAAGGCTCCGTCTTCAGCATATCAGCTGGTCTCTCTAATTTAGTGTCACCTGCAAACTTTAAGAGTGTATTTCTTCATCTTCTTCAGGTCACTGATAAGTCTGGGCCCGTTCAGATCCTTGCAGCACTGCAGGTTTTACCTGTCTTCAGGTAGAGTATGAAACATTATCCACAACTCTCTGACCTATATAATCCAATCAGTTTTTGCCTATCTTTTTATTCCACCTAGACTGCAAACAAACTCAGATGCAACAATATTGTGAAAATTAGTGTCAAAAGCCTTGCTAAATCTAAAGTAAATAACATCTCTTTGGCCACAAATTTAATTACTGTCCAAGTGGTGTTTCTGTGGTCAGGTATGTACATTCTAACTGAAAAAGTTGCAACATAAAAGTAAGTCAACTTCAAACAAATATAGTCTTATGTATTGAGAAGACCCTGTTTAAGCATCATTTGTACACTATAATTTGCAAAGATTATACTTGAAAGATCTGTCACTGAAAACAAAAGGTGCACCTACTCCCAGACTACTTTTACCAAGATTTAGTACAATGCAAAGAGCCATTTTTCACAGCCAGGTAATTTACTGTAATGGAAATTATGATCTCTCTTCATTCAAGTGTGATTATACTACTCACCTTTAGCATGATTTGACTAATATATTTGAATTGATGACAGGGCAACATGCAGGGAAAGAAAATATTTTTTCAGTGCATATAAAAGCTTAGTCTTTCATTCCAAGATTTTGACTGATTTTTAATAAGTTCAGTACAACATAATTAAAGTCTTGCAGGCTGTCATAGCTCTATCAACAGTTATTTCTTGTAAAACTTTCCATCTAATCTTTATAATCTTCATATAAAATTGAAGATTTTTCTGTCAGACCAAACTTCTCAAACGCGATGCTTACTTTTCCAGGTGAAATTTGAAATCGTCTTTGAATCTCTGTATCTTGGTGAAAAAATGTTTCAGTATGGCATGATGGCAGCTCCCAAACACCTGATTTTGCTAGAAGGAAGGTGCCACCTTTGTGAACAGTACAAATCCCATAAATCTATCTTCCAAGGACACACTACTAGCTCCTCTGTAGGGTGGATACATGGATTATGGTTGTCAGAGAAGTTATGTTTCATGGAAAAATGAAGAGCAGGTTCAAGAACATTAGTTATTGGCATTAGTCCAGTGAACTCCGAAGCTCACATATCTCTGTTTGAATGATTGACTCTTAAATCTGTGCAGCTCATGTCCAGAAACACTAAACTGCTAAGGAAGAGCTGATGTGAGACTGTTTGACCATTTCTACAACAGAAACATGATCTGCCCAGACTATGTAAGTGAGGCCTTGTCCCTAAAGCAAAACAGATTTTTAATACAGAATCATAGAATTGTTTGGGTTGGAAGGGACCTTTAAAGTCATCTGTTTAGACTTTTCTCCTCCAAAAAGGTCTAGAGTGAATCTAAGCCTACTGCGTCTAAATATGTAATTGCATATAAACAATAAAGATAAATATTTGTGATAAACTTTGTTTCTCTCTGAATTTTCCTGCTAAGGCAGATCCTTAGATCACACAGTGTAGTAAAAGAAAGCTGCATTTTTGACTACCAAAGGGATTCCAGCAAACAGGCCCTCAAGGTTCATCTGTCTCAGCTTAAGGGGCTTTTCCAGTTCTCAGAATGACAGAATATCAAGACTTAAAAAAAAATTAAATTATGGCCACTGTAACCTACCTTCCAGAAATTACATATTCTTCTTAAAGGATTTTACCTTCTTTTTAGTCTGTAAAACACAACTAGCTATCCTGTGTCTCTTCTGCAATAAGTGTAAGTAACTTGGGTGGTGACAAAAATGATTTGGTTCTTAGATGGCCTGAGTAGCTGGCTGAGGATGTCTTGTCTCTTCCCATCGACTATGAAGGGACCCAAGGCTAGCCTGCTGACATAGGTACCTTAATTAACTACCTGAGGTTATATAGAATGAGTCAAGGATTCACTGCACACACACATACTACAGAAATGGCTGTTTCTATTTTCTTTCTAGATGCTTTAAAGAGGGCAGGAAATAAAAGAGTCCAAGCCTTGAGCTAATTTTATTAATAATGTGTCAAACTTTTTTACCTTCTGTTACACTTTTAGCTTGTCTTAATGTCAAATGTTGTATAACTGTGTCATGACTCTTTGTAATCAATAACAGGGCTGCTAATGAAGCCTTTAAGGTTAGCTATTTAACAACCTCTAATTGAAATGACTGTATTACCCTGGAAATTAAATATTACTATATTTTCTGCACATCAGGAAGAGTAAAACATTTCCTTTTCCTCTTCAGCCATCTAAAAAAATTAGTTACATTCTGTACTTGGGCAACAGAGCATAGTTATGTTGCACTTCGTAGATCTTCAGTAATTTCTTCTTGCTGAAAATCTGCATTAATCTTTCCCACAAATGTTAAGGACCCTCACATTTTTCACATTAATAAGGACATTCAAAGCATAAACCCCATGATCTGATGTGGCAAAAAAACCATGCCAGAAGACATAAGCTTAGGATTTCTTCTTTTATTCACGTGCATTTGCCCTCAGCTTTCCTCCATTCTTCAAAACATTCTGTAAAATCCTTCTTGATCAAGTCCTTGCTTGTTTGCAAGTACTCACCAACACTCTAGAAGAAAGACTAGCTACATTCCATATTCATTAGTGATATTCATGAAATAAAGCTGATTTCTTTAAGAAACAAAAATAGCAGCCTTTTCACAACCTTTCAGTAAAAAGTCAACATGCTTTTTTTTTTGTTGCAATCCTTAATTCAGTCCCCACAATAGTACTTAGCAGATATTGATGTGTTGTTTTCCAGACAACTGAAGCTGTAACTAACAACAGCAACTTCATCTGGAATTTTGCCTTCAAAAGGCATAATCTCTACTTTGTTGCCATGATAAAAGAAAATTAAGGTTTTATTTTAAGATGAATAAATGGATGATATTGTATTCAGAGAAGCAAACAGAGAAAAATCCCCTGGCCCAAGAAGCCATTCTCTTAGGCAGACTCTAACTTTAAAAGATCCTCAAAACTTCACCGAAGCATAAGAAAAAGAGCAGTTATGAGGCAGGACTAAGCAGGAGCTTTATCGAGTAACACAAAGACAGAATCTGAGTCAATGAGTAATATAGGCTGCTCCAGCCACATCCTCTATCTGGTGAGATAGGTTGGGTTAATTTTATTAATTGAGCAGAAATGAACCACTGATTTTTTTTTTGTCAATGTCATAAGTGCATTAACCAGAAAACACATAAAATAAAAGACTTAAGACATGAAAAATAAAAGTAATTCCTGCTGTAATTCCTCACCCTTCATCATTAGAAGCTGCAGTCAGCTTTGCAATGTAATTACTGCTTTGAAGGTGTTAGAATAACACAAACAGACCTCATTTGTAACTAAGGCCTGATGGTGCTGGGCACAGGAGAAATCTCATAAACAACAGGTAAAATGTATCCTCAAGATCTTATAATCTCAGTACATAATAGAGGATGTAAGTGTTTGAAGGTGCACTGCTGCATGTAGATCATAGCACTGGCTTCCTATAGAAAGACAAGAAATTAAAGATCCATCCAGTGGGACTGACATGGAAACTGATGGTGAAGCTATGCATAGACCAAGGGCTAGCTGTGCCCCAAAATATACCATGCAAGCTGATCTGAAGCATGCTTCTCAGCTTTATCAGAAAGGACTGAGATAATCACAGAATCATAGAATAGTTTGGGTTGGAAGGGAACTTTAGAGGTTATCTAATCCAACCTCCTCTGCAATAAGCAGGGACATCTTCAACTAGATCAGGCTGCTCAGAGCCCCATCCAAACTGACTTTGAATGTTTTCAGAAATGGGGCATCCAACACATCTTTGGAAACCTGTTCCAGTCTTTCACCACCCTCATTGTAAAAATTTTCTTCCTTATATCTTGTCTAAATCTACCCTCTTTCATCTTAAAATCATTACTCCTTGTTCTATTGCAATGGGCCCTCCTAAAAAGTTCGTCCTCCTCATTTTTGTAGGCCCTCCTTAAGTACTGAAAGGCTGCAATTAGGTCTCCATGCAGGTCTCCCTCTTCTCCAGGCTGAACAACCTCAACTCTCTTAGTCTTTATTCATAGGTCAGACGTTTTATCCCCCTGATAGTTTTTGTGGACCTACTGAACCCACTCCAACAGGTCCATGCCTTCCCTGTGCTGAGGGCTCTAGGGCACTCTCCATGCTTATGGCACTCTCAGGGAGAAACTCTTTAGACAGAGGAAAGAGTTCATCTCCCACTTGGGGAATCCTTTTGGGGCTGACATATGAATTAGGCACCAGGAAACTCAAAATATGTGAATGTAAGTGATTGGTTGAAGATCCAGCCATCACAGATAGAATTAGTAAAGTGAGTATTCCACTAAATCTTTATGGGATTAGGGAGTTCACATGCTTAAGAAGCTAGACAGAAGCTACAGATACCTATACCTGACTTTTTAATCTAACTTGCAATCATCTTTCCAAAACCACTAAGCAAGGTGGTGGCAAAGGAAGGATTGAAATCCACTGTCCTATCTATTTAATCATATTGTTCCCTCTATAATTGATCCTGCAAAATAAAAGGAGTTTCCTTTCATGACCTATGTGTCTTTACAAGGATCTTCAGTCCTTGGGGTCCTGTTTGATTTGTTCTGTCTCCCAAGAAAGAGACACTTAATTAGGAAAAACAACACTTGAACAAATGTGTGAGACTCATGGGTCTGAGACACTGATATCCTGGTGTTTGGCCTAAGGAACGATCGCCTCTAAGCCTCAAGCTCCTTCTCTCTGTTGCTATCATAGGTCTGTAGCCTTCCTGTTTAGGAGGCAAAACCAGCATAGGTGGATGGGGCCCAGGAATATTTGTAATAGTACTCACCCTGTAGAAAGGGTAATAGCAAATGGGCAATGGGTGATGACATCTGCAATTCAGTAAGAAAAGGGAGTACTGCCTATGCGTAACCTGCAGTGCTCAACCCTTTCGTTAGTAAGTGACTGTCGGCAGCATAAGTTGGCATTTCACAGAATCACTAGGCTGGAAAAGACCCACAAGATTATCAAGTCTACCATTCCAATCAACCACTAAACCATGTTCATCAGCACCTCATCCACCCATCTTTTAAACACCTCCAGGGATGGTGACTCAATCATTTCACTGGGCAGCCTGGTCCAGTGCCCAATGACCCTTTCTGTGGAAAATTTCTTTCTGATGTTCTGTCTGAACCTCCCATGGTGGAGCTTGAGGCAATTCTCTCTTGTCCTGTCACCTGACACTTGGGAGAAGAGGCCAGCTCCCTCCTCTCTACAATCTCCTTTCATGTAGTTGTAGAGAGGAATAAAGTCTCCCCTCAGCCTCCTCTTCTCTAGGCTAAACAACCCCAGCTCTCTCAGCAACTCCTCGTAAGATTTGTTCTCCAGCCCCCTCACCAACTCCATCGCTCTTCTCTGAACTCGCTCCAGAGCCACAACATCCTTCTTGTGGTGAGGGGCCCAAAACCGAACACAGTGTTCAAGGTGCAGTCTCACCAGTGCCGAGTACAGAGGGAGAATAACCTCCCTGGATCTGATGGTCACACCATTTCTGATAAAAGCCAAGATGCCATTGGCCTTCTTGGCCACCTGGGCACACTGCTGGCTCATGTTCAGTCCCTGTCAACCAACACCCCAAGGTCCTTCTCCTCCAGACAGCTTTCTAGACAGACTTCTCCTAGTCTGTAGCACTGCACAGGGTTGTTGTGCCCCAAGTGCTGGACCCGGCATTTGGCCTTGTTAAACCTGATGCCATTGGTCTCAGCCCAGCGGTCCAGCCTTTTCAAGTCCCTTTGGAGAGCCTCCCGACCCTCCAGCAGATCGACACTTCCACCCAGCTTAATAGAATAGTTCCAGCACCACAAGCTAAACGTGGAATAGTATGAGCTATTTTTTTCTGCTTCCTGTAACAAAACATTTGCTTAACAAACAAAATTTTAGTGAAAAAAATCTTCTACAAGGTCAATAAATAAGGCAGTGCACAGGATCTGATTTTGAATGTAAACCTATAGCTAGAGGAATTTTCAGCCCTCTTTCCTCTCTTCATATATTTAATGAGGATCTGGATGTTCTTCCTCCCACCCCTGCAGCAGCACCTAACCCATGGCTCAGGTTTGTTAGTTCCTGCTTGAGGCAGACATCCTAGCAACATTTCTTTTAAGGAAGATGCAGAAAAGGAACTGAAATTAGAGATTTTCACTATACTTCCTTAGTAGTCTCTCCTCCACTTTCAGTTAATTACTTCTAGTAAGTGTTCAAAATAAAAAGATGTTGGTGACAGCTCATGAATAGTTTAACTAGAACTGAGATGAGAGGATTGCAACTTGTGTGTGGCGTATAACATTCAAAGGCTGTTGATGCCTTCTGAGACATCATTAAATGATAGTACTGAGATTCATTTCTCCTTATGTGGGCTCTGAGCCTTTGGAATCTGAAATCTCTGTTACCACAGGGTAGAAAGTCCAATTCAGGAAATAAGTTGTCTAATTTGAATCTATATTTTTGATGTCCAGTAAAATAATTCTTGTAATTGAAGTGCCATTTCCCTGCTCAGCCGAGGGAGTAGAGAGAGATGTCTCTGGATTTCTACTTGAATGTCTTATCTTGAGCAGACAGCATCTTCATCTGTGCATACCTCTGTCTTTTGACTGTATAAGGAATTTGCTCACATACTTTAAGACTGTTTTACCATGCCTTTAAAATGTAGGCATGATTAAATGCTGTATTAAGCAGATGTTCTCCCACCCTGTGATTAAAGAACATTGTTTCTTGCAGCTCTAAGTGCAGCTTCCACAGAGATATCTACACTTCATTCAGTTCTGAGGAACAGATCACCAATTAGAGTAAGACTTTAAGTATGTGTAGCAGATAAGCTACTTACATAATTTATGCTATTTAACAGTCTGTGGAGTCTTTGTCTATAAACACAGAGACTTTTACATGATTTACAAAGCAAACATATGACTTCTTTCAGAGTACCTGGTTCATGCCTGGAAAAATGTTTATTAAACTTTTTGAGTACTATGACCGAGAGTCTACAGAAATTAGTCTTTTGGAGACATGGACCCAAACATGCATACATCAGTGCCCTCAGTTAAGGGATTCATAGACTAAATATACCTTCCTTTGGTGTTAAAAATGTCCAAATATTACCAGAGTCCATTTTTTGTGGAGTTTTGTTATTTTTTACTTGGAGACTTCTGACTGCACCTTTCCAGTCTTTTTGACAAATATTCACATACATAGTGACTCCCTAACACATGGCCACTGCATTTCTGTTTATCTTTCAGGTGTAGGGTTTTTTAAACACAGGATAATTCTTAGATGTTGCGTTTCCAAATTAATTCCTGCTTGCAGAGTCAATAATTTGCATCTGAAACACTTTTAATGAGAAATTCATTATAATGACTACTAAAATTACCCAGAATCAACCTGTGCTTCCAAAGGAAAGTTCTACTATCTGAGAAAGTCTCAAAGATTGACTTAGACTCTTAAACTGCAGTGCTGCCAGAGGAGCTGTACAGAAATTTCCATCATTCCCAAATATATTTCCAGATTTATTCCATATCTGAAAAAAGCCAACGTTCCCAACACAATGGAACTTTAAACATTAAAAAAAAAATTACTAAGAACATGGCAACTTTTCACTTCAGTACTTTACAATTACTTTCTGTAGGCATTGTTGAGATATTAAATTTTGATGAGAGATAATTTTTGCTTTTGATCATACTTATACTGCTTTTTATAATAATATAGTATGCTTTAGTGTTTGATAGGAATGATTGGACTCGATGATCTGGTGGGTCTCTTCCAACCTGGTTATTCTATGATTCTATGTTTCTATGATGATATTACATATAAGCGTTGTATCGCCAAGAAGTTAAAGTCCAAGTGAAGTAAGGAGAAGCTGCAGTCAAATGAAATGCTTTACTGAAATGAAGTGT
Source organism: Clamator glandarius (assembly GCA_033459285.1). Taxonomy (NCBI): domain Eukaryota; kingdom Metazoa; phylum Chordata; class Aves; order Cuculiformes; family Cuculidae; genus Clamator; species Clamator glandarius. The sequence continues at coordinate 1,251,050 of JAUNZM010000411.1, forward strand.
TTAGACACTTATGTGAAATGACAGATTTGTAATTATTTGACATGTTTTCATTGAAAATGTCACTAAATTTGTGACATTACTGTGAAACATTTCTATTTTACTGAGACTGTGTACTGCATAGAAAACTAGTGAAGAACTGATGACTGCATTTTTAAATATGCTCTTTTCAGCAGGAGCAAACAGATGGCTTTTATTCAGTAACAAACAACTTTTTTTATCCTGCAACATCATTTTCCTAGAAAACAAGAATTGATCTATGAAATGTGAATATCATATTATTGTATTTAAGATTTGATTAGCCAATTAATAATTCAGCCTTATTGCTCATATCAGTAATCACTGCTATGTGTTTATGGGAACATACAGGTTGAAGTTAAATAGTCGATACATGATGACCTGGGGGTGCTGGTTGACAGCTGGCTTAACACGAGCTGTGTGCCCAGGTGGCCAAAAAGGCCAGTAACATCCTGGCTTGTATCAGAAATGGTGTGGTCAGCAGAAGTAGAGCAGCAGTTGTGCCCCTGTACTTGGGACACTTCAAACTGTGTGTTCAGTTTTGGGCCTCTTCACTACATGAAGGACATTGATGGGATAGATCCTGTCCAGAGAAGGGCAACAAAAATGGTGAAGGGGCTGGAAGACAAGTGTTATGAGCAGCGGCTGGTAGAAGAGGAGGCTGAGGGGAGACCTTCTCTATCACTACAACTACTTCTAGAACTACTAGGCTGTAGTGAGGTGGGTGTTGGTCTCATCTCTCAAGTAACTACCGATGAGATGAAATGGCCTCAAGTTGCACCAGGGGAGATTCAGATTGGATATTAGCAAAAATTTCCTTACTGAAAGAGTGGTAAAGCATTGGAACAGACTGCACAGGGAAGCAGTGGAATCACCATCCCTGGAGGTGTTCTAAAAATGCGTAGATGTGGCACTTCTGGATATGGTTTAGTAGGCATGATTGTACTGGGCTTATGGTTGGACTTGACCTTAGAGGTCCATTCCAACCTTAATAATTCTATGGTACTATGATTCTATGATTCTATATGTGTAATACCTAAACAGAACTAAAGCTAAACCAAAGTTAACTGAAGAGTGAGAGACAATTTTTTTCCATGATTTCCCTATTAAAAACTCTCACAATATATGAGACAGAACATACATTCTGCAATTAGTGCCACCTAACTCAGAAGACATATTATGTACATGCTTGCAAAACATTAATCTGCAGTCTAAGCTTGAAACTATGTCTCTTTGAACTTAATTAATTATTAATGAAAGAAGATATATGATCTTATCATGAAAGTTTCTTCCTTGGTAATATATATTAGATTCACTCTGACATGACTCCAAGGACTGAGAATTCATACTACTGTGTTGCCTTTTAACAGTACTTGAATGAGATCACAGAATTTCCTGGTTGGAAAAGACCCACAGGATCATCAAGTCCAACCATTCCTATCAATCACTATACCATGCCCCTTAGCACCTCATTCACCTATGTTTTAAACACCAGCAGGAAAGGTGATTCAACCACCTCCCTGGGCAGCCTTTTCCAGTACCCAGTGGAAAGTTTTTCCTGATACCCAGTTCGAACCTCCCCTGTCAGAACTTGAGGTCATTCTCTCTTGTCCTGTCATTCGATGCTTGGGAGAAGAGGCCAACTCCATTTTCTCCAAAACCTCCTTTTACATAGTTGTAAGGAGCAACTCCTCTCAGCTTCCTCTTCTCCAGGCTGAACAACCCCAGCTCTCTCAGCTGTTCCTCATAAGGCCTGTTCTCCAGCCCCTTCACTAGCTTCATTGCTCTTCTCTGGACACACTCCAGAGCCTCAACATCCTTCTTGTGGTGAGGGGCCCAGAATTAAACACAGTATTCAACGTGCAGTCTCACCAGTGCCGAGTACAGAGGGAGAATAACCTCCCTGGATCTGATGGTCACACCATTTCTGATACAAACCAAGATGCCATTGGCCTTCTTGGCCACCTGGGCACAATGATGGCACTCAAGATCACCTGTTCCATGACTTTTCCTGGCACTGAGATCAGACTGGCAGGCCTGTAGTTCCCTGGATCCTCCCTGCAACCCTTCTTGTAGATAGGCAAAACACCAGCCAGCCTCCAGTCCAGTGGAACTTCCCCAGTCAGCCAGGACTGCTGGAAGATGATGGAAAGGGGTTTGGCCAGCACATACGCCAGCTCCTTTAATACTCTTGGGTGGATCCCATCCAGCCCCATAGACTTGTGGATGTCTTGCTGGGCAAGCAAGCCTCTAACTGCCTCTTCTTGGATCATGGCAGCTTTGTTCTGCTCCTTTAACTCCTGGGTGTGTACACAGTGGGAATAACTTTCCTTACTATTAAAGACTGAGGCAAAGAAGGCATTGAGTACCTCAGCCTTGTCCTCATCCTTTGTCACAGTTGTTTCATTTGCATCCACTTGGGAATGAATATTCTCTCTGGTTCTTTTATTGTTAATGTATTTATAGAAAGATTTTTTGTTATCTTTCACAGACTTGGCCAATCTGAGATGATCACAATATTACAGCAAGCATGAAAGGAATGGAAATGTAGGAGAGAAGCACCTTTCATTGTGAAGAACTTCAAATCCAGTTGGCATAAGCTTCTTGGTTTTGTGGAGAAGGTCCACTTTAGGGGAATCCAGTGACCATGCACAATCTCTGAGGATGAATGTGCTTTCTTCATTTGTACCATTTCATCTGCTGTTCCTACTCAATCTTGTGTGTTCGAGATTAAACCAAGTTGTACTATCCAAAGCTAAAATTAAATTCAAGGTTTACTTCTAATGTGTTCCACACCCAGTTGCTTATTTATGTGAAGGGGAATTTCTGCCAGTAATTTTTTATGTTATTTGCAACTTGAAAGAAATAAAGTAACCTTCAACTCCTGAGAAATTAATTGTAAAACCAGTGTAAAAACCCACATGTTCCTATCATACTTGTCCTCATTGTTCATTATTTTGCTGCTTTTAGTTGCATCTTCTGGACTTAGATTGGATGATCTGAACAATCAGACCTGACAACTTATTCTTGGAGATCTGACCTCAGCCCCAATATAGCACTAAAATGTCCTTTAGTAATAATTAGAATAAAGGTTGAGATGTTAGGGATACGTGGTAAGATAAGAATGGAAAACTATGCATTCTTATCTGCTTTGCTTTTTTGTTGGGTTTTCTTGTGGTTTCTTTTTTAAAAAATACTATTATTTTGAGAGATAGCAGGCAAGTTAAGAGGAAGAAACACAATAACTATAACTGAAAGTATCAAAAAAATACAAATCCACATTTGCTCCTGTCATAATAGAAAGATCTGTGGTAGAGAATAACTCGTGGTGGTTATGACACATAGGACAGAAGAAGCAGATGTATTAGCCCAAACGAGTATTTTTAAACAAGTTAAGTCCAATGTAACATATTAATGGGCTAGTCAAAATCCATTCCACATTTTTTAATGGAATTTTTAAATTGAAATTTGTAAGTTGCCTCTGCTGCTTACAATAAAGTTTACCTTGGATAGTTGTAGTGTAAGGTTATATGAAATGTGAAAGCATTTTTTACTGTGAGGGTAGTGAAGCATGGGAACAGGTTGCTCAGAAAAGTCATGGATGCTCCACCCTGAGAGGTGTTTCAGGTCAGGTTGGATGAGGCTTTGAGAAACTTGATCTAGTGGAAGATGTCCCTGCCCATCGCAGGGGAGTTGCAACTAGATGATCGTTAAGGTCCCTTCCAACCCAAATCACTCTATGATTTCATGATTCTATGATTTATTTAAATTTGTTCATTTAATTATCTGGTTATGGGTTAATTAGTATAACAGAAAAAGAAATCAGCGAAGAAAGTGATAAATACAACACAGAAACCAGGGTGTAATAGAGGCAATGAAAAAGATAAGACTCTTTAGCCACAAATGGGCTGGCTGTAACTGCCTTGAGGAGAGTCAACATCATCTTTGTAACTGAGGTAAGTTTCTTGTCCATGGAGCTGTTCCTAGAATACTGCTGGAATCATCAGAAATAAAATGACTGATCAATTATGGTTGCTACTATTTGCTCCAGCATCTAGCAAGTAATACATTTGGGAACACAGCAAAAGAATCTAATATAACTTGATTTTACTTCAGGGAAACTCAAGTGGTAGCAATAGTGGGAAATAGTTATAGAAATCAAATTTGTATGTAAAATATAAAATATACGCAGATTTGGAATTGTTGCACCACATCAGTATTGCTTAATGTTTGGTATTGTAAATGAACAATGAAGCTGTACTACTGGAATTTAATTAGGCAAGGGAATCAGATGCAACTATAAAAAACATTTCACCCTACAGATCTCTCTCATTGTCTCTAGCTCAAATTAAGAAAATTCAATCTCTATATTTAGGGTTTTTTTTTTAAAAACACAAACATGAGATGTCAGAATTTTATTTCAATACATGAATCCTTTGAAAAACAGAAGTCCAAGCTAGAACTTCTTAAATAAAGATAGGACAGAATTGGCATTTCAAGAAATAAAAATAGTAGTTTTTCAGAAAAGTCTGGAATAGTAGCATCTGAAAATAATTTATGAAAGTAGACAACATGTTGCCTAAACATTATAGTATCAAATATAAAATTATGCAATGGACTTCCTGAAGGAAAAAAAATGCATATTAGAAGATTCATGAAGTCAGACACCAATTGAGATATTTTTTCCAGCAGTATTTCACCAGGCTCCTACCTTCATAATAAAATCTTAGCACTACTAAATTGCATTTCAAATGGACAACAGAATCACTATGCTTGGTTATCGTTCCTGCAAACCTTTCTCACATAGTTATACATTAATGCATTTACTATTACATTTCACAGAACAGAGTTGTAGCAATGATAGATAGACTAAAATAAATTAAGGAATGTTCTTAAGAGTTTGCCATATTTTATATGAACAGATAACATTTAATAATTAGCAGCGTTTGTCTTGCCTATACATTTCCACAGTTCTGCTGATTTTAAATGAACAGATTCCAAATGAGATGGTAGTATGCATTCTGAAATGATGATGAGCAGGGATCAAGCAAAGCTTGAAATACCAGGGCAACTGTCCTCCTTTTTCAGTCTCAATTCTTCTGCTTTTGTATGCACAGAAGAACAGTATTTTTAAAGGAAAGGCAGACATCCTATCATTCCAACTGAATATCTATACCAATGAAGCAAACTCATGAATTTTAAACTGGCATGGAAATCAATATGCAGGTATCTCCATTTTGGATTTTTTATGAAAAACAATCTGCATGTTAAAATTTTGGGAAGTCATGTATTACTTTTAATCTTATGTTTCAGTAACTATTTTTTAAAGAAAACTCTCTATGGAGGTATTTGTAGTATTTTATAGGTGTTTAAAAACATAGCCTCCATTTTCTGTCAGACACACTGAAAGCTAATTTGAAGCACACTGTATATATTTCTTAACCTATTATTGAAGAGTCTTTAGACTTCAGCTACTGGAGTTAGTTGATTCAGATGCAAAAGAAAAACGTGTTTTTGGAGCTGTGCTATAAAAGAACATTATAAACTCTGATACGAGCTAACTATAACAGCTACTCAAATTCATCTAATTAAAAATACTAAAAAAAAAAAAAAAAAAAGAGACCCTGTAGAACAAAAAAAGAATCAGCAGCAATTTGCCTTAGTTAAAAGGATATATTTCAGGCTATTATCTTTCACATCATTACTATTAAACATGCTTAAATATTCTCCAGCACACTCACCTCTTTTTGGCGGTACTTAATTGCCAGTTTCAATCTTGCAAGATCGTTACCACTTTGTTCTTCTATCAAGCTATTATCATCTCTGTAATTAAGAATAATTTCCAATTCCCTGGAACTCCGTGTCTGATCCAGGAGATCTTTTGCAAATTGCTTGCATTGCCGTGACAGTTCCTCATATTCCGATTTAAATTCGTTTTCAACTTTACTCAGTTCCTGCAGCTCCCAGCTCAGTTGGAAAGCTGTAAGGAAAGGATCCTCACTGGACAAAGCAATCAATGATGGGCTCGCCAGAGCCTTGTAGATATTCAGTCTGGATCGAGAGTGACGGAGGCTGTCCACATCTGAACTTGAGACACATTCGACGCAGTTACAGCGGACCTCGTGCGGCCTTGGCACGGAGACCCCTTTCTGCACAAGGAGTTTTATGATTTCATAATTGTTGGTGTGGGCAGCCAGAATAATGGGCGTGATATCTGGTGTAAATTCTGAAAACTGCTTGTCCAGAAGCACTGGTGGCACCTGTGAAAAAAGGCAAAAACCCTTTCAGGCTTCTTTGTGGAAGAAGAGCTATAGAAAATTAAGCCATGAATAGTTTACCAGGTAGTACACGTACTAATGGATCTTTGCTTCTGGCCAGAGTTGAAGGAAACACTTTAAACATAACAATTCAATTAGCTGATACAGTTTCGTTCCAGATACTCAATTGCTATAAAAGTGGTGTGATTTTTCATAAAATCCGTTTGTATGTAAACAGCCCATGGGCAACAATTCATTAGAGCAAACAATTAGGTCAACAAGGAAGAGTCAGACACAAATGCTCTTGTCGGGTCCCTTGTAGTGCCAGGTGGGAGCAAGAGGAAAATGTTTTCTCATATCTCGCTGGTTACTCTCAGTTTTAAAGGAAACACAGACTCATGGGTGCATAACAGTGATTCTCTGAAGGAAGAAGTGAACAGGACACAGATAAGTTAGAGTTATAAAATGGGCAAGTTAATGAGAAAGAGGACATATGTTTTCCTAAAGAGAAGTTTGGGAAATTGCCTGTGTAGAGTAACAAAGATACTTTCGACAAAGAGCCAGCCTCTGCTGCAGCCAGGACAAGAAACACAACTTGGGCATGTCTTCTCAGAGGACTCTCTGGCTATGTCAACACTACTCTGTCAGATCTCTTTCAGGGTAGTTCTGGGTCATCTGTCACCTCCAGGCTGAACAGTGTGCAGAACCCTCCCAGGAATGCCCACGTGCTCAAATTGCTTTATTATTCCTGTTGAGTGTGGACTAGGGCTTGAAATTTGTGCCTTTTTTCTCACCTGTCTATGGTATCAGTGGAGGAAAATGAGACCAGTTTCCAACCCCAAACCTCATTGGTTATTGTTGTCTTCTATTTATCTTCTCTCTGACTTACATATAGAAACAGAAAGCACAAACATGCATAGACACACTTTGTGCTCTCTAAATTGCAACCATGGCTGATGCTTCTGAGGCTAGAAAGGGATGAAAAAAGCAGCAGAGCTCAAATTTTGCCTTAGTCTAAGTGACATTTTGGGTTAACACAGGTCTGAAAAAGGTTTACAGGGAGGGATGTGTTGTGCTCTGACAGTATCTGCCACAACTAGTGAGACTCCCTCTTGGCCCCAAAGTCAGGATACTAGGGCGCAGACGAGAGCTGGAAGGGTAAAAAAATCAAGGATACAAAGCTGTAACTCCAAACTCACTGACAGCTCAGAGTATTTCATCTGTCACTTAGCATGTCATTATCTTTGTACTTTCTGACAGTAAACTAATATTTGCTTCAAGGCCTGCCAGAACTGAAGGCTATATCAACATGCCGTTAATTGCAATCTTCTCTAAAAAATTAACAGAGACACAACTTCAGAAAACATGGCATTATAATTATTGATTTGTACATGGGATCCATTAAATCAAAAGATGTTTGTTTCTCTCACAGCTTATCAAAACATTTAATCTTACGGTAACTCAGCTATAAGGCCAATGCACACATTTTGGAATTCATATCATCAGAATTTACCCAAATATATAAGTGTGTATGAAATAATTATGTATGAATTAGCCTTAACTTGCAGAAGCATTTAAAATTAACGGGCAAACCTTAATACTGCAAATTTAATTACAATATGAGTTTAACCCCTGACTTTTATCCTCCTATTTTAAGATTTTCTACTCATTTAAATCAAAGACGCACGGAATGCCAAAGCAGTAAGGTCAAATTTTTCCCTCATCTGCAGTATAATGAAGTACTTCTCTTCTTAAGCCCTGAGTGCTCTCATGGCACTCGGAATATTTCAAGTATTTAACTGCTGACCCAGAGTACTTGCTCTGAAGTCATCAGACCTATGATAAATTTTACTTTCAAACTACTGAAAAATAATTCTCTTTGAAGAAGCCAAAACAAGCAATCAGCACACACCAGTATTAGCCACATCACCTACATCTTTGAAAGAGCACTCCTAGAGAACACATGAATCTTCCTTAAATCCTGAGAAGATGGGAAGCTACGAGGTCTTACACTCACACACAGTGCTTGTGACTTCCCAAGGCTCAGCAGCGGTGTAAATATTAATATGTTAAGTGTGAGGCTGCTTAAACTTAGAAACATCAAATGATTTTTGCCTTCTTACATTTTGTTGAAATTTTTCTACTTCAGCATTATTTGTAGGGCTGGGCAAAGTAGTTCAGTGATTGTGTGTATTTGTACAGGGATGAGTAGGCCAAAAAGAAAAAAAATCAGGAAAGAAGAAAAGATAGCTCAAACTGTACACTTCAGTACTCCAGGATGTGAGACTTTTTGTTGCATTCCTTTTCCCTGCACATACTGTCAGTGGGGATGAATCACTGTGATTTAGATAGCTAACAATTTTTCTAGAGACCAAGTGGAACAGCCCTCTTTAATATATGTGCAAGTTCCCTGTATGGTGAAGCCCCTTTCCTGTAAGAGAAAGAGAAATTTAGGCTAAATTAATGCCAGTTAGGTCTAAAATATTTTCTTTCCCTATGACATCAAAGTAGAGAGACCGATTGCTTATAATATCACAGATATCCAGTAAATATAATAGAAAAGGATAATAGTGAGTTTGGAAAAGGAGGAACATAAGTCCCATCTAGATTGCTCATTATGGTTCTCATTGGTGCAGTATCTTCAAAGAGAGACTGAAAATTACTGTGCCCATTTACCTTCTTTCTAAGTGCAAGACCTCAGAATCTGTGTAAAGCAACCTATTTCCTAAGGCAAGTGGATAGCTTGCCTTGTTCTTGCCTTTGTTTATTTGCAATTATTTTGCCTGTTTCTTGTAGAGGAGAGAAAATCCTGCATTGGCTTCAAGTAGTAAGGTATATAAATTTCTGAGTCATGTCAAACATGACAACATAATTGGAGGAAAAACAAAAGCAAAGGAAAAAAGTGTATATGACAGATAACATGAATATATATGTTATCTCATGTAATACCAAAACATATAAAGAAAAATAATATTACATCTGTCATCAAGCTCATCAGTTACTTCAGCTCCATTGCTCTGTAGCTGTATTCAGCTGAACAACTTGAAAACACTGAACTCTGCGGTTCAGTACAGCATACAAGTTATCCCTGTGTATAGATGGTTTTCTGATTTACATTCTGGATTGTTGAGTTGTTCTCTTCTTTGGTTTCATATTATTATATCAGCTGAACTATATCCTTATTATGATGATAGGAATTGTTCCCACCAGGATTGATTAAAAAATACATCTAATCCAACTCCTTTCACATGCATTAAGTCACTGATAAACTACCAGATAACTTGAATAACTGGAAGATAGAGCCAAGGTAACTTCAATTCAGTTGTCACATCACTTAAGTGATCTGTACACAGTCTATCCTGATAGTCATGCTGAAACTGTCCTCACAAAACGGCACAAAATGGAGGCCTGCAGTGATGGCCCCAAATTTGGCCAAAAGTCCTTTTCTCCATCCCAGGGTGCTCGCTGTGTGGTGCACAGCTGGTATGTTGTTTGGCCAGTGAGAGTGTAAGGCAGGCAAATGGATGGAAGTTGTGAAACTGAGCTCAGGAACATCAGCATCATTTCAAAGCAGTGTGTGTGATACCAGCCATAGAATACCCATATGGTGCTTCCCTGGCATCCTTAGAAGGAGCTCGACTTGTTTATTATCCTTGGACTTAACGACATTTCCTAAAGGTAAGTACAACATTTAATGTGCTAAATGAGTTAAAAATAAGATAGATTTGTTATAATATAATCATGATAAATTGATATGAAAATTGATATGCTGGGGTAATTGGTCCTTTTAAAAGTTAAATTAATACTCACATTTAGGAATAGAATAAGGTTTCAAAACAAGCAAGCAAACAAAAATCTTTTGTTGAAAAATTATCCACATAAAAATAGCCGATTTTTTAATTATTACTTTTGCTGTGTCTTCGTGACATTAATCCATAACTGGAATTGCATTCTGGTTGGATAAAATATTTGCTAAAAGAAGTGTTCCCAACTTGGAAAAGAAGCAGAAAATTATGGTCTGCCTGGACAACCTTGAGTTACTGGCAGCACTGGTAACAAAACTCATGTCCTGAGGTCCAGATAAGTTGTCCAGCTGTTATTACATTAAGTCAGATTTATGTGTTTTCTTCTCCTCAAGGAATCCTCTACTTTTGCATTCATAACATCATTTGGAATCTGACATCTGAAAGCTGCAACCCAGAGAAATCTTCCCACCACAAAGAGTTAACTTGTGGTTAGGATTTCATTTTGACTGTTCAGTCCTTTCATTTTGCTGTGAACCACATGCTATAGTTTAACACAAAAGAGAGGTTTTATGGCGTTACATGTCTAGAATTTATAATTTAATTTTGCAGTATTAATATATTTTATAAAAGAATCAATATTTTAACTGCTTAAATACACTTCATTTAAGATTCTATATTTTATTTAAGATCCCAAAAGATAAGCATCACTTAATCTCAAATATCTACTGTCCCATTTTTTTCATCTCTGTTGCTTGTGTTTAGACTCCAGAGAAAAGAAATCTGAAAGATAAGCATTAAACGCCTTGACAGCAATGAGTTGAACTTTTGCTCTGAAAAAGTTAAAGGACACAATTTTTGATATAAATGAAATTGTATCTGCTAGACTTAGACAGGAAGCATTTCATGTTTGGTATTCAAGGAGTGTATTCTTAATAAGTTACACTATCTCTAAAAAATTTCATGGCATGGTCATACATTTACATTTTGACTTCAGGCTGTTAGTTAACATACAGTGCCTTAGAATAAGGGTGAGGTTTTGTGGATATGTCCATTTCCTACAAAAAGAATAGATGTGGAGGCAGTATGTTATGAAAAGAATGAAAATACTTTCCTGCATTTCTGCATTGGAGCCTGCATTGGAGAGGATATGCTGTAGGTGAACCTTCAACCTAGATTTAACTCTGGATTTAAACACCTAAACATAGGATCTGAATTATGTTTTTAAGCTGTTATATCCAGTGCAGATTTAGGGCTCTTCTCAATTGCCTCATGAAGGTGTCTAGTGCCATCTCAGATACCTCCAAGAGTCCTGTATGACCTCCAGCACCATTCCGCACAGACACAGGCCTTGCAGGGGTCCTCTGTCATAACTGTCAAGTCCACAAGTCTCATAGAATCATAGAACAGTTTGTGTTGTAAGAGACATTAAAGATCATCTGGTTCCAAACCTGCTGCCATGGGCAGGGGCACCTCCCACCAGATCAGGCCACTCAAGGCCCATCCTACCTGTCCTCAAACACTCCCCAGGAGAGGGCATCCACAACTTCCCTGGGAAATCTGTTCCTGTGTACCACTACACTCATTCTGAAGAATTTCTTCTCAATGTCTAGTCTAAGTCTTCCGGTCTTCAATTCATAACCATTCCTCCTTGTCCTATCACTACATGCCTTTGTAAAAAGTCCCTCCCCAGCTTTCCTGTAGGCCCCTTTCTGGTACTGGAAGGACTTTATAAGGTTTCCTCAGAGCCTTCTCCTCTTCAGGCTGAACAAGCCCAGCTCTCTCAGCCTGTCCTCATAGCAGAGGTGCTCCAGCCCTCTCCTCATCTTTGTGGCCCTCCTCTGAACCTGTTCCAACAGTTTTGTATCCTTCTTTTGTTGAGGATTCCAGAACCAGACACTGTACTCCAGATGAGGTCTCACAAGAGAGAAACAGAGGGGCAGAATCACCTCCCTCAACCTGCTGGCCACGCTTCTTTTGATGCAGCCCAGGATACGGTTAGTCCTCTGGGCAGCGCGTGTGCACTGCCAACTCACGTTAAGCTTCTCATCAATGAACACCTCCAAGCTCTTTTCTGCAGGGCAGCTCTCAATCACATCATCCCCCATCCTGTACTGAAACCACAGATTGCCCCACCCCAGGTGTAGGACCTTGCGCTTGACCTTGTTGAACCTCATGAGATTTATACAGACACACTTCTCCAGCTTGTCCAGGTCCCTCTGGATGACATCCAATCCTTCTGGTGACACCACTCATCTTGGCGTCATCTGCAAACTTGCTAAGGGTGTAGTCCATCTTGCTGTTTATATCATTGATGAAGATATTAAACAGCATTGCTCCCAATACGGACCCCTGAGGGACACCATGCGTCATGGATCTCCATCTGGAAATCAAGCTGTTGACCACTACTCTCTGAATGAAAACATTCAACCAGGTTCTTCAGGTCGTCATGAACTTGATTCTCCCCTACAATGGGAGGGGCTATACCACTCCTAGGTCCCCATCCTGTCGTCCATTGACCAAGGAGGGGTGAGGAAAGCGGTTGTTTATGTCACTTTTTGAGGAGAAATCTGACTTTTCTACAGTCCTCATTTTTGCCCTAACCTTCTAAATATATGTTATATTATATTATTATATTATATTAAATGTATATACATTATATATATATTTAATTCAGATTTTCAAATTATTATTTCTAATCTTCACTCACCTCCTCATGGTAGAAAAGTGTTTTCATTTGCAGCATAAGCTGAAAACAAGTATGAAGAAGCCAGCAAATAAGGACAGAAAGCACTTAATCATTCCAAATCTTGTTTCACAAACTGTCTTTAAACTAAATCTGTATTTATCATCAGCAATATTTTCTGAACTTCCACAAACTACTAAAAAGGAAGAATAGATTTATTGCTGGTGTAAGTCATCATCAATAACATTGCCTGCCAGGAATCTATCTATAAGGATCCTCTTAGTAAGAATTTTTTATTACGATCCCAATAAAACATGGCTCATTGGTTTGTACAGGTCAAGAAACTATCACATTCCCCCACATTTTGGCATGCTTCTTTTGCCACTGCTTCAACGCTGAAATATTATGATTTCACATTTGTTACAAGATGATGGCTGCATATTGTAAAACACACTGTGTACCTCAATATTGAAATTGCTAGCAGCTCTACTTATGGTACCAGCATACCAGCTTCGGGAGTCTTTCTTTAGTAATTGTCGCAGGTTTTTCTATACAGACATCTACCCTATGTCTGATGCATATAAACACAGACAATTTGGGTTTATTGCCAGGAGGTAATGACACTAACGTGGAGGTTCTTTTTGAATGTGAATAGTCAGCATCCCTCTAAGACATCAAAGAACAATACATTTGTAAATCTGCATCTCCATCTCCAATTTTATGGTACACCTCTCCTTAAGAGCTACATCATGTTTCAATGGGCCCAAATGATTATATGAAAGACTGAACATGTGGATAGACTAGTGTATCATCAATAAATGGAAATATCCCTTACACAGTCTTTTTTATTCACCTTTGTCTATCAATATTTTTAAAACTGTCAGGAAATTCTAATTAATTAGATGCCACTGGGGAAAAAAAATGAAACCAAAACCCCTAAGCTACACACTCAGGCAGCTGCTGGGATTGGGATACTTCCTGCCCTCACATTTCACTTCAAGACTGCGTACTTCAAGCATGACAAAATAGCTTTGCATTGCCTCCTCCATACTCCTTACTAGCTAGACTGTCATCAATCAGAGTGTTCAAAATTCATTTAGTTTATGAACTTCTGTGGGAGACTTTTTCAAAACAAAAATGATGCTTTAGTCTCAACAGATGAAGAGCATTACACAAGTGATCATGACTGATATTTTCAAAAGTTACTGGAGAAAGCATTTTAGATAAGGAAAAAACTACAAGGCATCAGAGTGCTCATAAAATCTTTCTTTCTGCCCCTACTTCACCAATGTTAGTCTCAGTTTTCTGGGTGAAAATTTGAAATAACATCTGAAGACAACAGGTCCAGTATCTTTGTAGTTAAAATCCATTGTGAGTGTACTGGTCCTACAACCTACATATATTCCCGTGTTTCTCTCCATGATGACCCACATTGTTACAAGAAGGATGTATAACCCTGACACAGCAGCTTCCCAATGAACACTGCTGGGTTGTGAGGCAATGGAGGGTGGGGAGAACTACATCAACACAACAGGGTAGAAGGAAAATAATGGATCAAAGCTAACTGAATGCTTTGCATGTACTAAGAGAAGCCTGATTGAGACTGAAGTTGGGGTACAGGTGCAACTCCAGAGAAGAGCACTGGCTTCATCTAAAGACCTCAGGGCTCCTCAAAGGGTAATCTCAAGAAGTAAGGACAATAGGACACATGAAATGGTGATGAGGACACACATGGAGAATTTCCTAGGAGATAGGAGCAGAAGTGCAGAAACTAGACTGCAATCACCTCAGGAATGGAAAATGATTCTTTAGGCTTTGAGCTGCTTTCATGCTGTTTCCTGACTTTTCACCTTTAGACTTTTTATCTCTTTCTGGGAATGCTGCCACACTGAAGGCACTGTGCCTGCAAAACTGACTTGCTCTTTGTTTCCCTTTTCAGATAGTTTAGGTGAGTGCCTGAACATCCATGTAGCAGCCTGCCCCAGTATCCTAGGAACTAAACTGTACAACATCCTTGATACATCTTCAAACAAGACCATTCGCTTTTCCTGGCTCTCCTCCTGCATCCTTTTATTCTCTGTAAACATGGCAACGCTGCTAAAGGAACCCAGATGCTAAGTTATATTTTGGCTTAAGAGCAACCATTGTTAACTCTGATGAAATTGTTAATTCTTCTGTCTTCCCCTACTCCAAATAACTGACAGTCAGTTAAATGCATCAAGATTTATAGAATATAAATTTAGCTTTTAACAGCAAAATAATACCCTTTCTCCTCCCACTTCCTTAAAGACCCAACATAGCAAGCTTTCCCACCGATCCACTCGGATAACTCTTCATGTGCACTGTGATCACTTTGCTCCCTGTCCTGAAGTTCCCCTTCCTATAGCAATTCCCTTATGTTTTCAAATGCTAGTCTGGAATTAGCATGGTTGTCCATGGAATGTCAGCCTATAAAAATACCTGAAGTATCACAAGATCACCATCTAATAGTGAACAGGAGGCATAAAAGCACTACCATGTGTTTTTGCTAGACAGGCAGCACCTGTAAACATTGCTGTCAGGCTCCCATGACATAAATCTGGCCTCCTGGCTAGCACAATGCCACATAGATTCAAGGTTAATAACTGAGATTTTTGCTTCACTTATTTGATTTGTAGCATCCTTAAAAGACTCCTATGCCTTTGCTCCAGTCTTCCCTAAATATACATGCATGTGGATGCTCTATGCAATTTTACAAGATAAAAACATTTTCTGCAGATACTAGACTTTAACGAACAGGTTTTTTCCCTCTTAATTTGGCATTCACTTCTCCATCAGGGTAAGCAACAAGTGACTTGGCAGATAATTCAGGACATATGGCTTTGAAGAACTGTTAATTTAAAAGTATTTGGACAAGTTTCCTCAACTCATTCACTTTAATGTATGTTACTCTCTTTTACATGTTCAACTAAAACAATGCAGAAAATGTAAAGTGATAAAGCAGCTTTTTCCTGAGTTGTAGTTATATTACCACAAAAACCTCACTTACAAACTCAGTAACAGAAGTCACATACAATTTGAAACTATTAAACATACATGCCTCATCTGCAGTCACCAGGTGGCACCAGATGTGTCCATATATTGATAATTGGCTTAAAATCACTGTAATCCATGTGGTCTTTGAAATGCAAAGCACAACACACATGGACATTAGGTAGAGACCAATAGCTGAGTGGTCAGTAGACTAGAGAGTGTAGATATTACTATAACAAGATCTGACTGCTCTTTGTTTGGGTTTTTTTTTCTTTATTTTCTTTCCTTTTCTTTGTATCATTTTGTTTTGAGGAGGAAGAATTATTAAAAAACTAAGATTAAGTTTCATCTTCTCATTTTGAAGGTCTTGGTTGGGAAACTTTTCTAAAAACTCAAACCATGTAATATTTTAAATAAGTTAAATTCATTCTTGTTCACTATTAACATCTTTTTGTATTTTTCTCCTTTTTGGTTTAAATATTTAGACATATAAAGCAGTAAATTTTGGAGAAAAATCAATTCTTTCAAAAGATATTTTTCAGCTATCCTGAAGAACTGTAACTTTCTGTTGATAAAAGACCATATAAGGATACTTTCATTTGGCTTTCTGACATCGTCAATAAGCTTTTGAACTGTGTAGGATAACCTGTGTTCAAAAATTCTTTTGTTTTACAAACATAATCACATTACTGTATGAGGGTGAAACTGAAATTAGCTATGCAACGTACAGAGTACAGTATATTCTGCAAAATAAAAAACCTAGTGAGAACTAATTCACTTACTTGTAAATCACAATTCATAACTTTTTTTTCCTTGTATTTCAATGTCATAACTTTCATCATTAAGGAAATATTCGGGAATCTAAACTGTTTGTTGAGCTTTGCAGTATTTAGCATATCCATTTTTCTTATTTCTTATCAGTCTCGTCTGTGAATAACTTCATCAGGGCAAAAAAAACCAGCAGCAAAAGGGTGAAATCTTGACCTCACTTCAAGGGCTCAGGGTTTTACTACACATGACCAACTTTATACAAAGAATGAAAATTAAACAGGCAAAGATATCATGTTATTAAAAGCACAGAGTCTGAAAATGAATCATCATCCAAACAATATGGCAAATATTTGCAAATAAAAAGTAATCAAAAAAGTCAATCTGTAGCTTAAAATGGAGCTTCAAAAGGAACTTTATTTTCCAGGGAAAAATTGTATCTTTCTACGTAAATATAACTTTTAGTATATAATTCTAAGCACTTGGGTCTCATACCTTTAGCCTACTATAATGATTTTTCAGCCATCAGGTGTTTCTTATTATATTAAATAGTCACAGCTGTATCTGCTTCATTAAAGCAAAATGTTTGCTGCAAAAATGTAGCCCACCATTTACATTATCTTCATCATGACCTGTTCCTAAATATGAACCAATACGATTATCTACAATTATGACACCTATCAAAGCTTAAAGGTTGCTGGGGTCCTCAGTGCAAACAATGGTATGCATATGTAAATAATCACATTGTTTAAAGGTCAATTTTGCAAACACTAGATTGCGAGCAATCTTTGCATTTGCAATGGGAAAGCCTAGCCTTGTAGAGACACATAAGGAGTCAAATGATCCATAACTATTCTTCATACTTTACACTAATGGGAAGATCCACAGCAATATGTGAAAAGAGACTATAACTTATCTTTTGTAAAACCCCTTGCCACATTAAATCTGAGAAGGATGTTAACACTATTATCCCCCAGGGAAAACAAGGAAGAGAAGGAGAACCAGCACTCTTCAAACCAGCCAGTAGTGGAGTCTGGCACTGAAACAACATTCTTGAGCTCCAGCCCAGAAAACTAACCTCCTGTCTGGAGTAAAGCAGTATGTAGCTAATTTGACAAGTGAGCCTATCTGTCATCTGCTATAGCATGAAGCTTACCTAAACCAAGTTTTACTATTTGTATTCAAGCATTCCCGTTACAGTAGCTGTGGCACTTACCAAAAAGCTGTCCTGAAAGTTTAAAGAACAGCCATAAATTTTGGCAACTACTCTGGTAAATTTCTAGACACTTTCTCTAGCTAGTCCAAAAAGTGGTCTATGCCATCTTAAGATAATTAGCTGAGAAAGACAGCATAAGTTGCTTTCTAGGGATCTCCTATTATTCCATTGTTAAAGGGAGCACAGGCAGCCTTTGATGCAGTTTCTCATAGCATTCTACTTCAGAAACTGTCGGCCTCTGGCCTGGACGGGCGCACAGTCTCCTGGGTGAAAAACTGGAATGACCGGGCCCAGAGGGTGGTGGTAAACAGAGTTAAATCCAGCTGGAGGCCAGCGGTACTAGTGAGACCGCACCTCGAGTACCATGTTCAGTTCTGGGCCCCTCACCACAAGAGGGATGTTGAGGCTCTGAAGCGAGTCCAGAAAAGAGCAATAAAGCTGGTGAAGGGGCTGGAGAACAAATCTTATGAGGAGCGGCTGAGAGAGCTGGGGTTGTTTAGCCTGGAGAAGAGGAGGCTGAGGGGAGACCTTATTACTCTCTACAACCACCTGAAGGGAGGTTGTGGAGAGGAGGGTGCTGGCCTCTTCTCCCAAGTGATGGGGGACAGGACGAGAGGGAATGGCCTCAAGCTCTGCCAGGGGAGATTTAGGCTTGAGATAAGGAAAAAATTCTTCACGGAGAGGGTGGTTAGGCATTGGAACGGTCTGCCTAGGGAGGTGGTTGAGTCACCGTCCCTGGAGGTGTTTAAGGTGAGGGTGGATGAGGTACTTAGGAGCATGATTTAGGGATTGGTGGGAATGGTTGGACTCGACGATCCGGTGGGTCTCTTCCAACCTGGTTATTCTGTGCGTGATTCTGTGTGTATGATCAGAGGCGAGACGCAGTTTTTTGGCAACTTCCACTATGGGGGCTGGAGAATGGAGACACAGGTAGTTTACCTGTCATGGCCTAGGGCTGTGTGCTCAGCCTTCCAGCTCCTGGTACACTGCACTGAGAATTTCCCATACATTGTATTCTCATCTGTGCTATCAGTTCAGAAATAATGAAATAAGCAAAACAAAGTGAATATCTTTTTCTTCCCTTTCTCTGACATAAATGTGTTGTCATTATAAAGGAGCTCTGCTTTTACTGTCTAGAAGTGAAGGCAGACACACACATTTGTACAAAGACTTATTACATTTCTTTCTTTCCATAACAAAAAAGCACAGAATTAATGTTATTTTATCAGTAAAAATTATGCTCTCTACCTCTTATCTGCAATTCTATTCATAGCAAGTACATTATACTTCAATAAAAGTTTACTGTATGCATTATCTGTGAAAGGGCTGTAATCACTTCAACATACTATTCGTTGAAATACATTAATACGCTACCTATAACACAAGAAAATTCAAACAGACGAAAATGCAGTACAACTAATTTTAAGTCTTTTCATCCTGGAAGAGTCCCTAGGAATATCAGAATTTATGGGCTATGTTATCCTGTGTCCAGTAATTTCTTAAAATGAGAAGGATATGCAAAAGGCTAGCTACCTCCTACAGATGTCTTAAGGCAGTGCAAGGGGAAGTAGGGTAGGTATCACATTTATAATGAATGAGACTGTATGTAATGGGATGATGTGACCTCCACGTGGAGAGCTTGAAAACTTCATGGGAGGTTCCTAATTAATTCATATGGACCACATTACCACTACTGTTCTCTTCTGAATGATTTGCATCTTTGAGTGATTAAGGATTTCCCACTCACATCTGCAGGACTAATGTTACCATGTCAGAACTCTCACAAGAAAAAACTTAACTGCTTTAGAAGCTTCTAAATTTTCCTGAGCAAGTTTATAATGGATGCAAATGTCAGACTTGAAGTTTAGTTTTTCTTACTGCACAGTCTTTCAAGAAGGGAGTTTTCTGTGTGATCAGTTAAATGTGAGCCCAATTCTAGTTTTACATATAAAGCAGTTAATTCACTCAGCTCTAAGTGGAAAACGTTGTTATTCAGGCAGAGGGTAATAAGGGTGCAAGATGTTTTTACCCTTTTCAGCTTGGAGAGGAGAAGGCTTTGAAGAAAACTTATGTTGGCTTCATTATATAGAGGGAGCTCATGAGGAAAACAGAGAGAAACTTTTTACTAGGGCCTATAGTGACAGGAGAATCAACTGTTTTAAATTGGAAGAGGGTAGGTTTAGATTGGACAGAAAGAAAAGAATTTTTACAATGAGGGTGGTGAGACACTGGAACAGGTTTTCCAGTGAAGCTGTAGATGCCCCAGCACTGGAAAATTCAAGGTCAGATTGGAAGGGGCTTTGTGTAAACTGGTCTAGTGAAACATATCCCGGCCCCGAGCAGGGGGTTGGACCAGATGATCTTTAAAGGTCTCTTCTGACCCAAATCATTTAATGATTCTATGAATCTCTAATGTCTAAACACAAACTAATACAATCCATACAGCATCAAAGTAATTGATTTTCTGATTTGAAATACTTGTGTGCAATGATGATGATTGGTTTTGTTTTTCTTTTTGCTTACTCACTTTGCACAATTCTTCTGTTTTCATTAGAGCAGACTACTAACCTTGAGAAAATCCTGCACGTACCTGTTTCTCCCCACTGGGCTTCTTGTGGTTTAACAGCAGCTCCACAGCACCAACTACTTCCTTTCGTATGGCATGCAACAGAGCGTCTCCCACATATACATTAAAACTTAAGAGCAGCTCAATGAGCTCAAGGTTCTCATTTTCAATTGCAATAAGGAGTGCAGTTCTTCCCAGGGGATCAATGCAATTAATATTGATCTTGAAATAAATTTCTGCTTCCTCCAGAGCTTTCTTTACACTGGCATAATCTCCTTTCTCCACGGCGTTCAGATAGGCTTTCTCTGAATGAGACAGTTCAGATTCTGCCCGTACAATACGAAGAGGGATACGATCTCTGTAGGGAGCACTGACACTTCTTTTGTAGTAGAACTGGGCCATATTTTATGCCATTCTAAGACTTTGTCTCTGCAATATGATAAGAAAGATTAAATTAGTAATATGTTTTGGGAGTAGTGTGCACCAAATTAATACTTCCAATATATAAGTAAAGCTCAAATGAAAAAGTAATGTTGAAACAAGTACAAATGGTCTCTAGTGACTGAACTTGTAAAATCACCAGCAAAACATGGAAACCAAAACATAACCAAGCCGTTGCAACTTACCAAGTTGAAGCATATCTATCAGCACACTATTCTCTGGTATGTATTCCTTAAACCTGTGGCAAGCATGAAGTGATATGATACAATGTAGATTGCACAAAATATGTAGCTCCACTTCATCCTGAATTTCTTGGTTAAGTTCCACTACCTCATGTTTCTTAGAGTTTAATGCTATGCTCACACACAGTTGCTGCTGCTCAATAGATTACAGGATACTTGATTGTCAGTGGTTATGTCACTTAGAAATTGGTTCAGTTGCCCATCTAAGGCACCTAGGCCTCTTCCCTGAGGTGCACTAGTCATCTCACCTGCACTCTAGCCTGGCTTGGGTCTTTCACAAAGCCTGTGCACGTTTGGTACCTCCATACAAATACCTCTTGATACCCTACGCAACCTAGATGCCACTTGATGCTTGTCTGTGGAACAGTAAATAAAGTTCTTATCCATTTCTTTAGCTTGGGCAGAACAAATATGTTAGAAATGGAATAGTTATTAGCATTTACCTCTTCCTATTGCTGCTGAAATACCTTGATTGCACAGCTCAGTAGTGAGCTTTCCTACTATGATTTTTATTTAATCTCATATGCTCTTTTTATTAACATAAAATGCTTTCCCAACCATCCCCTGCTAACATAAAAATTAGAATTCAGAGCCTAAAAGGAAAAACAAAATCCATATGAGATAAATACCCCAGGACTGGTAGATAATAATCATTGTTTTGATCCTGAATTGTTGAGTTCTAAACTAGAATTAATATTGAAACACTGTGACTAGAAAGCAGTTCTAAAGTGTTACATATAAGAAAGCATTTAATGCCTCTACTTTTACTCTGCATAGTTTGTGTAAGGACATTGTAAAAATAATTCCTTCTAACGGGGTTTTTTTCTCCTAGCCCCATATACTACCTGAAAACAAAAAAAGGGGGGAAGAGAAAAATTTTATTTCAAAGATAAGGTACACAAAAAATATTTCTTTCTGCAGTTCAATCAGAGGCTGAACAGCTTATTAGCTAAAAAACTGAAGTTTCTTGCCATCACAGTAACCGACTGCCTTTCCTTCCACCTCCTTCAGGCATTAAAAAAAACCAAAACTCTGTTGAGATCCCAGTTTGCAAAAGATAATCTTTTTTTAATTTTAAGTTCTTGATTCATCCAAAATTCCACTAAATATTCTGAGAAACGTATTAGTTCATCTGCTGTAGTCTCCTTATGCAGCGTGATGAAAGGTAATTACAAAGGCTGTTATTAAGTTGTTTTCCTTGTTTTCCAGAGCAGTTCAACAGGGCTTGAGGTAGGCAGGATGCAGCAAAGGAGACACAGTGGTAAGAATTTCCCTCCCTATAAAAGAGGTGAGCGACTGCAATCCTTTGCAAAATGTTTCACAGTTTTCCTTCAAAGATGATATTGATCTACAGTCTGGGATAACAGAAGTTGCATAGACCGTGGATTACATTATGGTAATCTCACTCTAAATAAAATAAAGTATTACATATCCATTGCACAGTTTTGTATCCCAGGAACAGAGATATTACCTTCTTATTGTTAATGAGCTGTATTTTACTAGTTTTCTTTTAATTCTTGCTTTTCAAAATTGCAAGTTGAATTCAAGAAGAAAAAAAGGGTCAAGTATGTTCAGCTCCAAATTAACATATTTAAATTTAGACGTTCACAAGTAGGTATCTACAAGAAAGATGGGTTGCTATATTCCCATTACAGTCATGGAGATTTAGGGCTTCATTACACTGCTCACAAACTGTCATCTGGTGCTGGATGCTGAAGGGTGTCCTGCCTGACTTCAGCTGCCACCTCAGAATGGCTTATGCCTTGCACACTCCTCTCTTGGCATGTGCAGCCTGCTAGGTGGAGACTGACCTTTACAAAGGCATGCAGTGATAGGACAAGGGGAATAGCTTTAGAGAGGGGAAGATTTAGACTAGATATTAGGAGGAAATTCTTCACAATGAGTGTGGTGAGGCACTGGAACCGGTTGTCCAGGAAAGTTGGGGGTGCCCCATCCCTGGAAGTGTTCTTGGCCAGGTTGGATAGGGCCTTGAGCAGCCTAATGTAGTGGGAGGATGCCTTGCCAATGGCAGGGAGTTTGTAATTAGAAAATCTTTAAGGTCCTTTCCAATTAAAAGGAATGATTCTATGGTAATAAAATACACTATTTTCAGTTGGAAGGAACATCCAATGATCATCCAGTCCATCTGTCTGACCAATGTAGGGCTGACCAAAAGTTAAAGTATGTAATGAAAGGCACTGTATAAATGCCTCCAGGAAGCCTGTTCCAATGTTTGATTACCCTCTTGGTAAAGAAACACTTCCTAATGTAAAGTCTGAACCTCTCCTGACACAGCTGTAAACCATTCCCATATGTCCTGTCACAGATTCCCAAGAGATCAGTAGCTCCTCCTCTACTTCACCCTCTTAGGAATCTGTAGAGAGCAATAAGGTCATTCCTTAACCTGCTTTTCTCCAAGCTACAGAGGCTTGGCGTCCTTACCCACTCCTCATAGCACGTGCCTCCCAGCCCTTTCATGAGCTTTCTTGCCCTTCCCTGGACACATCGAGTACCTTAACATTGCTTTTAAATCATGAGGCCCAGAATTTCATGCAGTACTCATGATGTGGCTGCACCAATGCTGAATACATTGGGATAACCACCTCTTTTGACCATCTGGTTATGCTCTCTTTGATGCACCCCAGGATGTGGTTTGTCCTCCTGGCTGACAAGAGCACACTGCTGACTCATATTGCGCCTGCTGCCAACCAGCAGCCTTAGATGCCTTTCTGCAGGGCTGCTCTCCAGCCACTCCTCTCCCAATTCATATTTGTGCCCAGCACTACACTATCCAAGGTGCAGAATCCACCATTTGGACTTGTTAAATTCTATCCCATTAATCATTACCCGATGTTCAAAATAAATATTTTTTTAAAAAAACATTCAATTACTTTCATGCCATTAGTCTGACCATATTATATACAACAGACTGTTGAATACACTTTAAGAACTTAAGGGAACTTTTCAAAAATAAAATACTAAATCTACAAAACATCTCAGGTCAGCATTGGTAAATTTTTTAGCTATAAGCCAGGTAATTATAACACAAGAAATATAATGAATGTATTGAACCCTAGTGTCAAGATATTTGCAATGACAGGAAGGCAGAATGCTTTAGTGCTTTTACAATGGCATGAGACGTGTCCAAATGGGGCACAGAGCCAACCTCCTATGGAAGGTTCATCTCACTTAATTCTGGAAGCACAGCTAACTTATTTAAATATTGACATTTATCATCATATTTTCACATTGGCTAGGGTATCTATCTCCACCTTCTACTGTTTCTACAGCAAGGTACACATTTCCCTAGTAGGCCTCTTTTTGCACGGGCCAGCCCTGGGCCAATACAAGCCCTGTGCTGATGTCCCAGACATCTCAAATGGCAGAAACATCCAGATTCTGCTTTAGCAATAGACTCCTGCCCTCAGTGTTCTCAGCTTTTCTATAGGCCTCCTTTAAGTACCTTAAGATTGCTATAAGGTCTCCTAATTACTTTTTCAAACTGAGCTCTCAGTCAATTAGGTTTAGAATCCTTTCCCATAGATTTTTAAATCTTTTTGGAAGCAAAAGTTGCAATTACATTTTGTGCTAAATAAGGTCTAGGACACATTTGCATTAAATGTTATACCAAATCAAATTTGGGTTGGATTTTAGATGAAAGTAAGCAAACCTGTGTTAGTGAGTATATTGAGGTTCAGAAAGCTTATATATTCATATACACTGACAGTTATAAAGTGTGAATAGGCTTAGCAATGGACCCAGGGTTTCAGCAGTTCAGCATTATTTCCAGCAGAAAAATTATGATTTATCAGAAAATTTCCAGGGACCTAAAACAGCCAGTCACTTGAATCTCAAAATAGTTGCTTGAAAAGAGCAGGATCTTATTTAAATCTTTATCTTTTCTCAGGATTAAAGAGTTAAATCTTTTTTCAGGTCTAGTAATTACCAAGCTACTGGACTTTCCAGAAACTCTCCCTGTTTCAGAAATCCACCTTTAAAAAAGAAAAAAAAAAAGAAAAAAGAAATAACTATGGTACTTGAAGACAAGATATTGACTAACATAGTCAGTCATCAATGGGCTACAGTAGCTGTACCCACCAAACCATGTGTGCGCGCACACACACACACACACGTATGCACGTAGTGCTTCCTGCCCTCTGTAGATGTCAGGGAAATACCCTCAGCACCTGAACAGGAGAAATATATATAAAAAAACCATATTACTTTCACAGAAAATGGATGTGAAGTCATGAGAAGAGACTTCTTGCATAACAGGCAGTTCTATTTACACCTGCTAGAGACCAGCATTTCAAATTATATGGCACTGTATTTTTCATATGTTGTTTTCCAGGGGGGAAGGCAGCATTCTGCCTTCTTTCAAACCTTTATCATTTCCACTCTATTTATCATTATTTGATAATCTGATATTTCTTAAGAAAAGCTGATATTATTAATTTTACTGATGTTAAAATAAATCAGTGGAAATTGCCTTCTGCTGCTACATCATATATATATATACACACACACATATTATAGCCATGCCTACTCAGAAGTTCCCCCATCAAAATTAAAGTTTAAGAATACATGCAACCAGAATTCCTCAGCTTCAGTTCAGCCTCTGCTTTTGCCTTGTTTGCTGCCCTAAATATATTATGCTACCCTAACTATTTCTCCAGGGGATCTTGACTTGCACTTCCCTTGCATGCTGCTGATTTTGCTCATGTTTGCTTTTCAGTTTTTTTTTTTTTAAAAAGGGTTGGGGGGGAATGTCATAAGAAGTAACTATGCAAGTACCCTGCTCAGGAAAACAGAACCTTTATGACAAGCAAATAACATGCTGATTTCTCTGTGATCTTCTCAAACTATTTTATACGCACTTTTCATGGCACAGGAAAGATTCTAACATTTGTTATATTCATGAAAGTATGAAATTTTCTTTCTAAAATAGATCTGTGACATACCAGCTTTAATCTGACACAGAATCCTTTTAGATACATGGTAAAAATTATGTTCAAAGGGAATTTTTGAAAGCAAGACTCTAGCTCTGATAAACACCAGTCCAGAAGAAGCATGAAATTCATTCAGACTGTTTCACTTGGACAAGAGCAAAAGAAATGCAAATAAAACCTTTGATTTCTGAGCATAGCATCAGTCTAGATAGTGGTGTACAATCAAATGCTTAGGGAAGTAACTTAAATATGCCTCTAGCACTGAGGTCACCTAGACAGGCTGCGTGCATATTAGTAAACTCTCTTGATCCCCAGAATAAGAGCTGAATGAGAACTATCTACTGGGAATAATTTGGGGTCCATGGTAACTCTTAAACTGTGCCTGGAAATTACTTATGAAGATGTTAATTGGTTTAAGCCAACACTATTCCAGGGACTCTTCTAACAACTTTGGTTGCAGGTGTTGGAGTTGCACTGCTCAGGTTGCCTTCCAGTACTATTTATTTAAAACCTGTTATAGCTGCCAATATATTACATGGGTCCTCACCTGAAAGTCATTTTTCATTGTTAGAACTATGATTGGCTTCAGACTTGAAAGGTAACAGTAGCAAAAGTACCAACCTGGACTTTAACATGGAGTCATACATGCAGGAGATGAAGTGAAAGGTGCAATTTGGTATAGTAGATCTGACACAAAAATAATGAGACTAACCCTACAGCTCAGGAACAAAGAGTAGAAGGTGAGAGACGAGAGATGGTTGTAGAACACATTCTAAACTGTCACAGAAAGACAAGGCTCAAATTGATTACTTTACTTAGTACAAGTGGACACATATTCCAATATAGACATTTGATTACCCTTGATCAGAAAATGTCAGCGTGTGCCAGCACATGCTTTGTCTGTAAAGCAGATTTTAGCTAAAAACATCACTGTCCTTGAGCGCTCAACACATTCACAAGACCTGGCTCCCTGCAACTTCTGCCTCTTCCCAAAGATCAAGCTAGTGCTCAAAGTAACCTATTTTTTGTCAGTAGAAAATGTGAAAGCAAAAATCACGGAGATCCTCAATAGTCTTTCAGAAAATGATCTTCAGAATTGCTTTGAGCATTGGCAGCATCATATGCAGCTGTGTGTCAACTCAGAAGGGAACTCTTTCAAAGGTGATTGTGGTTGAGTTTCTTAATTTGTTAAATAAAAAGAGTTACAGGCACAGTCTCAATTTTGTTTGTATTAGACCTCTTATGTTCCCCATGAGGCTGCTGATTAATTTGGAATAGAGCTAAATCTCATTTGCACTCTGGTTTTAAGTACCCTATAATCCAAGCTGCAGTAAAGGAAAGAACATGACATAGTCTATTGCTCTTAGTGCATAATGGGAACCAGGCTGTCATACTGTCTGCTTATATGTTTTGGCTTCACAATCAGCCAGGCAGGACATCAACCAGAAAGAATTTCCAGGGGCCAGGACACGATAGATATATGACATGAAATTCTACCAGCGTCTTACATGAGCAGCTTAAGAGATCAGGAGAGTGCAAATGCTGACACTGAATGTGATAAAGCTTTAGGACAGTGACATAGGTTACTTGCTTAGATGGATTTCTGTCAATTTTAAGATAGGATGCAATTTCATAGCAATTGTTTGGTTTTAAAGCATAATGCTTCATGTATAGTGTAGGGATGTTCATAGAATAATAGAATCATAGAATGGTTTGAGTTGGGCAGGAACACCTCCTGCTAGATCAAGCTGCTCAAGACCCCAAGCAACCTGGCCTTGAACACCTCCAGGGACGGGACATCCACAGCTTCCCAAGGCAACCTGTTCCAGTGACTCATCACACTCATTGTGAAGAATTTCCTCCTAATGTCTAGTCTAAATCTTCCCCTCTCCAATTTATAGCCATTCCAAGTCCTCTCAATACAGACCTTTGTAAAATGTCCTTCCCCAGCTTTCTTTTTCTGCAAGTTCACTTAGGCTACAATGAATGGGAATAAACTTTCATCTTTGAGGGCTGACATCACATCAGATCTTAACTGAGAATGACAGGTTCTTCTTGCAACAGTGGTTTTTAAGGTCAGGACTGATACCAACCTAAGGTTTGAGAAATACCAGAAGATCAGTTATACGAGCTTATGGAAAAAGAATTCTTGAGAGATATTAATAATTATTAACAGATCATATAGGGGTAGGATGATATAGGGCCAGGCACACACTACTGCAAATCTGTATAATCATAAGACTAACAAGAAGGGTTTCTACAGGTTTGTCAATCACAAAGGGAAGGTTAGAGAAAGCATACCCCCACTGATGGGTGAAAATGATGACCTCTGTCAACAGACGAGGAGAAGACTGAGGTACTCAACAAAATTTTGCCTCAGTCTTCACCGACAACTGCTCTCCTCACCCTTCCTGGGTCACGGGACAGCAAGGGGAAAATCCCCTCCCTCTGCAGAGGACGATCAGGTTCATGACGACCTGAGGATCCTGAACATACATAAGTCTATGGGACCTGATGAGACGCATCCCAGAGTTCTGAGGGAATTGGCTGATGTGGTTGCCAAGCCACTTTTCATGATACTTGAAAAGTCATGGCAATCAGGAGAAGTTCCTGGTGACTGGAAGAAGGGTAACGTTGTGTCATTTTTAAAAAGCATAGAAAAGATGACCCTGAAAACTACTGACCTGTCAGCCTGACCTCTGTGCCTGTGAAGATCATGGAACAGATCCTCCTAGAAGCTAGGCTAAAGCACACGGAGGGCAAGGAGGTGACTAATCACAGCCAGCATGGCTTCACTAGGAGTAAGTCCTGTATGACCAACCAAGTGGCTTTCTATGATGGAGTAACCACATCAGGTGACACAGGAAAATCAACAGATGTGATCTATCTGGACTTCTGTAAAGCCTTTGACATGGTCCCTCACAACATCCTTCTCTCTGAATTGGAATGATATGGATTTGATGAGTGGATAGTATGGTGGATAAGAAATTGGTTGGATGGTTGTATTCAAAGAGTAGTGGTCAATGGCTCAAAGTCCAGATAGACACCATGCTGGCTTGTATCAGAAATGGCGTGACCAGCAGGTCCAGGGAGGTTATTCTCCCTCTGTACTCATCACTGGTGAGGCCGCATATCAAATACTGTGTTCAGTTCTGGGCCCCTCACCACAAGAAGGAGGTTGAGGCTCTGGAGCGAGTCCAGAGAAGAACAACGAAGCTGGTGAAGGGGCTGGAGAACAGGCCTTATGAGGAGCGGCTGAGAGAGCTGGGGTTGTTTAGCCTTGAGAAGAGGAGGCTGAGAGGAGACCTCATTGCTCTCTATAACTACCTGAAAGGAGGTTGTAGAGAGGAGGGTGCTGGCCTCTTCTCCAAAGCAACAGGGGACAGGATAAGAGGGAATGGCCTCAAGCTCTGCCAGGGGAGATTTAGGCTTGAGATTAGGAAAAAATTTTTCACAGAAAGGGTCATTGGGCACTGGAACAGGCTGCCCAGGGAGGTGGCTGATTCACCTTCCCTGGAGGTGTTTAAGGCACAAGTGGACGAGGTGCTAAGGGATATGGTTTAGTGTTTGATAGGAATGGTTGGACTTGATGATCTGGTGGGTCTCTTCCAACCTGGTTATTCTATGATTCTATGAGCCGGCAATGTGCGCTCTCAGCCTAGAAGGCCAACTGTATCCTGGGCTCCATCAAAAGAAGCATGGCCAGCAGGTCAAAGGAGGTGATTCTGCCCCTCTGTTTCTCTCTTGTGAGACATCATCTGGAGTATTGTGTACACTTAAGGATATGGAACAGTTGGAACGGGTCCAGAGGGGGGCTACAAAGATGATCAGAGGGCTGGAGCACCTCCTATACGAGGACAGGCTGAGAGAGTTGGAGTTGTTCAGTCCGGAGAAGAGATGGCTCTGAGGAGATCTCATAACGACCTTCCAGTACCTGGAGGGGGCTACAAGAATGCTGGGGAGGGACTGCTTACAAAGGCTTGTAGTGGTAGGACAAGGGAAAATAGGTATAAACTGGAGAGGGGCAGATTTAGGCTAGACATAAGGAAGAATTTCTTCACCATGAGAGCAGTGAGGCACTGGCACAAGTTGCCCAGGGAAGCTGTGGCTGCCCCATCTCTGGAAGTGTTCAAGGCCAGGCTGGATGGGGCCTTGGGCAGCCTGGTCTAGTGTGACATGTCCCTGCCCATCACAGGGGATTGAACTAGATGATCTTTACGGTCCCTTCCAACCCAAACTATTCTATGATTCTATGATTCTATAATTCTATCAACTTCATATACAGATAAAGCTGAACCTTATTTCAGTTACCTTATGGGCAAAAAATTAGGTAGCTCCCTGAATGAATAAAAATGAACACCACAAGATCACGGAAGTATCATTAGATGATAACAGCTCTCTAGTATCTATTAGATTAGTTCATCTTCCCAGTTTCATTTAAAATAGAAAGAGTCACTCCTTGAAAAAGACAACACGCATGATTACCTCTTCCTGATGGATAGCAGTGTGCAAATATCCTTGGGAAAGTGAGGGAATGACCCTGGAGCCTGAACTATTTGTTCCTGCTCAGAGGAGAATAGTGAAGCATTTAAGCCTGCTAACACAGCAAATGAATGGAAGACTCTCCACTGACTGACATGAACTTGTTCTTTGCCATGATGAAGCATGAACAATGTCAGCCCAGCCTATATGCAGTAGGCAGCCAGTTTGAGTGGAAAGGACACAGAAGGCAATGACACAGATAATGATCTTAATTAGTGACTGCACCATCCAGTTAAGCTGACCTCCCTGTCTCCTTGGCTGGTGTTATTCTCCTGGGTAAATTCAAAGAGCTCTCTAAAATAATTTTCAAGTGAATGTACTTCAGCGTCATCTATCTACACAAGAAGACCTTCTTTCGAGATTTCCAACATTTCTTTAATGCTCTGTGGTGTGATCCTGAATCATTCATAAAGCACAGCAACATTTCTCACAAGACATGACAAGTGGGTTGTCCCCTACTCTAGGAGAGGATAGGCAGTCTCTCTCCAAATGAGGAAATCATGAGAAAATAAACAAGTACACAATTTCTGCTGAGGAATCAAGCCATGGTTGAGAAGAAAGGATCTGAGAGGAAAGAAGAGCAGAGATGGAGTAGCTTGGGAAATAAAGAACAGAAGCATTGCTTGTGGGAGTTATGCTGCAAGTGGGCATTTCTACGTTTCAGGATGTGTTTACATACAAATCTAAATGTCTTCCCATGCTTCACATGATGACGCTCCAGGCAGCATGCAGTTTGTCCAGAAAAGAGAGATTGTGGGCAGACTGACCAAATACATTTAGTAAAGACTTGCTAATAAAAACACTCCAATGTGGGTCCATTTTCAGATGTACAAGCTAAGCCACCCCAAGAAGAAGTTAAAACACTTTCTAGTATTTAGGGCTGATATAGAGCCAGTCGTGAAGAGCTCTTTGTACAAACATATACGCTCATGTAAATATTTTAGTTCTGGCTGCTGCCCTCAGACTGGTAAGTGCGTTTTGTGGAGAACCTCAGAAATCGTTGAACTAAATTAAAAAAAAAAAAAGGCAAAAAATAAAGACTAGTTAGGGGTAACTTCAGTCTTTGAAATTTATTTGCCTGTTCCCACTCAGATCCTTAATGGATCAGCCCTCACACTGCTTATTCAGAGATATGTCAGTCAGTGCATTTTAATATATTTTATTAAAAGACTTAATGAAAAAATAAAATCTGGAAACCTTATTATCTAAGCTCAGCTACCAATAACATCACACTAACTAAATTATAAAGAATTATAACAATTGATCAAATCAAAATTAAAGTGATATCAAAGCAACCAATTACACTTGACAGTAGACAGTGTTCCACAATCTAATTAGTTAGGTAACACAAAATGTAGTTTGCAAGTCTATAAAAGACAGTTGCCTATTGGCTATAAACCCTAAAAAAAGATTTTGATTGAGATTAAACAAATATATAATTTGGCTATTTAACTAACTTAACACCTAAGCTTAATTAGTATCTGGACCAAAGCCTGACAAAAATAATGATTACTTTTTTCTCAATAAATCCTATTCTTACACGATGACTAATCCCTTCCTGCCCTTGTAGCAATAAAGATTTTAAAGAATAGAATAGAAAACCAGATATGACAACTCCTGTTTACCAAAAGTAATAAAATGACAGCTTCATGTCACTCAGGACCCTTAAATGTATAACACAGAACATGCCCTAATGAACAGCTTGATGAAGTATTATACAAGACTGATAAAATCCAGTGAAACATTTGTTTCCAGAAATTTGCCTGCATGGAAAAATTGTGATTTATGCATATGTCCAAATCATAATCCAGGATTAAAAGTCTCCTGCTAAATGAGAACAGGAGTGAAAAATATAAATAGGTAATAACAAAAGAATTCTCATCGCTAGAAGGTGATGAAAACAAAAAGGTGTCATGTGGATTCCCTGACTTACAAAAACTTGTCTCTTACAGTGCTCCACAGATCCCTGACATAGCACTTTAAGCTGTGAGCTTCGTTACAGCTGAAATAATGTGAGCGCCCTTCAGAAAGTCTGTATTTTTTTCCTTGACTGGGAATAGATCCGAAGAACATACATCACCATATTAAAATACAAAAAACTTTAAAAACATAACACCTGAAAATTTTAACAACAAATCTAGCTCCTCAACACTCATTTATCAGCTGCTTCCTGAATTGTTATGTAAAGTCTCTTCTCCTAAGTAATGATTCCTCTCCAAAACATATAATTATTCCAGTATTTTATTCACAGGAAAACTATATTTGACAGAGATGGAAATAGGAAGCAATTGATATAGAAAACTTCCACTGTGGAAAATGCATCTTGTGATTTCAAACTGGCAGAGGACTACTTCTGCACTCTTTTAGGCCAGGTTTCCATTCATCTAGTTTTAAAAGTAATCATTCAGATTTGTGTTTGGAACTAGGGAGTAAACAACTTCATTCTGAAGCATCTATGGTATGTTTCCTGCACCTAGAGCCAGAGAGAACAAGTTCATCTAAACACAAACCAGCTTAACTCAGAACTGCAACCAGTTCTCAAATTGGAAATACTTGCTTGGCAAGACAATCAAATAAAAGCTGAAGAGAACAGAGTGCTATAAAAATTTCAGTGAAATTAAATTTGGTTACCAGTAAGACTTTGAAACATTATTCTAGCTGACAAGAAGCTGAGATTTTACAACAGAGTTACAGCTTTAAGGATTAGTTCAAATACCTCAAATGAACTCCGTCATGAGGCAGATCTAGAGAAAATCAACATTGCCTCCTGGTCCTGAGAAGTTCTATATTGAGGAGTAACACTTTTAAGCCGAAAGAGAGGAAATTAGATTAGATATCAGGAAGAATTTTTTTTTTTACTCTGAGGGTGGTAAGGCATTGGAATAGGCTGCCCAGAGAAGCTGTGGGAGACCCAGCCCTGTAGGTGTTCAAGGCCGAGTTGCATGGGGCTTTTAGCAACCTCATCTAGTGGGTTAGAACAAATGATCTTTAAGGTCCCTTCTGACCCAAGCAATTCTATGATTCTATGACTCTCTTCCTCTCTTGTGAGATCTCATCTAGAGTACTGTGTCCAGTTCTGGAATACTTAATATAAGAAGGATATGGAGCTGTTGGAATGGGTCCAGAGGAGGGCTACAAAGATGATCAGAGGGCTGGAGCACCTTCCCTATGAGGACATGTCGAGAGAGTTTGGCTTGTTCAACCTGTAGAAGAGAAGGCTCCGAGGAGATCTTCTAGTGACCTTCCAGTACCTGAAGGGGCTACAGGAAAGCTGCAGATGGACTGTTCATAAAGGCTTATGGTGATAGGATGAGGGACAATGGGTATAAACTGGAGAAGGGCAGATTTAAACATTAGGAAGAATTTCTTCACCATGAGAGTGGTGAGACACTGGAACAGCTTGTCAAGGGAAGTTGTGGCTGCCCCACCCCTAGAGGTGTTCAAGGCCAGGTTGGATGGGGCCTTGCGTAACCTGATCTAGTGGGATGTCCCTGCCAATGGCAGGGTGTTGGAGCTACATGATCTTTAAGGTCCCTTCCAACCTTAACCATTCTATGATTCATCAGATTTGCCAGTGAGACTAAACAGAGATTTCACTTTTCAGGAAGCCTATTTCTTACTCTGCTTCCTTTCTAATTATGAATACATGTAGCAGCAGGTGATGGCCTGTTCCCTGAGTTATGGCATGTACCCCTTTCGTATACTGTGCTAAGCAAACATACCAAACCATTAGCAACCACTGGAAATCTCATGAAATCTTCTGAAAGATTAAAGAAGCTCATACATGTTAAAGGGTTGTTTCCATACAATACACTGTATCTGTCACGGGAAGTAATATCTACTTGTCCCTGAAATTACTGTTCTAAGACGTGAAACTAGCTTTAAACTATATAAAGAAGATGACCTTCAAATACATACATGCAAGCTACTACAATTAATCATCACTGTGAAGGCGTATCCTACATTCTCCATAGTTCCTTGCCTGCTGACATTGCACAGTTACATACTGAATGTATGAATTCCAAATTCAGTTGCAAGTGCTGAAGTTTCCATTTTCAAATATTCTTTTCTTCTAAAGATGAAAGTTTAATATATGAAGCTGAGCAGAACCCACATAAACTAAAGGCAAAGTCCAGCTGTTAGTAACAGTGCTATATACTTTTAAGTAATCTTCATACTCTGTCTAGAAAGTAGTTAGTTTCTTGATACTGTGCATCTACTACAGTATCATTACAAATACACTTTTAAAATCTCAATACTCAGTCTACAATTACTTATAGATAAAGCATCTGCTTTATTGTTCTAGCATCTGCTTATAGAATAACTTTTCTAAATCCCCCAAACATAACTTCATGATGAATTTGTCGAAAAAAATACTATCTTAGGCTGATTGACTGGGTTTCTGAGTCACTCTGGGATTCATCTTAAATGAAGAATTAAAGTTACCTTCAGTGGAATTAGATTGTTTATCTGCATTGTCATTTCCCTTTAAGAAGGAATTCAGCTTTCTTCCTGACATCAGGGAATCGGAAGAAGTTGAAATAAGGCTATTTTGATTATAAAATTCTGAAATAAACCTATTCCTGTGAGCAAGGAACAAAGCAGTATTACTATGAACAAGAACAGTTTGGTGTAGCAATTAAAAGCAATAAGTTTGTAAAGACAGTGTGTATTTAGATACTATCTAATAGCTGTAGCATTTTATGCTTAATCTTCTCACTCATTAGACTGTCATGCTAATATGAGATATAGGGAATGTTTGAATAGTCAGTACATTGGTCCAAAACATCTTGGGTCTAAATATTCATTTAACCACTTCTTAACATGGTTTAAAAAAAAAAATAGGTTACATCCAAGTTGGTGCAGGCTCTCGGAAAATTGTATTTTATAAAATTAGAACACATCTCAGTGTTTATTCACAGATTTTGGAATGTAGGAGATTAACACCAAATAATTTGTTTTCAGGTTCCAAGTAAGTGCAAGACAGAAGAAAAACACCTAGATCAAAATGAATTTTAATTTCCAAGAAAACTTGCTAGACTAGAAGAGAGAAAATTGTCTACGTAGTTGATAATAGAGGACACTTCCAGATCTGATGAAAGAAAAACAAGTACCCAGCGTAGATATATCTGGAGAACAGCAGGGCAGATGCTGTTCAGATGAAACTGCAAAGAAAATGCTGAAAACCTAACAACTCCTAGAAATTCCATGGGCAGGGGGTGCATTAACTAAATGAGGGAGAGATTATTCTGACTTGACAGTAACATCTACCCTGAAAGCACAGTTAGCACATGCCATCACAGCAACATACCCTCCAGCCATGGCTTCTCTACAACCAACCGATGCCCTCAGCAGAGATCTCCTTTGGTCCCTGCTGGGCTGTGCAGGGACACACATGACCACCAGGCCAGCCACAGCCAGCTATGTGGAACACTGCACACTGCTCAAGTGGGTTACTGCCCCAATGTTCTGGCCAAGATCACTGGGTTCTACTCAAGGAAACCTAAAATTATGTAGTGACATTCTTACCATCGAGAGCTACAGCCCCAGATATGCAACAGCCCTTGACAAATAATCAGGAACTGTTGACATAACATCATCCACCATAAAAACACTTGATATTGTTTTACCAGAGCTTTGAGTAGAAAAGCAGACAAATAACTTGAAATCACTCAATTTAAAATGAAGGTTTATGAATAGAAGGACGTTTCTGTTTGGGAAAGATTAAGAATGAAAATATTCAACATTATTTTTTATACAGCAGCAAAAATTTAAGACCAGCAGATGGCTGGGATAGCATGTTACCAAAGTGCACATCCCTCAGTCCTCTAAACTCACTGCTTGTAACAAGGGGAAAATGAAATTGCCATTGGTGCATGCTCTGCTTGAGGCTTACTCAACTCGGTTTAAGCAAGAAAATGCTGGAAGAGGTTTTAAAGTCATTTGCAGCAACCATTCTTACGATAAAAATAAGGAACTTTGTTTTTTCAGACGTAAAGCTGTTTCTAGGCTAGTCACAACTGGTTGCTTAGCCAATGAGGCAAGAGGGAATACTTCGATGGTAGCATAATTTAGACACCCCCTTTGCAGAGTAGTTCCATTGCTCATTGCACAGTGGCATGTCAGAAGAACAAAATCAACCAATTGTCTGAAAACATAAGGTCGACTTCAAGGTAGAAAAGACAGCTGATAATAAAATCTTCTTCTCAGAAACAATTATTCATTTTGACCGAACGAAGGTATCTTGATCCTGCTTATTGTAGAGATTAGTAAGAGTAAAAAATGCTCACCGTTTTCAGCTATGGCTTACCTGAAATGACAAGACTTAGCTTATAATGACTGGGCCAGAAAATAAATTGTAACAAAATAACAATAATAACAACAACAACTACGCAATGGATCAAGCAGCAGAACATGTCCATTTGAATATGGTAAGTTACACAGAACTGAGAATCACACCAAGTGGCAGGGGACCCTAAAAGTATAGTCATATTTTTTTTCCTGAAAAGCAACCAACTGTTTGGATGAAAGCTGTGTCAAAGTGCTGTATATATTTGACAATCACTTACTGGCAAGTTCTTGGCATTTTGCTTCCGGCAATCTCATGTCCTTAGACTACTTCTTTTTGGAAGATGAAACTGTGGGTGGGATTCAGTGCAGGGTTAAGACACCTACGTTAAATGTCTAAATGCAGACATCGACATTTGAAGTAAGTCCCTAAACTCCCTCTGATGTTACTGGACAGCCAAGATGGGATTACATTTCCTAAGCAGAGAATCTAATGACCTTTAAGATATTCTATATGTCTGAGACATCCCTGGGGATTTCCTTGTCGACAGGTAGATTGCAAGCAGGATGCTACTTCAGATACCATTAGACACCTACCTTTAGGCACCTTTATCACAGCTTTAGTTAGTAGAATCAGTACCACTTGCAAAGTGACTTGGCTAACTTACGTATCTACACACTAGTCAGCTGCAACATTTCCTAGGCTACACTCTCACCTAGCAGAGTTATAGACAACTGCATACAGACCTTGCAGGCACACACGGAGCAGAATTAAGTTGCCTGCACATTAGTTTGCAGGGGCATAAGATGATACATTAGGATATCACGGGTGTCCACAGGGGACTAATAGTTATGGCACAAATACAGTGGAAGACCGACGCCTTTCTGTAGTGACAGGGAAGATATGTTCTGCCACACACACATCAGAAGTGTTGCTGTGCCTGGGAACCAGTGATGCTGGTAAGCAGTCCTGCATCTCAGATGAGCAGTGCAAACTCAAGTTCACAGACTGCCTGTGGCTATCCACAGTCACTTCTAATTAACAGCAGCTAGACATAAAATGTATGCAGGGAAGGAGGGTCAGTTCACCTGGCTGTGGGGTGGGGAAATAAATGATCTTTAAGGTTCCTTCCACCCCAAACCATCCCAGGATTCTATGACTCTATACCTAGGTCAGGTGAAAGTCAAGAGAGGCAAGACACTGGCTGCCTCTGCAGCAGGTATCTTCTGTCAGATTTCTCATTAGGAAGAGTCAAGGAGCACACTGAGTTTACATGTCCACTGGGGAAGGAGGCATTCACACAACGTACAACAAAGCAGCTGCAACACCAGAGGTGTTACTGTCAAACTGCTCCCTGACTGTGCAGTCTATAAAGAGCCATGCGCTGGGTCAGGGGGATGGAGAGCGTCTCTTCTCCCCACGGTGCTAGATGGTCAGAAAAGTCTGAGACTTCAAAGATGCTGGCAACATACTGGGGTGGATGGGGGATGCCTGTGCAGTTGCACCTTATTTCATGATCTGGTTTGCCTTGTGTTTGTTGCTACTAATAGTGAAATCAAGAATGTCTGCCATCAAATCTATTTCTGTTGAGAAAATGAAGAGATAGTACATTAACAGTCATCACTTGGCTTGTATGAGGCTGTTGCAGGCACTACTCCACTTCAGGGGCAATTAAAGTTCTTGCCTTGACACAAAGTGCTAGCAGGCAACAGGGTGTCATCAACCCACGGTTTGGTACCCTGTTACTCCATATTTGAGCAGACGTCAGAGTCCTTCTGGGCTGCCATCTGTCTTTTTTCTGATCTATAATATTTGGCTCACTATTTGCCCCACTAGAGATATATACTTCTAGGATTAAATCAGAGGCACCAAGTTTTCCCAATAAATTTCATAGATAGATGATTACCATATCACATTAGAAAGGCAAAACAGCACAGAATATAAATGACGGATACATATGCAAGCATTTCAACACTAGGAGAGAAAGTTTCACAGTCCAACACTTCACCATTCAAAATGCTTTCCAGATATTTAGCTGATATTTTACTTTGCTAACTTTGACCCCATTGCTTCTAATTATACTTACAATGACCTACTTCAGTACATTCTGCTTACATCCTGCTTATTGACAACCATACATCCAAGTCATTTTTATCTATAATATCTATTAACTAGAAAGATCTAGGGTATACTAGTTATATGTCTGCCTTTTGCTATGGAACAATGGGCAAAGCTTTCCAGTGCATTCACAACTTGTTGCTTTCATATTTTCAGGGGTGATAGCATAAGACTACTTGAGTATCATGTGCCACCACTGAAGCAAAAGTCTTTATCCATACCTTTATCTTCACACTTCTTTAAGCAAATTTTCATTTCATCCATATTTTTCCTCCAAATAAAAATACCCAAACCAGACTAAATCAAAAATAGCAGCTGTAAAGGAAAACAAGCTGGCCTTCACGAGAAAACTGTTAGCAGCCTATCTCCCTAACTCCAGTTTGTGTCAGGTGAGAAGACAGAAGTGAAGAATCAAATTGGCCGGTGACCAGCTTTACTTTTGTTCTACAAGTCCAGCCTGATTTGACAAGAGCAGCTCAGTGATTGCTAAAATAGCTTAACACTGCAACATTGTTTTTAACTATACAAAGAGTCTGATCAAGAGCAACCATCAATGGGGAAGCAGGAGCAGGTATAGCTTAGCCTGCCATACCAAGAGCCCTGCTGTTTCGACTGTATTCAGAAAACCACCTGCTACTGCAGATCTGCATGTGATAGAACCAAGACATAAGGAAGGCAACAGTTTGCTTACTGAGACTTGTTCTGTGTTCCTTCAAGGAATCTGCAAGCACATAAACAATAGAGTACTGGAGCTTGAGCATTATTTCTTTCTGTGATGCCTAGAGGAACAGACAATCTATGGCTGTATCTGCTTCAGCAAATAATGCAGTGCAATAGGTGCAGACTTCTAGAGTGACACAAAAAGTACTGAGCTCTATATTTCAGAAGGTTTATTCTGGAAGAATGTTGAAGATGAGCTCTATCTTTGTCCTGTGAGCTGAGTGGTAGCAGCTGAAGTGTGGTAGGCTTACTCCTGGAGTACATGCTCCAGCTGTATATCCAGTGGAGTAATCTAGCCCATATGCTCCAGGCTGCCCTCCAGTGCCAAACAAAGCATAGTAGAAGGAAGAGAATCAGGACATTTCCTTAGAGGGTATTCTGCTCATACGATACCAGACTAAGGTAGATGCAGTTATAATAACTGAATCTATTGTTTTGAGAGTTGACACTGATATAAATTGCTCTAGTCAATTAAATGCTTAATAAAGTTCCTCCTGGCTTACCACTACTTGAGAGAATTGCAATTACTATATTTTCATAGGTCTGGTGGCTGGCACATGGAGTTGTTTTATTTTTTTAAAAAGCATTGGCTTGATGAAGGGAAGGGTTCATCTTTAATGCATGAATAGGTTCTTACTCTGCATTGGAACACTTGAATACTTCAGGATGAGTCTCAAATGACAGCATTTAAAAAAAAAAAAAACAATAGCCAAGGACAGCACATATGCAGAAGGGTGTGCAGGAAGAGCATCATCACCCTGCCAGTTGAAAAGGTGCATTCAACTGGTGGCCATCACTCTTCAAGAAAGAGCTTTGCTATGGTATCTAACTGGTAGAAAGCTTATGTCTTCTACCTTGCTAGAACTCATGTGGCAACCCAGACAAAGCTCCCATTAAAACATGCAGCCATCCAGGTCTAAGGCTGCAGAGCATCCCAGAGACTTTCACTAGTAACTGACTGCAGTAGAGCGAACAGCTGTGTGCAGTTTAACCAAGTGGATGATCCACTCAGCTTGGTAGCAGAGCTGCAGGAGGAAGTAGAAAGATTAAGCACACTGGGAAGTCCTAAGAAATAGACAGACTGGTAGAACTATGCTCACCCAGAGAGAGGAACAGAGACAGCCACCAGAGAGAAAACAAGATCAAGAGGAACCTGCATCCTCCCCTGCCAGGCAGAAGGCAGGAGTCGAAAGGAAAGGAATTAATGGAGACAAGTCCATGGTCAGGGGAGTAGGGGAGCTCCCTCCTTGCCTACCTCGCCTTCCCAGGTGCCTGTGTACAAAAGGTATGAGGTTTCGGATTTGAATGGTCAATCAATGGAAGATGTGGATGATGGTCCACCTACCCCACAGGTGTTGTCAAGGTTGGAAGGGCCTACCTCCCACATCACAACCATCCCTACAAGGAAGAAAAGATTGGTTATAGTTGTAAGTGCCTGCCTGCTGAGGGAACAGAGGGTCCAATATGCCAGACAGACACTCCTCTTAGGGAAGTCTGCTGCCTCCCTGTGTCTTGGGTTAAGGACATCACTAGAAAACTTCCTAGCCTGATACAGTCCTCAGACTATTAATCATTACTGTTCTTCTATGTGGGTGGCAATGAAGCTGCAAAATGTAATCCAAGGGAGATCAAAATGGACTTCAGGGCCTTGGAATGGTTGGTTTAGCTCCACACAGCCAAATTTTGGCAGCTAAAAACATACAGTTGATCTTCCAAAATCCCTTCATCCCTGGCCCAGTAGGGAAATTAATTGGCTTTTTAACTGTTCTTCAGAAATTCTGCACATCAGCCTAGGTAGTGAAATATTGCTTCAGACAGTAAAAGACGGCAAAGCTATTTCATGCTTTAAAATATTTCAGGAAGTTTTCTAGGAACAAAAAATGAGGGATTTCCAGTTGCTTATGTTCATTTGCAGGCCTGAACCAACTCTTATCATTTAGAAAACTATAAGACATGCTGAATTAAGTAATATGTCCCTTTTAGAAGCAAATCTGCTTAATTGTTACTGCTCTGTTGAGTCTGAATAAAAATGTATTTTCTTTTTCTTAACATGACATTCTGTACATACCACCTACAAATACCTAAATGGAAATACATTGTATCGTGGTACTATTTCTGATTTATTACTAAAAGAAATTTACAAAAAGCTCGTCACATGAGAAAGCTTTGTTCTTTTTAATGTTTGCTTCAGTAGGCATGGAAGTATTCCAAATTACAGGGATCAGATGGATCAAAGACATGTTCAGAATGGATGTTTCCTATGAAAATACATTCATATGATTTGAATCTTCTGCTTGCAGAGTTTGTAAAATGCAGTTGGAGAATGGAGACAGAGATGTCAGGCAGTTTGGTAGGCGGCCAGGTAAATGGGATGTAAGATGCTTCCTGCTGCTTATACAAACTTTACAGTGGATCCAGTCATATTTTTTTAAAAAGCTGGACATTTGCAGAATAATGAAACTCCAAGGACTATTCTATCAAATTTGCAATATACTGTTAAAGGTAAAAGGTTGTCATCTTGCATTAAGTTAATCCACTACAAATAATTACCACCTCTGTAAGACCACAACAACCCTGTGCAGTGCTACAGACTAGGAGAAGTCTGTCTAGAAAGCTGCCTGAAGGAGAAGGACCTGGGGGTGTTGGTTGACAGCCGACTGAACATGAGCCAGCAGTGTGCCCAGGTGGCCAAGAAGGCCAATGGCATCTTGGCCTGTATCAGAAACGACGTGACCAGCAGGTCCAGGGAGGTTATTCTCCCTCTGTACTCGGCACTGGTAAGACCGCACCTCGAGTACTGTGTTCAGTTCTGGACCCCTCACCACAAGAAGGATGTTGAGGCTCTGGAGCGAGTCCAGAGAAGGGCAACAAAGCTGGTGAAGGGGGTGGAGAACAGGCCTTATGAGGAACAGCTGAGAGAGCTGGGGCTGTTCAGCCTGGAGAAGAGGAGGCTGAGGGGAGACCTTATTACTCTCTACAACTACCTGAAGGGAGGTTGTGGAGAGGAGGGTGCTGGTCTCTTCTCCCAGGTGACAGGGGACAGGACGAGAGGGAATGGCCTCAAGCTCCGCCAGGGGAGATTTAGGCTTGAGATAAGGAAAAAATTCTTCACGGAGAGGGTGGTTAGGCATTGGAACAGTCTGCCCAGGGAGGTGGTTGAGTCACCGTCCCTGGAGGTGTTTAAGGTGAGGGTGGATGAGGTACTTAAGGGCATGATTTAGGGACTGGTGGGAATGGTTGGACTCAAAGATCTGGTGGGTCTCTTCCAACCTGGTTATTCTGTGATTCTGTGAGGTTGTAGAGTGGAGGGTGCTGGCCTCTTCTCCCAAGTGACAGGGGACAGGATAAGAGGAAATAACCTCAAGCTCTGCCAGGGGAGGTTTAGGCTGGACATTATGAAAAAAAATTTCACAGAAAGGGTCATTGGGCACTGGAACAGGCTGCCCAGGGAGGTGGTTGATTCACCTTCTCTGGAGGTGTTTAAGGCACATGTGGACGAGGTGTTAAGGGACATAGTTTAGTGTTTGATGGGAATGGTTGGACTCAATGATCAGGTGGGTCTCTTCCAACCTGGTGATTCTGTGATCACTCTCCATCTCAAACAGATCAGTTGCCAAGTGCAAAATCCTAAGCTTTTGTCAGCCCACTAGGGAATAGTTCTAACTCCTCCCCACTGAGCTTGTAAATTAAGAAAAAATGTAGCTAAAATAAGATGGTCTGAACCACACCTTCCGTAGTGGTGTAGTCAATAAATAAAAAAATACCTCATTACTTATATGTCTTACTGAAATGCAAAGCCAACACTTTAGTTACTGCAAAAGTTACTTTGGAATGTAATAAACAATGCATGAAAAAGGACAGAGCTATAAATGCCCAGTATCACATACAATGCTGGTAATATACTTTGAAAAAAAACAGATTTTCCTTTACTCTTCTTGATCAGTGGCCATTAATTTGCACTGCAAATGTAGCTGAGGCTGCGCAGTTCTAAAGCATAAAAAAAAATTCAACCTGAGTGAGAGGTTGCAGGGAAGGAAAATCATTTAATTATGACAAGATGACAATGAAATGCCTATCAGTTTTAAAGTGAACTGCATGAGGGACATATTAGAGTGACTAATGCCTGTCTCCAATAGCTTCTCAAAGCAGACATAGAATGGGGCAATTGTGAAAGCTTCCCCACGTCCTGGCAATATGCCTTCAGTCTCACCAAGACAAACAGCCAGTTCCATCGTTGCCCGTGACAGTGGTATCATTATTTCTAACTGGCATGTAAACTGTTGTGGAGGAATACCTCCCACCTAAGTTTAGTTGTCTACAGCAGGCTTAGTTAAATTTAATTGATTAATTAAGGGGAGTCCTCCCTGACTGTCAGTGTAGCGGAGCAGGCCACTACAGAGGGAAAGTCCTTGTAAATATTTTAGACATTTCCTTTAGGATCAGATTAATTTTTCCTGGAGATCCTGGGGAGAGCAAAGGAGGCTGATGTTGATTTGCTTAGATTTAGACATGCCTAAATGAAGTAGGAAGATTCTCAGTATGTCATCCAGAAAATGGATTTAGCCCATGAACTGTTTCCATGTGGGATACAGAGAAGAATTATGAAAGGCAAAATGAGAAGGCTTAATAATATATTAAAACGTAGTTTGGACAGATGGTTAGATATGTAGTACACATTTTTTATAGATTTAGAGTTGTTTTGCATAGTGGAATTAATATGAATCCTTGTAATAACTTCAATAGTTATATTTGTAATAAAAAAGGGAGATGCCTAATTTTAACACTTGATAAATTATTTGTAACAAACCATAATCAAAATATATTTTAGTTTAATTCAAGTCTTGAAGTAGTTACTCTTAAGCTTCAAAGAGAGAAAGACTGTACTTTAGAATCATTAAGGAAACTTACTTTTAATTTTCATCTATCATAAAAAGATATTAACTTCTTTGACTCCAAAGCCTGTACCCATTTACATACTTGCTATATAAAAGGAATGACCCTTTGGAAAACTTATTATTCCCCTTCTTGTTAGGTGAACACAATGTTCCTTGTTAAACATGTAATTTAAAATTACTGAGTCATCACATGATAATGCTAGGCACATTGAAGAACTCAGATCTAAAATGGTACAATTCTTGGATTTTAAATCTTTCATTCATGCCACTGTGTGAAGGTCAGATGTTGATGTTTGAGTTGGTTAAGGGCTGTGGAATGTTTTGAATATTCTCTTCAGCTGAGAATATTGTTCCCAAGCAGCCACAGGGCTCATTCCTGGGCCTAAATCAAGACTCAAAACATTCCATGACCCTTCACCTTGTAAACTGAAACACCAACATATGCCCCACATACCGCCCCTCCAGAAAAAGGATATATGAGCTGAAACATTATTAGTACTCTTACATATTATTTAG
The DNA here is from genome assembly GCA_033459285.1 of Clamator glandarius. Lineage (NCBI taxonomy): Eukaryota > Metazoa > Chordata > Aves > Cuculiformes > Cuculidae > Clamator > Clamator glandarius. The sequence continues at coordinate 1,296,025 of JAUNZM010000411.1, forward strand.
GAAGAGCCACCATCAAGCCATTACAGTGGCTGTAAATAATTAATTGGATTAAAACCTTGTAAGTTTATTATTAGGGTTTTCAGCTGGTATAGCTCTGAAAGAGAAAATTCCAGATGTTAGCTTCTGCAGGTTTTCGCTTTATTTTTCTAAATAATTTGATCCTGAATGTAGTCACAAGGAAGTATTCTCCAGACTTTCTGTTGTAAAAGAGAGTGCACTACAGCTTTTAAAACCTGGTGGTAGGAAATTTTAATTTACAACTTTCAACTTCACACCCTTCCACAGAGTTTTTCCAGGACTCTTATCTTCCTGGAGACAGAACAAATAAGTGGTTACTAGGAATGAACAGACTTGAGTAGCATTTCTACCACCACTTCCTATTTTTAATAATGATATTCATCATTAGGCTTTAAACTTCAGATGGTTGCTTATGTTCAGAAATATTTCTTTTCTATTTTTGGATCTGATCCTTTAGCACTAAACATTTCATTCCCACACAACAGCCTTAAAGAGACACTAAGGACACATAGGAAACCACACACACACACAAAATGTTTAGAAACAAATACCCTTTGCAGCATGCACACAAAGCATAGCTGCCATGTAACAGAACCTCAGTATCTCTAATATATCACAGTTTCTTCCTTGTAGTTCCAAAAGAAGATGAGGGTCAACCAGAAGACACGTGCATGCTGATAGTAAGCTCTGAAAATGCTTGTTTATTACTTAATACACTGCAAATTTTCTGTTTGTTTGTAACCATAAAAAGCTCTTCCACAAAGACAGACACTTTGTTTTAAGAAGCATCCACTTCTTTTAAATCAGGAGGCAACAATACTTTTGATTTTTGGATCATCTTCTACTTAACAGCTATTTTAAGTTATAATATATGCAGTAGTGGATTAGAATCCAAACTGAGACAAAAGAAAAGAGCTCATGGGGGAAGCTGTCACTAATTCAGGTCTACAACGGGTCAGGGAGCAATCCAGGAAACCTGCAGAAAGGAAAGCAGGTGATTCAGTACAATGGCTTGGGAAGATCAGAAGGCAGCATTCAGGAAAACCAGCTGCAGAAAGCCAGCAGAAAAAGAGTGCAATCCACTTAATACTGGAGAAAGTGAGGAGAAACAAAACCTTCATTATCTGGAAAGAAGATGATGATGGTTTAGGAAGAGAGCACTGGAGCCATCACCAGCTTCCCTTAGAAGACTGCACTCTGGACAGTTATATCCTAATGGAATATGGGATAAGTCTTAGGTCTTGGAGGACTCGATCCAAAATAATTCCAGTACCTCCTAAAGCGACATTACCTATGCCAAAAAAAGCACCTGTCTGTTGCCATAGCATTTTTACAATCATAACAGTGTTTTCTGCTGAATATGCCCTTTCTCATCCAGCTATATGATGTAAATATGTGAGGAAAACATTTTAAAAGACATCTCTCCAAAGTTAAGCACGAAGTCTGTGGAATGACTGAAGGCTTCTAATTACTTAAAAGTTCTTCTCCCTCGCTCTGGATCATATGAAAATTCTTACCTTCTCATCTATGTTACAGCCTACACTGGAGGGCTCTGTTGCTATTCAGCAAGACCTGGACAGGCTGGAAAGTTGGGCAGAGAGGAACCTAATTAAATTCAACAAAGGCAAGTGTAGGCTTCTGCACCTCAGAAGGGATAACACCTGCATCAACACAGGTTGATGGGTTGGAAACCAGAACTGTGGAGAAAGACCTAGCAGTCCTGGGAGACAAGAAGTCAATGATCAGCTAGCCATGTGCCCTTGCGGCCCAGAAGGCTGATGATGTCCTGGGGTGCATTGAGAAGACTGCACCAAACAGGTCCAGGGAGGTTAATCCTCTCCCTCTACTCAGCTCTATTGAGGCTGCATTGGAGTATTGTGTCCAGTTCTGGGGCTCCCAGTTCAAGACAGTCAAAGGAATTCTGCAGAAAGTCCAGCAGAGGGCCACAAAGACAATTAGGGGACCGGAACATGTCTCTTATGAAGGGAGGTTGAGTGAGCTTGGTCCGTTAAGCCTGGGAAAGAGACAACTGTGAGAGGACCTTATCAGTGGTGAATGTCAACAGCATGGGGCCGGATTCTTCTCAACAGTGCCCAGCAACAGGACAAGAGGCAACGGGCAAACTCGAACACAGGGAGTTCCTCCTTAACATAAGGGAAAACCTCTTAATTGTGAGGGGGACAGAGCCGTGGAACAGGCTGCCCAGAGTAGTTGTGGAGTCTTGTCTCTGGAGATACTCAAAACCCACTTGGACACATTCTTGGAGATCTGCAGTAGATGAACCTGCCTTAGCAGGGGAGTTGAGCTAGATCATCTCTAGAGGTCCCTTCCAATCTCGACCATTCTGTGCAATGCTGATTCTGTAATTAGAGATTAAATTGAAGAAACTCTTCTGAGATTGTTATGGAACAATGACATTTACTCAGCGAGTGGATATAGTACATCCTCTCCAAATTTCAACAAGATGCAACAGAGGCTGAGAAAGTTACTGTGGAAAAACAATAATTTGAAAGCTAGAAGGTGTGGAAATATCTAATTAAATTTGGAGTAATATTCTCTGCTTTAATGATTTCCTTTGTATGGAAGAAGAAAAAGCCAGCAATTATAAACTAAAATAAATTACAGTCCCTCTAGCTTTTCTGAATGAAAACAGTGTGTTGTACTGGTAAATGAAACCCTAACTTACCCTTGTCCTTTGGACATGCTCAGAAAGTGTGTCACTGAAAACAGTGCTCATGGACTTAGGGTGGGGTTTGTCCTTCATTAATACCAAGAAGTATCTAGTGTACTGAGTAGTGTGAATGTCGGCACATGGTTCTACAGCCCTTTCCCAGTGACCATATCAGTGCCTATATAGTATACCTACACGTCATACAAACAGTGCATAGACACATATCTCCTTCCCTTCTCTGTATTTCATAGAATCATAGAATCACTAGGTTGGAAGAGACCCACTGGATCATCGAGTCCAACCACTCCTATCAATCACTAAACCATGCCCCTCAGCACCTCATCCACCCATCCATTAAACAGGTCCAGGGATGGTGACTCCACCACTGGAACCACCTGTTCCAGTGCCCAATGACACTTTCCGTGAAAAATTTTCCTGATGTCAAGTCTGAACCTCCCCTGGTGGAGCTTGAGGCCTGTTCCCTGTCACTTGGGAGAAGAGGCCAGCTCCCTCCTCTCCACAACCTCCCTTCAGGTAGTTGTAGAGGGCAGTAAGGTCTCCCCTCAGCCTCTTCTTCTCCAGGCTAAACACCCCCAGCTCTCTCAGCCGCTCCTAGTAAGACTTGTTCTCCAGCCCCTTCACCAGCTTCGTATCTCTTCTCTGGACTCAACATCCTTCTTGTGGTGAGGGGCCCAGAACTGAACACAGTATTTGAGGTGCAGTCTCACCAGTGCTGAGTAGATTAGAGCTATGTTTCCTGCTGGAATTATTTGTTTTCAGTGAATTAAACATGGTAAACCTGCTTGTGATGTGAATATGTAGCTGCCTATGGTGTGGCGCAGGAATGTGCTGAGCTTGAACAGAAATGGCAAAAAAAAAGGGTGGTTATCAATGCAATTCCAGTTTGTGGGGACTGCAGCTGAGACACCATGTTGTCAAATCTGCCAATAAAAATAAACTTCCTTCTTGGTATTTCTTTTTTTTCTTCTCCTTATTCAAGTAATTTGAAAGTTAAATTTTTATTAAATAATTTGTTATTACATTTCCCACTGCAACTACTTGTTCCACCTTGGTGGAGCTCCAAGCAGGGAATATTGCTGCAAGCAGAGCTTCAGGAACCATTTAATTTAACCCTGCTCGGATCAGAGAGAGGGTATAATAGTTATATTATTCTAGGTAACCTCCACTCTCTTCCACAGCACCAAAACAACCAAAGGAAACATTCAGAAAAAACAGAGCTAATGTGAACAGATTGCTGTGTCCTTACGCTCTCCTTCCCTTTGCTCTCTTAGTACAGAAATCCTTCAACTCAGAGCCACACAGTACTGGGCACTGCATTGCTTTGGAAACATGGAAATTGAGAGCAAAGTGCATTCAGTTTCTCCCTCATTACTCCGCTTATCTTTTCTATTACTTAGCACTACTCTGCTTATCTTTTCTATTACTTTGCACAAAGTAATTTCCCAGGAAAATTTAACAACATGCAAAGGCCATGCCAGAGATGGTGGCTTTGCACCAGGTACCCAAAAAGGCAGTCTGAGATTCGTGGTACTTGTAGCTAGTTTGAGTGTATTACTGGGGCCTCGTCTTCTCTGCAGACTTCCATTCTTATGATGTTTGATTTCAATAATTCATAACTCAAATTACATTAAACCTTTGTCATCATATCGACAGTCCAAACAGCTAATGTATGTGCTAATCAACTCTTACAATTATTTGAGGAATATTACTCAATGTGCTGCCAGAAAAATAGGATGAAAACTGCACACTGAAATACTACGAAGTGTTTTAGTTTGGGGTCGTTACTTAATGACAGACTAAGCCTCTGCAGAGGATCAAAATGCCATTTTACAGTGGATTTCAAAGTTTCAGAATTGGGCTTTGTTCCACGTGAAACTATTTCAATATTCCTCAGGAAGACGAAATGCTGAGAGATGGAAGTGAGGCAAGAAAATACATCGATGAATCAAAAGTAATAAAAAAGTTACAATTTTGACACTGGTAGTGCATTTAAATAAATAAAAATTAAATTTAAAGTATCAAATAAATAAAACTTTTTGAAACATTGTTCCAAATATATTAAACCTGATTATTTCAATATCCTGAAAATATTAATCTCCCCTTGCAGTTTTCACTCAAAACTTAATTCTGGCAACAAATGTTCTACTAAATATTAGACACAATTTTAGCCTGTCTTTTTGTTTTTTCTATATTTAAGTTTTACTGACTTTGATTTATACTGAATGGTAACTCATAAACCTGACTAGCAGAATGGATTGTGTTCACTACTTTCTACTTAAGATTTCAGATGCAGTGATGTAATTTTTTCTTAACTTTTCTTTTGCTAACTACACATTACCAAATCTGTGGACATAGAACAATATATTATTATTATTGGAGATGCACCTACCATATACTAGGTCTGCATTCCTACTGGCATATTTATATTTTTATACTTAAATTTGAAAACTTGTATATGCTATTAAAATCAATGACATTTCTGTTATGAATTACATATTAAATGACAAAAATCAATCACATTCATGTTATAAAAGACTAAAATACACCCACATCTCTATAATACTAAATAGAGTTTTGGATGAAAATGTAAGGTTACAAATTTGGTGCATGTAACATTTCGTAAGAGCATTCACATAGTCTCTAAATCACATAGATACCAAAATATATTAAAAGAAATGTCTCTCCTTCATATAACAGTAATACAACCTGAGTATCTATTCCCATAGAAATATTCCATTATAAATGAAAATAATCTTCTTAAAACCACTGATTTTTCTGTATCTGTTTGCATGTTTGGACAAGGGAAAATTCACAAGTTCTTGCAAAGAACCTGATGCCTCCCTTATATTATCTTTGTGTTTGTTTGACACAGTTAAAGGAATGTCACATTGAGATTCAGCATTCTTTATATAAAATATGCAAACTGCAGCTACAAAAGATTCAGGTGATCTAAATAACGTACCCCAAGATCAGGCAAGATTCATTACACCTTAATGGAACTAGAAATCTGAAAAGAAATGTCATGTGCCTATGTTTAACTGTCTGAAATAAACCAAGAACTGAACCATGACATGCTGATTCATTTCCTCAGCAGGTGTTTTGCTCACAGAGAGACCCTCATAAAGTAGTCAAAATTAGCAAGAACCTAAGGATACACTGCAAAATGCACCACAGCAGTATCACTGAAGAATCTCCAAAGGGCAAGAAATGTTGGTTCAAGCCTTATTTATGAGTTTACTGATCTTTACTGGGCCCTAATTATGCTAGTCTGCCACCACCCCTACTGTCTGTGACCTGCCAATAGTTCTGCATTGCTCACTGCAAAACACTTTCACGGGTGACGTACGACCCTGTTGTGGGAAGTGGGAGACTCTGACCCACTGAGATCAGAGAGAAGGATGCCCTTGTGCTTTGAGGGTCTTTAGCTGCTGCTGTACTGTTCTCCTTACACATGCTGAGAGGCTTGAATCAACCCATATGCAACCTTCTGCTGAGTCTTGGGCTCCAAGCACAGTGACAGAAAGACAAAAACAGAGCTGAGGACCATACTGTCCACATTTGGCCAGACACAGCTTGTGTAACACTGTATTTCTACCCGCCGGGCAGATCTATGCAGAGGAGTTGCGTGTCTGTTACTCCCTGGGTATCTTGACCTCTACCACACTAATGAGACCTTGGTCTTCCTTGGTGTTTTGTCTGCATAAGTGAGTAAAAGAACACTCAGTCTTGTACTGAGGTAAGCGAAGACCATAAAAGTTATGTATTAGCTTATTTTCTCTGTTCTTCCCTGTGGGCAAAGAGATGCAACCAGCCTACCTGAGATGGGTCTTGGAGTAGAACAGAACAGAATGAAACAGAATAATTTCATTTGGAAGGGACATACAACAATCATCTACTCCAACTCCATGGCTGACTTAAAAGTTATACCAAATTATTAAGGGCATAGCCCAAATGCTTCTTAAACATTCCTCACCAGAAGCAATGTATGCCCAACTGCTCCACAACAGACAGATGCCACACATCCAATGCTAATTTAAAAATGAGTTCTCCTATCCACAAAGTGCCAAGCAGCTTGAGTTGAGTTTAGCGTCTTCACAATGTGTTTGCCAACAGCTTGGGTGTGAAGATTATTTCCAAAGGCTGGAATTTTCATTTGATCGTGTGGGTTTGGTTTGCTCAAAAAATTTACCTTGGTTATACTTTGGTTTTCATTACCTGAAGGACTCATGAGGCTGCATGACCATGTGAACTGCAAATAGCTAAATGGTAGCAGGAATAATAAATAGTCTCAGTAAACTCAAAATTCTTTTGAAAAGGAAAATTTCAGCGAAAGACAGAGGCTTTTTCTCCCAGTTACTGTGAAGACTGTAATGGTTAAACATGATTTAACTGTAAAAGTTAAATGGAAATGACACATTTTTATATTACCTATTGAGGCATAATCACAGAGATAAGCAAATTAAGAAATGCTGAGCAGAAATTGATACATATTCCTTAACTTACTCTAATATTGTAGCTCAAATAAACGTAAGATTTTGTAATTTTTTGAAACTCCTGATGCACTTCTGAAATACTTTAATTAATCATATTAGAAGAGTCACAAGACAGATTCTTGAAAGGGAAAGCCTGTAGCTTTCATTTTAATTTCATTTCTATTTTTTAAATTATTTTTAATGGAAATTACTTTGTGATAGATGGCACTGACACTCAAATATAGCACACTGAAGCAACATGATGACTTCAAAGTATAGTCATTGCAAGAAGTACGTTCAGAGACGATCTACAGTTCGTGATGTTACGCAAGAAAGCATGATAAATAATGAAGGAATTGTATATACTTTGTTGTCTAGAAGGTATGATTCTGGGCTTCACACTCCCTTACTTCAAAAACTCAGGGGAATACAAATGACAAGAATTTGTTTATTTTCATCTCTGTCTTCCAAGTTCTCGTGATCATGTTTCTCTGCTACTGCAGCACCGACAGCACATCTCTCCCTCAGAGGGGCACAATGCTGAGGGTCTGTCAGCTAATTGTTCTATTCTGGTATCACTAAGCCAACAAATCCCAGCTGAAATTCTTCCCTGAATAGGCATTATCTCTCTTTTAACAACTGAAGACTGAGATGGAATTTGTATTGACTTGCACAGTGGCAGAAAGGCAGCTGATGGCCAAGGTGGGGTGAGGTGAAGGCCCGTGCAAATGTGAAAGAGAAGACTATCTTTTATTCGACTGAAAGTGCTTGCTGCCATTCTGATGAAGAGTCAGCCATGAAGTTGCTACATGGAGAAGGGGATGGCAAGGAGAGCTGTCAGAGTTGTGCTGCCAACAGTTAACAGGACCCTCTGGGTCCCATGCTTCTTGTTACACCATGTAAAAGACACTCCTCACCCATCCTGAATCACACTAACTGCATCTTCCTGGGAGTTACAGTCCTTCCAGCTTACTTCACACTCAAAGCCTATATTGATGGGAGTATTAAACTGTATTTGGTTGAACTTAAGATCTACAGACACCTTTGGACATGAAGTGCTGCGCAAAACAATTTAGCAGTAGTAGTGGCAACAGCAAAGGAAAACCACTATCACCTTAGAAGATCTGTTCTCCTTCTGTAAATTAAACCAGAAGACCAAATTACATTTTATTACAAGACTGGATCACCCACACTGGATGAAATTTGCAAAACACATCATTATCTCAGAAAAGGTAACAACTCAATTGCTATTACTAAATAAGCAATGCAGTCCAGATAGATTTAAGCAGCTTCAGAAAGGGGAATATAAGAGCATAAATGGCTAATTCTCCAGACTTGCCAGTTTATGGCAGAATTTAAAATAGTATATTTAATACCTGTACTTAGAATAAAATTCTACCCCTGTGGTATTTTTGATGGAACATGATTTTATGAATCCTCATTATGTCTGCAGCGACCTGTCAGTATAAACTTGAGAACTACTCCACTGAGGGAGCCCCAGAACAGCACAGAGGGGACACAGACTAACTGGGAAGAAAAAGAAGAGGAGACAATTCTCATGACTGTGTGTGCTGCAGAGAAGCATAAGGGTGATAATGTCACGGTGGGACTGTGTATGTCAGGGACTGACATACAGTTTTTCCTCATAAAGGAACATTGATTATTACCTTTTACTCATCATACTCAGTAAGGCTGACATCTCTTTAATTTCCCACTATCACAATGTCCATAAAAGTTTAGGAAACACTCACAGAACTGTCCAGAGACAAACTCTGCAAACGATCGCTGGTGAAGGAGCTGGGTTTCAGATAGCTGAATCACAAAGCAGAGAAACAGTGTAAGACTGAACAAGTTATGAAAACCTCTCCAACCATAGACTTCACTAAAATTCCTCCAAGATAACTGTCCTGCTATGCCAACAGCATTTGATCCTGTCCTAATTAGAACTTCATCCATAAAAGCCAAATGGCACCCAAGGAGATTATTCTCCCAATTAGAACTTGCAGAGATTCTAAGAACATTGGAGAAAGCAACAAAAGGCAATCCCATCCAGTAGGAAGAAGTTCTTTCCTCCACCTCCCCCCAAAAAGATAAAATAAAAAAAAAAACCTCAACAGGTCTTTTTTCAGGCCAGTAAGCCTAATGTTAGCCTGAGTTTTTCCATGTTTCCTACTTGATCTAAACTAGGTTAGCAAAAGCAGGGTCAGTCAATTGATGTTTTCTGAATGGGAGCATGGCAGGAACAGTCTTAGCCTTCTACTGTCTTTACGCTTCAGTTGTGCACAGTACACATCTTTTAGTTGCCTTTCTGATATATATTTATGAACAGGAGATCTATGGCCTGAGTCATCTCAGTGCAATCTTGTCGGGCATACTGAGACACTGGGTAGAAAAGAAGAGCAAAGGGACAGTGGAGCCAAAGCATCACAGTGGGTGCTCTGCACAAAATGAACACTCACCTTTCACTCTTCTCTACAATCTCTTGCCATTTGTTCACACATGGCTGTCATGGCTAGGGCTAATTTTTTTTTTTTCCTAAAATACCACCTGCGATGGACTTAAATTTAGAGGTGAGACATAAATATAAATAGTAAATGGATTTTCATAAAAACAGTCCTAGACTACTCTTAATTCAGAAAGCACTCTTGGACTTAGTGAAATCTCGGTGGGACCTAAGGTACTCTGAAAGCTTAGACCTACACAGCCTTTAAAAGTGATGTAAATTCACGGGGCATATAAAATATTGAATGTATTTGGCTTATGAAAGCCTTCTCGTCTTTCCTCAAGTTGTACCATTTTACACAAAGCAAACCTCTAAGGCCATTATTTCATTTAATTCTGTTTCCTACATTTACTTACTAGTTTTCTGGTTTGTGCTTTTACTTTTATATTACTCCTGTCCACAATATCCTGGAAAGCAAAAAACCAAGAAAGAACAAAAGCTACACGATGATCTAGGATAGACTGAATAATAGATTCCAGAATTTAGCTACAAAATTATGTATAGGATTTCAAGAAATGTGCCACATTTTTAGATACTTCAATGCCAGGTGACATAAAGTATTCAGAAGAGAACTTCTTTCTCCATATGCAGATTTCTTTTCTTTTTTTAAAGAGGAACTGTATAAAATAACTTACAATATAAGTGAAAAACAAATTTCATTTGAAATGCAAGCAGTATGGCAAATTAAAAGGAATTAAATATGTAGTCAGTGGATCTAACTTTGGGGTCTAATAAAATTTTTATGGAATTGTTCCAGTTACAGATCACATTATCATATTTAAATTTTTTGTTTCCTCCTCCCCAAGACATTCATCCTGCACTATTAAAAGGAAAGGAGTCTCTGAGTTCACTGTGTACATAAGTTAATTCCTAAGCACCCATTCAGGAATAACAAATATATTTTATTTCCAGAAGAACATCGCATATCCCCTTCACCTCCATTCAAAGGGACAAAACACCACAGCTATTGCAAGACTAAATAAGAGAACTCATGCATGCAGCTTCACATTGCAGAACTATATATACACTCATATCTAGTCATAGTTCTTCTTGTAACGGCGAAAAGTATGATCATGCTTACATAATGTGCTTAGGAGAGACATAGGAAGGAGAACAAAGGATTTCAGAATAGCTGTACTTCTGTTCAGTTTCTTGGTGAGCAAAGCATTGGGTTGAAATTCAAGATACTGTTGGGTGAGACTGGGTGAGTCACATTGCCCAGTGACTCACAGAATTAAGACTGTAAAACTGATTTTACTGGGAACAAGTGATGCATATAGAATAGCTATTATTCTAATTCCTGCCACAGGAAGAATGTCCAGTACTGGCCTTACTGGACTTAATGATGAAATTACAAATTGACCTGATTCAACACTCAAAATAAAGTCTACATTCACAAGTTAGAAAGAATTTGGGAATGAAGCTATGAGACCTACTTGTACATGCGTACACAATGCACATAGGCATACTAGATTGGCTCAAAACCACACTTTCTACCCTTCTTGTGGTCAACTGGCATTGTCTCTGTTCCTTGATTAAATAACCCTAGCTGATATTGTCAGAAGTGTCCATGAAGAACTTGTTTGAAGCACTATCATGCAAAAGTTTCATGGAAACTGAACTGAACTGATCTTAATTTTCTCAAACAGTAGTGAGAAAACGTCCTTTTTCTCAGGAAAAATAAGCTAATAAGAGAGACTGGATTAAACCCATTTCCTTTTACTAAAGGCAATCAAAATAGCACCAGCAGTCTTGACTTATATAAGATCAGACCAGAAATATCCATCACACATTTATGTCCATGTGATGGTTAGGGAAGCTGGAAACTGAATTCATAACTTTTTCCTCTTTCTTTTATATCATAGAGTACTTCCCAAACGTTCACCTTCCACTATTGACTAATCATTGCAGCGTCCAGGGAACTTTCATGTGGCACACAGACTCATAGTGGCAACAAATCATTGTATTGCTTAAGACAGAAGAAATCTTTGGATCAATACTACAGGAACATTTTTAGAGACTATCAGGCATGCACTATGCTATAATCAGATACTCGAATACATAATTAGATTTCCAGAAAAAAGCAGGTATTTAAATGTCTTTAGCATACAGTAGTTGAGGTTCTTTATTGTTTTCACAAACAGCCTGAAATAAAGTTATCAAAGTTTGAAGCCTCTGTTTAGTCACAAATGTTTGTGCTCATGTGAGTCTACCCACTGTAACCAAGAAAAAAATTTTATAAGACAATATTTTGTTCTTAATTGATTAGACACGGTACATGTAGGTGTATCTTGTGGCCTTTGTGCATGTCTTATTACTTGGAATAATAAACAAAAATTTTTTTCAAAGTTTATGTGGTTACTTCATTTTTGCTTTGCCTAGCACATAGAGATTTTCAAAATTACGGAACGCTTGTCTTATAAAACATTTGAAATAACTTCTAAAGATTAAGTTAAAATGTTCAGAGATAAACAGAGTTATCGAAAGGTGACTCACTCTATACAAGAAAAGTGCTATTTTTCTGTAACAACCGTCAATAACAGAAAGCTCTATAGAAAGTTAATCTCTTCTCCCAAACTATTTGGATGCTATCAGATTCACGGCCAGCACATTCCTTAGCCAGTGATTTAGGAAAAAAATTCACTGGCAATTGAATGAATATAAGGGTATTTAGTGTCACCTGTGTGAAAAATATAGCTGTGATTTTTTTCAAGTAAAGCTGTATATCTCTTTAAGCTATTCCTCACCGCATGCAATTTTTCTGAATATTTAAATATGTCTTAGGCTGAACAGTACTGGAATGCTGTACCTAAAAAGTAATCTTCTATTGTTAGTTTCTCTAGTTAAAAGCAACAAGCAATATAGTACAATTTCTAAGAGTTAATTCCTTGGTTATATTATGAAATTTATTTTGCAATTTAAAGTATTCATTCTTAAGTATTTACTGTAAAAGATATTTACTGGAAATGACTGGCAGAAGTGGCACCACCCATACATTACAACTGTTTCTGTTTGTTATACAGTTCACTGCTATAAGATTAGCGCACTCTCTGGTTTGGAAGTAACTGTTGGTGATAACTTTTATACATATAGTCTTTCAACTCTGAAATTTTCCTATTGCACAGTAAAAGTGCTATGAAAATTCCAAATCACGACTCTTCCTTTAGGTCCTTGTCACAGTCAGCTAAGTGAAATGTGCAGTGCAGCCATACTCACCTGCAATTATAAAGGATGATCATTTTTTCCAGTAGCAGTTATTATCTACACCTTGGAAATGCATAGCCTGATGATTAGAATGAAATATGGACTCATCTCCTGTAGCATTAGCAATCCATTTCTGGAAGAATGACTTCCTACCATGTTCTGCTGCTCCTACAACTCCAGCTATTTTGTCCTGCCTTCTTTCTCCTTTTCCTCTTCTAGTTATAGCATGAAAATTTATGATGAGTGTAAATAGGCCATACTTGGCAACTGCAAGATACAGATGCACTACTTGGGAATATATTTCCAATGTCTGCCTTTGTGGTTTGTTCCTTTATTATCTATGCTCCTTACAGTGCTAATGGAGTAGAGAGGTCTACCTGGGCTGGTTGACAGGACTGACAGGACTTCTCTCTCCCCCTGCTTCTCTATGACTTGCTCTCAAGTCTCAGGCTGACACATTTATCTTAATTCTGATATACAAGATAATTTCTGTTGATAAGTATATCTAACATGTATGTGCAAACATTTTTCATCTCATCATATTTTATACCAATGAATAATTAAAATTTTTGATGTCCTTTTCTTTATCGATATTTGTAAAGCTAGATAGAACATAGCCAAGCCTTGACCAATTCCTGTTTTATAATGTGCTGTTGTTAATAATAACTGTGCCACTGGGAAATGTGATTCTTTAGGGTAAATAACATCTGCGTCAGACCATTGCAGATAAGGACAATGACATAAAAAAAAAAGCGAGAAACTGTTTAATCAGAAAGGAGGACTCTTAATTGTAGAGACATTAAAATCTAATGTAAGGAGTGCTGCTTTTGAACTAGTCTCGTGAGTATCATGAGGACAAGCATTAGATTAGTCTGGGGTCCAGCAGAGCCCTAGCGTGTGTAGCTGTCATCACAGTAGGAATGATGAATTTTAATGAAAGATCACAGAGATTTGAAACAATGAAGCAGCAATATTCTTTTCAAGCATCTTACATTCACTAGAGGAAAAATCAAATATCTGGAGTCTACCAGACTCTTTGAGGAGTAAAACTAGGATTTTATAAAATACCAAACAATCTTGGATGCATCAGTGGCACAGAGACAGTTTAAACTACGTAACTAGACCAAGGAAGACTACATATTAAGCCACAATGAAGTTCATTAGAGTATGAATGGTGCACTTGTTATCTTCTGTCGAGGAATCTGAAGAGCACAATATTAGCTCTTACTATAATGTACACTGAAAGAAAACAGTATCACTTCTACATTGAGTTACAGTACAGAGCTACTTATTTGGCTACCTCAAAAATGCTGAGAAAGGGCCAGGTATGTTCTACTGGCACTTTTGCTTCATGACACATTGAAGAAAGCAAAGCATTATCATGTATGTAACCAATACAGTTAGGCAGCCAGTGGCATCAGCATAAAGTAGAAAGGACAAAATCTAGAAACTTTTTGCTGCTTTGTGTTCTGTCATTTATGTGTTATGTAATTTATTTATTAATGCCCTTCCATTAATGAAGATCTGCTGTCACACTGTCCAGTTTTAGTGACCTGATTTTATTCAAACATGGCACAGTGGGAATTCAGGTGTTTTCATACAGAGAACTAAAAAGATGCAATTAGCCACTTGGATGACTAAAAAAAAAAAGGCTGATTTAATAATTTAACCCTTAAGACAGTACCTGTTGGATTACCTGATTAAAGGCTAATTGCAGTAAACCTGGTGACCAATGAAGATCAGAAGAAGCATGTCAGGCAGAGAAACCCCAACAGACCACTGGATGGAAAGGGAACACTTGGACCTAGGCATTCTCCAAGATACTTGCAGGGTAATGATTGAATCACTGTGCAGTGTAGAAACCATCCCAGAAGAATCAAGGCAAAATACTACCCAGAAAACCATGCCAACTAGAGAGGGATATTGCCTGCAGAGTGATGGACTTGTGAGAAACAGAAGGAAAAGATGGTTGGGATTATGTAAAACTCTCTAACGGATGTTTTAAGGGTGGACTGGGGGATGTGCAAAACCTATAGGGGGATGTTTAGAGGAACAATCAAAAGCAGAGAAAAGGTATTATGTGGGTTTGGAATAAAAAACAATATATGAAAAAAAGAGAAACAATAGGATAAAAGGGGCTGCTCAAGTTTGAACGAGTTGCTAGTCAGTATCCTTGTGTGACTGGCCCCTGGACTCACACTCTGACCCGTCTTCTCATTAAATCCTATTTCTAACCACGTTCTCTGTAGCTGTGCTCTCTGCTTTGAGCACGTAGCAAACTTCAAGCTGCCCAGCAGGCAAGTGAGACAAGAGATCCGAGTACCAGCACTTGGAGTGAGACAGTGAGTTTAACGAGGTTACAGGTGCAGGTGGCAGGCAGGCAGGGAGGGATCAAGGGACCTGGGACCAGCTACAGGCTACACTGAGTACTTAAAGCCAGCAGCAAAGAGGGACATCTATCTAGAGGAGGAACAGGATCAGACCTTCTGTAGCGTTCATGTTTGTGTGAGTGCTAGGTGCGTGTACAGGTAACGACACTGTATTCCACTTGTGTTGATCTGTGCGGCCAGGTATGTTCTGTACATGTGTAGGCTCACATGCACATATGTGTCTTCTGGGAAAACATGCTCAATATAGCTACAGGTTGGACGTGGGGACATGTAATTGCAGCCGCTTATCCACTGATCTGGGACAGGGAGAATCCCCCTGAGTCTCGTAACCACAGTTGCCCACCCATAACAACAGGAATTATCCATTCATCATTGAAGCCCAAGACAGGAAACTGAGGGACCTGAAGGATGCTGCACGTGTCATTATTTCATTTCTACTTTCATCATATTTTTTTCTTTATTTAAACAAGACTAACGCTCATCTACTATGTTCTGTAGCCCTGTCAAGATATTCAGCAAAAGTCAAACTGAACCACTGCAGGCTGAACCATGTTCATTCTGAGAGAGTAATTCAAATGTGTGATGTCCCAATGGTTTGCATGGAGAAATGTTGTCAAACAGCATGATCTATGTCAATAACATCAAGATTCTGGGCACCGCTGGAATCAAGAGAATATTTAAATCCCAGATCAAAATACATCAAAAGCAGAAAAAGCAGAAAAGGCAGAAAAAGCAGAAAAAGCAGAAAAAGCTTTGTGATGCAGTTGCTGAGGAAAAAACCTAGCAACAAAACAAAATCGAAAGCAGAAGTGCTTTATCCAGATTAGATAGCAGGGACATGAGCTATAGAGTTCATGGCATGTTTTATCTACGAGATCATCACCCCTAATGCTCTGCCAAAAATAAGCATGATAAAACCAATACAAAAGTGATATGATTCTAATTAAAAATTGATTATATGAGAGCATGGGGAAGGTAGACACTGAAACACTTCCAAGTTTATTGGTTCTTCAAAGTTTGGAAACGGTCAGCCACAGGCCTTCTGTGTGGTTTTGGCCTGCTCATCCTTCCCTCTACTTCAGCTGTTCATATCAAATAACAAAGACAACACCTCACAATGCTATGGAATTGACATCTCTTTATGGCATGTGTGATGTTTTCAAATACTACTCTGGTAAAAATCAGAATTGCTTTAGCCCATAGCTAGATTATGTTTCTGTTAATGCCAACTTGACTATGAACATATCTCAACAGCACTATAATGTAAATTCTCGATTTTCCAGGTTGATGTGAAAGAAATTATATTGAATGATGACTCCTTTCCCTACAACGCGTAAACTGGAAAAACAAACAACTGTTAATTTTCTGTTAAAGGATCTCTGATTTATTTTCCTTGGATGTCTTGAAGAGAAAAATATACACTGCAATTCTACACTTAAAGTCTGAAGAAAAAGAGCGATTGCAATTTTGTGATACATGTAATTAAGAGTGCAAAAGTCAGAAAAGAATGGTGGATTCTGAATGGCTCAGTGGGTAGTTCCCCTGCTGTTATTTTCAGTATTAAATGACTCAGTAAATTCCTGTTCTCTTAAACTCTACAGTTCCATAGCCTGACTGAGATACATTTTTAACAAACTCAAAATGACAAGTTCAGCTGGGCAGAGATTCATTAAAGTGCAAAACCAGTGAAAGTTCAAGTGAATAATGAACATTTCAGTAAAATCTGCATTAGATCCATATACTACAGTGAGTAATAAGTAGAATTTTATCACATGTACAGGAATTAAAAGGACTGATTACTAGTATTAGTAAGCATTTCCAGAAGATAATGATTCAGGTTTCACAGAGCTGTTTGATCTTTATTTCAAATAGAAGAATAGAAGTTATGCTCCCAGCATTGAAATAGACTTCCACAAACAAAACAGAAGATGTTTTATAAATTGTCCTTTCTTCTCTAAGCCTAAATGAGTCATGACCAGTTATTTCCCACGTTTCAGTTACTTCTGCCAAGCTGGCTTCAGGAAAAAGAAAGCATTCTGTAACTCTTCGTTTATAACAAAGGGCAAGACAAAGAATTTGGAGTCACGGTTCCCAAAAGGTAAGATGAATTTTCTCTAATTAATATGTCCATTTCTTGTCAAACAGAATTTGTTTCACTCATACTAATGCAAAAGTATGTGTGTCTTTAGTTTCAGAGTAGCATAAAGAACTGAATTTTAATTTCTAGGCTTCTTATCTTAAAAAGAAGCCAGTAGCACCAGAAAACATTCAGAGAAGGGCAGCAGAATAGTCAAACTTACAGAAGAGCTTACAGAAATGGAATGACTAGATAAGTTACAAATATCCACTATGTAAAAGACTTACAGATGGAAGGTGTAATATAGATCTGTGTAATTGTGGGTGTCAAGAAGAGGACAGACATGGCTAAATTGTTCATGAGTTTTTCAGGTAGCAAATCCAGAAGCAACCAAACAAAGCCAGTAGGAG
Source organism: Clamator glandarius (assembly GCA_033459285.1). Classification (NCBI taxonomy): domain Eukaryota; kingdom Metazoa; phylum Chordata; class Aves; order Cuculiformes; family Cuculidae; genus Clamator; species Clamator glandarius. The sequence continues at coordinate 1,313,791 of JAUNZM010000411.1, forward strand.
TCAGGTTCAAGAGACAAGAGTTGATGAGTCTTCAGGCAGCTACTTGAATTCATTGCTGAAGCATTTTGAAGATGCTAAAAGTGTTCATGAGTTACATAGAAAATTGGATGAGCTCATGAAACAGAAATGCACAGAGGGGTACAAAACACATAGAAACCATTTTTGGCAAAGAAAGACCACGCACTAAAAGAGGCTGAAGTCTGGGAGAGTACTACAAAAAATGACGGTATATGCTTCCCTTGTTACTTTACTCCTGTCTAGAAATATGCTTTTTGCCACTGTCAAACACAAGCTACTAGGCTTAAATGACTTCAGATGGAGGCAGTAAGGCTGTGACTATATTGAAGTTAGTTGAAAAACATCCATTACATTCAACATGGGTTATCTCCTTCATTTCAGTTACTATCTTCCAGGTTTTAAACCACCACAGTTTGAGTTCATTGTGTAATGAGATCCACATAACTTACACTGAAGAAATTAACACTCACTTCTAGAGAAAGCAACAAAGCCGTTTCTACAGCAGCTTGGAATACACAAATTATCAAGATCAGTTGAAATGGGAGTCTTTCTATTTATTTTATTTTTAAAAAGCATTGTTTCCATTGCCCAGCTTCATCTATCTGTTCAAGTGCAGCATATTCATTTTAAGAGATCTGTTACAACTGTTTCTTTATTTTAGGTCTCTCCTACTTGACTGCCAAGACTTGGAGTAAATCTTGATCTGTGTTGCTTCTTATTCAACAGCTAGAGAATATTTTGAGAATTAAATACGATTAAGCATTTTTTATCACCCAAATACATGATTCACTTGATTCTCAAAAGCTGACAGGACTGCTACAGTTAAGCAATTACATTCATGATCTACATAGCTATTTTCTGGTGTCATTCAGATAATGTTATTTAAGACTCAGTGGCATTATAATATTTTGTTTTCTTTGTGCTTTCCCAGGCAATTTTAAACACATTCTCATGTACCCTTTGATTTGTTTCATGTGAAATCTCCAAGACGATACATGGTAAAATGTTCCACCCTCTACTGCCAACACTCCAGTAAATCAGTATGAACCACCACTCATAGTATCTTTCAGTCTTGACTGCTGCTGAAATATAAAAAAAAATTACGACTACTCAGTCGTTAAGTAATACCACAATAAAGTCACTGGCAAAGCAAAATTTGACTTAGCTGGGTAGGGGATCACTCAGTGCAGGGAATATATCTCTGCAGGGCTGGGGATAAGGAGATTATAAATAATTTATTACTTAATATAGGATTTCTGTTTAAATGTTTCAGGTACTACAGGTCAGAAAGCAATGAAGACATACACATGCGTAAGTACACCAGTACTGCTACACTACAAATGCTGTTCAGTAACTCTTATTATTGTATATCCTGCAAACTACTATTTTTCAAATTACTACTACCTATTTCAGTCATCTGCATCAACAAATGACAGAAAAAATGCTTTTCTTAGTATTTTGGCTCACTGTGATCTGGCTTTACTCTACCACTCAATCTTTTAAACTTCTGCTTCAAGCCATCTGTTCCCTCTTCAGCAAAACATAGTTTTATATACTCTTAAACCACTTCAAGATCTCTTCAGTATTTGTCTGTTCCCTGGTGTGCTTCCTCCTAGTCTGTGTGTTTTATTTAAACACTCTCTTAATCTTTTGGAATTGAACAGCTGTTAAACATTCTTTTAAATTGGTCTTAATTACTACTGCTTTCTGTTTTTATCTCTAATCCATTTACACCTGTAATCCTGTAGTAAATTTTTTTTTGTTGTTAAAGAAAACATGATATAGACATTTTGGAAGTGTCCTCTCCTTGGTTTTAGCATTTTAGGAAACTTGAGGGTACCTGTACTTACCTATTTTATTTGTCAAATTTCTGACCACTACTGAAACTCAGAAAGGCAGCAGAGGAAAACGGGACAGATGAGGCATGCAGCTGTCATTATTCTTGCACTTCAGCTCTCTGATTAGGAACAGATTCATTGTCAGCCGTCTAAAGATATTAAGCTAAGATTACTTTGGATCTCCCACTCAGTAAACAACTTCAGGAGGTCGTTTTAGCCTCTAGTATACTTGAAGACAATGATTAGCCCTTGAAGGCAGCTATTCAATTTCTTCACATTGTCATTCGTGGTTCATGCAGTTGAAGGAGGAATCCCAATGCCCTCAGGTGTGTCTGTGTTCCCAAACACGGATAAACCTCTTTTTTTTTTTTTTTTGTATGACACAGTAACATAATTAAAATTATTAGAAATGCCATAGATATAAATGATAAGGAGAGAATCAGTAGAGTATTAAAGGAAAGAATTGTGAAAATATGTCTGTGAAAACTTATCACCAAATCAATGAAGAGAAGAGCCAGTTTTATGGATCTCAGCAAAAATGAGTTACGTGCTTTATTCATGTTCTTCAGAACAGCTGATACTGGCTTCACATGAACTAGCAAGCCTACTTTGTGTACAGCTTTTGGCTATCATCTTCATTTCTGACCTGGCAATCCAAGTCAAATCCTTACATTTTATTAATTTTGTCTTGGCACTTACACTTTCATGACCTGGGAATTTATCAGTTCCACTGTGAAAGCTATTAGCTAGCACTCAAAGAACTTTATTTATTATCTACAGGTGACAGATATTAAAATATTAATCAGTCAGAAATCATTTGACCTTTGTTTGCCACACTCCTGAAATTAGCAGATTTTTTTTTTTTAATCATAAGTTCAAGATCTGAAAAGTAATTTCTAAGGACCAGTTTGTGACTAACTGGAATATGGTTTTCTAGAGAAGTCAAAGGCATTAGCTGTCTTTGTCCCATCCAGTTCCCAGTTCTTTTACCCTCAGTCACTCCATGCAGCTACCTCAGAGGCTCAGGCAGAAAAAGGGGCTGCATGCTCCGTGTTTTAGACAGGTGAGTGCAGAGATGATAAAAAGGTTTAAGGTATGAAAACAGAATACTGGTTATATGTTTCTGTCTGTGTCAACAAAGGTGATTTATCAGATATTTCAAGTAACTACTGTTCTGAACCAGTCAACAAGGACTGCATTCAGGTGCATGTCACACGGGACCGAAACTGTTGGGGCAGGCTAATGTTTTCAAGATTGGCTTAGATGATATGTGCTGCTTGCACTAAAATACCCTTTTTCATTGTGTCTGCATCCTCCTTGTCTATTCTCCTAACAGTTCTTACACCTGAGTGCAGGAGATCACAAAACAAAATCAGCTCCCAGGATTCTGCTGCTGCAATGTCTCTGTGAAACAACTAGCAGGATCCTGAAGGATCAACTACCTTTTCTCTATATATCATGTACACTTTGGTCTTTACACTCAGAAGCAGGTTTCTGAAGAAGTTTTGAAGCAGCATAGCATACGAGTATCCTGCCTCCTTTCAGAAGCTTATCTGACAGCTGCCATGTGCAGTTCATCTAAGGATCAAACATTAGTAACATCAGACTTACATGAATGTGATTAATAGACTGCTGTGTTTTTAAATGGGTGAATTGTTATTTCTACACAGAAGTCTACAAAAAAAACTTCCTTCTGGCTAATAAAAAAAGCGAAAGATACTGGCTCAGTTCTAGTCAAGCTGTATTTGCTGCCACACTTAGCAAAAATATCCCCTGTAGGAGCCGTCTAAGTTAGCAGAGCATTGGGGATGTCAGTTCATGTTCACGTTCATAAGCTGCTGGTTGTTGAGAAGGCTCCACCTCTTAGGAGTTTCTAAACTGGTGAGGAAAGAAACTGCCTCTGGAGAATTACAAATGTTCCATGTCCTAGTATGTTGCCATTGCAGTTAAATTCACAGCACTTCTTCGCTTGAGGCAGCAAAGAAGCCATACTTGGCCAAGAACTGAACTCAGACACTTAGTGTTTAAATCATATAAGCAAGTGCTGAGAAAGGTAAATGTTACCAGTCAATGAGATGCAGGTAACTGTGTACACAAACCAGGCACTTTAATGGACTGTATTTCTGATCTCTGGATAGCTCCTCTCTTCCACTCACCAGAGCACAAATTAACCTTTATTGTGTCACAGTCATAGAGTGCACATAAATATCTCTATATGTAAATACACATGTGTTCTTCCATTATGTGTGTATATTGTATATTTTTGTGTTAGATGTACATACAAACAGAAACAAATATCTGTATGCCTATTTTGGCAAAGATTTGAATATGGGCATTTATAAATCCCTTATTCTTTCAGATTATAGATGCTTCAAAATTATCAAAATATAACCAGAATTATTTACTTTTCCTGTGAAACCTGGTAGTGGAATGCCTACATTGGAAATCAGTTCTACTGCAGTATTTTGAGCTATTACTCTGAAGAATTATTGCGATTTCAAAAGACATTAAGCAAAGTTGAAGAAATGGAACAAAATTTTTATGATTCACAACAGAAGTGATGTGACATAGTTGACATAAACAGATAAAATATTAAAATAAAAGTGTTACCTTTTATTCAATGAAATATATGTGATCTACTGGAAGTATTAATAACAGCTTGAATATATTGAAAATGCAATAGTCCACCAGAGTTCTGTTTATAATAGAGAGTTCCAAGGCTGGTGGGTTTTTTTTTTTTGTGCTCTGATGTGCTATAATCTTGAAATGACAATCAGTTTCCTGGCAATTCTATAAAAAAATGTTCAGAATAATTTCTGAATGTATTACGAAGGACTAAAAAAGAGTTTTAATTTAAAAATTATATGTGTCATAGCCTATTTAATTTTAACTCTAGAAGCCAATTTCCCAGCAAAAGAAAGATGCAGGATTTTTTATAATCAGATGCAATAAGATTTTATTCCTTGTCAACTATAGCAGTATATTTAATGCAAAAATTCACTGCTTCCCTCCATAAAAAGCTTCAATATACAAATTTGTGAACTGAAACAGAAAAAAAATATTTACACAGAGAATGGAGAAAGTGATTGAGAGCCATCCTGGCATTACACAGGGTAGATGTGGGTTGCAACCACAGCAACGATGGCAAAAAGATTAACTTTTTAGGCCTATGTGTTTTTCTAAAATATCCAACAACAGCAAGATTTTGGACTAGATTCTTCACAACTTGTAATTGCATTGACTGCAAGGAGACACAATATATTTTTCATAAACTGATAAATTATTGAGAAGAAACAAAAAACTGCCAGAGCATTTTAACTCTGTTAGAAAGAAGGGGGCAAATGTTAAATTACATATTCCATCTGAACCAATGCATGTATGATTGATGAGAAAGCCAATTTCACATTAGGGTGCCAGAATTTCAAATCACTTTCACCATTGCCATCATTATCCTGTGATTCTCATTTCTATAAGCCCAAAGTAGTATTGACTTTCTTCTTTGTTATGATTTTAAAATTTTCACCTGAAATTCCAAATTATAATCCTTAAACCTGAATTCAGGCAAATATCTCACACTGAGAAAAAGATTGAAGTTGATGCTTAACAAGAAGCACCCTCTGAAGTATTGTTTTCAGTAGAACACCAAGGCTTCTTTATGCATGAATAACTTCTTGAATCAAAGTCAAATTACAGAACACAGGTAGCATCTTATTTCTTCAAAATTAATTCCATCATGTGCTGACCACAAAGGTTAGGTGTTATGAGTTGTTGTTGATTGGTTTATGTATTTTTTATTTTAGGCTTTGTTTTTCAGCAGTTTAAGCAAAGAATGCTAAAATAACAGTAAATAGATAATTAGGGAAGAAAACTCTAATGGAATAAGATGACGGAAATGTCACTTTGCCCCACTATACTTGTCTACCAAACCACTATAATTCCAGAATGAAATCAAGCCTTGAAAAGTGTTGATTAGGTGTCAATGGGAATATCATGGAGAATATGAGCATGAGCTGACTTGTTTGAATGAGCTAGTGTCTCTCAACAGAGATATGGTCTTCATTGGCCTCTATTATTATGACTGCTTTGAAATAAAAACGGTTTTGCCCATTTTTGTTTTGAAATGTCAGCTTATTTCTCTCCCCCTCCAAGTCCCACTTATGCCCTTAATACCTTGCCCGAAGTCAGCAAAACTTTTTTTTTTAGAGAAGCTTGATTGTATACTATTACCTAGGACAACTGTTAATCAGCAATGATTCTTCCTGAAAATAAGGACCCTAACATAAGAGCTTCAGTTAGTGTAAAATACGCTGAGTTACTCATTCCTTGGGTGTTACTACTCATTCCCTGACGAACTACAGGTCTGACCAGCTATTGAGCTCCTTGAGCGTATCTCATGAGACAGACCTACAGACCCACACGCAGGTACTGCTGGACAAACCCTCTCCTCAGGGTTAGGTGGTGGTGGTTGGCTCTCCCCTAGGGCTGGTGCTGTGAAACTCTAAAGCCAAATGAAATCCTCTTCAGTGCCACCAGTAGCTCACATACAATTTCTGGACAGAACATTCTAGGCAAGTGAGCTGGAAACCTGACATTAATAAGGAACAAGGGTGAAGGCATAAGCACACATCAGTAAGAAGAGGTTGGTATAACAAGGTGGTGCTTCACTGAAGGAGCTAAGCAAAGAAACACTTTGTTATCGATGTCTCTTCAATGAAATAACATGACAGAATGGATTGAAGGCATACATCCAGGTTGTAACTGGATTTTTTTTTTATTCTGTAGATTTAAAAGGTAGGTCATGTCCACAGTTAACCCAAATGATTCTTCAGATGGAAGAATGCTCTCACCTGGCCTAAAGCCAGAAGAGGTAGTAGTAAAATGAGTGTGGTTTCTAGGAAGTGAGTGAAGAGGAATTGCTCTCAAGATGAGTGAGAAATGCTTCTTTTGTCCTAACTCATCCCTAAAAAAATCCCAATGTGTGCTGTAAATTAGTTCAGTAAGTCAGTGTAACTCTGAGGCTGGACTAGAGCCCAACCACTGAAATGCAACCCAGTTCACCGAGCATCCCCTGCTTCCCTCACCTGTGAACGAAGTCAGACTCAAAAGAGAGGAGACTCAAACCTCTGTTCAGGGTGCTTGTTTAAAGTATTGTGTGAGAAGCAAATCCTCAAACAAGACAAAATGAAAAGGGAAGATGAAAAAGAAACGTGTTATGAGGAAGTTTAGTTCTATGTAAGGACACTGCAGCAATAGACGTAGTCATCTCAAATCATATCAGTATTTGGTATAACTGGCCTTGGTGCATAAACAAATATGCTCAATGTTAATAAAACTAAGTTAAACAATAATGAATAAGATATTTTTATGTAAGAGAGCAGACCAAAATATTATTTTACAGTTGCTCTGTACTAAGCCTGATGCCTTTTAGAAGAAAATACAGGAGAAGTTAAACCACAGGACTTAGTATAAATACCTACGTACAAATACCTACTTATGCCACCATTTGAAACATGATCTCTGTGCCATAGGTGCCAGGTTCCTAATTAGTTTTTAAAAATTACTATAGCATATTCTTCATATTAGACTTTGGAAACTTTACTAATATTTATGTGGCACTGTGAAGTACCTTGATTTAAAACATTTGAAAAATAAAGGTGAGATTCATACTTGCCAGCCTAGGAACCCAAAACACTGACATACAGGGTAGTTCATCATCCCATTCTTTCTTTATTACAACAGGAAGAAATGGACCCCCTGCAGAAGGCAATTAATTTCTTTCAAGATGGGTTACATGAATCACCCTACAAAGTTACTAGGTTCTTTCCAAAAGCTACAAAGATTAGCTTTGACTCACAGGTCTGACATTATAGTATCTAGTTGAATTCAAAGGCAAACAGCTACATCATTGTGAATAAGACTTTTGTAGCTAAGATGTTTAAAGCAAATTAGGCAACTGTTCTGTAGGCAACTTCAGTTTGATTTTATCCATGGTCAAAATTCCTTCTGTAGATAATCTACTAGATAGTTAAGTCCACCATAGGGAGTACATATGTCTTTGAAACTGATGGTCTTGCAGGTACAAATGTACTACAGAACACATGAAATCTGAAAAACAAACTCACCATGCCAGCATAAACACATTAAAGGGTCTGGCTGCATGTCCAGTCACTGTGAGTGATTACCCTCAAAAACGAAAGGCAAACATCTTTCCCAATCTAAACCAAAATGTTGTCAGTACAAGCAAAATACAAATGGGATATTTTAGTTATTTTCCAGTGGAAGATAGGCGGAATATATGTAGCAGTCAGTGCTGAAGCATAGCAGAAGGATTTATTTTGAAGTGTTTTGATAATAATGAACATTTCCACTTGAACAGAGATTAAAACAGTGTCATCACTGAAAGATAATTTCTGTTGTAATTTTGTATTCAGTAGACTAAGGTACATAGTGGAGATAGCAGTGTTGGGAGCATTTGAAGAGAATCTGTGCTTGCTTTCCCTTGCTCCACAGATGCATCATGTTCTCTCCAGAAGAGAGACATCTTGCACTCACTGGAGGCGGTATGTGAGAGCCCAGAACTGTGTGTTCTTCTTTTACAAGGGTCCGGTCGACACTCCCGTTTCCCTTGGCACAGCTACAAGCTCTATTTCAGCTACCCAATCCAACCACAAACTCATAAAAAATCTGAGAAGAGACACAGGATATTTGAATTATGTTGTAGTCATTTAGTTATTGTTACAAGGTCTGCATTGATACCATGAGGATGAATAAGACCTTGAGATACCTTGAAACAAAACAGATATCTAAATTTAATGTATCAATTTTTAGGAAAAAAAATTAAATACAGAAGACAGTGCAGTTTTAATTGGGAGTAAATTTGGTGTTCTCTCCTCTTAGTCCAGTACTCTCAGGTCTGCCACTAAACTGCTAATCTGATAAAGACACCCATATGATAGGGAATATTATAGTTTTCATCTTCAAAATAGAATCCTTTAGTATTTTTCCCATGACTTAGGGCAACACAGAAGACCGACAAGCAAAAGTCTGTCCATCAATCTAATGAATGCAGGACTGCATTGATTTTCCTAGGACTGCTGACTTCCTGTGATGTGAGTGAGTACTTTGATTAAATGATGGTTAAAGTGCAAAACTGAAATTCTCAGTTCATCCAACATGGAATCTACCGCAGAAGGGTGCTTAGTGGCAGAATGTCTGTATCTCATAAGGAGCAGCAAAGCTCTCAGGCCAGGTCAAGGTCCCACCACTCACTGCGGACCAGATACGAAGTTGTATTAATGCTACTGTCACGCTGTATTACCTGAGTTAATAAGCATCTCCACTACTTGACCTTCACTGAGAAAATTGTTGGCTCTTTGGCAGCTGCTGCCTCCCTCTGACTGACATGAAAACCAGTCACCTGATCTGAAAAGTGATGAATGTTTTAGGTAGTTATTGACAGTTTGTATAAGACTATACGTTTTGAAGAACCCCGTGTAAGGAAACAGGATTGCAGAGGTGGTAGCTGGCAAACTCCCAGAAGCATATGCCCAGCAGGCAGTTCTAAGTTCATGCTAATTACAGATTGTTTCAAAGTTAGTACAACAGCTTGGTGTGTGTACATGTGTATGAGTGGATTTTTTTTTTAAAAAAAGTTCATTTTAGCCTGCTTATAGTAACCATTTGTCCTGGATCTCACTACTGACCCCTGTAGTTATTTAACCTTTATGATGTACTACCACAGCTTGCCCTGCTCAGCTGGGATTCACCTAACCTGCTTAAGGCAGCCAGTTTCTTGTCTTGGGTCTTGCTGCATAGTTGGCAAATAGAGGCAGAGACCTCTGGAGGATGATTGTTCTGCTGCAAAGGAAGTGGCAAAATACAGAGGATGGTTCAATCTCTGCTTCTGCCTTTCTCTTTCCAGGAAAGAAGAGAGACATCACAGGGTCATCTCAATAGCTGACAAATAGGTATTTCATGTCAGTTCACAAAAGGCTGGCCTGTGTGTTATAAGACCTATGGAGAATTCTGTCCTGGAGTGGCAGCTGGCAGCCAGGGAAGACACCTTAAGCCACTCGAACTGCACCCTGCATGACTAAATGGCATAAGGACATGAGGACTCCAGCTTAGCCTTAAGTGTGAATGTAGGTGGCATGAGCTTTACAACTATCTGAGCCAAGGAAGGATGTGGATTTGGTCCCTAAAAGTTGGTATCAGAAAGGATCTCTTAAAGAAAAAAAAAAAAACTTCTGCGTCCAGTGTCAGGTAATTCATGTGCTGAGCTAGGACTGGAAGAGCTCAGGGGCACCACCACTACAGGGTCCAGGTGCTCACTGACTGTCCATACACCAGTGGTGGGATGGGGGCCTTTTCCTTCTGTGGAAAGGCTGCTTGCCCCTCAGAAGCTTTAAATGATATATGGGAAATATCTCCAGAATAATCCCATAACCTCTTTCTCAGGAAATTAAGGAAAGCATAGTGAAAAATCTTTCTCCATCTATGGTTCCCCTCTCTACCTATTGCATAAGCCACAACAATATTATAACATTCAAATGATTCCTCTGACATGCACAGGTTTGTCAGAAGCTTTTCAGATGAGTGTAGTGAGCAGAAGCTCAGTGACCAAGGAACTGTAGAAGCTGTCATAGACTTCAGAGGTTAGGTTTGACTCGTTTATACTCTTAAACACATGTACAATTAACTCAAATGTGAGGAGGTTTCCTGTCCCCTTTCAGCCCACACTCACTGAATAATGGCTTAGCTGTAAAAAAAGGTAATTTTCATCCAAGGTTCTTTCCCATTCTTGTCTCATGCTAATAACTACATAAAAACGTAAAACCAAAAAATTTTTAAAAAAAAGTTGAATACTTTAAGAATTCATAAAAAAAACTTAAGTGTGAAGGGAGGAAGAAAAAAAAAAACAACAACAACCCACAGCTCTAAAAAACACCCAACTGCTATAGTAAATAATCTTCATTTGCTTGCTGCTTGTGTCCGTGTGGCACACTGCAGACCTTTAACTGCTTTGAAAATGTCACTGTGCAAAGCAATTATGTCTTATTTGCAGTTGTCCCTCTTTTAACAGTTTCAAGTTCTATTTGACTGAGAGTTAGTACACCTGTGAAGGATGTGTGCATGGATATATGTTACAAAAGGAAGAATGAATTTGCTCAGCCTTTCTCTGTATTCGTTATATAAAACTATAACCATTAATATATGTGTTCAGTCAGGTGAATTTGTTTTGCAGCAACAAATCACAGTAGACACGTTGTTGCTGTTGTTACACTAACACTATGCTACACTATTCAAAATAGAGCACATTTAGTAAAGTAAGTGTAAGTCTGTCTTATCTTCCTCAGTGGATACAGGGCTTCTAAAACAGAGGGCTTCTGGAAATTTGTTCATTGTCACAAAGCATGGTCATGGAAGACTGATTTAAACAGAACCTCCTTTCAGTAATCATAAGTATTAAATCTGATAAAGTAACCAGATGCAACTTAAATCTGAACAGAAAATGTAAAGGTAAATCTGCCACTAATAAAGTCATTAAATGTATGAATAGAAAAATTCTTCCTCTACCATTGTCTGCTTTTTCTAGAAAGATATTCTAACAGAGTATTTTCTTCCTGCTTCTATGTTGCCTTTCCATAAGACAAGCCATGGTGTCTTAGTCATCCTTTTCAAAAGTAACTCAGTCCCTTATAGCACTGATTACCAGAATTACCAGAGGCAGGCAGAGATGCTTCACAGGATTTTCCCTGATGATTTTGCCACCTCACTCCAATGAATCACATCCCAGAAAGAGCTGACAGATTAAAAAGTGTACTGGCATGGAGCCAAGTCTCAGGTGCTGGGAGGAGCAGTCATGCTCATTTTTAATTGTCATCTAAATGAGGCAATACACACACACACACAGAGAGGTGAAAGTTAATCCCTTAATAGTTTTCTCTACATGTGTCAGCCAGTGTATACTTGTTGGGCTCTCTGCACTGGAATAATGCAAAATCCACTTTCACCAAGAGTGGAGGAACACTGCTCAGGACCCAGTATTCTCAGCAGACATACTCAAAAAGACAAGAGAAATCATACCAGATCTGTGGTGACCTCAACTGACTTAAATTTCAGCAAGCATTTGGCTCCAAGTAAGATGAGATAAGAAGAAAGAGAATTTCTTTCTTGAGCTATTTTAAGAGCAATGACTACTATATATAGTGTAAGAATAAGCAGCTGAAGTTGAATTTAAAAGACAGACATATTTTTGTTTTGCTGTTTCCAAATACAGTCTCATCTGTTCCAAATTGTGAACAATGAAGGAAAAGGAAGAAAAACTGTAGTAAGGAACTTCATCCTTCTGCAAGAAATATCACGGTTTTTCAATATGGAAGGCAACACCAAAGGAAAAAAAAAACCTAAACTATGCCACAAGGGTTTCGGTTGTTTTGATATTAAAGGACAAAGCCTATTTCTGAGTCTTGCCTGAAGACGGGGTGTAAACTTGGGTCTTCTCTAAGTCTAGAATTTCTGCTATTCTAAGACAGTTCTAAAGCAGTCTCACCTTGGCACTTGGCTTCTCTAACTGTAGATAAAATTCCTGCTTATATGAATGAGATTAAATTATGGAAAGATCTATATGTTTGCATAGATAACCTTGCTACAGTTTCCAGGTCTGGGCTTTGGAGAAAGTAATGTAAACACTGAAATGAGCTATGTCACTGCAGTACAATTAATTTGAAATTTCAAGTAGATTGGATATAAAGGCGCTATAATATTGCTATTTAGTGTAGTGTGTACGACTTACACTATTTTCCATTCCGTACATACTGTATTCCATAGGAAATCTATGTGTGCACCGATTCTTATAAAAAGAAGTATTTCTTTCTCAGAGGAAACCGAGGCACACTTTCTGTTTCATCATTTTTCATTCATTTTTTGAGGAGTACCCATTCTCCGGGAAAAAAAATACAGACCTGTAACCGTTTTATTTACTTCCACCTAAAAGGTGTTTTAGTCTTGGAAGAAGCATCTCATGAGGCACGCTTAGAGAAATATAAATTCCAGTTGCCATGCTAACAGAAAATCACTCAACCGAGTCCAGAAAAAGGGCATAAACAACCTTTTCTTGTAAAAACGAGACACACTGGATTAACAAAGCCGCAAGTTTTGCCAATTGCAGCGAATTTCACAGTTCTGCCCCTCCGCAGACTGTGATTTTCTGCCAGCGCAGAAGCCTCCAGAGCATCAGCTACTTCTTTCCAGCAGGCTTCGGTCCGACTGCCACAAGTCGGGATCTCGCAAGCGTAAAGGCAACGCACGGACGGATCCTACCAGCCCCTGAACTGATCTCCAAGCCCTCCCGCGGCTGGTTTCTCCGCGTTTCTCCCTGTCGACCTGGGCTGCCCCCCGGGGGCTCCCTGGCAGGACCTGCAGCTTCCCAGGAGGATCCCTGCGCAAAGCGGGGACGGGGACGGACGCAGGGGACAATCCAGCTGCGCCCACGGGGACAGGGGCGCCCTCAACCCTCTCCGCGCTGGCAGGAGCCGCGGGATCCCTTTTTTTTCTCGTGGCTGATGGCAGATGCGAAGCTCCCACCGCCGTCCCCGGCTCCCTCCCTCCCCGGGGCGCTCGGCTGTCCTGCAGGTGTCACGCCGCCCCCGGCCACCGAGGATGCCGCTTCCCACGGCGGCGGCGAGGGATAAAAACCCCACGTTTATTACGTGCAAGGGAAAGAAAAGGTTCTTAAAGCTCCTCTGGGCGTGACCAAGGAGTTGCACGGTGTCGCTTTATGCTTCTGTCGGCGCAAAAGTTACCTCCGACCTTCCCAGGGCCTCTTTTTATGAGGACGAGCAAGCAACCCAAGATTCAGAAGAAGAATATATCAAAGTTGACGAGAACTTACTCGGTTTAGACGCACGCGTTGACAGCCGGCATCTTCCTTCCGACAGTTTTAGCAGGTCACATTTTCCCTTGGAAGCAGCGCCCTTTTCAATCCCTCGCGCAAATTAAATCCCTTTAAAAAGGTGTTCGCTGTTTTATTTCGCCGTCTCAGCCGCTTTCAACCATATTTTTCTTTTTTCTTTTTTACTTTATTTTCCTCATGTCCGCCGCACGTGCGGGCGCTGGGATCCCCGAGTTAGCGGGCGCCCATCCCCTCCCGCCGCGCCTGCCCGCGGGCTCCGGCGCAACAGATGCGAGGCAGCTTCCTCCCCGGCTGCTCCGTGCGGCGCCTTCTGATTCCCCCGAGGAGCCTCATGCCGCCCGTGAAGAGTAACCGCTCCTCGAGACGCGGCGGCCGCCCGCGGGGCGCGGGGAGGGAGGCAGGAATAGAGGCAGCGAGGGCGCGCAGGGGCCGCGCGGTGGGACGCTCCGCGCTGGCCGCCGCGCTCTCCGCTCCGCCGGGGAAAGCGCTTTACCTCGCCGCGCCCCCCGCCGCGCTGCCAGCGCCCGCGCCCCCTGCGGCACCGGCGCTGCCCGACCGCGCCCCCCGGCGGCCGCGCCGCGCACTGCAACCCCGCGCGGGGCTCCGCGCACTGTCCGCTCCCCCCCAATTTCGGCCGCTCTGTCTCCGCGCTTCGCTGCTCGGGGTCGCGCAAATGAATCCCTGGCGGGAGGAAGGAGCGAGAGGGGGTCGGGAGCGTGCGCGGCACGGGACCGCTCAAAGCCAAACGCACCGACGGGTACGCGCAGGGAAAGTTCTCCGTGCATCTGCGAAAGACCCGACCCGCTCCGCGCACTCGCGGTAGGGGCTCTGTCAGCACATTTCCGCGGGTGCTGCGAGCCCGGAGCCGGGGATCGGGCTCGGCGGCTCCGCGATGCTCTCCTCGCAGCCCCCGCGCGGCCCCGGCCCGGAGGGGGGATGTGCGGGACCGAGCCACGGCCGGGAACCGCAACGGGGAGCGGAGGGAACGAGGCCAAGACACCGTTTCCTTGCTTTATTTTTCCTTTCCATTAAGACAGAAGCTTAGAAATCGTAAAAAAAAAAAAAAAAAAAAAAAAAAGAGAGAGAGAGAAAGATGCAACGTGCAGAAACGAAGAGGATAGGGTTCTTTTTGTTGTTTGGTTTTGACACCCGTTTCGGCTCGGCCCCCTTGGGGTCCGTACGGAGCATCCCCCCGGGCCGCCCCGCGGGGCCTCGCCGCCCGTTTCTGGTGCCTCCTGTCTCCTGGGGTGAACAGATTCCCCCTTCGGGCTCCCGCGGAGGCGGAGGAGAAGGAGGGTGAATGCAAAGAGCGAGCGTGTCCGCCGTGCTTAGCTTCGCTCTGGGAGAGACTTCGGCTCAGCGCCCGGTGAATCAGGCTGAACGTGCGGTCGCAGCAGATGTGAAGGAGCTGCCGGCCTCGCCGCTCTCGGTGGCTGCTGTTTGTCCAGGCACCAGACCTCCACGGACAGCAGAGGGAAAAAAAAGGAGAGAGCGGTGATGCAGCTGCTCTGCGTTAAGAGCAGCCGGAGCTGAACGGTTGATCACATCCCGTGTGAATCACTGGCACATATTTCAGATGTGCCCCACTTTGTTTTCTGCTAAGATGTTGACAGAAATGCTGTGCCTCTGGGGGGCTGCTCAGGAAACAGCCCAGTGCCACCGAGCAGCGTGCGATACAGGCACGCTCCAACAGGTCACTGCATGGTCCTTCCTAGGAGACGTTAATTGAGCTCAGGACATCAACACCTGTTGATTCAAGTATGGATCAAATGCCTAAAGCAGCTGTTCTGGAATCTGAGCCGGTCATTCGAGTACACACACATATGTGTATGTATATACACACGCACGCTCATACATGCACAGTCACACAAAGGCAAGGGGAGAGCACTGGGGAAGTAGAGGCATCCTTGTGTGAAGACAACCCGAGAGCCTGCGGTGAAGTGTGGGAAAGGCTACACCACTAGATTGCATTGGAACAGTTAGTGGAAGCCCATCTACCTGCCGCTGGGGTATTTGTACCCCTTGCGCATGCTGTCGGCACTGCCAAGGTTACACTGCATTACTACAGATTGGAAGTGTAGTTCAGAGGTAGCATTCGCTTCCCCAAGCAGAGGGTGCTTTTTTTCTGCATATATTTCTTTATTGGATCTTGAGAAGGCACGTTCTGTTTTGAGTGTAGTTTAATTTTTCACAAACAGCTTTATAATGAACCGTGTTCCCTTTGTCTTTTTATGTGTATCACTGACGTTTCTTCATTTCAGGGATGAATGCAACATGGCACTATCGATGTGCTTTACGCTTACTGACATTTTATGTATGATAACCTATTAGCAGTCTCCTGTGGGTCTTGCCAATGCCTGTAATTCCCAGTTATACTAATGTTTAGATAAAATCTCTTTGGGATTACTCAGGTGAAAATTGAGTAAATAGAATTTTGTCTCTGATTCAAGACAGTGGGTCTGGATCTTTGGGTTGTTCTGTGTGTATGGTAGTATGTTTTATTCCTATTTTGCAGCTAGATACTGACTGTTTCTCAGCAGTACGTACTGTGGCAGGGAGGGAGAGATATAGGGGGAAAAAGAAACATTCTGTGAAACCTGTATCTCAAATGGAGGTTTTAGAAGTTATACGGGAACACCATGACTGGGCCTTGCTTTAATCTGTTCACTGTGTCGCACTGGATTAGGTTCCCATTGGGATCTTCTCAATTTCCACCCCCGTGTTGCACCCTTCTCCTCAGAACAACTACTGATGCATGGCCAGCAACTCACCGTTTTCAATTCAGCTAAATGTTATATATCCAAAACACCGAGTAGGCTGGGCTTCTTCCCCTTCTCTCTGCAGTTTGTGTAACATCACTAGAGCGTATCTCGTTTTATTTCATGAACCACCACAAGCAGAAAAACAAAGAAAAATGGCAGCTTGAAAAATAAGAGAAAGTTGGAGCATTTAGAAAATACTGATTGATCTTACCTTCTAATATCAGTGGTACAGGTAAGAACATCTGCAGCAGGTATGAAGCAGTATAATTTTACTCAAATCAGTGAAGCTGAATTGGCTTATCTGGAGAGAGGGCTTGTTGCCTGTAAAGAGGAAAGAAAAAGCAATGCAGAAATTTTAACCAGCTTTGCTCAGTCACTACCAGATAAAAGGTGGTATAATATTGCTATGTCCCAGCATTTCTTCTTCTTGTACTAATGACAGCTTTTCTTACTGGTAGCTTATGAAATTTTCACTGTAATGGAGTTTTACATGCATTAGAAAGGAATTTAGAGCAATTATTTGAAATAATTTATTTAGTCAATTAAAAATAATTTTACTGGTTTTATTAATTTAGGATAATAAGATTTCTTCAGGTTTCTGTTATTTTTATGTAATTTTAAATATACTTCTGATCTATTTACTCATTGGCAATGATGCAAAATGTAAAATTGCACAGTACTGTAGTATCTCTCATTGCATTTTAGATTTTTTGTTCTATATTTGTTTTGGAGGCTACATTTTTATAAAGAATAAGGATTATCATTTTTTTTCTGTATTAATCTAATTTATGAAATCTATAACAAGTTAAGTCTATTAGTTCTGTTGTTACAGGCTATGCACTTCTCCAAGCCAGCACTTTTTGCAAGTAGTAAATTGTTCTTGCCAGACCACACTAGGCATTCCATACTGTTAAGTGTTTCCTTCCATGTAACTCAGTATACTGCCATTTATATACTTAAATGCCATTAGCTGAAATTCAAGTTTCCAAGACTTGAGAAAGAGAGATTCTTTCTATGAATGACTGAAGATCATAAGGAATTTGTGAAAGAAGAGGGGATGGAACAGCAGAAATGTTTCATTTTAATGTAAAGCTTATTGGAGGTGAAATTGTTCTTCTGAAGCCTCATCAAGAGAAGAGGGTCTTTGGTGAAGAGCAAGACAAGAACATGTGAGAAGGAGAAGTAGAGGGAGATACAATGATGCCATGAAGTGAATAGTTATGATTTCCATAAAGCAGACCTCAGCTATGGGACCTTAGACGCAGGCTCTTCTATGCCAGGTCAGCTAGAATCTTGAACTATAATATGTTTCTCTGTTCCTTTTTTAGTTCATTTTCATTAAAAGGAACCAAAAGAAGTAGACAGGACCAAATAGAAGTGAACTGCTGGAAAAAAAAATTGGTAGCAAATTTTGGTATTTGCTCAGCCTAATTCAGGTCATGGCAAGCAGATCCTTGGTTGACTTTCTCAGGGCTTCTGAGTTATATTCGTGTGAGAAGATACTTGGGGTTTGTATTTTAATAGAAGGAAACTGGACCTTTAGGTTTATTAACAGTTATTTAATTTTATTTTTGCACCTTATATTAGAAGTATGTAGAATTTTAGGAAATCTTCCCCTTTTATTACTATTTAAATCTCTATTATTCAAATTTTTAGCAGACAGCAAGCAATTAAACTTCCTTTACCTACCTACATTTGCCAGTTCTCCAAAATTCACATCTGTTATGTTTACTGATACGCTACAAACTTTTTCTCCTTTCTTCTCCTACCTACGGTTTTTGAATGATTTAAGCTCATTTTTCTGAAATCAGAGCATGGAAAACGGTGTGTAAAAGTTCAGTGTTTTCTTCTGCTATTTTTTTAAATGAATAGTGAATGACATCCTTGAAATCTTTGGTATTTTTCAAAACCATTTAGATTTTTTCTCCACAATTACTTTCAGATGTCTGTGCTTCCCAGAAAGCACTTAAATTCTTTTAGAATACCCAGCTGTTACATTTTTCTAGCACAGTCGTGCAGGGTAGGGCTTTTAGGAAAGCACAGGTCCAACAGATCAAACCCAATGCTGAAGTGGGATTCTGCTGCTGAGTAGAGACACATAGAAGTATGCGTACATAGTTGAACTGCTGAGTGGCTTAGGGTCCCTTTAGAGTCAGTGGAAATGTATTCAGTGCAGTCATGGGAGCTTAGAGAAATTATCAGCTTTACATGTTGGTTTTGACTTCAGGATGAGCTAAATAGTCTCTAAGCACTGACTGAAGAGAGCAAACATCACAGCAAGAGGTGCCTTATGCAGTTTGAGGTTCCCAGGGCTGTTCAAGACTCCTCCAGAAGATGAACAGATAGGATATTTCTTGTCTTGCCTTGAGAGGGAACTTGTCTTGTAGGTGACTTGTGCCTTTCTGAACATTAGGCCAGACACTGTGGTATCTCACAGGGTATTGGATGTTTATGCCCAAGCACCCGAATCCACACTAGATCCTTTTTGGCTCTAATAGGAGATCAGCCCCCAATCTCACATGTAAACATCAGCATTATAGACACACAAAATCAGATGTTTGAATCATGATCCTTGAAATTACATAACAAAGCATCAAGATAACAATGGCAAAGCAAAGTTTGTTAAAGAAGAGTAGAATGTAAACCTAAGCAATGATCCCTCACCTGTGTTTATAAGTGTGGTATCCTGGTAAAAGACCTGAAATCTTGGAAACAAATGGGATCTTTCAGTTGGGAGATAAAGGGAGACAAGAGACAGGATTCCAGGGCAACTAGCCAGACATTTTAGGTATCTCTAAGAGTATGAGGAATAAACAGAGAGAACAAGATGTCTTGCTACACAAACAAAGCTATAACTTAATTGGCAAGACAGAGACTTTGTAGGATAAATCAAAGGATTGGTGTGTTGATGTAGAAGGGAACAGGCTGTTCAGGAAAGAAAGGCTAGGAAAAAGAGAAGGCAATATTATGTTACCAAGAATGTGTTTATGATCTTCTAAAAGAGAAGGCAGATGCATCAGAAGTCTCTAGGGGAAGAAAAAGCAGGGTTTAGAAGAGAGGTCTACTTCAAGTCAGTTTGGGAGAAGAGGTGGTTAAACATCTTAAACATGTTCTAAAGCTGGGGGGAAAAAAAAACCACAACAACAATAAAACAACAATGAGACTTTTCTTCTTTTCATGGAATTGCCAAGATGAAGGTTTATATCCTCAACAGCTAGAGTGTATAACAAGCATTTATTCTGTCTTGGTGGGGCAGAAGAGCTGAAAATTTAAAGTAAAAGGCCTCTTAGATAGTAGAAGTGAGTTGAAAATAATAGGGATGAGAACGGCACTTCAAAAAAAATATATGGTAGCAACATACTTAGATGGCTGGCAGGTTTTAATGGAACATACACTCAGAGAAAGTCAGCTATGAGAGGCTGTTGCAAAAGAAAACAAACCAGTAGTTGCAAGAAAGCTGTAGACATTCAGAATGTATTAGCAGGAGTGTAAAGCATGTGAAATCATAGTTTTGCTATAGCTAAGCAGCGCTTTGCATCTACTTTGGATCTCATGTTTGACAGTGGTATAAAAACGAAACAAGGAGTCTGGAGGTCAGCACTATGGATGATAAGTAATGTCATCTTTCAGAAATATCTCAACTGGACTTGTTCCATCTCAGAAAAGATAACTTTATGCTGTAGTTATGTAGTCTACAGTTATAAAAAGGACAGTCATAAAGAGACAGCTAACATATTCAGAAGTGGAATTATTCAATCTTTTGTCCTAGCAAGGGAAATCTAACTTATAAATAAGTAAGGTGTTTCTAACTATAAAAAGAGTTAAGTACTGGAAAATTTCACATGAGAAAGTTGTGGAATCCATGTCTTTGAAACATGTGAACCTTTTTCTAAGAGTAGCTTTTTTCCTATTTTAGGATTCTTTGAGTGGCTGTAATGAGACTTCTTTTCTCCTAAAATTAGTGTACCCCTTTCTATAGAAGATATTTTGGGAAACTGAGTTTTTGTGCTTTTAAGACAGACATTCAGCCAATCTGTTTGCACTCTAAGGTGCCACTTGAACAGTGTGATTCAATGTTGGAAGCATATGTAGCTTAAAAGACCAAATACAGTTTCTGTCCTGTCCTTTATATCTGGAAATGCAGAATTCTTCCCTTTGGACAGAGCCCTATAAAAGCCAGCACTGCACTGGCCTGTGTGAGTACAGGAATTTGGCTTGTGCCTATTGTGGTTTAGGACAATAGGACTTCAAATGAGGAACTGAATTGCCTAACTGTATGTACCATTTTAGATTCCTTAGAGTATCCCAAATGTCTGTGTAGGGTCAGCAGGTGTAACCCAGGGCTGACAGCAGATCCACACCCACCCAAAGGAGCAGATGGGACATCCCACTGACCAGGTGCACCACATTGCATAAGATTGCACTAGGCAAACAAATCTTGTCCTAAAGGTGCTTTTTGTCAGTTTTATTGCTTCCATATTTTTTCATCTAACATTTTGATAAGGCATATTTTTTTTCCTTGACCTCTGTTTGGAGCTCTCTTTTAAATGCAAATCAGAGATTAATTACCCAAGCCTTTTAAAAAGCATAATTCTCCTTCTCTCTCCACCAGACAAATACATCAGCAATTATTGTAATGTGTGCAAAAGGGAGATTTTTTTTTTTAAATGTATGGCTTTTACAATACATTAATGTTATTCTGCAGACTGTAAGAAACAGACCAACAGCTCAGCTTGGTGGTGGGTTGTGTTGAAGGTATGTGGAACCTGATAGATTATAACATAGACTCATTTTTCAGTCAGATATTAGAACAAGTAGGGAGGATGGAAATTATTCAGGCTTGAGACATCAATTCTTTTCCTAGCTTGTAAATACCTGTTTTGTGCTGTTTCCAAGAGTCAGTTTTCTTACTTATGATGTGAAAATCACCTTTCTTTATCACAGCATTCTGACTGTGCACTCCATATCTAGGAAGAAATCCTAAGTGTCTGTAAAACTATTAAATGCCTTGTAAGTAGTAACAACAATAACAATAAGAGATTTGTGTCGAATGAATTCTGCACTGTTTCTGCATTGTAGATAACAATAGTTAATCTTTTCTTAAAAATGTTTTAATAAATATACAGTGTCAGAAGAGGATTGTTTCTGTGTATAAAGGATTACTTATAACCAGTCCTGCTATGGATACAAAAACTCACTAATAATTAAGCATAATGGTTATACATATGTGCATATATATATATACACAGGTTATACTGATGACGTCAAGAGAGGCAGATGATATCACAAAAAATTCAAAGGACTGAAGTTTTAATAGTTAGAAACAATTTCTTTTGCCAGATCTTTTATGCTTGTATGTAGCTAGGTAGACATAAAGTGAAAGAAAATTGACTCGTATTTTTATTATTATAACTTTAGAGTGGTTTGGTAGCTTTCTGATTTATTTATTTATTTATGTGTCTGTGACAAAACAATATCAAATTGTCTTCCTGGATTTCAAATTGCTTAATGCACACTTTAGCTACCTCTTTGTTATTATACTCTCCAAGTGATAGTGAATTCAGAAGGAAATTTTCTTCAGATTTTATTGTGTCACAAAAAAGCAAGATACTTTATTACAGAGATTTTCAGTATATTGCTTAATGAGTAATTCTGAGAGAAAAACCTTCTAATTATCCTAAAATAAATGGATGACATTACATTCCTTAGTTACTCCAGTATTTTGTGCCCATAATTATTAGCTGAAGAGATTTGACAGAAGCTGGGCATGGCAGAGGGAAGAGCAAGCATATCAAGAATACAGCCAGGTTGCCTCAGCCCTGAGGTGCACAAAGTTTCTGTATGTGTTGTCTCCTGTGGTATGACTCAAGGTCAAGGAAAGACCGATAGATGGTGCTATGGAGACAATTTGCAGTCGTTGCACAGCTGTGTGAGGTGCACATTTTACTGATAACACATCTGCGGGAGGCATGAAATAGATTCACACAGATAAATAATTTTACCCTTCTATTTGTGTTATTTCTTCTCTCTCTTTGCAGCATTTCATGCTCAATTCTAAATCAAAGAACAAAAATCCTGTATAATTTTATTGAAAAATGTGTATCACTTGTGGGTGTGTGTTTGTAGGTATTTTTTATTAAAGGAGAGGTGTTGGTCAGAATTCTGTTTCAGTTCAGAATCTTTTCTGCCATTGTGTTCACCATAAAATAGTCATACAGCTGTTTGTTAGTTTGACTTCTTTGGTGAAATTCTTTAGCACAGGATGTCATTTCTCAGTATTTTGTGCAGGTGTGTCAGTGCACAGAGATTTAATCTAGCATCACTTGATGACTGACTGCATGGGAAAAGTAGAAAACCGCTTTGTTGTGTCTATTTGCCTCTGATCTCTGCTGCCCTTGTTGTGGGAAGGGTGATGGATTTACACAAGAAGAGTTAGTTTTCTGTCAGTACAATGGTGGGATCACTACTGGGGATCAAGAATATGGAGACCTATCACAGTCAGACTGTCATTCCCTTGAGAACTGAAGCTTCTGTATCTCGGAATGGCTCAGCACTTAATATCATTTTCAAACCCTACTTCCTTGGGTGCATAGTTTCTATGCAGGTCCCAAGATCTCCAGTGAGATCCACCTCTTCAGATATTAACCACCTACAGTACACATGTCTGTATGAGATACTTTATTTAGTGTGAGCTGCACTGCAATGTGGACAAAGTGCTTAACAATGTATTTTCTTAGATAAAATGCATTTTGCCATAGAAATGCCTTTTTTTTCCTCCTTGTCTCAAAGGAAGAACATGGCTCTTAGCCTTCATATAAACAGAAGGACCTGGGGGTGTTGGTCGACAGCGACTGAACATGAGCCAGCAGTGTGCCCAGGTGGCCAAGAAGGCCAATGGCAACTTGGCTTGTATCAGAAACGGTGTGACCAGCAGGTCCAGGGAGGTTATTCTCCCTCTGTACTTGGCACTGGTGAGACCGCACCTCGAGCACTGTGTTCAGTTCTGGGCCCCTCACCACAAGAAGGATGTTGAGGCTCTGGAGTGAGTCCCGAGAAGAGCAACGAAGCTGGTGAAGGGGCTGGAGAACAGGCCTTATGAGGAGCGACTGAGAGAGCTGGGGCTGTTTAGCCTGGAGAAGAGGAGGCTGAGCGGAGACCTCATTGCTCTCTAGAACTACCTGAAAGGAGGTTGTAGAGAGGAGGGTGCTGGCCTCTTCTCCCAAGTGACAGGGGACAGGACAAGAGGGAATGGCCTCAAGCTCCACCAGGAGAGATTTAGGCCAGACATTAGGAAAAAAAATTTCACAGAAAGGGTCATTGGGCACTGGAACAGGCTGCCCAGGGAGGTGGTTGATTCACTTTCCTTGGAGGTGTTTAAGGCACAAGTGGACAAGGTGCTAAGGGACATGGTTTAGTGTTTGATAGGAATGGTTGGACTCGATGATCTGGTGGGTCTCTTCCAACCTGGTTATTCTGTGATTATATTCTATGATCTTCCAGTGAGAAAATTTAGACTTGTCAGACCTTGAGGTTGAATAAGCAATTAAGAGAGATATAAGAGTTACTTCCTTTCATGAAATATTTCTCAATTGAAGATTTTTATGAGCAACAGAATATGATATGAATGTTGTCTGGATTTGTAATGTCTCATTCTACACACTTTCAATGAAGTTACTGGATTGCCTTTTAGAGTCTCTAAAGACTCTAAAAATCACTATTACTCAGACATTGGAGCTAGAATTGAGAAAAATAGTGAAATAACTATTTCATGTTTTTGAAATTGTTTCTTTGTTCAAAATCAGTTCCTTAATGTTTCTCCACAATAACTCCTGTTCATTCCAGACCAATTTTGAGTACCTAGATTTTGTAAATACTCTATTACATTCCCTTAAATTCATTGAATTTCTAAAAATTCCTATGAATTCGGTAGCTAGAATGATCACATGGATGAGTCCACTAAAGAAGAAGATGGACTTAATGTTAAATACATTTTAATATCAGAATGAGAGATAATGAAGATGTGTTTCTAATGGTCATCTAACTTTACTGTGATGCTTCTGGACCGTCATTGACATCATATCCATTTTCAAATATAATGTGATGCTGGCATTTTCATTTAGATTTTACGCTTTTATCACTGCTAAAAAAAGACTTTGCCTAAATATACAATGTGGTAGTTAATGACTTGCTAGAAATCTTTTTTTCTTTTTTTTCCCTCTTAGATAATATTGTGGGTAGAAATATTTCTCTATACAATTGCATCATTTTTGCAAGTGACTGTCAAGATTTCCAAGAATTTTTAGTTTATTATGCATGTTAAAATTTATAAATAATTTTCCAAAATTAATATGATTGCTTAAACCATGGAAAAATCAAATTTTTTAATCACTCAGCTTCTGTGACTGTTGGATCATTTTTTTCTTATTAATGACTTCTGTGACAATTTTAGGTCTACATAGACCTTTCACTCTGCTAAAATATTTATATTTGTCAGCATTTAGTTTTAATGTTAAATCACTTGACAATGTAAGAACTGTTTCACCTGTCACTCTAGAAAAGACTTCTATGCAGTAATTGCTTTCATACCTCACATATGAATAAAGAATATTTTTCATACTTTGTCTCCTAGACAGCGGCTTCCAGAAGAGTCAGTATTGAACATCTAAAATGCTAAATTTGCAAGTGATTTCAAAACAATAATAGTGACTCTTTATTGTCTTGTTCCTACCTTGGAAAACTGCTGAGGTTTGGTGGCTCATGAAATCAGTATCTTTGTGTTAGAGTCAATAAATCTTTTTAAAATGACCTTCTGCGTGATCAGTCTTCATAGGTTGCTGTTAGTGAAAAGAAATGGCCCATGTAAGGTAGGAAGAAAAATATAACACCATTTTCATTCAATAAACAAAAGAAGTTGTTGCAAAGAATGTATGATTAGATTATCCTTGGCCTTTGGAGAAATAGTCCAGGAGGAAAATGGGGTAGAGATGCTTTTTATGGAGCATAGCCTTACATTTCCCTGTTCTTCATTCTTCCACTGTCTCTGCCCCGTGAGAAGGTGGCACTGGTGCCAGAGAGTACCAGCTTGGATATGTGCTGTTATATAGGAAACAGGGCTCTAATCATGGTGGAAAAGTGTCCTTAATTTTTTCCTGAAATGAGAGACTGCTAATTCCATCACTGTGTTTCAGCAAGGGATGAGGGCTGCTGAAGCCAGGAGTGCATCAGCCCTGGGAGGCACAGTGATGCTGGAGGAGCTCAGACATGCACTCAGATCCCCTTAAAACTTCATCAGGCAGGGTGTTCAGAATACAAAGCAGCTACTGGACAATCACACTAATAGAGGGGGAAAAAAGACTACAGAAATAGCAGAATACTCATCCCTGGACTCTGTTAACTCCTGAAGCACGTCAGTATTAGTTGTTGGGGTGTTTCACTGGAAATGAGCTTTCTGGAGCTGCCAGAAAAAGCCAGAGTGCTTTATTAGGGAATCTAAAATATCTTATCCATGACTGAAGCATGCCTGACAAATGCTTGTGCAGCTCTATATTGGTTTTAAGGTGGAAATCCATAGTCCAGTCTAGCACTCAGTTCTCAGTGCAGGTAGAAAGCTTCTCCTTCAGTCTATACTAATTCCTCCTCTAGTAATTCCACAACCTGTTGTATAAGCTGAGTTGGACTACTGATAAACTGATTTTTGCAGGAGTCATGACCCTGAGAAGGAAGGAAGGAAAGCTCATGTGGGTGACAAAAGCTTCAGAAGTTAGGAGGGGTATTAGGTAGAGGCTAAAAGGAACTTGGTATCATGATGTGTCCAACCTGGTGATTCTGTGATCTTACCCAATGATGACAGTTTGCTTTGTGTGGATGGGCCATCTTACTAAACTCAGAAAAGAAACATATGAATTATATGTGTTTGATAAATAAGCAAGTTAATACAGGTCCTATGGAAAGATATTATTCAATTTGATTTTGCAGCTCTCAGTGCTTAAAGATTGCTTTCATATTTCATAGAATCATAGAATAACCAGGTTGGAAGAGACCCACTGGATCATCGAGTCCAACCATTCCTATCAGACACTAATCCATGCCCCTCAGCACCTCGTCCACCCGTCCCTTAAACACCTCCAGGGAAGGTGACTCAACCACCCCCCTGGGCAGCCTGTTCCAGTGCCCAATGACCCTTTCTGTGAAAAACTTTTTCCTAATGCCTGGCCTAAATCTCCCCTGGCAGAGCTTGAGGCCATACCCTCTTGTCCTGTCCCCTGTCATTTGGGAGAAGAGGCCAGTACCCTCCTCTCTACAACCTCCTTTCAGGTAGTTCTAGAGAGCAATGAGGTCTCCTCTCAGCCTCCTCTTCTGTCTTACTTTCTCTACTTAGAACAAATACTTTGAGTCACTTATCTGTATTACTGACCACTTCTAAACAAATAAATATTCCAAATTCCTGTACAATCAAACTATATAATTCTATTAATATTCTTGTCAGCCAATTAAAGTATTGACTTCTATCTTTATAGTGCTTTTTTTTTTTTTTAACCTATGTTGCTTGCATTGATATGCAGGTAATCTGAGATATTTAAGAGACCTCTCCTTTATCTCCTTTTTATCTGTCATTCAGAGTGACTGTGGATTAGCTTAGTGGCACAGATAGCACTAGCTCTACTGTCTTGGTAACCTTGCTAAAACACTCCCCATCATTATTCAAGCACTGGGCAGTGACAGTCAAATGGCTGGATGACTTGCAACATTTTTAATAACCTTCTGGATTCTTGTAAGGTGGTGTATACCCACAGACACCATGCCAGCTCAGCAGCATAGGCTTCTCCATCCACAGTCACCAATGTAGCTGATCATAGAATCATAGAATAGTTACGACTGGAAGGGACCTTGCAGATCATCTAGTTGCAATGCCCCTGCCATGGGCAGGGACATCCCACTAGATCAGGTTACCCAAGGCCCCATCTAACGTGGCCTTGAACACCTCCAGGGATGGGGTAGCCACAACTTCCCTTGGCAACCACCAGTCCCTTCATGAGCCTTGAGCACAAGCCTGGGCACAAGGATGTGCAGATTAGGTCACTCCCTCCCCAGCATCTGCATCCAACTCTCAGCTGCTTGCTGAGAATGGAGCCCCCACCCAGGGCACCACCAAGTTATACTCTCCTACCAATGACGGCAGAGAAAATTTTTTTCCTTGTACAGATTTCATGCAAATGTCCCTCTTTACTTCTCTTCTAATTCTACAAAACCCATGCACTGTGGACAGTGTACTGTGATTGTTTATCACAAAAAGACAGAGAAAAGTATTTTAGAAGTCCTAAATTTTTTATTAATAACCCTGTTAGGAGCACTAAATCATAGAACTGAGCCTGAACTTCCCTGGATTTTTAATTCTGGATTAAAACATTATATAGAGAACTGTTTTCTTTTAAGGAATCAGTTTTTTTTTTTCCCCTGTGGTATCCTCTTTCACAATTTAACTGACTGGTAATAAAAGATCAAAAGCTGTTTAGACAAGGAAATTTTTCACAAGGAGCAGGACCAGTAATTCTGAAAGTCAAACTCAGCTGACCTTCCTAGGCACACTCCAAAAATACTCCTCAATTTTACTACATTGTTTGACACATTGCTTTGAAGTATTATTTTCAGATACATTTTCAGAAATGTTTTTCAAAGCTACTGAAGCTCATGGAAAGGTTTGAAGGAAGTCAGCTTAATCCAGAATTGCATTTCATGGAAAGTTAACCCTATATTGTGTATGTAATTATAAACTTTTTTTTTATTGTTATTTTATTTCTTGGCAACAAATGTTCACAGTCAGCTTCTGCTGCACCTTGCCAGTTTCCTAAATAAATCTGTGATAGCAGGGCATGATCCAAACTTTGAATGTTGGCAATTTTCTGTTTGTTGCCCTTAGAAACATGTGTCTAATTAAAAAAAAACACACTATCTTAGAAAATGACAGAGAAGCTAAAGGAAAAATATAGTCTTCCTTCCTGCGATTAATGTCTCTTTACACAATAAAGAGACAGTGTTTCAATTCTAGTATTTTGTCTGATGTCTTGGTGTCCCATCTGGAATATTCTAGGTAAATATATAAATGAAAATGCTTCTTCTCTTTCTGCTTTCTGTAGTTCTTCATTAGGCAACCTCCAACCCACGATCTAGATGGAACTAGACATTCCAAATGTGTTTCCCAGACTGGTACTCAATCTACTTCAAGATCTAGATGACATCAAACTGTTTACAAGTGTCTTGTTCAACAAATAGCCCTATAACGATGTTTGGTAAGGGTTCATTTTTACCATTAATGATACACAGAAAGTATCTATATTTTTAAGCAGAGGACAAAAATTGCAGATCTGTGCATGTACTGGGAAACCTAGGTTGTAGCGATTACATTTTACTTGTTTGGGGTTCCTTATAGTTCATTTAGTTCTGAGGTTTTGGGGATTTTTCTTCTTCTTCCCCGCTCCTCTCCCCCTCCAACCCCGAGTGTGAGGAACACTCAGAAAAGAAACTCCAACATAAAATAACTTTAATGCTATATGGACAATCTGTGAAAAAAGCCCAGGATTACACTGAAGAGAGAAGTTTTTTTGGCAATGCAAATGTACCCCAAGTTTTACAGATAAATGCTACCATGCCTTTTCTTTCTACTATTCTTTGAACAATCATAACGCAACAAATACAACCATGGTGGAAAATGTACTAAATAAGAATAAGTTAAGGAATAAGCTTGAACACTGTACTTCAACTATCCCCAGACTTTAGAGGCTTTTTTAAAATCTCTCTCGCTGTAAAACAAACACTAAACACTTCTGAGTATTTACCCACTCTCTCACTTACACTTGTAATTTTGTCATCTCTTTTCAGGGAAGCGCTTATACTAAGGAGAATACGTATCTGTTGACACAATACATCAGTCTGAGATGAATAAGTGAACTTAATGTGCTTGGATGAGCATAGATTGGGTATAGTAACAATGTTAATATGGCCTTCAGTGTATATTTGATAATAGTTGTTTCCTCAAATGCATTTGCACTGTTCTTTTTTGGACTTTAGTAGTGCTGAGGTTCCTTGAAGCAGAGTATATTTGAGTTGTCTCTTGCGCTCATTTATTAAAATTTAGAGCAACTATATTGATTGTTTATGCCTCCATATATATATATGTATATTTATTCCTGTGGGCTTAATTGTATTAGTCACTTGGCAATTATGGTTATAAAGTAATGGAAATGCCTCATTATCCTAAGAATAAATGTTATGGCACTTTAGACATAAAAGAGTTAACATTATTTAGTATTGAATTCACCAATATCTATTGCAAGATATTTGTGTGGATCTATTTTTGCATAGGTGGGTTTTGTCCTCACGAAAATAATTTTTAAAAATTAAAGCAAAAATTAATGTGTCATTTACTGTGGTCTTATAGTCTACTTTGTGTGGCTTAATATTCAAATTTTATACATTTTAAATCTTTGATCTATCTTCTATTTATTTTAACATTAAAAGAATTCAGAGTCAGATTTCATTTGGCATGTTTATCCAATCAAGTGGATGATTGCGTGTATTTACACGGAATTGTGTTAAATCATTAATTCATCATAAAGCTAGCAAATTCATTTTAGCTTTGTGAGAGGAAATATTTTTTCCAATTATTTTCCATTGTTACATACTTTCTTTTCACTCCTTCCATATTATTACTGTCTCCCTTAGACACTTGGCTTGAAAAACAGTAAACACACAGAAACACACACACAAATACCAATAACCAGACTTTGTGTTGTTTTGTTTAAATAGACATTAAGTTAATATCCCCATTTAAAATAAGAGATCTTTGATCTGTCAGTGAGAAATTACTTTTTTTTTAACTGAGAGTGACTTTGTTGACTGTATAATCATACGTGTGAAACAGTGTGCATGTGTTTGCAGGTGGGCAAGCACCAGAATGAGCTGAGCATCACTGATGTGCTGTCCAACACTGCCTAGGATTACAGAGCTGCAGTGCATTTGCTTTGTGTTAAAAATTTCCACTGGTGTCAAGTGGTGATGGGGTGCAATTTATTCACTATAGTGATATCACTGTCATCATCCCTGCCTGTCATGAAGAAGTGTAACAGAATCACAGAATCACAGAATAACCAGGTTGGAAGAGACCCACTGGATCGTCGAGTCCAACCATTCCCACCAATCCCTAAATCATGCTCCTAAGTACCTCATCCACCCTCACCTTAAACGCCTCCAGGGACAGTGACTCAACCACCTCCCTTGGCAGACTGTTCCAACGCCTAACCACCCTCTCCGTGAAGAATTTTTTCCTAATCTCAAGCCTAAATCTCCCCTGGCGGAGCTTGAGGCCATTCCCTCTCATCCTGTCCCCTGTCACTTGGGAGAAGAGGCCAGCACCCTCCTCTCCACAACCTCCCCTCAGGTAGTTGTAGAGAGTAATAAGGTCTCCCCTCAGCCTCCTCTTCTCCAGGCTGAACAACCCCAGCTCTCTCAGTCGCTCCTCATAAGGCCTGTTCTCCAGCCCCTTCACCAGCTTTGTTGCTCTTCTCTGGACTCGCTCCAGAGCCTCAACATCCTTCTTGTGGTGAGGTGCCCAGAACTGAACACAGTACTCGAGGTGCGGTCTCACCAGTGCCGAGTACAGAGGGAGAATAACCTCCCTGGACCTGCTGGTCACGCCATTTCTGGTACAAGCCAAGATGCCATTGGCCTTCTTGGCCACCTGGGCACACTGCCGGCTCATGTTCAGTCGGTTGTCAACCAACACCCCCAGGTCCTTCTCCTCCAGGCAGCTTTCCAGCCAGGCTTCTCCTAGTCTGTACCTCTGCTTAGGGTTGTTGTACCCCAGATGCAGGACCCGGCCTTTGGCCTTGTTAAACCTCATGCCGTTGGTCTCAGCCCAGCAGTCCAGCCTGTTCAGGTCCCTTTGCAGAGCCTCCCGACCCTCCAGCAGATCCACACTTCCATCCAGCTTGGTGTCATCCGCAAACTTGCTAAGGGAGCGCTCAATGCCTTCATCCAGGTAGTTGATAAAGACATTAAACAGGACTGGACCCAGGACTGAGCCCTGGGGAACCCCACTTGTAACTGGCCTCCAGCTGGAGTTAACTCCATTTCCCACCACCCTCTGGGCCCGGTCATTCAACCAGTTTTTCACCCAGGAGAGTGTGCGCCCGTCCAGGCCAGAGGCTGACAGTTTCCGAAGCAGAATGCTGTGAGAAACTGTATCAAAGGCTTTACTAAAGTCCAGTAACGATTTATGAGAGGATGGTTAAACTTCTAAACATGAAAAAAAAGGATATCTTATCTTTCTGGCAATCATTGTCTGTATCTATTTGGGTGCAGAGCTGACTTGTGTGGCTCTGGAGGGCTTGTGACATGGGAAGAAGTGTCACCAGGAAACAGGGATCAGCCTCGTGCTCCTGCTGCAAGTGTGCAGCCTCCCCAGGGCCACCTGCAGACCTTTGGCCTCATCACCTGTGGGTTTAGAGAGTAGTTCCAGTTTAAAAATAGCAATGAAAGAAAGGAGGATACAATAAACAGAAAGTCTATGCAAGGACTTCATCATGTCAGCAGTGGGGTGAAATAATAGTCTTGCTAAGTACAGTGAGATCTCCTTACCACAAATATATACTTAATTATAAAAAACACACTACATTATCATTTGGATATCTCTTGTTCCAAGGTTAGCAAAAACCCATAGATATGTTTCTGAGAAAATGTGATTACTTGGGGTGTTCTTTGCTCTACACAGTGGTAAGTGAAGTCCTTTCACCCAAATGTTGTAATGAACATAATCCAGTAGTTCTTAATAATTAATTTAGGTCAGCACAATCAGAGGACAAACAGACAGGGGACAGGACAAGAGGGAATGGCCTCAAACTCCGCCAGGGGAGATTTAGGCTTGAGATTAGGAAAAAATTCTTCACGGAGAGGGTGGTTAGGCATTGGAACAGTCTGCCAAGGGAGGTGGTTGAGTCGCCGTCCCTGAGGCTGTTTAAGGTTAGGGTGGATGAGGTACTTAGGAGCACGATTTAGGGATTGGTGGGAATGGTTGGACTCGACGATCCAGTGGGTCTCTTCCAACCTGGTTATTCTGTGATTCTGTGATTCTGTGAAATTTGGAAAGAATCAGCGATCATCATCTGACCCCAGGCAAAATAGATGGAACAAAATGGACCTGTCTCCCAGAGCTATCTCAGGGAAATGGTATAAACTACAGCAAATAACAAATTGAGAAAGAAAAAACTAGTCAGTGATAACATATAAAAATAAGAATGGATTAAAAACTTCACAATTCATAGTCAATGTTTGATTAAATGGGATTATATACCAAAATAATAAATTTTTAAAAAGTTATTTTTTGAAATAGTTTTATTTTAGAATTAAATGAAAGGAAGTTTTCTCTCATCTGCACAGCCAAGCACCTGTTCAAGGGTAGAACAGTTATCAGTAATATGAGAATGACTCTAAATGTTATAGCTGTATTATATCAGGAATGAAATCTATTTTGTTTTCTAGTCAATTTTTGAAGTGAATTAGTTTGTGAAAAAACTGCCCTGAAAAGGTCAGTTCTATTTCCTTCTAACACTCAACGTTTCAAATGTTTCAATAGATAAAAATTTGAAGCACTGCTAACAAGATTGAGAGATGCGCCTGGCTGT
The DNA here is from genome assembly GCA_033459285.1 of Clamator glandarius. Lineage (NCBI taxonomy): Eukaryota > Metazoa > Chordata > Aves > Cuculiformes > Cuculidae > Clamator > Clamator glandarius. Next base: position 1,346,999 of record JAUNZM010000411.1, read on the forward strand.
AAAACAGTTTACAGAGAGATGAGATAAGGTTAGGGTGCTGTTTTTTAGACACTTCAATCATTGACAGGAATCCTCTTGTTCAAAGATTTGCGCATGGAAATGATCATCCAAAAATATGAAGTAAAAGCCCATTTGAAGACCAGAGGCAGTATCATGTATTATAAAACCATGGCTGGATCCAAAGTTTTAAGGATGAGCACCAAACGAATACTATACATATATTTAGAAGAAAACTTTTGAAGTCAATGAACCAAACCTGAAAGGGAACATCAGAGTGAACATGCCATCTGTCTAGTTAATTTATGCCCAGATCTTCAATGTTCTTCTACACTCACTTGTGCACACTATATATTTGACTAGCCTGCCCTTTGGGGATCAGGTTGTTTTCTACTGAATGCAGTTTTACAATTGATCCCAGCACGGGTTACACCAGCACGTTAACTCTTTCTAGGCTATTGACTGATGAAACACAATGCTTTCCATTCTGGTACAGGTTGACTGCAGCAATGAAAATAAAAAATTATATAGCCCTGAATAGTGCTGGTGAAGATCGTATTAAACTAGTCTCCATGACCATTTTATTATACTTAAGAATTCTAGAAATGCATTGTATCTTGCAAAATACATATTTTACTATTGCTGAGGGCAAGAATCTCTGTAGAAATTTCTTTCTGGTTCAGTACTTCTTTGAAAGGAGAAAATTAAAAGATCTTCTTACACATCTTTACCTGTAGCTGTTTTTTTGGCCTTCTGCCCCTTTATGCCTAACAAAAATATGGAAATAATGAGTGAAGGAAAACACATTCAATCTTAAGTATGATTTGCACATTTCCTTTAGAATGCTGTTGCTTATCTCCTTTCTTTAAATTTATTTAGATTAGAAACATTACTGAACACAGGCATTCTCTTTCTTTTATGTGAAAAAGTCCAAACTACAATGTAACAATTATAGTTAACAAATAAGAACTCTTTCATTTACAAGGAAGAAAAATCCATAAAACCAACACAATATATTATTTCAACTTCCATAAAAAGTGTAATGCTTTCACATATTAATGAAATTCATGCTTCTGGACAAGAATTTGCTGAGAGAAAACATTTCTTACCAACAGAATATAGATATTTGTATTAAAAACAGGAAACAGAGAAAATAACAGCTATGTTTAACTGACTAAGGCAAGAAGAAACTAACTTTCAAATGAACCTCAAAGATATTTGTGACATGCAAAACACAATAATCCAACACAATTTCCCATAAAAAGTCATGCCTACCATCCCAATGTACAAATAATTCCACTGATGGACCTTTTTGTAACAGTGCATCTGGTTTCCATGTTTTTTTCCTGAACTAGAGGTACCTTCTTTCCACAAAACAGTAGGAAACAATTGTCACATTAACATATGATCAGTTACAGACTTGAGGGTCCTTTCCCTTTTTCTGATACTCTAGGTCAGTTGATAAGTTTTTAGAGGGGCTTGTTGCAAGATGAAATAAATGGTGTGGCCATAGTAAAAAATCCTAAGTCTGTACTTGTGGAGGTAATTATGAGTAGTCAAGAAAAAATTACCATAACCCTGGAACCACTAATGGTGCTCACCAGCCAAGATAATGGTGAAGGCGTAGTCTGCTTAATTCACCACAATGTAAGGTTTTCCTCTGTTGCAGTATAGTCATACAGTCCCAAATGTAAAAAGAATGCATATCATGGCCAGAGCAGAGGGTATTCAAATTTTCACAACAGAGGTTCTTTTCTAGTGGGAGAAAACACAGAAGTCAATTAATCAGGACTCCTTGGCAATAAAAAAATTCTCCAAATTTGCTCTGCTGAGTTTCTAAAGGACAAGACCATACCTAAGGGAAAAAAACACAGACGACACTTGCAATTCTAACTATGATAGCTGGAATTCTACCCTTCTCTCTCCAGTACTAATGAAATCAGTGGAAAATACACGTGGACAGGCAGGACTTTGTTCTGACCCACGTGTCTGAAAACTTCAGTAAGTCAACAGAGCTGTGTGATAATCATCAAGAGGCTTGATGAACTCCATGTAGGCTTTTCCTTTTGTTCCTATGGCTCACTCTGGGAGTTCTGGCTTCATAAAACTCTTAATATTCAAAGCAAAACATAGGATAATGTGTTATGTTCTTATGTAAAACTACAGAGCTTTTTAAGGTTTCCAATGGTAACCACAATGCCTCCCCAGCATACCCTCCCCTGGCATCAGCAGGTGCTAAGTTTTGTGAATTATTTAAATCACATTGTAAGCTTATAGTTAGGACCCAGTAGGAGTATGAAGAAAAGGAACAAAAGAATTTCAGTAACATATCAAAACTTCTATTTCAACTTATACACAGAAAAGAAAATAAAAACCCAAACCAAAACACCTGAAGTCTTTCAATAATAAATAACAATATAAATAACAAATAACTCTCTCAATAACAAATCCTAAAACATTACAATGGTTATTTTATTTCTTATGATGAAATTGGTTGTGATCTTTTCACTGTGAGTACTGTGTATAAGGAATACAAATTTTGTTCAGGTCTCCAGGAAGGCGAATGTTTAACTACTAGAAAAGAGCCAAAGTAAGTCATTATAATACTGGGAAAAGAGTATATCTTTTGCATTTAATTAGGATCAAACCCAGGTCAAATTTATTTTATTTTTCCTGCCCAATTTATGTCTTATCAGGAGCAACACCAGTTACTTTGCTGATTACATTTGCATGAATCAACATAAGTAATTTGACATTCAGATCATTATTTCCTAGCCGATGAAAACAATTTGATGTTGAATCTCATTATATGCATAATAATAAAAATGTAAGGCTAGGGAGAGCTGCAAGACACCCTGCAGTTAATCCTATATTTTAAGATAGGATTAAGTATATCCTACACAAGATGTCTTTCCAAATAGTTGCTTAACTAGTTCTTGAAAATCCTGTTTGATAGAAATTTGATGACCTTCTGATGCAGTTTACTTAAGTGCTTTATCCGACCTCAATTTAGAAAGATTTTTTACTAATTTTATTGATATTACTTCTAAATCAGGTTTTCTGCAAAATAGGTACAGCTCATCCTGCTTATAAGGAAAACGCAGGTGGAATAATCAATAAGTGACTTCTTTTCAAAGACATCTTCATGTCACGTCTTCTGGTTGTTTTTCTAGGTCACACAAAAATGCTACCCATCCTATGCTTTATTAAGATATTTTGTTTTCTTCTCCATTATACTTTTCTCTTTCCAACCACTAGATTGCCTGCAATTTTTAAAGTGTGGGTTCCAACACTGGACATATGTGCTCCCATCAAAGCATAACTGGTTCTGAGGACTTTTCATGTCTAACATGTAATGTGCTTGCTGGTTTTTAATAGCTCCATTACACTGATGACTAATTTTCCACGTGTGATCCAGTGCAAGCTGAGATGCATTTTGTTAGTAGTCTGCAGAGGTAGCCTGTGAGACTATATGAGTCCATGACTTCAATTAAAGTCTTTGACTGGCCTGTGAATATTGTCTTTCAGTTAGTGTCTGCCTCACAAAATCACTGCAAACAGACTATGGTTCTCTATTTTGTTTACAAGAATATAATTGGGGACATAATGAAGCCTTACTCAAGGCAATAACTATGGATGCTACTTGTTGTATAATTGACATAATAATTTATTGTCAGTTCCAGTTCTCACTTACTATCATCTTTTATCACCAGGAATATTTCAATTCTTACAAATTTAACATTGTATGATTTTTTTACAGGATCTTTTTAGATACAGAAGCTAGTCTACCTGGTCTATAAATTCCTAGATCACTCATTTTATATCTTTTCAAAAAAAAACCTGATTTTGTTTGTTCATTAAGGATCCTTGAGGACTTATGTTTCCTCCAGGGATTCCTGAAGACAATTACTAAGAGTCAAAGATTGCTCTGCCAAGTTCTGACTAAGTCCTGCAGTATACTTCTTGTCTTGCTGACATCTCTAAATATTAAGTATATTTTTTTCTGGCTCAACCTGTGCTTCTGTTGTTAATTTTAACTGTGCTATTCCTTTCCATGTCAACAATGTATTGTGTGTTATCCTTAAAAAAGAGGCCTATACTATCCTACAATTTCTAATGCATTTTTCTACTCTATTTAGTTTTATACATTTCTTTGTATATTTAATTATGTTCTTTACTTTTCCTTGCATATCTCACAGCAGGTTTGTACTATACTTTTCTATGTATCTTTAGTAATCTGTCCTTGAGCCACTGTTTGATATGACTGTTAATTAATGTCATAGCCATTAAAATCCTACTGCAGTGGTAAAGTATAATAAAAGGACAGCTTTCTCCTTCAAATTTGATATTGCCTCCCTTCAAAAACTGTTTGATCATCTGAACCATGTTATCCTGTGTAGCACCATGTTGGGACCTCTCACCATCTTGTGTTTCTGGAAAACTGACAACTGGCTGTTTCTTTCTCGTCATTTACAATCACGAACACTTGTGTTGGAGCTTCTTTCATTAAAACTGCTTTCCATTTTCATAGCTGTAGTCACTTCCTTAGAATCAGATCTAAAGCAGCAAAAGCCTGATTCCTTTTTCCAGCTGCTGGATCAAGGGTCATGCTCATCTCTTTCATGCAGGTTTTGGATCATTCTGCCATAGATACTGATAGTCGTGAGTATTTTAGCTCCCTCATCATACTCCACATAACAGCTTGGCAAGAATGTGATATATGAAATAATTTAAAGATAGTGTTGTACAGCGTCTTCTTGAAAACTAACACTTTAAATCTAAATGTTAATATCTCTTGGGGATACCAAACACTGTACAGAGGACTACTTGGCTAAAATTGGATAAAATCAGGCAGTTCCAAATGTCAATGAAAACGTTTTGAAATCTATAGACTTCACAATGATTACAGAAGACATTTGCAAGCATATGTGTAAAAATCCTTTTGAAAATATGATAGACGTGGCCAACAAGGACTGGGAAAGAGGGGTCTGGTAGAGGTCTCAGGTTGGACAGTTTTAGAAATAAAATAATTATTTTTTAAAATATATTTTACAGAACTAACATAATAGCAGAGAGGGCAATGGTGAAAGGGAAAGGATCATTAGAAATCATTTGAGAAAACGATCTACAGAGGAAAATATTTTTAGAAAAATTTTACACCTTCAGATACAATTAACAACCACCTTATCCTGAAGTTAAAAGAATATTTTTGCAAAGCTTTCAGTTGCAAGAATTTTACTAAAATAAGCTTTCTTCTATCACTTTTGGGCTAAGAAGATCTACAGCACCACACTTTCTGTAGAGCCTGATACAAAGACCACTGAGATTAGTAGACTTTATTACTGACTATGATGTAATTGGACTAGGTCAAAAAATACATCGTAGGCCAGTTTTCACCCTGCTCTGTAAAAATTATTGTATTGTGCTGACTCCCAGAGAAGAGAATTACTGAATTCAATATACTAATAGAGATAAGCAACAAAGTGGTAAGAGCTGTGGTTAGAAGAAGTATCACCTTATGATTAGTGATTTGATTTTTTCAAATTATGTCAAAATTAATAAAATAATGTGAAAATATGTCCTTAATAGTTGTCTTAAATCAATAGAATAATGACAATTGTTCAGATGACTCCAAAAATATCTTCCATAAATTAAATTGTTTTGAAGTTCATGATGTAATATCTTAACTTGTTTATAAAACAAGAAAAATATTGATATGGAAAGTCTTTTGCAGGCCTCTTAAAGTAAATTTTGGGATTTTTTTGTTAATTCCTATTATGTGAAGAATATGACCATATAGAACTACAAAGTCCTCTCCCTCTGAGAATAGCAGAGAAGATAAAGGAAGTGTTGTATGCTCTTTTTGGATTCGTGGGAGCACAGCTGAAGATGAAGGATATGTTGGAAATAAGTTGCCATTGGAGAGGAATTCAGGTATATGTGAAAAGGAACTGTTTACGCTTGTCCTGCCTCTGTAAAACTACATTGTAGAGGAATTCAGGTATATGTGAAAAGGAACTGTTTACGCTTGTCCTGCCTCTGTAAAACTACATTGTAGAGCTCATCAGCCTTCAAAACAATTCTGCCATGTTTTCTCCTTGAATGCTACACCTATACTTTGTAGTGAAAAAACAAAACAACTGAACCCCACATTGTCTTAGTGGAAATTAAGTTTTGACTAAATGCATTTTTCTTCAAAACAGACCTACTTACTTGAAAATTTTAATTAAGAAAGTGTAGAACTGCATATAGGAATCTCATGTAATTCCCTGAAAAAATATACCTCCATTTAAAAATGCTTCTGTCATACAACTTATAGTGTGATTTCCTGCTATCATCACTTTCTCCTTCTGGTTGCGTTCCCCAGTCAGACTCAGCCTTCAATGATTCACTAAAGATAGAAGTCCCAGGAGCAGGAGGCAGCAGTGCATTGCAGGAAAATGTATTCTAGCCAGGGAATCTGTCGTATGGAAGATGGTAATAACAGAAAGCATGTGAACTACTTTTACTATCAGGCTAGGGTAAAAGCTGTCACAGTTTTTCCATATAAAAATGTCTGTTTTCAAATTTTCAAGTATTTTCATCACTTAATTTTTCAATGAATTATAAACAGTTGTTATCGAGGGGAAAAAAAGCTGTCATACATATCTGCATAAACAAAACGTCTACGTTTGAATGTTTCATCCAAGAAGGAATGAATGAAGTTCAAATATATAGCAGCTATTCTGAGCCAGTTCTAATGGTACTTTTTAGAAAGCATGTGACATTTTTTAGATAGTAGGTAATTGACATCCCAGTTGAAATCTAGACGTTACAAAGGAGAATGTGGAAGCACATATTTCTATAGGTAGATGATTTTTTGATTTTAATTGTCTTTTCACATTGATAGCCACAAGATTTAAGTCAGGAGGAGAAGTGTAATCTTTAACTTGCCAAACTGTACAACAGCTCTCATAAACCAAAATTACAGCCAAAGAGCCAATGCAAGGAGCTTCCAAATGACCCTATAAAGGCATTTTGTTTGCTGATTTATAACAACAGTATAAGCCTAATTATGAATCTGCATAAAATGGGATTAATAACTCTATTGCAACTAGAGGGGTCTGCAAATATGCTCTGAGGCACTGTCTTTAAGCCTGATTTTACAAATCTGATAGAAAACAAGTAATTGCAAAATTATTGATGGGCAAGGATATCCAAGATACAAAGGCTCTCTTGCACTCAGAATGTGAAACAGGAGTATCATGGTTCATCCTTCTTTACTTTGATGGGGAATATTCTGAATTTCTACTACAGTAAGTATCACTTCAGCACTTCAGTTATAAACCAAATATCTATTTTATTTGTTGACCTCCTCAAAAGAGGATAATAATGATGTGGAACAGCTCCCAGCAAAACAAGAACCATATAATTTAAAACTGATGGAACATGATCATTGACACTATGTCTGCAAAGTTTAAAAAGCAAAGAGGCAGAAAAGGATGGATATATCTGTATTTGCTTTGCTTTTTTTTATATGTTTGCAAACTGTGTAATTTGTGTGCAATCAAGGCTATTGTTAAAATAGCAGAAAAACAAATAACACATTTTATTTCCAGTATTGCTTAAACAGACACCATCCAGAAGATTCCCTGTCAGAGACAGCTAGGAGACTATGACACATCCAATAAAATGAAAAGCTGTACTTATAATATCCATCTAGTCTGATAGTACTAACTTGGTGCATTCAGAGTGTATTTACATGATTTCCTTTCTTGCTTCCTTGTTACATTGTGTTTTTGAGATTTTAAACTTCATGTGCTTTTTAGCAGCACTGAAAGTTGTATGGTAATTCCTAGATGTCGAAGATAAATTCTCTACTAATACCTAAGAAAAATATTATTTCTGTCTTGAAGGCTCAGAGTTTTTAATCATAGAGGAGTAAAATATATAATTATATTGCATGTTGTCATAACAATGCCAGGTTAAATACAACTAGCATGAAAACAATAGCAGTAATGATGTTCACTATTGATTTCGGCATACACTAGTAACCTAGACATGTATCCAGGATCCCTACTATGCTTCTAGAAATTTCACTAAAGCCTGTGCCATCATGCTTGTATTAAAGGTGCCTGGAGTATGCCTTCTTGTCATAGGTGGAGAAATTGTATGGATAGGGAGAATGCAAGAATATCAACTCATCAGCATGATGGATATGATCACACAAAACCTGTTAACTAGATTTTCTCTTTTTGCTAGACATCTTGGCAGAAGAGTATTTGAGGGAGGGACTTAGGAAGGGTAATAAAGCAATGTGATTGCATGCAGCTGGACTTGTTATTCAGGCAAAGCCTTTTCTTGGACTGTGGCACTCTGTAGGAGATCTGAATACAAAAATATATGAAAAAGAAATATTACAACAAAAGCTTAAATAATTGAGTATGGAAAAACCCTAGTCTTTTAACAGTGAAAGTTCAGATTGTATCTAAGGCAAAATTTATTTTTCTGCCTATTAGTAACATAAGAAGTCAATCCTCTCAGTATGAAATTTGCTTTTGCATGGAGAATCAGAAAAAAAATGCACACAATGTTTAAAAATCTTTTTCTAGGCATACAATGGAGTTAAGTGTACATTTCATTGCCAGAAGAGAAATGCCATGATTCACTGGCCCTCATCGTTTCAGAGAAGTACAAATATAAGTCTGATCTCATCAGCTACATCCCTGAATCAAACATGTTGCTACAGCCTCTAATTTTTTTTTTCCTTCTCTATATTCAATTTCTTTTGAAGCAGATTTATGTAGTTTGCTTCTACATTTTAACCAGTCTGGGCATAAAGAAATTGCATCTCAAAATGCTTACAAATTTAGACTCTCCCATAGCAATAATCACTTAAAAGAAATACTCTTTCCATATCATTATACTTTGTTCTCCTAGTACTGTTGCTTATGTGTAGTTCCCCTAGGATCTTTCAAGCAGCCTATTGGAAATTTACCACATCTCCCATATGCACAGAAAAATAATTTTGGAGCATGAAGTTGGGCTGATCTTTTATTTGTAGCAGGTGTTGGCTCACTTTAAAAACAAACTGTTTCAAATTAACCTGATTCTGGTTCTAAAAGCCCGGTTTACATATGAGATGGGAGATAAAACCAAGAGGTTGTACAACTTTAAAATAAAACGGATAGTTTTAAAAGGTTTCGGGATGACATCTTCTATGACAACACTCATATGTCAATAGCACAGTGATGGAAAAATTATTGAAGACAGATAGTCATATTTCTTATCCCATTAAAAATTTCAAGACTTCAAAAACATTCCCATTTCTCTAAGTTTTCCACAAAGTAGTTGATAAAAACTGAGTTGTGAATAGTCAAATCTCTATGGTCATAATATTCTGCATCTGACTTTATTGTTTTTACCATTGGGTTAGTTGGTCTTTAAGGCTAGGTTTCCCTTCCTCTCTCTGTCCTACTCCTATAGCTTTAAACTTTTCCAATAGAAGCTCTTTTTATGTTAGAACATTAAGTTGTCCCACAAAGAAATAGAATAGCTCCTGCTAGTCATAAAGATTGAATTTAGACTTACAACTACTGTATATCATACCATACATTGGAATCATCATCCTTGACTGCAGAAAAAAAATATGCTAGCTCTTCCTCAGAGAATGAGATGTGGAATATTTTCAGAATATGGATATCATCACTGAACCTAGGAAAGACTTTCCTTTCTGTAATGAAGCCATGATTTACAACCCAAATATTTTCAGGCTCATGCATATCTTGAACACAGCTTCTAACTGAATTAATGCAGATTTACGTTTGTACTTAATTTACTTTTCAGATATCTAAAATGTTCTTATTTTAAATGGTAATGCAAGGTATCAAAATTATGACTAAAATATAATATAGACTTCAAAACATCAAAATGAAATATATGGATAGAAAAATATATTTATTTTGTATTAAACAGTAAGATAGACACATGCACAATTATATAATGATGTTCTACAAAATGAAAACTAATTCTTTCAGCCAAGCTGAAAGGTTTGGTCTTGGAGAAGTCCGTTATAATAAATGGACAAACATGAGGAAAGTTAGCAGAATGGAACTCATGATCAAATTAGGCAACACTAGCTTAATAAGACTTTAAAAACGTTTTGAGGACATGTGCTTTCTTCTCCTTTATGGAAATTTGAAGGATATCGGTAGTTTAACACTATAATTACAGCATTTTGTTTCTAAATATAATTATTAAATGCCCAAACTGATTTTCATACCTCTGTAACCTCGTGCAATCTGATCTTAGAGGTTAACCTACTTATGTGCAACACATGCATTTGAGTTTAATTAAAACATTTATTTCATGATACAGTATCTTTAGAAATACCTTCTGCCTCAAAATTTGTCTTGTTGATAACATTTTTGGAGCTTTTTTAACTGGTAAATTCTTACACACTAGAATAAAGATGAGCCCCTCTTCTAAAAGGAATATAAATGTGGTTTCCTTTGAATAAATCAATTTCCCTAAGTTTAGAAGTTTTCAAAACATTAAAATAATTCAAATTATTCATTGTTATATCAGATTTATTTTCTCATATCTTGGAAGAATACACTAAAAGCAGAACAATGATTTATCATTTTGAATAAATTTAACATCAGAAGATTTAGTATCTGATTGTTTGAGCTTCAGTTATTCATGAAGGATTAAAAAGAGTGATTCAGAATATATTTTACTCCTAAACAGCAAAAAAAATCAAAGGATGTAATTGCAATATATAGCATATTGTCTTTATGTGTGAAGAAAAGAAATATGGCACAAATTATTTCTTGGGAAAGGATAACTTATATCAGAACTAATTTGTAATTAACATTTTGAATGCACTGTAGGACTGAATATTTAAGGATATAGATAAAAATTTGGTAAAAACTAATATATTGGCTTAGCTCAATCCGTGTAAAAAAAAGTCTTTACATCAATCATAGAATCACTAGGTTGGAAAGGACCCACTAGATCATCGAGTCCAACCATTCCTATCAGTCACTAAACCATGGCCCTCAGTACCTTATCCACTCTTCTTCTAAACACCTCCAGGAAAGTTGACTCAACCACCTCCCTGGGCAAATACTTTCTGTTCTTTAGAACAGACATGCTGCCATCAGAAGGCCTATATGTCACTCTCTATAACTAGAAGTTGTAGCAAGTCAGATGTTAGTCTCTTCCCACAAGTGAGAAGTGATGGGACAAGAGGAAACAGCCTCACATGCCACCAGTGGAAGTTTAGATTAGATATTAGGAAAAAGTTATTCACCAAAAGGACTGTGAAGCATTGGAACAGGCTGCCCAGGTAGAGCTGACATCCCTGGAAGTATTTAGAAGACCTGTAGATGTGGCAAAAAATAAAAAAAAAGCAAATATTTTTCCCATCAATGTAATTAAAAAAGCCCAAAGACTGAGGTTTGTTTTGAAAAATATCTGTTGTAACATTCTCCTCACTGCCATAAACATGAAGGTTTCCTTCCAGAAGCAGTTGTCTCAGAGAAAGACCTTCATATATGCTTTGTCTGGAGTCCTTTTGTCCTCACACCCACCATCTAGAATACAAAAACCAGAACAAATCCATCCCTTTATTTGCATGCCTCTACATAACTCGTCTTGTAATGAATGGTTTGTCAAAATACCTAAACCTCCACCTTGATTTACTGAAGGGAGTAAGGTCTTCCTGAAGATGAAAGACTTGATTTAATTCATAGCTTTTTGTGAGAAGAGTTGCATTTTGTTATAGGACCTTGTAAAATTTACAAGTACTGATTTTGAGTCCAGTTTTAAAATAATATCTTCTGAGACTGGATTTGTTTTTCCTCATCTAAAAGCTGTCATTCCTTTACATCTGTAGGATTTAATTTAACCAGAGGCAAAATGGAAAAAAAAAAGAAGGAAAGGGAGTAACAAAACATGCCTTGAAGTATATATTGAATGAGGGAGCATAGTAAAAATTCTGCAGGATGAATTATTAGTGCCACAATGGCAACTAAAAAAATGGTTCTGCAACAAGCCAGACTTCCTAAAAACATGAAGGCTTAGAGAGGCTCTGGTTGATAGGAACTACAAAGCACTATAACAGAATATCCATTGAGTTGGCAGTACTGTGTAAATTAAGCCTACTCATTTTTATCCAAAGAAAAGGCAAAGAAATTGATGTATTTATTGAAGGGATGCCACAGCAGAATATATTGGCCACAATATGCGGAAATTTCTCAGTTCTGTGTACAAAAATCTTGAACAATTTTGTTACCAGCATCAGTCTAGAGATACAGCACTGAAGTGATGGTCAATCTGCTAAAATACAAAAAGAATTATCAGGAAACAGATCAAGCTCAAAATATGCCTAGTGAATCTCATTTTTCCCATTTCACTTACAGGTCCAAAAGCTTTAGACTGTCTTACTGATTTCCACTATCAAAAAAACGTAACTCATTTAGCATCTGCAATTGGACCAGTTGTCATTAGTTTCTGATGGCGTCTTTTGCCTCATAGGCCTATGAAACAAATGTTGGAGTCTGCATTTGGCATCAGCTGGCATGCACTGCCCCGGTGGTCCCATGTTAACATTCTGCAGCATTTTTGTTTCTCCTTAAATTGTGATTAAGAAAGAAATATTAATTGATTTTGTCTTCATTCACTATTGTCTTCTGATTAAGGGGAGCATGATGGCTTTTTCATTGAGTAACAGCCTGTGCAGAATTTGTCCTGACAAGGGCAACACCATTTTTTCTGTGACACTAATAAATTACCTTTGGCTACAATAGATTGCAGCTCTTAGGGGTAATGGCTTATAGACTTTAAAACCAAGTATTTTGATATATTTAGTCATTTAATTTGAGTCTACATGTACCTGAGAAACGCAAGCATTTTGAACTACATACTTGCTGTGAGCTTTAAATTCTGAATTTAAGAGTAACAGATCTCAAAATTGAGAGTCTTCTCTATGTTATGAAAATAAACAACACTCAGTCCATGTAGGCATAGATATCCAGGGATGAGGTGAATCCACTGCAGATCTCACTGCAGATCTCACTGCAGATTACCTAAGAGAGATTTTTCTTTGATTCTTAATGTCATCTGGGACTGTTTTAGCACAAGGCAAAGGAGAAGACAGTTTCATACACATCTTCATGTAACTATATGTTATGCTTATTTTTTTCTGGATCTGTCATTTTGCAGGAGGTAATGTTTCAGGGCAAAGGCAAAGGATATTTTTTACATATTATGTAGTGAGCTGCCCCTGTATCAATATAACACCTGGTGAATGATTTTCTGACAGCACCTGTGTAATCTTGGAATGAAGATGTAGTTTACTGACACCACAAGTATTTTCTTGTGGTATGTGGGGTCCCTTTATTGGGACGTGGAGCTGTTATTACACTCAAAATATGTTTTGGGGTTGTTTTTTGGGACAGAAAAGAAGAAATGCATCTAATACGTAGAATTAAGATTGCTTGTATAATTATTGTTTGTATAATTATTGCTTGTATAATTAGAATTTTAAGAGTTTAATCCAAGAGTCATTATTAATCCAACAGTAATTATTACAGAAACAATACATCTATGCAGAAAAAGTTACTGTAACTATGATAATTCAGTTAAAATTGTTATGCACTTGCTTCTAATTTTCTACCCCTTCTCCTGATCTGCTGCACAATCTCCCTCTGCTCCTCAGGATCTTCTAATCGCTGGTTTTATCCTGGCATCGGTGGTGGGGTGTTAATAGGAAGCTGCCAGCATCTGGAGTTGTTTGCTGGGAGCAGCAGGATACCCATGTTGATGGCCTTTGTTTCCTCACCCTGGGATCCATTCAAGGCCATTTTTGAATGTTTGCTAACATGCTTGTACACCATGACCTTTTATCCCTGGTCTGCAGCTTTCTGTTTCACCTGAATTTGTCATGCCTATTACCTGCTACACTTGTTAGTTGCTACTTATTTGTTTTGGTTTTTTGCCCTTAAAGCCTGCTTTGTCAAAATGATGTCTTTTGTTTCTGTAACTGAACGCTGTATAGTCATTTATCGCCATAAGGTCTCCAGTTCCAGCCTTCACCTCCTCTCTTATAATCTCATTCCTCGGCTCCCCTACTCTGCATCCTGCATCTCCACTTGCCAAGGCTTCTGTTCTTATATCAGGCCTGTATTTCTCTGCACTGCTAATAAAATCCCCATTCTGCAGAAGATCTGGGAAAACCTCACCTATTGATCACTACTAATGCACTGTCAAATTGCAGCTAACTATCTGCCTAGGAAAAACCGTCACAGGATGCTAGTCTGTGATGACGAGGCAGTAGGTCCCCACAACTTGCATGTCCCCAGGATTTCCTTCTGTTAAAAGAAAAGGATGGGGAGGAGGAGGACTCTCATTGAAAATCAGAATTACAGGAAACAACCCCTGTCACGTCTGCTATCACGACTGATATCACTGGATAGGTGGTGCCTGCACTGGCAGAGCTTGGAGCTGAGGACTGGGACAGATCAAACGAGAGTATTGCTGCAAGACAGCCTGGCATGGAAACAGCAGAATGTCTTGGACTGGGATTTTACAGGTTCCACACCCTGGAATTCAGCAGAAAATACTCCACAGAGATTAAACAACTGGCAGAGATTCTAAAGGCTCTTGGTTTTACATTCCTCTGTTCCTTGGAGAGGGCTGGAGAGATGAAAGAAGATATCATGGAGTAACAAGATATGAAAAAGCTGAAAGCCTTTTTTTTCTGGAAAAATTCACAGTGCCAGTTATTGTGTAGAGAGGACACAATACACTGTAAGCTACTGACAAGTTTGTGAATCTTATTCTTGTCATGAAGCACTTGTATTTCAAGGAATTAAATCAGAACACAAGAACACAAACATTCAGAGTACTTTAGCAAGGAAATGCTCTGTTAAAGTGTGTTAAAAATGGTTAAGTAGCAGTGACAGATTGCCAGGAAAATCACCAGTTTCATGTAGAGAGGCTTTGGGGGATTAATATAAACGAGAATTTGAAAACACCTTGTTCTTGATTTCAGATCATTCTGTAAAAAGCAAAGCAGCTTCAAAAAGGGTGAAAAGCTCTGATTTGCACCACCAGGTATACCAGCAAAAATAATCACTGGATATAGCTAAATATTCTGGAAAGAGATGCTGGAAATTTCTGTTTATTTTTTGTCCTCCTCTTTTGCTCTTCTTTTCTTTGCCTTCCTCCCAACCTTATTCCTAAAGGATATTCCTTTACTGACAGCAACTTGAGGAGGCAGCATTCACCTTGAAGTGCTGGAAGGTTGGGAGCACGTATTATGAAAGATTCAGACTGTGACAGGGTTTTAAGAAATTGAATTTGAAGTGAGAAAATTTAAGTGATGAAAAAATGCTTCTTAGTGCAAAGTGGGGACTTCTATTTTCTCCATTCAGAATTTTGATTTACAAGACATGTTGACTTCTTTGGTCTTGTTCCAGTGTAGAAGAGAAAAAAACCAGAATAATTTCTCACTAAGCCAGGAATCCATTTATCTCCCAGTTCCCTCTTATGTTCAATTTATGTTGGCCTAATAACCAGCAAATCATAACCTTGGGAGAAGTACCACTTTTGTTCAAGAGATCTCTATTTTTCAACACATCATGAAATATGGTAGCTATTTTGTTCCTGACACTCTCACTCCTTCTTGTTTCATTATTTGCATTGTGTTGAATGTGTGATTTTTTTTAATTAATTAAATTTCTAAAAGCCTCTGAGCAAAACTAATTACAGAGAGATCTATATTGCAGCATAAACAGATTTTAAAGTCCACAGGAATGTCATTTTAAAAGAGGATTTTATTTGAAATTCCATTTTAAATACTTGTATGATTCCCACACCTTCTCAACTCTGTTGTTTTTCAAATTTTGTATTCTTCAACTTTAATTTAAAACAGACATTGTAAAAGTTTATAATGCAGGCTTTTTCTAGAGAGTATGGGAAAGCTTTGCAAAACATGTATATTTGATTTTCAAAAATTCAAATTCCTCTTATTTTCTATTTCTATTTAGGTTGCCAGGTAATCTTTAACAGTGCAACAGTTAAATTCTAAGGACAGTGTATTTTTTATTTTAATCAATATGAATACTGACTACTAAAACCGCATAAATATTTGGGAAAGTTTCAACTTTTTCTACCAATAAAGTACAAATTTTAATATCATTTAAACCATAAATATGTGCTATTTTTTAATAGTTTTAGTAAAAATATTTTTTTATTTTTTATTATCAAAGACTTTCTGATAATTGTTTCAAAATGGAATGGTATTTTAAAAATTTATGTTTTTCTAGTCATAAAGTGCAACAGAAAGTATCCTCAAACACAATTGGACATGTAAGTTTTGTTTCTTCCTGTTAAAAAAACATCCAGCTTTGGGGAAGGATACTTAGAATGTGGCCAACAAGTTGAAACAGTACTTATTTGAAGATGTCTCTGTGCGTCCGTCTGTGCATTACAGCCTGCTGGTGAATGCAGAATAGATAAGGAATGCATTCTTGGCCAGGCCAGAGGGACTTGGCAGCTTCTACAGCAGTTCCTGTGTAAGGAAAAATCTTGAAAATGTGCCTACAAATTTGATCATCACCATGTGCATATTACCCTGTCCAGACACTCACTCTTTATTGGCATGCCAAGTGTTGGAAAAATAATGTATGCTTTATGGGATAACGAGCTGCCAAACGATACCGGCACAGTATTTGCTGTGCTCATCATTGCAGAATAGTGATCAAAATGGAAAAGGGACATACAGGCCACAGAGAAAAGCTCTGTGAAGACCAGACATCAACCCTGGAGCACAGGATCCGTTAATGGGCTGGCTGCCTGCTGTGACCACCAACACGGGTAGCCGGCTGGGGTGGTTGTCTGGACGCCTGAGGCACATCAACCAGGGCAGCATGTACTAGGCTTGTTGGCATTGGACAAGGAGTTAAGAACAATGGTTAGCAGAAAATCAAGGAAGGTATATCAAAAGCCACATATTCATAGAAACAGTCTGTGTTTGACAAATTGTCACTTTTTGGAGGAAAACCAGCACATAATAAAAGTTTCTGCTCCTTTGTGATGATAAATATCTTTGTGATAGTCCTTGGCATTCCATGTCAGAAATGGAAGCTTTCTTTGTAATGTTTCTTTCCATTTTTATTTACTTAAAAATTTACTAGCAGACTTTAGCTGTCAGCCAGTGCAACAGGAATAGCAGAGTTCCAACTGCAAAATCTTCCTAGACTCAATTCTAAACAATCAGGACTTGTAAACTCTTTCTTAAATAATCTTTCAATTATAAATTATTTTTTCTTGAAGGACAAAAAAAAGTCAAAAAATATCAAGCCCTAGAAAATGGTACTTCGTTTTCAGCAATAGTTGGAAAAAAGTCATGAAATCCAGAGGGCGTACCAATGTGGGGATGCAAACATCAGAGTAACTTATTTTCCATATTACTTACCTTCATTTCTCCTAGTATTCCAGTCAACATGACCCCTTATTGTGAAATCCAGCCATGAAGATCAGTATGCTAATGCATATGAAAAATAATTAGAAAAAGAAAAATTTGCAGATGTTGAGTCTGGGTTTTATGGAAGGGGTCACTATCATTGACATTACCTGCTGAACATTTCTTGTCCAAGTGGTTAAATTCCTAACACTTTCATTTTTCCTCCCTTTTACTTATAGGAAACTTCTTTTATATTTTCAAAACCAAAAACTTTCCCTGACATTTTTTTTCGAAAAGAACAACTTTATAGATGAAGACAACTTGTAGTAATAGAGCAGCTTAGGGTTAGTTTGATCATTTAAGCCTGTTCTGAGACATGAATGTATAAACTTTTGGCATCTAACAGTCTACACATTTTGCTTTTCCAAGTTCATTCCTTAAGCTGTTGGATTTTTATAAGGAATTGAGTTAACAATTTAGGCAAAGTATCAGGTGTGCCAGTTAAGAATTATAACTGATAAATCTCTGCTTGGTATACCATTTCTAGACTAAATAAAAATCACAAATGCTAACATAAAAATGATCACTGAGACACAGGAAGATGGGAGTCATAGTAGAAAGGAGACCGTTGCCAGGCAGAGGCTTCATCAACTCAAAATAAAAAGAGCCAAACCCTGATTGCATTGCTTTGCAGTGGGTGATTGTAAAGTGCTAAGGACGAGGATACTTTCACAGTACCATAGCTGCTAAGATAATCTAGGAATAGAAACCTGCTCTTTGATAATATAAAGTTAGGGAAGAGATACAATATGACATGTTCCTTGTCTGAACATGCTACTACAGAAATCCAGTGATCTCACTAAGACCAATCAAGTTCCTGCTTTTATAAGAGTGGGAATTGCTGAGAGTGGGAAAGCTGAGCAGCTTTGCTCCTCAGATATCCTCACAGCCTCAATTATGTGGGTGAATGCCTGTAAATGGCTCCTCAAAAGCCACAGTTCAGGGGGTGACATTTCAAAATTTGTACCGTTCACCTTTAAAAAATAGAATTTAAAATCCTCTGCAGAGGAAAAGTTTCAGTAACAATTCAACTGTCTTCACTAGGGTGGCAGAAGGTCAGATTACAAAGCCAGAGTATATTATCCTTGTTACTGCTTCAGAAGTATTCTTACGTATCTTATGAGTTAGGGACTTAGCATTTTACACTGCTGTTTTTGTGTGTGGTGTATCACATAGCTGACTTTCTTCTAATCTTCAGAAAATGTATGCAGAGCTTTGGATCATGTATGGTACAGAGTAACATGAAAAAATGTGTTCATTAGGAGATCTGGCACACATTGAGGCTGCTTTGAAATCTGATTTTATAACATATCTTACATAAAATCTTATTCAGATGTTGATTATTTATCAGTGGTCCTTTGGCGGCAGGAGATGTGCAATATTCCAATTTGGAAGATGTCTTACCATAAAGAATATATTTAAACTACATATACTGCGTGTCACAGGGTTTTCAGACATAGCAGGAAAAAATCCCAGCGTTTCAAGTGAAACAGATACAATTATAAAAAGTTAAGAATGTAAAAAGTAAACACTGTACAGAGAAAATAAAGCCTAGTGATTTGTTGCCTCAGCTATTAAATTTTTTTTAAAAAGCTATTTACAGGATATATGTTGTTCACTGGGACAGACATCCCAAGAACTTGATTGCCCTGCAGAAATACCCCTAGCTGACCCTATCAATGTAGTGTATTTATTCAATGTTTATGACTTACAGAGACAGAGATAGCAGGAAAAAAAATCAACTAAACTTGTTTTTGGCAGAAGTTCTAGTTCTTTGAGCCTGAAATGTTTGCTTTCTAACATACCAGGTTGTAAGCATTTTTATCTGGATGCTTGATGAACTACCCTACAAAAAAGTTTGTGTTTTCAGTTTTCATAGATCTCTGTTAAGCAACTTGGCATATTTGCTTTGGAAATCAAAATTAATTGCTTGAAGACTGGAAGCAGTGTGTTCCTAAACCTACGACAATCTGCCTGACAGAATGGCAGGGTTTGAGACACTGGGATAGCTATGGATTATTCCAAGACTGACAGTTTTGGAATACTGGCATGAAGTTGCTCACCTGAAAAAACACAGCTAATAGGGGGACTAAGCTCCAGCTTCACCTAAGTTCAGAGCCTTCAAGTGCTAGGGATCCTGAAACTGCTTCAAACTTGGTTTCCCAGGGAAAAAATGATAAATTCTTATTTTTTTTTCCTTTTTTTCTTCATTCAATTTCAGTGCTGCTGTTCTCAGCTGTTAAAGGTGTTCAGTGAATGTGGGCTGTGCAACAAGCTGTGTGTGAGGAACAAATGGAAAGGCACATGCTACATAGTACTTATGACATTCTTTTTCTTACCTGATCAGATAGAACAACACCAAAAATAAGATAATACCTTCCATGACAGCAGTCTTTGATCTCCTTACCCAGGGCTATTCTTTGGGATAAAAATGTCTGTAAAAGGACAAAATAGCTACTTTTTCTCATAGTATGTCATGCGCCCTAGGATGGAAGGTCCTGTTGCTTGGATAAGGGCCTGACACACTCTTCAGGTAACACAACTTGCAGAATGTTAAAGGTGATAGTTCTCTATGCAAAGCCTCGGCCCCTGGCTGAATTGAGTATTTTAGGATCATTTGAAAACATTATTTAGACTAATATGCTTAAGAAGAAATAACTCTAACAAGTAAAATGAACTGATATGAACTCTCCTACAGGATGTTCACAGTCTGTTTCCTGCACTGTAAATAATGCTCCCAGATCGAAAAATGTCTGATATCTTCTATAATGCTTTTGTAATACAACAGCTTGTATTGAAGATAAAATAAACAAAGTCAGTAAGTTTTGATTATACTAGATTGAAATACCAAAGCACGAGCCCTCACTTATGAAAGATCTCCTGACCACAATAAAAAAAGTGCTCAGTGGATTTGGTACGAGACATAGAAAAACAAGGAGCTTTCTTTTGCATATTACCTGGCCCGATGAGCTAGATTTGGTTGCAGACTGGCTTACACACGAATTCTCATGTTTCCAGCTTCCTTGTCAGGAATCATGTGAGTGAATGGTTCTGGTTTGAGCCCACTTTTATGGGGGAGGAAACACCCACACTAACAAATATTTGGGATGTTTTGAGGTAATATTTTAATGTACTGAGCAATGATATTTGCACTACATAAAGAAAGAAACTGAGTAACCCTTTCTTACTAGGTTACTACAGACTTAGCAGATTTCAGCCACCTACACCTTTACCAGTTCTCAGGATGAGAATTTTTAATGTGCCTGTAAAATATGTTGCTATCCCACTTTTCTCTTTCTCCACTGTCTGTTCTTTTTTAACTATCTCTTGTTAGGAAGTTAGAAAAAATACCACAAACACCTAGAATAGGTAACTTAAATTATCTTTCTATTTTTCATGCAGGTTAAGTTTGGAAAAATGGTTAATTTTTAAACACAATAAAAAGAAGAAAGCTGAAGTAAAACAAATGTGCCACAAAGAACCTTTGAAATGCATAATTGTATCTGGGCAGATAGATAATTAGGTTGTGTGAGACCTTATTTTCTGAACATCTGAAGAGTAGGTGGACTTGAGGAAACAAAGCATTAAAGCTCAGTTTCACATTTATTTTGTTGTCTTTGCACACTTTTCTCCCTTTTCCTGAGGTGCCAGCCATCTGTCCAAGCCCATGTGCTTATAGGATGTGCCATGGTATACCACAAAGATCCTGGGTACAATTGTGTTTAGCCTAAATCTCAGACTGAGTTCTGCATGTAATTCTCTATATTTGTCTTATGCCTGAATGCAACTGCAAGTCAAATATAAACCATCAAGGTATGCTGTCTTGCAGGCAATAACAATCCTTTATATTTAGATTATAGAGATAGCATCTAGCATCATGGGCCCAAGCATGCATGTTAGAAATGAAAGTATGTTTGAAAAGTAGACAGTGCTTCTCTGTGACGCATGGGCCCTTTTGTAGGCTGAGATGCTGGCTGTTGGTATTTTTTGTATGACAAGCATTAGGTAGAGACTGTACTGCACAAAACAGGTTTGCCTACATGGCAAGATATCTTAATAAGTATGTAACAAAAATCAGAGCTATTAAGCAAGCCAATTAAAGATTTCAAAGATAGGAGTAAAGTCATGTAAAATAATAACCTCCTCACCCCATCCCAAGTGAGTTAATCGTATCATACATAGTATCCAATGAGGAATGAACTTGGTTTTATTGGTCTAAAAGTTATTTGAAAAAGAATCTCCCAATGACACTATTTTCCAGATGTTTAACTTTCACTAACAGCATAAAAAACATGTTTTCTGCTTCCATTCAGCAGTCAAAGCAATTCACTTGCTCAACACTGGGAACTTATCCTCTCCTTTCATATTTATTATTTTCCAAGATACGTGCCATCAGCAAAATGTATCAGTGATTTTGCTTTATTTTAAATTATTGAAAACAACTGCATGTTTCATAAAGCTAAGAAGCAATTCTTGAAGATCCTTCTGCTCTCTCAGAAACACAACTACTGATTTTCTAATTATCTTTAAGATCTGTCATGGTTATTTTTAATACATGCATTTGGTGCATCATGTTAATTTCAGATCATTTTAGTTCTTAATCAAAATGTCAGGCAATACTGAATCATGGTCATTACAGAAGTGGAGGTATCTTCCACCAGCATCCATTACCTTTATTAACAAAACTGGGATCATTTAAAGAGCGAAGTACCTGGAAAAAATCTAATGGTTTTCCGTAAACCATTAATCATTCTCTTAATTGTTCATTAAGAGAGTGTCAGCCATTCCTGTATTTACTGATGCTGATCATATTGTTCTGGTTTTAATTGCTTTGTTTGAGCAAAACTGTGGATGTAACACTAGCCTTTTTCAGTCTTTAGGAAGCTTCCTGATATTGCAAGAATTGTTGAAAATCAGTATTCAGTAACTAGAGAACTCCATAGTCAACTTTTTTAAAACTTATTGTTGGAAGTTTAAATTCTTTTTTACTAGTTGCTTTCTTAAATTGCATGGAATTACAGTTAGCATTTCTGGAAAAATTCAGGAAATGTAGAATTTATTTTGTTTTAAAAAAAATTAGTGAAAAATTTAGTCCTCTTTTATCAGCTTAAGGAAAAGGCAGAGAGAATGAACAAAACACAAAAGAAGTGGAAATAAAGTTTCTTCTAGACAATAGAGGACAACGAATGACCCTGTCTTGTTACATGAATGATATACACAGGAACTGCCCTGTAAGTAAGGATGTACATAGTTGAAGCATATTTAGAACTTGTTGTGGGGTAAAGTTAAAATTGCAGCATGAATCTAATGATGAAAATGCGGGTACTATGAAGGAAGCAAAACTATGTGAAGAGTCATGTTCAGACAAAGACTAGGGTTCATGTAACGTAACTTCAGCTATGTAAAATTTAGATTTCAATTCTAAACTAGCTATTTATGGGAAGGCGCAAGATGATCTGGAGTACAATTTATCCCATAGTTGCTAAACAGCTAAGAATGACTCAGCTGTCTTTTGTGGATGTCCTTATGTCTCCAGGTAATCTAGGGAAATTAAATTAAACTAGATGACTAACATTAAGGACAGGTGAGATGAATTCCATTCAACATGACTGATCCAATAAGATCTATAGTGGAAGAAAGCCACATTACTCCTCCCATCTTGTACAAAAATATAATCGTTATGCAAGTCTTTCCAACTGAGATGAGAGTTTGCTGAAACAGAATAAAAGTGTTGATTGAAATGCAATTTGCTTTTCAGACTTACCATTTTTTTACTGCCTTTTTATAGAAAGCAACCCTGAGAGAAATTACAATTATTGTAGAGTACTTCTCTCTAATGAACAAATCAACTCTCATAAATAAAATATGGACACGTTTATAGCCATTGCATCGCTGTTTGATTGTATGACTGTATGTCAGTCCTTTCAATAAAAGAAAAGCAGTACTCATTTGAAATCATTAACTGAATATATTAGGCAGATGTAACTTGTGCCTAATACTTTGCTCATATAGAGTATAAAAATTTCCAGTTTATATTTAAGACTGTATGTGCTCAAAGAGATTGTCATTCAGTAAAAAAAACCCACCATCTTCGAAAAACAGAGTCTTGAGCCTGTTTCTTCCTTATTCTATGGCAAAACAGAAAGTGAAGTCCTCCTTCCCAGGCTGGCTTGCTCTCTTCCTTCTGTCTCTCATCAAACCAAGCATGCTGTCTAGCGCTCTGAGAGAGGAGAAAAGAGCAAGACTGTGCCCAATTCACACCCAGTAAAGAGGAGAAAGGAGGTGACGTGCTTGATCAACCATTACTGTCTCCATGCTACTATCAACAATGTAAAGTACCTGTGGAGAAGAGCTGAGTACCATTTTATGCCTCTCACTTGATGCACACATTCAATTTATTCACAGATTCAGAATGTGGTCTGTGAAGAGTAATGAGTAATGTTATGTAACTAGGAAAGAAATTCTCTTTAGTCAAATGTTATCTGTTCACAAAAAAGAAAAATACCCCAAAAAAATAAACTGTAGATCTTAAAATACTTCTGAGTTATTAAAAGTACTAGACCTTAGCAAATGATTGACAATATTTAAACAACAGGGAAATAGTGACTGAGAACCCGTCTGTGAAAACAGATGGTGTCTGACATTTCTCTGGAGGAACCAGCCAGCCCCATCATAAGACCAGGTCCTCTAGATTAAAGGGAATAAAAAAGAGATTATGCTTGTACTAAAACGCTGACTGCATAATTTGAAGGTAACACGGTGAACATGGCAGTCATGGCAACCTACGGAAGATGTAAGTAGTACAGCAGTTGAGAATCCCATGTTCTGGACTCAATTAGCACTTTGCTGGATGCAGAGGATTCATAGTATATGTAAAGGAAATATCATAAACATACAGATATACATAAACGTACATAAATATAGATTTTTATCTCTCTTGACTGTGGGTGACATACCGGTGTGCATGTGCCCATATTGGTGTACAAGTATGCACAGATACACAAACATGTGTATACTTCAGCAAAGAAGGTAAGGAGAAAATAATTTAATGTTATTTTATACGTCTTATTTTATCTAAGATACCCACTTTAACATGACATATTTACGGGCAACTTACAATTTTCTGAAGCTTCAGCTGGAACTTGGCAGGCTACCCCTACAAGTGCCTAAAATGAGAGTAGACACATACATTTGTGTGGCTGAATCCCACTCCACACACTGCAGTGAGGAATGTAGACTGTCACCTACTGCTTTATATACTTACCTTGTGGCATATCACGATGACCAAAAAAATTAGAAAATTTTCCCAACATTTATATGTTCCCATCATTATTGAGATGAGATTGTCTCTCACTAATATCATCTGGTCAAAGTCTGATACAATTTATTACTTTCACTCATGGGTCACCCCGTTTCCATTGTGGCTTTCTTACTCAATTAAGTGTTTGAAGAGACATGGCACATCCAGTAAATCCAGCTGGCTTCATACACCAGCTTTGGTATTTGAGGCTGTGAGTGAAGGAACTTCGAGTTTAAATTTTTACTTTTACTTTACCCTTTTACCATGAGAAATGACTGACAAGTTCATAATTAAAAACTCTGTAGAAAACCATACCTGACAACCTTATGAAAAAAAAAAAAACAACAAACCAACAACCCTTCTTGTATTAAAAATATATATACACTTTGCTAAGGAAACACAGAAAACAACTCAAGAAGCACTCAATGCTATGCTTCAGTACTATTGCTATGGTGTTTCCCATCACTGTTTAGTTCAACAACAAAGAGAGAATTATCTGGTACAGTATTTCCTTATTGGAATAGTACTACTTTCCCCTATATTTTACCAAAAAAAAAAAATCTATGCTATTTCAGACTTCCAGAAATATTAGTATTCCAATTTATTTTACTTGTGGAAGTATATTTAAAATGTCCAGTGGCTGATTTTTCCAACAATTCAGTCTGTGTACCCCTGTAAGCATGGTCTTCATGCTTTGAAACTAGTGATTTTTGCACAGTGGTCTGCATTATCACATTGTCTGACTGCAACTCATTTTTTTTTCCTTTCCCTATAATGGCATTATTGACAATGGCATTATCTACAAGTTTCTCATTACTAGTCTCTGATTACTCACTGCCATGATGCTGGGCAGTCCCAGTCTTAGGAAGGCAGCATGAGATTAAACTCTCTTCTAAATTTATTCTGTTAGTTTCCCAGTTTTTATACTTCATACAGTCATAGAATCATAGAATCATAGAATCATAGAATAACCAGGTTGGAAGAGACCCACCGGATCATTGAGTCCAACCACTCCTATCAAACATTAAACCATGTCCCTTAACACCTCATCCACCCGTGTCTTAAACACCTCCAGGGAAGGTGAATCAGCCACCTCCCTGGGCAGCCTGTTCCAGTGCCCAATGACCCTTTCTGTGAAAAATTTTTTCCTAATGTCCAGCCTAAATCTCCCCTGGCAGAGCTTGTGGCCATTCCCTCTCGTCCTGTCTCCTGTCACTTGGGAGAAGAGGCCAGCTCCCTCCTCTCTACAACCTCCTTTCAGGTAGTTATAGAGAGCAACAAGGTCTCCTCTCAGCCTCCTCTTCTCCAGGCTAAACAACCCCAGCTTTCTCAGTCGTTCCTCATAAGGCCTGTTCTCCAGCCCCTTCACCAGCTTTGTTGCTCTTCTCTGGACTCGCTCCAGAGCCTCAACATCCTTCTTGTGGTGAGGGGCCCAGAACTGAACACAGGATTCAAAGTGCGGTCTCACCAGTGCTGAGTACAGAGGCAGAATAATCTCCCTGCACCGGCTGGTCACACTGTTTCTGATACAAGCCAGGATGCCACTGGCCTTCTTGGCCACCTGGGCACGCTGGTGGCTCATATTCAGTTGGCTGTCAACCAACACCCCCAGGTCCTTCTCCACCTGGCAGCTTTCTAGACAGACTTCTAGTCTGTAGCTCTGCTTAGGGTTGTTGTGCCCCAAGTGTTTGGTTGAGCCACGCATATGCCCTCCCAGCCCTGACAAGCTGGTCAAAATAGCTCAGTATGATAGTACTCTGTTAATTTTCTCAGGGAATCTGATGATTCAATGCTGCAGTTGTTTTAACAAAAACCAACATTGCCCCCAGTTTCTCTGGTGTTAAGTTTAGCTTTCTTTGTGATACATTCTCCCCTGAGTATACTGAGGTTTTTACCTTTCTTTCCTCCACTATGGAAGTGTGCTGGTCAGCAACAACTTTCTCCAATTATAAATTCATAATATATTTTCAAAAAAAACGCATCTCAAGGTTTTCTTCTCGAACAAATGTGTGGAGAAAATGGGAACAGTCTAACACAATGCACACTGCAGAGCACAGCACCTAATGGGTCCTTTTAATTGACTACAACTGTAGCAAGTTCACAGAATCACAGAATCACAGAATAACCAGGTTGGAAGAGACCCACTGGATCGTCGAGTCCAACCATTCCCACCAATCCCTAAATCATGCTCCTAAGTACCTCATCCACCCTAACCTTAAACACCCCCAGGGACGGTGACTCAACCACCTCCCTTGGCAGACTGTTCCAATGCTATTAGTGATACCGTTCCAAGTTATTAGTGATAATTTACCATCTGAAACATCTTCTGAAATACTGGAGTTTTTTAGTTTATTTGGGATTATATTCTACTTTGAAACAGTCAAAGTACTGTAAGAAGGTAAGAACCTAAGAACTCATCATACACATGATTAACGTCAGACGTTAGATTAATATTGAAGGAAGATTGGGAGTCAACACAGAGTTTGTGTGGAAACACCCTGCAAGAACAAACATTGTGCCATAGCTGAGTCCTATGGTGCAGAATATCATGCAGAGGTTATTGCTAGGGTGAATCAAAGAGCTAAGAGCATAAAAAGTTATGACTCCTCTCTTTTGCCTCTCAGATGACTGTTTTATTAGTTCTTTTTAAGTTGTTAGTGCAGAGAATATAGAGAGTGTTCTTTTTTTTTTAGTCTTTTTCTCAAGAAATCCTTTCCAAAGAAAGCATGCAATATGAGAATACAGTGTTTTAAGGGGCCACTTCTACTAATTAATTTTTTTTAGTTCATTCACATAATGCCATACAGGTTATGAAAACAGTTACAAGACTATATCTGTGGAGGTACCACTAGATTTATCCAAAGTATGCATCCAGGTTTGCCTTTATGTGTAAGGCAATATCAATTTAGTTTCTGAGTAAGGCATCAAAATACATAGAGATGAAACAGAGAGGAATTAAGAAACTCACCCAAATACAGTTACAGGTTGTGTCCATATGAGTTTAAATGAATATGCCTAAGAATATTTCCAGGCAAATCAGTATTTATTAGAACTGATTCAATCACAAACTGGACAGTAAGTGTTATATGTACATCATGTATTTCTTTAGACTCGCAGTTGTTCAGGAAACTGGTCTGGAACTGTGCATCATACTGCCGAACCTCTCTCTTGTCTCTAAGGCTAAACTCCATGGCTGGCCACCTCACCCAGCTCTTGGAATGCCTTCACAAAAATCCCTTCCTGGATGAGTAAGGTGGGTATCTTGCAAACTTCCATTCTCCCTAATTCTGTTCAAAACCCTTCTACAGGCAGTTTTCACACAGTTAAGAGGAAACTAAAGATCACTGTGTACAAACTAAGTGCAAACCACAAAATCACCTTCTATCTTCTCACTGTCTGCTGACTCTTAATGACATGATGCTTATTTTGGTTCCCGGTCATTACTGGTGGATCTTCCAAAGCCTTGAGATAGACTTTCTGCTGCCAACAGAAAGGCAGAATTGTGCTGAAAATAGCAATGAAGATAATTTTGTTAACTTCCTTTCCTTTTATTAACTAGAGAAATAAGGTTAGTTGTCACATTGTTTTAAACTATACAAACCTCATGTTTGTGTAAAAATTTTCTTAATTTTCAGCCTAAAAGGGAGATATTGTTATACTCGTATGTGAGGAGTGATGAGTGATACATATTGGAGAGAGCTGTAACTTTCCAATGATTCTCTAATCTTTCCTTTATTTCCATAATTTAATTTACTGTAAGAAAAATCAGGTCTATCCTGGTTGACTGCTCTCACTATTACTTTTTTTTCCTTCTAAACTAGGGAATATGTTGACCTACTTCTCTCATTAGATAACCTAAATTCCTTCCCTCTCCTTTCTTTTTGGATAACTAGTGAATCCCCTAGCATTATTATTCAGTTAGTTAAACAAGTGAGGTAGACTCTTTTAGATACCTGCTCTGCTGATGACAGTGGAGATGTTTTCAGATAATATTTCATGTCTCTGTTATATGTAACATGCCAACATGGATTGTTAAACTTCAGAGAAATACCCATAACTGTGTGATTATGGTATACAATAACGTGTGAAAATGGATTTATTTCTCTGATTTTAGTTGCAGAGATCTTCAGCTGGGCTAATCGTCTTATCAGTATCCCGTACTTGAGATAAAAGAGCACTTCTTAGAAGTGATTCATCTGACCTGTTTTAAATGTCTGCTTTAGTAAGAGACTAATTATGCCCTGCTAACACTTATTTCTCTCCACTGGCTACATGACTGTATTACTTCAGAGACAGATGAGTGCATGATAGGTTCTGTCAGGCTATCAGACTCCTACTTCATATTATTTCTTAGCTGAAACTATGATGTATATATATGTTATACAAGCCTGAGGTACCAGTAGTAGCAAAGCAGGCTCCACTGTTTGTCTTCAAACTGTGATCAAGCTCTGGACTTTACCCTGTGGCTGTGCTTGCAAAGAGCAAGAATGTGACTGACTGAAAATAATTAAATTCCCAGATTGTATTTGTGCCTAATGACTGTCTTGTCTCTATTTTGCAGCCTTTCGTCTGTCTTTGTCGCTAGAGGTTCTTTTAAATATACCCCCTTACCTGAATATTTCTTAACTCCGTATCCTCAGTTTTAAAGTGTCTAATTTATAAGCCTTGCGTGCTGCAAAAAATCGAGTCTCCAAAGTATGTATAACAATTCTGCAAGAAAGGTAAAAGCTTTAACTATAATTTTTCAAGTCAGGCTCTGAAATATAGCTCAAAGAGTGGATAGCACAAGATGCAAATTTACTGCTTTGGACAATTCAGATTTGTTCTGAACAAATGGAACAGATAATTTGAGATGGACTTATTTGGATATGAACAGTTTGTCAAGGTCTTATATGCCATGAACTGCAGGTTATATTATTTTACCTGAGCTGGGTATTTAACTGTATAATTAACTCCATAGATATCTGGACTTTTTTTTTTTTTTTTGATCCAGATATTTTTTAAAGATATACTCAGGGCAATGTAAAGGTCCATTACGTTAAAACACAATTCCCCCTTTCTCTCAGCTGCCTCAAGTACTGTGAGTTGTTTTACACTAAAAAGCTGTAACTCAGTGGTTTAGTACTTGAAGCTGACCACTGTGTCAAGACTTTCTAAACATGATTTAACTTTTGTTCCTTTCACAGGAAAAGCAAATAAACTACTGATAATCCTTTTTAAAAAGAAAAAAGTAAATGAATAAAAGCAAATGCTTTACTCAATGAACAATCATATCTAATGTTCAGTGTATCATCTGTCTTCTTTTTGTTGGTTTTATTAATGAGCATTTCTGTCTGAGGCCTTCTACATTCCAAAGTCTTCTGACTGTGTTCACATTCACAGTTTTGGTAAAATTAATTTCTATCAAAGGCTGTAAGATTGAGTAGTTTATCAAAGAAGTTCCTTCAGATCCTAGTAGTATCAGGTTTGCATGGCAAGGTTTTGGCAGTAGGGGGGCTGCTGGGGTGACTTCGGTAAGACGCTTCTAGAAGCTTTCCCTGTGTCCAATGCAGCCAATGCCAGCTGATCCAAGATGGACCCAGTCAGTGACAGTGGTAGCACCTCTGGAATAACATATTTAAGAACGGAAAGCAGAAAACTTGTGCAACTATAGCCAAAGAGAGTAGTGAGAACATGAAAAAAACTCTGCAGACACAAGGGTCAATGAAGAATGAGGGGGAGGAGATGGTGCTCCAGGTGTTTGAGACAATAGTCTCTCATGAGAGGGGCCCCACACTGGAGCACGGGAAGAGTGTGAGGAGGAAGAAGCAGCAGAGACAGTGAGTGATGAACTGACCACAATGTCGATTCCCTGTCCCTCTTAACCACTTTCAAGAAAGAAGCAGAGAATTTGGGAGTGAAGTCGAGCCCAGGAAGAAGGGAAAGGTTGGGCAAAGGTGTTTTAAGATTTTTTTTCTATTTCTCATTACCCTACCATGATTTGATTGGTAATAAATTAAACTCATTTTCCCAAATGGAGTCTCTTTTGCCATGACAGTAATTGGTGAGTAATCTCAACCCATGTGTCTTTTGTTTTATTTTCTCCCACCTGTCCATCTGAGGAAGAGAGGGACAGAGTGGCTTTGTTGGGCACCTGGCACCCACCTAGGGTCAACCTAGCATACTAGTATTTTGCTTAGGGTCCAGCTTATTTACGTGTATGCAGTAGATATTTTATCTAAGGAAAAAGCAAGGCTTTTTAATGTTTCAGGAGAAAAGGCTAAAGTCACAGGAGAGGGTGAGATGACTTTGCAAAGACCTCTTGACTTGTTCCTGCAAAGTTTACTTCTGTGGACCATAAAAAATATGCTGGGTTTTAAGAAATTTCAGAAACTTACCTACAGTTGCTGGTTCATCCAGGACTCTCATTTCATGGCCATGTAGTAGAGATGAACACCATGATTATCAGTATTCTTCCTGATTTAAAAAGCAGCAACTAAATTTACTGCCTACCTACACAGGGGAAATGGCAAACCTCTTTTTACAAGATGAATGTTTCTAATTGTGGTCAGAATCCCTCAGACACCATCAGAAATTTTGTATTTTGAATTCCTTCATACTGTATCTGAACTGAAAAGGTTTCATTGAACCAACAGAAAGTTCCAATATATTTCACACTTCCAGCCTTTATTTGTAAAGGTTTGTGGCCGTTCTTGAAGTGGGAACTAAATACCTAACATAAAAAGTAATTTAATTGCTTGTAGCAAAAGAAGTAAATCTGTCCCTCAAAAAGTTAGAATTCAGCAGCACAGAAAAGGCATACTGTGATGGATTCAGATCTGCTGTCAGATATCATTTACATCTTAGGGTTGTCTCCTTTGCTGCTTAGGAATAAAGCCCCAGCAAAACTGGCTTGAGTTAGACACTGCAAGTGTCATTATGCTTAAGGTGAATACCAAGAGAAATAATATATACAAAACTTTCAAATGCATCTAAAATGTCTCAAAACTACAAAAATCTAGTAGGATGCAATGAGTTTTATATATCAAGCGATTCTGAACTAGGACCTCTGGGAAATTTCTGCCCCAAGCTGTCCTCTCTACTTTTCTAATGAATATGATTATACTCAGAAAATTAGAGAGGGAAGTGAACGTGTGCTGGCTTATGATCCAAAAGTAAATCTTGTAATTATATTAGATTTCTGCACCCATATAATGGGTTAGTGAAATGGGAATAAACAGCATCCTGACACCTCATACGCATCATGGAAGAAAATCTTCCTTTCCAGTATCACATGTAAATGCATACTTGGAAAATTAATGTTCTGTTTTAAAGAACCATTTAAGTTTCAGCATGTGTTTAAACAGTGCAACTGACTGGATGATGGACAGCAACCTCTTACCTATAGTAGGAGCCTCCCTTGTGAGTACTGATATAATGTGGATGCTGGCATTTAATTAAAATATCTATTATGAAGATATCACTATAAATAGCTTGTCTTCAATCTGATAGATATTTAATTTATTTCAAAATCTTTGTTTTGACTGTGCAAAGTAGCGCTTTCTTTTCCAGGATAAACTGAATAAGAATGAAATGCTCTCCTTTTGTTTTCTAGTGAAAGCATACTGCTGATAGTGCTTTTAACTCATAGCCTATTTCTATCAACAGGTATAAAAGCACAGAAATTTCACAGCAATTTCTGAGTCATCAAGTTCAAGACTGTGTCATAGACAAAGTGAACCAACCTCACCTATAAATGCAATAAATTCTGTTTTAAACAAGCTGCATTAAGTGCGTTGTGTTACACTTGTGGAAAAGCAGGTCTAAAGCCTCACTTTTGGGCTGCTAGAGGACTCCTTTTTCTAATTTCTTATACGTGGTCCCTCAATATCTGTTATATGTGTTAAAGATATTCCATACAATTTTACCCCTTGCCACTGGATTTGCAGTAAGCATTTACATGCCTGTATTGCATAAAAATAGCAAGGTTTTTGTAGCCAGGAGCTGCAGGGTTGGCTTCAGTGGGAATTTGCAAGAGGCTGCCCCCATGTCAGAGAGAAAGATTTCCAGGCGGCTCCAAGAAGGACCCATTGCTGGCCAAAGCTGAGCAAATCAGCAATGTTGGTAGCAACTCTATAATAAAATATTAAAGAAAGGGTAAAAAATACTGGGAGAGAGGAGTGAAAATATGTGAGAGACACAACTCCATGGACACCAAGGTCAGTGAAGAGGGAGGGGGCAGAAGATGCTTCAGGCACTGAAGTAGAGATTCCTCTGCAGCCTGTGGTGAAGACTGTTCCCCTGAAGCCCATGGAGGTCAATGACTGAGAAGATATCCACCTGCAGCCCCTCAAGACCCCACACCAAAGCAGCTGGATGTGCCCTGAATGAAGCTGCACCCTGTGGAGGACTCACCCTGGAAGCAGACTCCAAGCAGGACTCGAGACCCATGGAAGACTCACAGCAGAGTAGTTCATTCCTGAAGGACTGTGCTCTGTGGAAAAGATCCATGCTGGAGCAGTTCATGAAGAACCATTATAACTTCATTTCATAGCTTTAAAATGTATCATTTCTAGATCCTCAAGTATCCATAGTGTTAATATTTATTATTGAAAAATTACATTTCTTCTTCTTGAGATAGTTTTGAGTTTCTGACTGTGAAAAGGCATATTTTTACTAACGTTAATTTATTTTAAAAATAGAAGCTAAATTTACCAGCTTTTGATCAAGTGCATCTTGTTCCTTTTTTTTTAGATCAATAGCCAGTTCTGACCATCTATTGAAGGACTGTAGATTTATTATCACCACAGTTTGTTTGACATTTTAAGTAAGCGAAAAGACCATAAGAAATATTCTTCTTCTCCCAAGTAGCAAGTGATAGAATGAGAGGAAATGGACTCAAGTTGCCTCAGGGAAGGTATAGATTCGATATTAGGAAAAATTTCTTTACTGAAAAAGTGATGAAACATTGAAACAGGCTTCCCAGGGAAGTAGTGGAGTCTGCATCTCTGGAGATGTTCAAAACATGTATAGATGTGGTGCTTTGGGGCGTGGTTTAACAGGCATGGTTGTGTTTTGTTGATGGTTGGACTTGATGATCTTAAAGGTCTTTTCTAACTTTAACAATTCTATGATTCTATGTGATTCATTTTTCTTCTATTTCTCTTTACTTAAAAAAAAAAAAAAGAAAAAATCGAAACAACCAGTTACAGACACTGATTGGAAACTTAACCATACCAAAATCCTTCTGGATCCATTTTTTTACAGATGCCTTAGTGGGGCTGACCCATTTTTGTTATTTTCCTTATGGGCAATAACTATCTAGCCATAATTTCTTCTCATCTCTCACTGACATTTTATCTTTCCTCTCAGTTGGTACCAATGTTCCCATTGCACCTGCAGTGTTAGTGCTTTATTGTCCTACAGAATTCTAGCTAAATTGCTGGAGTCATGAGTAGATGCAAAAGCCTGTTGATATGAAGCAAGTTGCAAAATTTATAGTCCTAGTGTATTAAAAAATTAAATGGTGCTAGACAACATTATTTCACTGTAGAAGTCAATTCACTGTAGGTTGTTAGAAGAACCCAAGCCATAAATTTGACCTCTGCTAATTTGCCAGCTCTCTCAGACAATACCTGGGAACAGTCTGGGAGTCAGAGCAGACCAGGGACAATTTCTAAAAGCCAATTACCTCTTTTTGAAGGGTAAGGAAGTTTGAGAGCATGGATACATCTGTTCCGTACCAATTGGCCTTTACTACTGGAAGCTATTTTGACTGTGTTTAATTTACTGTATAGACGTATCCTTTACCATCCATAACAATCTAGAAGCTTATGGAGTGATGAGCATAAGACAAATCTCACACCAGCATTGGTACTGAACAAGGGTATGGGGGGGAAGTTGTGCTGACTCAGTAGTACTGGTCTTGCCTTGGCTGCTTGCTTTCTGCATTGTATTATCATTGATGGCTACCAGTGCCTCACCTCACAGAAAAATTCCTACCACAGTACTCTATACACACAGTACAGAAATAATTCAGTGTTTCCATCTCGGCAAGCTCGTTTGATGTACAAGATAAGCAAAATAGAGATAATGTATTCCTATTGCATCAGGAGCAGCAACAGTAAAGCAAAGATGTGAATGTAGAAACATGAAGAAAACATTTCATATATCAGTACTTGAGGTAAAATCTTCATGTTTATCCATACTTCAGGTCATGTTCATCACCTCTCTTCTCTCCTCTGTGTGTCTTCTACCAATATCAGCTACCGTTTCATCAGTTCCTACCATCAATGTTTCCTAATCCCTTTTCTAGTTCTCTTGGGAGGAGGAAATCGCAACAGCCATCCTCTGCCTTAATTCCCCTGTGATATCATATCGTAACTCCACCAGAAAGTGAAATATGGATTATTTCAACCAGCCAGTAGAGATCGTCTTGCATGATGAAAAGACACACTGGAAAAACTGGAAAAATCTTTATGAGGCTATGTTATAACGTTAAGTGAGGTGAACAGGAGTGTAAGAATAGAGACCAAAAGGAAGAACACTGCTTTAACCTGTTGTGATATATTTGCGGTGGCATTGGGCTCACTGTGCATGCTGAAAACCAAAAGACTTTCTTAATATATACAGAAAAGATGATGCTGAAAATATATAGAAAAATAACTAGCGACATTTTATTTCAGCTTCTATTTCAATGGTAATATCAGCCTGGCTATTAGTGGAATTGTCAGATGAAAAATAAAGACACTGATTTTTTTTCAGCCTAGTGTAACTCAGCAGATATCCTGTATTGAAAATGGAAAGGAAAATCCACAAAAACATGTTTTAAGCATCTGGTTGGATCAGTGAGGAACAGTATTTAGTTCTGTATCTATAATTTTTTAGATGAGATTAACTATTACTATGTACTTTCTTCCAATACAAATGTTGACAGGCTGGATAAGCAGGTGCCTATCATTTCTGTGGCTGGTTTATTCTTTATGAAGAGTCTCTTCCTCTGGTAGCTGAACCTCAGGCTGAACAATCTCAACTCTCTCAGCCTTTGTCCATAGAAGTATCCCGACTCTCTGATTATTTTTGTGGGCCCCTCTGGACCCAGTTCAACAGGTCTGTATCTTTCCCATGCTAAGGGCCCCAGAGCCAGACACAGCAGTCCATTTGATCAATTTGATCAACTTAATTCTCAAATATTTAGACTTGGTAAAATGTAAAGAGAACAGCAAGAAATATTGATTGACTTTTCTTAAGCGTGGTAGATCATGTAAAGAAAAAAACAAGCACAGGTACTATGCAAAGTGTTTGATTTAAGAGAAGAGCAGGAAATGATCCAGGAGTTTAGAAGAAGAGGGAAAAATAGATTTAGGATGCTTCATGAAAATCCTGGGATTCTGCTCTCTTTCACTGCAATATTTCTGGATTGTTCAGTGTATAACACATGTCCATCTTCTATTTTCATTCTTGTAAGGTGTTGATGGCAAGGTTTCGGTGTCAGGTGGGGGAGCTCCATCTGTGAGGAGAGGCCAGGGTCCACCCCTTGCCAGATACAGGCATTTCCAGATGGCTCCAAAAGAGACTGATTGCAGGACCCTGGCTGGTGGTGCCTTTGGGAAAACATATATAAGAAAAAGCAAAAAGCCAGACAGCACTTATTATGGAAATGTGTTTCTGTTTCAATTTATCTCATAGATTGTCCTACCTAACAGATCACTGATGTTGCTATTTTAATGAAAATCTATTTAAAAGGTTATAAAACATTTAAAAAAAGGAAAAAAGAAAAAGCAATGTATCATATCCTAGAAATGCTTTGAGAAGTAGTTGAGCAGGCTGGATAACTGAGATGTTTTAATCCAAACTTCTGTCCTGCTCCTTATATAAAATTGGACCTGGCAGAAGACCCTTTTCACAGGTGTGGAGAAAAGCCAGACTAAAGCACGCTGGTTTTTTTTTCCAGGGCTTGCTAATGTCCCAGAGACAAAGAAGGATGAAGTTAAACACAGGCTTTGAAGTAAACTTAAATCTATGGAGACGTAAAAAGTGAAAGCTTGTTCCCATTGACACCTGTGGCTAGACCTCTCCTGGTATCCATGACGGTCATTGAGCTCTGTAAGCTCTGATCCAGTGCAGCTCCTGTGCTGCCCAGATGCACATGAGTGGATTTCTTCCTGTGTTACCAAGCGGGCATACGGGTAGTATTTCTTCAGCAGGACATCATATATTTTAACAGACTTTGTTTACATCTCATTTGCAATTATTGCTGTGAGACGCAGATCCAAAGAAGCCTGGTTTCCTACAGATTTCTTATGCAGAGATGAGCCCTTCTGCTTGTGTGTCAGCTGACGTCAGGCTCACAAAATTCTTGCGTTGTGAGGGCATCAGCAAAATTTCCTTCTCTTTCCAGCCTGTTCCCACAAATCTGATATCTTCTAGAGCTCTGTCTGTCTGTCAAACCTGACTGAAAGATA
This sequence comes from Clamator glandarius, assembly GCA_033459285.1. NCBI lineage: Eukaryota > Metazoa > Chordata > Aves > Cuculiformes > Cuculidae > Clamator > Clamator glandarius. The sequence goes on from JAUNZM010000411.1 coordinate 1,384,251, forward strand.
CTTCTTGTGACTTTATATTTGGATAGCCTTTGGTTAAAAAGAGCATGGTTTCTAGCATATGTAAAAATGTGAAATTTATCAAAGAATCACAAACCTTGCTTCAGGGCCACAGGAAATAATGGAGCTTGGGTTCTAGCTGGTTTGTATCTAACAGTTAAATTACCCCATATCTGCTAAGATGTGAACTCGTATCAAAACTTTCTCATCAAAAAGTCATCGTAATATCTCCTTTCCAAGCATAAATTCTTCCCTCTGGTTCTGAGTACTTAAGCTCAATGTATTTTGATTTATTTTAAAGCTTTATGTCACTTGCCAATCTTCCATCACCTCCTTTCTTATCCAAAATTTGGAAGCTAAACAGGCAGAATTCTCACATTTTGATTCTCTCCTCTGTCAGCCAAACTTCTAATACCAAGTGGAGTATTTTTAATTGCTGAAAGTGAGAATACTTAGAAAATATGGATGATACAAGCAGTTCATGAAAATGTACCAGAGGCACTGACGAGTACCTGAAATTACTGAAGAAACTCCCTAAAACATTCTCATGAAGATGTTCATAAAACTATGATGTGAACCAGACATGCTTCACTGTAGTGCAGGAGCTTCCGGCAGAATGGATTTGAGCTTTGGGTGTGTGACCATATGTGTGAAACTGGGATTAGAAGGGAAGGCTAAAACCAGATGACATGGAGGGTGGAGACTATCAGTGGATTGGCTTTATGAGGCAAGGTTTTGGTTATGGGAGAATTGCAGGGGGTGCCTCTCTGAGAAATGACCGGTGTCTGCCCATATTGAGGATTGCTGACCCATTACAGGACATTGCTGAGCCCATCAATGATGCTGGTGGCACTTCTGTGATAACATATTTAAAGGGCAAAAATGTTGTAGAGCAGCTGTGAGAGAAAAGTGAATAAAATCTGAAAGAAGGAACCCTTCAGACACCAAAGTCAGAGAAGAAGGTGGTGGAGGACATGCTCCAAGTGCTGAAGCAGAAATTTCCCTGCAGCCCACAGGGGACCTTGGAGGAGATATCCATGTTGTTGTCCATGGAGGACCCTACACTGCAGAAGGTGATTATACCCTTAAAAAAAGGTGCAGCCTATGGGAAGCTCATGCAAGAGCAAGCTCCTGGAAGGATCTGCAGCTCATGGAGGGGAGCTCACTCAGGAACAAGTTTTCCACCTGAAACTGTGGTCCACAGTGGGCCCACACTGAAGAAATTTGTGAAGGACTGTCTCCCAGGACAGAGACTCTGCACTGTAGCAGGGGCAAGTGTGAGAAGGAAAGAGGAACACTTTGGGACTGACCACTTAGGGACTGAACACCTAGGCCCCCATTCTCCATTGTCCACTGTCACACTGGGTAGGAGGTAGAAGAGTTGAGAAGGAAAAAGTGAGGTTGCGACTGGGCAAAAGCAGGGGATAGGGGAAACCTTTCTTTTTTTTTTGGTTTATCTTTGCTTCTCACTGTCCTATAGTATTTTTCATTGGCAATAAATTAGATTAGTCTTCCTGAGGCTGAATCTGTTTTGCCCATGATGGTAACTGGTAAGTGATCTCCCTGTCTTTATTTCAACCCACAAGTTTTTTTCACCTTATTTTCTTCCCTCCTCCTTTTGGAGTGGGGAGTGATAGAGCTGCTGGGTGGGAGTCTGGCAGCAATTCAAGGTCAAACCCAGTACACACAGCAAATTGTGAGTTACTGGAATAAATAAGCTTTAACCACTTTCTCATCTTCAGAAAACATTGCTGTAATTTGGTTGTCATCATCCCACTGCTCAGACTTGTGCATTTACAGAGGCAGGGAGTGTAGCATGTTTCGCAAATACTGAGGACTTCCAATGAAGAGAAAGAAATCCCTTGGGCAGTTGTATAAACTGTAACCTCTGTCAAGGATGCTGAGATTACTGCTTAAGGAACATTTATAATGGTAGAGAAAATAGGGTAGCTACATAGTGGTTATATCTGAAGTGGTGTTTATAAGACACCAGGAGGGAAGTAAAATTCACCAAGTTAAACCAGCTGGGTGCAGTTCTGAAGTGTGATCTTAGACAGAAGTGATGGCATAAGGCAAATTTTACAAGTAAAGCTGTAAGACTAACTCCTGTTCATGAATCTCAAAGCAAACAAAAGTAAAGAAATAATTAGACATGTGATGTGTCCAAAACTGCTAAGGATGAGCTAGATTCACAAACTAACTGCTCACAGTGTACACAAAGATAAACTGTGATTAGATCCTTAGTTGTATGGATAGCAGGCAGAGAGGTGCTGAACACGTGACTGAACTTAATTCTTTTCACCATGATATAGTCAGTATTTTGGTATTTACAGATATGATAAAGAAATAACAATGTTCTACTGGTATAACTTTAACAATGTTTTTAATAAAAAAGGTAAAAGCTGGGCTTTCAATTAATTTCCAGATGCTGTCTCCTTTTCTGCTGTCAGGATAATCCCAAAGCTACCGAAACTCTCAATATTAGTCATCAATTTATGCAGCTCCATTTTATTTGGCCATTCCTACATGATATGGAGCACAATGGCTTGTGCACATGTTAGCATCTGTACTGAGAACCTTGAAGACTGAGGAAAAGAGAGGGCTATAAGTATTTGTATACTCAGAGTTAAAGCACTGTGAATGATGTACAGAAATGGCTTAAGGTTCTGTGTACCATTTAGAAGAGAAACACTCAACATGTACACTGAACACACTGGGTTGCCATATAAAACTGTTTATTTCACATCTCAAATTATTTACCTTCTGTATTCAATTTATTTCTGATCAATAATTCTTTCAAGCAATTGGTTTTGAATCTTTACTCTATTAGTATAAGAATATTGTCTAAACTACAAGGTTAAAAATTTGTGTGGTGAGTGAAGTGAAATAAGTAAAAGTACCATTGTAGTAAAAAAGCTAAATGTGGCCATGTATATCTAAAGAGAAGCCCATGAAAGTCAACTAATGAGCACACAAATGTCAGTCCTTGTGGGAGACAAGAAATGTGATCAGATTGGCTATGTGATTTTCTATATATAACCTCAACTCAAAATAGACACAGTTGAAGTATCTCTGGGACTCTCGAGGATTAATCTAATACCCTTCCAAAACATAGTTTAGCAATATATGTAATTCCCACTGTTCTTAGAAAGTTGCTACAGCTTTTTTATACTAGGCTAATGTACAAAAAACTTTTGAAGGGTTATCTTTTGAATTTCCAAACAGATCACATCTCTCTATGTCTCCTTCCTATCTATCGCTATGGAATAACTCGGCGTGAGAGTGAAGAGTGTAAGGGGGATTGGATATGGCAGTTATAGTAGTTGTCTGATTATCTGCTTTGTGTGAAAATGGTGTAAAAACAGGCAGGCAGCAGTGCTAAGTGAATATAGGCAGTGCTTTCTGCTATGAGTTTAGAAAATCAGTCTCAGACACTAAATGGTAAAGTCTTCTGTGATACCAAAGTGAAAAATAGTAATTCTCCTTTCTCCATAGTCTTTTCACCCACGTGGATCTGCGTCCTCCAAGTGTGCAACTGCACTTACGGGCTCTGCACAGAGGTCTGCAGGCATCTTCGGTTGTTTCCTTAGCAACAGTAGCTATGTGCAGGCTATCTGAACTGCTCTTCCTACACCAGGTTTCCTTGGCAGCAAGGAAAGTGTTTAGAAAGGAAAGATAAAAAAAAAAAGAGGCAGACTCATTCCAATGCAGAGATGATGCTCAGTTCTTCACCTGTGCATCCCAGGCTGAAAAAAAAAAAACATTGCACTTACTGAAATAATTTTTTTAAGCGTCTGCGTGGAGCTGGACTTTCTTCTGCGGTGCTTACAGAGAATGTGCAAGGATGGCCGCATGTGTCTGGCCGAAAGTGTCACATCTCTGCACAACAGAGATCCCAAGAGAATTACATACTTGCAATAACAGCATCTTCCCCTGAAGGTCAGGTGGGCATAGTGGCCCTCGGGAAGCAGCTTGCATGTAGCCTGAGGAGTTGCCTCCCAGAGCTGGGTGCTGCCAGTGAGCTCAGGAGGACAGTCCAGCAACTTGTGGAGGATATTGCCTAACTTAGCAAGTTTCTCTAGCAGGGCATGATGTTCACCACCACCAACATGAGCCCTTTCATCCAAACCCAAACCATGCTTACCACTGCTTATGAGATTTGGAAGAAAAAAGTACATGCACAGGCTCTTTCTGTTCATTGGCTCTAAGCATATCCACAGAGCAGGCTGCAGGCTAAATTACATTCATTGATTATATAAATAACCAGGCAAGTCCAGCTGCTTGGCAAGGCCGATTGACTCCTGGATTGTTGTATAGTACAGAGAATCAGGAATAGACAGATGTTCAGCCAGCTAGCCTAAACCCTTTGAGTATTACCATACAGGACTACATCTGAATGGTAAGTGGCTTCAGAGGTATTATTCACTCTGTGATTTCAGGGACATTAAAATTTCAATATAATTGAAACTTAAAATACACACATTGCATCATCTAGGTATAAGATAAGGAGATTTTACATTTTGTTTCAAGTAAAAACACAAAATGCAGAATGTATTCTTTGTATTAGTAGAAGAACATTATTGTCTGAAACACCACCTGATGAGGCATCCTGGAGGAAAGAATAATGGCAGAGAGCTTGATGACTAAGCACACAAAGGAGTTTTCTGGAGCAGTTGCTTGCATCTATACAGGCTTTCAGTGGCTTTCAGGGCACATTCTGAGGCATCCAATTTTATAAATGAAGCAAAATAGAGTAGATATCTCTATAAACTGCATATTCATATGGATGCAAACACACAATGCTCAGATGATCAATTATTTATATTAGACAGAGAATATTAACTTGAAAACAAAGTTAGTTTATACAACTGTGTAAAGAAACTTATATATTCCAAAAATCATGGGATCATTCTAACTAATTTTTTCAGAAGTCACAAAAGTTTGGTAGGACATCTTAGCAATGATATTAGATGAGCTTGAATTTGTTTCCACTGAAGTCAGTGTACATGGATGAGATCATTAGTTCCCCACGACTTACACTGAGGATTTCTGTGATAGCCATTCTAGATTTCCTATTTGCCCCTTAATAATGAATTTCTGTCCTAGACTGTTACTACCCTCCTCCTAATCGCTTAAGCTTTCTCAGACCTCCAGAAATATTTCCAATTATTTAAAAGTTGCCTGAGGCAAGCAGCTGCAGAAGCCGCATTGCTAATCAGAGATGACAGCACTTTGCTGCTACAGCTGAGGTCCTAGTTCAGCCAATCAGTACAGCTGCCTGAACAAGTTGGGTGCCATATTCCTATAAAAGGCACAATCTTCATCAGATGCATTCATCAATTTGCTTTTCAAAGCAATTTCTTATAAGTGCATGTTCTGTCAAAATATACTTATTTTGTCTCAGATTTTTGTTGGCCTAAATCATTGCACAATACTAATAATGAATTCTGTATGCCTCTGAGGGGATTGATGTATTTCAGGGTCCTGTCAAAGTCCTGGAGCAATCAGACACCTACATTGGGAAGCCAATTTACAGTGAAGCATTTAAAATCCTTTCAGAACATCTCATGAAAATATACTAAGGAGAAAAGGGAATACATTTCTTATTATACTAAATGTCTCCTGCTTAGTTGTCTCTAGTATTATTTGTTTTAATGTTCTATCATTTTGAAGAAAAAATAGGGAGGCAGTGCTGGAGGCACATATAGCTGTTTGTTTTCAGGGGTCTATAATTGCAGAAATGTATTTTATATCCACCCTGATATGTAAGGGTTATTTTGATCACCAAGAGAACTGATGAGTGGGACTTTGAATGTGCTGTCACTCAGACTGAATTATAAAATTGGAAATTAATGACAGAATTTCTGTGGCACTTAAGAATGATAAAGAGGAACTAAAGTGGAAGACTTCTGCACTGGAGCACTGGAGTTATGATCACTGAAAGTATTCCTTCTGTCAAGAAAAATATTGATTACCATGAAAAGTCAGCTTTTTACCTCTTCCAGACTTTTGTGAATCACTGCAAATCTGTCTGCATATCCTTGGACTAGTGGTGGAAGAGGAATACGATAATGCCTTAGCCCATGGAGTGCAACCTCAAAGAATCACAGAATCACAGAATCACTAGGTTGGAAAAGACCCACAGGATCATCGAGTCCAACCATTCCTATCAATCACTAAACCATGCCCCTCAGCGCCTCATCCACCCGTCTTTTAAAGACCTCCAGGGATGGTGACTCAACCACCTCCCTGAGCAACCTTTTCCAGCATCCAATGACCCTTTTCATGATTTTGTTTTTCTGGTGTCTAGTCTGAACCTCCCCTGGCTGGGCTTGTGACAATTCCCTCTTGTCTTGTCCCCTGTCATATGGGAGAAGAGGCCAGCTCCCTCCTCTCCACAACCTCCCTTCAGGTAGTTGTAGAGAGCAATGAGGTCTCCTCTCAGCCTCCTCTTCTCCAGGCTAAACAGCCCCAGCTCTCTCAGCCATTCCTCATAAGGCCTGTTCTCCAGCCCCTTCACCAGCTTTGTTGCTCTTCTCTGGACTCGCTCCAGAGCCCCAACATCCTTCTTGTGGTGAGGGGGCCAGAACTGAACACAGGATTCAAGGAGCGGTCTCACCAGTGCCGAGTACAGAGGGAGAATAACCTCCCTGCACCTGCTGGTCACGCCATTTCTGATACAAGCCAAGATGCCATTGGCCTTCTTGGCCACCTGGGCACGTTGCTGGCTCATGTTCAGTCACTGTCAACCAACACCCCCAGGTCCTTCTCCTCCAGGCAGCTTTCCAGCCAGGCTTCTCCTAGTCTGTACCTCTGCTTAGGGTTGTTGTGCCCCAAGTGCAGGACCCAGCATTTGGCCTTGTTAAATCTCATGACATTGGTCTCAGCCCAGCGGTCCAACTTGTAAATATATGTTAACGTTCCTAAGCATGAAAATGGCATTCTGGAGAGAAGGATGCATAAAGACCAATATCCTTTAGACATCACATATTTTTAAAGTAAATGTTCAAATATCTGCATCCAACAGCTAAGTTTGATTCATTTTTTGACCATGAGAATTTAATTGAACTGTTGCATTTGTTGTTTTGACTGGCAAGTCTTGGGGTGAAACCAGGAGTACCACCACAAGGAACAACTTGGATATATCATAGAATCATAGAAGAGTTTGGGTTGGAGGGACCTTAAAGATCATCTAGTTCCAACCTTCCTGCCATGGGCAGGGACATTCCACTAGATCAGGCTGCCCAAGGCCTCATCCAACCTGGCCATGAACACCTCCAGGGACAGGGCATGCACAACTTACCTGGGCAACCTGTTCTAATATATGACCTGTTGCACTCCTTTGGAATCCTAATATTACAGGGCTAATTTTGATCACTAGCCTTTTCATATTTCCAGGACAATAAATTAATGATGGTGTTTCCTTATGAAGCAGATGACTTCATTGAAGGGCAAGCTTCCTTTCCTACTGTAGCAGGACTTTCCAAGTAAACTCAAAGATTTCCACGATAACTTTGGTGGAATTTTTCTACTCCAAGTACAACAATGTTACGTGATGACTAGCAGCTTTGCAAAACGATTTTATGCGAGAAATGACAGTAAGTAATCAGGGAGGAGCAGAAGAAATAGTAATAATCTATGGCACTACTGTTTAAGATTTATCACTGTTCCGCTAGTCATACTCAACTGCTATCCTTAGGGCCTTTGGCCAGTACACTCCTCTACAAATTGAAACACAATACTACACCATATACAGTGTTTCAAAGTAGATTTTTTTTTTTTTTCTGAGAACAGCTTACTAGTAGGACAGGTTTTTAAAGACAACTTTCTCTATATGAACTTATTACTAAAAGCAACATATATGGCATCAGGAAATTTTCAGGCAATCTCCTTCAGTATGTGTCTGCTGCAGCAAATTAAAAGAAAGATATCTATCTGATTTACTATGGGTCAGGTATATCTGGGTACATTTGCTGCACACAGGGAAAAGATTCTTATTTATTTATCTATTTCTTAGTATAAGTTATGCAATTCTCAATATTGAATGCAGTCCTCATATATATAAATAAGACACATGCTCTGGCATGTTTACCAGCCTCCTGAGATGCCTCATCAAATTCATGCTGTGCAGACAAATCCTTAATCAGACAGAGAACAGCTATTGGCCTGTGCTCTTCTGTGGGGATTAGGATGAGTCTAACCAGCCACAATAAGCCACTCTCAAAACTGCTGTTTCCCTTTGCTATCAGCTGAATAATAAGTGCTTCTCCATTCTTCCGTGTTTTATTTTGCTGGGTTGGGATGAGAATGAACATGCTTCTTCCATTAATAGATGCTCCTGCTGACTGAAGGCTAAGTCAAATGCAGCAATGCTTAGGCAATAGTAGTGGCGGTGAGACAGTACAGGAAGCTTTAACCAAGTTAGCCAAGGGATGGATAGACATTTAGTGACAACATCATGAACACATTTATTCTTCTTGCTGTATGTGGGAACAAACCAGAAGGACTGTGGTTGGAATACATGGCAGGAATGTACTATCCATCTTCCAAATACAAACAACATTGACAGATGATGAAGCCATAATGCCAGGTTCTTTCATGGGTGGTTTTGGCACACATTTTTTTTATCCTCCACTACACTTCTAAAATATAAAAGTCATTCTTAGCTGCAATTTGTTGTGATCTACCTCCTTCATTTGTAGCTGAAGTGTTAACAGTAGCACCATCTATGATTTGGCAAATTAAGTAGATATTTTCAAAGTAGTTTTGGCATGTCTGCAATGCACTAATGTGACAATAATGACTAGTCTTAATTTTTCCTGGTGTTAGACTCCCTTGTTATTTCTGTTCCCCAGTGTTACCCTAGAGACACTATGATAGACTTCACAATCCTATCTTATCACCTTAACAATGTTACCATCACCTCCATAGGCATGTTAAAAAAATAAGTGGGCCATTAATAGAAATATCTGTGTGTTTACAGCAGTACACGTATAGAACAGAATCTGATCTTTAAGCTATATGCAAACATAAGGACTAGGAGACTAGAGTTTCATTTGTGAGGAAATGTAGCTGGATAAGGATGCTTTTTAATTATTTGTCTCTTAAAGCATCCTAAATCTTTTAAGGCCAACGTATACAGGCTACACTTACTGGTAGTATGTGGGAAGATCAGTAGTACCACTTATTAATAAGACTGTCAGATGATTACTACTGGCAATTTCCTGTTGTGAGTAAGAATAAACCATTTGGATTGATATTTCCAAGCTGAGTATCTCTGCACTGTGCTCATATTTTCAGCCAGATGTCTCAGTCATTCTGAAGATAAACACATTAAGTATAGGAACATTGTACAGGAGGGAACCACGTAGATACTTGATTTCAACCCTGCTGTCTCAGGCAAATATGTCACAGAATATTATTTTTTTTTCTTTCTCATCCTCTCACCTATTAACTGGAAAACTGTTCAGGTTCTTGCAGCTGTAAACCTGGTATTCACAATCGGGTGATTTGCCCTGTCTGTGCCAATATAGCCCTTAGCTTAAACAGCTCTTTTCTCTCCTCTGAGGTTTATTTTCCCAGTGTATTTACAGAGGGTAATCATATTGCTTTCAAGACTCCATTTCACTAGGTTAAACAAGCTAGGCTTTTTTGTCTTCTCTGAAGTGGTATACTCACAACAAAGTAAAACACATAGATGAACATTTAAAGTAATTAATAACAAAATTATTAATTAATTTTAAAGCATGATTTAGTGGAAATAAATTGAAAACTGTTATTAATTTTATAATGTTAAGTCAAATCTTGCCTATGCAAGAGTGTTTCCAAGTCTTATATCTGGGTGTGCATCACTACAATATGTCAGATTTTTACCAGGGCCAGACTATGGTGCAACCAAGCAAAGAAGAGAAATGCAGCCTTCAAATACTACATGTAATAATAGAAAGGCACATGTTAATATCTTGTGTAATGAAGTCTGAATCAGCGAGGAATAACTTACCAAAGACAGGAAAATTATAAAATCAAATATTGTATCAAAATTAAGACTGGTCACACAAGAAGTTTTGTAAGAGCATTCCTTTTTGCTGAGCCTGAAATGTTTCTTTCAAAACATATCTGGCTCATTAAGCTTTACCCAAAGTTCTTCAAAGGAGAATGACAAGAATGTCAATTTTTTATTTCTGCTTCATATAAAAACTAGGGAAAAACATTTTGGTCTGATTTGAATCAGAACTACAGTTCAGAAGATAGCATCTTGTGTACCAGAAATGCAGCTGTAATTACAGAGCGTAAAAACACAAGAACTGATGCCAGACTCTGGAAACAATTACACTTAACTGTTTTAATTTATAATGTTCAGTTTTCAGCATTCTTTTATCACAGTTATGAGCATGCATGTACAGTTGAATTCATCTCACCATTCTAGCAAACAAGACAAGGCCCACATTGTTCTCAGCTTTATGCAGATAAAGTAGTGGAAGATTTTCAGATTTCAATAAGCCAATTAAAGGAGGAAAAAGCAAATAGAAGTTGAGGTAGACTGCACTTCCATCACCTGGCCCTAAGATAGTAGTAAGTGTATATCTGGGGTCAAGAAAACAAAAACATAGGGCCCCACTATTCTTCATACTATCAGTGGAACTGAAAAAACCCTGGATGTTTCCTAGTGGACACTCTGAATATGATCTTAGTGAATTTCTTAACAACCATGCCTCCCAAGAACTCTTTTCACAGAGGATTTCAGTAGACTTCCACAAAGCAGAAGAAGGATACTTGCTCACAATTTTCCTCTTAATGGAAAATGTCTTGAGAGCTGCCTTAATGGAAGATGCTCTACACTAGGTACAATAACATGGTTTCAAATTTGGATATGTAAGGTATCTTTCCAGTGAAACCAATGCCAAACCTCTTCCTCCTCAGGCTAATTCCTTCATAGGCTAATTCCCTTTAAAAACTCAAGGGTGTCAAAGTCTCAGAAACATTAAACAAAAGACTGGAAGAGTAATAGGAATGATGGGAATAAAAAGCAGCCTCTAATGCCTAAACCACAACTAACAGTAAAAGTTTCAGCTATCTGAGCATATCTTCCTTCTAGCTTACAGTCTAATGGATTTGTTGGACTTCAGCAGGTTTATAGAAGAGTCATCATGATGGGGGTAGGAAGACGTAGCAAGCATCTTAGTAGATGCTTAGTATGTTGTTGATTTGCTATTTGTTTTCAAGCAAACAGATGACAGCCAGGAAAAATATGGACTCATCCCTCTGCTCATTTCTGATAGCTCTGTTGCTGTGTTTTAGCCTGCTTCATATTCAGCTGTGCAAGACAGGTACAACAGAGAACATGCCTGTGAGGGACTGTGACCCTTGACTAATAATGCTGTTATAGGTCTGGTGGTAATAAACAGTGTAGGGATATCATCTTGCCAGGGCTCACAAAGATGTGAATAGAGGGAGCCAGATAAGAACAGAATGAGCTAAAAGATGTGCTTGCAGGACAATACAGGTCCTGCGTGGGCCCACAAACATGTGTGAAAAAACAATTTAATATTTCTTGTTCTGAGAAGCCTAAACGAAAACCTTTGGTAAAAAAAATAACGACAGAATAATGGACTTCAATAAGGACTCAAAATCTTTCTACTGCTGGAGGGTCACAGGAGAGCAGCAAGAGACTGTAGCAGGAAAAGTAGAGAATATTTGTATTTCAGATATTTGTTCCAATTACAGCATGAAATAGGAAATGTGGGAGGCATTTGCAGCTCCCAGTTGAAGCAAACAGGCAGAGAAAGGATTTTTCATTTTTGTAAGTCTGTGAAATTATGACTTTAAACAGGAATTGGGGTGGGCAAGCACTGCTGGAGAGCACAAAAAAAAAGGAGCAGTTTATTAAAGGGCAGCTTTAAAATAGGATCACTATCTCCAAGGTATGTTGAAGTATGAAATTCATCAAGAGAGAAAAAATGACTTGACTCAAACTCTGTGTTATATTGAATGCCAAGATTCATTTTAAGGAAAAGTTACAGGTTAGAGGGGCTACAGCAGACTGCTGAGCACTCCCTGTTAAGTGCATTAATTCACAAAACTCACAATTGTTATGTGATGGACAAGACATTACAGAGAGGGTTTGTTTTTCAGAGTTGCTTAAGAACTGTCCTAGAATTCATCTTGCTGAGATAGATTCTTTGGGACTTATGGGATGCCAATGGGACACAAAGAAAATGCTCACTGGTAATAAACACCTACAAAATATTTCCTTGAATATTTTTACTGCTTTTTTATGAGTTACGTTTTTTTTTATTGAAGGGTGTTTTCTGTGTCCAGATTCTCCATCTATTGTTTTTTGTTTTGTTTTTTTTTTGTAAGTATCCTCGTGCGATAACAACAGACTTATATACATTAGTATAAAGCTCAAATTTATGAGGATTTTAAAGAGCTCTCAGAAGAAAAAATATTACTGTTTAGTTAAAAAAGGTTCCTTAAATAAAGCTTAATAGGAAGTTTTCTGTTTAGTTAAGTAAGAATCTCATTTCTCTTGCAGTAAGTCTTTCACTGCGTTATGCTGTTGTAAGTGACAACCGGTGAGTGTTTGGAAGGAAGGACTGAAGCACATGAGGGAGATCTTTGAAGGAAGAGCTGGGAAAACAGGCAGAGCAAGTATTCTTATACAGTTGATATACTTCTTTCTTTAATGTTCATAATCAGTTTTATTCATAAAGATTTGCTCAAGGTTTCAGTTCTGAACCCTTCCGTCATTCTTGGAAGTCAGTATATGGTATAACTAAAGAAATCCAGTGTGTGGAGGAACAAAGGTTTGAGAAAAAAATTCATTTGGTTTGGAAAACAGTGAATGAAAAGATTCATTGATATATAACTTTTGCTACAATACAGTCAGGCTTAAAATTGTACATGTATAATAGTGGGTTTGCATTCCACTTTAAACTTCTGGGATCCTCTTCTTGCTAGTATAAGGTTAACTTAAAAAAATAAAAATGGTGTCTAAATATTGGGAAGATAAATATTTATGCATTTGTTTCATTTTTGTGTTGTACTGGCCATGTTTGACTTATTGGCTGTCTTAGGTGTATTGGCACAAACCCTAAGTATTTGTAGGAGAAATTTAAACATCAACATGCTTTCTGCTTTGAAATTTGATATCTTTGTTCATTCATTAGTGTTTGAAGAAAAAAAAGAAAACAAACCCAAAACCAACCAACCAAAAAAAAATCATACCAAAACAGTAATTTCAGCGTTTTGGTTTTCCTGTCCAAAATGGTTTTGGTTTGATATACCATATTTATTTAACCTTCTAACACCAGATTTGGAAGATATTCTCAAGAAGAAACCCAGCAACCTATTAATACTGTCTTATTATTGTGATGACGCATAAGTTGTTCTGACTTTACAAAAATAAGTCTTGAAAATACTGACCAATTCTGAAAGGCTAAGTTTGGGTGCGTTGCAGATTTTCCTTCTTTTGGGTTTTTTTTAGGTGACTTTTTGTGAGAGTTTTGTCATTATATTTTCCATTTTACCCTAAAGAAATTCTTATAAGGCTTGACAAATGGATAGTTCTTCCATTATACCTCTATGGTCCTCTTAGATCACTAGCATAAATGCTTCTCTAAAATACCAACTGTGTTTTTAAAATGATGGAGTCTTGCGTTATTGAGTCTGATCATGAATTATAGGTGTGTATTATACTTCTTCAAATCCTATATACCCAAGTTTTTTTTCCCCAAACATCTTAGCATTCAAACAGCCAAAAGGAAATGGAAGCATAACTAAATATTTTATCAGAATGCAAAATTTTTGAAGGAAAAATGGTATTAGGGTGTAAAATGAAAGACTTGAACAAGGAAGAGTCATGAATCAAGACTAAGGAGTGAGAGATGTAGATTTATTTCTTTTATTGTTAGATGCTCTAAACAGATTTGATCTTTGTGAGTCTGTTTGCTGTTTGGACACTAAATATTGAACATGGAAAATGCAAATAAGAACGTCTAGAAAACTAACCACAACTTTGCAATGTAAATGTTTATATATCATAAGATTAGATCAGAAGTAAAAATGGGTGAAATAGCTGCCAAGTATTACAAAAGGACCTTGACATAATTGATTACATATATTTGTGAAAATATGCAGGATTTAGTGTTGCATTTGCAGTGTTTTCTGTTTGAAAAAGCTTTTCAGAATATTTGTGTGACTCTATGCTGTCTGGTCTGTGCTGTGAAGATAATTACTTTTTCAGTTCAGTTGGCCTGTATGGTATCAGGTCTGTTTCAGTCCTTCAGATGAAGCAATCACCCACCTCTCTTTCAATTTCAAGAGGTTATCCATTATGTCTAGTCATGCCCTGCTGCTATTCTATGTATTAGATTTTTCAGATCCATCTTGCACTCTTTTACCACTTCTTGTCCTCACTTCCCATGTTAATATCTGTAAATTTATCTCATTCATCTGAGGAAGGAAAAGGCTAAGAGAAGCTGATATGAAGTAAAAAGTAATACTTCGGTGGTAGAAAAGTCTGGTTCTAAAAAATAATAAATATATAAATATATTACCGTTTTGGCCACGCAAGTACTAGTAATTGTATCTCAGACCAATATGTGTAATATATGGGCTGATGATCCTATTGTCATTACTCAGACATAATCTGTTTGATTCTGCAACATTTTAAAAAAATCAGAAGTGGTAACTTTAAAATTGTCTTTCAGATCAATTCATGAAGTTCTTATTTACTGTGAGAAAACTTAATCAATGTACTTAACTACAGTTGCTAGAGCATTTTCACAGCTTCCTGTCACACTCATCATATGGCTTCTCTGTTTTCCCTGATTTCTAGAGTTTGCACAGATTTATCACTCCCTGTAATCTAGTATTCAAGGCATGGAAAGCTGTTGACCTGCATTAGAGATGTTTTAGTGTCTCATTGTTACACTGATTTCTTATGTTGACATCATAGAACTTGAGGTCCTAAAGAGTTAGGATATAACCCATAGACTTTCTATGATCTTTCTTTTATAAAATACAATGAGAATAGCCCAGAGTATTTGGGTAAGCGTTTGCATACAAAGTATTATTGTGTGTGTGTGAGCTTATGCACTCAAACATGTATGTATGCTCACATGCATCTGTACGAATTACCTTTGCCTTTTACGTTCCAAGGTCCCCTGCTAAGGTGTAAAAATCCTGTAGAAAGCGCTTCTGGTAGGAGGCTGGTAGACTGCCCACTGCTTCAAATGAGCAATAAGGACTTTAAACGTTTTACTTCTTTACCATTTTACAATTGTCTGTGAGAACTGAGGGTTTTGCTGTCGTTCCTGAAAGAACAATGTAGTTCGGGGTAAACTTCACTCTTTGGAGTGCTTCAGTTAGAACATTCTTGCTTTGTTGATGGAGGAGAGCAGAGGCTCACTGGTTATCACTCCATGATTCCCTGTCCAGCTCTGATGCATGTGTTAGACCAGCCTGGGCAGTTCGATTGACAACTTTTTGCTAACCCAAACTATTCAGAACTCTACTTTCTGAGTATTGTTTCTTTTCACTCCTTATAAATGAGAACTGAGCTACGTGGGGTGGTTCAAAACCTGCACCAAATTTCAGAAAGATTATGTAGAAGCTTATTCTTCCACTGCAGACTCCTTGCCCAGTGTAGACTTGAGCTAATTTAAAGTTTGGGTTGGTTGGAAACTTCTGTGGAGGGCTTACTTAAGTATAAATAGCATGAAGGAAAATCTTTCTGAAGGTGCTATTTTCAGTATGATAGGAGTGATAATAATGCTGATCCTATTAACACCTAACAGGATTGTTTATGAAACCCTTCCCTTATCTACCACTTTCTTTAAAACTGTCTAGAGGGTTGGACTTAAAAATCAGGAGACTTAATCCTATTCCCAGAAAAAAAGATGCAGGATCTTAGCCACGGTTTGTAAGTAGAACTGAGTGCAGCTCATGGAGGTGAAATATCTGTAGATATGTGGGAATATTTGGCAGTATTGTCAAAATTAATCTAAATGTGGAAATCTTTAATATTCATATCACTTGAACTCATGTAGCCAATTTCTACCTGATAAAGGGAAATGGTCAGGATGATATCAAGACTAATCTTAGACAACAATTTTGTTTAAGGATTAGTAAATACACTTTTTTTTTTTTACCTTGCCTATCTATTAGAAGTAGAACATAGCCATCAAGCCAGGCCATCCCCATTGAGTGCCCTTGATGTTGTTCATTTCAGAGCTTACTGAACACTGTACTAATATTGCTATTTCTATTTCTGCTCATTCTTTTGTGTGTTTGTTTGAGGTTTTTGCATTCTTCTTCACATGTTTACACACAATAGGTCAAGAAAAAATTTCAGTCATATGATGATAAGGCAGCTTTGAAACACAGTAAGATGAGATTCATTTGCCCCCTTCTGTTGCGTGCTATAACAGTATCATGTATTTAATCTTTTGAAGTAATCCTTTTGGACAGAAGTTTTAAGGTGCTTTTTATCATGTGGCAAATAATTTATAAATTTTAATACTACATATCCTGTTTCATACTGAACTTGTAATAAATCTAATTCCCTCAGTTCAACAGACCAATTGATTCTAGGTTTTTCTAGTTTCAAATTACAAAAGAATATTGCATGATTAGTTAAAAAGATACATAAAAATTATGTTAAATCTTGAAAATTACATTTGGACTCTTAAAAAGACTTTAAGGTATTTGGCTTAGAAGACCAAGAAGTTATTTGATTACAACATGTAAATATTTTAAAAAGAGAAAATCATTTCACTCAACTCTTTAATCCATTATGGAGAGAATTATCACATCATCTCATTTATACAAAACACAAGAAAATGCGCTGTTAAAACAATTTCTGCACCTCCAAGAAGGTGAATTGGACCAAAGTAAGCCTGTAATTCTATATTCTTTACTTTGCTAGGGATACTTCAGATTATAAAGATTTTTATGGTTTTATATATCATGAATCCGAGTATAGTACAAGTTATAAATACCAATAAACCGTAAGAGTCATATAAATCAAATATATCTTAAAACTTTTTCCATTTCATTTTCTATGCTTAAGTTTCTCTCTTAGCACTGGGGAAGGTTGTAACCATGTCTTCATTGCCATTGACTATAGATACCCTCTTAATTACACAACATTTTGGAAAAGTGCACAATATTTCTGACATGACTTCAATGTTGAGTAGCTATTGGGACCACATTCCTTCTGCAACTGTCCTCTGTGAGCACAACGTGAAATTTTGTGATTCTTCACTCCCTACTGTTAGAAAGCATTATCAGCTACCTTCAGAACAGATCCTTGAAGTGAATATAAACTTCTCTTCCTTTGATGAGGAAAAATTTTATAATCCCTATGCTTAGTTTTAATGATTTATACACAACAGATCACAAAACCTTCAACAGATTAAGTAATGATGTAAGGGTTGAATAATCGGGATGAAAATCTCTCTTCTTGCACACATATTTGAAAGTTATTTAGTAACAAAATCGTACTCTCTGAAGTGTTTATATGTCATCATTTTGCTATATAAAATAACTTCAATTCTAAATGTTTACACACTACTTTTCATCCCATTCTGTGATTAGCAGGTTGTCATCTTTAATCATGACCTAATTATTTCCTCCATATCTCAAGAACATATCCACACTAACTGTTCTGTGATGGGAGCAGTTTAGGAATTATAGTAACTTTTTCCTCCAACCCCAGCTAAAGCCATGTTTGATTTCAGGCTACTCATAACTGCTCAGAATTGAGACCATACATAAATTTAAATTTTTACTCCTTTGGTTCAGTGACAAACACCTTCTTCAACACATTTTAAAAATAATATGATGAAAACAACAAAATCTGTTGCTCACAAATTTAGATCATTTGGAGTGTTCACAAGTACCCAGAATCCTGTTCAAAGCCTCAAGGCACTTTTTACTTTCTAATATAAATAACCCATAAGAAATACTGACATCTGCTGTCAATATGGGACTGGAATCAGTCTGGTATGAGCTCTTGGCTGAGTTGCTACATTTTCCACCTTAGATGATCTCAAGAGTTTCTCTGTGGTTCAAAGTATCTATGAAATTATTTCTTCCTGAAATAAAACATGCAAGCTGTTGGTAGAAGTGAGTGTGACTTTGGGAACAATTTGGAACAATTTCCTTCATTGTCATTGGCCTAGGACTAGTTGAGAGCTTGTAATGATCAGATGTGATTTTGTGGTGATTGCTAGTTAATGGTTCATATAAAGAAATTTTTCCATCTGGATATTGCAGTCTCATTCTAGTCTAAAGTAAATATCCACCCCACCACATCCATGACACGAAGTTTTCACTAGGAAACAAGAACAGAATCAACATGCAGATTTCTCTAGGTTTTATAATGTAAAATAAATGAATGAATGAATAAATAAATAAGGTAAAACGTGAGGACATCGTTAAGAGTCTGTTTTGATAGCCTACATTGTTGCTGATCAAAATCTATACTTTAAGTTAGTTGTATATATAGGTAAGAAACACTCTGCCTTTTCTTCTGTAGTTTAACTGCTCTTACTTGCTTACTAAGTTTTTTGTGGGATTCACCTTCAAACAGGTTGGTTAAGTGTCTATTGAAAGGTCAGCTAGGATTTCCTGATAGTTAGTAGGGTAAGATAGACTGCCTTAACAGGGATCTTAACATGTCCATGACGGACCTGATAATATCTTGCTGGATATTCTTTGAGTTTCTCATTTGCTCTAATCTGTCATTGACTAAAACTAGATGAAATTAGTTTTGAATGAAAACTGTCATTGTGGCTTTGGAATCTGAACATGTAAGAGTATCCAGAGGTTGAAATTAGCTGTCTCTTTAGGGCTTCTTGGCTAACTGTCTTGTAAAGAGAAATACTTCTGGATGGTTATTGCTTTGCTTAGTATTTAGACATTACTTATTGCTTGTACTAAAACAATCTTCTTGAAAAGATTTAGTTTTCTAAAAAAGAAATATTTCAAAGTTATTTGTCACCTCTTCATGTACTCCTGACAAATATAACTATATCCATGACTTGTTATAAGAGCAACATATTTCACTCTACATAAGAGCACATTCAGTTGTATTGGCAGTGGGGAGGCCAGTAATGCTTATTAAACTGTAAATATTCTATAGAATTTTTATAACGCCAGGGCAGCACAGATATTAAATACATATTCAATAGTTGGGAGGGGGGATGTTAAAGATCGTGAAATTATGAATACCAACCTGATTGGCTTTCATTCTTTCCTGCTGTTTGAAAAAACCCATGTCTTACAATTTTACCATAGTTTTCAGTTAAAGGAATTCCAAGTGCATTCTAGATAAAAAAAAAAAGTGTAAGAATAATGCAAGATATGAAGGGACAGAACAAAAATACACAGCCTTTGAGTTATAGTCATCCTGCAGTCCATTATTTCAATAAGAATTACATTAAATCTTCTTTTAAAGTGTTTATGAATTGTGGGTTGATGTATGCTACCAATATGCAACATTTATGTTATACTATATTTCTTGGCTGGAGTACTGACTGAAAAATAAATGAATCGATAAATCAGAGGCAACTGCAGCATTTTGTGATATATAGAGTGGAGTAAAAAGAATGTTGCTTTTTAGAATAAGTTGACATATTGTAGTTTAAAAAGGAAGCTTGTGATCTCCCTTTATTATTCCTGAAATAAGGATGCCACATGTCACAAAATGTTGGCTCTTAAATGAAATCTTCATTGGTGCTGTCAGAATACCAAGAAGACAAAAAACTTAGTACATGAGTATGGAAACACCAACTACTCCCCTACTGACAGAATGACATTGGAAAATCTTGTTTTCCTGTGTTTCCCATCCTCTGCTTATTGCATGCCTCCATGTATGAAGTTCAGCTCTGATCCCCAAATTTCCACATGAAGATAGAGCTTTCCATGTGTGCTTGCATCCCAGAAAGCCAATGGAATCTGAGGCTGCATTAAAAGAAGCATGGCCAGCAGATCAGGTGAGGTGGCTGTGCCTCTCTACTCCACTGTGGTGAGAAACCATCTGGAATACTGCATTTGGAGTCCTCAGTACAAGAAACACACGGATTTAATGGAGTGGGTCTAGAGGAAAGCCACAAAAATGGTCTAGAACACCTTTCCTATGAGACTTTGTGTTGTTCAGCCTCGAGAAAGGGCTTATAAGAAAGATGCAAAGAGAAGTTTTACCAGGGCCTGTAGTGACAGAACAGAGGTCAATGGTTTTAAACTGGAAGAGGGTAGGTTTAGATTGGACAGAAGCAATATTTTTTTTCCTTGAGGGTGGTTAGGCATTGGAAGAGGTTGCCATCCCTGAAAGTGTTTAAAGTGAGGTTGGATGGGGCTTTGAGCAACCAGAGCTAGTGGAAGATGTTCTTGCCTGTGGCAGTAAGCTTGGGCTACATGATCTTTAAAAGTCCTTTCTGACTCAAACCATTCCATTATTCCATTAATATCTTAATGGGAAAATAGTAGAAAATTCAACTGGGGACACCGTTTTGTCATCATGAAGAGCCATGGCAATGTTACCCAGAGTGGTGGGCAGAACTCTACACAGCTCTTAGCACAGTAATAAAATCCCTCTGCTGTGGAGTCCTTGGCATCACTACATTGAGGAAAGATGAGAATATTCTGTAACAGTCTTGTTTCACTGTCTCAGAAAATTGTTAGATTTTTCTCTGTTTCTTACAAAGTTTTTATTTTCTATGATATAGGCAGCTACTGTAATGCCATAATATATACTCACCTTCTTCAATTATACATCTCAGTTGCTGAACACTAAGATAAAACAATGGCTAGCCATGTCAAAGATAAGCATTGAGAGGATGACTTTGAGAGAATAATCTCTTCTTTCTAGGCTTTAAAGAAAAAAACATAGAAAGAGATAAGGAAAAAAAAATATGAGAAAGTAGAAGAGTTGCATGTGGCTGAAAAGAGTGAACTGAAAAGAATAGTGAGAATAGATCAAGTGTTGTACTAAGAGCACTGCAGGGGAAATAAAGAACATCAGGAGATAAAGAAAACAAAGCAATGAGTATTAGTGAAAGAACAGAAAGAAGCAGATTAGTGTTTGCAAAGAGATGTTGAGGAAAAAAAGAGGAAAATACAGGTTTCAAATGAGCATTTGTTACTGACAGACAATCCTCAGGTCTTCTATGGTTACACCTCTACAAGTAAATGAAACAGTGTCCAGAAGCTTTCATGGTCATTACAATATTAGCATATACTTTAAAATTATTCAAATGATCCTTGAAATGGCTATCATGCATTTTGAAGTTCAGTAGTTTAGCATACAGCAAGCATTGTTCCCAATATGGACTACTTTATTCCAGACTGTGGTCCTAAGCATGTTGCTTTTTCTGGTATAGATATAAACAATCCGTCTTGCACCAAAGATCAGCAGTGGCTAAAAATCATTATATTTCTTCCAAAGCCCTGAAACATTTTTATCACCCACATGTAGAGACATAAGAAGTAGTCCAGCAGAGAAGTTCCCTGAGAAACAACCAATTAGTCATTGCATACACAGAATAATCTGCTTTGCCAAACACCATAAAAAAGAGTTGCAGCTTCCCGTAAGTTAAAGGGAAATGATGCAACTGCTTCGGTACAAATGCTACACTGCCGTTTACGCATTTAGACTGTAAGATCCTTTCCAAGCATTCTATTCTGTTCTGTTCTGTTTTGTTCTGTTCTGTTCTCTTCTATTCTATTGTAATGGACACTGATAATGTAGTCCCAAAGTCATGCAAAGATCCTCTACCTTAAGCAAATAAAATGTGATTAGCTTCCCTTCTTAACATTCCAGAGCTTAATTTCTTTCTAACTCTACAATTTTATCACTGTAGGTTATCTCCCATGCTGTGTGTACACAGCCCTAGGAATAGGGGAACATGCATAAGACCAGTTTTTGCTTTATTCTTTCCTACTAAACTTCACCTGCAATTTTCACCATCTCTTTCATGTAGTCCTAAATGGAGGCTGAGTCAAAGATTTAAATGCATTTCATTCTTCACAGCATGTAAAGCATGAGATTAGAAAGAAAAAAGCTTATTTGAGGGCACAAATTGCAGAGGAAAATGGCATTTACTCTTAGCCCACAAAAGGTATTGATTTTGATTGACTTAATTTGAACCCCTAAGGTTCTGGGGGAGAAGGAGATTTCAGTTTCTTTTGTTTTGTTTTAGGGTGCAGAGTTAAAGAGCTAGTTCCTGCAGAGTAATTTTGAACATTACAGAGAAAAAAGTTGAAAGCCTTTTTCAAAGACTTTATTTGTTTCATAATGAAAACATTTTAGTATTCAAAGTTCAATCAGCTCTACACTTTAGAAGGAGTTTCTAAAGGGAATATTTACAAGAAATAAAGAATCTTGTTTCTCTTCCTATTTACACTAGGATTATCCAGTTCACTTCATGGAATTTACTCTCCAGGTATGCAGGAATAAACAAGAAAAGAATTTGAATTTAGCTGTTTACCCTAGATTAAAAAATCTTGTGTTGTACAGACTCCTAGATCTCCTTATTTCTGTAAGGCAAGATAAGCACACACATGCTTAAAATGGTCTGTAGTGCTAAATAGAAAGTTAAGCCCATATACTTGTTACTTTGTGCACAGTTAAACAGATCAACTCAGAACAGTTAATGTTGTAAGGGTTAGATGAAGCTAGTGGGGAGAAAATGAAGATAAAACAATTTTGTTCACCTCAGGATTTTACTCTCATCTTCTCCTTAAGGGTTATATTTCCCATAGTTCAAAAACAGAGGTCTTCAGGACACCTATTCAGTTAATCATTTAAGTTACTTTATTTAGGCAACAAAGTGATCAGTACATACTGGAATGTTAATGGAACAGATGATAATATTCCCTGGAGCATGGCCTCCCCTTGGGATCTCACTGACTTTTATTACATAATCACCCTGCACAAACATCATCACAACCCTGCCTTCCACAGCTGTACTTACTGTGTCTTGGGGTGTCTTACCATTTCAAACTACAAGTATTCCAGTTTTGTTAGTTTATTCCTCTGCTCACTCAAGCTTCTCTGTGGGCTCAAAAGGTAGTTTAAAAACTGAGATTACAAAGTCAGGTTGTGTCTCTTCCTTCTTATCAAAATCTCCCTAATCAACCTTGCACCTCCAGTCAGCTAGCTGGTTTCAGGCATTCACCCTGAATAGGGAGACAAGTTTCATAGTAAGTTTTGCTCTTTAGTAAGTGAGACTCAGCTAACCTTTGTACTGAGATTTATTTTAGTATTTATACATTGATAATGTAAATATATTTAATGTTATAATGAAACAAAAATGGTGAGGTCCCTGGGAGATATAATTTTAGACAAGAAACAATGTGAGAGATTGAGTTATTCTATCTTTTATAATATGTCACTGGATGTTTCTCTATAAAACAAAATCCATTTATGTTAATATAAAAATAGACTTTTTAGGTAAACTTGTCTTATTTCAATCTATTGCATTAAGAGCAATCTTGTTCTGTCATTCATGCTTTCCAGTGGCTGAAACAGTGCTAAGAACAAATTATAAAGAGAGATTTTATGCTACAGGCTTCTCCATGGGCATCAGTGGGACAGTTTACAAAACAAGGAAAATAAAAGCAAAGGAAGAGTTTCTCTGGTATGAGTAAATTGGTTCCTAGCAAAGGATTTTAGAAGAATGAAGGCAGATGAGTGCTGAGTCAATTTGCAATTGACTATGTATCCATTTATCCTCTTCCTATAGTTATACAAATACAATAAGCCAGGTTAAATCCTGATATAAATGAAGTCCAGGCTGAGCTACTGGATTCAGAACATCTCACTGGTGATGACTATGCTAAGTAAGTCAACAGTGCTGGCAGGTTAATTAGAAGCTGAATCCAGCAAATACTTAGACAGTGCAATGTTTCCATGAGAATCATGGGCTAGAGAGCTCAAAATAGCATGGAGAGATGCTGTCCTCTGAATGAAGCAAACAGTGAGTTTTTTAGTGATCCCAGCTGCTCTTCATTTATCACCCTTTGGAGATTCCCAGATCTATAGCTTTACTGGTATCAAGGGCTGCATTATATGTATTTTCTAATATGCACCACATATGCCCCAAACGGCTTCCTTTTCTTTGCCTAATTGTATGTTTCCCCAGCAGCACTGCAGCAACAGCTATACCTAGGAAAAGGAACACAAAAAATCATGTAAAGTGGCAGCATTTTAAATTGGCACAGATTGTTGGAAACAAGCACCTACTGACCACTTAGCAGGAGTAAAGTGGGAACCATGAAATACAGTTTGCCTAAACATTTCTTAGGCACCTGAATGCTTCATTAGTTTTGGATCCATATCAATAAATATCATTGGTTTTGCAGTTTAGGAAAGGCAATAATCAAGTCTGAAAATACGCCTTACCTGGTTGTTTGAAGGCACTAAGAAGACATTAGTCTTAGGAGGAACACTTTACATTAAACCTGGAAGTAAAATAAGGTAAAACTATTGAAGTGGTACTGAAACCAGGGGTTTGATTTCTCTCTATAGGTCTGTCAGGTAATTTCACACATTTTGTAAAATGCACACAAATACTTACATAGGTACATATATATATATATATACACAGGCTATATAAGTGAGTGGTTTTCAATTGTGTGAAGGAACAGAATGATGAAGGCTGGAATCATGCTCTTTTAACTATAACTTTCTCATAGATATGTTCTCTGAGGTACAATATCTGAAAAGTATTCAGAAGGGATTAAAAAAAAAACAACACAAGTATCTTAACATGATTATTACCACAGACAAGACCAGCTGCTTGACATCAAAAAGAAACAAGATGATGACTTGTTTTCATTTTAAAATTTTCCTCTTGGGAAAGAAAGGAAAAAAAATCAATTCATTCACTTGAAAGAAATTCCTTTTCTTTATTTTAAATCATGAAACTGTAAATTTAACTGCAGATCCCGAAAAGAAGGACCAATTTAGGTCAGCACCTTTATGAGAAACGTGGTTCACTTACTGGAAATGCACCATCACTTTTATGTAAAATTGACAATTAAAAATATTCTTCTGAAAAGCCTGTAGCTCAAAAGATTGTCTAGTGATAGCCTAGAAACAGAAGACTAATATATTTAACTGGAAATAAATTTTCAGTATTGCATTCATATTGCCTTAAAATTCAGACATAATTCTTGGTGCAAAACAACACAGAAATTGTGCTGATACTGCTGTGTTATCTCTTAGAAAGAATTATTATTCTTCTTTGTAGTGCAAATCAAAGTACTTCATTGGTTGTTGGTATAGTTGAAAAATGTACAGTGAGAGAGAGAAACATTAAATTTGTTTACAATTGAAAGGTCATCTATGGAACTTGTACACAATTTCCTGTATAAATACAATGTTTTTGTATCTATTCAGGTAGAAGGAGGAGGAACAAATGAAAGATTACTGAATTCCTAAGAGGGTTTTAAAGAGTATAACTTTTGGGACATGTACTAATGATCTGACTGATAGGAAAGAATCTCTGTCATAAGGACTTGCCCATCAATTAACAAATAAACAGAGAATAATAATATTCATTTTAGTTAAATGCTTGGAAGGGCGTGCACAGCATCACCCTTTTGTTCTCCAGCTGAATTTCTGGTTTTACTTGAGCCAGTGCAGCCAAGGTGTGGGTTTCCTAGGCTGGACTCAAAAGCCTAGCAGTGAGTGAAGTAAAGCTTTTTCTCATGTGCTGTCTGCTGCACGCATAAATGGTGACCACTGCCACTGATTTTCTAAAACCCACTCGAACTCATTCACACATTGAGACATTCTGTGTATGTGTATTTGCATCCTGTTGTCATCAGCAGAATTGAAACACACACATAAATAATGCTTTAGATGAGTACACTCAGAGTTCCTCCATGTCTCTAAAAAGAAAATGTTTATTGCAAGGTCACAGGCACATAGATGTCAGATGTAGAGCTAAACCAGTTTTCATTTGTTTGTGTTTGAAAGTAACAATTCATTTAGAGAAAAATACCGGTTTTGTCAACTTTAACTATTGAAAAGTAATTTCAGGACTCACAGTCACAGACTTAATCTTGCAGCTAACATTTACATGAATTGCCAACACCTCACTGGAAGTCAGTGAGCAACCCCTTCTCTGAACAGCCTATGTTAGGCATTGGGCAACTCCCAGGGTAGCAAAGACCTTCATTAATGTTAGTGTTAGTTCTGAAGAGGGGGGGACACCCCATCAAACCCTTGTTTGCCAATGGTCAGTCATAATGGAGAAGCCAGAATAGAAAAGGAATGATGAATCACTTTCCTCACGCCTGGGATAGAGTCCATTATTTTAATTCCTATATATGTAACAAAATACTTACTGAAATTTATACATGTGCTTTGAAAAACAGTTCTGCCTGCAAACTAGATGCGGTTGTGATCAACAAGGTCCACCAAACAGTCTGAATAGAAACACAGCATAAAATTAAGGTAGAGTATCATAAGTACTTCTCATTCATAAAATCTTCTGCCAGTGTACACCCCAAAAAACTAGTGGTACAATAGCAAACTTAGTATTTAGTGCTTGAGGATTTCTGAATTATTCGAAGTATGCTAATATAGTTTTTTTAAATAGTCAGTTATTCAAAGAAATATTTCCCCCAAAAGAGTTAAGCAATACCCATGTCCTAGTTATCATCAACTTTTGCACTATCCAATAAGCTCCCAGGGTAAAAAGACAGCATTAATAAGATATGTACATTATTCAACACTTCCAAGACTGAGTGTGTACAGTTATGGGTTTCGTTCACTATTTCAGTACTTCAGTAGGGGTGGCTAATTTTTAGATATTTGAATGTTGAATGAAGTTGAATGACGTGTTACTACTAATTAACAAAAATGTAAACCATTCATTTGGTTGGTTATGAATCAGTAGTGAAATATGTGACACCAAACCTTGAACACAGGGTAGGTAGATTTTAAGGCATGCTCAATATCTGACATTGTTTGATGCTTACAAGAGGGCCTGAATTTGTGCTAGCTGCCTGCTCAGATAAATGTTGGAGGAATGGGAACCACTTTTCATGTGGTGCAGTCCTTCAGGAATAAACTGCTCCCATGTGGGTTACCCATGGGGTCATAAGTCCTGACATAAACCTGCTCCAGCATGGACTCTTCTCTCTACAGATCTGCAAGTCTTAGCAGGAGCCTGCTCCAGCACAGCCTTCCCACTGGATCACAGCCTCCTTTGGGAATTCACCTCCTTTGACGTGGAGCCCTGTTCGGTCTGCAGGGGGATATCTGCTCCACCATTAAGCTCCATGGGCTGTAGAGGGGACAGCCTACTTCATCATGATCTTTCTATTTTAGCGAAGCCTCTGATACTATCTTTTCACAAAATCCTTCTGGACAAAAATGTCCAGCATACAGCTAGACACATGCACAATACGTTTTGTGAACAATTGGCTGAAGGGTCAGTCTTACAGAGTTGTAGTAAATGAGGTAACATTAGACTGCCATACAATCACTGATGGTGTTCCCCAGGGTTCAATTTTAGGGCCAGTTCTCTTCAACATATTTATTAGTGGCGTGGACATAGGAGCAGAATGAGCACCAAGTAAGTTTGTCAACTATAATATATTAAGAGGACTTGTTGACTCCCTGGATGGCAGAGAGGTCTTACAGAAACACTGTGAAAGATTTGAATCCTGGATAATAAGAACCACATGAAATTTAACAGGGACAAATGCCAGATTCTGCACCTGGGATGGTGTAATCCTGGATGTATGTGTACAATGGGGGACAAAAGCCTTGATTGCATCCCTGCAGAAGGAGAGGTTTTCGTTACTGGGAAGCACAACATGAGTCAACAATGTTCCCTGGCAGCCAAAGGGGCCAATTGCATCCTGGTGTGCATTAGGATCAGTACAGCTACCCAGCTGAAAGAAGTGATTGTCCTACTACACTCAGCATTGGTGCAGCCTCACCTCAAGTACTGCATGTATTTTGGACACCACAACATAAGAAGGATTTAAAAAATATTTGAAAATGTCCAAAGGAGGGCGATAAAGATGGTGAAAGGACTGGAGGGTAACACATATGATGAATTATAACAGATCTAATATTTCAGTTTATATTTGACACAATTTATTCTCACAATTCTTTTTATTCTTTTCCCTAGATGAAATTTAGGATTGTGATTTACTGTCAAATTCATTATTTATTATTTTTTTCTTTGTAGTGATGTAGAACATACATCAAAACATTTATCATGTTGACTGACTATATTTTTACTTGGTATTATGTACTTAAAACTATATTTAAGTATCTATGCATGTTGTACGCAAAACCTTTAAAAATGTTCTTTTGTGCTTTCTTATTTGACAAGGGTTTCTTCTGAAATGTTGGATTTACGTAATTGAAAGTGATTTTATGGAAAAAGTGATTTATTTATATTCATACAGAAAAGTAACACTTCACTTTAAAAAAAAATAATTTTCCAGTCCGCCCACTTTGAAGGTAAGAAGAAAGACTTTTGAGCAGTATACTTTTTTTTTCTTATTTAGCTTTACTTTTGGGCTACCTTACTGAGTTCTGGTTATAATGTAACATGTATTTTCTAAACCATGTGAATATATTATACATCAAACTAAAATGTCATATTTGATTTAAAAAGAACCTTTTCAGGCATTATGACTTGTACTCCTTAGTGTGCAAGTAAAGACTGGAACTACTGTTATGTTTGCTTTTAACTAAAGATGCAGAATACAGTCTTTAATTAAGCTCTGTTAGAGAAGGTTTAGCATTAACAACCTATTGAGAAACAATTACCCAATAATATTTCACAGAAGTGAACAGAGATACACTCCTAAATGAAATAAGAGGCTCTAGAGAATATTGGAGTGGGAAAGCCTGATGATTAATAACTGTCATTAAGATTTACCCATTGTCTGTATATAGTCCATCTTTATAGGATTCTTCTAGTTGAAGCTGAAAGCCTACTCAGCCCACTGGAACGTATTCGTAAACAAATATATCTGTGACATAAAGGTAACACATTTCCAGACAATAGTAACAAAACAGATTCCCTACCAGACAGGGGAGCCTGAGAGATAATTCAGCAACTTCCGTACATCATCATTCATATATTACATCCTGGTATTCCCTTTTCTTGATACAAATGAATAGCTGCCAGCACACAAATAGTTTGCTGCTTTATCTCATTCTTCAAGTTTTCTATTTGTTCCATAGATTTCGTTTGCCCACATAAACCTTATCACTGACTAGAGTATGAACCTCTCACAATACACAAAGACCTCCCTTGTGTTATGTCTCGGCTTACTTTACAGATAGAAAAACCTTAAAACTATACTCATTAAGATTTGGATAGACAGTAGTCTAATTTGTGAAAATCCCTATCTCCTCTTTTTCACAACTATTCTCATCCTTCCAGAGTTATGATTCTCAGAAAGTGTGAAATGGAGGGAAAAGAATTCTTTCTTCCGCAGAAAATTCACTGCATTATAATAGTCAAGGTATTCCAAAACCCCCACCCTATACCGTGCACACCTCAGAGTAACAACTCCCCAAGTTCAGCTCACTTCAGTCATTCTACCTCCCCTATGCTAGGAGCCCAGGTGGTAAAAGGTACATGAAATTGAGCAGAAGAATCAACAGGGATAAGGAAGCTCCCTTTAGAGTATTTTTGCAGCTACAACAGAGTACTATTGTATGCGTAAATACGCAAAGCTATGCAGACTTTAATTAGCTTGCTTTGTACCAAAAGACAAGTATACTAATGTAACATAACTGTACGGGCTAGTAAAACCAGCATTACTACGTCAGCCACAGGCCTTTAGCTAACTGTGCAAGGCCCCAGTCCTTGAATTTTAAGTTTATTATCAACTTGTTATAAGAAATTGCTGAGGGAGGGAGACCTTGTTACCAATTTTTTCTTATTAGGATGTATATTTTAAGCCTGGAAAAACAGTAAAGCCTTGAAAATATGAGCACAGGTTGCAAGGAGACACTTAAGAACTACGACTCACTGATGGTCAGCTATTAGACAGTGTAAAAGCACAGCCATGAGAGATGGGGATAAAAATTAAAATTTATTGTTTTTAGAAAAAGGCAGCAGCAACTTAGTAATGGAAATGAAATATCCCACATCAGAGTGAGGCATCTATTATTATCTGGGAAACCCTGAGAACCCTCTAGGAAGTAAAACATCCTACAAAGGAGCAAGATCTCAAATTTGAGAGGGTGAGTAGGGCTGACTACTCATCTATACACTTACTGACTTCAGTTCTGTCTTGTCTTATTGGTGTGTTTGTGAACCTGATCATTTTGACCTCAGCAACTAAGACCATCGAGTGCTAGAGCCATCAGTGCTAACAATTGCCTTGACTTTAGAATCTAAGACCACCAAGCACTGTTTTCATCAATGCTAAAAATATGGGATTAGCCACAAAGTATTGTAGGACTTCATTGATAAGGGCTGACTGCTTTGATTACATAGTGAATGAAAATGAGTAATAACTATTAGTGTAGAGTAAATTGTTAAGGAATTTCAGTCTGTCAAATGTTTGGTTTGTTTAGGGTTTTTTTGAGTTCAAAACTACTTTGATCAATCAGTCTTCTAATCACTCCCAACACAGAGAACTCCAGTTCCCAAGGTGAAATAGATATATATGCATATATACATATATACATGCACACATATGCAACCACAACATTTTAATATCCTTGAATCACATTCAAAATGTAGTTTTTTAATGTCCTAACTCCATGAACTGCAGAGAGCTGAGAATTTTTGTATAATACCACTGAAGTTTGTTTTGTCTTTAGAGTCCACATTTAGGTGACCTTAACATTTAAATACAATGCTTGGCTCAGCGATTCCCAAGTGTGACAATGAGGGAGTTACTGTGAAACTGCCAATGAACTATTTTTCTTTTACTTGGGTGTATTTTTATTTTATGTTCAGGGATTGTCATTCTCTATTTGTGAACTAGTACTCAGAATTAATCAATTTCTTTTGAATGGACAAGTAATTACTGCTTTTGTGAAAATGCTTTACAGCTTTGTCCTTTTTTTGCCTTTTTTGCATAAATTGCATGGCATATTCATATATATGCATTTGTGTTGTGTGTTATGGGACATTCTGTAAATATTTTTATTTAATATTGCTTAGGTTTGCAGTAAAATTTAATCAGCAGTTAGAAATTCATTTATCTCATTCACTTCACTGCATCTGGAAGACATCTACACTTTAGAGACAGTTCAAATATTAGAATTAAATTCTTCTTACTCCTCAGTCATCATCTGTTATCACCTCTGTATATGTAGTGTTTTGCGAAATGCCCCCTGACTTCCAGATGTTTTCCAGGCTGAATGCTTAAGAAATAATGAACTGCTTTAAAAATACTTCTGGGATTGATTTATTGTAATATTCACACGAAGTGGCAACAGAAGAGAAGAAGAAAGGAAATGAAATGATTAATTATGTGCACTTCAGAGGTGAAAGCTCTTATTTTCATTGTCTAATTGTTGCTTCCACAGATTTTGAAAAATGCTTTTAAACTGGATGTACACAAAGACATATTTCTAACTAGATAAAGCTTTTGTGTCTCAGAAATTTTATGTTTTTCTATCATGCTAAATATCCCATTGTTCATGGGTGTGACATGGTTAGGCTGGGATCTGGACAGAGCGTGTACAGAGTAACCTAGCTTTAAATGCATGTGAAGTAGATATTGAAATCTTTGGAAGTCTTCCTAAAATTCTGGAATTCTTTATATAGCCAAAGGAGAGGCAAAAATTTCATTCTAAAATATAAGTTTAAAGCAGGCCACATGACCAGTACCCTTTATGAGTCTATTTTTCTGTACTGGAAATACTGTGTTAAGTCTGACATCTATGTGACAAGAAATTTTGTCCCAGTGTAGACGAGATGATTGTTACCCCACCTGTCAACTTTAGTAAATCTTACCAAAGCTAAGTCCATCACGCATCTTGCAATCTTTTTGCTCAGTTTTCCACATTGAGTGTTAAGCCTTCACAGCACTGTATAACCTGCAAGATTTCTGCTGGGTTTTTTTCTGCATTTTGCTGCTATTCAGCCTTCAGTTACTGACTTAGGTGAAATATTTAATCTGCTGTGAGACATACTGAACAGGCAAAATGGACCTAGTGGCTTGATTCACATAATTTGTGTATTTTTCATGAATGGATTAAGCCTGTGAAAACTGATTTGAATGCTGGAGAGAACTCAATTAATGCTGAGGTATGAGAGAGTATAGTGGGGAAAAGCACTTTTGTTCTGATAAATCTTTCGTTGTGACAAGGGAACATTTTGAAGTCATCCGGCTTGTCGCTCTGATTGCCAAGGAGTTTAGATAGACAAACTGCCATGGAAAAAAAGAATAAAGAGTCTCATTTTTTGCACACTTTCATCTGTATTTATTTCCTTTGGAAATGGTACAACCAACTTGTAAACATTCACCACTACCTCTGAAGATTGTTAGGCAGTGGAAGAATTGAGAGCCTGAATAAAAGTCATCAAAAAACAGCACTTCAGTTTTCTTGTATTTACATTATGATTAAAATACAGCTGAAGGAGAATGTTCTTCGAGATATCAGCATGACTAAGGAAGAAAAAAATCGCCATTTTTAAGCGAGGTTAACATAAAACAGCACACTACTTTTACAGGTTTTGTTACAGAACAGACCCTAGGTGAACCAAGACAAAGCTCTCAATCAATTTTTACCAAGACATCCTAGATGAAAGCGGAGCAGAAAACCAAAATGCTGATCTTTCCAATGTCACTAAGAAAATGAAGATTCCTAACCAATAAGGTAATATCATGCCCCTACATGAGAGTTTGGGTGTTCCAGACATTTAATTGGATCTGGCTGCCCTAGAACTGGCAGGTGAGGCACCGATTTTCCTGCCTTGTAGTAATCAAGACAGTGAGAAACATTTTATTTGCCTCAATATTCACCCTTGGACCCTTCTTGTGGAGCTTAAAATGTACCTCCTTCCTTTTCAAAGGAATCAAAGGTCTCTCTTTCAAAACTGGATCTAAAATGTCACTGTTGCCTTTTCCACAATAGCTCAGGTGTCACAGCACTCAAACAATAGGGGCAGTGCAGAATTGATTCCCTGTGCTCTGTGGGTTATTTTTAGTCTACTTTTCTTCCTTACTCACTGACTGATCTCCTCATCAGACTACCTGGCCCAGGAACATTTTTCTTACTTTCTTCTGAAACAGGAACACTACTTGAAAACATGACTAGGGACAGAGAAGAGAACATTACAGGACATCTCTGAGTCAGGTGCTTCCCCTGAAAGAAAGGTATTAGTTATTTTCCTAGCTTGAAGGGTTCAGAGACTTTTTATGATGCAGACATGATGCACTAGTATGAGTTAAGCGCTTAATGACACAGCCATTAAGTCAAATTGAGGCAACTCTAGGCATATACAGGAGCAGGCTACAGTATCTGGTGAAATGTAATGTTCAAAAATAGACAGAAGTATAGTTTTTAAGCATCTCTAGTGTTAAGCAGATGTTGCTTAGCAGTTCTCAGGATCACTAAAGACCTGGAATCTGCCAAGTCTTTCTTAAGGCATGTAAGTCCTTCTTTAGATCTGGCCCTTAGCTTCATCCAGATTTCTTTCAAAACCAATTTATGTCTGCCCATTACAACATATGACATACTGCATAAACATCAAGTTATTCGGATGGGCATATGCTATGTATGTTCTCACTTTGTCTTGGGAAGGAAAGAGTAACACAAAGTTTACTACAAGTTTAAGAAAGTTATAGTCAAAGTAGAGTTTATGTGATGTGCAGGCAAAACTGATGGAATTTTCCTTCTATATACTTTAAAGGCCTAATTTGAGAGGATTAATCTATTGCCCGTTTCTTGGAAATTCTTCCTAGGAATTAATTCTTGAATTTAAAAAAACAAATTTTATAAAAATTTGAAGAATACTGAGCTTAAAAATAGTCATATAAATTTAGGTCTGTAACATCAAACAATGGGTTAACAATTCTTTGTTACCTTTTATTACAGTATTTTATTTTGCCTGTTCAAATATCCTTTGGTGTATTTGTACCCAGAAAGCTTCAATATTATAACAGCTCATGGCAGAGAGAATGTTCAGAATGGAAGGTGAGTAGTTTATATTTAGAATGCATTTGTAACAAAATATTAGCATTATGTTGATGTTGCAAATAATTAACATTATAGACATCACAGATTTTCAGCTCTAAGTATATTGTCCTTCCTTCTATAATATCCAGATAAATATTATGCTTCTTAGATTTGTTGTGAGACAAGAAGAATCTCATTCATAATAAAAATCTCTTCCCCTTCTCAAGCCCTAGTGAAGTGCATCCTTTAAGTCAACTATCTCTTAACCTTAACTTTAATAATATGGATTGCAAATAAAGATTAAAAATGACAACTCCACTTCACCTTCCTTATAATGAGCTGCTTACTTTAAGGTAATTACTAGACTATTTTTGAGGCTGTCTCTACATATGGAACATGCTCGTTCTCTTGGATGGGCCAGACCCACAGCCTCTCATTTTCCAGAGCACTTAAAGAAAACACAGCTCTTCTACACTCTGAAGTGATCACAGGCTGGGAGGTGATCAGGATAATGGCACTACAAAGTTAGGATGCCGTTAAGCTATGCAGAGAAGTTAATATCACTTTGAAACAAATACACAGCTTAAATAATGGAATATCTGTAAGACCTAGATAAATTATTTGAGTAGCAGAGAATACTGAAAATATCACCATGCACTTGAATAAAAATCAGATATTTGCTATCTGATTTCTGCCTTGTCAATTGTTTCTTTGAATCTTACAAGTACAAAACAATCTCTTTCAGCTGCATTACTGCCCATACTCATTTCTTCAAGAGATCATTTTCATGGCATAACAGGTTTTTTAACCTCATAGAAATTCTGGTTTGTGCTTTTTTTTTCCACCCACCCTTCCCTGGTAAATAATTGCATAGCAGCCCACACTCAGCAGCTCTTTTCACAGATGAAATATAGATCTTGCAATCTGCGTTACAGCTTCACTTCCTTTTTACGTCTCATTTATGAATCTGAAAACTTTACTGAAGTAGTTATCCGCATATTCAGTTTTACAGTGAAGAAAAATAATATGCACATTTATATGGTTGGTTTCTTTTAGCTTTACTGACATGTGGCTCTCCTAGAAGGACCACATGACCTTATAGGAATTGTCTATTCTTTTAGTTTCTTCTAATACGTAACATCTGAGTACTTTCTTTTTCTTAAATTATCTGACAAGTATTCTAAACCACATATATGTCATCTGAATAAGCATTTCTTGAGATCAGTGCTAAAACGCTTATTTTAGAATACAGAAGGAACAAAGTTAGACCAAAGTAAAACACCTGTGAAGATTTTAAACTTAATTTTCAATAAACAATTTGAAAAAACAGATTATTCCTAAAAACATGTAAAGCAGAAAATTTTTCTCGTAATCTCTCTTCCAAAAAAGATTCAAAACCCTGACTCCTGAATCTGTGATGATAACTGATTCCAGGCAATTTTTGAAGCTTCATGGAACCTTCCATGTGATATATTATTTTAAGGACTGCTTCCTTGTAATCCCCATGCATCCACACGCACTGTTCCACATCCTTTATATGTAAGTCTTAATCACAATATGTAGCAGCAAAATCACCAACCACAATCTAAATCGATTCTCTTTCATGGGATGTTTGGATTATGTGTCAGATATATTTAATCATATTGTATATCCAGAATAAACACTAGACTCTACCTTCAAGATGTAAGATAGAGATGAAAGGTCTGCTATTACCAAATGGATAGAGTTTTATAACAGCCAATCACTAAATCATGAAATACAAACATTCACGAGCCATTCAGTGCAATTATTTTTCAAAGAAATATTTGTATAAAGTATTACATAGTACTTCTATTTATGTATATATTGATTTTATTTCTACAGGCTATTTACAGATTCTCATGCTAGGGTGCATTTGTATAAGCACCCATTTCTCATTAAGATGTTTTAAATTAAAATTCGTGTCACAGTGAGATTTAGATCTCACTGTATAGCATGTTTTACTACATTACACTCATTTCCACTTCAGCCAAACTAAGGAGAAAGCACACTGCAGTTTATAGGGGACATAAGTTCAAGAATATAAATACTATTCTCAACTCATTCATGACAGTATCTAAAATGATTTTTTTGTGCTTTCTGTAGTGTCTAAATGCAGAAGAGTGATTAAAAAATTATAATGTGAAAGAATGCAGTTTCTGACTCCAGGTACATTCAATGCATATCTAATAATCTTAATCAGAAATTGGTTACACTGTCTTCTGATTTGTTAATTTTTTATTTCTAAAAATAATCAGTTCTTCTCTCAGTGAGTAAAAAAATGGAGAAGGGGGAGTGTCACAATTTGCTAATCTTGTTCTGTGAAATTTTATGGGTCAGATGACCAGCTGATGAAAAAAAAAGAGTTCCAGGACACAATCCACATAATTCAAGGCACAAATCTTTGTCCTATGATTCTTATTTCTTTCACAGCTGTGCAAAACACATGCCCACCCCCACCCTGGTGTATGTCTGTATACAGAACCCACAGGGCTCTGAGTCATGGAGTTGTCTTCTGTTTTTATAACCAAACTAGAACAAAGAAGAAAAGAAGATATTTGGGTTTATATCAGGTGTTTTCTGAGGCTCCTGCCTCCTTAAGAAATGCAGTAAAACATGAAGTAAAGTAAAACATTTGATCCATCTTCAAATGAGAATGCTATGTACCAAAAAAAAAAAGGTAATGCAAGACTTATAAAAAGTTTGAACAAGATATTCTGACATTAATTTTTTTTTCATTTTTTGTCATTATTTTATGAGTATTTCTACTTCTAAATATTACAAAGAAAATAGCCCAAAACTTTTAGTGTTCCTCATTAAAGTGAGAGGGGCTGATTGCCTAATTAGATCTTAAATCCCCAGATAGCCATATATGTGCAACCAGGGTCACAAAGAATGGTGGCTGCACATTGCTATCGTCTGACTTTGAGAGCATCAAAAGAGAAGCCATAAAGAAAAGGCAACAGCATTCATTAACTGACTGTATCATGTCCGCTCCTGGGTGCATAGATATGCAGTGAAAGACGAGACTGCTGGATTAAGTCCAAGTATATAATAAAGCAAAATCCTGGATAACTTTGTGGTGGGTTTTTTTCCAAATCTTAATAGCTGTTCTGGCTTTTTCTAAATCCATCATGCTTACATGCTAGGATTTCTTCTTTCTAATTTTCGTCATCATTCTCAAGAAGCATCTTGTAGTGAGCAGACAAAAGCAGCAAGAGCGTGTCAGAAAACAGAATAAGAACAGGCAGAGAGGGAGGATCAAGCCAAAAACTTAGGGATGAAAATCTTGGATATAATGCAAAAAAATATATGAGCTCATTAGAGCTTTGGAGCTTTTTCTGGTAACAGATGCTTGACTAGACAGGAAGGAAGAGAAGCACTGGGAGGCCAATCATAAGCAATGAAGGATGTAGAAAATCCACTCTGGTTCACCTCTCGCTCGAAACCTGAGTGATATCAGTGTGTTCTTTTCCATATTATCTTCTGGGCTTGAAAAACACATGTATAACCAAAGCCTTGAAAAAACAAAATACTCCATAAATTATTCGGAAATAAATTTTTCAAAGCAATCCATTCATTTCTCGGCTACTGAGAATCAGCAAATCTGAGATGATTTGTCAAACACCCTTTTAGAAGAATTCATGTTCCACTAGGAACTTAAATATTGATTTTAGAATGTAAATTTTGGTTTGAAGAATTGAAAATCCTTTCCTAGAAGGGTGATTGATCAAAACACTGTACTTAAACTGGTGGTTTTTAATGGACAGGAATATAAAGTTCTACGGATTCTCTTTCTTCAGCAATAAATGGCTTCAATACTTTTAAAAGAATTATATAATTATATTTTATTTTTAGGCAAAGATATGTCTGTCCTAAGGAGTGACTAATTCTAGGAGTTAGAATGCTTACACCCTAGTAAACTTGCTGAGATATGACTTTTCTCAAATAATTGCGTCTTTTCGCAAAACAGATTTCTGCAGTAAGGATTTAAGGCACTGGTGAAACCACACCTTGAATGCTGTTTTCAGTTCTGGGCCCTTCACCACAAGAAGGATTTTGAGGCTCTGGAGTGAGAACAGAGAAGGGCAATAAAGTTGATGAAGGGGCTGGAGAACAGGCCTTATGAGGAGCGGCTAAGAGAGCTGGGGTTGTTTAACCTGGAGAAGAGGAGGCTGAAGGGGAGACCTCATTGCTCTCTAGACCTTATTGCTCTCTATAACTACCTGAAAGGAGGTTGTAGAAAGGAAGGTGCTGGCCTCTTCTCCCAAGTGACAGGGGACAGGACAAGAGGGAATGGCTTCAGGCTCCACCAGGGGAGGTTCAGCCTGGACATCAGAAAAAAAATCATGGAAAGTGTAATTGGGCACTGGAACAGGCTGCCCAGGGAGGTGGTTGAGTCACCATCCCTAGAGGTGTTTAAAAGATGGGTAGATGAGGTGCTCAGGGACATGGTTTAATGGCATAGGAATTATTGGACTTGATGATCCAAGAGGTCTTTTCCAACCTATGATTCTACGAGTCTATGTTTTCAAGATTTTTATGCAATTGGGAATATCATTCTCATGGATAGTACTTCTATCTGAGCTGGAGCATAGTTGTAGAACTGTTTTCATTTTTCTGAAAGATGGCCAAATGAGTAAAAGAAATTTGATATTTCTATAGTGAAGTATGTGCTATACATCACTGAAACTATGTTTTTTCCCCTTCAGACTTCAATCTGACTATATTTCATCAGATTAGTGGTCGGTGGGCTTGGTCCCTGGTGACAAGATGACACAATGTAATAGATGTGTTTTAGACTATAAAACCATTTCTGTGTTAGAGTTAAAGCTGCTTTTACTTCTAAAAAGTGTATATTTGCCATTGACTTCAACAGATGCTTTCTAACTCTTGCAATATTCTTGTGGATACACACCCAGCAATCTAGTAAACCACATAAATGCATTATTATCTTCAACTATTTTATGCCTTCCTACTTCAGACCAGATCTATCATTTATAAAGGAATTCAGCTAATTACTGGCAGTAGGCTTGTGTCAAATACCTCATAATTGAATTTAGAAGAAATCAATAGTGCTGATCACTGGGTAGATAGGAAGAGGAACTGAGGGGCATGGCATGGAGTAGCACAGCATGAAGGAATTGGCACAAGTCCTGTGTAATCTTTTTTCCCCATTACTTGTTGAGTTTTTCTGTTAATTTGGCACATCAGATCAGTAACTACATGTCAGAAAGGAACATAAGACTATTCATCTTCAGGATACGAATGAAGAAACAATGATATAAACATGTGAGAGAGATAGAACGTGTTGACAGTGGCATATAACTGTAAGTCTACTTTGCATTAAATCACATTCAACAGATTAGTACAGAGACATGTTTTTAAAGTGTTAAATGGAACTTGAAGAAAAGGATACGTTTGTGGTTATTGCGTAATATGTTTATTTTGAGGTAGTTCATTTTAACATAAAAACTATTATCAATGGAATATTTCATTTACCAAAGACAGAACAGCAATAATCACATTCACAATTTAAGTATTTACAGTATTATGAATTATGAGACATTGTGTTTCATTTCTACTTTACTTTAAATAAGTTTCCTTTAAATTTGTGTCATGCTGTTACAGGAAGTGTTTGGTCATTGTGAATCCTTCAGACATTATTTATAAATATTTGTATGCAAATGTTCATTATGAGGTAAAAAAATTCCTATTTCTCTAGTTCCAAGCATAATATGACATCACTGTTAACATAAGAGGCGTTATACTAAACAAAATGTAACACAGTGAAAGTTTGAGAAGCAACATCTCAATGCAGAGCGTAATGGCACAGTCATTTGTACATATTTGCATTATCCAAATTGCAAACAGATATTATGAAGCAGAGCTAAGCTTAATTTTATTATCCCTTAATTTCTCAGGAAGCTCACTGAACACCTAATTTAGCTTACTAAAGCCCTGCTTCTGTTTTCCATTCTCCATCTACTTCAAATGTAGATATTTTCCCCAACCAGATATATCAAAATGGACTCATCTCACATTTATTTCTGGAAGAGTCATCATTTCAGCTGAGATTTGTTGTGATATAGATTCCCAGTCTATCTGACCTGACCAAAACTCAGCCCTTCCATCAATATGAATTGCAGTGCTTACTCAATGAAAGAAAGCAGGAGGTCTAGTCTGGAGATTTCTGTGCATCCTAATACTTCAAAGGCTGTTTTCTTGTTAGCTGCTACCCTCTTGATAATATAGTAGGAGAGGAA
The DNA here is from genome assembly GCA_033459285.1 of Clamator glandarius. Classification (NCBI taxonomy): domain Eukaryota; kingdom Metazoa; phylum Chordata; class Aves; order Cuculiformes; family Cuculidae; genus Clamator; species Clamator glandarius. Next base: position 1,424,673 of record JAUNZM010000411.1, read on the forward strand.
GAAAAGGGTATATAGAAAGCCATGAAAATTCTTTATTCTTTTGCAGTGTTTGAAGTTTGATCTTTAAAATATCACTGGTCTTACTAGTAAATATTTTCTCTGTTAAAAGATACAAAATGAGTGCACATTCTACTTTTACTCTGATATACTGACTTTCCTTAAGATTTTATTCCTTGAAATCTGGTTACATCAGTAGAGAGAGTTGAAAAGAGCTAGACAGGAAACATGAGCAAAGCGATATTTTCTTGGCAGGGCTGCCAAAGACAACTGCACTTCTTCTGTGTCTCTCTAGCCTGTCTCTCATTTGATGTGAAAGGGTGGTCTCTGGAGAGTTTGATTTGACGGCAGTGCCAGGAATGACACAGAGCATATATTACTCTCTTACCTGTTCCTAATGTTGCAGAATCTTCCTTTTTGTGTTCCAGGATTCATAACAGTGCTGACTGTAAAAGCAGGATAATAAAACAAAAAACAAACAAACAAAAAAGCATAAAATGTAATGTAAATTACATATGGCCACTTAATGGAGAAACCTAAAAGTTAACCAAGGATTTGCTACACCTACGGCCTTCCCTGTTCCAGGGAAAAGCCCTAACTCCTGTTGTTTGATATGAAAAGCCTAAGCACTGCCAACCCACACTGGTTTGCCCTCAGGAGAGGAAGAGGTGAGGAGCCCCACATTGCTAACAGGGGAGGCATCTGGGAACCAAAATGCTGACCCTACAAGTGTAGACTGTAGAACACCCGAGAAGGTCAGTAAGGGTCTTCTTGGAACATCCTCCTCAACTTAAGCAGCTAAATTCTATGTGACACTTAATAGGGTTGTAACCTTTCTTGAGAAATGTTGTTGTGGACTCTAGTACATATAAATCTGTCAATGTTATTGGTTACTCAAGGCCAGTTCAACACATGGGACAAATTTCACTGAGTTGGCATCAGGACCCTATCTACTCAGTATGGATGGCATTGGAGGTGACTACTGCTAAAGTCTGGTTCTTCTTTCAGACCTTTAACCAGCAATTAAGTAAAATGTTTAAGTCTGATGTGCTCAGACGTTTGGTTTTGGCCTTCTTTAACATTTCATACCTTTCTTCTAAGTTAACCTGCAAAATAGTAAACTGTTTCTGATTTCCAGTTATTTTCTTTTGTGGTCTCACATGGCTGCTTGTATTTGCATCTTCTGTGTGTAACAACATTAATTCAGCGTGTTTAAGGTCCCATTACAGATCAACATGACAGACCATCTTTTCTTGAAAAACCTGTCTGTGAATTGACAGACAGTAGAAAAAAGTGAGATGTTTACAGACTTACTGACATTTAAAAGAGCAAACAGCTGCATGCGTAATTGTGTAGCTAGCAGATCATTACCCAGTCTAAAAATATCTTTTTTTAAAGTTCATTTCTACCAACAAATAAATATTTCAGTTAACACTCAGCCAAACCATCAGACTGAAGACCAAATCAATGCCAATAAATCACTTTGACATAGTTACTATACACACTATGGAGATGCAGTTAAATGTATAACACCTACATCCTACACCAGAGAAAATTTTTTACTAATGGAAGATTCTATTTCTAATTTCCAAATGTTCAGAAATGTTCTCACCTGAAAAGCCTTCAAAAGCCTTTATATCTATTAAGAGTAGAATCTTGTCCTCCCCTAAATCAAATTGCTTTTTTTCAAAAGTCTGTTCTGAAACTCAGCCCCATTGGTGTTTGAGCATGGCTTTCTAGGATGTATGCTCTGCATCCTCTGTGGTACCTGTGTTTGTTGATGTGATTCAAAATAATTCTGAAAAGACAGATTACCCTCATGAGAGAGTTTGGGTGCCTTCACATCTCACTCTGGCAACAATCAGTTCATAAATATTCAAAGAATGAAGGGTGCTTTTTGTTTTGCTTCACTAAATACTAACACTAAACCACTAAGTCACCTTTTCAAAGGAAAAAAAATGCATGCTATGAAGAAAATATTGGCCAATAGCCTTTGGTGAAACTAATTTGGAAAGAATACAGCTTTTGTGGCCTAACATGTCTTCATAGAACGTTTTAATCAACATAAGATGTTAACACATATGTCTACATATGAAAGAACTATCCTCAACATAAAGAGGGAATTCTAAGAATTTTTATGTAGATTATGTTTCTATGCAGGGGCATATTTTGTGAGAAATAGACGTCAAACAGACCCTATAGCCTCAACTGCAACAAAACTAAAATAACAGATAAACATGCTATCTTTAGATATATTCCTTGAATGTTGTGCTCTAGCTTTTAGTATTAACTTCCAGTGCTGAAAATTAATTTGTCACAGGTTTCAACTAATTAAGTCACCTGAGATTCATAATTTGCAAAAGTTTGGGCTGTCCAGAAAAGTTATTCATGGCAATTAGAGATAAAAAAGACATGGTAAAGCACATTTTTATTTCAATTGAATATAAGATTAAATCTTCACATCTTCACATAGTAAAAGTACCATGTATAAATAATTCTTGAATTTCAGATACTTAGAAAGCTCATTTGCTACTTACTATTCTGATATTTTATATAGACTCTGTGTGTGTGCGCACATGTTCATAGAAATGCACCTTGAAAGAGAACAGGATTGCACATTGCTTTCACTGTTTTTATACATCCCAGATAAAAATAAATATGAATTGTACAATTTTCAAGTCTGTGCAGTCTAAAAGGCAGTACATGGAATTCCAGTTTCTGAAAAAGTTTTTATAGATCTAGAAGTAGGAGAGGAATCAGAGGTGCACACAAAATGGAAGTAATCCAGGGAAAGACCAAAAGGCTTTTCTAAACCTTAGAAAATAATGCTGATAATAGGAACTCTTTATAACAAGCTTTTTGGGACTCTTACACATGCGAAAGTATGAGGGCCTGCTTCATGGTACCACATCAGCTGCTCCATGGTCCACCAAGTCCTAGCTATAAATACACTTCCCCATGGTTATAAATGGATGATTACAGTTGCAGCAATGCTGATATGACTAGCCAAGTACATGTATGGACAAACTAGTAGCTTCTGAAATTTGACAGTTCCCTCATGATCACAGCACTTTTCCTGCCATAATAGTACACTATGCTTTCAGCTGCTGTCAGTAATACTAATTACTCTCTTCCTATAGAAAAAAAAATCATATTAATTACATGACAAAGGTCTAAAGTAGCACAAAGAGTGATTCACAGTATGCCTCTCATTTTTCTTTTTGTTCTATCGAGTCGCCCTCCACAATACAGTAATTAGCAAACATAGGGTTTCTATACCCCTGTCCATAGGGATAGCAATTAGTATACATATGACGTTTATATCCATATCTGTATTGCTTTGATTTATGGTTTACTAGCCTATGATTTGGTTCAAGAGTACCATCAGGAAGCATAATGGCATTTTTAAATCTTATTTGGTTGTTTGCTAATCAAGCTGCTAATTATTTATGAAGAACTGCTCTTAACATCAGGCTTCAAGCATGTTAAGGTGCAGAACTGTTTTATTTTTTGTAAGAAATGTAGAACTGAGCAAGTAGATACCCTGAAACGTTTTGGTATGTGATCAAGAATGTTATCTTGGAGATGATTTTCAACAAAACCTTAACAGGTGGAATAAATCTGTAACAAGTCCCAGAATCTAGGACCAGGTCATTGGTTTTTTATGTATATTAAATTATAAATACAGTCTCTAAACCATTGGATAGAATAGCAGTTATCAACAGCCTGATGCCAAGGTTTCTGTTCTTTGAACACTAGGATCTCTGATGTCTTGGAATGATTTCTGTTTCTTTTGAACCTGAAGTTTGAAGTGGTTGGCAGCTGGAAAACATCACAGTTTTGTTTGATGTACAATGGTCTGCTCCATGCAAAACAGTTTAATATTGATAAGACCTCACTTTACAAGGTAAATTACACTAAACTATGTTTGGCAACCTTTGTAAACTGGAAAAAAAAAAAAAAAGGCTTTTGCAAGAGACAAGAGGAACGAAATCCATCATTAAAAGGCAAAGGGATATTGTATCCCATGGCAGGGAAGAACTACCATGCATATATTACATAGTATAGATGTTAAAATTAAGCACTGGCAATGTAGTTACTTACCACAGAGAGAAAGATGCCCTTAAAAGGAGTGAGCCATTTCTTCCTAAAATGGACACTGAAAGTAGCCAGTGTTATGTTTCTGCTTTCTATAAACTGTAAAGGCAGGCTACATAAGATGATCAGATGTGGATGTTTACATTTTCAGCTGTACCTATGTACAGTTCAATAAGAAAAATCCCATCTAGAGGATCACATGAAGTGTGACACCTGTTATCTAAACCGACAGAGACTGATGTATTACATTGAACAGAGAAAGCAAATTGTTAAAAGTAGAAAAAGTGTGGGTGTTATAAGAACTGGGACAGATATGCAGGCTCAAGAAAGGTGAGATAACCACTGAGTTCATTGTTCTATAAAAGACATAAGTGAAAATCTAGTGACTTAAAATTGTGGTGGTTGACATTTTCAAAGGAGCTACAAGGCTCCTTGTAGATTCCTAGATTTTATGGCAGTGTTGTAAGAAAACTACATTGTGTTGTAAGAATCCTACATTACCAATAATGGAAATTGGTACCTAAATCATCTAGTATGGCATTCGCAAAGGAGCTTAAATCAGTACAGCAATAGAAGATATTTCTAGTCAATGTTCTACAACTGTTTCTTTAAGAGGTGTTTCCTAGAAAAATTGTCTTTGCACAAAGCCTGAACCAAAGCCTCCTCCTATCAGTTGTACAAAGATACTTGTCATTTTGGAGTTTCATTTTCAGAAAAGAGAAATACTTGAGTATCATTAAAATACATTTCTTCACATAAATGAAACGTTTCTCTTCAAACCACACAAAATACATTCAGGCACAAATTCAACAGAGTGTTTAAGTTTCAGTGTTGTTACCATGAATTTGAATGTCTACAATACATCCTATGGTAAATGTCAGAGGATTTAGGACTGTCGGCAATCTGTTGGCCTCTAATCCTCATGTGTTTCATTATATTTGTAATATAGAAAATATTTTAAATGCTTGTGCACTGAAGGTTTACCTACCTAACATGAGTAGGAAACAAGACTGCAAACCCTGCTGATCCTGCTTCAAGAATGGTTAGTTTCCTGATAGCCCTCACATCTCTGAGATTGGTGCTTAAGCCCAAGGTACTGCTGCCAGAATTTCACAATATTTAGAAACATTTTAATTCAAAGGCAGATGGGATTCTAAATATTATTTCCCATCTATAAAGAAAATTCCAGCAAGGGAAAAGGAAGACAATACCTCCAGGAATGTGATTTCTTGAGAAGAAGAGTAAGTTGCATTAAGTTTAGGCAAACCAAGAGCTTCAATAGAAATTCTAAAACTTAAGGAATCTGAATCATTCTTTTCTTCTGCTCTTCATCCATCTTTCCACTGGCACATCCTACAATATTTAGCTTGCTTCTTAGAGTTAATATTCTGCTGTCGAGGAGAAGGAAATCCATTCACAAGGCTACAGATCAAAGCCTGAGATTTCATGATATACAGTCATCAGAGAATGCTGACTCAATTTTTAAGCATGCAGACAGTCCGTGGGCTTTCTGACTCTCCCTTATATACATATTTCTCAGTGAGTGTAGTCAATCTTTAGAGATTTTTCATGACTCATTCCCCATCTAAATTATTTTCTTGGTGCTAGGCTGACTCATAAGCAGGGGATCAGGACTCCAGTTTCTTAAAGGTATTCTATGTCTTCTAGAACTTTAGTTAACAAAGATTGATTTAAGTCAGTGGATAAAAGCCTTACTAAATTATTAGAAACAGTTTCATCTCACAGTTGTGACTATTGGCCAACTAATCAATAGATTATTCATTAGAGCTTTGAATAACCGTTTGAGTGATTCTGCTTTGTATGATTTTAAAATTACTTTTATAACAACGGATTTGTATAGGCACACATAACTGCTAAAAAGCAAAAAAACCAATTTTACTAAGGAATGAATACTGCAGCTCATGTCTCAGGACTTATATAAATTTATTACTATCAAAATTGCAACATCAATCTGTTCCTTTAGTATGTGCTTGCTCCCATTATGATCACATCATGACTTATCAAATATCATACAGAGTGGCTTGACCACCACATCTGCCAATTCCATCAGAACTCTGGGATGCATCTTGTCAGGTCCCATAGATTTATATATGTTCAGGTTCCTCAGGTGGTCAAGACCCTGATCCTCTCCTACAGTGGGAGAGACTATAACCCCCTGGTCCCCTTCTTGTCCGTTGACCCAGGAAGGGTGAGGAGAGCAGCTGTTGGTGAAGACTGAGGCAAAAATTTGTTGATTACCTGAGCCTCCCACTCATCTTAGCAAGTTTGCAGACGACACCAAGCTGGGTGGAAGTGTTGATCTGCTGGAGGGTCGGGAGGCTCTGCAAAGGGATCTGAACAGGCTGGACCACTGGGCAGAGTCCAATAGCATGAGGTGTAACAAGGCCAAATGCCGGGTCCTGCACTTGGGGCACAACAACCCTGTGCAGTGCTACAGACTAGGAGAAGTCTGTCTAGAAAGCTGCCAGGAGGAGAAGGACCTGGGGGTGTTGGTTGACAGCAGACTGAACATGAGCCAGCAGTGTGCCCAGGTGGCCAAGAAGGCCAATGGCATCTTGGCCTGTATCAGAAATGGCATGACCAGCAGGTGCAGGGAGGTTATTCTCCCTCTGTACTCGGTACTGGTGAGATGGCACCTTGAATGCTGTTTTCAGTTCTGGGCCCCTCACCACAAGAAGGAGGTTGAGGCTCTGGAGTGATTTCAGAGAAGAGCAACAAAGCTGGTGAAGGGGCTGGAGAACAAATCTTATGAGGAGTGACTGAGAGAGCTGGGGTTGTTTAGCCTGGAGAAGAGGAGGCTGAGGGGAGACCTCATTGCTCTCTACAACTACCTGAAAGGAAGTTGTAGAAAGGAGGGTGCTGGCCTCTTCTGCCAAGTGACAGGGGACAGGATGAGAGGGAATGTCCACAAGCTCTGCCAGGGGAGATTTAGGCTGGACATTAGGAAAAAATTTTCCCAGGAATGGTCATTGGGCACTGGAACAGGCTACCCAGGAAGATGGCTGATTCACCTTCCCTGGAGGTGTTTAAGGGACGGGTGGATGAGGTGCTAAGGAGCATAGTTTAGTGTTTGATAGAAATGGTTGGACTCGATGATCTGGTGAGTCTCTTCTGACCTGGTTGTTCTATGATTCTATGATTCTATGATTCTATGATTCTATGATTCTATGATCTGTTGATACGAGGTCACCATTTTCATTCATCAGTTGGGATATGCTTTCTTTAACCTTCCTTTTCTGATTGACATATCTATAGAAGCTTTTCTTGTTAGTCTTCACTTCCCTTGCCAAGTTCAGCTCCAGCTGTGCCTTGGCTTTCCTGACCCCATCCTTACACAACTGGGAAGTGTTCCTATACTCTTTACAATTTAGCTGTCCCTGCTTGCACTGCCTGTGTAGTTCCCTTTTGGTCTTCAGTTTTACCAGTAGGTCTCAACTCAGTCACGCTGGTCTCTTCCCTTCCCTGCCCAGTTTCCTGCACCTGAGGACTGAGTGCTCTTGTGCTTTACAGAAAGCATCCTTATATACTTGCCAGCTCTGATCTGCTCCCTTATCTGTGAGGACCATATCCCAGGGGGTCCTACTGACTAGGTCCTTGAAGAGCTGGAATTGAAATTTAGGGTCCTGACTATACTCCACGCTTGTCCCATATCCCTCAGGACCTTGAACTCCACCAGTGTGTGATCACTGGAGCCCAGGCTGCTTCCTATCTTGATGTCACTAATGAACTCTCTTGCATTAGTAATCATCATGTCCAGTATTGCCTCCTCTTGGGTAGGGGTGTCTATTACCTGGTTTAAGAAGTTATCTTCAATGCACTCAAGGAGTCCCCTGGACTGCCTACAGCTTGCTATGCTAATTTTCCAGCAGATGTCAGGGTGGTTGAAATCCCCCAATTAGATGAGAGTATGCGAGCTTGAAGCCTCCAGTAGCTAGAGGAAGAAGGTTTCATCTGTAGGCTCTCCTTGATCAGGTGGCCTGTGATATACACCAACCATAAGGTTCCTTTTGCTTTTGTCATTTATTCTGACTCACAAGCTTTCAACCTGTTTGTGGCTACTCTTCAAAGACAGCTCTCCACACTCTAACCATTTTCTGATATAGAGGGTAATGCTTCCATCCTTCCTTCCCAGTCTGCTTCTTCTGAACAGCCTGTAGCCACCAATAGACACACTCCAGTTATGGGATTGATCCCACCAGGTTTCAGGAATAGAAATCGTACTGTAGCTTCCTAGTAGCACAGTAGCTTCCAGCTCCTGATTGTTGCCCCAGCTGCGTGTATTTGTATAGAGACACTTCAGCTAGGCTGTTGGCTGCATTGCCTTCTTTGTGGAACACCCCTTATTTTCCTTAAGGAGTTCCATGGAAGTTTCCTTGCTGGCACCTACTACCTCAGGGGCTCCCTGTTCATCTCCACAAGACTTGAACTGTGCTGTGGCATCCCCAGCATGTCCCAGGGCATCAAACAGCAGGAGACTTAAAATTGTTGTGGCATTTTTTTTTCACAGGGTTATTAGTACAGAAACAGGTTTTGCTTCCTGTATGTTTTATAAGTGAATTTAGGGATCCCTGGCTGTTCCAGACTATTTCTAAAAGATTCATAAAAGGTCACTAAGAAGCAAGCTCAGTGTCAGTATGTTCGCATCTGCTTTAAAAGGAGAAAACTGTAGGAGTCTAGAAATTTAAGGTAGTTAAAACCCAATTAGAGTTCTAAGTCCACATGCTGTTGATTTATACACAGAACTATATATCAATATTTTTAATGTTATGTAAATAAATGGTAATTGAAGAGAATAAAACCCAGAGACAGCTGTCAGGATGAGAACTGGTAGAAGAAAATGTTCAGTCCACCAAGGACCACCGGCCAGATCCATGAAAGGACAGATGGAAGGACTGCGTATCCAAGTCACGTACCTCTACGTGGGTAGAAATACTTCATCTGGCAGGGCAAATTACCCCTTGCAGTACTAAGGGCTACAGCTGCTGGAGCTCTAATTCATGAACAATGCTGCACTGAACCATGCACTGCAGACATGACTTAATCTGCACTCCACCTGTCTAATGTAAAAGGCATCTCTGTTAACAGCAAGATTTCTTATGCGCTTGCAGCTCTATCTTTCTTTTTGATCAGTCTTATCTTTCCTAGATAAATATTGTAAGCTTAGAATTTTTTTTTCTAACAGAACAGCCTGTAAAGTTTTCCACAAAGCTGCAGCAGCTCTTTAATGCTGCTGTTAACAGGCAGCATTTCTTGGTTTGAAAAACTTATTTTCTGCTTTCCAAAAGCATCCTCTCTTGTTCTACTAGAGTTCTTTTGCTCTATGTATCTCATTTCCAGTTCAGTACACCAAAGCCAAAGATTTCAGAGGAGATAGCAATGTCTCCTCCACACTCTGCAGATTCTATTTACTAAATAAGGAATAAAGAGGAGATGGAACTTTGCCAGAGCTAACTGCCTGGGTTCTGATCCTAAATGAATTAATAAAACTTAAGGAAACTCCTTCAAGTCTGGGGACAAAATTGTGAAGCATAAATATGAGTTGTTCGTTCTGCTCTCAGAAGAGAAATATGTCCACAACAGAAGACTGCAGATCAGAATCAAGAGTCCGTAAAGTAGCTTTGAACTTCAGCCTAAAGCATTCACCCAGAACTGAAGATGAAACGTTTGAGGGACTTTAATTGTATACAAGAAGGTGTGGAGTCTACAAAGCATAGTGTTATCCTCATAAAATAACTTCATTCTGTTTCCTGTTTAGGGTGTCACTGTGGTGTTGACATGATATATAAAGTATTATAAATAACATTTTCCATTAAGAAAAATATTATTTTAGCAATACAATTAGAATTCCTAAGTTAAGTAGACTTTTGTAAGTGGGATGTATATAGGACTATTTTGGATAGAAAAAGACATGAGATCAGATCCACAATGCTGCCCAAACTGAGGCTCAAGCGGAACTGAGAAGTGTTAATCCAAGCATTAGATTCTCCAACACCACAGATAGATACTCTCTTTCATCCAGTAAAAAACTCTAAAACCTCTCCCAGTTTGGCAACTGTATCATTCTCAAGCCCTCAGTGAGTGTTCTCTTTGGGTCCCCATTTATTTTTAACCCCTGCAAGTTGCAAACCAGTATGAAAAATCAGAATTTAATCCCAGTTTCCTACAGATTTCTAATCTGAAAAAAACACACTGTTAAATTGTAGCAATGCTTATGTGCTGCTCTTGCACAATTTCTCAGTTGCTAGACTAATTCTCTCCAGATAGAAAAGGCTCAGGTTCACTAACCTCTTCTGCTTGTAGGAGCATCAGTGCTACAGTTCATAGAATCATAGAATCATTTAGGTTGGAAAAGACCTTTAAGATCATTGAGTCCAACCATAAACCTCATACCACCAAGTCCACCACTAAACCATGTCCCTAAGCACCGCATCTGCACATATTTTAAATGCCTCCAGGGATGGTGATTCAATCACTTCCCTGGGCAATCTGTTCCAATACTTAAAAACCCTCTAAGTGAAGAAATATTTCTTAATATCTAGTATAAATCTCCCATGGTGCAGCTTGTGGACACTTACCTTTGTCCTATTGGTTGTTACTTGGGAGAAGAAACTGACACTCATTTTGCTACAAGCTCTTTTCAGGTAGCTGTAGAAAGCAGTAAGATCTCCCCTCAGCCTCCTTTTCTCCAGACTAAACAACCTCAGTTCCCTCAGCTGCTTCTCCTAAGATTCATGCTCTAGAAACTTCACTGGCTTTGTTGCTCTTTGGACTTCATTTCTCTTATGTCCCACCTCCTAGAAACGGAAAGTACCAGAAAGGTGACCCTATTCTGATGTGGAGGCTTCTTTCCCCTTTCTTTGAACCTCCTATCTTTTAAGGATATACTACTTGGCCCAGAAGTAAACAGTGAGTGTGATCTTCATTCTCTAGGAAGGCGCCCGAACTTCATATCCCATAAATCAAATCAGAGTTGCTACCTATGATGTTGCTACATACAGTGCTGGGGTTCAGAAACAGTTGATCTAGTCCAGCGTATTGCAACAGTAGTTGCACGTGCTGTCAGCTAATTCGCAATTAGCCTAGAACATCAGTACATAAAACAAAATAAGTATCCCACTTGCCTCCAGACTTCCAAAATCTGCATGCAGTAAACCATTTGTGATTTCTTGACTCCTATTGAAACCCGTTCAGTCACTTCTGCAGACTGATTGATTATTCATTCCTACTTCTGCTCCATCAATAATGTCAACAGAGTGTGGGAAATTATACAAGTGACCAAGTGTAGGAGTCTATTCTACATGAGGAGTTTTTTTCCCCTCAGTGAACTGCTTTCTGAATGTCCATCATCTGCAATGGAAGGTGATACATATCACACATGGTCATCTTCACTATAGACACTTACACAGAGATGTTGGAATCTGAACTACTCCTCTCAAGCCAAGTCAAAAATATGGTATGGTGACAAAAGTGAGAAGTTAACTTTGGAAAGGGAAAGCTTTCATCTTTCCATGCCACATATGGGTAGAGAACTACAAGAAAAGATTCAGATGCTTGGCAGAACAAGGGTGATAGAGAACAGCCAGATTATGTTTAACAAAAAACACAGAGTTCCTTGGTGCCTTCTGAAAAACCTTTGAAGAAATATGAAATATTGGAGGTACACATAGAAGATGAGCAAGATCTACCACTGAGAAAAACATCAATGGAGTTCTGCCATAAGGAAGCAGTAACAGACAAATGATCACTGTTTGAAGATCGTTACACTGTCATGCATAATTTAATGAGGACATAATGTCAAAGACAGCATGGGTATATTTTATGTAGTATTAACGGAGCTGGAACAAAGAGGATTAAGTTATGCATAAGATAAAGCAGCAAGGATGTACGGCAGTCCACTTCCAAGGATCTTCCTCTGTTCTGTTATTTGTAGACACAGTACTGGAAGAATTAAGATTACTGTGGTGGCAGTCAGGTTGTAGGTAGCCTGTGCAAGCAAGAGAAAGAAAAACAGTTAGTTACTTCTCCCATAGCAAGATGGGATTTCGTGTTAGCTCTAACATTCATACAGTGTTATAAAACCACACAGTGCTTTCCAAAATACTGTGAGCTATCACAGATGCAGAAATCTCATAACCTAGCACAAAAATAGAACATCCAGCAAGGAAACACTGTTCAAAAGTTATTACTGAGGATAATTCTGGGAAGAGAGGAGTCTGAAGAGAGAATGTATGAAAGAGATAAGGGAGACTTGCAGGTCAGAACTGCTATGTCATTATGTTATTATGACTGACTTCATAACACAGGCACTAAAACAAGCAACAGCAGGAAAAGCACTGTTAAGGAAAGGAATTAGAGAGTATGATAAGGAAGAGAGATCTAGAACCAAGTTTAGTGCTCAGCAGTTCAGGTGTAGCACAGAGACATGGGCATTACTATGGATCAGTGGACATATATCAGGTAGGACTAATTATGGATTGCATTACCTGTTCTTCTCCTTCCTAGTCTGAACAGAAAGACCATTCAGTGGTGGCAGGAGGGGATTTTAATGAGAAGGTCTTCCATGAAAGCCACATCTGCCTTCCTGGTAAGTGATAAACCTGTGTGCAAGGATCTTGAAACATCTCTATTTTCATGTAATAAAATCACCCTTACACTGCCAGAAAGGTGAAAAGGTGAAAGAAAATGAGCCTATATGACCGTCACGATGCATAAAACTCACACAATGAAAGGCTGTTCTACAGGATTTAAATAGTCTTAGTTGACTCTTCCTTTAAGGTGTGATTCCAACAATGCAGTTATATTTGGCTCTATGTCAATCTTAACAATTTGGCTAGACCCCAAATCTCATTGTGTTCTAAAAAAGGGTTGCTAGTGCAGAGACCCTACAAAACTCAGAGTACCTGACTACAATCAGATCAATCACCCTATTGTGTGTATGGCCTTTTTTTCAAGCATTGTTGTCATGAACTTATCTTGATAAGACAAAAATATCATCAATGCTTTTCAGGCATGTTTTGTTTTATGTGAATCTATTTGCATTTCTGAGCAAGTGTCAGATAAAAACATATGCATTAGTATTTAAGAAGGCATCAACTGGTTTGTATGCTAAACAGGCCTAAACTTTTCTGATAGCAGGCTACTTTATTTTGGTCATTGTTTCCCATAGTGGATGTCACAACATTAGGTGTGAAAACTTCAGTCTAAACCATTAGGTGGTTTTCCTCAATTGCACATAAGAATTTGGAAACGAAATGAAAATGAGGTTTTCAAAGGCAGAAAGAGGGAATAATGAATATAAAGTGATTCATTAGGAAGGAAAAATAAAACAGTTGCTTACAAAGAGAGGCAGCTACCTGTGAAAGATGGACAGCTGGCATAAATCTTTCAAACCTGCAGTTTCCTCAACTGAATATTTGATAATAGAATAAGAATTAAAACGATAGTTCTCATTATGCTAGATATTTTTTTAAAAAAACTGGGGAGAGGAGAATTTTTTGTGGTCTGAGGCACCAGCCAGCCATCATTCCAAAATGCTGATCTCTAGTACTGTCTCACATTAGTATATTTGATCCAATAGATGTCAATTGTGAACAGACAAGACAAACAGCAAGATCCAGCTTTACCAGGGCAGACTCTAGAATTTAAGTAGACTGCATAGGTTATATAAAAATATATTACAAATCCAGCTCCCACAGTGCACATCATTAAAATTCCTTCCCCCTCCAAGCCTCTCCCCAAACAAGATTAATTTTGACATGAGCAGTTTTAAGGCCATATATGGAGCTGTGAAGATAGATTCCCAGATCGAGTTTCTAAGCCATGAGCAAGGATAGTTTATCTTAAAGCAACTGTAATGGATTGTACCCTGAGCCATCAGCAAGGGCAGTTCAGCAGCTCATTTACAGAATGACTGTCAAAGAAATCCCAAATCAATGCCCATTTACTTTAATATAGAATCATAAAATCATATAATAGTTTAGGTTGGAAGGGATCTCAAAGAACATCTAGTTCCAATCCCCCTGCCATGGGCAGGGACACCTCCCACCAGACCAGGCTGCCCAAGGCCCTGTCCAGCTTGGCCTTGAACACCTCCAGGGATGGGGCAGCCACAGCTTCCCTGGCCAACCTGTGTCAGTGCCTCACCACTCTCATGGTGAAGAAATTCTTCCTTATATCAAGCCAAAATCTGCCGCTCTCCAGTTTATACCCATTCTCCCTCATCCTATCGCCACAAGCCTTTATGACTAGTCCCTCTCCAGCTTTCCTCTAGGCCCCTTTCAGGTACTGGAAGGTCTCTATAAGACCTCCTTGTACCCTTCTCTTCTCCAGGCTGAACAAGTCAAACTCCCACAGCCTGTCCTCATAGCAGAGGACTCTATATACTACTCTGACAATTGAAGTAGATCACCTGTGGCTTCAAAATTGGCTCACCCAAATCTGTAAGTAAAGTGGTAAGACAGCTGAACAGAGAGCTGTACTAGTCATCCTCACCTGTGAGCACAGAAACAGCAGATCTTGTGATCTCTCCATCTGAGAGACTGAATAAATGATTAAGACTCCTTAAGGTCCTTATACAATGGGTGATGTCACATACTTGCAGTGATCATAACGCATGTAGACCCCTTGTAATCTTGTGTAAAGACCTTACAATAGAAAAAGAAATAAATGAATAAAACCAGAACAATGAGTTGTTTCAAATTAAGAGGAAAATATTTTTCTAAATCAAGAGCCAAACTAAATGTTAAACTCTTTTAGCAAAAGTATTTCTGCTGCTGGTATGTCACCTGCTAAAGCCACCTACACAATTCTGTAATGCCCATTTTCCTACCTTTTTATGTTCTTCCTCTGTAGGAGACTCTGCAAGCCATTAGCTAGCAGCTCAACTCAAACTTGCAAATGTTATACATGCTGAGAGGCAAAGGGTGGGAGGAAAGAAGACAGAAGAAAAACAGTCAAGAAGGACACTTCATGACAATAAAAACTGCCAGCCGTTCTCCTAAGGTAAATGTAGTTTCTTTCCTCCTCCTTCCAGTACACCAGCCTTTCAAATACCACTATATACACCTGGAGACCAGCTCAAGCTGTTGAACCTTAAAGAAGCAAGTGTGTCATCCCTGGCCATTTAATGTGACCTGTGCCACCCAGCTGAACCCTGACACTGAAGACAGGGAGGCAGAAGAGATTTGGTCTGAGCTGTCCCTAGATGGGGTACCTCCCTGTACAGACTACAGTGACACTCTTTTCTAGGACACTGATTTTTATTTTCTGCTGTGGAGATATTTTAGTGGGACCACAACCCCATAGCACAGTTGAGATGGTCGTGCTGTAGCTCTGGTAATCTCAGTAGGAATGAGCTGGATGGCTAGTAGTGAGTCTGGGTCAAGATCAGGCCAAGGGACAGTGACTGGTGTCAGGTGCCACCCAGTGACAACCAGCAAGCCCCCTTGGACCTGAGGCCAAACTCAGGATCCAAGCTGATTGGTCTGGGTGAGCATCAGAGAGGCAGGAGGCCAGGTGCATGGACAACTTCTGCACAACTGGGCCCTGCGCATGCTGTATCAACTTTACTTAAAAGCAGCTCCCAAGGCAGAGAAAGGACACTCAACCATTTCTGCTCTGCCCCACAAAGGCTCAGGTTGGCAATGGGCTGACCCTGCATGCAGTCCACTCAAATCCCTAACTCTGCCAGCAAGTCCTAGGAAGAGATTGTGCATTAGGCCCAGACAGCAGCTGCCCGGAGACATAAATCCCTTTTCTTTCAAGCTAGCTAACACGATAACGCAGGGCAAAACTTCTACAAATCAATCACAACAGCAATGTGTGCCATTGCTGCTCTCTCTGGGGAGAGAAGGTGGGAGGCAAAGACAGGAGAAAGGTAATCACAACACTATTAAAAAACTTTTGGTTTTTTCTTCTGCTCTAGTCCTTAACTCTTCCTTATTCAGAGAAGAATATGTATGTGTATTTACATAAAGATACGTAGCCTCTTCTTTTACTGTTGGGAGTAGTGAACATTACAGATTTTGCAGGACATCCTCAGCTATGCATCCTTCTGCTGACAAGGGTTTGGGATGATTTTTTAAATTTAAATAATTATTTGAAATCTTGGTATCTATTAAAAGCTACCTATTAAAATAAATAGATGTCCTGCCATTTGCCACACTGAGACTGTGATTTCATATTGTCCTAGTTACCCTGAGTGCAAGAGAAATAATTCAGTAGGGATTAAAGGGGAAATTAATGCCTTCCCTGCATTAAAAAAAAAAAAAACCAAAATACAAGAGACAACTCTTGAGAGGTGCTACTCAATAGAAGATTTAGGAAAAGAAGTAACACACAAAATCCCAGGGTTACTGTTCACTGTAATCCTAAAAACCAATGAGAAGTTAAAAATGGATTTTTTTAAAAAAGCATCCAAAATTAAAAATAATTACTCACCTACTTATACTGAGTATATGGAAAAAATAGTATAAATTACCAGCTTCTTAAATACTACTACTAACCCTTCTATAAAAAAAAAGAAAGAAAAGAAAAAAAATATTAATAAAACCCCACAGACTGAAAGAGGGAAAAAGAGAAGAGAGAAAGAGAGATAGAAAGAAGGAAACAAAGAAAAAGAAGGAAGACAGGAAGACGGAAGGGAAGGGAAGGGAAGGGAAGGGAAGGGAAGGGAAGGGAAGGGAAGGGAAGGGAAGGGAAGGGAAGGGAAGGGAAGGGAAGGGAAGGGAAGGGAAGGGAAGGGAAGGGAAGGGAAGGGAAGGGAAGGGAAGGGAAGGGAAGGGAAGGGAAGGGAAGGGAAGGGAAGGGAAGGGAAGGGAAGGGAAGGGAAGGGAAGGGAAGGGAAGGGAAGGGAAGGGAAGGGAAGGGAAGGGAAGGGAAGGGAAGGGAAGGGAAGGGAAGGGAAGGGAAGGGATGAGGGAGGGATGAGGGAGGGAAGGGATGAGGGAGGGATGAGGGAGGGAAGGGATGAGGGAGGGATGAGGGAGGGAAGGAAGGAAGGTAAAATGTATAAATTTGTCATTCTTGTTTTCTCTTCTTTTGCTTCTGGACACACAAAACAATGTGGATGATTTCTTTTCCAAAGTCTATAGAGAAGATCTAACTTTTATAGAGGATATGAAAGTAATGGAAATTTTCAAAAATCTGGTGTTGAGTGATGTGAGGCCAAGAATCTTTATATGGCACACATATTTCAACATCATACATGATTACTGAAAATTAAAACCATTAAATTCATTGAAGACAACTGAATATTTAAAAACTAAAAATAATCTCCATTAATACTGGGCTTCCTCAGATCCTTTCTTGCTTTAAACAAAGCATTGACTTGAGTCAAATGTCTTTATTTAATGTTTAGCACTCATCTACCTTTCTGTGTTCTCCTAATGAGCAACTTCACTTTAACATCTAGCTTCTTGTCTCAGCGATGTCCTATATGGGAAGAGTGATCTGGAATGCTAATGGCAGATGATGGCCACAATAAAAGAATAATACATAGTTAAATGTTCTCATTAATCTTAAAGGTGAACTTACAGCACTTATATGTGCAGAAGTATGATGGTGAAACTCTAAAGAGGTAGGCTTGCTAAACTCTTCAGCCTTGAAACACGTTCGAATGGAAGACACCATTATACCAGTAAAAGCCTGCACTCAAGATAGCACTTTTTATCTCCAGATTAAATCCTGACAAGAGATCAAGGTATCACAACAATTGCGCAATCCAAAAGACTGAGCATATGCTTTCTCCACTAGGCTTAGGAAGCATCTGAATCTCTATTTAGTGGAAGTTTTGGTTTCACATTTTCCTCCTTTGCAAAGAGATTTTTTACAGACAGTTGCATATGTATGTAATCCCAAATTTTTCCTTCTTTATCACTGGTGAATACACAGAACAATAAGAAAAGAATACAACTTATAGAATTGTATTATAGCAACATTTAGAGTCTGCACAGATTGGTTCTTGTTTAACATGAATGTTATCTATCAATGCACTATCAATGTCATCAGGATGGTGAGAGAAAGGGCAGGTAGTTTTAATATACAATCAGATGTTGTCAAAAGAAATAAAATGAGATTGGGTTAGGATAGGTCAAGGTGACCAGGATACCTCTTTTCTTTGTTGCTTATGTCACTTATTCTCTCTCTATTTATCTGAGACTTCAACCGCCCATTATGTGCCTTATGACTGCAGTTAAGAGAAAACATTCTGGCTGTCACTTATTATTATATTGGATCCGATCTTTTAAAATATATACATCAGCCCCTGAGGATCCTACCAGCAGCCATAATCCCTGACCAGCATCAAAAATGTGTGAGTTTCTTCATGTAATTTCTGCAGAACTAAGAACATACAGTAATGACATTTCATCTTAGAAAAAACACGTCCTCAATTTTCCATACAAGTCTTACCAAAAGTGGTTTATTTTCTCAAAGCAAGCCCTAGAGTTCCACATACATGGGCTATTTCTGGGAAATAGTAGAGGTATCTTCACAAATAAACATCCTTATCCTCAGAAAGGAATGATTTGGGGAAAAAAATGCTACACATCTGAGACTGCCCTTCTGCTTTGTTGTTTTTAATTTGTGAAGTTTGTTTTGCAGGATTCTATTCTGTTTAGTGAATGATCATATAGATTCCTTCACAGGGTAACTAATGTTCACTTAAACATTTGTTAGCCACGCCCCCTCTTGAAGAGAAGAGCTTCCTTGGGGAGCAGTCTGTCAAGTCAAGCTGCTTCCACTCTAAAAAGCCAAGCTGCTGTCAGGTGAGCATCTCATAAAGCAAGATAGGTGTCTGTGCAGTCCTCTCCTTTAGAAACAGTGCATTTTTCTAATATGCTTTCCTCTTTGAGCTGCATACCTTAAAGCAGTCGCTGTAGCTAAAAATCCAGACAGGATGTGACAGGAACTGGATGGAAAACCAACATTTTTTTGTGCATACTCACAATGTGATTCTCCTCTGTTTCACTTTGTTTTATTTCTATTGAAATATAAACCTTTAGTGCTTAATCACTTGAAATGTGTCCAACAGGACTGCAGGTTGTAGGACAGGGCTGCCTGGTTTTGATACTGGTGGCTTTTAATGGGCAATCACATTTGTTCCTGTCAGCATCCCTGACTAGGTGTTAGAAAGCTCAAGAGTAAAGATGATTGATCTAAACATGTGTGTCCTGTACTTATGTCAAAACATTTCATGACACAGCCCCTAAATTTGCCTTGGGGAAAATATTTCTCTATTCTATTTGGAATAGCAGTATAGCTATAATTATGCATCAGAAATCCTCAGATGAATACAGAAATTATCAGGCCTTTCCTGGGACAAGCAAATTCTCTGTCTGCTGCTGTGGTCTCTGCAAGAGGCCTGGCAGCAGGGATGAAGGGTGCCCTGCAAAATGGGTTGCATCTTCATAACTCTGATATCAAGATGGAGCCCCTATCTGTGGAATATCTTGCTTTAGATGACAGCAGTAAGAAAGCAACCCATTTTCCTGCTTCTTTTCTTGCCTTCATCATGCTGTGCCTGTTTCTTTTACTATGAACAGAGAGTTATTTTGTACACAAAGACTCATAAATGTAAAATGCTTTCCCTTTTATAGGCATTTTACACTTGCAGAGCTCAGCTAAACACAGTTCTGCCTTAAGAAAAGTCTCTTCTTTGCCAGAATTGAAGAGGCTGGGCAAATGACTGCATCTTCATCCAACTTTGAGAGCAACAGTGTTTACAGTGGGGTGAATCTTGTGTAATTGCCAGAGCAACCAACAATCATTTCCCATTGTCCCTCAAGCACTGTTGAGACTTGAAACTTCTGAATACATATAGTTTTGTTCTTTTCTTCTCCCCTCCCTTTTTTATGCTGAAGTGTTGATTTGAATTCTCCATTTGCCCCATTGGCATGTAATTCATGTTCAGAAATAGACCGTGCTGTCACGCACAGGGTCTTGCAGCTTTGGGAAAACCTACAATTTAATGGAGCAGTAGCCTCCTCAAGCAGCTAAAATTTAGAGGTAATCCTCACCGTCAGGGAAGAGCTACCAGCTGAACTAAAGCAGATGGGAGTATAGGTGAGTGGTAGGTCTGATTTACCAGGCACACCTAAGGGCATGCTTTGCATACTGCACAAACAGATCAGGACTGACTGTGCATACCTGATAAAAGATCCTCAAAATGTTCTGTCCTAATGGGTACACAGAGACATGCACGAGAGACAGAAACACACAAGCCTCTGCACTTTCAAGAGCCAATTTTGCAAATATCACTTTCTTTATAACCTGTAAATAGAGCAATTGTTGATACTACTTGCAGTTTTTCCCCCTTCACATGTCTCGATCCTATAAGCAATATTTCTAGTAGGCTA
This sequence comes from Clamator glandarius, assembly GCA_033459285.1. Lineage (NCBI taxonomy): Eukaryota > Metazoa > Chordata > Aves > Cuculiformes > Cuculidae > Clamator > Clamator glandarius. The sequence continues at coordinate 1,445,144 of JAUNZM010000411.1, forward strand.
TCAGTCTTAATAAGCACAGTGCATTTGGAATAAAAGCACAGGGCTTGAATGATGGAAAATGTGTTTCTGAGTTCATCAAAGTCATGGGTTTCAGGGCAAAAAAAAGTAACTGATTTATTCTGTCTTCACTGTGGGATAGCAAGTGCTGAGCCTTGTGCTTTCTGCACTTTCTGCTGAGCCTGTACTTTCTTCTGTTTTATCCATGAATATGTTAAGTTTTTTCAGTCACCACTTGGACTTCTGTCCTTCCAAAATAAATAGCCATTTTTTTTTGCATGATTAGACATCATGTGCCTGGTATGACATTGGCCAGGAAACCATAACTGCATAGGATCATCCAGATTCAAATCAGTTAAAAATATACCATTAATTTGGCAACTTTCAATTTGTTCTTAAATATTTAGATTTCATTTAATATCAGTAGAAATCTCTGAACCCTGAGGCAGGTCTACAGCTTCAAACTTCCCTTTCCTCAGATTTCCTTAATGAAGAAAAATGAATGGTAACAATGAGCTGCTGATACCATTTCTGCTTCCCTTTGTCCATAATTAACATTGTCCCATTTGGTGCCTTCATCATGATCCTGCTTGCTCAGTGAAGTTCTAGACTGCCTTTTGAACTACTAGGTTCTGAAACAGACTCAACATTTTTGCTGGTAACAGATAGATTGGCAGTATTGTTCCATGAGAAACATTTAGTGCAATTACAATTTCCAACTGAGATTATACCTGGGTCACTGTCTTTGTAAAGGACTTCACTCAAACAGTTGGATATTTCATCCTTCTATTTATCTTGCAACTCTTACTTTACGTTAAATTTAGACATATAGTACAGCTAAGATTTTTAAGTCTTCTGAAGAATGGGTCACAAAATTTGGTACTACCTGCAGTATCTCTTGAAGACAGGTATACATCTCATGTCATAACACACAACAGCAACAAAAAGGGAGCCTCAAATAAGCAGGCATGATCTGTCATGTTATTGTCTATCAAATCACAAAAATTCAAACATATACACTGCAAATACAACCCTCTGTAATGAAAATTAATCAAAATCAAGTACACTCACTCCAAAAGACATGTAGGTTAGAATTTTAAACTTTCTAAGGACATCTTCGCCTGTAACAAATTTGAACATTGAAATAAATCACTATGTAAACAAATTAATAAAATATAAAATTGTGTATAATATACAAATCATATGCCAAATAGCAGAATACATTTAAATACTTTAATACTGTCATGTTTTTCTACCTTGGAAAAAAAATACAGTTAAATATTTATATTAAGTACCATTTTATCCTCAGCATTTCTAGTCAATTCTCATTTACAAGAAAGGCAATTATTTTATTTTTCAATAATCATAGCTGTAAATAGTACAATTCAATCAATGTCAGGAGTCCAACAGGAAACATTAGTCCAAATGTGTAAGTTCCAGCATAAGTATATTTCCACAGACAAAGGAACACACACCTTACCCACTTCTATACATGACTAGCTTATTTCTGGGTAAATGAGCATTTTAATAGAAATATAAGTTAGATCACTAGGGTACTGACAACTTATACAGTTAAGAGTTATAGCGAAGTGCAGCAGCAATGAAAGTAATGCATCTCTGTATTTCACTGGTTTTAAAGAGTGTAAAGCATTTTCAATCATTTTTCCAAATCAGTTGTTGATAAATTCAATCCACACAATCTTTTTCCATCTCCCTACATGGACAAATAATGACAAACAGAAATGCCACAAACTCCTAATAAAATGTGCCCAAGTTTCCCCACATTAGCTGTCTGGACATAATTTCTCATGCCATTGTTGTTACCACTGTCTAAATAATGATATTATTTCTCAGCTCAGTGTAGTGAAATCCAGCAGTCAGCCTGGTCTCATTTCTGAATTTGCCTCTAACATAACAACTTTAGAATAGAAAGTATGATCAGTTTTGATACAGATATTCGTGCAGAGGCTCAGTCTGTCAGCACAGAAGTTTTTCATTTGTTACTGATATTTTCACACTGGCATAGCTGCCTCACATGAACACAGAGCAATGTCTCTCCAGTTCTGGTTGACATTTAATGTACAGTGTCATAGTGCCTAGTTCTTAAAGGAGTGATAATGGAAAACACAGTTGTGTAACTGTGGTATCGTAGGAGTGCCCGAGACTGGCAGAGCTGAGAAGAACATCTGCCATGGGATCCCAGCTGCATTCAATTGAAGTTTGGGTAACTTGCATGGAGCCTCATGTTTTGTGTTCATAGAGATGACTGAGTACATAATGGAACCATGAGGTCTGTGGTACTTTGTGTCACAAAATATTTATAGGTCTTAATGTTTTAAATTTGAACCTGGGCCATTGTTGGCTCATGTTCAGTCAGCTGTCAACCAACACCCTCAGGTCCCTTCTCTGCCAGGCAGCTTTCCAGCCACTCTTCCCCAAGCCGGTAGCGCTGCACAGGGTGGTTGTGTCCCAAGCGCAGGAGCCATCATTTGGCCTTATCAAAGTTCATCCTACTAGCCTCAGCCCATCAATCCAACCCACCAATCCAGCCAGCATTGATCTGCTTGAGCCTTCCGACCCTCAAGCAGATCAACACTTTCTCCCAGATTAGTGACATCTGCGAACTTGTTAAGGGTACATTCAATATCTTCATTCAGGTCATTGATAAAGAGATTGAGCAGGGCTGGACACAGCACTGAGCCCCAGGGGACACCACTTGTGACTGGCCTCCAACTGGATTTAGCTCCTTTTACCACAACACTTTCAGTCCGGCAATCCAGCCAGTTTTTAACCTAGTAGAGGGTGCACATGTCCAGGCTAGTGGAAACCAGTTTCTCAAGTAGAATACTGTGAAAAATGGTGTCAAAGGCTTTACTGAAGTCCAGGTCCACAGCCCTTTCCTCATCCATCAAGTGGGTCACCTTGTCATAGAAGGTGATCAGGCTAGTTTGGCAGGACCTGCCTTTCATAAAACCATGCTGACTGGGTCTGATCACCCCGTTGTCTTGCATGTGCTGTGTGATAGCACTCAAGACCTGTTCCATGACCTTCCCTGGCACCGAGGTCAGACTGAAAGGCCTGTAGTTTCCCAGATCCTCCCTCCTGGCCTTCTTGTAAATGGGTGCAACATCCGCCAGCCTCCAGTCGATTGGACCTTCCCCAGTCAGCCATGACTGCTGGTTAATGATGGAAAGGGGTTTGGCAAGCACTTCTGCCAGTTCCCTTAATACCTTTGATTGGATCCCATCCAGCCCCATATACTCGTGAATTTCTAATTGGTCTTTAATCATTTCTTCAAGGATCATGGGAGCTTTGTTCTGCTCTCCCTCTCTGTCTTTGGGCTCATGAGGCTGAGTGCCCAGAGAATATCTTACCTTACTACTAAAGACTAAAGTAAAGAAGGTATTAAGTATTTTGGCCTTATCCATATTATACTGCACCAGAAAATACAGGACAAATACAAGCCTGCTCTGTGCTTATGGCTTGCAGTGATGAATGGCTTTCAATACACACGCTGCAATTACACCAGATGAGCAGGTAAATTAGGTAGCTGCTGGAATGTGATTCTTTTAACCCTACTTCATCTGTCATCTACAGGGACTAGCAAGAGAATGAACAATTATAAAACCCCAATAAATTCACAGGAGCCTATTCTATTTAGAGGTATTGGTAATCTCATAAAATATTTTAAAATTTAGCTTACATGCACATCTGACTTTTAAATGCTTTTTCTCTGTGGTTTATATCTTTTCCAGTATTGGTAGCATTTTTCTTTTATAGAATTTAGCAATTCACCATCAATGGTCAGCCTTACTCACATGCAGAAGTTAAACATGGTAGCTAGATTTTATAGGTATAAACAGCTCTGTGACCATCAGTAACACATGAAAGTTACACCTACAAAGCTGTACAAAATACACAATGATCTGAAATCAACCAGCAGTTCCTAACAGAGCAGAATGTGTTTGTCCTCTGTGGGATTTACAATAAAATCTCTCATGTCTTTTCAGTTTTTCTTAGTATGTAGTAAAAGATGAAAGCTAACTAAAGGCTGAGGTTTAAAAAAGTGTCTTTTGTTCAAAAGTAAGTCAGTCAGCCCAGCCACTCTTACCCCTGTGAACTGCTCATGAAGTAGTTTTGCTCCCCAGTGCTAGCCTGACATTAAAGTTTCACCTTTTTTTCAGGGGCTTTTTGAGTTTTGCCTCAAATATGAAGCTGTAAATGGAAATAGCTTAGCACCTACTTCATGAAGAGCTGGCAGTCTGCACACTAAGGCAAGCATGGCTGACTAGACACAGCAATACTATGGACTGTTTCACTATAAATTATTCCTACACCTTGGCTAGAGCCTTTGTGATTTTAATATTTAAGAATATTTAAATTTCCTGAAACAGGCTCAACTACCTAACTTAATATGTTTAAACACTTCAAACCTTGGCCTGAATCAAGCCTCCCTCGCACCATTTCTCAGTTACCCAGTATTTTCCTGTTATTTTTTATTCCTGGGATGAGCAGGTCCCAGCAGCTCTGGGATGTTCACGGGCTTACTCCACAGCAAAGCCTCAAGGAACTAATGGCTTCAACAGAGGCAAGAGAAGAGCACCTTGGAAGTGGCAGGCCAAGGATTAGATTGTTTCCTTCCTGGAAAGGGTTTGAGCCCACCTTTTAGGAGAAGACCATCACCCCAATGAGAAGACACAAGACTCTATTTTCTCCTTTTCCACTTGTAATTTGAAATAAAAGGCCTTTAATTCAAGGCAGAAGTTCATGGATTTTACAATCTAGGAAATTGACTCCCTGCAGCTCATAGTTACAGTCTCACATCCTTGAAAATGCCAGGTTTTAAGCTCATCCATCACAGTGACATGTTTTAATGGGTGGTGACCAGTATGCTGAAACTGGGGTTTTGCAGATTATATTCTCAAAGCTTGCAGTAGCAGCAGTGAAGGGAGCCCCTCAGGTGGCAGAGACTAGCACTGCTAAAGGCAGCCCACACAACCCAGCTATAAACAGTATTTATATACATGAGACATACTTGCATGTCCAGAACTGCTTTAACTATATAAGTTTAAAAACCAACTACCTGAACAAATTCAATAGAAAATTTGTGTGCCTCTCAATTCTTAGAAAAAAAAATCATTGTGAAAACCTGCATGACCACTCACTTATGAAAGTTAATTGCTCAAATGAGCTGTTATAAGTCTTCTAAAATGTTCTTTTTCATTTTAGCACAGAATAATATATTGATTATGAAGAACACTATAATTTTTAAATTCATTGATTGATTACAGATAACACTTGTCAAATAGGGCTTGGTAAATTTATGGCATAATCGACTGCAAGAAATGTTTCTGCTTATTCTGTAATATAGCACAATGATACTCAAAATTTAGCAGTGCAGAGTGAGCTGATAAAATGCTGGTTATTTTCCTGCTGTTTCTAAATTCTTATTAAAAAAAGTTGAAATTTAATACATACACTGCGTAAGAAATCTCTGTAGATAAAAGGTATGAAAATATCTGTTCTCGGGTATCTGGTCTAAACTATGACTTATTCTAAAATCAATTGATTTTGTATAAAGTTTTTTCTGTGATTGCATATTTATCTGGATTATTGATTTTAAAAGCAGAAGGCCCATAATAATAGTCTAAACTGATTTCTGTCATAAAATCATACATTGATAACTTTTCTCGCAGTGATTATAACAACTTGTGATTGAACTAAAAAAGCCTAGCCCAGGAAAATGTAATGATTTCTTGTAATAATGTATCATATGTCTTAATAAATTGTTCCAGTGGTTAATTACACATGCACTTGTTGTTTCCCAGGTAGAAAAACAGTCTGCGTTAGTCCCTAGGGAGAAAAACAGTGTGTGCTTGGAATGGATGTGCTTGATTTTGATTAATTTTCATTACAGAGGGTTGTATTTGCAGTGTATATACTTTTTTTGCAGAAAGTACCAGGCTCAGCATTTGCGATCCCACAGTGAAAACAGAAATAAATCAGTTACATTTTTTTGCCCTGAAACACAAGACTTGTGATGAAACACATTTTCCATCGTTCAAGCCCTATGCTTTTATTTCAAATGCACTGTGCTTATTAAGATGATAGCCTACTAGAAATATTGCTTATAGGAACTGGACATGTGTGAAGAGGGAAACACTTCAAGACTTATTATTTCCAGTTTGAACCCATTTCAGTTCTGTCTCCAGCCACTGGATCTAGTCTTTGTTCTCATCTTCAATGCTCTAAGTTTTCACCACAGTTTTCTTAAAAATTTGCAGTTGAAGTCTTCAGGAAATATCACTGAAGCCACTTTCCTTTAAATTAATTCACTCAGAATATCAATGTGGTGGGTTAGCAACAGATAAAGATTTCCTACCAATGTTAACATATTAATCTAAATTTCCAGATTATTTATACATCAATGCACAGTTCTTATTATTTATTATGTCTTTGTTCTTCAACATTGTTCCGTTATGGAAGGCAGTTTACGTATCTTAGCACAGAGATGTGGCATTGGATGCATTTTTCTTTTTTTTGTAATGGTGGTAATATAAAAAAAATCTTCTCCTACTACTCGTCTAAGGAATCAACTGTTTTATTAGCAATACAAATCCTAAAATAGAGCTTATGGTTTTCCCATTTTAACTAGTTAAATGATTAAACACAGAACTTTCTGGAAATGCAGACCTGGAACTCAATATTTTTGCCTTCCTGAGAATAATTTAGCCAAAAATTTTCTCCTGCCTTTCTTATTTTGACATTATGCCAGTGATAATATTTATAACATATTAAGATTTTAGAGTCATCCTCCTTCTCCATATCAGACTATTTCAGAAATATCCCAACAAATACTTTAACAATTTTTTCTGATCAATTAAAGAAAACGGAGAGGAGGAGGAGATGCAGTTCAAACTATTTCTAAGCTGATTTTCTGGTTTTGGTTAGTATTATCGTGTATTTCTTAGGGGGATTTTTTTCCTGTCTTTTCAACCAACCTGGGGATTTTTTCTCATTCAGTCCTGGGTACTTATCTTGCAAAGATAAATTTTCAGTAGGCCTTTATTAATTCTGAATTATCCTTTTAAAAAAAAATCTCCTATACTTTAAGCACTGCATCACAGTCTCTTTTGTGTTTCTCTTTTTGAAGACAATGCATTTCTTGATAATCTTTACATTAAACTAGATGTTGATGATATTTTCAAGTACTCAGTACTGTTCTTCTTATCCTTTCTGATGTCTTATCAAGATTATCCTTCAAATTGGCCTCAGCCTTGATAGAAGATGGAAGCTGAATATTCAAGCGTATGGCTTTAGTATGTACTAAAAATATGCACATACTTAATTATTTATCATTACATGCATGTGAAGGACACAGTTTCTATTTTCATGTACTAACCAGGGAAATTATATTAGATTTGTACTGATAGCATAGCCTTTCATACTCTGGACAACTCAAATTATGTTTCTTCTTTCAACATAGGTTTTTCTGTCTGACCAACACATTCATCTTATTGCCTTAGTATATTTTAACTGTGAGGAGAACATTTAATTATTTCACAATGACTAGCAAAAGTACTTTTATAACTCACTAGATAAGATAAAAACGTCAAAGTTACTGGGATGGTAAGAACCTCTAATTTTTTTTTTTTCCTGTGAGTTCCAAAGGCAAAAGGACCCTCAAAGCTTCTGGATCTCACCTTCATAAATCACACCAATTCTGTTCAAGTGAAGGAGCACCAAAGATGTCAAAGGTGCATTAATTTTCAAGTCATTTTATGTTACCAGAAATTTGTCAGAAATGTAAATAAACATTTGGCCCGAGAAGTAATAATTACTATATAGTAGACTCTGCTCTGGTCTTGAAGGAAGTTAGCCACACCAAGAGTCAGTCCACAGATTATCACAGTCCTTTCTTTTGCCACTGCTCTCTAATTTACTCAGGGCCCATGAAGACCTCATGAACTGAGAGAGGATAGTGGGAGTTATTCTTCCATCTCCACACCAGGCACACAGACACTGACCAGAAAAAAAAAAGATGATGTTCTGGTTTCTCAAATTGAACTAATGGATACATATTCTCAATGGAATATTCTCCAGTAAAATATAAGGTCAACTTCAGTTTATTAAAAACAAGGATACAATGAATTCATAATTTTCAAGGTGATAGTTTAACAAAATTACTGTATTTGACAGCAAAGAAAACAAAGTCTATTAAAAAATACCTTTGTCAAGGAAAATAATAATTCCAGAGTACAAAATCTCTGTCTGGAGTTTCACAGAATCACAGACTTCAGCTGCAGCCGAAGGAAGTCCTGATGATATAATTTGATAATTTTCTCCTCTAATCTTGTCTGTGTTGAAACAGAGAGCACTTGATGTTTTCATTCTGACTGAAATGTCTCAATTATGGGGCATTTTATAGCAGTGCATTTTCATTAACTTTGATGGAGTTCTGCCTGATTCATGGCAGCATGTTAAACACAAACTAGGTTGTAAAGCTGATCTAACTTGAACAAATTATGGTAAAAACTTTGAAAATGTTAAATATCATGATATTCCTGCAGAATGCACACCCTTTTCTGACCCCTAAAAAGTCCTCTCCTTTCATTCTCTGTCACTGGAAAAGAACTTGACGTTTTTCCATCTTTCTCTGATTCTGTCTTTTGTTTTTTTCTTTCTATTTAGGGATATATTGAAAGCAAAGTAGTATAATTATAGAAACAGTAGGATCATTAATAATAAACACAACAAGAATAAATTCCTGTCAATTAACAGGTGAGAGTGGTGTCAAACATTCATTCCTTTGGAATAGGTTGCAATTTTTTTTCATTAGTCATCATAACCTATAAACTGAACTACTTGGCAAAATGTAGAGTTTCTGGGCTGTAAAAATCAACCAGCAACTGGGAATTACACCAAATGGATTAGTGGAATGAATTTTAGGAAGAATTAAAAAAAAAAGAAAAGCAATAGCATAAACACCACTTTGCTAGAAATCTCTTCTGTTGGATTTGCCTTGACTATCAACTATGAATCCTAAATTGGCATGGGAAACAAAACTCTAATGAGATTTAAGGAGATTATGATTCAATTTCTCTGCCTGTGAAAATCATAAAGTGAAAAGTATCCAGGATCACTGACAGATACATCCTGATGCTGTTTCTGATGAACTGGGAACCCCCACTGTGTACTCAGTATCACTTGTCATCTTCTATCAGCTCACTCAATGCTGATGACATCAAAAATATGCCCCACAAGTTCCTAGCATGACCAGCATCCCTGTTTTCTTCTTGAAGTTTTTGCATTTTCCCATACTAATGTTTTCACTCTTGAATATTTGAGTTACAAACAGCTTTGTCTCAAGTCATCTTGGGAGAAGTTTCATGTCACAGAAACCTACATCTGACAGGTTACCAAGGCCCATCTGCCGAATTATCAAATACTATTTCCTCATGTGGACACTAATGATACTGTTGCAAGTATTTCTGAGCAGATAGATAAAAGTGATTCTGCAAACAGAGTCAAGCAGACAACAGGACAGATGATTTCAATGAACTGAGAACTGGTAGATAATCCTCACAGGAAACAAATTTAAGGGGTGAATGACTTCAGGAAGAACTGCCAGGTCCTCAGAGATATAGTACTGAGGACACAAATAGAAAGTCCATTCAGTGGAAAACTCTTCATTGTCCTCAAACACAAAGAAAAACTGGAAAAATTGGCTAACTCACTGTTCCAGCCTCACCTTTCATTAAATTTTCATACTTTCTTTGTGCTATTAGGGATTCATCATAATCCAAATTACATAGCTCAAAAAGATTACATGAACTTGAATATTTTTGGATGATGACTATGAAGGAATCCAAGGGTCTCTAAATGATGACAGGTCTATGATGATTAATAAATGTGGGATGATTTTTTTTCACTGTGCCACATTCATGCTCTATAAGTTAACTGATCCTTTCCAACCCTAACCACTCTATGATTCTTATACAGGATAATAGCTCTTATATGAGATAACAGCAAACTGCTTAGGATACAGGGAAAACTTGAATGAGGAATTCACAACAACCTTCTCAAACTTCTGGACTCAATTCAGACATCTCCATACATGCATTTTGAGAATCAGCGGATACTTCCAGCTTCTACGGGTTTAATTAAAAGCTGTTCGAGCTCACCACATTCATCATTCTACCCACTTTTTGCTGCCAAAGCTTGGGTTTCTATGTATAACTTTAGGAAAATGGAAGAAGCTGGAAATAGTCTGAGAAACTTTTTTTTTTTAATTACCATTTGGAACAATATAGTACCAATGAAAAGACCATATCTCTTATAAGTCAAAACTAAAAGCATGTACTCAGTATGTTCACAAAAATCCACCACAATTAAAATAGGATATAAAACTATTGGCTAAATTTTAATTATATTTCAGTATACTGAAATTATTTTTCCCCTTACATGAAGTTCCAACCCAGGAAAAAAATCAGGACACTGAGCTGTCTTTTTCAGAACACAAATTTTCCTGAAAACTGGTTATTCGATTTTCCCCCATTTCCTTATCTTTTCACAGCCTGAATATCCCTAGTGCTGTCTCCAATACATTCCTCTCATGAGTACTGTCAGTTTGGTTAAAGAAAGGAAGGCTCTTTTCAACTCCATTGCCTAGAACAATACCAAACTCTTTTACACCACAAAATACACTATGTGAGAATGCAGCTGTTTTATCTCATAGCAGCAAGTGTTTAGGTACAAGACTGCAACCAGTATCATCACCCTAAGAGCACAGTTTAGGCTGAGTTTTCTCCCTCTCATAGGTGTAATTGCACATGCAAACTGTCTTTTGAATGACTTTATATGAAAGCTTCGTAAATAAGCCAGATCATATAGAGAAGTAACAGCTTTTTAAAGTGCCTGTGTTGAAAACTCGTTTCTGTTGCCTTAATCTTACAGCCCCCCAGGACAGGGCAAAAATTTATACTGGACAAGGGGAGAAGGAAGGTGGGGCACAATTTAAAGGTTACTGTGCTTTCATTTTTTCCACCTAAGAAATTAAAAAAAACCACTAGTGTTGGGCTACCACTGCACATACTGTTGCAATACTTTACATCTTACAAAGTTTTAATTCTCTACTAGGTGTAAGAATAGAAATAAGGGAAACACAAATACAATCGATTCAATAAAGGAAGACAATGAGAGGTTGAACAGATAAAATGTCATAGACTGCTCTCATCAGGTCCCATCAGTATTTTTGACAGCAGTACAGTGTCATTTAAAACTACAAATAATAGTTTGTCAACAAATAGATATTTTTCTTGATTTAGGCCCAGCAAGAAACAAAACAGGTAGACTGAAGTGCAGACTGAAATTATCTTATTTTTCAGTAGTGCACATTTCTTACTGCTCATGTGAAACATCTTAGTCATTCATTCCTGCAGTGAGACTAGTAACTCTTATTTGATTGAATCATGCCTTGTGTTTGACTAATATAAAACTTTCAGAGAGATATCTAGCTTTAATTTAAAAATAGCAAGAGATATGCCACTTCCCTTATAGAATCTTCTAAAGCTGAATCAGTAGCATTACTTGAAATTCTGGACTTGTATGGCTTTTCCTTTCAGCTGACAGTTGCTAAATTAGGGAGGCATTCAGGATGGTAGTCAATGAGTCTAACTGTACCCCAGGGATGTAACCTCCCTGGGCTCTGTATCCAGGCAGAGATGGGACCTTCCTGGGAACAATTAAGAGCACCAAAAGTTTGTCTTCTGCTCTGATTGTCCTCATGAGCATACTACCTTTCTATGAAGGCTGGGGAAAAAGCCCTTTGGAGAAAGGTCCCAGGTTCAGAAATAACCTGTTCAAATGTCACACCCTGGAGCTCCATATATTTTTCCATGGAGGTGCATGTGCTCTCTAATTAGATCTCCTTTTAATGAGTCAAAGAGGTGGAACTACTTAAGAATATCTTCCCTCGTTCCAATCGAGGAACTATTTATTTAGCTTTAAATTGACATTTTTAATTTTATTGGTGTCAGAAATATATATCCATCTCATCAAATGATCTCAATTATTTAATATGAAAACTCAACAAAGTTGTAGAAGGAGGCAACTTAATGCTCCTTATTAAAGTCTTATGTATAACCTCTTCATCCAAAATTTAAGAGGACCCAGAAGTCAATTTGAATGTTTAGGGATACATTTCTTTTTCATTACAGGGAGGTAAAAAATACTTCTTCCTATGGTTGCCCAAAATTTGTTTCTGAGAGAGAAGGCACAATCAGAAGAGTCCTCATATACCCATTTACTTCAAGGGTAGATAAAGGGATAACACGAACCTACTTGATTCAACACAAACATAGCTTGCCCAGATAGATGCCCACAAGTCTATGGGGCCAGATGGACTCCACCCAAGAGTTTTGAGGGAACTGGCGAATGTGCTGGCAAAACCCCTTTCCATCATCTTCCAGCAGTCCTGGATGACTGGGGAGGTTCCGCTGGACTGGAGGCTGGCTGATGTTTAATGTCTTTATCAACGACCTGGATGAAGGCATCGAGTGCTCCCTTAGCAAGTTTGCAGATGACACTAAGCTGGGTGGAAGTGTCGATCTGCTGGAGGGTCAGGAGGCTCTGCAAAGGGACCAGGACAGGCTGGACTGCTGGGCTGAGACCAACGGCATGAGGTTTAACAAGGCCAAATGCCGGGTCCTGCACTTGGGGCACAACAACCCTAAGCAGAGGTACAGACTAAGAGAAGCCTGGCTGGAAAGCTGCCTGGAGGAGAAAGACCTGGGGGTGTTGGTTGGCAGCCGACTGAACATGAGCCAGCAGTGTGCCCAGGTGGCCAAAAAGGCCAATGGCATCTTGGCTTGTATCAGAAACGGCGTGACCAGCAGGTCCAGGGAGGTTATTCTCTCTCTGTACTCGGCACTGGTGAGACCGCACCTCGAGTACTGTGTTCAGTTCTGGGCCCCCCACCAGAAAAAGGATGTTGTGGCTCTGGAGCGAGTCCAGAGAAGAGCAATGAAGCTGGTGAAGGTGCTGGAGAACAGGCCTTATGAGGAGCGCCTGGGAAAGCTGGGGTTGATTAGCCTGGAGAAGAGGAGGCTGAGGGGAGACCTTATTACTCTCTACAACTACCTGAAGGGAGGTTGTGGAGAGGAGGGTGCTGGCCTCTTCTCCCAAGTGACAGGGGACAGGATGAGAGGGAATGGCCTCAAGCTCCGCCAGGGGAGATTTAGGCTTGAGATTAGGAAAAAATTCTTCACGGAGAGGGTGGTTAGGCATTGGAACGGTCTGCCCAGGGAGGTGGTGGAGTCGCCGTCCCTGGAGGTGTTTAAGGTGAGGGTGGATGAGGTACTTAGGGGCATGATTTAGGGATTGGTGGGAATGGTTGGACTTGACGATCCAGTGGGTCTCTTCCAACCTGGTTTTTCTGTGATTCTGTGATTCTGTGGTTGAGTTTAAACATCTCCCTGGATGTATTTAAAAGATGAGCAGATGTCGTGCTTGGGGACATGGTCTAGTGGCTGACTTAGCAGGGTTGTATCAATGCTTGGACTCTGTGATAGTGAAGGTCTTTATCGACTGAAACCATTCTATGCTTCTATGAGTTAAGCCTCAGATGGCTGAGAAAGAGATTTCTGGCTCCACTCCCTAGATTGTTTTTGGTTGGACTCGATGATCCAGTGGGTCTCTTCCAACCTGGTTATTCTGTGATTCTGTGATAAATATACTATAACCTTTAAAATCTTCTTGTATCTGTTACTTTCCTCCAATAATGTTTAATTCATCTCAAGCATCTAGAGTTTCCATATATATAATCTGCACTGTGTAAATTCTATCAGCTACTTTTTGTTTCATATTCAGTGAACATGCATGACAGCTCAGCATCTTCTCTTTAAAATGTGGTTTGAAGTTGTAATATTTTCCATTTTCTTTCTCTTTTCTAAATAAAACAACATCCGTTTTTTTCTAGTTTTCATGTTTGGCTAGTTGTCTAACAGGACTTCCCTTTTATTGTTGCCTTGGTGTGCTCATCTCCAACATGTGGATATGTTTGCCAGAGAACAGCACCAGACGGTGGATATGGTACTCTTCATAAAGGTTCTCTGGTACTAGCTATATTTCAATGGAAACGATTCTTTCATCTAGTTTATGTTGCTGTCAATATATCATGGACTGACATAATATTTTTTTGTGGCTTTTGGTTTTGCTTTTTACAGCAGCATTATATTTCTGACTCTTATTCAGTTTGCAGTAATTATTACTCCCAGATCCTTTTCTACAGTAATGCTGCCGAGACAATGAGTCCCCATTTTGTCTTTATGCATTCCATTTCCCCTTTCTTATTTGAAGCATTTCCCTTTTGTCTGCACTACTTTATCCTTGTTGATATCAGACCACGTCTCTAATTTAGCAGAGACATTTTGAATTTTCATCCTGTCTTTGAGTACTTGTGAGGCAGGAAGATGTCTATAAATTTTACAAATCACATCTAATGAGAGGTCAAACTCAACAACAAAACTATTAAAACACTGCACCAAGACAGACCTCTCTGATACTTACTGGAAATATCTGTTTTGTCTTACGGTGAACAGCTGATAAATAGTCTTTGAGTATGTCCAAAATGTTTCTTGTGTGCTTTCCAGCCAGCTGCCCATTTCACTTTACTAAATATTTCAACAAAAAAAAATTGTTTTCAGTTACTATTATATGATGGAAAACCCAATGTTGCTCTAGAAATAATGAAAAAGTTATTAAAATGACCCATATTGCATCTGTGCAGGAATTCTCTACAAATTCCAATTTTTATCACATGATGTGAATATGTTTAGCTATTAGTTCCAGCCACTCCTTGTTCTTGTCTGTTGTCTGGGCTGTCAGAGTATCAAGAATTTCAAAACCTAGTTTTTCCAAAGCACATACACATTTCTGGAGAGACTGGAAAAGTCATTACAACTTACATTGTTTCTTTCTGGCTAATGGTATTCTGCCTCAGTGTGCAAAATTAATAAAAAGTAAATATAACATTGCAGGAAAACTGGACCATGTTTGTCTAAACATGAAATACAGTTAGGATCCAGGGCTGTATTATAAACAAATATCTAATAAATAACTGTTATAGCCTTTATAGTTCATTTCAGGAAATCATAATCATCATAATGAAGTCATAACCAAGGCCTTGGTTTGTTTAATCAAGCTTGTTTGTATCTTTTGTTAGGAGATAAAGTACTATTCCAGTAGCAACTCTTTTTTCCAGTGTCTCTGGAAGAGCAGTGAGTGCAACGCACATTATTATTTCCAAAATATGATTTAATAAAACATCAGTTGCACAGCTTTTATAGCATCAGCTTTTTGTGCTAGTGTGTGCAATTATAGAATCATTTTGGTTGGATCATGTTCTGGGTAAGAGTTGTCTGATGAAACCCCTAAGCAAAAAAGAAAACTGAAACAAAACCTGTTTGGAATACATTTCTAAATTGCCAAATTTGCATGTCTAAAAAAAGTATTTTATCCAATTTTCTTTATAATTAAAAAAAAGTTTTAATAAATGTATCTCTGTTGTTTAGATGTGACAACTATACTTCTTCATATTGTTGAATTTCATCCATGCCATCCCCAGTTTATTCATATAAGCATGTATGTCCTCGCCTATATGTATACATAATTTTAAAAACTGTTTACATATTACTATATACAGCTGAATGATATATATGGATTTCTATTTATGCATATATATAGTATGATTATGTAATTAGCAGTGTGTATGCTTGTAAATAGTGACCTGTTTAGACTGGGAGCAAGGTAAGAATTACAAGGCTGACCTGTTGTTCAGTTAGTGAGAAGAATAGCGAATGGTATTTAGAATTGTAACTAAAGAATTTGAAGGTGGAAACTATACCTATGTCCAGCTTCATAAATTCAAAAGAGTCAACCCCAAACAACCTGGAACAAATGGAGGATAGAATCGTGGTGATCAGGAAGAGTCCATTATGCTTACTTTGGGGAAGGCTTCTGGGAAAAGCAAGATTAGTGAAGCAAAGGGTATTTTTGTCTGAAGGGATACTTTGTTTTGGTTTTAGAATACGACCCAGCAAAAGAAAAAATCTTAGCGGCATACTAACAGTATGAAGTTGACATATTGTTAACCTGCTGTCTGTAGAACTAGTATAATAATGGTTACTGCTATATATAAACATTAAGGCAGATTTTAAAATACCCATAGTAGTCAACTATAGATTAATCTCTTTGATTGTTTTTCTGATTTGAAAAGCACAAACCACTATGGCATCGCTGAGGTTTTAAGAACACCTCATATAAAGTGAACTGAATATCTGCCACCAGAGAAAGATGCTGTTTTAGAAGAATTTGAGATCCAAGTGGTAATAATAATAGCCTGCTTATCTTTAATAAAATGTATTTTATTAATTCATTTCAGTTAGTTGCAAAGATCAACCTCAATATTAAAGCATAATTAAAATATAAGCCAGGTGAATGCCTCTCTCTTAAATTAACTGCCATAGAGATGACCTCATTATAGCCTATGATAAAAAGTTCATTCATTTTTTAAGAGCTAGGTATTTCCATTAAATGTGAATCAAGGAGTCTTTAGAGTAACTAATTAAAAAGTAAGGTACCCTTATAAAGAGATCTTCAAGCAAAATGGAGGAATAAAAGCCTACATAAGGTGAAATGACAGAATTTCTCTAAACGGCAGACCCTAATTTCAACTCTTGGATTATGCCATCCTCCATGTGCAGAGAAACAAATTTTATTGGCTTCTGTCATTTCCTTACTAAGTGTTGATCGTACAGGCTCTTTGTTTAGAAAAGGGTGACAATTAGGGCCTGAGTAATTGTCTGCCAGGATTAGTCTAAAGTGCAGCTTAGATTTGGTGAAAAGACATAGGAGACATCTCTGGGTTGAAAGGTTTACCGCCTTTACTAACATAAATAACAGAAACGATCTATACTACTGAATATAGTTTTCATTATCTGGCATCTAAATTTAATGACAGGATGGGCTGGATAAACTCTGTGTCACATAGGCACCCAGCCAGTGCCTAAATATTAGGGCCTTAGTAGACAATGTCTGTGAAGACAGTTCCTGGAGAGTGAAGGCAGTCAATGAGTAGTGCTTTAGGAGGTCTTCAGAGGAAAAGCTTCTTTACCTGCATTTGGGCAGAACCCACTGTTGCATACCTGCTGTTAGTTAATGGGTAGGAAGATAGATCTCATGATCCCTCTAATTTGCTGAAAGACCAGAAAATATATCTGGTGCAGCTCACTGAGGAGTAGCAAGGTATTTTTGGAAACATGAAGGAACTACTACTGAGATACATAAAGCTAGGTAATCTATTATCTCCCTCCTAAGGCATTTGTAACTTCTATTCAGAGACAAAAGAGGTAATCAAAATTTCATTCAAACTAAGACATCTAAAACATAAGAGTCTAAAGTATAATTAGTCTCAAACCATTGATGTTCATTAAAAAACTTGCCCATAAATTGTTTCTTTAATTGGTCATCTCTGTGGTATCAGACCATTCGCTCTCAAAATCAGTTCATGCTGAAATTTTTCAATCCCAGATGATTTGAAAGAACTGATAATGTCTTTTGTTACTAACTGTTACTGAAAAAAAATCTTCCTTTCTTATATTATTTGTAAGGAGATGGCTTTTTTTCCAGTTTCTAGCTGTTCTATGTTACTATACTGAACTTCACTGTACCTAGCTATTTTTTTTTTACTACTTTGTTCTCATTTTGAAGACTGAAAGCAACATTTTCCTGATGTTTTTGAAAAACTATGATAAACAACCTTTTATTGGCTATGAGTAAATGTGAAAGTGGAGCAATTTTAAGAGGAAAGAGAGCGCACAAAGTTAATAAACCAACCGTATAAATCAGTTTGTTGATAATATCATAAAGCTACGAGACAGAAATGTTCTCAAATAGCTGTTAAGCACCCACAGGAGATATAAAGCTACTGTATTGAAGTAAACTGTCACTGAATCTCTGGGAAAAAGAGGCCTAGTAGAGACAACAGGAACTCTTAGGTGATGGAAATAAGTAATATGAAGAGGTGAAAAACTTTATGGGATTGGAACTTCTGCCTCTGTTCAGTCCTTAAACACAAATCTACTATGCACTGTCAATGTGTATATACATGACTGTGTGTAAGAACGTGTACACAGGCACCGATGAACTGAGGGGAAAGAAGATGTTTGGTTTTAGTTGATTTAAAGCAACTAATTGCAAAATTCTGAAACTACTATTTTTACCAGAAGCAGTGGCTTATGCATTTATTTTAACTTGCTTTACAAGATGAATTTACTTACAAATATGTCTACCTTTGACAAAATTAGAAAATTCTCAAACTTCAAGAGTTAATCTTTCATGCAGGATACTTGAATAAATATTATTCTGGTTACTCCGTTCACTTACCTTGTAAAAAAGTTGCATGTAGGAACATCTCTGGTAGGCAATTTTATAATACTAAATTAATATGTGAAAAATGCACATTCCCAAACCGTAATTCCTGGAAAATTATGCAAGTGTACCCTTCATTCCAACATGAGAAAAACAAGGTTTATACCCTAGCAGGCATCCAGTCCATGAAAGCTAACGACTTCCTGGTGACACGATGAGAAAAAATTATGTTCCCTTTAGTTTCACTGAAGTTTGAATTCTAAATTTGACCCTAGCAAAAGATTTCTCTGGCAAATTTAGACTGCAAGGGTCTTCTGGCAACACAGCTTTAGAGCCAACTACAGGATGAGAACTCATTGAAAGAGCACAACTGAAGTAAAACAGAGTCATTTTTAGTTTAAAATTTGAAAAGCATTTGCTTACCACTTGGTCATATTTAGAAGGAGAAAAGTGGTTCTTCTAATGAGTTTTTAGAACCCTCCTTTGCCAAGCTGCCTAAATAGTACTCACCAAAGTGCTCTTATCCCTCAGGCTTACTATTTATTGTACCCCCGCTTTAACACTGCAACTTAATAATTTTGTTTACTGCACAAATTTTATCCTTTCTTAGTTGCTTGTGTGAAACATCAGAATTGATCTTCTTTTAATTTGAGTGAACAATGAAACCAAGGTCATGACCAGAATGCAGCATGCAGTCTCCTACCCATCTACGCTAAGATGAAAGAGTTGCAGGTTGTAGTGACTGTGACCTGTGCTAAAACTTCTAATGCCAAGTCTGTAAATAGCCAAGGTGAACCCTGCTCTATATCTCCACTCATTTGGCTGATATTGACAGTGGAAATATTTTCCCTCCCCCATCAGCACAAAAAATATCTGACTAAAAAGTGAACAGGAGAGAGAGAAACTGACTACTTGAAGAGGTGTGGCTGGAGAGCTTCCTGGAAGAGAAGGGCTTAGGGGTGTTGACAGATAGTTGGCTGAATATGAGCCACCAGTGTGTCCAGGTGGCCAAGAAGGCCAAAGCTATCTTGGCTTGTATCATAAATGGTGTGGCTGGCCAGACTAGGGAAGTGGTCCTTTCCCTGTACTCAGCACAGGTGAGGCTGCACCTTGAATACTGTCTTCAGTTCAGGGACCCTCACTACAAGGACATAGAGATACTGGAGCATGTCCAGAGAAGGGCAACAAAGCTGGTGAAGTGTTTAGAGCATTAGACTTATGAGGAGCAGCTGAGGGACTTGGGTTTTTTTCATCTGGAGAAAAGGACACTGAGGGGAAACCTTATCGCTCTCTTCAACTACCTAAAAGGAGATTGTAACGAACCAGGGGTTGGTCTCTTCTCCCTGGTAGCTAGTTACAGGACAAGGGGAAATGGCCTCAAGATGCACCAGGAGAGATTTAAGTTAGATATGAGGAGGAATTTCTTTACTGAAAGGGTTGTTAAGCATTGGAACAGGCTGCCCAGGGAGGTAAATTGTCACCTTTTATGACAGAGTAACTAAACTCTTGGATGAGGGAAAGGCTGTGGATGTATCTTCCTGGACTTTAGTAAAGCCTTTGATACAGTTTCTCACAGCATTCTGCTTCGGAAACTGTCGGCCTCTGGCCTGGACGGGCCCACACTCTCCTGGGTGAAAAACTGGTTGGATGGCCGGGCCCAGAGAGTGGTGGTAAATGGAGTTAAATCCAGCTGGAGGCCAGTGACAAGTGGGGTTCCCCAGGGCTCAGTCCTGGGTCCAGTCCTGTTTAATGTCTTTATCAATGACCTGGATGAAGGCATCGAGTGCTCCCTTAGCAAGTTTGCAGATGACACCAAGCTGGATGGAAGTGTGGATCTGCTGGAGGGTCGGGAGGCTCTGCAAAGGGATCTGAACAGGCTGGACTGCTGGGCTGAGACCAACGGCATGAGGTTTAACAAGGCCAAATGCCGGGTCCTGCACTTGGGGCACAACAACCCTAAGCAGAGCTACAGACTAGGAGAGACCTGGCTGGAAAGCTGCCAGGAGGAGAAGGACCTGGGGGTGTTGGTTGGCAGCCGACTGAACATGAGCCAGCAGTGTGCCCAGGTGGCCATAAAGGCCAATGGCAACTTGGCTTGTATCAGAAACGGCGTGACCAGCAGGTCCAGGGAGGTTATTCTCCCCCTGTACTCGGCACTGGTGAGACCGCACCTCGAGTACTGTGTTCAGTTCTGGACCCCTCACCACAAGAGGGATGTTGTGGCTCTGGAGCGAGTCCAGAGAAGAGCAACAAAGCTGGTGAAGGGGCTGGAGAACAAATCTTATGAGGAGCGACTGGGAGAGCTGGGGGTGTTTAGCCTGGAGAAGAGGAGGCTGAGGGGCTTATTACTCTCTACAACTACCTGAAGGGAGGTTGTGGAGAGGAGGGTGCTGGCCTCTTCTCCCAAGTGACAGGGGACAAGATGAGAGGGAATGGCCTCAAGCTCTGCCAGGGGAGATTTAGGCTTGAGATTAGGAAAAAATTCTTCACGGAGAGGGTGGTTAGGCATTGGAACGGTCTGCCCAGGGAGGTGGTTGAGTCGCCGTCCCTGGAGGTGTTTAAGGTGAGGGTGGATGAGGTACTCAGGGCCATGATTTAGGGATTGGTGGGAATGGTTGGATTCGACGATCCAGTGGGTCTCTTCCAAGCTGGTTATTCTGTGATTCTGTGATTCTGTGGTTGAGTTTAAACATCTCCCTGGATGTATTTAAAAGATGAGCAGATGTCGTGCTTGGGGACATGGTCTAGTGGCTGACTTAGCAGGGTTGTATCAATGCTTGGACTCTGTGATAGTGAAGGTCTTTACCGACTGAAACCATTCTATGCTTCTATGAGTTAAGCCTCAGATGGCTTAAGAAAAAATCTCAGAAAGAGATTTCTGGCTCCACTCCCGAGATTGTTTTTTTCAAGAGAAAACCATGGGTTGGAGCAGATGTCACAATGGTTTTTCACATCACCACACAATATCTGAAACATCTAGAGAACATAATAAAATAAAATGTGTTTAGTCCAGAACATGCTGAACTTTAATATTTGCTTGTTTTCTGTTCCTAGAAATTCTAGAAAATAAGGCTGGAATGGAATCTTAAAGGTATCTCCTAAACTAGTTCTTCATCACAACACAGAGGTAACTGCAATTAAAATACTTCTGACGTCTGTACCAAGGCGGTTAGATCACAGTGATAAAGTCGTTGTTTTGTTGTATTGTTACTAACTTAAACCTGATCTTGGTGAGAAAAAAATATTTGTTTAATCAGCTAGAGAGCATTTATTTTCATTTTATTTTGGTTTTTTTCGTTGTTGTTTTTTTGTTTACATTATTTTTATGATTCCAAGACAAACCATAAAATCTTTTTTTTTTTTTGAAAACTTTTTAGTGCAATTACCAAAAGCCATTAGATGGGTATGGTCTGGTGAATGCACTGCTGTAGGAAAAATCAGGAATTTTCCATCACTGGAAAAGGGCTTCCTGTCAACAACTTCCTATCCATCACGAAAAGAGCCATGAGGTTCAAGTAATTAACAGTGCAAATGAAACAGCAAGGGAATAGTGATATGTCCCCAAAATATACAATGTCCACTGAAGACACCTCTACACAGAATAATCACTGAAGAATATTAGTTCAATCATTTGTGTTATGAAATGCATTAACTTATTTAAGTATACCTAGTTTTTGTTTCTACATGTATGGAGTTTGAGCAGTAGCAATATCACAACCTGTTCTCTCAGGCTTTACGTGTTTTGCCAGATGGTACACGCACATTTCAATATGATTAATATATTTGAATAAAGTGTTCAAACCCATATATTATCCACATACACAGTAATAGGTATCACAAATATTCCCCTGTGGAAATGTTCTTACAGGTTTCTGCAGTCCAGAATGAAAGAATAATAGTATAGAACAAATAAATAATTTCAGTTAGCTACAAAGACATCTTTTTCAAGCTTTAAACCAAATAGTAAAGCTCCTGTCAAACCAACAGCTGTCGGTGGTAATGGAAACTCTCCACCAAACAAAGAATTACTGAGCACTGTTCTCTGCAGAATTTTTTACATTTATATGTAAATGTATATATGTGTAACAGTGATTGGAAGAATGAAAAAAATTCAAGTCAGGCTCAAACAACTCTGGAAACAAAGCAAGCAAATAAATGTAACACTTCAGATCAAATAAACTCCTCTGTATGGTCTGTGCTTTAAACTTTCTTGGCATTTTTAATAAGACTAAGATTTGCACTCACAGAGAATTGGCATGACAAAATACTTCAAAACTTCCTGCACAGAGCAGACATAAAAATTTGAAACAGGTGTTCTGTCTCAGCAAAGAGGATAACCCACTGTGCTGCCACAGAAATGCAGTGACAGCAGGGGCACTGTCACTTGAATTTTTGAGAATTGTATCATAATTCCTCAAGACCTGTATTTTGCTGTATTCTTCCTGAATTAACACATTGAAAAATAAAGAATAATTGTACTTCAGAAAATATTTATTTAAGGCACAATTTCTGTTGAAAGATAGCTTTAACATTCTTTTAAAGAATATTTTATCAAATGATTTCTGCGACACTTCATCTTATGTTTGATTTAGGCTCGTTCTCACTCTACTTAAAACAAGTAAATTATGAAGAATGCACTTTATCTATTGATTTTGTATATTTCATCCTTACAGTTTTTAAGCCCTTGAGAAGTTTTTAATTATTTCACTTCAGAAGTTCTATTTTAGTAGTATTTTTGGTTTTGTTGGGAATCAGAGATAAGTTATTATTTGCTTAGATGCTTGTATTTCCATTTATTACTTTGTTTTTATTAAAAAGGCAATAGTACCTCTGATCTAAGTTGAATTTCCTAACACTGTCTGCTCTAGCCTACCCCTTTCACATCCCACACATAACCTGGAATCACCTACACTATTCTATCACAGATGCACCACCTCAGAAAGATCATAATCCCATCTTTTCT